>OX463231.1:113556452-114839667 GCA_949820135.1 Sylvilagus floridanus
TTCTCCCCTGGAGGCTCCAGAAGAAACAGAGCCCAGTTGACAGCTGACCCACTTGTAGCCTCTGAACTCTACAATTATAGGGGAATGGACTTGTATTGTTTTAAGCAGCTAAATTTAGCACTTATTATAGCAGCAGTAGAAAACTAATAAGCCTTGCCACTCAAAGTGTAGTTTATGCCATTACCAGGATTTGGGAATTCCTCAGAGACAAGAAATCTTCAATCCCAACCAGGACCCCACATTTTATCACCATACCCAGGTGATTTCAATGCATGTGAATTTTTATGCTTTAGTTTTCCTGTCAATATATTTAACTTCAACTTGAACCAATCCAGGTTAGAAAGGATCTATTCCAAGAAGGGAAACTGGTTTTCATGTGAGACAGAAGGAAAAATATGGTGGCCCCCCACCCTTTTTCTGCCAAACTCACTGTTATCTAAATATGGTCAACAAAGGATCCAATGTTTTTAAACATTATTTTAAAATTTAATCTATTTAATACCTTATTACTTTTCTCTGGTGCTGAGGTTAGAGTAGAAGCTATCTTTGATTCTGAACTTATTGTCATCGACTGATCATACACCTGCCCCCATCACATTTAGTAGGAGACCAACTATGTCACTGGTTCTGAATAAACAATGAGAAAGAGGCAGCGTTTTTTTGTAGGAATGATGAAGTAGGACTTGCCTCCACTATGGACTTTAGATCTGCGTGCTGCCTGCCGACACTAATGTGAATTATGGTCCTTGTTCTAGACCTAGACCTAGATAAGTAGATGAATTCAGATCCATCAATGACTATGAATCAAAGCAGAAAGCCCCATACACTGTGGAAGGCTAGCACCAACAACCAGATGAGCAGGAACCTCTAATACACATGTTCTTGTAATGATATCCTTCTGTGTGAAAATTAACACATTTCTCTCAAGACAAGAAGGTTGTTATGTTTATCTCATAGCAAGGACAAGAAGCAATCTCCCCACATAACCTGGGAGGAGAAATAAGTCTTATGGATTTAGACTCCTCAAATTTTGGGGGGAGCCCTTTTTCCTGCCCACTTAGTTGGGGAATCTGTTTCCAGATCCATCCCTTCCGAATTTGATTTCCATTTGCCTTTGGAGTTTGGAACTTCTGCTCTGGGATTGCTGGGATTCTTCATAAAAGTCCTGTTGAGAAGGAAACCTTAATAAAGCTATCCAGGAAGCCGTGAGTTCTCATCTCTCCGTGATCTTGATGTAGAGAGTTCTGTTGATTGCCAACCAGCAGGAAGCACACTGGTTATATCCTGGAGCCTGTGTAGCAAGGAGACTCTTAATGCTTTTAAGTAAATCGTTTGGTTGAAATATATTTCGAGGATAATTAACATCAGAAAAGTACAAAGGCAGAGTTTCTTGTCTTCCAAGTTTGAAACCCATATTAGCTAATTAATTCTAATTAGAGGCTGAAAGTTTCATGAGGCATGATAAGCATGTAATAGGTGGGATTTTACCTTGGTCTCCTGACAAGTTAATTAATGAAAATGAACCTGGGGGCTTCTTTCCAGAAAGAGGTGCCTTCTTTCCAGCTAGGCACTAGGAGGTGCTTTTTTCTTGGAAAAGAGTTTTGGTGTCAGGGGAAACGTGCACCGTGTCCCAGAGGGAGTCCATCCTTCAATATTAATGCCTTCATGTATTCCAGAAACATAGTGAGCATTTATTTGGCTAAGAATTGGGCTAGGGCTGAAGGAGACTTCATCTCCATACTTCAGAATCTCGCAGTCTAGTTGGGGGCAGCAAGGCACAAATAAATAAACCAAAATAATGGCATCATGGCCAAAGCTGTATGACAAGAAAAAAAGAAGTTACAGTGTTAGAAAGGAAGATAAACAATATCATGATTTGTATAATAGACATATGTGATGACTTGGAAAAGTCAAAATTATAGTGATGGAGAATAGGTTAGGGGTTAGGTATATGAAGAGGCATTGACTAAAAGGAAGCAGCACAGAATTTTTTGGGGGATTATTCTGTATACTGATAATGGTTGTGATTAAATAAAATAAACCTGTATGTATTGAAACTCATAGAACTGTATACTAAAACAGTTTTCTGCATGTTATGCTAAATAGAGAAAAAGAATAAAATAGACTAAGACTAAATATATGCATCAACACTTTGCATCTTGATGTTGAGTGAAGAAACAGACTTGTTTTACATTTGAATGTTGACACTTTTTTATATTTTATTTATTTGAAAGACAGAGTTGGAAGGAGGGAGGGAGGGAAGGGGGAAAGAGAGAGAGAGAGAGAAAGAGAGGAAGAAGGAAGGGAGGGAGAGAGAGAATGAGTCTTCCATCTGCTGGTTCACTCCCCAAATGGCTGCAATGGCTGGAATTGGGTCAATCTGAAGCCAGGAGCCAGGAGCTTCTTCCAGGTCTCCCACATGGGTGCAGGGGCCCAAGGACTTCGGCCATTCTCCACTTCTTTCCTAGGCACATTAGCAGGGAGCTGGATCAGAAGTGGAGCATCCAGGACTCAAATGGTGCCCACATGGGATGCTGGCACTGCAGGCTATGGCTGCTGTGCCACAGTGCTGGCCCTGATACTACTAAAAATAAGTATTTTAGGCCGGTGCCGTGGCTCACTAGGCTAATCCTACGCCTAGCGGCGCTGGCACACTGGGCTCTAGTCCCGGTTGGGGTGCCGGATTTTGTCCCGGTTGCCCCTCTTCCAGGCCAGCCCTCTGCTGTGGCCCGGGAGTGCATTGGAGGATGGCCCAAGTGCTTGGGCCCTGCACCCCATGGGAGACCAGGAGAAGCACCTGGCTCCTGGCTTTGGATGAGCGAGGTGTGTCGCCACAGCGGCCATTGGAGGGTGAACCAACGGCAAAGGAAGACCTTTCTCTCTGTCTCTCTCTCTCACTGTTCACTCTGCCTGTCAAAAAAAAAATAAGTATTTTAAAAGGAATCCTTATCTAAGTACATATTTACATATATATGTAGTTTATAATCTGATGATTTTTTTTAAAGTGAATATACAAACTAGCTAAAGCAAGTAAACAACGAAAGGATTATTCATTTTAATACACAAAATAAATAAGCAAATGAACAGAAAATGCTGAATTTAGGCTCAGAGAGAGATGGAGAGAACTCTCAGGGCATTGGAGACTGATTCTGCTTGTTCATGAGTCGTGGGCTTTGGGAGTTGCCTTGATACGCTTTTGGTAATTTTGCCATACTTGTTTAAACTAAGAAAGGCAGGATTTGTAGATCATATGGCTGTCTATATAGAAAGCTCATGAGACTCAGTTAAAAGTGTGTGATTCTAATAAGAGTTCAATAAAGTAGCTGGATATAAGATGAACATGAACAAAAGCATCCCTATTGATCAGAAACATGTAATTGGAAAATGTAAAATATAAAAGGACCCCATTCATATTAGCAAGAACAATGCAAAAAATAAATAACTAAACTCTTGGAAACTAACTAGAAATAAACTAGATTCATATGGCCACAAATATAACATTTTACAGAAAGTCATGAAGAATGGCAAGAATGGGTAGAGAGATATATTGTGGTTCTGGCTGGGAAGAGTCAATCAATATTTCAAAGATGTTGGTTTTCCTCAAATTAATGAATACATGTAAAGCAATATCAATAAAAATCTATATGAGCAAAAATATAGGGGGAATGTGGAAAGCTGATTCCTTGGAATGTGAGCAACCCAGGTGGACTAAGGTGTTTGCTCGGGGCATGGAATGCATTCTTGTTGGGCCAGACCATAGAGAGCCTCAGCTGCCAGACCGAAGATTGTGATCGTCACAGGGAAACTCCTAAAGAGTTCTTGAAGGTTGGAATTCAGGTCTCAGTAAGATCAGAATTGTATTTCTTGGCTGACAGAGAGGACTGAAGGAAAGGGTGAGACTGAAGGCAGGAAACCTAGCTAATGATATAGAACCATCCCCTTAACTGGTTGGAAGACTTGCTATAGAAACTCCCCCCCTAAAAAACACCTGTCTGCTTACTTTATATACAGAAAACCAAGCACTGGCATTTTCAGGGTGGAAGAAAGGAGGCATTCATTGCACTGTGCACAGCAAGGAGCTAGGCAGCTGCAACCTAACTCCCAAGCTCCCTCAGGAGTCAGGGGTGAAGGTTCCCATGGATTGAGGTCGGATGAGAGGTGCATATTCGGCATGTGTCCAGGTTCCTGGTGCTCATGGCCTTCCTTTCACTGGTCAGTGATGAGGTGCTTTTCAGAGAATGTTTATGGTGGCAAAGTGGGCTTCTGTCATCTGAGAGCTACATGCAGGTGGTAGCTATTTTCTGCCCTGGACTTGGAATGCCCCAGAAGAAACCCTTGGAGACAATACTGACTATTGGAGAAGTAAATGACCTCACGAGTCCAGTGATTAGAAGCTTGTAGAACCAGCTGCACCACTCCCTGAATTTAGTGAGTTAATATTAGCAAGTGGTTGATTTGCTATCAAAAAGGCAGGACACTTCAAGCTATGGAAGGGAGGCTGGGAGGCTGGGGCCTGATCTGCCTTCAGGGCATGGTACAGGGGCTCAGTTTCTCTAGGAGTTTACTTACTGAAATGGTCATAAATGACTACCATCTCGCATGACCCAGAAGAGTTTCTCAGGGAATGCTAGCACCTTCCCTTCCATATTCTCCCCATTCCCTGAAGCAAAAGTCCAGAGAAGAGGAGAACTAACACCATGTTCATGAGAGGAAGTGGGGTATATTCTGCGTATCTTGCATTCAGGGACAGTGTGGTTCATGGGCAGAGGTTTCTTAAGGAAGATGCCAAAATGTGGAGTCTGAGAATCTAGCTAGACAGAAAACAATAACTAATACTACATTTTATTAAGCACCTAATTCTTTGTGACAGGAACAAGCATTATCCCAGTTTTCATTTGTCCTTCTGCAGAGGAGCCAGGTTAAGTGCCCATGGGACTGAGTCACGTTCTAACCCCTGTCCCTCTCATTATTGGCATCCCAGCACCTGTGCAGATGTTTGCTGCACTGAGTCAAATTACCAGATGCCACTTCCCTGGAAATTTACTTGCTGTGGGTTTGGCTGATGCCTCATCTTGATCAGTAAATCCCCTTCTTCCCATAAATAAGTCACTGTTTGGCAAGGAGGGGCAGAGAAGGGTCTAGTGGAAGGGGTGGGGACATCAGGAAGGAAGGGCTGAGTAATGGAACTCGAAGTGTTTCTATAAATTAGGAACCACCCTGCCTGCCACTGACCCAGGCGTCTTTATCAATTTGCTCCTCCACGCCCTGCCAGCCTAGCACAATAAAGCTTCCTGTCCATTTCAGGTCTAATCACGCGGAACGTAAATCTCTCAGCAGAGAGGCAGTGCAAGGGATGGGGTGCGATCGGCAGGACCGTTCGTTTCCATCCTCGGGCAGTAATGAAATCATGAGTGCACATCCGCTCGCCAGAGCAGCCTCCCTCCAAATTGGGAAGGAAGCGTCACCTGCTTCACCCTCATTTAGGCTCGCGGGGCGTCCTGAAGGAGACGGAAACTAACGCTTATTGAACGATTCTGGCGTGCAGCCTACGTTATGTGTGATTCAATCCTCTTAGAAGCACTGGGACACCTGCTCCATTATCCTCATTTTACAGCTAAGGAAACTGAGCTCAGAGAGGGCAGTGGCCCATGATCACAGAATTCTGGGTGGATCTCCAAGTACATCTGTGCAATTTCAAATCCTCACATCAGGATTTTTTTTTTTTTATAAGTTACTGAGTATAGGATAACTTTATTATTTTATTTTGGGATTTCTGGCAGCAAGTTAAGGAAATTAGAGGTTGTATTTCTTTCCTTCAGTCATGTTGGTTGTGCCAATTTCATAAATATTTACTGAACATCTATTTCGTATCCATCCTGGCTCTGATTTTTGGTTCTTAATTAAAATTTGTTTATTTTCATTTTATTTGAAAGGGAGAGAGAGACAGGGACAGACAGACAGACAGATTGCCCATCTGCTGGTTCAACCTGCAAATGCATGCAACAGCTGGGGCTGAGCCAGGCCCGAGCTGACAGCCAGGAGCTCAGTGCAGGTCTCCCACAGTGAGCATTAGCAGGAAGGTGGATCCAGAAGTGGAGCTGGGGCTTGAACCCTCACTCTGATACAGAATGTGGTCATCCCAAGTAGTGTTCTAGTCACTGTGCCAAATGTCTGCCCCCTGGCCCTCAATTTTGAACATGGTTGGCCACCATTCATGCTGAACAGAGACAATAGTCCCGACCTCTGGGATCTGCTTCTTGGTTCTTAGATGCCTGGTTTGTATTTCAGGCCATAATATCTGCCCTAAGACCCTCATTCTTGTTTTGGAAATCATACTTAGCTCCTCTCCTTCTACCTCATCCAATTCTGAGTTTCTCCCCTATATTCCTGCACCTCCTAGTCTTACCTCCTCAGGACTCACCCTATCAGTTTAGCTGCTAGCTTGTCCTTCAGGTGAGAATCAAACACTCTTTACTTTGGATATAGAGACAAGTAGGGTATTGTTCTCTGGATTGAGAGCAGAGACTCGCTGGGAAATGCTATATACCCAAGTACATAAAAAGTAGATCATAATTCAATAAGGGCTAGAACAACACAGAGAGAAAGTTTAGTGAGATGTGAGATATGGTAGCAGAAAACTAATGTCCTGTTCTCTTGGTCATGATACATTTTAGAATCTCGGCGCACATCCAATTCTATTAGTGTGTGAACTCTCAGTTCCTGGCAAACGTGTTAGTTGAAATGGGAACGCTCTTAGTTCTTGTTGTTTATACAATCTGGCCGAAGAACATAGATTCCTGAACTGGTAGGCAGCTCCACAATAATGTTCTTGAGTATAAATGGCCTGGTGTGAGGCCTGTAGACCAGGAGAGCAGGAGACGTGTGACAGATTTTCAGTTAGTGCTTCAGTCACTTCCTATCTGAAAGGCAGTTGTTTTTGTTGAATGAGAGTGGGGATTCATCCTGTATTACCTAGAAGTTGTTCCTGAAGCCATCGGCCTTCCAGCACTCCTTATTCTTATCTCTAGTTACCCACAGGGATTCTACATTTTCCCAGAAATTAAAAAGGAAGAGATTGTGGTGGAAAGTAGGGAATGCACCTTGCTCTACCTGTCTTATCTGTCCCTGATGCTCTCACAAAATCCTGCAGACTGGGTAATTTAGAAAGAACGGGGATTTCTCTTCTGACGGTTCTGGAAGTTGGGACATCTAAGTTGCCACGTGGCGTCTGGCTGCACCCTGCCTCCGAGGTGGTGCCTCGGTCCTGCTTCCTCCGGAGGGGAGGAGTGCCGTGTCCTCAGTGGTGCAGGAGTGGGGGAGGAGGAGCCCACCCTGCAAGCCCTTGAGCAGGGCCCTAGCCCCATCCTCATAAGCTCTGCTGTCATGACTTCATCACCTTTTAAAGGCCTCAACTCTTTTTAACACTTTACTTTTATTTATTTGACAGGCAGAGAGACAAAGGCAATTAGAAAGAGAGATTCCATCTATTCATTCATTTTCCAAATGCTTGCCGCAGACAAGGCTGGGCCAGGCTGAAACCAGGAGCTGGGAACCCAGCTACGTGAGCCATCATCTGCTTCGCAGAACGTGCATGAGCAGGAAGCTGCAACTGGATGTGGAGCCAGTTCTCAAACCCAGGCATTCTGATGGGCGATAGAGATGTCCCAAGTGGTGTCTTAACTCCTGTCCCAAACACCTGACCCCCGCCTCTTAATTCTGTCATTTTGGAGGCCTGCAATGTGGCATAGCAGGTAAAGCCACCTGGGAAAGCAGCAGATGGTGACCCAAATATCTGGGCCCCTGCACTCACGTGGGAAACCCTGAGGAAGCTCTTGACTCCTGGCTTCAGACTGGCTCAGTTCCAGCCATTGGAGCCATTTGGGGAATTAACCAACAGATGGAAGACTTTCTCTCTCTCTCTCTCTCTCTCTCTCTCTCTCTCTCTCTAGCTATGCCTTTCAAATAAATCAATAAATCTTTTTATAAATACCATAATATTGGCAATTAAATTTCAGCATGAATTTTAGGGGCAAATTTAAACCACAGCAATACCAGACTGTCAAGGCGAGGGGATGGAGGAATAGAGAGATCCATGCAACAGAATATGCAGGGAGTACAAACATCCACAAAGAGGAGAAGGCTGTGTACAGTTATCCCAAAATAAATTCTCTACCCCATGTCCAGAGATCAAGCAGTGAAATCTGAGGTCCCATAGCCAGGAGACAGAGGCCTGTGCCAGAAGGATTTTGGAATCTGTGCATGTCAATCAATTCTCAGCTCAAGGTCTCGATAGGGATACCATAGTAATCATATTGTCAATACTAGGGACCAAACAAGATCCATCCAGACTATTCCCTGGGAACATCCTGACCACATCTCTCCTTTATCAAGCATAAACAAGAAAAACAAAACTGGGGACCTTTAAAGATTTTCTGGGATATAAAAGGGTAATATTAGTTGCAGAGGCAAAACAAACCTTTGAAAAATATGGAACAGCTAATAGAAGCATTTACTAAGATGAGCCTTCTATGTGTTCTCAAAAGTTTGAAACAAAAAATGATAGACGGCGTGGCACAATTAAAAGGTTGCTGGAGTTTTATATCTTGCCTCCCGTTGCTTGAAATGTTGGGGTTTCTTCAAAGTGTGTGTGTCATACTTCTTTGCGGATGGAGCTTGTTTTCTCCTGTTTCTTTCCTGAGATTTCCACAGAAGCCAAATTTGTTTCTTTTAAAGATGTTGTTAGTAAAAAGAGAACATATTTCATGTATTTCATAGGTATGATTCTAAAAGATATCATGCTCTCTCCTCTCAATCCCCTCCTTCCTTCCTTTTTTTCTTTAATTTTTGCAAAAACATAATTTCAGTTTACTTCATAATCACAGGCTTAATGTATCACTAAGCATAATATTCAACAAGTAGAAATTATCCATAGTTATATAAGCAAAGGCTAAAAAAACAACAGTCATATCACAAGATGTCCATCTCATTCCTATTTTTTTTGTTATTCTATGTTAACTAGTATATATCCGAGAAAACATATGGTATTTGTAATTTGGGGACTGCCTTATTTCACTAACCATAATTATTTCCAGTTACATATATGTTGTTATAAAAGACTGAATTTCATTCTTTTTAATGGCTGAATAGTATTCCAAAGTATATATGTATACAGCATTTTCTTTATCCAGTCATAGCTGATGAACATGTGGGCTGATTCCATATCTTAGCTATTGTGAATTGAGCTGCAATAAATATGGGGGTACAGATAACTCTTTCATATATTGATGTCATTTTGTTTGGGCAAATTCTCAAGAGTGGGATGGCTGGGTCATATGATAGATCTACTTTCAGATTTCTAAGGAATCTCCATACTGTCTTCCATAATGGTTGTTCTAGTTTACATTCTCACTAACAGTGTATTAGGGTACCTTTCACCCCACAGGATCACCAGCATTTATTATTTTTAATTTTTGGTGATAACCATTATAACTGGGGTAGTGAGCGCAACTGTGGTTTTTATTTGCACTTCCCTGAAGGTTAGTAACCCTGAGCATTTTTTCTTGTGTCCATTGGCCATTTGTATTTCATCCTTTCACTGGGCTGTTTTTGTGTTACTGCTGAGTTTCTTGAGCTCTTTATAGTTTCTGAATATTAATCTTTAACAGTTGCATAGTTTGTGAATATTTTGTCCCATTGTGTCAATCGTCCCTTCACTTTGTTGAGTGTTTCCTATGTGGTGTAGAAGCTTCTTAGCTTGATGCACTCCCATTTGTCAATTTTGGCTTTTATTGCCTGTGTTTCTGAAGTCTTTTTCAAGAAGTCTTTGCCTATGTCAACGTCTTTCCAAGTTTCCCCAATGTTTTCCTCTGGTAATTTGATAGTATTTAGATTCCCAGATTAGTCCCAGATAGTATTTAAATCCCAGATTTAGATCCTTGGTCCACTCTGAGTTGATTTTTATATAAGGTATAAGATAGGGATCTGTTTCTTACGCAGATCCAATTTTACCAATACCATTTGTTGAAGAGACTTTCCTTTCTCCAGGGATTGATTTTAGCTTGTTTGTTAAATATTAATTGGCTGTAGTTGGTTGGATTAATTTCTGGGGTTCCTGTTGTGTTCCATTGGTCCACATGTCTATATTTGTGCCAGTACCAAGCTGTTTTGATGGTAACTGACCTGTAGTATGTCTTGAAATTTGGTATTGTGATACCTTTGGATTGTGTTGTATAAGATAGCTTTAGCTATTCAAGGTCTCTTGTGTTTCCATATGAATTTTAGCATGATTGTTTCCTAGATTTGAGAAGAATGCCCTTGGTATCTTGATTGTGATCACATTGAATCTGTAAATTACTCTGGGTAGTATGGACGTTTTGATGATATTAATTCTTCCAATCGTGAACATGGAAGATTCTTCCATTTTTTAGTGTCTTCTATTTCTTTCTTTAATGTTTCATAATTTTCATTGTGAAGATCTTTCATATCCTTGGTTAAATTTATTCCTAGGTATTAAGTTATTTTATAGCTATTGTGAATGATACTGATCTTACAAGTTCTTTCTCAGCCATGGCATTGTTTGTGTATGCAAAGGCTATTGATGTTTATGTGTTGATTTATATCCTGAAACTTTATCAAAGTCTCTTAGGAGCTCCAACAGTGCCTAGGCACCTCATCCCTACAAGTGCATGAATTGTACAAAGGATCTGTATGCTCCTCAGTGTGAGTGCAGAGACACAAGCCTCTGAAGCCAGATACAGTGACTGCCCAAAGACCCAGCCATGTCCTATTGCATAGTCACAGAATTCCCACAGTCACAGGCACAGGATTCCCATAGTCACAAGGAGCAGCAGATCCACTCTTGGCCCCTGAAGCCTTTCTCATCCACACAAAGAGCCATTGCATTCCCAGAGCCATATGCCTACTGGATAGAGATTTGCCAGTGCTCAGCCTTGGAAAGTCGAGTCTGGGCAACTTAATAGTGTCGGGAAAGAGAGAACTTCAAAGACCTGGGTGGGTGCCCTGCCCCCCTAGTCCAGCCCTCCAGGCCAGACTCAAAGTCTGTGGGGAGCACAGATTTATCCCTCTGATAAAATGCCCCAGTTTCACATGGATCACAACAGCCTCTACTCGCCTTATTAAGAAGGTTTCCTTCCTGCTGGTTGCCAGGTGTCTTGGTCCAGGAAGATAGTGTCCCATCTAGCCACTAGCTGCAGGAGTCACTGCTGTGTGGTTCAGCTGCCCCTACTGTTTCATGGCATCTCTCTTCTTTCTGTAGAATTTCCACTGCAAACTGCTACCCTATGGTCCCCCTGGGAATGCAGTTCCTCCTCTTTAGTTCTGTTATATTCCCGTGGTCAGAATCAGAGCATCTTTTCCCTATTCAGCCATCTTGGATCCTCCCAGGAGTTAGATTTGTAATTTAGAAATATTCAATTTTGCTAATCCTGTCTGGGACAATTGGGTTAACCTCCAAAGCATTACTTCTTGAGAATGTTCAAATAAAATCTCTTGACTCCTGCCCTGAGATACAGGTAGAAACTGAAATAGAGATTGCAAAGAAATATAATTCAATAGCACAATAAAATTCCTATTTTCATTAGAAGCAGCGAAGAAAAGAAATAACACGGCAGAAAATGGAATTGGCATTAAGGAGGATAAAGTTGAGAAGGTTTCCCTGAAGACACAGAGAGAGCCCAGAGAAAGAGGAGAACTATAAAATGGAGGACACGTGGACAGCAAAATACGGAGATCCTGGGCTGTGAGCCCAAGGTTACTTCTTAATTCCCACACTTCAGTCTCCTGCCAATGTCTGCCACAGGCCAGACCTAGTCTGGAGCCAACTGATGAGAGGACCTGGGTGATGCAGCCCTAGTGGTCAGCAGCCTGTGACCCCCAGTGAATCAGGCCTGGGATAGGCGTTGGACAAGCAGGTGGAGACCTGGCCATAAAACTTGAAGGAAACATTTGACAACAAAAAGCTGCTTAACTCAAAATATAACTTGGCTGACAGAAGTCAAATGGTATCAGCTAAATATATGAAGGCCCAATTGTAGTGATGACAATGCATGGAGGTAAATTTCCTTATTAAAAAACAATTTGTCTCAGATTTGGTTCAAAATGCACCAAAACAAATTATAGCTGCTTGTGAGAGATTCACCTCAAAGAGGAAGGGAAAAATGTTCAAAATCAAGCTGAGAATAGGAGTGACAATATTAACATCAGTAAACAGTATAGTACAAGACAAACACCATTATTAAGATACAGTGAGGCCGGTGCCGCAGCTCACTAGGCTAATCTTCCACCTGCGGTGCAGGCACCCCGGGTTCTAGTCCTGGTCGGGGTGCCAGATTCTATCCTGGTTGCCCCTCTTCCAGTCCAGCTCTCTGCTGTGGCCAGGGAGTGCAGTGGAGGATGGCCCAAGTGCTTGGGCCCTGCACCCCATGGGAGACCAGGAGAAGCACCTGGCTTCTGGCTTTGCATCAGTGCGGTGCGCCGGCCGCAGTGATCATTGGGGGTGAACCAACGGCAAAGGAAGACCTTTCTCTCTGTCTCTCTCTCTCACTGTCCACTCTGCCTGTCAAAAAAAAAAAAAAAAAGATAGACATTTTATGTTATAAAAGGTAAAATTCACAGAAATGTGGACACTGATTCTCATTTATCTGATACTCATTAAAGATGGCAAAAAATGCCATAAGGACCACAAGAGTCTCGCAGAAGGCTTTTATAAAGACTGCCCCCTCCAACACACACATGATGTTGAGAATGGAGTGGATAATTCATTTACACGTGATCCAGAATCACCGTGACTACTGA
This sequence comes from Sylvilagus floridanus, assembly GCA_949820135.1. Classification (NCBI taxonomy): domain Eukaryota; kingdom Metazoa; phylum Chordata; class Mammalia; order Lagomorpha; family Leporidae; genus Sylvilagus; species Sylvilagus floridanus. The sequence continues at coordinate 113,569,266 of OX463231.1, forward strand.
TAGGCATATATTATATTCTACAGATGTTGAGGCAACAAACAAGCCAGCCAGAAAAAAACCCCAAACAGATTCAAAACAAAAAACAAAACCAATAAACAATCATGTAGTTTTTGGCAGAAATAAAAGAAAGCAAAAACCAGAAAAGAATATGGTGATTAATAATGTTTACTTTAATTAAATAGATTTGAATTAAGTTTTATGTTCTGAAAATGGAGAGAAAGAAATACTCTTCATTGTTGATGGAACATTTGCTACAAAAAAGCTGTACTAGGTCATCAAAGAAGGAGGTACCTTTCTCTGAAGGGAGGAGAGAACTTCCACGTTGACTATGACCTTGTCTAAATAAGATCAGAGTCAGCGAACTCAAAAGGCCTCCATAGCCTTGGCATCTCATGACAAAAGCCTAGGGTGATTACTGACACCATAAACAAGAGTGTCAATTTGTTAAGTCAACAACAGTGGTCACTGTGCACTTACTCCTTATGTAGGATCTCTGTCCTAAATGTGCTGTACATTGAGATTTAATGCTATAACTAGTACTCAGACAGTATTTTACACTTTGTGTTTCTATGTGGGTACAAACTGTTGAAATCTTTACTTAATATATGCTAAATCGATCTTCTGTATATAACGATAATTGAACATGAATCTTGATGTGAATGGAAGGGGAGAGGGAGCGGGAGTTGGGAGGGTTGCAGGTGGGAGGGAAGTTATGGGGGAGAAAAGCCATAGTAATCCATAAGCTGTATTTTGGAAATTTATATTCATTAAATAAAAGTTAAAAAAACAAAAAAGCTGTACTAGCCCATAAACAAAATTATTAGAATATCAAAAATGATTTCATGAAATTCGCTGATAAGAATCAAATAAAATTAAAAGTAGTAGAAAGTGCCAATGAAAAATTCAAAACTCCTGAATAAAATGTTCAATATTTTTTAAGTGCAAGAAAACACAAAACCATAATTATGCATTATTTGAAAATCAGAACATAATAACTCTATATTTAAAAATTGGCCAAAGTTATTTTCAAAGTCTTCCATGTGGGAGACCTGGAGAAAGTTCCTGGCTCCTCACTTTGGTCTGGCCTAGCCCTGGCTGTTGTGGCCATTTAGGGAGTAAACCAGCAGATGGTTCTCTGTCTTTCTCCTCTCTCTCTCTCTCCCTGTAATTCTTTCAAATAAATAAATAAATTTTTAAAAAATCAATTGGGGGGTGAACCAACGGAAAAAGGAAGACCTTTCTGTCTCTCTATCTCTCACTGTCCACTCTGCCTGTGAAAAAAGAAAAGAATCAATGATTAATTGTAAAATCAAAAATAAATTTGATAAATCCAAGAACTAGATTTTGAAAATATAGAATAAATATCTAAGTAATTATATATACGAAAAAAAAGAGATAGCTAGCATAAATGCATAAATTAGAACTGAATTATAATGAATCAAGCAAATATTGGGGAGATTATATATTTTAAGAAAATATTATCTACAGACAATTATAATATATTAGAAATTTTGTAATAAGCACATGATTTGGAGAGCAGATAGAAATCACCAGAAATAAACAATTACATTAATTGAGATCTCCTTATTGAGACACCACTATTTGGCATGTAATGAGATTTATTGGGGCTGGCACTGTGGCATAGCAGATAGAACTGCCACCTGTGTGCTGGTATCCCGTATGGGTTCCAGTTCGAGCCCCAGCTGCTCCACTTCCAGTCCAGCTCTCTGCTATAGCCTAGGAAAGCAGTAGAAGATGGCCCAAGTCCTTGGGCCCCTGCACCCATGTGGGAGACCTGGAAGAAGCTCCTGGCTCCTGGCTTCAGATAAGGGCATCTCCAGCCGTTGCAGCCATTTGGAGAGTGAACCAGCGGATGGAAGACCTCTCTCTCTCTCTCTCTCTCTACCTCTGTCTCTCTATAACTCTGCCTTTCAAATAAATTAATAAATCCTTTAAAAAAAAGGTTTTTTTAGATTGAGCCTTGCCTTGCTCTGTCAGTTACTATGTGATCTCAGATAAGATTCTTACCTCTCTCATCCTCATTGTCTTCATTCCTGAAGTGGATTATATCAAATGGTGCAAATGAAATGCTTAGCATAGTGCTGGTCAACCCCTAGTATACAAAACATGATGGTCATTGACACTGAGCAGATAGTAGAAATCAGATAAGTCACTGAGTGCTTTGCATCTGGATAGACATATGATTAAATTCCTTCAAGCGTTTTCTTTTCTTTCTTTTTTTTTTTAAAGGTTTATTTTAGTTATTTGAAAGACAAAGTTACAGAGAGAGACAGAAACAGAGAAAGAGGTTTTCCATCTGCTGGTTCACTCCCCAGATGGCCACAATGGCCGGAACTATGCCGATCTGCAGCCAGGAACCAGGAGATTCTTCTGGGTCTCCCACATGGATGCAGGGACCCAAGGACTTGGGCCGTCTTCTACTGCTTTCCCAGGCCATAGCAGAGAGTTGGATTGGAAGAGGAGCAGCCGGGACTAGAACCAGTGCCTATATGGGATGCTGGCGCTTCAGGCCAAGGCTTTAACCCGCTGTGCCACAGTGCTGACCCCAAGCATTTTCTGTATGTGTGGAGTGGATCGATAAAAAGGAACCTTAATGTACCACTTCTTATTCTCTCTTTTTTTTAATATTTATTTATTTATTTGAAAGTCAGAGTTACAGAGAGAGGAGAGGCAGAGAGAGAGAGAGAGAGAGAGAGTCTTCCATCCAATGGTTCACTCCCCAATTGGCCACATAGGCCTGAGCTGCACCGATCCGAAGCCAGGAGCCAGGAGCTTTTTCTGGGTCTCTCACATGGGTGCAGGGGCCCAAGGACTTGGACCATCTTCTACTGCTTTCTCAGGCCATACCAGAGAGCTGGATCGGAAGTGGAGCAGCTGGGTCTTGAACCGGCGTCCATATGGGATTCTGGCACTTCAGGCCAGGGCGTTAACCTGCTGTGCCACAGCACCAGCCCCACCCCTTCTTATTTTTAAGGCATAGTTATCTTCCAGTTGTTTGAAACACAAAGAAAAATACAATGATTTTGTATTTGGTACACAGTGATGAGGACAGATGCAACAATTCTAAATAAATTGATGGCAAATTATACTAAAAGAATTATATGCCATGGCAAAGTAGAGTTTATTTTGGAAATATTGCATAATTGAACATCTATCATGCAAACTGGGTTAATTAGTGACCACAAAACCTTATGAGTTATTACAATTTTATAGCTAAAGAACAGAAGTTGAGTGAGGTTAGATGTGTCAATCAAGGCCAAGGTAAGCATATTCAACGCCAGGTCCAACTTACTCCACTGCATTTTCCTGCAAGCCCATTACCAAACTCCTTAAGTTGCATTTGATAATATTCAACCCCTTCAATTGGTAGAAGTTTTCAATTATGTAAGGTAGCCATATATTTTGTAATATGTTGAAAAATAATCAATACTGTATTCATTTTTATGTTTAGTGGTGAAATATCAGGCTCTTGGTTCCCAATAATTTCTTTTATCTCATCTTAAAAATTTCATAGATGTTCTGGCCAATCTAATAAAATATGGATCAGAAATGAAGTGTGTAACAATGAAAAACAGGAGGCATTGTCTTTATTTGAAGGTAATGCAGTTACTGGTTCAGTTTGCCCCTAATTATCAATTACAATGACAGCAGAAATAATAATTTAGATCTGTAAGGTAAGCAAACATTTAAAATAGCTTTTGTATGCACTAAAAATAGAATGGAAAACCACTCATTCCCATTAGCAATGCAAATACAAAACACTAACTTTAATAAAAACTATTAAGAATTATACAGGATATACATGGAGAAAATGACAGTGATCAATTGAGAGAAATAAACGGAGACTTGAAAAAATAGGGGGACATACCATGTTGTTGGTTAAGGACACTCAATTTTGTAAAGATGTCATTTTCCCTCAAATTAACTTATAAGTTTGACTTAATTTTATTCTAGATTTTATTCATGGGGAGAATGTCTTGGAATCCAATGAGGTGATTCTAGAATTATGTCCATGACTGTAAAAAGTATTTAATAGGTTTTTGGGGAGTGGGATGGCAGTGGAAACATTTACCAAATGTATTCATTGACTCTAAGCCTTGCAAAAACATTAAATTGTGTGTCATAGAATGGGGAGAATATGATAATCAATAAGTTCAAAACCTTCATGAATCCTTAAATTAAGACTTCTACTACAGCATATACTTTATTCTCATAAAATGCACTAAAATTTAACTGAATAATGCATGTTTTTCTTCAGAGCCTTAATGATTCTATAAATATATGAGTAAAGAAATGTATAAAGTAATTGGCTTTTAAAACCAGGAAACACAGCTCTTAGCACTTCATAAGAGTTACTGCAAGAATGAAAAAGAACAGAAAGCCACGAAACCATGCTGAGACGTGAATGCTGGTGGTTGGCTGGGCTTGGCCCACCCCACCTTCCTCAAGCATTTGGTTAGAACCCACGCCTCGGGACAATTACAGTGCACTGGGTCATTGCCAAATTGCATTCTCTGCAGGGAAGGCCAGAAACAAGCAGCTTTGTGCAAATGATAAGTTGAAGGAAATCTCCAAGGAGGTGATGAAAGCAGGTCAGGGGAGGGGACGGTGTCAAAGAGGACCTTCTAATGGAAATGCAGATCCCACCTGCTTCCATGGGACCCTGGAGGGAGTTGAGCTGGGCTTTTGTGATCACATTGTAGTCAGTCTGACTGCAGGGTGCTGAAAGGGACAGAATCTTCCGGGCCTCTTGGGTCAGCTGTGAACCATTAGCATAGACACACAGCAGTGGGGGTGGAGGATGAGCAGTGCAGTCTGTCAGGGGGTCTGGGCAGGACCCCAGGGGCATTTGTTGCAGCTTCGGTCCTTCTGTGCCCACTTGGCTTGGTCAAGAGTACAAAGAATCAAAGAGTAAATGCCCAGTATCTACCATAGATACAGAAAGGAGTGATGGTGATTTGTATTTTGTTATTATTTAAAATTTTACTCACATTCTGAAAAATATTTGCATAAATTGTTTTTTAAATCAAAAGAAAACATAGCAACAGATCTGGGCAGTGCACTTGACCAGGTGAACCTGAGTTAGGGTCTGGCTTTGCCACCTTTTAACATGTAGTCTTGTACTGGTTACTTAGCCAGCACCTTGTCTTCTCATCTGTAAAATGGGGTTCACCGATGTGAAGCACAATTTTAGATGCTGCTGTCTTCCCAGAATCTGTTCCCCCTTTTCCCTGATGTGGCATCCCTTCCTCACCTTGAGAAGGACACCTGCCTCAATCCGTATCGTTCTGATGGAAACCACAGCAGCTCCCAACCCCCTCACCCCCAAGAGTGAGAATTTTCTGTAGATTTTTCCAACTTGGAGGACAAGTTCTCATTTCCTTAGATCATGAGTTTTCAGACTGTGTGAAGCAGGACCCTCCCATAGCTGTCTTCCCCACTGTGCGGAAGAAGTCTTTTAGAATGCAACACAACAAAGAATGCGGAGGTGAGAGTCCTGGAGGCCAAGCCCACAATTTCTGGCTCTGTCCTATGTCTCAAGTCTGCATCCCTGTTGCTGTCTTTCTATCAAAGGCTTTTTTACTTTGAGCTAGTTTGAGTTGGGTTTTGTGACTTGTAACCAATAGAGCACAACGAACACAGAATCTATTGCTAAGGTTGTTGGCTTCTGTCATTTCCCTCATCTACCATAGTCCCTGCCCTCCAGAATCTTTTTCACTCTCGCTCCCCATCGCACGATGTAGGCCTTGCTTCACTGGATGTCAGAGGCTGTTAACTCACACCACATACACCTGTGTGGTCCCAGCTTCACCTTGGCACACAGTCAGCACTCACAGCTGTAAAAATCAGGATTGACAGAGATCTTAGAAATCAGGAAGTTAAAGAAAGAGGGGAGAGAGAAAAGGAGGGAGAAAGAACTCAGCAAGTCTGTGAAATGGAGAAAAGCTGGGCCCAGGCCTCTGGAGCTCATAGTCCATGTTGGAGACATGACGTGGGTGCCAGGCCCTTCCCTGGTGTTGGTGGCTCTCAGCAGTGCCTGGACACTAAACACCAAGACGCAAAGGCAAACCCCACCAGCCAGAGGATTATTTATGTCTCCGATGTGTTTCAGAGCTGGTTGACCAGATAAAGGATTTCTTGGTTGTTGTTGCTGCTGCCTGGTTAGTCTTTACTTTTAGTTTTCTAATTTGAGCCCTGATTTCCTTCCTAAGGGTGCAATTAGGGCCTGTGCCTCGGCTCACTAGGCTAATCCTCCACCTTGTGGTGCCGGCACACCGGGTTCTAGTCCAGGTCGGGGCATTGGATTCTGTCCCAGTTACCCTTCTTCCAGGCCAGCTCTCTGCTGTGGCCCGGGAGTGCAGTGGAGGATGGCCCAAGTGCTTGGGCCTTGCACCCCATGGGAGACCAGGAGAAGCACCTAGCACCTGGCTCCTGGCTTCGGATCAGCACGATGTGCCGGCCGCAGCGGCCATTGAAGGGTGAACCAACGGCAAAGGAAGACCTTTCTCTCTGTTTCTCTCTCTCACTGTCCACTCTGCCTGTCAAAAAAAAAAAGGTGCAATTAGAATCACTGCAGCTCATGTGGAAACTGGAACCCATTTTTTTAGCCAAGACTGAAAATCAAGGAGCGGCAAGCAAGGGACTGGTTGAACGGTGCCTCTGGTCGTCCATGCTTCTGCCTTTGAATCAAACCAGAGGCAAGCCTCCAGCTTGCCTTCCTCAGCACGCGGAGCTTAAAACCCAGGGTCAGCTCCCAAAAGCTCTCTCCATGGGGAGGGCTCAGTGCTTTAGACTTCTTTCTGCCAGTTCAGGAAGCAGGGGGTCTTGACCCTGGGGACAGAGAACTTCTGTCCCTGTCAGAGTGTTGTGCTCCCTGAGATCGGCTGAAACCAATTACTGCCAAGCCCAGGGCCCTGCGCCATTCCTTCCTTCCCTACAGGATCTGTGCAGCACCCCCAAATCTGAGCTTGTGGACTCAGTACCTTCATTTTAACAAGGTCCTTTTTTTGCAAAGATAGATAGATTTATTTATCTATTTACTTATTTATTTTTGAAAGGCAGACCAGAAAGAAAGAGAGAGAGAGAGACAGAGAGGGGGTTCTCCATCCGCTAGTTTATTTCCCAAATGCCCACAAGAGCTAGGGCTAGGCCGGGTTGGAATCGGGAACCTGGAGCTGCATCTAGGTCTCCCATGTGGGTGACAGGGACCCGAGTACTTGAAGCGTCAACAGGAAGCTGGATTGTAACCAGACCAAGAACTTGAACCAGGTACTCTGATGTGGGGTTGTGGGCATCCCAAGTGGCATCCCACCGCTGTGCCTAATGCTTGGCCCAACCGCGTCTCATGCTTGCTTTCCAAATCATGCTATCTTCCAGCAACAGAGGGAAAGGCAGGAAACAAAAACCTCTCCGCAGCCGTCTTGAAGCTGCCTGGGGTCTGTTGCAGGAAACAGGAAACTTGTAAGAGACGTACTTCAAGTCCAGCACAAGCGTGTAGTAGAGGGGAAAGAGCAGGAGCCCCCGCTTTGGAATCAGAGCTGGAAGGGTAGGGCTTCCTTCTGTGCAACCGCCTGATCACTCTGCGCCTGGAGTTGTTCTGTTGTGTAGAGTAACAGTGTTCCAGGGAGCGGGAGTTGTTCTGTTGTGTAGAGTAACAGTGTTCCAGGGAGCGGGAGTTGTTCTGTTGTGTAGAGTAACAGTGTTCCAGGGAGCGGGAGCGTCTGCACCCGACAGTCGGGAAGTGTGCAACTTGCCTGCTTTGCCTTCACGTTTGGTGGGAGGGAATCCTGAGGTGATAACACATCATAGACCTAAGAGGTGCACAGAGGGCCAGGCCGAACGCCTGCCCATCCTGACACTGAGCCTTTTCCTCCTTTCATGGAGACCAGCACTTGGCCTATCGTTACCCACCGAGCCCCTCTTCTCGCTTGTCCTGTGACCTCTTTATTAGGCCGTGGTTACCCGGGAGCCCCTTACTGACCCTCCTTAAGGATTTGTCCATACACCCTCTCCTGTCTCTCCCTGTCTTCATGTCTCCCTGAGTCCAACGTAGCATTTCCAACTTTTAAGAGCCATTGCAAGCAGTGTATATATAGGCATAATGAGGGCGTGTGTGTGTGTGTGTGTGTGTGTGTGTTTATACACCCAGCCCTCCACATCCATGGATTCCATATCTGTGCACTGAGCAACCAGGAATTGAAAATATTTGGGGAAAAATATTGTGTCTGCAGTTTTTGTGTTATTCCCCAAACAACACAGTGTAACAAGTATTTACATAGAATTAGGTGTTATAAGTAATCTAGATGTGATTTAAAGTATACAGGAGGCTCCTGGCTTCCCTGCAGATCTTATGCTGTTTTATAAGTGACTGGAGCCTCCAAGAATTTTAGTGTCCACAGGGTCTCCTGGAACCCTCAGATACTGAGGTACAGCTGTATAAATTGATCTATATTAATACATAAAATAACATATATGTATATAATAGAACAGACAGCGAGGTTTGAGTCTTACACATTTTGCTTCTGAGCTTTTTCTTTTATTATTATTATTTTAAAGATTTATTTTTATTTATTTGAAAGAGTTACAGAGAGAGGTAGAGACAGAGAGAGAGGTCCTCCATCAGTTGGGTCATTCCCCAGATGGCCACAATGGCTGGAGCTGCGCCAATCCGAAGCCAGGAGCCAGGAGCTTCTTCCAGGTCTCCCACGTGGGTGCAGGGGCCCAAGGACTTGGGCCATCTTCTACTGCTTTCCTAGGCTATAGCAGAGAGCTGGATTGGAAGAGGAGCAGCCGGGACTAGAACCGGCACCTATATGGGATGCAGGCGCTTCAGGCCAGGGCGTTAACCCGCAGTGCCACAGCGCCAGCCCCCGCTTCTGAGCTTTTTCTAAAACAGGGAATGGAAGGTGCATCCCTTCCCTTGCTTTCCTTCCTTCCTTCCTTCCTGAGAGGCAACCAGAGCTCCAGAGTCACTGGGTCCTGTTTCCTCCCCCACGTGAGTGGAGTTAGTGTTTCTATTCATATGTATGAATCCTGCAGCAGTATTAACTGCTGGGATTCATGCTGCAAAAATGTACACATTTGGTATCCTGCTGCACATATCAATCGCAACTTCCTCCCCCACCCCAACATAATGTTCTCCAGAGTTACCCATTTTGATTCACATAAACTATCTCTTTTACTTTAAATGTTGTGTGAATAAACCACAGTTTATCTGTTCTTCCACTGGGAGGTTTTTAGGTTAATTTTCTCTGTTATACAAATTGCAGCAATGAACACCCTGTCTTCTTGGGCAAGGCTGTGAGAGTAGGTGTGGAGCTGGTCTAGGCGTGGCCTGCGAAGTAAGGGTTATGTAGGGGTAGGCTGGGATGATAGTCCCATCAGCAGTGCAACTGGTACACATTTACAACATTCGGGGTTATCCAACTCCTGAAAAGTGCAAGTCTAAGAAACATTAAATGATACTCTTTTCCTTTTTGAATTCATATTCCTTTGTTTACTGGGAAAGCTGACTTTCTTTGTTATATTTATTGAGTATATGGGTTTCTGTTTCTGTGACTTGACGATTCCTATTCATGGTACTTTATGTTATCTGCTTATCTTTTCTTAGGGATTCTGGATTCTTAACAGCTGTATGGGTTGTAAATCTAGTTACCCAGGTTGGACTTTGTTCATAGTTTCTGTTTTGCATCTTGCTTAAGAATTACTATTTTTGTAATTTTTTTTTACCATTTTTGTAGTAATTTGTCTTATTATTGATGATTTCTTTAAAGATTTATTTTTATTTATTTGAGAAATAGAGTTACAGACAGAGAGAGAGGTCTTCCATCTGCTGGCTCACTCACCAAATGGCTGCAACAGCCAGAGCTGGGCCGATTCAAAGCCAGGAGCTTCTTCCAGGTCTCCCACCGGGTGCATGGGTCCAAGAACTTGGGCCATTTTTCAGTTCTTTCCCAGATCATAGCAGAGAACTGGATTGGAAGGGGAGCAGCCTGGACACAAACCAGTGCCCATATGGGATTTCAGCATCACAGGCGGAGGCTTAGCCCACTATTGGGCCAGCCCCCTATTGATTTTTTTTTAAAGATTTATTTATTTACTTGAAAGTCAGAGTTACACACAGACAGAAGGTGAGGCAGAGAGAGAGAGAGAGGTCTTCCATCCATTGGTTTGCTCCCCAAATGGCTGCAACAGTCAGAGCTGGGTGGATCTGAAGTCAGGATCCAGGAGTTTCTTTCTCTCTCTTTCTCTCTTTCTTTATCTGACAGGTAGAGTTATAGACGGTGAGAGAGAGAAACAGAGAAAGGTCTTCCTTCCATTGGTTTATTCCCCAAATGGCCACAACAGCCGGCTCTGCGCAGATCTGAAGCCAGGAGCCAGGTGCTTCCTCCTGGTCTCCCATGCAGGTACAGGGGCCCAAGGACTGGGCCATCATCCTCCACTGCCCTCCTGGGGCCCAGCAGAGAGCTGGGCTGGAAGAGAAGCAACCGGGACTAGAGCCGGCGCCCATATGGGATGCTGGTGCCACAGCCGGAGGATTAACCAAGTGAGCCACTGATCTGGCCCCAGAATCCAAGAGTTTCTTCTGGGTCTCCCACGTGGGTGCAGGGGCACAAGCATTTGGACTATCTTCTGCTGCTTTCCCAGGAGCATTACCAGAGAACTGGATCAGAGTGGAGTGTCTGGGTCTTTACCTGGTGCCCATATAGGATGCTGGCATTGCAGATGGCAGCTTAACCTGCTATGCCACAGTGCCAGCCCGAATTTATGATGTTTTAATCTTAAAATTATTTCAGTTGATATTTATGGAGCCATATCAGCTTTTTTTTTCCTTTAAAGACTTTATTTAAAAGTAGAGTTACCCACAGACAGAGGGAGAGATAGAGAGAAAGGTCTTCCATCTGCTGGTTCACTCCCCAGATGGCAGCAATGGCTGGGGCTGAGCCAGGCTAAATCTGGAGTCAGGGGATGCCTTTGGTTTCAAACTCTCGTGTACTTGTGTTTTAGGAATATCATGAATAAACAGCAGTGTTAGTTTTAAAATCCAATTTGACAGTCTCTGAATTTGAACTTACTTTTATTGTCCTTACTGATATGGGAGGGAGCTTCAAAAACTTCACTGAGGCCGGCGCCGCGGCTCACTAGGCTAATCCTCCGCCTTGCGGCGCCAGCACCCCAGGTTCTAGTCCCAGTCGGGGTGCCGGATTCTGTCCCGGTTGCCCCTCTTCCAGGCCAGCTCTCTGCAGAGTTACAAACAGAGAGAGGGAGAGACAGAGAGAGGTCTTCCATCTGCTGGTTCACTCCCCAGATGGCAGCAATGCCAGAGCTGAGCCAGGCTGAAGCCAGGAGCCAGGAGCTTCTTCTGGGTCTCCCACATGGGTACAGGGGCCCCAAGCACTTGGGCCATCTTCCACTGCTTTACCAGGCCCTAAGCACTTGGGCCATCTTCTACTGCTTTTCCAGGCCCTAAACGGAGAGCTGATTGGAGGAGGAGCAGCCAGGACAAGAACAGGCACTCATATGGGATGTTGGCACTGGAAGTGGAAGCTTAACCTACTACGCCATAGCACCAGCCCCATTTCTCTTTTGACAATGATCTACTTGCAGTTTGTTTTATACTCATAAAATTAATATTCCACTAAATCAAGAGTTTGACAAATAGTAAGTTCCTGAACAGTAGAGACAAGGGCTGTAAACAATCATTGAATCTCAAAATGTCGATTTCACTCCTAGACGTTACATTATTGGGTGCTCTGTTAGTTACCACAGATCAGGGCACACATGATCTTTGGCTTTTTGCGACTGGTTTATTTCACTAAGTACAGTGGTTTCCATTGCATCCATTTTGTTATGCGGCTTTGTTTTCTTTCTCCTTTCCCTCACTCTGCTGGAACATGTTATCTTTATTACTTTTTTCACTTTCACGAGGTAGGCTTCATTTTAGTGGCTACTCTTAAAATGTTAATACCTATTCTTGACGTAGAGTAGTCAACGTTTTTCTTTATTTCCAGAGGATCCACAGCCTCAGGAATGCTTGACTATGATCATGCCTCCTATTTTGTAAGTAGTCATGGTCTAGAATATGAGTCTAGCTTTTTCATCCTCACCCTCATTACTATAATTATTTCATAACTTCCTCATTTAGTTGTACCCATGCATTGGCCAATTTATTTTCTATGATTCCTTCTTACATTTCCTTATTTTACTTATTTACATAGTTTTTCTTGATTGCCTTTTTTGCCAGTTCTTCAGTAAAGCATTCTGCTCATGGCCATTAACATCTGGTTCTCCATCATCTAGGACCTGTGCCAGAGCCACTGCCCATCCTGAGATGCTCAGTACCCTCTCTCTCTCTTTCTCTCTCTTTTTAAAGATTACATAGTTTTAATTTACATTATAGTCAAATGCTTAATGTTCCACCAAGGAGTTCAGCAAATAAAATGTAAAAAGACTATAGTTCAACAGGAATATAGGCAAGGGCTGTAAACAATAATCTAAGGAAAATGTCTATTTCACTCATAAACAGCAAATTTTAAAATTGTCACAACTCATTAAAACTATGGTGGTATATCATTCCTAACAATATGTTTGGCAAAGATTTAAAACAAAGTTTGACAAAACACTATATTTGCAGGAGAACTGATGTACACAGGCGGTATTCAGCTGTAAAAAGAATGAAATCCTATCATTTGCATAAAACGGGTGCAACCGGAGGACTTCATCTTGAGTGAAATAAGCCAGTCACAGAAAGACAAATACCAGTTTTTCTCCGTTATCCAGGGGAGCTAAATCAGTGTCCTCCCTTGGACCACCTGGTCTGCAGATGGTGCCCCCTTCAATTCTGAGATCTGAAAAGTCTCCTTTCTTTCCTATAAACTCAGCTGTTTATTTGAATTATTTATAGATTACCTCTTTTTTTTTTTCCTTGTGGGGAAAGGAGTATTTAATGAACTCAGCAAGACAGCTCTGTGGACATTAGACAAGATTTTAAAGTCTTACATCAGAAGGAACAAGAAATGCAAATATGTATAAAATAACTCTACTCCAGGTTTATAGAACACATCCATAACTTCCTACTGATATTTATGTCACCGTATAATGTTAACTATAAATTACTAAGTTTTTAATTCTTATGTTTGGCTGCTTGTGAATTTATATATCAATTTATTTAATTTCTTTATGTTTTTCAAATTACAGAACACATAGTGGCTATATAAAGGAAAAAGCAATTATGTCTCTGACATTCTCCAAGCCTCTAACCCCTGCCAAGATAACCAGGTGTTGTCAGCCTGGTGAATGTTCTTTCTTGCAGTGTTCCACATACAAATGTATCTGTGCAAACACAGGTAATATGTTTGTTTAACCAAAACAGAATAAGGTTAATTCAATTAAAGGTATTGTTATTATCTTAAGAATTCTTGGCTTGTCAGTCGTCAGATTATTTTAACCCATAGTTTTGAAGAACCCTCTAAGTTACTTATTTGTGCTAAGTCTTCCATGTCTAACCTTTCCTTTGGACTCCCACTTTTGCCCCTGCTTTCCAGGGTGCTCCTTGGTTCGTGAACTTCCCCATTCAAGCACAGTACAAAGAAGAACTAGCTAGCATCTACTGTAATTAGAAAAGATCATCCAGTCATTCTATGCTCAACATGAATCCACAGTGCAGAAAAGATAGGATTTTGAAACCAGGCGTGTCTAACTGAATGGGCTGTGACTACTGTAGCTGAAGACAGACCTGCAGTGTATTTCAATCAATCTAGGACAATGATGCTAACTGTCAAAATCCTTTGGAGAACTTGCTTTCTTTTAATACTAGAACATTTGGCCGGTGCTGCGGCTCACTTGGCTAATCCTCCGCCTGTGGCGCCGGTACTCCGGGTTCTAGTCCTGGTTGGGGTGCTAGATTCTGTCCCGGTTGCTCCTCTTCCAGTCCAGCTTTCTTCTGTGGCCCTGGAAGGCAGTGGGCGATGGCCCAAGTGCTTGGGCCCCTGCACCCACATGGGAGACCAGGAGAAGCACCTGGCTCCTGGCTTTGGATTGGCGCAGCGCACTGGCCGTAGCAGCCATTTGGGGGGTGAACCAATGGAAAAGGGAGACCTTTCTCTCTCTCTCTAACTCTGCCTGTCCAAAAAAACAAAACAAAACAAATGGCAGAACATTTATTGAATGATACCTCATTGAAATTCTCAGGAGGAACTGGATGCTACCACAGCTGCCCTCTTGGGTTTAGGCATGGTTCCTTCACAGAATCCATGCCTGAACTGGTGGCATATAATTCTTAGGTACCTCATCTGACCAGGCCAGGTGGTAATGCATCTTTTGGACTTGGCACTCCAATTGACTTTCTCTTAGCCACATTTGCCACAGGTCAATTTCTGAAGGTAGCAGGCCTTAGAGCCACGTTGACATGTGTGCATCTTACTGCAACCTGTTCCAAATGATGCTGTTCTCTTCGTCATCTCACTTCTGTGGCCAGATCAAAAAGTTGGAAGCCTTTTAAAAATGGCCAGTTCTAGGTCTACTTATCAGAGATTCTTACAAGTTGTCAGGATTGGGGCACAGGCATTTGCATGCATTTGCTCCAACATTTAGCTGAGTTGAGTCAGGATGCACCCAGAACCACCTGCTGCTGTCACCATGAGAGGCCACTCACTGGTTCTCACCCTGATCCTTGGAGACATCTAGATTTAGCCACATTGCAGGGAAAAGAGCTCTGGACATTGGGTTAGGAGATTTGGGGTCCAATCCCAGTTTGTCACTTATTTATTATATGACCATGAATAAAACATTCCCCTCTCTGAAGCTATTTTCTCACCTGTAAACCTGGAGATCAGGATTTGTGTCTCATGTGGTGGTTATTAGGATCAAAAGATAAAATGTTCTTGTCAACAGCTTTTTTTAATATGTAAGTTGAAAGGCTCTATAGAAATGTTGACTATGAGATTTCTTCTAGTTCTAAGATTTTTCGGTTATTTAAATAAGCCATTGACCTTTTCCATCAGGAGAGTGGCTGTGAATCTAGTGGAAAATATTAAATATTATTCTGAGTGTTTTGATTTTCTTAAATGTCTCCCTCAAAAATTCTCAATGGCCAGCAGTTGAAGTCACATTTAGCAGAATGACTTAAATAATGAAAGCAATTATTCAGGTCATTCTGGTCCCTGGGTTATTTTTTTCCCTGAAATAGTGAAATAATTTAATTCAAGGGAATTTTTGAATTAAAACTATCTATGTTGTTGGTGTCAGTTCCCTCTTCTCTGATAATCTGAAAGAGCAGTTTCTAAAAGAGAATTCAAACTCCAAATGAGGGTTTGTATGAAGGGCTATCAAAGCTATAAGTAAACTTGCCTTTTTAAGTGGTTTAGTCTCATAGTCAAACTATTTAAATATTATGAAAAGGAGTAAAAAACCCATGCAAATTTAAATATCATGCTGAGAATGCTGTATTTTGACACACTGTATAATTTTAACACACGGATTTCTTTTAAGGTAACAATTATATTCTTCACTCAGGCATGAGATCACCTGAATGGATGTGGATGTTTCTCAAGAGGTTGTTGTGGTGGTGATGGAGAGTGTGATTAGACAACACCCAGGAAGGTGGTTATTGCCAAACTGGAGGTTTTTCAGCTTTACCAACAATATCTCAGTTGGAACAACTTCACAAAAAATAGTTTGATCCTTTCTCTGTTCCTATCAAAGAGATTTCACCTTTGACCCCATTTAGCTATGTAAATTTCTTCTACCATCCCTTAAAAAAAACCCATGAATAAATAGCATGTTTCTCTTCCATTACAAATTGAGTCACAAATGTAAATTGTGCGCTTGAGATAAGTGGACAAAACTATCATTTCATCCTTGTGTTAAGAGAGAGGTGCACAGCACAGAGGAATCAGGCTCTTTCCTCCTACCCTTGTCAACACTCCGTCTTTGGGTGATGAATGAGCTTCTGGGAAGATCCCATTTTGTCCAGCAAGTTTGGGCATCACTCTGTTCTTTCCTCAGGTAAAACTGAAAATCACCAGACCTATAGCTCTTTCCTCTTTGTGTCATCCAGAATGCATCACAGAGTGGCTTCCTTTTTTTCTTTTTGTGTGTTCCGTCATCCAGGAAGGGAGGGAGCACTGCCTACACTGGGTTGAGAGTTCACATGGATCGTCTCTATTAATCTTCACAAACTTTCTGTTGGGTAGCTGTTGTCATGCCCATTTTACTGATAAGGGAACTGAGGCTTAGGAATATTCCACAACATGATTAAAGCCACTGAGCTGGTAATCAGAGGAGTGGGTGTAGATATGGATCCAGGGCCTGTGTTTTCCTGTCAAGGAAAGTATATTTTCTGGACCAAAATTCAGATGCTAGGTTTGCATTTGGCATAAAGGTTGAGATGTTTGTCACTGGGGCTTTCATAGCATCTAGAAGTAGACGGGATGCATTGCAGCTCTGGCTTCATTTCCCAGTCTTTGTCTTTCTAGCTGGAGCTGGCCAGCTCTCAGGTGGCTCCTAGTTGTAGGCACTGGAGAAATTTGAGCACGAAGATGAGTGTTAGCGGGAACACCTGAATACCAATGAGGAGCACTGTGACCTGCTGTACCTAGACACTGTGATTGCCATCAACTCAAATCTGGTTGATATGATTGATGAATTATTTCATTCATTCACTCAACAAATGTTTACCAAGCATCCTCCATAAATCAGATAATCCTGAAGATCCTGCATGTCAGAAATCTTTATATTTATGAGTGCAAGAGAGATGTTTTGAGGATAAAGGCAATAGCTGTCCTCAGAGATACCACCATCAGCTGAAAAATCAAATGTGTTATCAGTTAAGTTGACTAGAAGGTAATGAAACCAAGTGCCCAAGACACAGGTGAATGGCTAGGGGTGCACTGAGCGGGATGGTGAAAGTAGAAGTTCAGGGAATTTGTTGGAGCTGCAATTATTTCATTATACCAAAAATCATGGGAATGAATGACTGTACTGCCTAGTGCTGGAGACCCCTGAAAGTTGTTAGGAGTTCTAGAGTTGAGCCCTGTGCTGCCTTTTCCCAGAAGAACATTCTTTGGCCTAATACTGGCCTCTGGGATAGGCCTCCTCCAGGCCAACCTGGGGTAATCACCTTAAGAAGAATCTGGTGGGGAAGAGCAACGTAAGCCTAAGACAGCTGCAGCTGTAGATACACCAGTTGGGCCGGTTTACCCGGTACTACTTAACGTGGGGTGCTGTGGCCGGGCGGTGTGGATTCCTGGCTGACTGGCGCCACTCGTTCCTTCTCTCGTGAGTAAGGTTAGTGTCTCTCCCGACTTGATTTTCAGGCAGTTTCCTTGGGATTCATGGAGCTTATATGAGTGAACCTTCCTGTGCTTCTGGTTTCTGTGGCATGAAAGGAGTAAAATCCTAACTCATTTAGGATTTCCAATTGGCTAGTTGTTTTTATGGAGCTAAATTTTCAGCAGTAGTCTTGTAATCAAATCAATTGTGAGTATTTCAAGTCTGCACTTAGTCTCTTAAAGAAATGCCAGAAATGGAGGAAGTCCTTGTTGCGTAGAAAAACCCATGACATTTCCCAGTTGCTGTCCTCTCCTGATCTCTATCTGCATTGTCTTCCCCTCCCAGAAGGCAGCTGCTCCCGCCAAACCCTCTCTCCTGCTCTTCGACCTCCTAGCTCTTTAAACTCTCCTGGATAAACAGCTCCCATACTTTCCCCCTTTCCTTTCCTTTAATATTTTATTCATTTATTTGAATGGCAGAGTTACAGATACAGGGAGAAGCAGAAATAGGTCTTCTGTCCACTGGTTCACTCCCCAGATGGCTGCAACGGCCAGAGCCGAGCAGATCCAAAGCCAGGAGCTTCTTCCGGGTCTCCCATGTGGATGCAGTCCTTGGGCCATCTTCTGCTTTCCCAGGCCATAGCAGAGAGCTGGATTGGAAAAGGAGCAGCCAGGATGAGAACCAATGCCCATATGGGGTGCCAGCACTGCAGCCCCCAACACCATTTCTTTTCTTTAAAACACTATTTTAGAAGGAAATACTTCATTAAATTACAGGTACCATAGGCTTCTTCTAGCTTGGATTTTTTGCTCTTAAGTTTTGCTTATTTCAGCTAGTAAGTTTCTTTCTGCCTTATGATTTAACTTGTAAGACTCCTAAGTGATATATCTTCATGACTTAATTGTTGGACTGAGGTGCCACAGGTGGAGGCTTAACCTATAATGCCACAGTGTCAGTCCCTGTTTCTCTTCTGACCTCCCAACCATACTGCCTTGGTGGTTCTCACTCTTCTCTTTTGTTATCCAGATTCTCCACACAAAAAATCTGCAGAAAAATATCATTTTCCTTAGAATCTGTGGGGATGATGGACAATTGTAGTAGTTCACATATTAATAATGACCTTTATCCTTATTACAACGTCACCTTGTGGAGTGGTTGGTGAAGTGTGCTCGTTGAACACGATCCCAGATACTTGGAAGTTTATCCAGAATCTTCTTCTGGGAATTTGGATCCTGGTGCCTTAAATCATTTGGAACAGGTGCTCCAAGCTCCCAGCTGTAGCTTACTTGGATTCTCTGGAGATGGTTCTCAATTGCTTTTCATCTACTCTAGACCTGACTGAGAGCTAAAATAAAGATGCTGAGTGGGGATGATACAGCTGTCATCAAGGAGGTACCAGTAGTCAGTGGCTCCGGGCAGGAAAAGCTTGCTTCTCCCTTGCTTCAGTCTAGTGTGGAATGCCTGCCGGACATGGATCTCTCGTTCGTGCAGTAATTCATTGATCCAGCTGTTGGTAGCTCCTGTCAGAAATGCCTTCCAAGAGAACCCTCTGGGTCATTTCTATTCCCATCAGCCTGTAAAGAGCATGGTGGAACACAGGTGGGTCTCATGGGCGGGCCAGGAAATTGTTGTATCCTGGGATTGGTTGGTTCCCCAGAATCAGTTGCTGAGATAAGCTCTGGTATGTGTGGGATGGCTTTAGGATGTGCTCTTAGGGGAAAGCAGTAAAACAGTGGCAGAACCAGAAAGGAGAAAACAAGCATGGGGGGATATTGGACAAATCTCAGAATTGACCTCTGGAGCCAAAACTACCCCTTTGAGTATGGCCCACCTCAAGGCAAGGGGTGCAGCATTTCTTTATTTTTTTAAAGATTAGTTTACTTACTTGAAAGTCAGAGTTACAGAGAGAGGAGAGGCAGAGAGAGAGGTCTTCCATCTGCTGGTTTACTCCCCAGATGGCCACAATGGTCAGAGCTGTGCCGATCCGAAGCCAGGAGCTTCTTCTGGGTCTCCCACGTCGGTGCAGGGGCCCAAGCACTTGGGCCATCTTCCACTGCTATCCCAGGCCATAGCAGAGAGCTGGATTGGAAGAGGAGCAGCTGGGACTAGAATGGGTGCCCATATGGCATGCCGGTGCTTCAGGCCAGGGCGTTAACCTGCTGCGCCACAGTGCCGGTCTCCACTTTAACTGTTAAGCCACAACACTGCAGCGCCGGTGCGGACTTCCATACTGAGTTAAAGGGCTACCCTTGGGAACCTGAACTCCCAGGCACTTCAGGCTCTCTGCAAGAACAGGGCTCTCTTAGCAAGGACAGGCCACAGAAGAAAATTGCAGGGGCAAACCCTTGGAATCAGAGCACTCAAACAGGGGAGGGAGAGTCGAATAGTGAAGGGAATCCAAGGCAACTGGGAAAAGCACAGAGTATCTGAACTACAGAGGCTGGGATGTAGAATCTAGTGGCAGCCTCAGCAAGAAGAAAAAAGCATGGGTCTTGGTGAAGTACAGCAGTGTCTTCCTTGTCTTGGTTTGTACACCGTGGCTCAGTCAAAAGTCTCCTTGCTCTTAAAAACAGTAAATATGGCATAAATGACTACTCATCATTCTCCTGTAAGTGGGCACGAAGAGGGGATAGATGGGGTGGAAATCCCCATGTACTAAGAGTTAAATAAAAACTTAGGGCCGGCGCCGCGGCTCACTAGGCTAATCCTCCACCTTGCAGCACCTGCACACTGGGTTCTAGTCCCGGTCAGGGCACCAGATTCTGTCCTGGTTGCCCCTCTTCCAGGCCAGCTCTCTGCTGTGGCCATGGAGTGCAGTGGAGGGTGGCCCAAGTATTTGGGCCCTGCACCCCATGGCAGACCAGGAGAAGCACTGTGCGCTGGCCACAGTGCGCCAGCTGCGGCAGCCGTTGGAAGGTGAACCAATGGCAAAGAAAGCCCTTTCTCTCTCTCTCACTATCCACTCTGCCTGTCAAAAAAATTAAGAACTCTGCCAAGGAATTCTACCACTTAACTGCCTTCCCTTTTGTCTGCCATGAGATCGTACTACCTGCTAAAGTGGCAACTTTGGAGAACTACCTGGGCCTGGGGTAATGGGGCCCAGGAGGGGCTCTGGCTCTCACAGCCAATGACATAAAGCACAATTCCTGGTTCTGGAGCCTCATGGTCCCCTTGGCCTCATCTCCCACCAACCCTGTTATTCCGGGTATTCCAGCCATTCCTGAGTACATGTCTCTCTATGTCAAGAACCTTCTCCTTTCTACTTAAACCCATCCCCTTCCTTGTTGGCCTGGTGAGCTCCTCATCCCTCAGAGCCTAGTTCAGATGTCGCCTTCTCTAAGCACAATTTCTGAAGCCTGTACAGATAATCTTTTTTAAAGATATTACTTGAAAGATAGTTGCAGAGCTAGAGGGAGAGGGAGATCGTCCATCCACTGGTTCACTCCCCAGATGGCCACAGTAGGTGGGTCTGGGCCAGGCTGAAGCCAGGAGCTTCTTGTGGGCCTCGTACATGGGTGCAGGGGCCCAGGGACTTGGACCATCCTCTACTGCTTTCTCGGGCACATCAGGGATATGGATCAGAAGTGGAGCTGCTGGGACTCTGCAGGCACCTATATGGAATGCCAGTGTCACAGACGCTAGCTTCACCCATTATGCCGCAGCACTGGCTCCTGCACAGATCATCTTTGAGTATCTCTTCAGCAAAAATAGTAATAATGGCTATTAATAAACATACTGTTCTACACTCCATATACATTATCGTGTGGAAAAGGGAGCAGTGTCCTTCATAGCTAGCATGCTGGTGCTAAGGTGATTTGGCCATTAGATTGGATGGTAGTACTTTCTCAGGAATGGTAGGCTGAATAGCCTAAAATAAGCTTATTTTTGTATGGTATCATCAAAATGAAAACATAAATATCAGGGTGTCAACGCATATGTATACAAATACATGATAAATAACCTCTATCGCCCATCGGTCATCTGTTTATCTGCCTGATAATTTGAGACCCTTCTAAGAGACTGTAAAAGTTCAGTGTGAGAAACACACTCCTGCTGTCTTGTGCTCCTCTGTCTTATACCAAGCTGGCTGACTGTGTCTGAGCACCTGTCATACTCTCCCTCTGCTTGTCTCCTCCCCTGGTCCTCTCCCTTCTGTGACCAGCAAGTCCGCATGGCCATTTGGTCCGCTTTGCCTGGTCAAATGCCTAGCAAGGCAAGCTTTGCTGGTGGCCCTAGTTTCTGCAGAGAAACGGGTTGTTTAAGCTGTGAACCATACTCTGTCAGCTTCTGTGGATTCGGGTGATGGATGGTGACAATTAGGGCCAGTGTACTTCCATCAGGGCCCTGCTGGCCCCAGGTACTGGTGGCTCTGGTTAATTATGGTGTTGAATAGCAGTGGCGAAGTGGCAGCAGAGCCTAGCAGCCCAACCTCAGAGACTTCACATTGCAACTAGGCAATTTCCAGAGTCCACATTCCAGCTGGGGCTTATTTGGCTTGGTCTCTACCTGGGACCTTAACTCCAGACCAGTGCTGTGGCCTGTCTAGGGGACTTCATGTCCATGCCAGGGCTTCTGCAGGCGTTGGACACCTTCCTATGACCACAACTTTGAGCTCTGGAACCAAACTGCCAGGATGCATTGATTCCTGTGTGGCTTTGGGCAAGGACGTAACTCTGTCTAGTTTCCTCTTCTGTACCATGCAGACAAAAAATGGGATTTTTCCTCACTGGGCCATTGTGAGGGTCATATGATGATGATTCCGTGCAAGTGCTTAGCAGAGTCTCTGGAATATGGTGAGCTATGATTCTTTAGCATTAACTTCAGTCTATTTGGTGGTCCTTTGTATAAAATATAAATTTTTTCTTAAATTTTACTTATTTGAAAGGCAGAGAGGGGAAGGGAGGAGAATAGGAGGTTTGTTTTTTGTTTTTTTTTTTTTTCCAGTTTGCTGGTTCCCTCTTCAAATGCAGACAGCAGTCAGGGCTGGGGCCGGCAGAATCCTGGAGCCAGGAGCTCAACAGCAAAATTGACAGAGGGGAAAGTATCGTCCATGTGGGTGGCAGGGACTGACCTACGTGAGCTAACAGCTGCTGCCTCCCAGGATGTGCATTAGCAGAAAAATAAGAGCAGAAGTGACAACTGGACTTGAACCCAGGCTTCCATATGAGACTGGTATTCCAAGTGTCTCTTGACTGTCACACCTGCCCCCTCACAGACACACTCATACTCACCTCAAGTTCTCACTCATGGCTAGGGAAATTAACCAAGGACTAAGGTATATTGATTCCAAGCCTTTGCTATGTATGACTTCTCTTGTCAGAGCCAGGCTGATGTTGATTGGCTACCTTGGATTGGAGGAGGTGTCTGAGGGATGTGAGAGGACAAAAGGACTTCTCCCAAGCTTTACCTGGTCCTTGAAACCTGATGGATCCAGAAGTACTTCTGATCAGTTGAGCCCTAGTGGCTACTGGGACCATAGTCTGAGGTGTCAGAACTGATTGATTGATCTTCCCTGGAATCCTATAGCTCCATAGTTACTTGTATTAACGTTTCACAGGCGCTGCACGAGTATGAGCTCCAATAGCAGGAAAAAAAATGCCTACAGAGAAACTGTTGGCCATCAGGACCAGTAATCATCTACAAGAAAAAACTGCTGGACTTGAGAAAAATCCATTGATTTGTATTTCATTTCACTTTAATCTCTTTTTTTTACCTAAGAACTGATTTTATTGATGAGAAGAAAAAACTTCAACAAAAGGACCTTCAGAAAAATGGTTCATTGATGTGGTCTTCTTCCAGGGTATCTCTAAAATGAGGGGAAATGAATTTTTTAATAACACCCGAATCGGTAGACAAGGAAAACTGTGGCTGTAAACCTGATTTTATCCAATTCTCAGAGCATGTTTGCATTTGTCCAGAGAATGATTTTTCTCCTTGGTAGGATGTCTTGCTTTATAAAGTTCCTACCAAGAACAGAGGAGTCAAAAACGGAGGGTTAATGGTCATCTATTGGTTTGTTACAGGGAAGAAGGGAGTGGTTGAAAGCATTTGGAAAGCTGTGTTCACAGGTAACTTCACACTGGAGCTGGTTTCACAACTTGCTGAACTCTGTGCCCCAGGTCTAGAGTCTGTCTCAATAAATTTCTTCTTATAGTGATGAATTTATATTGACTAGGCTAAGGGCTGCCCCACTTACTGGCAGAACACTCCTGGGTGTGCCTGAGAGGGTGTTGCTGGAGGAGATTACCATCTGAATAGGTAGCCTGAGTAGAGAAGGTGGCCCTCGCCAGGTGTGTGCAGTCCTCATCCAGCCCAGCAAGGGCCTGAAGAGAGGAAGGCTGAGGAGGGGTGAGTTCTCTTCCTGGATTGGGACACAGAAGCTCCTGGTTCTGAGAGCTTTGGCCCTTCTGTTCAAGTACCCCCCCCCCCCCCCAGTAAAATCATTCTTGGGGAAAGAAGAGATTGAAGTGAAACAGAATAGAAATGAATGGGTGTCTTCTAAAGCCAGCAGCTTTTCCTTGTGAATGGAGATGACTGCTCTGCTGGCTAATAGTTTCTGTGTAGGCATCTTTTCCCTCTGCCTTGTCTGCATCTCTGACTTAAAGACAGCAGTGGGTGAGGCCTCTTAGGAGAGCCAATTCCTATAAGTCTCCCAACATGAACACGTCTGTGTGTCCATATAGCCTGTTGGCTCAGTTTATCTACAGAACCCTAGCCAATACCCCTCTGTTCTCTAACTTTTCTTAACCTTTCCTCTTTTTCCTCTTCCTCTTGTATTTTTCCTCTCCTTCATTGTGTGTGTGTGTGTGTGTGTTTGACAGGTGGAGTGGACAGTGAGATCATTTTGTCTCTCAAACACACAGCCCAGGTCTTCTCTCTTCCATTACTATTCTTTTGCCCTTCATAATTTCCTTTCTGAATCATTCCTTTCCTTTACTTAATTTATCATGATTTGAAAATTAAGTATATTTACACTCTTGTACAATCATTGCAGGGAAACTGGTAAGCTGAGTTTGTGTCCTGGTGTCTGACGATTTGAGACCATGGTAAGAGTAGAAATGAAGTTTTCTTTAAGAAAAAGAAGACAAGCTCCGAACAGTACGATGGGAGGGGCTGCTGGGGAGAGACCAAGCTGCTGAAGTCGTTGCGGTCTAGGGGTATTTGTATGTCCTTACTGTGTTATCTCCCAGGAACAGAGGTAATGGCTCTACATGAGTTACTGTGAAGGCTGGGGGCAGTCTTAATGGAGCCCTTTCTAGTCTCTTGTTATCTAAACCTGGATCTTGTCACTGTTGAGTATTTGTTACAAGGGTCTTCCATCCTGTTCTGTTTAGTGTATACTAGCCGAAAAGGCTCTCTAGTCCGTTTGTGCTAGCAAGGAGCTGTGGGATGGCAGTTGGGCCTGCTTTTAGTCCCAAGTTTCCTCAAAATCAAACTTCATATTTTCTGTTCTGATAAAGGCAGGGTAAATATGGAATTCATATTTCAGCCCCTGAGAGTTAAGAAGCAAATTTCAACACAACCAATAGCAGCCCTAAACTAAGATGCTGTAGGGAATCTTGATGCCTTTTTTTTTTTTTTTTTTCTGAAGGAACTGTTGATAAAATAGTGTTAGAACCTTTGGATATGGTAGTTTGAATTCTGAGTCTTATTTTAGATCTTTACTCATTGGAAGATGATCTGTTACTGATACTTGAGAAATACATGCAAGAGATTTGTGGCAGATGTAGCGCTTCCTTGTTGGGCAACTTGACAACGGGTTCAGTTTCCTATCAGAATGTTCCGGGGCACAAAGACACAGCTCGGTCTAGAGGTGGGACTGGATCCGTGGTCGGCTGTTAACAAGTAGTATGGTTTGCACAGGTTAACATCTCTACTCAGTTGCCTTGTATGTAGAATGAAATCAATCAACTGCAGAGCTATGGGGGTCAAATAAGAAAAGGTAAACAAATATGCGATTCATTCTAGGTGGTTAAAAGTATGAATTAGTCATCTTTCTAGGTCCTTCTGAGTCTCTCTCATTCCCTCTGGATATTTGTGAAATTATCCTCGGGTTGAGGTTAGGACGAATATAAAAGACTAACAAGTGAAAACAGGTAACCCTGTAAAAATTTAAGTGTCACCTCTTTGAGGAAGCCCTGCTGGTCTTCTCACTTCCCAAACTGGGTTCTCTTTACCCTTACAGCAATTAGTTCTTAGCCTGACTGATTTTCTATGCCTGTCCTGGGCATGGACCATGTCTTGTTCTTTCTTGGAACCCCAGTGCAGAGCAGAGCCCACTGTACGCCAACAGGAGTCATGGGGAAGATTATTATGAAGGCTTGGGTAGCTGACATCTTTATGTGCCCTGTCTGATTTCCCCTTCATAGCTGTGAGAGTTGCCCGAGTAACTCTCACTTTATGGACACGGAGTCTCGGGGTGCCTAAGTAACTTACCCAAGATCACACATTTGGTAATTAGCAGAAATAGTTTTTGAACCCAGGCCATCTACCTCCAGAGTTCCTGTGTGCTACCACTATCTTGCATGGCAGAGAAAATGAAGGAACAAAGAAACAAAAGAAACTAATGAGCCAAGTGGCCTTGTAGGGACCACTTAGGGCTTAGTAATATAATTAACTTCATTTTGAACTCCGTCATAGAGACGGTGCAGCAGCCCAAGAAAGCAAATCCTTGATGCATCCCTCTTCTCTAATAAGAGATTTGAATAGCCTGAAATCCCTTACCTGTCCTGATAAATATAAATACAAAGAAATAAATAATGCAATAGCTCCTTTCTCTTTACAACTGAGACTTTGCAGTCATAATTCTGCCACACAGCCAGCAAATCTGGGGGTGAGGTGGGGGAGGAGAGTGAATTAGCTTCTTAAACAGTCCAAAATAAATTTCCCAGGATAATTACCAACCAGAGCAAATTTCATAAATTTGATTTAATTGGCAACAAGCAAATGAAATCTGGAAGGAAAACATTCTTCTCCTTAAGTCACTGAGGTTGTCTCCAAACGAAAAGCTGGAAACCGGGATGGCGGAGCACCCAGCAATGCTCACAAGGCCAACTTCATATTCGGGGTAGGGGGATAGAGAGTCTGATTACTGGGCGTCTTGTATGTATCCAACACTGCTCAAAGTTTATATGAGAGGACTTCACAAGGTTCATGGAAAAATGAAGTTAAAGATGCTGGTGTTGATTTTTTTCTTTTGGAAATCCATGCATTTTTTTAGAAATTTTTGAAGACTCCCTTTCTACATATTAGTTGCATGGCAAACTTGAGTGGTAGATATTTTTGGTGATTGAATCTGTTAGCAATTGATGTATAACAATTTATAGCCTAACATCCTTTTTAAAAATACATTTATGTTTATTTGAAAGGCAGAGGAACAGAGAGGGAGACATAAGATCTTGAATCCACTGGTTTACACTCACATGGCCACAATGGCCAGGGCTGTGCCAGGCCAAACCAGGAGCCCCAAGCTTCTTCAGGGTCTCACACATGGGTGCAGGGGCCTAATTCCTTGAGCCGTGTGCTGATGCTTTCTCAGGTGCATTAGCAGGGAGCTGGATTGGAAGTAGAGCAGCTGGATCTTGAACTGGCATCTATATGGGATGCCGATGTCAGAGGCAGCTGCTTAACTTGCTACACCATAATGCTGTCTCCACCACCTAGCATCTTAAAAGAATAGTTTATAGCATTACTTCACATTGGACAACACATTGAGGACAGATCCCACATGAGAAGTAAGTGTACAGTGACTCCTGTTGTTGACTTAACAAATTGACACTCTTGTTTATGGTGTCAGTAATCTCCCTAGGCTATAGTCATGAGCTGTGGAGGCTATGGAAGCCTTTAGGGTTCACTGACTTTGATCTTATTCCAACAGGGTCATAGTCAAAGTGGAAGTTTTCTCCTCCCTTCAGAGAAAGGTACCTCCTTCTTTGAAGACCTGTTCTTTCTACTGGGATCTCACTCACAGAGATCTTTCATTTAGGTTTGTTTTTGTTTTTTGCCAGAGTGTCTTGGCTTTCCATGCCTAAAATACTAAATCGACCTTCTGTATATAAAGAGAATTGAAAATGAATCTTGATGTGAATGGAATGGGAGAGGGAGCGGGAGATGGGAGGTGTGTGAGTGGGAGGGACATTATGGGGGGGGAGCCATTGTAATCCATAAACTGTACTTTGGAAATTTATATTTACTAAAGAAAAAATAGTTCATACCTTCTGTGTATAAACTGGAGCTTGTCGTGTTCAAGTTTAACTTGGTGGAATAGCCATGTTTCTGATGGAAAGTCTGGATTGGCTTGTATGACTCTGGTCCACACACCGGTCAGATACCAGGATGTGTTTTTCCCATGTATGTGGCACTTTACATCAAATATAATTTACCAAGCAAGTCACATGACAAAGAGGACTAGAAAGTATGCTTTACCCATGATGAGGCTGTGGCAAGTGTGCAGATGCAGGAAGTAGTGAAGCCTTAAGGACGGTGATTCAGCAGGACAGATACTATACCTGCGCTGAATAGACAGTAAATGGGAGTTTCAAACTGGCCCAGTCACACAGCTGGTGTGATGAGGAGCAGATGTTTAAGCTTAAGAGTACTTGTTCACCAAAGGTCTGATTGCACTCCTGATTTTGACTTAGAGAACCCAATAAATTCCTACTTTTGGAGGCCATTGATATCCTTCCTGAGGCCAATCTTTGTGTGTTGTGTGCTTTGTGTGCTAGAATTCATCTCTCAAACAAGACTGACAAAACTTAAGATTCATGTGCCTGTTTAGATCTTCCACATTTTCTGCTTCACTCAAGCTTTGGCCTTTTCTGGATTTGTTGTATGCAAAAGCAAGGTCAGCTATAGTCTTTGTTGTCCTTCCTTCCACTCTACTGAGCTTCTACTGACAGGTCCTATCAAGTGAGGCCCTCCCTGGATCACATCCTACAAAGGATAATGATGCCCCTCTAGGGCCCAGGCTAGGCTCAGAGCTGTCCAATGTCCTGAAACAATCCACCAGGAGAGGGCTTTAGTGAATCCAGCTGTCAGTAATTAAAAGACTCACATGTGACAGGGCACTTGATGCAGGCGGTTTCTGTTCTGGCTTCCTGACTCAAGTGCACTTGGGAACATGCAACACAAGGGGAAACATCAGATACTGGAAGCAAACTCAGAGCCTAGAAGTGTTTTTGCCCTTTGCCATGTCGAGAGCAAGGGATTGGTATGGCAATTCACAAAAACTGACAAGGGAGTTCTGTAAGATTTTTCTATGGTACTCTGCTATTTGCCCACATAGGGTGTTCTTAGTATTGAAGCAAGATTCTTGTGCTCATTGCCCTGATGATGAAAGTACCATGCAGGAGGTGTTTCCAATTCCACAGTCACAGGATTGTGCAAAAGGGAAACACAGGTCTAGGGACTACTGAATTATTCATCTCTCCTTATTTCTGTCTTCTGAACAAATATAATTTGATTAATTTATCAATTTGAAGTTCTTTGGGGTCCCAGAAAGGGAAAAAGTCATATCCCTGAGGAGATCGCAATCACACATGAATATTTGGTGAGGGCAAGGTGAATATAAGAATAGTTTAGTTTCTGCTTAGAGCCTCATCAATCTAACACATACATACTAAGCATATGCTGTGTGCCAGGTGATTTGCTCAACACTAGGCCTACAAAAGTAAATCGAGCAGTTATCATCTCTGCCCATTCTAGAAGGGAAGACCATCACTGATGAAGGAAACAACGAAGCCCATAATTCAAAAATGCTATAAATGTTCTTAAAGCAGCAAGTGATTAAAATACTTAGATGGAAAAATAGTAGGGATGAAGAGAGTTCTACTTAGGCAAGGTGATTAGAAATCACTTCTCAAGATTTGATGTTGAAGCCAAGACTGGAAGACCAAGAAGTCACTTGAGCAAAGGGATGAGATAAAAGTGTTAGAGGCAAAGAAAATAGCTTATAAGAGCTTGGCATGGTGGCAGAACTACAAAGGTGCTCACTGTGGCTGTAGAAGAGTGAGGGAGTGAGGAGTGATCGGAACTGAGAGCACATGGAGAGGCAGGAGCTAGACTACACTGGGCCCTGTAGGACCATAAGGAATTTGCCATCTTTTCTGTATCTTGAGCTTCTTGGCAGAAAGTAGGTATACTGGGTATCTTATATTGGACACCCAAGGAATAGATAGTACTATCAGGCCTCATTTTGGTTTTTTTTTTTTCCTCTTAAGTGGAGGGGTGATCCCAGAAGGCAAGTCATTAAGGAGGTTACTGCTGTAGGAAATGGTGTCCCATTGCTCAGGAAATCCGTAGAGTGTTTTACTCAGAGAGGCAAAAGATCTGGTTTGTTTATCTACCAGTTGCCATCAGCCACTGGTGGGAGGCGTGGACTTTACCATTTTCTACTGTCCAGGACACCAAACAGGCAGAGTCATGGGTGTTTCGGTTGGAGGCCATTAGGTCTGTGTGTGTGTGTGTGTGTGTGTGTGTGTGAGAATGGGCATTACTGAGGGACTGTGGCTAGGGCACACAGTGAGCATCCTGTGTCCTTTCTCCAAGACGTGTGTGTGCAGGGCACAAGAGGAACAAAGATGGAGGACATGCCACAGAAAACTGACACCAGGACAAGTGAAACTGCCTGCTGGAGCCACTCCTGCAGAGATTGTGCTGGGGCAGGCTGTGTTCCCAAGGGCCGTGTTCCAGCCTTCATGGGTGCGGATTTTGCTTCTTGGCTCTCCTACAGGCATGCTTCAGGGGCTTTGACTCTGGGAGACTATGGGGAGACTCCAACTCTGTTTATAATAATGAGCCTTCATTCTGCTGGATCAGCCCCTTTATATATATACTATGGGGCCAAATACTTTTCTGGGGGGGTACTCCACATTGGACCCCTTCAACCCCTACCCCTTAGATAGACCCTTTGCCTCTTAGCTGCACCCAAGGTTGGGGTAGGGCCTAGAAGTGTTGAAATTCGGAGGCATAGGTCAGAGTTGGGATTGGGCTGGAAATGCTGGGAATGTCTTTAGAAACACATCCAAAATAAGAACTTGTGTTCTCCACAGAACCCTGCGTAATTAATGAGGAAAGTCACACATCCCTCCCCGTGGCAATATAGGTAATAAAAACCAACATTACTGAACTTGTTTTTGTAGCTTGTGAAAGGCTAACTAATAAATGATCTCATTTGTTCCCACAATAACCCAGGGAGGCAAATAATACTGTTCGTCCCACCTAAACGATGAAGGACCTGAGCTGCATAAGCATTCATTGCCTGGCTCCAAATAATGCCAGCAGCAAACGTGGAGACCTGTGAGCATTCCTCTCCTGGTGATGGAGCGAGCCCTTTACCTTAGGGACAATTCAACAGTGTTGCAATGAATAAGGCATCCCTTTGTTCCTGTGCTGTTTAGGCATGTCATTTCCAGTATACCTATTATAAACAACAGTGTGGCATCAAAAGTAATGGAGCCAATAAATCTGACACTGAGGTCTCCAACTGTATGTGGGTCAATGTAAAACGAGCAGCTTACACAATCGTATCATGGGTCAGCAGTAGCAAACTCTGTAAAGGCCTAGGTAGTAAACTTCTTTGGCTTGGCAGGCCACAGCATCTCTGTCACAGTCATTCAACTCTGCTGCTGTTGTGTGAAAACTATCATAGATGGTTTTCATGTGAATGGGTATGATTGTGTTCCAATAAAACTTTATTTAAAAACTCTGGAGGGCCAGATTTGGCCTCTAGGTAATAGTTTGTAATGATGACTCCATTACGGAGTCTGTTGTGTTTGTCACTAGGTGGTGCCCTTCCATTAGTAAGGTGAACAGGGAGCTGGGCTGCTCTATTATGGGTTGAGAATTGGGGAAGGTGTGGATTATGGCAGAAATTACTATAGGAGATGGGATCAGAAAACAGCATAATTGAAATGACAAAGTGACACACAGAGCATCTACCATATTCCAGGTACAGTTCTAGGTGTTAGTAAATGTGACAACAGACTCTAGAGGGGTCAGGGGAGACAAGGATACCCCAAACTGAGAGCCCTTGTTGGTTTTTGTAGTGATATTTTCACATTCTCTTGGATTGCAAGCTACCAACCTGACACCCATGCATGAGCAATGTTCCTAACATTGAATAATGGATTCTTGTAAAATAATCCAAGTCGGCTTCAGTGCACTCCAAGCTCAGGGTACTTTGATTGTTTTTATGTTGCCTTGGTGAGATCAGTGGCAAATAACAAGAGTAACCATTGAGCAATTAGAGTGTGTGTGTGTGTGTGTGTGTGTGTGTGTGTGTGTGTGTGTGAGAGAGAGAGAGAGAGAGAGAGAGATCTCATTTGCAGTCCTCACAACTTACTGGTACCACTATGAACTTACTTTACAGGTGAACAAATGGAGAAAAACTGAGTAAATTAGCTCAAGCTAATGTCACCAGGATCTTCTGCAGTGTGACTCTCAAGTTCAGGTTGTCAACCAGATTATACTGGATTGTCTTTACTGTAATAGGCAGGATATAGGTATTAAAAATCTCTGCTTTACAGCCAAGGAACCATATTTTTAAATAATGACCTGCATAAGGTCACAGAGCCAGCTGCTGGTCACATTAGGACCAGATCCCAGTTCTTGCTGAAATGAGTACCTGTATTTTTCATTAAGGGCTTAGGAGCTGAAGAGTTACAAATTTAAATTTGTTACTCCAAAGGGGGATGAGTTTGAGGAGGGGTTTCCAGGGAGGAATGGTACCCCGATGAGCAGAGGAGGGGCACTTCTGTTCTGAGGCAGATGCATACTGAAAGGAAGATAAAGAAGTGGAAGAGTGTTGAGCTGGCTTTCTTGGTTGGATCCGAAATGGTCAAGTGGAAATAAAGAGAAAATCAAGTAGAGAGGGGTCTGGATTTGAAATGCTACCTTCTGAGGATTGTGTCAAACTCTTCCAAACAGTACAAGTATGGAGAGTTGGAGCCAGAGGGCCATATGGGGAGCAGGACTCAGAGTTGAGTATTAGAGATGCATCAAAGAATGATGTGGTCGAAAAGTTAAGTGTGTGAGAAGGCTGATACTCTCCTTCCATTTAGCCTGCTTCCACACGGGCAGTGGGATTTCCAGGCTCCTTAGGATATTTTATGGAAAGGAAAGGACATGGAACTTGAAATAAGAAATGTGGATTCTTTCTCTAACTGGCAGCTTGACATTAGAAGTTGCACTAATACCTCAGAGCTTCTACTTCATCTAGAAAAAACAGCTAATGGTGTCATGCAGATACTACAAACGAAGCAACTGCATGTGAAGCATCTACCCTGGTACCTGGCATGCAACTGGGACTCTAGCTGTATTTGCTCATTCATCTTTTTTTTTTTTTTGGACAGGCAGAGTTAGTGAGAGACAGAGAAACGTCTTCCTTTTTCCGTTGGTTCACCCTTGAGATGGCCGCCATGGCCGATGCGCTGCAGCTGGCGCGCTGCACTGATCAGAAGCCAGGAGCCAGGTGCCTCCTCCTGGTCTCCCATGCAGGTGCAGGGCTCAAGCACTTGGGCCATCCTCCACTGCCTTCCAGGGCCACAGCAGAGAGCTGGACTGGAAGAGGAGCAACCAGGACTAGAACCCAGGGTGCTGGCGCCACAGGCGGAGGATTAGCCAAGTGAGCCGTGGCACCAGCTCATTCATCTATTTTAAAACATTGAACTTGGGAGAGGCTCCAGTAGTATCTGATCTATATAGTAAACAATTACAGCAGGAACTCTGGTCCAGGACATAGCTGTCTAGCTCCTTTTCTACTGAACCTTTCCTAGCAAGAGGTTTGTTGAAGACAGACCATGAGTAGAGATGAAACCATAATTTGCTTTTCTAACTTTATGGTTAGAAAATCTAAGAAATACAGCCAATTATATGTACACTTTTCTTTTTTTTTTCTTTTTTTTTTTTACCTTTTATTTAGGATATAAATTTCCAAGGTATGATTTATGGATTACAATGGGTTTCCCCCCATATTTTCCCTCTCCCCCCATGACCCTCCCCCCTTGCCCGCCCCCTCCACCCCTTTGTTCACATCCAGATTCGTTCTCAATTCTCTTTGTATACATGTGATCAATTTAGTATGTGTTAAGTTATGAATTCGTCCCTTTGCCCTCATATAGTAACACAAAGTGAAATATAGTCTTTGAGTTCTCATTTTAGCATTGAGTCACATTGTACAGCACATTAAAGACAGAGATCCTACATGAGATATATATATATATATATATTTGAGACTGATAAATTTTTTTTGATGCAGTTTCCAATGTAACACTGAGTTTTTCTTTTTTTTTTTTTTTCCCCCTTTTCGATTATCTTTATATAGAGTAGGTCGGTTCAGTATGTATTAAGTAGGAATTTTCATCAGTTTGCATCTAAACAGAAACACAAAGTGTAAAAATACTGTTTCGGCACTAGTTACAGTGTTACCTCACATTAGATAACATGTTAAGGACAGATCCCACATGGGATATAGGTACACAGTGACTCCTGGTGTTGATTTAACAATTTGACACTCTTATTTATGGCGTCAGGAATCTCCCTAGGCTCTAGTCATGAGTTGCTGAGGCTATGGAAGCCTTTAGGGTTCGCCGATTTTGCTTCTATTCCGACAGGGTCACAGTCAAAGTGGAGGTCCCTTCCTCCCTTTGGAGAAAGGTGCCTTCTTCCTTGGTAGCCCCGTTCCTTCCACTGGGATCTCGCTCGCTGAGGTCTTCCCTTTAGGTCTTCTTTTTTTCCTTTTTCAGAGTGTCTTGGCTTTCCATGCCTATAATAATCTCATGGGCTCTTGAGCCAGATCTGAGTGCCCTAAGGGCTGATTCTGAGGCCAGAGTGTTATTTAGGACTTCTGTCATTTTATGAGTCTTCTGTGACTCTGCTTCCCATGCTGGATCGTCCTCTCCCTTTCTGGTCCTATCTGTTTATATTGGTAGAAACTAGTCTTGTTTGTATATTCCCTTTGACTCTTAGCCCTTTCAGTGTGATCGGTTGTGAACTGAAATTGTTTACTTGGGCCGTTGAGATGGCATTGGTATATGCCATCTTGATGGGGTTTTATTGGGATCCCCTGGCGTGTTTCTAACTCCATCATTTGGTGCAAGTCCAATTGAGTTTGTCTCAAATTGTACCTATCTTCCCTTTCTTTTTCCCTCTCTCAGGGATGTTTGCAGAATAGCAACCTCTAAATGCCTGGGTTTCCCTTAATTATTCATTATGGTGTGTTCAGCTAAGACTTTATTTGCCCAGAAATGACTTGCTGAGTAACTCTGTTACCAAGAATACAGTTCAGGTCCAAGAGAGAAACAAATATCCCTACCCCAAAACATGGAAAAATAGACATCAAATTGACAGATAATACAATGGATCAATTAACATATTCATAGAAAGGGACCCCAGATTTCATTCAGAATGTGCTTAGTCTAGGATTAAATGTATTTTAATGAAAATGGCTCTCAGGTATTTCATTCTAGAGATGAGAAGGAATAAATTAAGAGGCATAGTAGATTTAAATTCCTATAAGCAAATTCATGGGAGGCAACAAGAAGGAATTGCTAATCGCTGTGCGAAAGAAAGTGGGCAATTTAAGAGGTTGGGTAATTTGGAGCTCTTCTGTGTAAGAGCAAATAGTTCTCTATACCTTATTGGACTTGAGGGTATTGTTGTACTTAACCACGGTCATTCATAGTCATAGCAACCTCATCTAAGTCTACTAGAAAATTTTAATGGTACTTAAGAAGACAGGGCATTGATCAATTCATTTAGAAAGATTTCTCTTCCATATGCTTTGTTTTAGTTGTTTGTAAAAGAAATACATCCTGTCATATGGAAATAGTATAACCTGGAAATATTCTGGTAGGGTCCGATGCTGGGGACATTGTTGTAGCACCTTCAGCTTGTTGTGATTAGCTGAAAAAGGTGATAACTGCCTTGATTCATCTGATTTTTTTTTTAAATAACTTTGTTTTACCTGCTTTGAAACATTTTCTTATTCCTTGGTTGTGGGATTTGGTGCACAAATTCATTCCCAACCTCTCTAGTTATGAATATGTAGAATTTGATCAGGATTTCTTTTGGGCTATATTTTCAGACTAAAGCAATTTGATTTAAAAAATTGTAAAAATCGGTTTCTTCCCCTGGGGCAATCTACCCGGTTACCTATTTTCTGCCTCCCTGTCCTGGTTGTGCCTCAACCATTTGACCAAGTCCCAGGTCTTCTCTAAAGATTTCTTTGGGTTTCTATTTGTCCAAATGAGTTAATGATTCATTCTTTGCTATTTATGTCCATCCATATATTGATCAATGTTCATTATCCTTAAGAGAACGAAGTTTTATGTCTCATGCAGAATGGTAGCTCTGGAGCTTGGCAGAGTACCTGACTGCCATGCGTGTGTGCTACCTCCTTCAAGAGAAACTGCTGTAGGTTGACGAGTGGGCTCAGGTGCAGGGCCTCTGGGTCTCCGTAGCACTCAGCCTAAGTTCAAGCTACCCCTGGACTGCCTCTAGTTCCAGACCAACACTACATTCTTTCTGAGGAGAAGTTGCTCCAGGGGGGAGCTTCATTAGGGTTGTCTCTCTTGGCCTGGCCAATGCTTTGTCAGAACCGCATTGTGATCTGAGCTCTACCTTCCCCATCTTTCCTTCCCTCTCATAGGTATCACACTTGCATCTCTGAGAGCTTTCACTGCCTACTCTTGATCCCTTTTTCATTCATAGGCATTTTCCCTAATAATGCCCCGCATATACAACTCTGGCATCTGCTTCTCAGAGAATCCAAATTCACGCACTGTCCAATAATGGCAAATATAAATACCAGTTGGGCTGACTTAATATTACCAGATGTGGTCTTCATCAGATCATCTCTTTTTAATCTGGTGAACGTGTTCACTACAGAACCTAACAGCCAATGCCTCCTTACACAACACTAAGCTGTCTAGGGGTGACTTGGAATTATCATTGTGAACATTTGTTGGCTATGAACGGATGCGTGCCGACAGCCTCGGGATCTACTGAGATGTTGAAGCTTCTTCATTTCTGCATGAGTGGCCGCCGACAGACCTCATTGAGTTGCTGTGTCTGTTTTTAAATAGTTGTATCTTTTCTGTCTTTGCTGTTAGTACTTTTAAACGCCAGATCTGGGAGGGATTTCAAGAATCATTCATCAACAGACCTTCAGAGGACGTAATGACCAGGCATAGGTTAGGTGCTGAGAATGCAAGGTTGGATAAGACACAGTCCTTTGGGAGCAAGTTCTGGCTGCTCATGATACAAAGGCAACTTGGCAACAGTTCTCAGCAAAGCCATTACCAAAAGGGAAATACGAGAAGCTAATATGTAATGACATCAAAGGATTCCTTCAGCAGGGACAGGTGTGGATCACAGCACCTCCGGCCCGGTGTCTGAGCAAATTCAGGGTGGCATCGAATCACCTGCAGAGCTGGCCCTCTTAGCTCAAGATCTCTGTGCTAATCAATGTACTGAATAAGCTATTACTAGGAGCTGACTCTATCAGAAGGAACTGCATGCTGCTCATTTGATTGCTGACTTACCCTTATGAGAGAATAAGAAATGAAGTAAGTTGAGGGTGATGTCAGGCAATAGTGTGTAAGGCTTATCTACTTTTATGTATGCTACAGAGTAATAGGAATCTAAAGACCTAGGTCTCCTCCTCGTTCTGTTACTAATTCTCCTTCTGACCTTGGACAGGACGTTGAATTCTTTTCTACTTCAATTATCTGAAAAATTGAATAGCAATAAATACTGCCTCACTGCAATGTTATAAATAAAGGATAACATATGAAGGCATTATGTAAATAATTCAGTATTATAAAAGAGTAAGATAAGGTAATTATTAAGCTTATTCTGACACATTTTTTGCAAGATCATTTGTTCATCCATTCAACAAGCATCTTTATGACACTGTGTCAGGCGCTGTTCCAAGCACTATGTAAATCTTCTCCATACTATGAAGTATGTATACTATTACACCACAGTTTTACAGATGAGAAAAGTGAGTCACAGGGAAGTTAAATAACAGGCATAAATACTTGCATCTCTGCAAGTATAGTCATTGGTAGATCTGGCTCCACAGTCCGTTTTTAACCACTACACTAAGGAACAGAATGTTTTGGCTTTCCTTGAAACTAGAATTTGACTTAATGAAGCAGACTTGGAGAAAGAGAATGGAGAGAGACAGACTCAAGAGGAATGAGAGGACTGAAGAAGGCTAGAATCTTTTTGGGGATGAGGGGCACGAGGCTGAGGAATGCAGTGTGACCAAGAAAGGGATGGTCACCCTGAAACGAGCCTGGTCATGGAGTTTCCTCCAAGAAGGCAATCCTTCTCTTTGGACCTTTACCCAGAAGAACCTGGCTCAACTGCTTCCAGATTTCTGACTGTTACCACATGCATCTGTATGGTTAGTGCAGAGGCAGGAGAGGAGGCTGGAGAATTGAATAACTGCATATGATTGGCTAAGGCATTCTGTACTTGATCTTAGCAAAAAGGCCAAGAAGCAATGGCTGAGGTGTTCCAATTAAAAAAAAAATCAGATTTTACCCTACTGACACAGTCTGCAGGAATTTTGTGGGTTGCTTAAATGAGAAAACACAGGAAAACTAAGAATCTGAAAATCCTTGGAATATTGCATACTTTAAGCTTGTAAGTTTAGCAGCCTTATGTGCAATTGATTTCAAGGATACACTTCTCTCTGCCTCAGGGATTTTAATTTTGTTGTTCTTCTAATAATTCTCCATTGTCACTAGTGTTACAATAAAATAGGATGCCTGGAGCTCACTGAATGATTATGGAGCTCACCAAAGAATTACTGGACACTGCTCCACCCAGTCTGATACAGATCCAGAAGGGCCCTCGTGGGACTATGTATTTCACCTGATGGGTTTGGGAAGTGGAGGCACAGCCTCACAGCCTGTGCAAAGTTGATACCTCATTTGTAGTCTGGTGAGGGTTATGATGCAGTAGTTAGAAGGAAGGGAGGCTCTCGAGTCAGATAGGACTGGGTTCCAATTCCAGTAGTTAATGCTGTCTGTGTGGTCTTAGACAAATTGCTTAACCTCTTGAGTCTATTCGTCTATGGAACAGGGGCTGGGGTAGTGACTACATGACAGGTTGTGCTGTGGGAGTGGAAGGGAGAGGGGGATTTGCACAAGGCACACTGACCAGGAATACTGATTACTATTTATGATGCCTCAGAACTTTATTTCCTATCCAAATCCATTCTTTGTTTTGCCTTGTCCCTGTAGCTGACTACAGAATGACTGCAGGTACGAATTATGACTACGTCCTAATTACAATAACTGTAAGAGATATCCATGTCCATTCCACAAGTTGTCAAAACTAATATATCAGCTATACTAGTTATCTCTGCATACTGATTTTGCCCCAAATTTGGTGGCTTGAAAGAAATCTTTAGTATCTTACAATTTCTGTGGCCCACAGATCTGAACACAACCTTGAAGTGTCTTTTATTTCTGGGTCTCTTTGAAGGCAGCAGTCTCAGCTGAATGACCAACTGGGGTAGGAGCTGATACCCAGTTCATGTACGTGTGGGAAGCATTCAGTTCTTTGAAGACTGTTGGACAGACGGCCTCAGTTTTTTGCTGGCTGTTGAGTAAAGGCCATCCTCGCTGCGTGAACATCTCCAGCTTGCTTCATTGGAGCAAGTCCACAAGAGCCAGAGTAAGAGTTCCAGCAGGAGAGACGTAGTCATGGTCTTCAGTATCTGAATTTCAGAAATGGCATTCTGCCACTTTTGCCATAGTCTGTTCATTCAAAGCAAGTTCGTGGATCTGACCCCCACACAAGGGGAGGGGATCACACAAGGAAATGAACACCGGAGAACAAAGAGATCATTGGGGATCATGTCAGAAGTTCTCTGCCATTACAAGTGTTGCCTCATTGGAGCATATAAATCCTACAGGCAAGGAGGTAGAGATAGAGTTGGCATATGCACCAACACAAATATTAGGATAAAATCTCCATTACACTTAACTCCCATGGCAGGGGTCTGTGCTGCTTCTAGCTCTCCTAACATTTGAAGACTGGACCTCAGGCCAGGGGCTGTGGACCTTATTGTCAAGGTTACTCATGTAGGATACTCTGCAGGCTGATAGTGTAGAGAGCTGCACGGGAGAGACCATCTCACTGCCTGCCAAGAGATTTGGCATTGTGGGCTTCCTGAACTCCTCCCTAATTACCTGTGCGTGTATTAATAAAAGGATTACTTTAGATGGCTTTATGCTGGATAACTGAATCTTTTGTTACATTGAAAAATTCTATGAAGTATAAATTAAGAGGCTACTTCTGGTTGGTCTCCACTCATTTTGTCATAAAATGTAATGAAGTTCAATGGATATCTTAGAGCCTCCTAGGTCTTTGGTGGCCATTGTCTCCATTCAGAATCTATGGTCACGTGCCATTTAGCTCCTCACTGGTTCCTTGAATCCAGCCCAGTTGGAGCTTTAGGACCCTGGGAAGGGCTAATTCTGGAGCTAGCTCCAAGGTAAGGGTGCACCAAGGGGGAGGTATCTTGTATTCCAAAATAGGGCTTGAGGATGAGGTGGATTCCTCACCAGGTTGATATCACATTAAGCGCCCAGCCAGAACGCATGTCTCAAGAAGCCTATGTCCTGTCTGGGACACGAGGGGTCACCTAAGTTCATGTTCAAATCTTCACTTACCATTTCCTCCTATTTCCCATGGATCTCCTAGGCATGTCTTGCCTGAACCACTGGCTCTCAGCCACTGGGTGCTGATGTCAGTTATTTCACCTAATCTGCTTGACAGCTAGGAGAGTGGCAAGTTGTTGACTCCAAGGTCCACAGACACGAAGTGACTTAGGGGGAAGCTGAGTTAGAGCTGGAATTCAGGCCGTGACACTCTAAATTCTAGGTTGTTCCCAAAATACAGCTCAATACCAGCTCCTATGAGCCAGAACTTGTGGTCATTCTAACCACGGAAGAGTTAGCATTAAGATCTGTTATTTCTGGCAGTGGCTCTAACAGATGAGAACCCAGGGATTCTCAAACCAGAGACCTTGCCCTCCTGGAACATAGCTGGTGCTTCTGTACTCCTCAGGCTTGAGTTGTCCTGTGTCTGACACAGACCCCTCCTACAGGCAGATTCTGGCTACAGCACTGAGCATGTAATTAGGCTTGCCTGTTTTCCTCTGGTCAGTGGGTTCTGCTGGGATAGGAGTTGGGTACTATTGCTAACACCTGGCAGAATGCCTGGTACAAAATAGGCACTCAGTTAAAATTGATGGTGCTTGGGTATAACTGTAGCTGTTTCCCAGTGGGAACTCCCAGGATAGGTTGTTTTTATGTGGCCCTTAAACTGGAACGATGCCCTTAGCTCCATAGCTCTCTCCATTACAGCAGTGACTGCAGTGCCTTGCGATGGGATGTTCACTCGTTTGCCTTGCCTCATTCTGTGTTCCCCTGAAGAAGAGCTTGAGACAAGGGTTTGAGTACGAGTAGTTTATTTCAGATGGAATATCAGGATGAACTATGACTAGGTGGGGGTGTGTACTAGTAAGAAAGGAGCAGCGGGATAACTGGGGCTCAGTAATGCTGGAGACTTCTGTTTGTGTGTGTGTGTTTAAAATATCACTGGATTGTCCCAACTGGGGCAAAGAAGCTGGGAAAAGTATCCATGGGCTTCCACCCTGCAGCGATTGAGTCTGCCCCTGGGCTGTTGACTCCCCACACTCTTCTGTGGCCATTGGTGCACACAGACACTGTCCATAAATGACTTCTGGTGTAGGTCAGGTGTATGTGTGAGCAGCACACCTATACCATCTGCCCCTCTCCTCCTCTGGGCACCAAGGTCCTTAATAAAACTCATAGCTCAAGTTTCTGGAGTTTCCTATGTTCCAGGCATGTATAAGCTCATGTAATTTTTCACAACCATGAGGCTACTGTTTACTTTTCTTTTTCTAAAGACAGGCCTATTTTTAGCCCTTAAGGCATTTGGATCTGGCTAAAAATCCCATGAGAGTTTGTGAGGCATGGAAAGCCAAGACACTGTAGGGAAAAAAATGACCTAAATGAAAGATCCCTGTGAGATCCCAGTGGAAAGAACGGGCCATCAAAGAAGGAGGTACCCTTCTCTGAAGGGAGGAGAGAACTTCCACGTTGATTATGGCCTTGTGTAAATAAGGTTGGAGTTTGTGGACTCAAGAGGCTTCCATAGCCTTGGCAGCTCATCATACTGAGCTGCCATCATAAATACTGACATAAATACTGACATCATAAACAAGAGTGTCAATTGTTAAATCAACAACAGGAGTCACTGTGCACTCACTCCCCGTGTAGGATCTCTGTCCTTAACGTGTTGTACTATGTGAATTAACAGCGTAACTAGTACTCCAACAGTACTTTACACTTCGTGTTTCTGTGTGGGTGCAACTGTTGATCTTTACTTAGTATATACAAAGTTGATCTTCTGTATATAAAGATAATTGAAAATCTTGATGTGAATGGGAGAGGGAGTGGGAGATAGGATGGTTGTGGGTGGGAGAGAGGTTAATGGGAAAAGCCACTATAATCCAAAAGTTGTACTTTGGAAATTTATATATTAAATTTTTAAAATTTGACATTTTAATTCTTATAAAGATTTATTTATTTGAAAGAGGAAAGCAGGCAGAGAGAATGTACGAGAGAGCACTTCCATCTGTTGGTTCACTCCCCAAATGTCTGCAATGGCCAGGTCTGGGCCAAGCCTAAGTTAGGAGCCAAAAGCTTCTTCCAGGTCTCCCACATGAATGGCAGGGGCCCAGGGACTTGGACCATCTTCCACTGCTTCCCCAGGTACATTAGCAGGGAGCTGGATCAGAAGTAGAGAAGCACCCATATGGGATGCTGGCTTCACAGGAAGCAGCTTAACCTGGTGTTCCACAGCACCAACTTTAAGGCTATTTTTATTGGCCCCATTTCGCAGATGGGAAACTGAGGCTCAAAGAGGTTGCCTTACTTGTCCAGTCTAGTGGAAGCAGAGCTTGGCATCCTTTCTGGGTGTATCTGATTCACAGTCAATGCTCATTCCACCTCATTGCACCTCCAAGGGTGCTTAACAAGTAAGATGATGATTGGGTTCAAAAGTCAATAACTGGGGCTGGCAT
Organism: Sylvilagus floridanus; assembly: GCA_949820135.1. Classification (NCBI taxonomy): domain Eukaryota; kingdom Metazoa; phylum Chordata; class Mammalia; order Lagomorpha; family Leporidae; genus Sylvilagus; species Sylvilagus floridanus. The sequence continues at coordinate 113,611,690 of OX463231.1, forward strand.
TATGGCATAGCTGGTAAAGCTGCCTCCTTCAACACAGGCATCTCATACAGGCACTGGTTCAAGTCCTGGCTGCTCCACTTCCAATCCAGTAACCTGATAGTGGCCTGGGAAAAGGAACGCAGGATGGCCCAAATGTTTGGGCCCTTGCCACCCATGTGAGTGACCCATATAAAGCTCCCATAATTGGCCTGGCCCAGCCATGGCCATTGTGGCCATCTGGGGAATAAACCAGCAGATGGAAGATTTCTCTTTCCCCCTCTCTCCCTCTTTTCCCCGTCTCTACCCTTCTCACTCTTTAAAATCTTTTTGTCAAGTCACTAAGAGCAAGAATACTGCAGACCACTTAAAAGTGCAGCATCTGGGGATTAAGGCCTGATGCAGACACAGGTTGGATGAGGGTTAGAAGGCAAGGAAGCAGGCAAGCAGAAAGGTGAGATGGCAGGCGACATCAAAAGCAAGCAGAGGCCGGCGCCGCGGCTCACTAGGCTAATCCTCCGCCTTGCGGCGCCGGCACACCGGGTTCTAGTCCTGGTCAGGGCGCCGGATTCAGTCCCAGTTGCCCCTCTTCCAGGCCAGCTCTCTGCTGTGCCAGGGAGTGCAGTAGAGGATGGCCCAAGTCCTTGGGCCCTGCACCCCATGGGAGACCAGGAGAAGCACCTGGCTCCTGCCATCGGATCAGTGCGTTGCGCCGGCCGCAGCATGCCGGCCACGGCGGCCATTGAAGGGTGAACCAACGGCAAAGGAAGACCTTTCTCTCTGTCTCTCTCTCTCTCACTATCCACTCTGCCTGTCAAAAAAATAAATAAATAAAAATAAAAAAATAAAAAAACAAAAGCAGAGCCAGTGCAGGTCCCCAAGAGTCCCCAGTGTATGGCGAGGAGGCGTAAAACAAACATACACCTCCAGATACATCTGAAAGCCCTTGTAAGTTAGCAGAAAGAAGTTTTCAAAAAAATCCATTGAGTGAAAGAAGCAGTAAGGAATCAGTGGGACCCCAAGAACCCCGGCTTGAGTGATTCACTTAGGGGCAGCTATAGTGTGCAAGCATGCGATTGCCCACTTGTGACAAGGTGTCAGAAATGAAAAGATCCTCCTCTGAAGGTTATTAGATCCGGTTCTCCCCATGGCCAGAGGTTTCCCGGTTTCCCCATGGCCACAGGCAGAAGCAGATGGGCACCCTGATTCTTACCCATGAGCCCCTTGTTTCCACTTATAATGGGCCCTTGGAATCTCCAAGTGAACTGTGCAATTTGAGGCAAGTCTATTCATGCCTTGCCTGCAGGCTCATCTCCTTTATCTGTAGGTGGAAGCTATGGTTCTCTTGGCAGTGAAGGTTACACCAGCTGACTGATATGAACTTGCTGCTCATAGCCTACCATGTGGTTGGTGCATGGGTGCCCCCCATGAGCCTTGCCCATATAGTCTGTGAGGGACAGTGGGCTTAGAACTTAGTGGATTTTGGAATGCCTAAACAAAACTAATTAACATACACTCCTGCACCCACTCATTCTCCATTAACAAGAACACTTAAAATCGTACCAATTTTCAAGTACACAAGAATACTGTAGTAGTCTTATTAACCATGATGTACAGTAGACTTCTTGAGCTCCTCCATTCTGAGACTTTGTACCCTTTGACCAACATCTACCCAATCCACTCACCACCTCCACCCCAGCCTTTGTTAACTACCCTTTTATTTTCTATTTCTACGAGCTTAACTATCTCACATTCCAGATATAGGTGAGGTCCTATGGAACTTATCTTTCTGTGCCAAGCTTATTTTGCTTAACACAGTGTCTTTCTAGTTCATTCATGTTGTCAAAAATGAGAATTTCCTTATTTTTAAAGACTAAATAGAATTCCATGTGAACATTTACCACACTTTCTTTGTCTACGCATCCATTGATGAATACTTATGTTCATTCCAAATGTTGGCAATTGCAAGAATGTTTCCATTAATGTGAGATTATTGATATCCCTTTGATAAGCTGATTTCATTTCCTTTGGAAGTATAACTTGTTGCTGTAGGATTGCAGAGCTTATGGTAGTTTTAATTTTTGAGGAGTATCTGTACTGTTTTCCAGGATGGCTGTGCTAATTACATTCCCACCACTAGCACACAAGTGCTTTCTTTTCTCTACATGTTTTGTCTCTTGTTGAAAATAGTCACTCTAAGAGGTGATAGGTGTTATCTCATCGTGGTTTTGATTTTCATTTCCTCTGTGATTATCACAAGGGTCTTTGTTCTTTAGTGGTTAGATGCCACAAGAGCTATCTTCAAGTCTAGGCATGAAGACAAGTGGTACAGGCTATTTCAGCAGGTTCAGCCTCCATCCCTTATAAGAGAGGCCACTTTCGGAGGTCCCCCAGGATATCTGTTTCCTGAATCTCCCACATGGGGAAGGCAGTGGAGTATAGTGCTGAGTCTTCTCTAGTTGGGCCAGGCTAGCTGGAGGTCTGCTTGTGGAAACTGTTTAAAGTGGAGCATAGACCTTGCTTGGTGTTGTCTGGAGTCCCTAGCATCTATCCAGTGTTCACAGAGGTACTTGTCCATGAGATGACTATGGGGGGCTGACTCTCTATAAAGATGCTACTGGGAAGGCATGTTTGCTTTCCCTCACCATCCTTACAGGAATACCGTCAGGGCTAGATGCACAGTTCATAGTGAGATGTCACCAAGATAGTTTAAGAAATGAGTGCAAATCAATGTAAATTGAGAACTCACGTTTCTTAGCAATAACATGTATTTAAGGCTGGCGCCGTGGCTCAATAGGCTAATTCTCTACCTTGCGGCTCCGGCACACCGGGTTCTAGTCCCGGTCGGGGCGCCGGATTCAGTCCCGGTTGCCCCTCTTCCAGGCCAGCTCTCTGCTGTGGCCCGGGAGTGCAGTGGAGGATGGCCCAAGTGCTTGGGTTCTGCACCCCATGGGAGACCAGGAGAAGCACCTGGCTCCTGCCATTGGATCAGCGCAGTGCGCCGGCCATTGGAGGGTGAACCAATGGCAAAGGAAGACCTTTCTCTGTCTCTCTCTCTCTCACTATCCACTCTGCCTGTAATAAAACAAAACAAAACAAACATGTATTTAGTGCATCTGGAAGGAAAACAACCTAAATTGTAGCAAAGTCTGATCAAGATCTGACAAATACATCGACAAAGACTAAATGTAGACACAGGAATCGGAAAAGCCTTTCTCACATGCTGCAGGGCGTCTCCCGAGTCTGGCAGCGCTGCAGGGAAACATTGGGAGCCTCCAGTGGGCCTCATCTTTGCTACAGTGCAGGCAAAGCCTAGATTGTTCTGATCTTAGGACCTGGAGTTGCCCGGATGAGGTGTTTTCAGAGCCACATTCCAGGTGCTGGACAAAGTCCTTACATCTGAAACTAGTGTGCTTCAGGCAGAAGAGACTCTGCTGATTGGACCCAACTGTTCGGGGCTCTTCTGTATTTCTGGATGAGCTTCTAGCACTCAGCCCTTGGTTTTGTTGGCATCTTCCCAGTGATTTCTACGTTGACCTGGTCTAGCTTTCCTTTCTCAGCCATGACTTGGCTGTCCATGGATTCCTGGCAGTGCAGAAGCCCAAGCCAGTGCTGCTCTCTGCGCTCTCTCTTTTTATCTTGTTTATCCAATGCCCTGATTCTCTGGGTTTAAATGGTGCCTTATCAGGTTTGATCGATCCCTAAGGATTGATTCACTTTCATAATCTGTCAAAAATGACTGTTGTCTGAGACAACAATAGTTACTGTGAAACAAGGCTGGCTGAGTTGCTAGGTTTAGTGAACATTTCTTAACACCTTGGGAAGGTCACAGGTCAAGTGGGAATACCATTAAGTTACAATTTTCTCTACCTCTCAAAGTTCTTCATTCTTGGGTTGGTATTTACTTTGTTTTAATAACTCTTATCTAGACATCCAGGAGCCTAATGGCACATTGCATTGTTCAGTACGTGAACATTTATTTGATAAAGCGGTTTAACATACATTAGAGGGCAACAGTTTTTTTTTTTTTTTAAGATTTATTTTATTTATTTGAAAGTCAGAGTCAGAAAGAGGAGAGGCAGAGAGAGAGAGTCTTCTATCCACTGGTTCACTCTCCAACTGGCCACAATGTGTGGATCTGCACTGATCTGAAGCCAGGAGCCAGGAGCTTCCTCCAGGTCTTCCCACATGAATGCAGGGGCCCAAGGACTTAGCCATCTTCTACTGTGTTCCCAGGCCATATCAGAGAGCTGGATTGGAAGTGGAGCAGCCGAGACTCAAACCAGCACCTATGTGGGATCCTGGCATTGCAGGCAGTGGCTTTACCTGATACACCACAGCGCCGGCCCCATAGGGCAACAGTTTAGAATACAAAGACTTTGAAGGCATGTAGCCTAAGTCAAGTCATGGCTCTGCCATTGCAGGCTCTGTAAAACTCAAGCAAACTGTTCAGCTTTGTCTTCAAAGGGAGCATTTATATACCAAAAACATGGCTGTTGTGGTGATAAATGAATATATGTAGAATTCTTACAAGACACACACAGTAGGTCCACATGGTACCAACTAATACTAATAAATTTCTCATGGCAAACAGGTTAGTAGCATAACACAAATTGCCCTGACTTCTGGGTGCTTCTGCTTACGTACTAGCTCCACTCCCTATTACATAAGTTTGCCCTACCCCGATTATTTGGGGACCTCCTAGGTGCTGTCTCACTTGCATTTAGCATCAAGCCTCACTGGCTCAATCCTCTGATGGTGATTCCTGTTGCTTGCTGTCCTACCAGGCACTGGTGCTGCTTTGTGGTTTCCCCAGGTGTTATCCCCTCTTCCACTGCTCATGCAGGTCCAGCAGTTCTTCAAAGGTGATTGAGAAAGCTGAGAGCCTCTAAAGTGTAGAATGATCCAGGGTAGAGCTGGGGCAATGATTTATTGTCCTTTGGTTTTTCACTCTTCACATAGACCACCTAAAGAAAACCCATTTTCCCAAGCATTAGTCATCAATGAAGATTTTCCTGGAACTTAGACCAAAGTGATGGTTTTACTGCACACCATGTGGAAGAACACCTTCTTTAGCCTGCTAGGATTCTCTTTCCATACACCTTTTATTCAGGCTTTCCTCAGCTCTGCTCCTCCCACCCCCCACCCCCCCCCACTTTAAAACACAATTCAGAATCATTTCTGTCTTCTGAATGATCCTTGCAGTCCTGCTCACTACAACACCTGATGTGCTTTTCTTTGGCACAGAAGGAGCACCTTCATACCAGCTGCTAAGTTAAATGTTTTTTCACAAATTGCACCCCTCCTGTGGATGATCACCCCATTTGTTGACCAGACCTATAGTCAGTGTTTTCAGCTCCACTCATTGTTGGGTACTCTTCCAACTCACAACAGCATGTGCTACAGAATTTGTTCTGTCTAGTACCACAGCCCGATGACTTACTGAAATGTCCATGGTGTGGCCTTGGGCATCTCCTTGAAGAAAGGCAACCCCACATGGCTGTAGTTGTCTCCATAATGGAGCATTCAAGCCTTAGGCTACATTAACTCATTGAGAACACTCTGTAGTGGCAGTGTGACCAGCCCATTAAAGTAGGGGCTTCTATGAAGGTGAACTAAATCTCACAGCCTTTTAGGGAGATTCAAATGAAGGCATATTCCCTCAGAGAGGACTCAAGGGTCAGACCATATGTGACAGAGCAGGGTTCACTTGTTGGATGGAAATGGATCGTCTCCTGGATGCATCCACCAGAACTGCTTCCTAGCGTGTGCTCCGTGGACCACTTGCATCACCTGGGAATGTGCAGAAAATACAAATGCTGTGGCTTTCCCAAGTCCTTCAAAGCCAAATCCTGTGTAGGAATGAATGAGAAATCTGAATTTTTGAACAAAAACCCCAGCTGATGTTTCTCCATCTAACAGTCCAGTAATCCCTGCTCCATATTACAAATTCTATTCAGGCAGAGACCTTAATTATATTCCTCAAGTAGATACTCTAGGTTCTCTTTATCCTGATGGACACATAGGTTGAGTTAATTTCCTAACTACATTGCAATCATGTAAGACATGCAACAACTTCTAGTTCATGGGCTATATATGGAAAAAAACCAGAGTTGATTCTGGACCACAGTATAGAGCAGAGATGTGTTCTCCATGCTCTCACTTTGCTTTCTGTGGTGACCCAAGAAGTCACATTTTCCAGATCATGCAGCTCAGAGTGGAGTCTTCATTGTCCTGGCTCCCTGGGTGACTACATGGAGCAGAGCACGCTTGCTGAACTACGATAGATACGAAATGCAAGTTAGAAATACACATCTGCTGTGCTAAGCCACTAAAATTTCAGGATTAACTTGTTATCACAGCATAACTTGGCTTTATCCTTACCAACACACAAGCCAGTTTTACTATCTTGCAGTGATGTTAGACAATTGGTTTACTTGTAATTATGAAGTTTAATGAGATTTGCTTCAAACTCCAGCAGTGGCTTGTTGGAGAAATAGTGTCTGACTGCAATGGGTAGATCTGGGACCTTGGTGAGACAAGTGACAAATGAAAAGAAGGCTGCTTGCTAATCTCAGCATCGATGTAGACAGTGCCTGCTTTCCAAAGAAGCATAAAACAATAATTTATAATCTCATACCTCCTTTATGCAACAATAGCTTGCACAGACCCACATGCCAGAGCCAGGCACTGGGATGGGGAGTGAACAGGCATTGTCTTGGTCCACGAGGAGGTCACAATGGATGTCAATAGGGATGAGAAGCCAGACAGAAGATTCTCAAAGGGAGGGAAGAGCCGAGAGCTTGGGCCCTCACGTGCAGCAGACTGGGCTCTGAGGGCAGCTCCATTCTCTTGGCATGTGACTGCTGTGTTTCCTTTATGCTTGTGTTTGGAGAAGGAGGGGAGCTTGCAACTGGTGATACTTCTTCAGATGCCCCAAATGGCTGCTAATTTGGGCCCAGACTGGCTCTGGTTCCAGAGAAGGTAGTTCCAGACACCCACTAACTGAGAGAACACAGGACACACCAAGAGCATAGTACTTGGTGCAATGTCTGGTTATAATAAGCACTCGGTGAAGTCCGTTGCTTTCCTGCAGCTCTGTTGGTCAGAGGTGAGTTTTGGGAATGCACACAAGGATAGAAGATGTTCTGTACAGGCGTGTTGATGACATTCACAGTCATAATATTAATTGAATACCTATGATTTTGTGGGCATGGTCTAAGGTCTTTACCTGTTAGAATTTCTTTAATCCTCACAGAAACCTGAGGAGAGAGGTGCTTCTATTTATCTCCTGCTGCTGTGATAAATCACCATAGACCAGCTACCTTGAAAAAACAGATTTATTTATTACAATTCTAGAAGAGAAGTCTATGTCGGTCTCAGTGGGCTAAAGTGTTGTTTGTGCTGCCTTCATTTCTGGAAGCTCTAGAGACTAATCCACTTCTTGCCTATTCCAGCTTCAAGGGGCTACCTACATTTCTTGGCTCAATGACCCTTTCCACCTTTAAAGCCGGCCATGTCAGCTGACTACTTCTCATAGTGCCATCTGTCTGGTTTCCTTCTCTCCCCCTCTTCTTGTAAAGATATGATTAGCCTGTCCACCTGGATCTTTCAGGATAGTCTATGTTAAGGTCAGATGAGTAGCAAGTTTAACCCACCTGCAACCTTAATTCTCCTTTGCTGTGTAACCTAACATTTATGCAGACTCCAAGGATAGGGCATGGGCATCTCAGAGAGGGCATGATTCTGCCGGAGGGCAGAGGTGGGGAAGACCTGTTAATGAAGGTGCTGTTAAAGGAAGGACTAACAGCATCACTGTGACTGGCAGAGTGAGCACAGAGTTTACTCATTTGACAGCTAAGAAACACATGCTGAAGAGGAAGGGTATGGAGCAGTTCCCGGATGGGGAACTGTCAGGGGATTCGATTCGTATGTGCTAGGAAAGGAAGGTTCATGGTGACTAGGCTAAGAATTACAACTTGCATCCCAGGTTGGACAAAATGAATACATCGGTCTGTACATTAAAATAAGCCAACGCTCATTGTCTAGTGGTCAAGCAAAAGCCTTCAGTTGGATCTAGGAAAGATCTCTCATCCTGGGGCCACTTCAGTCCTTGCATGCTGATTTGCTTCAGCTGGAGTGAGCCCGGGTGCTGGGAGCAGTGGAAAGGTCTCCTACAGTGCTGATATTGATCCCAGTTTATGGGTGAGAAAACTGACATTTAGGTCCCATAGCTTGTGAGTAGCAGAGCCAGGATTCAGACCTCAACAGTCCCATGCCAGATCTCCCCTCTTAAACCATGTTATCTCAGGACTCAAACTCCAGGCCTGGTGACAGTCCTCTCCCGTGACCAACCAGGCCGAGCAGAGAGACTGCAAGTGAGGATGCAGCCGTGGTACTTCCTGGGGGCCAAGAGGCACAGGTGGAAACATCAACGCACAGCCCTGCCGGGAGCTTTGGGAAAATCCATTTCCTGAGTGCACTGGGACATTTGTAGACGAAACTCGCCAACCATCAGGCAGCAGAAAACACGATCAGCTGCTGACATGCACCCCAGGGCAGCAGGGAGCAGCTCATTAGGTTCTGGTGGGAATGCTGACAGCTGCAGACATGAGACCATGTTTATAAACGACTTACAGTGGGGACTGGTGACACCTCATTACAGGCGCCCATCAAGAGCTGTTCTTCCCTCTTCATCTCCCACCATCAATCTTCCAGTGCAGAGCCTGTAATTAGGACCTGTATTGACTCTTGATCAATTTGTTTTGTTAGGCTGAGGAAGAACACTGCCGTTTATGTGCATGCATCAAACAGGCTGTCACATGAAAGTGTGTGTGTGTGTGTGCGTGCGCATGGGGGACAGGAATGGAGTGTATGTGTTGGAACTACTGGCTCTGCCTGCAGCCACAGAAGCATGCTTGAGGGACTCAAGGGACTTAGTTCTCTCTGATGCAGATCCTTGTCTCCTCTGTAGCTGCCATGCCAGCAAGGGCTCAGCCTTGCCCTAGATGATCCAGGACACCTGATACTGTCATTGTGTCACATAGAATTGCCAGCTCTGAGTCAGGCACTGCACTATGCCATGAAGTTAATTCTTGCAGCCACCCTGCCAAGTTTCTCCAGTGAGGAAAGGGAAGCTTAGTGTGGACAAGTAGCTTGTTAGAAGTCAAGAGAGCCCCTTGACAGTTTGCCTTAAGTATGCAACATCCTGCACGTGAAGTTGCTTTAAAAACGTGATGTCATTCAGGCCAGAACTGGACCAAGGGTTGTTTGAACGGCTCACTGGGTGATGCTGCAATGTCTAAAAGATACTGTTAACTGAGAGCAAGAGAGGGAAGAGGTGGCCAGGCTCAGCTCCAGTCCTAGCAAGTAGGGAGCTGAGGACATGTCCCACACCTGGGGTAGAGGGATGGCTGTGGGGGCTCCAGAGTCCAGTGCCTCCTCGGGAGATAGACACCAGGCCTTTTCCATCCAGCTGGTCACTCATGCTGATCACATAGCCAGCTTCACTTGCATCGAGCCTACGGTCACAGGACTTGTGCAGATTCTCTGGATAGATAAAGACTGATTGTACCATTGCATATCTCACAGTGAATTTAAGTGTTGGCACTGGGGTTAGTCATTAGTTTATTGTAGGCTTTGTATGTAGGAGTCTAGTCCCAAGGGATGCTCACACCTTTTAGATGAGTAACAAGGAAAAGATCCTGAAACTTGGGGCTGTAACAAAGCAGTTATCCTAGAAGGTTCTACTGGGAGATTTGCCAGTCATCTTTGTGGGTGTCACTGGGCCTTTGCAGCCCCATAAACCTATGGCTATTGTCTTTTTGCATTGAGAGAGGCAGGCTTCATGCTTTACTTGTTGACTCTGCATTCAGTCCTTTCCCTGATACATAACACCACCTCCCTGATCTTGGCCTTCTGCTGCAGGCATGTGATAGTTCAGGCTCTGCCCTGTAGACTGTAGGGTAGGCATGAGGGTTTTGGGATTTCTCTGACTTGGCTTAGGAGAAGAGCATGACAAGAGTTGGGTTTTCTGGTTCGCCCACTGGGTCTCACAGGTCAAGGCTTAGAGGGTGGAGGTTTGGTAGGCCCTGAAGAAGGTTGAAAATAGGCCCAGGAAGAACCCTGACTGGTAGAGTTCATCATGAGACTAAGATGATGTTTTTTCATATGGGGAAAGTCAATTCCTCCTGCATCTAGGAGGGAGCCCAGAGGTTGTCTCAGTATCTGGCTCTGTCATTGTGTGTGTTTCACATCCCGCCTGCCAGTAGTCTGGTGTTCCTCTGTGTCTCCTGTCTGAGTCTGCTTGATCTTAGTGACCGGTTGACAAGTAGTGCAGGATGGAAGTAGTGCTATGTGGCTTCCAAGGCTTGGACATTAAAGGGGACACAGGTTCCCCCTGGTTCTGCTGGGATACTCACATTTTGTGCCCTGTTCAGAATGTAAGAATACAAGGCTTCTTTGTCATGAGGGAGCTCATGCCTGCCATGCGTAGGTGTCCTTGATGACTGTCCAGCTGAGGTCTCTAGTGACAGCCAGCATCTATCACCAGGCATGTGAGTCAAGATATCTGCAGAAATACTGGCCACTGAGTCACCCCTCAGCCTTCTGCTCTTCCCAGCAAAATCCCTAGACATTAAGAAGAACAGATCAGCCACCCTCCCTCTGCCCTGTCTTAATTGCTGACTCACAGAGTAATGAGCATAATAAAATGCCACGAAGTTTTAGGCAGCTTGTTACTTGGCAAAATGTAACTGGAACCTCCAGTAGCTCCATGGCTGAATTAGATCCTGAGCTTGTTGGACTCGAACACAGGATGATAACACCCACCCCCAGGGCACGCAGGGGACACCGTGTATTGAAGCTGCTGCCAGGAAGTGCGTGAGATCTTGTGCAAGTAATTCTGGGCTCTCCTCCCCATGCCTCTTGTCCTCTACTTGGGAATATGAGCTTGGATTGCTAAGGCAAAAGGAAATTTTGCATGGGTTCCGCTTCCTGTTTTTAATCCTAATTATAAACACCTTTTCTTGGCACCCTAGTAACTTCTGCCAGGCTAAACGTAAGTTTCATACACAGACCCCTTAAAGGGAACCAGAAGCTGTTTCCATGAACTACAACATTTTAAGGAATTGGCCCCCTGTACCTAACGAGAGCCACAAACCCCCAAATAACAAAGTTGCCCCCTCCATAGTGCTGCGGTTCTCAAGGTACATTCCTAGGGAATGTGTTGAAAAGGCAGATTGCTGGTCACTGCCTGGCAGTCAGCATCTTTGGGAATGGTGGTCCAGGAGGTCCAGGTTTTCCCCAGGTGCGCCCATCCCACTGGGATTTGAGACTCTGCCAGAGGTTTTGGAGCTCTAGGGAAACCCGGGGACACAGTGGCTTAGCTCGCCATACAGAAAGGAAGTTGGATGCTGGCTTTGAGACGGGCTGAGATAGCACCCCTCTGTGAGCCGATGGGGGTGCCCGGAGGTCAGGCCGGCACTCTCTGCACTGCCCTCCTCTCTATAACTCAGATACTTCAGTGTTTGTGCACCTGCCTGCAGACAGACAGCCTCATGACCTTCGCCCATGCTGCACGGCTCCGAGCCCCATCTTCAGGCCCAGCAAGCATTGGCATCACTCCTAAGGCCTGGTCCCATGTATTTCTGAGACCTCCAAGGCTGGGTGCCCGAGTATTGTCACTGCCAGGGCGGCATCTCAGTGATGCCCGTTTGTCATCACAGAACTTTAGCATCTGCCCTCTGTGTGTGAGGAAAGTCTCTTGAGGACCCCGTTTCACACCCTTCAGAGCTGCTGCCTGGGGTCCTTCTGCTAGTTTTGGGCATGTGCTCTCCCCTAAAGGGCACACAGTGTTTATAAACACTTGCTGTTGGGCAGGCGTTGTTGCAAGTCTTTTGGTTTATATACCCTTAGTTTCATCTTTTAGAATTGTCACCCAGAAAGCTTAAGTAACTTGCACAAGATCACACAGCTTGGAAGAGGCAGAGACCAGCTTTGGACTTAACAAGTCTGGGTCCCAGTCCCCCTCGGGGCTGAGCCTTGCTCCCTCTGTGTTGGGCTATCTCCCCCTTGGACCATTCACCCCATCCTCTTTTCCCAACACTTACCATGATGCCTGACACACAGCAGGCTGGTGAGTATTCCTCAGGGGGAACTCTGGGAACAATCAAATAATCAACTACACAGGGAACTTTTAGGGGAAGCCACGGGGGCACGGAATGGAGAAAGGGAAGCTGATGTTGGCTCTGACTCCTGGAGGAGAAAGAGAGAAGGGTGAAGTCTGGAGTAGGAGCAGCAGCTGGGACTACTGCATCTGTGACCGAGCTGTGGAGAGGAGCCTGCTGGCTGTATCTGCCACGCCAAACTCGGGGCCAGGAGCTGTGGGTGATCCAAAAACACAAATTTATGAAAATAGTGCTCCCTGTTGGGAAACATTGGCTCAGCTAGGCAGAGAAAAGCCCCGCATGGATGCCCCTTGGTGAGAACTAAATGGGAGAGAAATAGCTCGCTGGCTGCTGCAAATGCCTTCCACATCGAGGCTTCGAGATTATTCACAGGGTGCTGAGAGATGCGCTGATCCTGTCTCCACACCTCCAAGGAGACCGGCCGCCTGGCTCTGGCTGCTGTCTGAGTCCTTGCAGGTCATCTCCAGCTGGAGGATTCAAATGGGCACAGCTTTGATTCTTCCTCAAGCCCTAAAATGCAGGCGGCGTCAGCCGACCCCTTTGGAGTTGTGTCGGTGTGAGCAGGAAGGGAGGTGGGTGCATTCCTTGATGGGTTTCTGCAGGAGTGGACTCAGAGACGAGAAACTGGGTGCAGTAGTTCATTCTGGTGGTGGCTCCAGGAAACACCACAGGAAATGGGGGAATGAGGCCAGAAGGGAAAAGAATCCAGAGAATTCATCCCTGCTTTGTTTGCAAGGGTCTAGTTTCTAGCTAACTATTGCCCTAACCACTTTCATGAGATGATTGTGACAGTGAACACAGGCAGGTGCCCGGTGAATGTGGGAGGAAAGTCGAGGGACAGTCAACAGTTATGGTGGTTTTCAGATCTTCACAGGGATTGCTGATAAACCAGATTTTAGGGAGCAGGGGAGGGGGAAGCAAGAGATGAAGTGCCTCGGGGTCATATTCTGGATTTTGCATATGTATAGACAAAATGTATTTTGATACCTCCATCAGGATTAAGCCACAGTTCTCCCTGGGAGGGGTACAGCATTGCAGAGAATGTTGTTGAATATGAGTGACCAGTGTCTGCTGTTTGTGGGAAGCTACATTTCCCAAACTTCCTGGCACAAGCATCTATTTCCAGATTGTTCAGCTCCTGGTGGATCTGTTTGATCTGGAATCTCCCCGAGGCCTCGTTGCCTTTGCCAGCTGAACAGACTACCCTGACTGACGTGCGTGTGTGCGTTTCAAGTCATTTTGAAGTAATGCAAATCTGCTTAGACTCCGGGCACCAACTGCAGCTTGCTTCTGGACATCTGGGGTGGGGTACCCCGGTGGGCACAGAAGGACCAGCAGAAGCCAGACTCGGTGCAGACAGAGCAGGCCTGATAACAGGGCAGCCCGGAGCTCACACAGGTGCAGCCAGCCAGGCACTCTGGGTCCGTCTGTGCTCTGCATGGGCTCTGCCGGGCCCTGTCCACTTCTGAGCACAGGGCAGGACGTAAGCTTCCATGTGACCTGTCTTTCCAGGTCCTAGAGAGTGACTGACAAAGCAGATGGCAGGCACCACAGTTGGCCCGCATGGCTGTTCTCCCTCTCAGACACCCAGGGGGTCCCAGCCATGTTTCAGGTTCATTTACTCTATCTGCTTGTTTTTGTGTTTTAGAGCATCATGAGGTCTGAAGAGCTGTGTCTTAGCCTGAGCTCCTCTCTCCCCCTTCTATACCTGTGTGAGACCATCAGGGGAGACTAAACAGAGGGGCAGGGGACACGGGCGTTTACAAACAAGAAGCTAAGCTCATCCATGTGTCCACCCTGGTACCTACTTCCCCAGGACTCGAGCTGGGGAGAATAGGATCTTCACTCCTGGATGGCTCTTGGCCTCCTCTCAGCTAAGGCCCTCACCTTGCTGGTGTTCTCCCTGGTGCCCCGGCAATGCTCTGTGTTTCTGAAGCAATCTCGGAACAGAGTGACTCCAGGATCTTCTCGTACGGTGGTCAGGAACAATGTGCTCCCCCGTCGTGAAAAAACTAGGCCAGTGTTTGTGACTTTCCCTAGTTACTTGCCGAAGCCACCAGTAAATTCTAGTGACAGCTGGCAACTTTTCCTGTCAAGGGCCAGATAGTAAATATTTTGGATTTTGTGGTTAGAATGTTTCTGTTGGGATGAGTCATCACCGCCAAGGTAGAGTGAAAGCAGCCATAGACAATATGAGAATGAATGGAGTATGCCCCAGGCCCAGTCATGGCTGGAGGGGGCTCTCAGACCACAGTGCTAATCCCTGACTTAGAACTTGGGCCCTGAGAATAATTGTATCATTTGCAATCACTTACTGAGTGCATGTGGAAAATCCAGATTTCTAGGACCGTGTCTAGAGGTTCTGATTTGATGGCTCTGGGTTGGGACCTGTCCATCTGAGTTTTTGAAAACATCATGGATGGTTATGAACTGTAGCTGGAACAACAGTACAGAGCATCTCTCTTGACTGCTGGGAGAATGACCATCTTGGAGCAGTGGCAAGTGAGGAGAGAATTTGGTCTTCTTTCCAAACCAGGATACCTGCTCTTTCTCCAATGTAACTACACCTGCCCATTTGGAGACCCATGGGAATCCCTCCTAGAATAGCAGAGGTGTGACAGCCTCAGCTATGGGCATCAATGGACTCAGACAACAGAAGTGTTTCTCACCTCATTAGTTTTCAATTGCCGGTCATTTAGCTGGGGAGGAGCTGCCCACTGCACAGTTAAGCTCTGAGACAGGAACATTAATGAGACATTTGGAGGAGAGCTTCGCGCTCCTGGAATAGGACACGAGCAAATGGACACCTTGATCTCCTTGGCCCCATGTCTTTGAAAAATCAACCAGTTAGTAGATTAGACTGAGCCATTTTTATCTTGAACCTGTCTATATACTCATTCATTCAATTTTTCCTTCATGTATTGAATTAGCATTTATTTAGCATCTATTTAGAGCCAGTTCCTTTCCTGGCATCTGGAAATATAGCAGTATCAACCAAAATCTTTCTTACTTTGCAGTGATTCATATGGCAAAGGAAGTGAATTTACAGACTGGTTGGGGAGAGAGAAGGGTCAATATTGCCTCAGATTTAGGGATAATTTGGGGCAAGATAAAAAATCAGTCTGGTGCCTGGGATCAGGACAAGAAGCATGATGTAGGTCATGAGACCATATAGCCTCTTTGCCATAGAGAGACCTTAAATATGAGTGGACATTGTAGATGAGATGTCTCATGACCCAGAACATTAGTCCCAATCATGATAGGTCTACTCCCAGACAACAGGGCCTTATGACCTTGATCCAGATGGGAGGGGGCTTAGTAGGGTTCCAGAGTATCTTGACACTATGGTGGCCTCCACCCACTGATGTGAAGGTAGAGAGGCAGACTGCTCAGAAAGACCTATTTTTCTTTTTGGAAATAGTTATTTTTTTGGGATAAGAGCCATTGTAAGATTTAAAGATCAGCTTATCTTACGAATGAATCAGAGCTCCTGAGTAGACATTTTGCACTTTAGAGAGACAGTAATTGTATAAAAAGGAATTGCTAAGCCACTGCCTAACCGTGCCAATGATTGTAGCTGAATATTTTTCCATGTTAAGCTTACAGAATGTTAGAGCTGGAGTGCCCCCAGGGATTACTCTGGTTGGCTGTCTCTAAATTGTGCTCCCTGGAATCCTTCATTTCTCTGTTGGTGTCTGTGGTACAGGAGAGTGGGGGGCCCTTGTCTGGTCTAGGACAGCAAGGTAGTTAGAAGGAAGCCATCCTCCTCCATCTACCCTCCCCATCATCACTCTACCTTCCAGATCCCTACTGCCATCAGCATTCTTTCTCCCTTCGTAAATTCCAGCCCGTGCCAAGAAGACCTATCCAACTGTTCCCACTGTATCTGGACTCATGGCTCTAAGGAGAGGGGGGTGAGAGGGTGTGCAGAACAGGTGCCCTCCAAGGCAGTAGCAACATTATTGTTCCTGGGGACAAACGAAGCAGTGAGGGGGCACAGATTGGCAGAGACTCATCACCTATGGAAAAGGTGAGGGTTGTCTCTGATTTCCCATCTCTAGAGGTCACCTATAGATCTACAATTTGGAAGGGGAGTTGTTTTAAAAGAAGCTTCTTTCCACACAAATTACATTACCTTTCCTGAATATTTCAATGAACAACTGCGCTTAAGGTAGAGGTATATGCAAAACACCAGCATCACCACCTTCTGGTCATCTTTTTTTTAAAGATTGATTTGTTTGAAAAAGACAAGTTACAGAGAGAGGGAGTGTGAGAGATTTCTACCTACTGATGTACTCTTCAAATATCTGCAACAGCCCAGGCTGGGCCAAGATGAAGCCAGGAGCTTCTTCTGGGTTTCCAACATGGGAGAAAGGGCCAAGCACTTGGGCCATCCTCTGCTGCTTTCCCCAGCGCACCAGCAAGGAGCTGGATTGGAAGTGGAGCAGCTGAGATGTGAAACGGTGTCCATATGGGATGAGGGCTCTGCAGGTAGTGGCTTATTCTGCTGTTCCACAACACTAGCACTGACACCTACCTTTTACTTCTCTAAGAAACAAATTAAGGAGCAGTCCCAAATTGCACTCAATTTTGGGACTGCCTTCTGCTGGGGTTGGATCAGCAACTTGATTCGTTACCTCTTCCCATTCTTCCTTTGATGAATTTATCTTTTGTTGCCTGTGTCAAGGGCTAGAAACGGGGATATTAGGGAGACCCCATTGATTCCTAAGTTTCAGAGCCAAGGGAGAAGGAGCAAGAGAGAAGATAGAGCTGCAAGGGTTTGAGCAGCCAGGCCAGCAGTGTATTTGATTTATTTATTTTTTTTCTGAAAGCAAACAGGAAGTGCTGGAATGCCTTGTCTTGGGGTGGGGGTACCGTCTAGCTACCTACTGGTATATTACACAGAGGTGAAGGGTGCCCCCTGGAAGTGGGTCAGGCAGCCAACTGTTGCTCCCTTGCCACATGATACGTTTTTGTTCATCGTTTGACTTCTGGAGATGATACCAGGACTCGGACAAGAGATGATCACGGGGCTTGGAGGCAATGGGAGAGCATCCTAGAGGAATTGAGAAAAATATGTGTAGAAAGAAGCAGGGGGAGCTGTGTCTGTGAAGGCCTGGAAGCTCAAACTGGACCAGAACACATGGCTGTTCTTGTCCTCAATGGAACCAGCCAGGGCAGAAAGGGGTACAGTAAGCCCTGAGTGGCAGGGCGGTGCAGGTTTCCTACCATGTTCTGTACGGGAAGCCAGCTGATCATTGCGGATCAAAGCGTGGGTATGTTTGCGCTTCACACAGTTGATGCTGCCTTCCAGAATATTCTGTGCTACCCTGTGCCCCTCTCAGTCCTTCCAGAGTGCCGTTCATCATTCTGTTGAGGTCCTGGTGAGCTGGAAGCTTGTTGTTTCTTTTATTCTTATTGAAGTTCTAATTGTGTTGAGAGGAATTTAGGTTAGTTTGACCTAAGATGGGCTTTGAGAAGCCCATAAGGGTGTTTCTCTTCAGATATTTAGCAGTAATTGTCTTATGAAGTGTCCTCAAGTCCTCACTTAAAGAACAAGCCTATAATTTCTATTCAAATAGCCTCTAATGAGATGATGCTTTTTCCAACTTCTCTGGCCAAGTCATACTGTGGAAAAAAATACATTTCAGATCTCTCGGCCCTTGAACAAACAGAAAATTTGCACCAAAAAACACTTGGGAGTGTGGCAAAGTCATAAAACAAGAACGGTGGTGAGGTGGGGCTTGGGAGGCCTGTGACCCTGAATCATCTGTTCACTTGTTCAGAAGACATCCACCAAACACCTCCCGCCAATGCCAGTGCTGTGCCAAGTGCTGGGCTGCCAAGGATGCGTGAGAGCTGAATTAGCTACAAGAATGACGCCCGTTCCTGGCCAAATGTGGGTGTACGTGTGTGTGCGCACGTGTGCATGCATCTACGGGTAGCACTGTTTGGCAGGGGACTGACTACGTACACACAATAAAGTGTGATAAGAGCATCATTTATAAAGTGACCATACAATTTGTAACCCAAACAGGGGCACCTCTGGACAAATGCTGAAATCTGGACAACAAGCATAAATGGGGGCCTCCCAGGGAAACCAGGACAGGCAGTCACCCTACATACTGCCCAGCATAGGGGGAACAAGGTCTCCTCACAATTCCCAAATGGCCTTTTCACACCCATTCTTGGCTTCCTCTGGTTTCCAGCTCGGTCATCCCTTCATCTGAAAAGCCTTCCTTGTTCCACCAGGCTGAATCCTCCTCATATGTTCTCCTGGGCCCACAGATCTCTGTTTCCAAGCACGTATCTCTGGGATAACTTTACAAGCAATTGCACCGTCATTTTTGTGGATCCACCTCTCTGACACGGTGAAGACGGGACCATCTGTGATGGTTTTGTTGTTACGTATGGGTATTCAATGAATACTGGAGGAGTAGGCTCAGTTGTTGGGCACTGTGTTGCTTAGCCAAGTGCCTGGCTAAGAAGTGGGGTTTGTGGGAAAAGTAAGGAGGAACTGAGGGTGTTCTGGCTGGCGAGCCTGATGGGTAGAGATCAGGCAGTGGGATGGTGCATGTGGGAGGTCCAGATAGCTCCTTGTGGTGGATCCTCGGGAAGAGATTGTGAGAGAGAAGAGGTCACAGCCTGGTGTACTGTGAACCACACCGTGGACTCCAACACAAAGACACCTCGTTTTCCTTTTCACGTGTGGGATTTGACTTGATGACCTCTATGACATCAGCAAATAGCCCTTCCTTGCAGACCTTTTGCTGGTCTAATTGTTGAAAGATGTTACTCACAATCATCCTTCTTTATAATCCTTATCAGGCTCAAGATTTCCCTTGGTTTTGGGTTAAAAATCAGACAACTAGGCAAACTCACAAAAGAGAGGCTAGGGCTGGTTCCAGAAATCAGGCTGCTTACACTGTGTGCCAGAGCAACGCCTGGCTTTGGAAACAGACTCACGCACAAAACCTCTCTCTGCTGCTGAACACCTGGGACAGCAGCGCCCCGTGATTTATGGCACTTCAGGAAGGCGGCCTCTCTCCAATGCATCAGGTACAAACGAGATGACCAACAAGCACTCTTTCAGGCTCTGAGAGTTCGTGGGCTTATAAAATATGCATTAGACAAATACCATCTCTCATTTCTCTCTGTCTACAGCTATTTTGTTAAAACTGTGCTTTCTTACCCCTCAAAAAGGTTGTTTTTAGTTCAACATGTGAGACATCAATCCAGGGGTGCCCAGAGCCCCGGGAGTCTAGTAACACCTCGGCTTCCCCATAGCACCAAGGGCACATGGCTCCTCAAAGAGGCACAAACTGGAGTCGCCATGTCCGCGAGCCTCGGAGCCATTTCCTTAAGTGTGCCGTTGAGTTCCTTGTCATCTCAGCCACTCATGCATCCTCTGAACCCCACACCGGCCTGAAATGGCATCACATAAGAGCTCCCAGGTCGTGTCCCCACCCCTTCCTCACCATCTCGGTTGAAGCAACCCAGTTGGCAGAGGAAATGGAACAGAGGCGTGGCTCCGTGGGCAGGGCAAGAATTTGCTAATTAAGTGAAAAGCCCCGTTTCCCTGGATCCGCAAAGATGGCTTCTCTGAGAGGCACCTGGAAGAAATCTTACTCCAAACTAAATGACCCCCCACCAGCCTGGATAGAACCCAGGCAGCTTGTAACAGCAGGGGGTGGGCAACTGGGGCTCTGCAGACCTGCCCTTGAAGAGGGCCTAGTGAGTCCAGACCCACTTCTCGGCGCTCTGCCCCCTTGTCTCCCCTGGCCCTGGGGCCTCACAAGGGTTTCCTTTCCTTGCTGAGATGTACATTTTCAGACCTGGGCCTTTGGATCATCCAGCCAAGTGGTTTTCAAGCAAGCTCCACACTAGAACAACCAAGGGGAGTTAAAAGCTGCTGAACCCCAGGCCTCTGCCCAGACCTGTTCAACAAGAGGCACTGGAGGAGGCCTGGGTATCTGCATTGAGATGAGCAGTGAAAACTGGGAACTACCAATCTCATCACATGGCCTCATTTCTAGAATGAGGACTCTGAGGGCCAGAGAGGAGAGGACGTGATCCCCAGGCCACACAGCAAGGCAGTGGTAGAGCCCCGGTCTCCTGGCTTACTGGTCCTTTCTGTGGCCCAGGGCTATACCTGTTCTGCCTTCACGGAACTGTGTGTGGATGAAATAAGATGAGGGGAAGCAGAAAGGTGCCTGACAATACTGGCATGCCTAATGCACATTTGGAGGGCTGCCAGCAGGGGCCTCTTTGAGCATTGAGGAGACTCTGGGGAAGTATTTGCCCTAAGGGACATGATGGATGACACACCTGAAGGTGATCCAAGGATCAGGGTCAGACTCAGATGGGGAGAAGAAGTGGACTTACATGACCTGCTGCGCCATATTTGATTAGGATAAATCACTTGAAATTGTGTTGCCTGGCCATTCTGACCTAGAAAAATGGCAATTTGACATGATTGGATGTAATAGTTCCAGCAGCAATAAAAAGACTAGAGGAGACCCAGTGACTGCCAGAGGCTGAGGTCTCAACTGCGGTGTATCTTTGCAGAATCTCTTGGCCATCATGCTCTGTTGCTGCTTCTCTCTGTTGTCCTGGCCATGGAGGCACAATCTGAGTACACAGAGCAAGGAGCTGGAAACTCAAATGAGAAAATTGATGCTGAGGTGACTAAGGCCTGGGGACCTTGTCCCTGGTTCTTTGACTCATTTTATTGTATTAGGTAATCGTATTCCATACATATTTTTTTATTGGACAATTCTCTGAAATCTGTTTTCCCACACGTGAAATGGAGGGAGGCTATGATCTTGTAGAGCCTTTCCTGTCTCCTTAATTCTGATCATCTACTAACCATAGTATCTTAGATTTGTAAAGCATTCCTAATGTCCAAAGACATCTTTGTTATGTGGTTTGATACTTTCTACAACCTGATGAAACAGAAATTATCATCCCTGACTTAAGATGAAATAACTGAGACCCAGAGTCCCCATTTATGATTTTTATCACTTCTTGCTTGTTTCATTAATTTGGCTTTGTCAGGGTGACAACCAATAAGTCCTTTGGCAGGGACAGTGGGAGTGACCAACTTGACCAACATGTAGAAATCTAGAGGCTGCCATGCCTCCCACCTGACTGCCTCTGTAGGATGAATCGGTTCATTCCTTAAAAAAAAAAACTAGGATGCTTATGGGAGCCACAGTTCAGCCTCCCCAGCGCTGATTCTCCTCCCCTTCGAGTTGTACTCTTGAGTCTGAAGTATTGCCACTGCCACTTCCTCCACGCCTGACACAAGGTGCTGCATGTTCTTAAACCCACAGTCTCCGACATAGGTAACTCTGCCTTTTAAGACCAACAAGCCACGCTAGCAGCTACCCCCAATCCAGGGGGATGGCTGACACACACTCTGTTCAGGGTGCTGCCCTGCCACGAGGGCTGGGGGAGTGTCGCATGGACTGACACCCCTTCCAGGTACACAGATAAGAGCACTCTTCCTGTGACTTGGGCGGGCCTTACGAGCACCCTTTGGTGGGATATACCCACCAGCTCTCTTTCCTCTACGGAAAGCATAAAGCAGAAACCCTTCAAAGAGGGATGTGCTCTGTGATTTTTTTGAATGGAGTCAGCTAGGAGGTCAATTGCATTTGTCAGAACATTTAAAGCAATATTGTATGGGCTGGCTGAGAATTCTGAAGTCTGCAAAAGGAGCTTCCTGCCAGGCGGGGGCCTGAACTCCTCCGCAGGAGACTCTTGAAGTGTTAGGGCTATGAGTCTCTGCTCTGGGGCCAGCTCTTCGGAAGTTAGAAGATGGCATTCAGGGGAGCTTTGACGGGGCGCCTGTCAGGTGTTCCTGCCGAAGGGCTGTGTCAGCTTGCAGAGCCGAGGCCGCAGTGTCAGTGTGCTCCACACCATGCGTGTTTGCTCCTCTTCCTGTGACCCTTAGGGATACTATTTTTCATATAAAATGTCTCAACCCCTTATCCCACAGCTGCTATGATCTCTTGCTAGGCTCTGGACAGAGGCCTCGCCCTCTGTCTTTCCCTGAGGGCAGGCCTGGACTCCTAGGGCTTTCCCTTACCAGAGCCTGCATGGCTGTTTGTGGGAATTTGGGTTGGTTGGCTCTCCACTTGAGTGCGGAAAAACTACAGCCTCCTTTTCCTGCTTCAGGAACAAGTAAGCAGTGCTGGTGTTTGGACCAGCTGAGCAGGGCTTGAGAGTTGTGGTGACTATTTTGGGAGTTGGGACTTTGCTAGGTAACAAGGCCTCTTGCTTCAGATCCAGGGAGTATCCTGGAGCACACTCTTCAAAGACAAAAATGTTTCTTCCAGAATTGTCTGGTTGGGATTAGTAAGAAATAAACCCTGCTATGTTGACTAAAAATGTAGTTTTTAATATTTTTTCCAAATAAACTGGTGTTTATAGATTTCTCTTGTCATACTTGGGGTTGCAAATCTTATTTCTCTAGTGGTGCAGGTAAAGAAAAATTGTTAGTGTATACTATGTGGCTTTGCAGGACATCTTGGTTCTGTGATTCTGACAGGCAGGACATGAGTTGTCTGAACACATTTTCCCTCGGAAGCAACCTCAGTCTGTTGCAACACATGGTGCCTCTCGGCGGATGCTTAGCTTGTGCCTGCTCCATGACCCGGGGGCTGCCTTGGTCATCTCTGGGGGACTGGATGCTAGAGCTGTCCCAGTGTCCCTGGGTGTCCCACCTGGAGCCCTTACTGATGGCTGATTTCTCTCTCAGGCTGCTTTCAAAGAGACAGATGGGTTCACCTCCCAGGAAAATACTCACCCAGCTTCTTATTTTTGTTAGATCCTGCTGGAACTGACTGGTGAGATGCGGTATAAGTCCTGGGAGAAGCTTCACCCATCATTCTCATCCAGGGACCAACAAGGGAGAAGAGAGTAAATTGTCTCTGTTTACTTCCATCTTCAACCAGGTAAAGCCATTTGTTGTCTATGATTTTAACATTCAAAGTAGTGCCCTGGCGCCTGTCTGCCTGTGTGATTATTGAGAGACATGAGACCCAGGAGTAGGGGCTAGGACTGGGGAGGGTGGTTGCCTAACTTTTATAGTAATATTCTGACTATTATATTTTATGAAATTATCTATTTGAGAGGAAGAGAGACAGAGCTCTCATCTCCTGGCTCATTCCCCAAATATAACAGCTGGGGCTGGGCCCAGTTGAAGCTGAGAGCCAGGGACTCAATCCAGGTCACCCATGTGGGTGTTAAGTACCCAGTTGCTTGAGCCGTCACCTGCTGTCTCCCAGGGTGCACGTTATCAGGAGTACAGCTGGGACTCAAATCGAAGTCCTCTGAAACGGGATGGAGGCATCCCAGCTGGCGTCTTAGCCACCAGACCAAAGGCCTGCCCCTGTTCTGCTTATTCTACAGGGAGAATGTATTCATATATCACTTGTGCACTTAAAAATTAAACAATAATTTGAATACTTTCAGTCTTAAACACTAACGTTATACTGGATACGATGAATTGCACTGAATTGAACTAAACCCAAACAACAAGGCTTTGGTGATTTATAAGACAATTTTTCCTCTCATTTTCTCTTGTCTTGGAGCAATGGATATTTAATCATATCAAACCACTTTTATCCAAATTGTGCCTTGGTAAATGTGAAACTTGTCTTCCTAATACCTGATGTGACAAGAAATCCCAAGGAATTGATCATAATACACTCCTGAAGTAGTATTACATGGCTTATTTGCAAATTATTTGGTTATTCTTACATATTTATTTCTTCAGATAAACTTCAATATGATTTTTTTTTTTTCAAATTACCTACTAAGGACTCATGGACTTTGATTAACATTGCTTTAAATGTATTGTTTTAATTTTTGGTAGAATTGGCATTTTAGCTAAGGTGATGCTTACCGTCTGTGCATCCCTTCATTCCTGACTTTTAGGTTCTCAGAGTTCTAGAACTGTGTTTTGCACATTTGTTAAGCTGATCCATAGGTTTCTTAATTTTGTGCTGCTGGTGGTAATACCATTTTACTTTCCTATTTCATTTCTTAACATATAATCGATGTTATAGTCATGAGACTCCCTAGTTCATTCTACAAATATGAATAGAGAAGTCATTTATTTTGCAGACTGACATTATAACCTGTGCCTTTAATGACTTTGCTTGTTCTTAATAGGTTTGGGGTTTTTAGGCATATGTCACTTATTGTGATAATTGTGAGCTTTCATTTAAATTGTAATTGTGATGTTTTTAAAACACATATGCAAAATCTGATGTTGTGTTTATTAGGGGGATGAGTCTATGTCCTCATTCATGGATCCAGAGAATCAATTACACCCAATAGAATCTAACAGAAGTGAGCCTGTGGAACTTCATATGAATTGTGACGTTTTCTCTTATTTACATTACTTTGGAATAGTATATACTGCATAAGAATTTTTTTGGCTTGAAAGTTTGAACAAGGTCACCCATGAAAATATCTTCTATCTCCTAGGGAAGATTAACAACTTAAAATTATTTTCCTCTGATAATTAGTCTACTTAGATTTTCTATTTCTTAAGCCAATTTTGCTAACATTCATACATTTCCAAAAACATCTATTTGATCAAGATTTTAAAATTTACTAGAGTGCTTCACAGTACATTTTTTATAATGCTGTGTAATTTCATCATTCACTATTATATCCTTGATGTGTTTTCTAATTTAGAGTATTTGTGTTTGATCGTGATTAGACTTGTCAGCAATTTGTTTTGTTGGCTATAACAGCAAACACCAAAAGTTCTTAGTTTCAGTTACCAGGCAGGCCTAGTGTTTTTCTGCATTTGTATTTGCTGTAAAATGTCTCCCTTCTCTTGGCAGGGACTTGAATTCATAGGCAGGCGCTTTCTCTGATTTCTCAAAGTGAACCTCTGCTTTTGAACTCCTGTGTCTTTTCATGTGTCTGGGATGTCGTCTTGCTTGCTCACCCTTCCAAGGGCAGCTCTGAGCTTGCTCAGAGTTGGAAGCTGCCAGAGAGTCCCGTGGAGGAGCCAGAGGAAGTGGGAAAGGGATGCTGATTTTCGCTGGTCCTTTATCTCTGTGTTTAGAAACCAGACAGCCTTGTGGGAGGCGGGGTGAGGGGTGTTAGGGAGAGGGCTGAACCGCAGCTGGTGCAGGGAACAAGCACAATGAGCTTCATCAGCACAAAGAGATTAGTATCTGCATTTACCACTGGCTGGAACACCCCCCTTAACCCAGCACCATATTTTCCCGACACATTTTCCTCCATGGGCACTAGCTGCCCACATGCTTTGTTGGGAGCCACGTCCTGCCAAAGGTAGGCCAGGAATAAAACCTGGAGCAGGCTCCTGACTATATGCATGGATCCGGGATCAAGATAATCCCTCACTCCACTGGCCGGCTACCCTGCTGTCCCAGGGCCCACAGGAGGGTCCTATAAAGGACCCCTTATCATCCTTTTCACTGTTGATTGGGCAGGCTTACCAGCTGCTTTCAACAAAAACATGGGGTATCAGAATTCCTATTCCCAAATGTGTGTAGCAAATTAACAGTATGACACAAATGATGAACCTAGGATATGAGTAAACCTCTATCCACCAGAGCCACTTCGCATGCTTGTCCCTGGATTAGAAGCTTAACTGGACAGCTGGTGGCCCTCTCTGAGTGTTGGCATTAACAGCTGGAGGATGGGATACTGTCTGTAGTTTAAGCCTAGTTTCCCAGCTAGTACTCCCCTAAAAGCTAAGTCTGCGACGATGTTTCTTTGGAACTGTGAATCCAGGGAGCAATGAGGATGGGAGGTATAAAACGGGGAAGGAGAAGGGAGGCACTGCAAGCCGTGCTGTAGAGTTGGCTACTTCTGTAAGGGTCTGTTTACTTGTTCAAGTACCATCTGAAAAGTCACATGAAACATAGTTCAGGACTGTCTACAAAGGAAAGGAGGAAGCATTCGTCAACAGGCTCCAGTGTCTTGTTGGTCAAAGGTTGCACCACGAACTGTTGACTCCTCCATGTTTCTGGGTGGCACACACATGAGTGGGTGCTAAGTGGGTCCCCGAGAGCAACTGGGAACAAAACATCCAAAACTCTGGGGCAAGAAGCAAGAGATACAGAGTCAGAGGGGAGGCATTGTGGATTTTCTGTTTGTGAAATCTGTACAAATCTGCTTGCAAATGACCACCACAGCCACAGATAAGAGAATATCTGAAGAGAGACTGAAGAAGAGTCTTCCATTTGCTAGTTCACTCTCTGAATGCCTGCACCAGCCAGGGCTGGGCCCGGCAAAAACCAGAAGTCGAAGTCCGTTGGGGTCTCCCATGTGGGCAGCAGGGACTCATTTAGTTGGGTAATTATCTGCTTCCCAGGTACATTAGCAGGAAGCTGGATCAGAAGCAGAGTAGTTGGGACTTGGGCCAATACTCTGATGTGGACATCTCAAATGTGC
This sequence comes from Sylvilagus floridanus, assembly GCA_949820135.1. NCBI lineage: Eukaryota > Metazoa > Chordata > Mammalia > Lagomorpha > Leporidae > Sylvilagus > Sylvilagus floridanus. The sequence continues at coordinate 113,638,305 of OX463231.1, forward strand.
CACCCTTGGAAGGCTTCCATTCATGAACAGCTGTCCATTTATTTTTTCACTCTGGACATGGAGTTGATTAACCGGCTGTGTTTCCCTTTCCTGGGAGGATGGGTAGTACCAAGTTCTTGGTAACTTTTACTCCAGGCATTAGGATATGACTTTGGGGATATGACCTTATTCCTGGCATTATCTTCTATGTCCTGCCCTCATTTTCTTACATTTCATTTTGTCCATCTTTAAAAATAATTGGCTTTGATAAGTAACAAAGTAAATAAAATTCAGAAAATATAGAAAGTTACAGAGAACATGACTCACGTTCTCTGTGATGAGAATCAATGTTAATATGCTGATATAGTTTTCATGTATTTATAGAATCAATTTATTTTCCTTATCTGTGCATCTATATTTCTCTATGCATCCGTGCACTCCAGATGCTCTTGAATAATTACACTTCATTCCAATCCCTGTTCTATGAACTATGAAGCCTCTTCAATTTCTGATAATTTCCATGGGGATTATAAGCCACTGCTCCTCTCCGTCGCTGGTTGCTCAGTTTGTGTGCGTCATCACTCTGTGGGTGCCATGTCTCTACTGCCTGTCGGTGCACATTCCAGCCTTTAGCTCCTTGGGTAAATTTCATAAAGAAAGCCACTTAGGCCAAATCCTTACGGACTGGATACATTTCAAGCTGTCAATTTTTCTAAAATGAGACGGTGATTTCCTTCCCCTATCCCACTGGCTTCTCCATTCCTTTTTCTTTCCACCCACAAACCCTAACAGAAGAAATACAATCCCTCTTCTTGTCTCCTGCATGGGACACTGTGGTGACGCCACACTTTGTACCCATGTATCTGAGGTCTTAAGGTCTCCTGCAGTTTTGATGGAGGGCATGAACCCCTGGACTTGGAGGAAGATCTTAAGTGAAAACAGAGCTCCAGTCAAGGAGCTCCTAAGTGTGGTATGAGCTCGCACTCGGAATCAAACTACACAGGAAGGCCAGGCTGGGACCCACTTTGGGCCACCAACAGGCATACAGGCATAATGCCACAATTGCCAGTCCCTCTCTAGGGCTGAAGCATAGAAGGGTGGTGCCCCTTACTGTTTTCATTTATAAATTGTTTTGAAAGGCAGAGACCGATGAGGTTGGGGAGAGAGACTCCATTTGCTAGTTCACTCCCCAAATGCCCACAATGGCCAAGGCTGGGCCAGGGTTGAATCTGGGAGGTGGCAGGAGCCCAGTTACTTGAGCCATCACTGTTGCCTCCCAGGGTCTGCACCAGCAGGAAACTCGGAGGCAGGGTGGAGCTGGGCCCCAAACCCAGGCATTCTTCTATTTACAAGCAATCCAAACCTCTGTGCCAAATGCTTGTATCCATTTGACTGTTAATGTTGGTTCAAAAGCTGGGCTGACTTCCTTAGCATCACTGTGATAAGGCCTGAATCTTGAGGTACCCAAACTTTGGGCTCATGAGTACTGTGAAGGATACGGGAAGATAAGAAATATTTAAGAATGTAGTATTTCCATGGAAATATGACTGCAGCATATTAAAAGAAGCACATCTAAGAAATATGTATATGTATCTATCTCTATATATATAGTTTGATGCCATTTATGTAGCAAATGTGTGTGTATGCTTTATACATGCATGGAAAGATGTGACATGGCATAAATACATTAACAACTGTCTTTCAGAAGTGAGAACTTTCATCTTAGTCCTCAATTTTCTGTTGAGTTCTTTCAAGTGAGAATGTGCTTCTACAACAATGCTTTAGAAGGTATTTCCATTTTGGGGAAATGATATTAGTGTTATTTTTTCCTTCCTTCTAATTCTTTTTCTCAGTGTCATCTATTAGATCTGCAGCCAAAGAATAAAAACAGCAGGCAGAATAAATAAATAAATGAGTGTAACATGACCAAGGATAAATGACAAGGTTAACCAGCTGATGGATGCCAGGCGCCCCACTTAGGATCTAAGTAGGAAACATGTTTTGCCTCCATACTCTGTGGCTCAGGGGATCTGGGGGATACTACATCTGGGTCCCTTAGAAGAACTTGCCAGAGTTCCCAAGAATGAAGAATAAAATAAACCCTGGACTCTAATCCTATGGGTCAAGTTTCCAACTCATGCTTCTAATTGGACATATAGAACTCGGGAAGCAACAGACTGCAAGGGGTCAGTTCTAGTTGTTCTGCTCATCCAGAAGACAGAAAGCATATGCATCCAACTCTGACTGACAGCCTCTACCTGCTTAGCTTGAGAACTGCCCTTTCTTCTTGGGCTCCTGTCTGTCCCTTTCTAACAATATTTAAGACAGTTCTTATCTAACTTCAGGATATATCATCAGGGACACTTGTTAGGCATGCAGATTCTTGGATCTCATCCCAGACCTATTGATTCAGACTTGGCATGTCTAGAAGTTTCCCAGGTGAAGTGATGTTAGGTGACTTATGAACCACACCTTTGAGATGGCAGAGTTCAAGGCTGCAATAGGCACTACTGGTTTGGTACCTAATCTCAGAAATGATTGGAAAATTAATGACAGGTCTAGGTCAAAAGGTGGAATCCCTATTCCTGAGTCTCAACTTTCTCATCTGCAAATGGAATAATTTCTATTTCCTGTGTTGTAGTAGTGATGATTAAAGTAAAATTATAAATAAACCTAGTTAACGATAGGTTGTTTTCTTCCTCCTTCCACTTCTCTTTGTCCTCTTCTCACCCGTACTCAACCTCAGGAAGACACCAATACGAATATCTTAGGAAAACAGGAATCTCAGGGTCACAGCTTTATTGTATAGATTTTCAACACAGCCATATTACAAACATTGTCAGGGAACATTTACAAGAATAAATAAGATGGACTTGCAGGTGTAAAAAGATTACACTTCACTGTAATGTACAGTCAAAAAATATATCTGATATTCATTGACCTGACATTATTTACTTTCTGCTTTTTTTAAGCTAGAATTGGAAAGGAAGAGGAAAGAAAAGAGCATTGACAGCACAGTGCTGGCTTTTCAAAAACTTCATTTGTTTTCTCTTCTCATACGTGCTTTATCTATCAAACACCCAAACTATACAAGTGCAGGCTGTTGGGATTGGTGGAGGAGGCTGAAAACTAAATGGAGACTTTGGTCTCATGCAGTACATTGTGCCCAGTGGATATTAAAACGTCAGCCTCCCTGGAGTTGAGTGGGGACCTCATGATAGCCCTTGGAGAGCTATGAGGGTGTTCCATAGCCTAGGCAATGATAGAGGCCCCGACTCTTTGCCTTTGATTCGCTAATAGGAAATAGGGTGTAAAGAGAAGGTGGACAAGAGCTTTTGAATCTGATAACTAATAGAGATTTTCTTGGGTTAATCTGGGCTAGCCAAAGAGCCACCTGGAAAGAACAATCTGTGCACTGGAAATCATGATAATGGCATGTCAACTGAGTCACTGTGCTTTTACTTTTTAAATCTCCTCCAACAGGCTTTGATTTGGGGAGTGGGGATAGAGTTAACTTCTAGCGATGTATTTCTGTTCTGAGCCCTGCTGGGACCTTTACTGTTTCTGGATGCCACTGATGGCCTTGTCGGCCAGTGGGTTAGGTCATGTCTACTCCCGTCAGATTCTAGTAGACAGCCAGTCTGTGGCAAAGCAGCTGTTCTCTTGGGCTTGCTGTTGATGCATTTCAGCCTGGATGAGCCAAGAGCAGCATCTTGGCCTGTGTGGTGGGGAGCCTTGGGCAGGAGAGCAGGAAGTTTCATCTTGAACAATGCAAACACTATGCTTGGCTTTGTGCTCTACAGATATGAATGAGTTCAAACATGATCCCAGCTGCATGAGATATCACCTATGTAGGGAAGAAGCAAGATAAAGGGCCATCTCAGCAATGCTCTTTCTTCCCTTTAAAGAGACACTTGGCTTCTGCTGCAGAGCTCCTGAGAGGGGCAGCTCATCCTCTCTGGCAGTCAGCAAACTCTTCCTTACAGATACTAAGTTTCACTCGTTGGTTCTGGTTCCCCTCACAGGAGTGACCTGGGGCTAGCAACTGTGCTTGGCTTTGTCCAACAATCTGCAGTTGTATGGAGGATACTGGCCCTAATATTCTACTTGACTTTGCAGAAACCTATGTTTACCTAGGATGACACCACTCTGCCTCTAAGCCTCCAGACTGCCCTAGGGACTTTGACTCAAAGAACACCTTACATCATTAATCTTCCACAGGCAAGCCACAAGGGCAGGGAGAGTTTGTTAGACCATCACATAGGAAGCCCACCGATTTGTATTCACAAGCCCAAAGGCATTGACGCTCTTGTGCAGCAACTCAATTTTGCAATTTGGGTAGGTTACTTCTCGCTACCATTATTTCACAAAGTCCCACTCACTAAGGAGCCATGAATTGTCCCAAACTTTAGGATTTCAGACCAATACTTTCCTATCCAACAATCCAAGGCCTCCAGGCCTTCATTATTTGAAAATTCCAACCAAGGATCAGGTCTATATCCCACTCAGAACAGTAGAAGGAAGCTTCATGGTGATACAGCCCCCAAAGCTCTTCCTATTGCATCCTCTTCCACACCAAGTCCTCCCACATTCCTTCTATCAGCCCCAGTGGGCCACCATCAAGATCTTCAAGGCTGCCATTGTGGGTGCTGATCCCTCCTCTTGGAGACAAAACATTCAAGGGTGGATTATAGGGGGTTTGTGTGGCTCCTTACATTACCTTTGCCCATCTCTTCTGGAGGCGGTCAGGGAGCATGCAAGAGATGGTATTCATCTTTAAGACAGTTGTACAGTCAGCACTATGCAGGAGTCTAACTCTTGTTACCAGGATACTGGAAGAAACTTTCTCGTGTATTCAAATATGGCTTAGACATCTCTGCTATTCTTCTGAGGACAATATTCATGACCCTGAAATGTGTGTCAAAGGAAACTGGAGGTAGAACAGCCTCTGTCCCCCCAACAGCACACTTCAGCACTGACCCCTCTCTGCTGTATATGACCTAAAAGGCAGATCCCTGGTGGGGGAAACCAAAGCCTCACATTTCTTGACTTCTGGGTAGATACACCTGGAAAATCTCCCACAGGGAACCCTTCAATGGAAGTATATGAACAAGGCTGTATCACAGCTGGCGTCTTTTAGGTAGATTCACTTTTCCTATTTCCCTGTTGCATGTGGCTATGATTTGGAGCTGGTCAGAGACTGAGAAGGAGCTTATAATGGTTGGGTGACGTGGAAGGCAAGTCAAGGCTGTAAGATGACATGGCCTTCCCTGTTTGAACTTCTCAGGCTCTTCAGCTTGTGTTGATTATTAGTCCTTGGGGTTCTGGGCCAGTACAATCTATTGACTTGATAGCTTAGGATCAGAATGCTGCTCATTCTTACCCTTGGGTACACTTCTATTTTCCATAGTATTACTCCTGATTTAGTTGGGTGCTGAGTGGGCAGCTGCAGGCTAAGGAAGAATGGCTTTCTCCATTCTGTCCTCAGGCAATCAAGTGCAGGGGAGTTATTTCCCTCAGTGTCTCTGGGTCAGGTTGGGAAGTCACCGCCACAGAGACGACAGGGCAAGTGCCTGGCTGCTCCTCTCTGGGTCACATTTTTCTTAGCTGCAGAACCCAAGCTATACCCAAACCTCTACATACTCTACGGGGGTTCACACTGAGCCGAGGATATGTGGATCCTGGTGAGAATACACAGCAGGAGCTAGCAAAGCGTCCAGGGTTGCAGCAAGATTGGCCAGAGGGGAAATTATCTTCCTTAAGACACCGAGAATTGTTGCAAAGCTGCACCCTGTCCCAGGTGGTTCTGGTGAGTCCTTCCCCATTCCTTGCCCTGCTCCGTCACAGAAGAGAACACTGCTCAACAGCCCATTCGCATCTTGGTTCTGAATATTCACTGGATGCCAATTTGCTAGTCTTGTCTCCCTGATTCCCTGTCTAAACTTCTCCAAATCTATTTTCACACTGATTGGCCCAACATTCTATAGCCAAGAAACATTCTATAGCACAGCTGAGAATCAAACTAAACTCTGAGTTCTTCCCATCACAAGCCTGTGCCTCACCAAGAGGTGAATGGGGTCATACTAATCTGTGCTTCCTGCGAGCACCCCTCCAGGCCCTGCATGCTGTAGGAACCCAGCAAGTGTAGGGGACTAAAGTAAAGTGAGGAGTCTCCTGGACCCCAGCCCTTCATGTGAAGTGTGTTCTCCGATTTGCCCGTGTGAGCAATGACGTGACTCTACCTAGACAAGAGGCACCATCTTCTCGAAGCCCCAGCATTCAGGAATCTGCTGAGTAAGGCTATATCCAGATTTGCCTTTCCCTTTAGGAGTTTTTGGACTCAGCCTGCACCATGCAAGATGGGCAGGTCCTTATAGTCTGTGTCAAATGGTAAAGTTCTCCCTTAAGGTCAACCCATGAACAATGAGGTCAGGGTATTCCCACACCAAAGGACCTGTCTAGGAGGAGGTGAGCTGGTCTTGAGCTTGAGTCTGAAATCTGCCTCAGGAAGAAGCAGCATGGCCAGGCGCTGTGCCCCTGACTGGGATATAATTCCACAGAATTCATCATAGTGGATTGAGAAGATCAAAGTCACACCAGGGATGGTGCACATGGTTGTTAAAAAAATCTTATCAGGATAAATTAGCAAATGTTGCATGAATTGTTAAAAGTAGAACATGAGACTAGGAAGGAATTTTAAGCTTACTGTTGGATGTTTCGGGTTTTATCAAGAGCCACTGTGTTATCTGCTGTTGTATAACTCTGAGACAGAGTGGAAAAATACCTCTCTATGGTCAGAAACAGTTTAAGCCCTGGCTCACTCATTTACTAGCTGTGGGACTGTGGGCAAGTGATTTCTCCTCTCAGGGCCTCAGTCTGCCCATCAGTAAAATGATGAGAATGACCAGCACTTGTTAGGCATGTTGAAAGAATTCAGCAAGCGCACATGTCTGAGTGCCCAGCGCAGGGTGTGTTTGGTCCATGTGAAGGTTGCTCTGGTGTGCCATTGCCCAGGCCACCCCCACAGAGAACAAGATGGTCTCCTCCATTCCCACAGGTAGGCCTGCTGTGGCCATCCAGAGGCCCAGAGCTCCACGGATAGCCCACGTCCTTCATGCCAGAAATGCTGAAAGGACAGTATTGGGGTGCAGCTGCCATATGGCAACAGCCTTGTTTCTCATCAGTTCTCTACATCTTCACATCTAGGGAGTGAGACCCACAGAGGGCTCTTCACTATGTGAGGCCACTCTTTGGTACACCAGAAACGAGAACTCCTTAGGTGGGGACCTGAGAGCTGTCAAACTATTTTCCTCTACTTGCAGTAGAATGAGTCTATCTTGTAACTGGGGTGGATGGAAAATACTCTGCTTGGAAGGTTGCAAGTGGAGGTTCCCGGGCACTGGTGCCCTATCTTACCCAAGCCCTGCCACGTACATTCCAGGTGAGGTCTTAGAACGTCATCTCCCTCTGCTTTTGCATACACTGGTCCAAGATTGTTCCCTTCCCTGCCTTCTTTGGAAGGTAACTGGGTTGTGAGAAGATGAGGGGATGATCTGGGGGAGTTACGATTGGGCCATATTTCATTACTCCTGATGGCCTGAGTCTCCCTAAGTTTCCTCTGTGAAGTCACAATTTAAATTACTACCACTGGAAATGGTGGAAGCCACTGTCATTTTTATCCACCAGTGATTTTGCTCCTTTCTGAGCAGAATAAATCCCAGGATTTGTGTTGCATAGCTGTCCTTCCACCCTTACCTCATCTGGAAGAGCCAAGATCAGAGCAAATGGCATACAACAGGCTGATTTGCCATGGTACAGTTTCCATGAGGCTGGGCAATGCCACTGGGGCAGTGGGCTGGAGCCAGGGGAAGCTGGCAGGATCCGTGGAGGCTGGGGCCTGGGTATCTGCTCAAACGCACCCGGGAAGAGGCCCATCAAAGAGAAGAGCACGTTATTCACGGGGTTCCTTTGCCTGCCTTTGCTTTGAGTCATTTCTTTTTGAACTTCCAAAGTGACAGCCCTTCCTTGATCAAGTCTGGTGTCCCCGGACTTCCAGACAGCTCCAGAGCCCATGCCAACAGAAGCAGCTTTCCTGGGCTCCTTTCATGTCCTGTCCCTCGTGGGCCTGGAGTCCTGGGCTGGTGACCCTGCTCTGCGGTAAAGCCAGAGACCTTGGGTTTCTCATAGAAGCCAATCTCATGATCTACTGCCTATCTTCTTCCAGCAACAAAGTAGTGAGCGGACAGACAAAACAGATGCAGTATTAAAAGGTACACAGTTAAGGGAATGTTATCACAGTGTCTGATGAAAGGAAAAGAGGCAGCCCCACTGGCTTGAGGGGCCCCTTTCCAACACAAAGCTGAGTATTGTCGCCCCAACCTCTGCTGGCCCCTTGTTGCCTATAAGGCAATGTCTGTACCCTCAGTAGGAATCTATGTCCTTGACTGTGGTTCATCTGCCACTCTTCCCATCATGCTAAGCTGCAGCTGGGTTGTCCACACACTGGACTGCCTCTGCCAGCACATTTGCACACCTCTTTGCCATTGCATGTATTGATCCCTTGCCTGAGTTTTTTTCCCCTATCTACTGAGGCCCAGCTGGAGTAGATGTCACCTCCTCTAGGAAGCCTTAGGCAGAGCGAGTTTCTCTTGCATGTAGTACAATCCACCACTTTTGTACTTGGTTCAATTTCCCCAGTACTCAGTGAGCTTACAAAGACAAACACTGTGCCTTATTGAATTCTGTGCCACTCATGCCCTGTTTGGGACTAGACCAGACTCCAAGATGGAGGTTCTTAAATCCCAATCCCCTTGAGACTGTCAGCATGCCTAAGACTAGCTAGAGAGTGTCCCTGGCTGGCCCCTCCCAGCTGGAGGGAACAGGAGAATTGTTTTCACTAAGAAATTAGATGAGACTAGCTTTCCTGGGGAGCCAGGAATGAATTACTCAAATATATCTGAAGTTCTGGGCTTCCCAGAAGAACTGGCATCAGAAAGAAAGAATTAAATTTCCATTCATGGAGTTCTCTTTTCAAAAGAAAACTGGCTGTATTTTTCCTCCATAAACTAATTGCTTGGCTGAGAAAGGATGTAGAAAACAGCACGGGGAAGGATTTTTGCCCTCACCTGCCTTTTTGGAACTGAGGATGGTGTCTCTGTTCAGTTGGAAAACAGAGATAAGAGATTAATGGCTCTTTCCAGGGGGTACTGGAGGCCATGGGAGATGTCACCTAGAAGGTGCCCAGCAAGGGACTTAGCAAATGTTGGCTTGCTCTCATTGAATCATCCATACTTTGGTCAGGACCCTAGAGCCACAGGGCTAATCTCATCCTCGCTATTTTAAACCAAAGTATAATTGGGTCCATGATGGCCTTTTCCAAGATGGCCGCTGAGTTTCTCTAGGAAGGAGGTTGGATTTGGAGACCCAGATTTAGAAAAAGCTAGTGCTATAACTGCCCCAGGAACCAAGGGACTATCTCCAAACAATCCCATCTCTCCCTGTTCAATGGCCATGCTATTCCAGGGTGGACTTTTCAGGGCACTGCCAGGGAGATAGGCCCAAGGTACACATTCAACTCTTGTCCCTTTTATGACGAGAGACGAGATTTCACACACACACCCCCAAAAGGAAGTTTCTTTTCACATACACTTGGCAAAATAATCAATTCTTATTCATTCTTCCCCAAAGAAGCTACCCACCAAGAGACACAGAGATTACACTGCATGTGCTGGCCAGAGCCTTGTACCAGGAAGGTGGTATTTTCACAAAGACAAGGAGGAGCAGTGAGTTTCCTCCAGCTTCATCCCCTCCAACTAATCACAAGCAAACAGAACCTTTATCGTAGAGTAGTGTGGGCACAGCTGGCTAGCCAGTGAACGACAGAAGGTCAGGGCCTGAGCTGGGGAGCAGTACAGGATGGTAGTGGGCCAAGCCCCATGCAAGTTAGGTATGAGGATGAGGGTCCTCTGCCTATGGCCTAGGGAGCATCCTGAGGTCACACTGACCCAGACTGGCAGGTGTCCAGTGCCAGAAGCCTCTGAAGGAGGTTGCAGAGGGCAGCAGAACAGTGACCTCAAGAACCCTAATCTTTTCCACAGCAGCACGGAAGAGTAGAAAACTTGTCTCCTCCACTCCTAAGGAGAGGGAGGATAGGGAGTTGCTGGCCAGCCTCCCACTCCCCAGCACCTGCACGGTCTTCTTGCCATGAGATTCACAAACTCAGAACAAAAGCAAGAGGTCTGGTAACCAGAAATCTGGGGCCTTGCTTGTGGGTGGACTTCAGCTTGGGCCCAACTGTGGCTGGTCAAGTAGGGAGGGGAAGCCTGGGCCTCTCCCAGCTGCATCGCCCAGAGCTGCAGGAGACTGCCCAGAAGGTACAGAGCTCACTGCAGAACATGGGACCACCAGTCTTCTCCTGGGAGTTGGGCAGGGTTGCCAGCGCCACGCTCCTGAGCCCAGTCACTGCCATTCACAGAAAAGGGGGCTTGCCCACAACAGCCTCGACTCCAGTAGGTTCTCCGTCTCACTGGGCTAGAAGGAGCTTAAATATTCCAGTGCCACCTCGTATACAAATTTATACTGTTCCTGAGAGGAGAAGATGAGAAAGGGGAAGGAAAGAGAAAATGCATTTGCGTTAGGTATAGAGATTTTAGAGAAAACTTCATCTACATCTGCACTGAAAATCAATTCAAAAGCATCCACGTGTGGACATCCTTCAAAGTTCTGCCTACTTCTATCCAGGCTTTCCCGAATGTTCACGTGAGATCCTTCTGCCTTTTTTTTTTTTTTTTTTTTTACCATTTTTTACATCAGTGCTTCTGAAATTTTGATATGCACACAAAGCAACCAGGGCCATCTTTTAGGAATGCAGGTTATGATGCAGATCTGGACTGAGACTCAAGATTCTAACAAGACCCTAGGTGATGCTGCTGCTGCTCTGTGGTCCTCACTTTGAGTTGGACCTCATTGGAGTAAGATTTCACTCTGAGTAGGGTATAAAGGCTCTTAAATTTGGTTGTGCATGGTCTGTCTGCACCATTGTATCAGATCTTATGTAGGCTCTGCCTTCCTACTCTTCCTCTCTCGAGTGTCCTGATTCAATGCTTTACACTACTGAAAACATACTGAAAGACTAATCCAGAATCCCTTCTTTTAAGCCTGAATTAGACTTTCCTAAGGAACAGGCATCAGATGTGCCAGGGTTAATATTTGGATTGCCCAGCAGGGAAGGAAAGTCAGAGGGATTAGAAGTTGGTGGGAATGTCAGACAACAGTGCAGGCAAAGGGCATAGGCTATAGGTACTCAGTGAGCACCTAGCTCCTGAGGGTTTCTACTATTTGATGTCATTTCTTAAGGTCCAGGGAAGTACAGTGAGCTCCTGGATGTTGGAGATCAGTTCCTGGGACACTCACCAGGGTCTCCACCATGTTGGATTTGTTGTTGCGCAATGTTTTCACAATGTGGAACACGTCGATGATGTTTTGCTGCTGGATCATCTCACACACGCTGCAGATGGCACAGAAGGTTCCACTGCGGCCTCCCCCATTTCTAAACACAGAGTGAAGAGATTAGCTACAGTCCTGGTTACTCCTCCCACAGGTACCTGCTGATCATGAAGCTGCAACCACGTAGCGGGGTCTCTGCCATGGCACAGGCAGGGGAAGGTCTGAGTTAGGGTTTGAATCCTATCTGTGCCATTAACATGTCTCGACCTGCTTACTATTAGATGACCTTTGAGAGTTCAAGTAGATTGATGTCTCCTTGGTTCTGCAGGAGTGTGACCGTTACCCATGGCACACTGCCCCAGTCTCCAGGGCAGGGTGAAAGTATGCCTTTGTACGCCTGGTTCTTGTCTGAAAGGATGCTATGGGTCCATCCACACATCCAGCGAGTACAATGGCAGTTTGCAGGTGGTTTTTCCCTGTAGTTCTTCACATATTTCACGAAGGCCAGCAATATTCTGCTAGCCTAGAGCCGGCCAGCTCAGGCTTAGGGCCAGGGCTGGGGTGGGCCTGAGCCATGCTATCCTGAAATGACTTGCGCGACTTGGTTTAAGCAAGGCCCCAGTGATCTTAAGTGTAGAGGGAGAGTGTTCTTGGAAGGGCCATTCTTCTGTTATGCCTTCATTCTTCTATTATTCCATAAGATATCTTCATGGAAACACCCCTCAAATGCTTTATAGTGAGTTCCCTTAGGAGTATGTCTGACTTGTAGCTCCTGGGCATGTTGCCAAGAGCAACTAATGATTTCATTTAATGACCTGAGTCTACATAACATCTGGATGGAAACTAAGGCACTCAGTCAACCTCCCAGATGGTTTCTCTAAAAGACAGTCAGTGACCAGATGTTTCAAGTACAGTAGCCTTCCACATCCTAGCCAGTGCCTACATCTCAGCATCTATGATGGTATCAGACCTGCGAGGATGCCAATGACCCTGTTGGTAGAAGACAGTCTGTGCTTTCCTCTGGCCCACACTACTCGTCATCTTGATTAGAAGGACATGGATAAAAAAAAATCCCTGCCAAAAAAGCAGGCAAAAAAAAAAAAAGAAACCACATGAGAGAGGGAGGAAGGGAGGTAAGAGGGACCTTCTAGAAGGAGGGCTCGGTATTTTCTCAAGAGGAAGAGGATGACTGGATGTAGGGATCTGAAGGCCCCGTGGAGTAAGAACCCGCAGAGACAGATGTGGTTCTGTGCTAATGGTGGGGTCACTTGAATGAGTGGGAGGGAATTGGAGGAAACAGGGATTAGGGATCAGCTGCCACTTTCTGGGAGATGAACCGAGCCAGCTTGGCTTGGATGACATGATGTCACCCATCAATCCAACACAGGACACCACACGGTATTTTGCTGGACCCCTGAGATTCGTGTCTCTTGGGAAGGGAGTTTTGCTACAGGTGGTGGTTCTTAAGCTCTGAGTGTGCTCGTGCATGCATATGTGTGTGTGTGCATGTACATGTATGCATGGATGTTTAACCTTGTTTAAGTTCTGCCACTTTTCTTGACATGTGTGCATCTACCCATTTGAAAGAGGGGAACAATGAGCTAATTTTGTGAAGACAAGCTCAGCCCTGAGGTCATGACATGTTACTAATGCCTCTACTAGCTCCAAAATATTCTTATTATCATCGTTTAAATTTGCTTCACACAAGTTTTAAAGAGGGAGGCCTTTCTCAGCTGCTTCTCCTCAAACCGTTTAAGTTCTCAGAAGCAAAGAATATGGCTGTGACTCCACCTTCTGTCCCTGGATATGGTGGCTGCAGCTCTGCTGTGGATCTGAGATCTCTGCAGAATCCTCTCTGATCCTGTCATACTCTCATGGTTGCCTCACTGACTCTTGCTATTTTAAGTAATCATGTTTACAATATTTGCATATTGGCAACCATGACGATATTGGTGGATAAACTATTTCTATATTCTAGCTACTTGCTGCCAAAGTCTGGTAGAGTTTAAAGATGACCTAACTCAACACACGCCATGGACAGATGAGGAAACTGAGGCTCACAAAATTTATTTTTCTTGATGTGGTGCAGCTGGTCAGCCACAGCTCTCTGGGTACTGATCTCTACCTTGCATGATGAATTAGGGTTCACTGGACTGGGTCATTCCAAGACAGAAGGTAAAGACTCCAGTTCATCCCAGTAAGAGAAATAAAAACATTGGTCTTCCAAGTGTACCTTGGGAAGCAGTTCCCAGGCCCCTCAACTCCATCTGTCAGTCTCAGGGCAGTGCCTCCTCGTCATGCTCTCTGCACACCTGTGCTTCAGGAGGCAGACACAGTGGACAAGGACTTTGCCAACAGGCAGTGTCCATTAATGGAGGCACATTAGCTTAGAGTCCAGTAAATGCAAACCCCAGCTCCTCTCCTGACTACCGGACCCTTTACCCTGTGCTGTTAGCTTCAGTTTTCTCACTATACAATGATAACATCTACCTTGTAAATAGAATGAGGCAATTCATTTAAAATGTCTGACTTAAAGGAAGCTCCGACCATACCTTCCTTTTGTGTCTTCAGGAAATAATAGAGGAGACTCTAGTAAAGGGGAATCACTTTGTCCTGAGCTCCTTGGGACTGGCTGGATCCTACTAGAGGGTGGGATCTTCCTTCCTATTGGGGAATGGGCATGGGATCCACCACCACCTCCTTGTTATATTGCTGTAATATGTAAGAGTAGTTCAGGCCAACAGCCAGAAACCTCATCCCAATAAAGGACACAATTCCCTGGGCAACACTGCCACCGATCTTCAAGGGGTATTGAGATGTGGCACAGCTGGGTGACTGGGGTTAGTGGCATCCTCAAGGATGCTCTTGCACCCACCATTCTGTGGCTGTGGAGTCACCTCCATAGTACTCACAGGCAGTGGACCACAGTGCGTCCCTCCCTCCCGTCGTACTGCTCCTGCCACTTCTCCAGCCGCCGGACCACTTTGAGTAGAGAGCGCTTGGAGGGAGGCGTGTCTCTGTAGGCAGGCCAGCCGATGTACTGCAGGTGCTGGACTATACGATACCCATCCTGTGGCTGAGAAGAGACAGGCTGTTAGGGCTGTTCTGTTGGGGATGCTTGGGGCTGCGAGCCCTCCGGATTCCCTGGGGACTGTAGCATTGCAGTGGTAGACCAAATGAGGTCAAAGCCGTGTCCCGACAGGGGGAGCCCCAGACTGTCACCATCCCTATACTTGTACCTTTTGTGCACACTGCTTCTCCTACCATGGCTATCCTATCTAGAAAACTCATCAGTCTTCAAAACTCAATTCAAATATATCCCTTTGCTTAAGAAAGCTTTAATGATGCTACTGGTCAGAGTTCCTCTCTCTCCCTGAGGCTCATGTGCCTGAACACATTTCATCTTCCCTCGGGGAATGAATACTGAGGGTAAGGTCAGTAGAGACAAACAGCTACCACTCCCTAGACTGCTAATCAGTCTCCAATACTCCACCACTCAGCCAGTGAAGATCACCATGGAAGCAACCAATTATTTTTCCTCGTAGTGTTTTTCAGGGCATAGCCTAAAGCTTATAAGATCCAATCAACAGCTGTACCAAGCCATGCCAAAACAGTGTGACACGGTGGGGAAGAGCTAATGTCTGGGAAGTTTTGTCTACATGGTAGCAAGTGCGTCAGGAAACGGGCAGATGGCAGGCTGGATGTCGCGCTTGGCATCGGTGTGTGTTGGAGTCACTGCTGGGTCTGGAGCGGGAACAGCAAAGGCATTACTTCCCCAAGGAAGAGATTATCAGGAGAGCATAACACAGACTCTGGGCTGTCTCAGTGGGATCCTCCCCCTGCGGGCGCCATCTGTTTGGGGGAGGAGGGGCATGGAAAACAACAGAGGCCGTATACTCACCCGAGCCATGTTACAGATGCGGAATATTCTGTGGATAATGTCCTCGTCAATGTCTGCAGAGACGAACTCCACCTGGATGGGCCCGTAGCACCCAGATGTCTTCTCAGGCCAGTACTGCATGCAGAGCTGGGATAGGGAAAGAGGTCAAGGGAGGTCCGAGACAAGGGGCGAAGTCAGGCTCATTTGTCATCAAAGCTTTCTTAGCGCCAGCAGGACACACAGGCTGGAAAGGTAGAGTATTATATAGAAATGCAGACTCAGCTTCTCCTTTGGGGAGCAGCTGCCTAGTTCTGGTTGTTGAAGCATCAAAGCTCTGATCACAGAAACACTGGGCTTAAACACATTTGCTCTGCTGATTTCAAACCATGTGTAAGGTGTGCTGGGCCCCAGTCTCCTCTGTACAATGGAGAGAACATCACCTGAAGTGCCACAATCAGGATGAGATACAGCACTCACAGGGAGGGGCAGCTGCAATCGAGTTTTCCTTCACGATGTGCATCGTGGCAGACTTTCCCATTCCAGGAAAATCTACTCGGGGATCCCTAAGGATCAGATCAGGACGGCTTGGGTACAACTCCAGTCTGCTGTTAACTAATTGTATAACCCAGGCCTCAGTGTTATCATATGCAAAATGGGGGGGAGGGACTTATGCTTCTCTTGAACCAGAAGATAGTTGTCTGAGAGATCATGCTGTGATCTTTCCTGCTTTTCTGGAGTTGGGAATTAGAACCTACAGCTGAGAGCAAACGGCAGTTCATGTAAGATGGTGCTTCTCTGTCACAGGCTGTTTTATCTCCAAGGGGACGGCTGCCAAGGTTTGGGGACATTTTTGGTTGTCACTTTTGGGAGTTGATATAGGCAGCCAGTGAGTAGAACCCATAGGAAAGCTCCCCCCAAGAGTAACCTGGCCCCAAAATGGCAATAGTGCAGAGACAGACCCGATTCTCGAATAAATTCTTCCTTAAGTTTATGAATCTCTTCAAGGGTGTGACGCTGCAGGGAGAGGCAAGGCACATTCTCTCACATTCCAGGTCCCCAGGGGACAAGGAGATGGAGCCTGCCCAGGGCCCAGCCGCTCCAGGTGCAGTCTTGCCATTAGAGGTTAATCAAGCATTCCGAGCAAGCAGCTCTGTGGCAGTGGGGCCGATCACAAGGTCCTCACAGCTGCTAATCATCTGCTACTGAGCTTACAATGGTGACAACAGAGGAGAGTTAACTTTGGGGTTCTAGACTTGCTAGGGACCGCTGTGACACAGACAGAGGCCTTGTGTCGGGATTACCCTCCCTCTCTACGGTTTGCCAGAAGACATAGCTGAGAATCCCCAAGGCTCCCGAGAGCAGCTTGAGATGAGTCTCATTGGTGGGGTCTGCCCTGGGTCTCTACTAAGCTTGCAGACAAGGAGTCAGACTGACAGAGGTGGTGACTGGAAGGTAGTGGCTTCCTCTTGGAGCCCTCAGAGGCAGGGTCTTCATGGATGGGAAAAATTGTTCTCCCCTTCCTTGATGAAAACTGCCAATTCACTGTTGGAAGTCATGCAAACATGTCTTTTATTTTCTCTTTCTCTTAGAACTAGGAGTTCAAAGGCAGAGCAGGGAAAGAGGGAGGCTGGGAGGAGAAAATCTCATCTCCTACCTTCCTTAGTGTGGAGCTCCAAATTCCAGCGTAGCGATAACATCCTCCAGTTTATAGCAGCGGGAGGCATAGATGGCCCAAAGGCCAATTCTAGCCAGCACTTGCTTTTGTAAATACAATTTTACTGAAACCCAGTCCCACTTAATCATTTATATATATTGCCATGATTGCTTTGGGGGAGACAGGGACCACCCAGTCTACAGAACCTATGATATTTCATATTTGGCCCTTTCTAGAAAGTATGTTCTATAGAATTGAGAATAAAGGAGATGATTCATGTACATAAAGCCCTTAGCACAGTGGCAGGCATGGAATATGGAGTCGCTGAATTCCAGTGATTCATAGTTACTAAGTCCCTCAGTTCTCACCACTACTATCCACAGCTAATATGCAGGCCCTCCCTGACATCCCATAAACTCATTGTACATAGGAAATATAATGCATTTAATCCAGCTGCCCTGCTGAATGCCCTAGCTTAGCAACCAGTGGCCTCTTGGTTGTTTCCTGTCATGAATGCATAAGCTAGCATCATGCAGAGTATTGGTCAGCCTGGGAAACAGGCAAAATTCAAAATTTGAAGAATGATTTCAGCTGGATGCACATCACTTTTGTCCCATCATAAAGTTGAAAAATTGTTAAATTCAAACCATCATAAGTCAGGGACTGTCTGTATATAAATTTGAAGATTCCGTCTTATCACCCCTCTTAAATAGCAAAGACATGCAAGGTTAAGTTTCATAATGCAATGGTGCCTTGCTTTCCCATCCTCTCCATCGGGGGTTAATGGAGCATACTGAGCAGGGAGATAGGAGTGTGGGTGTGCAAGGGAGTGGGGCCAATCACAGGGTCCTCCGTGGCTGGACAGTCCCCTCCTGCTGAGCTGTGCAATGACGACAAATCCACAATGTGAACTTCATTTCTCTTTGCCATTGGCTCTTCCGGCTTGCAACCTTCACAGTAATGAAGGACTGGTACAGATAAGACCATAGCTGGCCAGAGAAATCAGAATTAATCAGAACTGCCCATTTTTAAAAAATTGCCTTTATCACCGGTATTGGATTTAGCCTTGCCAGGGGTTGGCTGTGATCCTGACATGAGGTGCAAGAATCTGAGGCATCAGGGAGAGTCTATTACCCCAATATTTTCAGTCTGGAGAGAATGTGGAATGATTTGTCTCTTTTAATAAGATTTCCAGACCAATTTCTCAAGCTAATAGGTTCTCCTATGTTTCAAACAAGACTCCTATATTTTGGGACATTTCTCTGCATTTGATTTTCCAGGTCATTCTCCCATAATGCCCAAAGGGCTGGGGAAGGCTGCCGGGTCCTTCTAGTCCTAAATCAGAGTAACCCTCTCACTTGAGTGCCCTAATTTGTGAAACCACATCGGCAGCAGTGTGGGTGACATGCAGCCAGGTGACGTGTGGGCAGATGTGGTGTTTTTGTTGCCAAGGACTGTTAGGGTTTCCCCATTGCCTATGACACCACACAAGACCTAGCCATGGGAAATGAGAGAAAGAAGTGGGGCTGGGTAGGAGTCAGTGTTCTGTTCCCAGTGGCCCTTTGGAGTTCAGAAAGGACTCTCATCAGCCAGAAATGTCCTCTAGGCTTTAGCACAACATGGTCCTGGTGTCCAAATGCTGGGGCTGCAGCTGAGTGGGGCATTGTTCTTTTGGCCTGAATATGTAGCAAAGCAAAAGGTGGGGAAATGCATTGGGGTTCCTGCTCGCAGAGGTCTGGGTTCAAATCCCAGAGCCATCACTTTCCAGATGAATGCCTTGCCCATTCACTTAGATTCCCCATGCGTTATGAGTGGCTTTGAATTCTATGCCTGCTTAGCACAGGAATCTGCATCTAGTGATTCTCAATACTCGCAAGCTGTAATTGTTAGACAGTGTAGGGGAGGGTTACACAGAACAAGATGGATAGCATGAAGGCTTTTCCTTCTTCACTCGGCAGCCTTATGAACATTTCCCTTTAGGGTAATTGTGAAAATGCCTTGGGTCACGGACACAGGGACAGAGACCTGTGCACTGTTGTTGAGGAGCCAGAAAGTAAAAAAGGGAGGTTGAGCGAGTCGTGGAGTCATTGCAGGGCAGAAGGTGAGTCACCGTGCCATGTAAGCCTGCTCCTCCCCTCCTAAATAATCTACATAGAATAGCCTACAGTGTGGACCTGAGTTTTGCTCCCTGTGTGACCCAGAAAGGGAACCGGGACCACATGCATGGATGGAGGAGCCAGGAGATGGGCATCTAAGCATCAGCTGTCACAGAACTCACAGAGAAGGGAACCTCATGGTTTGTTGAGACCTTGGAAATCGGGGCCACAAGGGCCCAGATGATCCCAAGGGCATGCTTATGTTCAGTGCAACCTTCGCATTTTCTGCCTTAGGAAACTTTAGAAGTTGGTTGTCTCCAATGACAGATCCAAGTTCTTTAGCCTTGAGTCTGAACCAAGTGGCTCCTCCCACCTAATCTGCTGGCGTCCCCTACTCCTTTCTTCCGCTACTCCTTTCTTCCGCTACTCCTTTCTTCCGCTACTCCTTTCTTCCGCTACTCCTTTCTTCCGCTACTCCTTTCTTCCGCTACTCCTTTCTTCCGCTACTCCTTTCTTCCGCTACTCCTTTCTTCCGCTACTCCTTTCTTCCGCTACTCCTTTCTTCCCCTACTCCTTTCTTCCCCTACTCCTTTCTTCCCCTACTCCTTTCTTCCCCAGTGGTCTGTGCCGTGTGGCATTGCTTTCCACCACATACACCAACAGGTTGCCGTGATGACCACACCTGGGAGGGGAAGCCCCCCAGCTGTTGCTGATGAATTAGGAACGGTCGTGCATCTTCCAGAAGAGCAGAAAACCTTTTGCCACTTATTGTCAGGATGAGTTAAACCAAGCAAAAGCCATGGGGCCCATGTGGATGGCCGTGAAACAGCTGCCATACATTATTCCACCTAGTGATCACCACTGCTGTTTGGGCCATGAAAAGATGTCCTTCGGGAGTGCAAGTTCATGCGTGAAATGTAACAAATGCAGAGGCAGCCTCCCTCATTAAACATCTTTTTCTTGCTGATGGAAACAGAAAGCTTGTTAGTCGCTGGAATAAACCCGTGCTGATGAATTGAATGAAAACTAGCAGACAGGCCTATTCCTGCAATAAACGATTTCAAAGCGTCTTTCAGTGCACTGAGGATACAATGGCAATGCCAAGGAGTATCACAGCCTCAGAGGCGCAGGCCTCTACTTACCAAGGACCTTGTGATTCACGGAGGGGTGGGGAGACTTAATCTCCGGCCACTTAAAGGTGAAGTGATTTAGTATTTTTAAGAGAGAGTCACCGGAATTGGTTTTAAAGTTCAGGTTAGTGATCATAAAACTCATTTAACCAGAGCCTATAAAGAGCCAGACATCTATAATTGGCTCTGACAATGTGGGTGGGGCTAATAGGAAGGAAGGGGCAGAGAGAGACTCAGTCAGTAATGAACGTCCATTCACACTTCTCTCCTTAATTCACTATCTCAAAAGCCCCATGAAATGGTGATATGATGTCCACGTGCTGGGGGGAAGGGGTGGGAGAACTTACTCCTAATGCTGCTGCATCAAGGTTTGTCTCCAGGAGAAGGACGGGAGTTCAGGAAAATACCTACGGAAGAGTCTTAATGGGGTGGGAGGCGAGGCTCATGGCAGGTGTCAGCAAGAGCCACGAAGGAGACTGGTAGAGAAAGCAGCAACTTTTAGGGAGAGGGTGGCCCAGCCAGAGTGCAGGAGCGAGAACAGAGGAAGGTGGGAAAAAAAGTTTGGGCAGCAGGGGAGGGGAAGGTGTGCTGCTGGCCAGGACTGAGGAGCTGAGGCCGGTGTTGTGTTCAGCCTACGCCATGAGCATTCCTGGGATATGAGCCCCACGTTGGTCCCCACTGACACCTCAGCTGGAACTTGTAAGTGAACATGAGAATAGGAGCCTCTTGGGATTCCCAGGAATCTTGGGGATTGGACGTTGGGCTTTGCCACAGGATGGGGAACAGGGGATAGAGCCATTTTATTTAAATTTTCAAAGCCAGAAAAATCTTGGCTGACCTCTGGATGATACAGATCTAACGGAGGACACCCTGAGATTTGGAAAAGAAACTGGCTCTGGGCAGCACAGCAAGGAAGTGGCAAAGCTAGACCTGAGCTCGGGTCTCTGCCCTGACGTCTGATTCCTGTGGGGACAGAGACTTGCACAGTCAGACGTGAGGCTGGCCGAGACAGAGTGGGCACATTCCGTGAGTTTGGCTCACACGTCAGCACAAGCCGAGATAAAAACAGGGATGTCCGTGCCTGCTATTTGCCCTGCAGGCACAATGACAGGAAAAAAGCACCTCTGAACTAGCGCCCTGAGTCTCCCCTGGGAGGATGAGGGGCTCGCAGCTCTTACTTCCAGAGGCTTTCACTTCCATGGGAATACATCACAGCCTGCCTTTATTCTTGCAACCAGCCTCGCCTTTCCACTGGACTTTGCATCGCCTGATCTCTCATGCTTTCCACGGTGCGAGCTTCAGAACTGGGCAGCTCAGTTCCAGTTCTAGCTGTGGGATCGTGTTTGTCTCAAAGGAAAGAAGGAAACATCTCTGCCTGTTCCACATACTTGGGGGCCAACAGATCAGTGATTGGCAGGCGCGGGGGCTTGGTAGTCCTGTTGTTAGACAATGGCAGAAATCTTGACCCGCTGTGGCAGGAGGGTTTGGGCAAAGGCGGTGATGGGCCTCAGTTTCCAGATCTGCACAATGGACTTGGTAGTCTCCGAAGTTGGTTCTAAGTGAGCAGGAGAAGCCAATATGCTCTTGGCAAAGCCTTTGGAAGCCAGAGGAGGAGAAGGGGCAGGTCAGGCTGTTGTCCTGGAGGGAAAGACATCCACTCTCGGGCTTTGGGCTAGAATCGGAGAGTATCTCATGTATTAATTCTGTGTGTGGCCTGTAGATCCGGAGTTAAGTCCATAAGAACATATAAGAAAATTAACTCATCAGCAGATTTTGAGAAACAAGGGCAAGAAGGGAAGACATGGGGAATACTGAAAGGTGTTTGAAGGATATGTGGGTTATAAAATCTCAAAGATTCAAGCAAGGTGAATGGTGCTTTCTAGAATCAGTGACCAGTAAGACAGTGAGAAATGCAGGGTACACTCCAGCTACAGCCCATGTAACAAGCCAGCCATGTAGTCAAGGGGAGCTGACGCACTAGCACTTGTGTGGAAGCCACCAAAGGGAGGCTGGGTCTCACTGATTCCCAAACCTGAGTCCAGGAAGATGGGGTGCTTGTATCCTGCTGGATTCCTCTGTGGCTGTGCCTCGAGCTTGAGGGAAATGGGACACATCCCTGGACACTCTCTTCCATCCCTTTTGCTTTGTGCTCAGCTTCTTCCTGCCCCACAAAGGTCTGGGAGGGGATGATTCCAGCTAAGGATAACTGCATCCTGTCTGCTCGGAGAGACTGGGGGGGGGTCACTTCAACAGCATCATTTCTTCATGGGGATGGGGAGATTTCTGTGCCTCTCTTGTCCTCTGTCACATCTAGGTATATGTCTGCCATGCGGTGGGTTCTCAATCAATGTACACTGTATGCTGATGAATGAGTGCATGAGGCCCAGCAACATGCTCCTTGACCTTTGAAAGGCCTCCCTCTGGGCTGGCGAGATGGCCTCAGTAGGTGAAGTGGGCCTTCATCGCCTCCTCGGCTCTCCGCCTTCTCCTCTCTTGTGGCCTTGCCTTTGGACTCTGAGTGCGATGTGGGTTTCTCCAGCTTGAACCGCTTTCCATTCCAACACTGAATGCTGATTCTAGCTCTTTCCATCATTTCTGTCTCACACCCTCCCCTGGCTTTGATGCTTATTATCTCGGGTCTGAATTACTGTTTATTTCCATGGCTGCTGGAACAGCTACCACAAATTCAGTGGCTTAGAACAACCCAGACCTGTAGTTGTACAGTTCTAGAGGTCAAAATTCCGAAATGAGCATTAAGGGGTTAAGATCCAGATGTGAACACCGCTCTCTTCCTTCCTGGAGTCTCCAGAAACAATCCATTTCTTGCCAATTCCAGCTTCCAGAGCTTGCCAGGATTCTGTGGCTGGTGCCTGGATCTCTCCGGTTTCTACTGCATTGTTCACGTTGCCATATATGGATCCATTTGCTGCTTTTTTATAAGGACCCTTACATTGGACCTGGTTAAACAGTGCAGGATAACTTACCCCCATCTCAAGATCTTTAACTTCACTGCATCTGCAAAGTGCTTTTTGTATTGAGAAGTGACAGCTTCAAATTAGAACATGGACATCCCTGGAGGGCCCTTGTTCTGTTTAACTCACAGCCCAACTTCATGACCAGCACGGAGGATCTTGAGTCTTCATGGCGAGGGTGGCAGGCCTGTAAGGATGGTTCCTTTCTGCTGTTTCCTCCCTGTGAATGCTGGTCTAGCCAGAGAGCCCATGGCCTGTGCTGTTGGACGTAGCTGAAAAGGTTCTTTCCAGGAGATCTGAGAAGCCAGATGCTTGTGGGATGCTCTGGTTGTAGGGCTTTTTGCTTCACTAATCTAACAACAGAGTTCTGGAGCCCTAAAGAGCTGGAAAAAAAATCTCTAAGGTTGAATGCAGAGGGTTGGAAAGTCTTTATCTCGAGCCCCCATTGATCATAATTATCTCTGAATAGCAGCTACTGTGGAGAGAGGAGGAATACTTGTGGCTGGGGATGGCTGATTGAGCGATGCCACGCAGGATGCCGAGCAGAGGCAGACATGTTTGGCCAGCCGCACAAGAAAATGAGGCATCTGAGAACTCACATCCTCTCCTCAGCCTTATTTTGCTGCAATTTGCAGATAGCTCTGCCCGAGCCCCAGCACGAATCCTGTGGTCAAGCTGTAGGATGCAGCCCAGGTCTCTTGCGAGCAGTCTAGCAAAGCTTAGGTCCTGAGGCAGACCTGTCCATGTGCTGGGCTGGTCCAAGCTGTGGGCTGCTCTGGCACGAGCAAGCTGGCAGACAGGGGCTGATGCCACTTCAAAGAGCCGCCCCTCCAGGTGCCGAGGGCAGCTTTTCTGAGGCTCACGCTGTGTCATTGTTTATTTTCGTGAGGCACCCAGCTGCTGCCGTGATGATATTTATATCAATAAGTGCTCTATTCATCTGCCGACTTCGGGGGATGCGTGCCAGCTGCATATGGCAGCCAACCTCAGGGCACTCTGAGCCTGATGCTTCTGCATTTAGAGAATGGATTCTCAAAGGCTGGATTAACATCTGGGGCTTGAAGAGCCGTCCTTCATCCAGGTCCCATTCTGAAAGGAAGCCTTTGCTTCTGATATGTCCCTAAGTGAGGCTCTTTGAAACACCTCCTGTGTGCCTGAGCTCTGGTTTTGCAAAAAGGTTTTTGGGAGAACAAAAAAGAAAAAAAGAAAGGAAAAAGAAAAAAAGCAGCAGAGAGGCCTTCGTGGGCCCTACTTCACTCCCAGGGGCACGGGACCAAGTCCACTCTCACGTTTTCAGTCAAAGGAATAGGGTGGTGATGCTTCTGATCCTGGAACTCTCCAGGGAACTCTGTAGAGCTCTCCATTGGATGGAAATTGATTTCTACAGTAACCTCAGTTTCCAGCCTTCCATTAGTCAGGACCAAGCCTCGGAGTCAGCCGTGGTTCCTTTTTCTCTCTCCCAGGACAAGTCCTTAGCTCAACCTTGAGGCACTATCCTGGGCCAGCACCAGGTTCAGGCCACCAACATCTGCTGCCTGGATTACAGCAGTTGCTTCCTCCCTGTTCTACTTCCATTCTCAGCAACCATCCTACCCACTTTCCATACCAACCACCTTGTGCAACATAGCAGCTGGAGGAAGGCTTTTTATTAAAAAAAAATCACATCACTTTTCTGCTTAAAACATGCCAGTGGTTGGCTCCCTCTGGGTGGAGTGGAGCCCCAAGTTTGGCCTGTGACCTCCATGACTTCTCACCTCGTGATGCACCCTTATCGTCTGTCCCTGTGTTAGGATGGGATTCTCGGTTGTGCTTTGTCTGTGTTGTTCACAGATGTGTTCTGAGCACCTAGATTAGCTGCCAAGAAGTAGCAATAGCAGATACTCCGCAAATATGGGCTGCATGAATGACGGGAGTGTCTCCTTCATGTCCCCGGGGCACATCCCATGGTGCACTCGGTTTCATTTTCTACTAATCTGCTCTTCCAACTGCCTCCCCCCGACCTTCCTGCCTTTCCTATTTTGCCCAGGGGCATCCCTGCCCAGACCAGCACCCTGCTATCATGAGCAACTTCTTCACATCCCATGTGCAACTGCTCCATAAATTCTGTGGACTTCAACCCAGGACGTGTTCTCATATCCGGTTCAAATCCTCCCACCTCCTGGCTGCTTCCTCAGCTCACATCTTGCCCTTTGTTTTCTGCACATTTGCAACATTCCCCTCCTCAATGTCCTGCTTCCCAGGTTGGTCCTCCAACTTTTTCTCTTCACCAGTCCCCAGGCTTGGCTTTCTAAAAGGAACATGGGGGTAGGCATTTGGTGTTGCGATTGAGAAGCCACTTGGGATGCCTGCATCCTGTATCAGAGTGCCAGGATTTGGGCTCCAGCTCGGCTTCCTAGCCAGCTTCCTGCTGGTGCACACTCTGCTCGGCAGCAGGTAATGGCTAAAGCAGTTGGGCCTCTGTGCTCCTGGAGGTCTGCAGGCATTTGGGACGACATAGTAGGTGGAAAGTCTCTGTCTGCCTTTAAATAATAAGAAACAGAGATAAATAAAAGGAACTCTGGTTCTGTCACTTCACTGTTAAACTGCCCAGAGTATCTCCTCCCTGTGCAGTATTTGTGAATTGTGTTCCAAGGGACCTAGAGCAACCAACTCCCTGAGGCGCCCCAGGAGCCGATAGGGAGCGATGGGGGGGGGGGTAGGCGTTCCCCTCCCGCTTCCACGCAACTACCTCTTGGTCACCCCTGCTTCAAATACTGTGCTTGCAACAGAAGCTGTTTACGTGGATTTTGTGGCTTACAAATTAATTCTGCTGACTGCCATGCTGTAGTTCAAGGCCCAAGCTCCTCCGCCTGGCACAGAGTTGGGCCCTGCTGCATTTTCCAGTCTCCCTGTGCTCCTCTCCTCTGGACACAGCCCAGGCCCCAGCCACACTGGAATAGCAGCTGTTCTGCAAACAAGCCTACACACAACACACACTCACCCACCATGCCTTTGCCCTGGCCATTCTCTCCGCCTGGAATGCCTTTTCCCTGCTCACTCATCCACCCTACTCCAACTCTCCTCTGCCTTCCTCAAGGCCAAAGTCACCTTCTTTTTGAAGTCTTCCTTCACCCTCTGGGCAGAATTAATTGCTCCCTGCTCCCGGCCAACACAGCACTTTGCTGCTGACCTCTATTATAGCACTTCCACATGAGGTGGGGACGAGCTGCTCATCTGTCTCTGCAGCGGGACCGTGAGCTCTGGAGGGCTGAGTCTATGGCTCAGATCCATTTTTTTTTAAAATTTATTCTAGCACAAGGCCAGAACTCGCATGGGAGTGCGCTGAGTTACTTTGAGTTTTCTTCAAGGCAATGAAAGGACAGTTTTTCTAAAATCTGAAAGGCCATTCTCACCTCGTCCACCCCTGCCATGGCAATGTGAGCTCCAGAAGCTATTTCAGGGAACGTGTCCTGAGTATGAGGATATGCCGTGGGGTACCCGGTACACGGAGCTGCCAGAACCCCAGGGGCCAGGGCGTGAAGGCTGCCGGGACGGCGGAGTCCGCAGTGAGGAAGCCAGGATGTGGTGGGGTGGTAAGGGGACAAAGTCTCCAAGGTGCGAGCTCCAGGCTGGCAGTGAAGAGCTGGTGTGGCCAGGCATCAGGATGCTCTTCAGGGCAAGAGGTGTGTGTGCATGTGAGTTGGGGGAAGGGGTACTCTTCTGGCTCTGCCAGTTCTGCGGGATATGGACCAGTGCCTGGGGGAAGGAACCACGGAGTCTGCTCCTAGAGGGAGCTGCACAGAGAAGACAGCAGTGGAGTCCTTGCTGCAGGTCTGGAGGTGCAGGGCCCAGTGGGAGACTTTGCCTCTGCAAGCAGCAGAACTATGCCAGCCTCATGCACATGGCCAGGCAGGGCCCACCATGGGTTCGCCCTCCAACTCCAGAGCGTGGCTCCTCTGATCCATCTGGCACAACCCAGGGACGCTGTGGGGCTCCCTCCTACCTGGGCAGTGTCCATCTCGTTCAGCATCACCACGGAGGAGCAGTTATAATCGAACACCAGCCTCCAGAAGTCTGCCACGGTGTTGGGTAAAGGGTGCTGGGTGACCACGAAGGCAGCGGGCTGCTTGTGGCTCTGAGGAAGGAACGACAGAGGCTTCGTGAACGGCACATCCATCAGGGATGCTCTGAGGATGAGGAGGCCTGCACGGCTGCCCCAAGCCTGCCAAATCAGCTTCACAAAGCACTTGCCCATTCTGTTATCTCTTGGTGCCCTGGTAGCAAAGGGGACCTTCTCAGAATGAACATTCTCTTCCAAACTAAGACATTTCATTAGGAAAGTGTCACTCAGACAGGGATCATCCAAGTACATGATTTATGTACTGATGCTCAGCAAATAATCATCATTACAATGTGAAATGAGAGATTCTAGGAGCAGCTCTATCCTGCTGGGCAGGATACCTTGTGCAATACAGGGATCTTGCAAATCCCTGTGCCCTGGGTGCTAGGGGAAGGCTCTGGCTGACCTCCTGGGGCTCTTACATTGCAGGAGTCTCACTCCTGCCCCCGTGACTGCAACCAGGGCTGAGCTGGCCTAGAAGAAGAGGGGCACTGTGTTCTGTAGCAAATGGGGCAGAGGGAGGCACCAGTATTAGAGTTAGGGGAGCCTGCTATTCAAATCCAGGTTTGTCACCTATATATAGGTTGCGAGTCATTCATTCATTCACCCATCCACGCAAACATCATTTGTCCAGTGCCTCCTGGGGAAGAGAGGGGGTGCTAAGCACCAGTCAGTTATGAGAAGGCTCCAAAGCTCACATTCTTTATGTGGGAAATGGGACTGCTACAGCCGCAGGGATGCCTGTCACATAGGCTGGATGAGATTTGCTTGTGGGAAGA
The DNA here is from genome assembly GCA_949820135.1 of Sylvilagus floridanus. Taxonomy (NCBI): domain Eukaryota; kingdom Metazoa; phylum Chordata; class Mammalia; order Lagomorpha; family Leporidae; genus Sylvilagus; species Sylvilagus floridanus. Next base: position 113,666,339 of record OX463231.1, read on the forward strand.
CCTGAAGCAGGGGTCTCACACTAAGCCCACCAGCAGGGCAGAAGCGTGCCTGATGGGCTTACACCTTCGGCACCAGCATTGTGGCCGACACACACTAGGTACCAGGTGTTCCTTCGATGGATGTGCCATCATTCAGTCCTGCATCATTGCAGGCAGGGAGGATGGCCTGTGCGGGTCTGGAGGCTTTCATCTGTCACAGTACCCTGTGGGAAGATGACAGAAAAAGTCGAGAACTTTCCCACTTCATAGCCCACGTTCTCAACACGTTTTCTTGGGAGACGGTTGCTGTGGGAGTAGCAGCTGCTTCCAGTGAAGTCAGAAGGAAGGAAGAAGGAAACCTTGGCAGAGCAGGGTGGTGTCTTGTGAATGCGGGTGTCTTGTGTGCACTGGAGGGTCCTGTCTTCCAAGGGCCTTCTGCTGGCCAGTGGAATGGTTAGAAGAGGGGTCTGGGAGGGCAGGCTGATTAGTTTCTCAAAAGCCAAACTCTCTCATTATAGACAGCATTGTCTTTGAGCCATTTCCAGACAGAGTTCAGACGCTTGGCACTCACATCATTGGCTCCACTCTTCCTGAGCTAGCTGACCTTGAACAAGTGATGGAAATACTCTGACCCTCAATACCTTATCCAGAAAACTAGGGATACTAACACCCAAATGCAAAATGAGATGGTACAAGCCCAGGGCCCGACATGGTGCCCAACGCTCAGTGAATGTTAGTTTTCTTTCCTTTTTCCCTGTCTCTGTGATAAATGCTCTATTAGGCCAGCATGCCTGACAAAGCCTTATCTGAAAATATGTTCATGATCCGTGCTCCTGCCGGGTTTCAGGGCTCAGCCAGCAATCCATTTCATGGATAACATCATCCTTTACCAGGGGAAACATTAAAAATTAACCCAGAGGACTTCATATTTTTCTGCTAGAAGCAAAGCTGCTATGGTTACCAGATAATGCACAGACCGAGCCGGAATACAGATAAGGACTCTTTTTTTTAATGTAAGAAAGGCAAAGGCCCCAGTGATGGCTCACAGGAGAAATACCCTGTGGACAAAGAATACAATCAGCCTCAGAGCTTGGCAGAAGGCTCCTGACTCCAGGCAGCATCTGACCTACTCAACAGAGGCCAGGGGCTGGTTTGATCTTTACTTGGAGAAGGGAGAGAGGGGGTGCTGGGACACATGGAGGGCAAAGCTAGGATGAACGTGGAAGTGTGGGTACCCCTGTGACTATATATTTCACTCCCCACACACACATACACACATGTGCATACATTGAACCTGGAAGGTTGTAAGCTAATGGCAGAGTTCTTCTCTGCCCCTTCAGCAATTTGCTATGAGCAAGACTCCCTGCTTCTCTATGTAGAGCCAGGGTTTTCAGGGAGGAATTGGGCACCTGTGGGAAAAGGCCAGGGCAACGCCCTAGAGTGCAGAGACAGCCCTTGACCTCCAATACTCTTCCTGCTTGCAATCCCTAGGACTCAGGGGGAGAAGTTTAGGTGGATCAGAGGTCAGAGACGTAGCTGGGCTTAACCTCAGGAGAGAGCATCCCATGTTGTTATCTGTTCTGACGGGAGAGCCACATGGACTGGATGGACATGACCTTAGACATGCTGTGGGTAAAGGGGCCTGGGAGAGCATCTTGTGTTCTATGGCCTGGAACAGAGACTTCTGTAGCCTTACTGTGCTGTCATGGGAGACTCTTTAAGCTTTTGGTCTATTGTTTCCAGGCTTGTTATATGAGTGAAGAAGCCAACAGCACAGCTTACATCTAAGTTTGGAACAGAGCCTTGAGGGGATCAAAGGTCTTCAGGGCCAGCAGGCTAGAAGCTAGGGGCCCAGATGGTGGAGTCAGGGCCCTGGGTCCAGCCCCCTCCACTGTGTAGAAAGCTATGCCTGGAATGCCAGCCAGCAGCTTTCTGCTTACATCCATCAGTGCTGCGTTGATATAGTTGCTGGATTCTCCATCTACTGAGATGAGGAAGGGCAGGCAGCGGTCCAGAGGCAGGACGTCCATGCTGCGGTTCTTATCATGGTTCCGGGGCAGGAGTCCGATGCTGCAGTCCTCGGGCCGGACGCGGGGCGTCACGATGTTGAGGGTCTGTGGGACACAGAGGCAAACAGGCAGGTGCTACTCCAGTGATGGTTCATGAGCAGAGGAGACAGATGCGCTTAAGACTGGGCTGGCCAGGAGGTTGTGGGGAGATGGGAGTAGGAAGACGCTAACGGGCATTAAACATCACTTTGAGACGTCATGGAGTGAGAGCAATGATTTACCAGCACTCTTCTTAGAAAGGGTTCTTAGATGAGCTGCCCAGGAGGGATGGGGGGACCACTGAGAGGCAGTCTCTCTCAGGTCTGGTCAGTTGTGGGGCTTGTGCCCTGCAGAGCAAGTCTGGCACGTTTGGGGCCAGAGCTGAACTGCCCCAGCCAATTGGCAAGATGCAGGGTGCGATGACCGGGATCCTGTTTCCGCCATCCCTCAGAGCTCTCTCTCCACTCTAAACCACTACTCTCTCTCTGCTTGCAGGAGCATTAATGTATTGGCCTGGCTAGGGTAACTGCCTTTGGAATCGTGGACCCAGCATCCATCTGCCCATGAACTTGAATCCAGACCTGGAGCTGTCCTGCTATCTGGTTTTCAGCCCCTGTTGCCCAGGTATGGCCCTAGCACTGATCTTGGGATGAAGGGCTGCACTCTGGCTTTTCTGCACCCAGTGAGCTACACCATTCAGGCCCCTTAGGCCAAATTGCCACAACTCTGACCACACGGGCTCCTAGGTGGGATCTGTGATACCTGAGCTGTGCTCTTGGGTGGGGCTTCTCACCTAAGATCTTGTCACAGTGCAGGTTCTCATTCAGTAGGTCTGGGTGGGGCCCAAGTGTCTGCATTTCTAACAAGCTGCTGGTCCCTGGAGCACACTGAGAAAATACTAAGAAAACTCACACCTGTCTGTACAAACTTGTATCTGTCCACAACCAGGACTAGAGCTAAATAAGCTCTTGGTTCACAAACATGGTCGTGATTCTAAGAAAGTGTCAGCTAGCGCTGATTGGTTCAAGGTTGCTCATGGCTCTGCATCTTATGTTCTGGGATGCAATCTGTCACTGTCTAGAGCTACAGACAGTGAAAACAGATACTCTCAAAGACCCACACATGTACCCAGAACCACAGACGTTGGCAGGGTCACAGTCAGGGACTGAATGTTTGCATCTGGCCCCAAATCAGACACTGCAATCCTAACTCCTGATGCGATGGCATTGGGAGGTGACTGCTCATGAGGGTGGAGCCCTCGTGGACAGTGTCAATATGGGAAGAGACCTAAGAACCTGCCACTTCTCTGCTTTCTGCCACACAGAGACAGTGACAGGGGCCTGTCCACAAGCAGGAACGTGTGCCTTCCCTAGACACTGAATCTGGGGGCAGCTTCACCTTGGACTTGTAAGCATCCAGAAATGTGGTAAGTAAAAGTCCTTTGTTTCAGCCACCCAGCCTAGTGAAATTTGTTATAATAGCCAACACCCAGCTGCCCCGGAGCCTGGGACTTGCTCATACCTGAAATTCATCTTTGATTTGGCTGGAGTTCGTCTGGGGGTCCAGCCTGCTGATGTTGTAGTAGAGTGAGCGGAACTCGCACACGGGGATGGCAGTATTGCCGCAGAGGCACGCTTCCAGGATGGCATCATGCACAAACACATACTGCTCCTGCAGAGAGAACAGGGCACGAGATGAGAGCTGTGGCCTGGCGTTTCCTGTCCACACTTCACTTTGCAGCTGTGAATAAAGGCCTGATTTATACTGAAGAATCCTTATTTTATTTTCCTGACCCTGTGACATGAAGGCCAAGTGTCCATGTTTCATAGTGACTGTCTGAGCTACAGTGAGCTTTATTCCTCGTCTAAGACGGAACAGTAGGCTACTTCTGGACTTGCAGCAGGTGCTCTCGCTGCCTGCCCACATCCTCAGCTTTCACTTTTCCTCCTCAAAGCTGCTTGCAGCGAATACCTGAAATTTGCTGCTGAAGGCTTCCTTTTCGGTCCCAGGAGTCTGTCCTGTGTGCAGGTCAGTGAGTGACTGGTGTGGGAAGCAGGCCTCCAGCAATGAGAGACATGAGGTGGGAATAAAAACCCCTTAGATGGGATACTGGGAGATAAAACTTCCACACTGTCTCTCCGAGGTCTCTACCAGGATCAGGCCCCGGTGGCCTACATGTTTAACCTGATAGAGTACCCCCCCTCTTTTTTTTTTTTTTGCTTCCTTCCCTTCTCTGTTTCACTGTCTACAATCCAACTAGTGTATCTTGGGATTATCTCCCAAAGAATTTAGTTGCCCTCAACCCTTGTCTCAGAGCCCACTCCTAAAAGAGGCACTGCGCCCTTTCCCATCTCAATTCTTTGTAGCTGCCCTACTCTTCTGAAATTCCACCCCCCCACATTTTCTGTAGCTTCCATGTTTTTTTCTCTTGGAAAGACTCCTCTTAACACACTAGGCATAAGTTGTTACTGCAAGACCTTGGTACATGTCTGTTGAGTTATCTTTGCCATGCAGAACTGGGCCTCTCTCTGTGTCACGATACACCTGCACTGAAATAGTCTCTTCCGCCAGGTGGTGAGGACCCTGTGTCTCACCCCAACAGTGAGCCTGCCTTCTACACGCATGACCTTGGGAGCAGTTGCCCTGGCTTGAGTGTGAAAAACCTGGAGCCTGGCCGATGAGAGTCAGCTCAGAGGCTGCAGCAGGGTTTTATGGTGTAGACATACCTACCACTAGGGATAGTCGCTGAAGAGCCAGAGTGACTGGCTGTGCCTGACGTAACAGCCAATTTTCCTTGGCAGGGCTGGTGTTGTGTGCAGCCCCTAATCTGTTGCAGTCTTCACTAGAACCAGAATGTGGGCCCATTACAGGAAGCACAGGCCAAGGCATGGTGGAAGGGGATAGGTGGGTGACCCGGGGCAAACAGCATGGGCCATGGGCTCACATGGTCCCAAGTTCTACCCCGGACCGGCTGTCTTAGTGACACACCTTCTTCATTGATAAAATAGGAGTACTAGCAGGAGCTGCACCACAGGTTGCTAGGGGAAAAACAAGCAATATCCTAAACATGAAGAATACATGCTGCCCAGCTCACAGGAGATGAGTCACACTGAGGATGAGCTCCCTCTCACTTCCCTCGGTCTTGGGCTCTCCAACCAGAGACGCTGGAAGGTCCGGCTGTGTATCCTCATTCTTGAAACTCACAGTACTTAGCTCAAGTACTCAGTAACTGAGATACTCCATGCAGTGACTGACTCAGTCCTTGGCACACAGAAGGCCATCAGTAAATGCTGGCTTTCCCTTTCTCTCTGGTCCTTCACCCAAGGAAGGTAAAGGAAGTCCCAAAAGTTGCCATCGGTGGCTTGGATGACCTCAGCAGTAGGGAACACGCCACAGTTCATCGCTGGTGGAAGTCCCTGCTTGGCTGGGGCATCCTAGCTTCTAGGGTGTCTTACCAGGGCAGCCTACATGTTCACTTCTACTTCCCCTGTACCAAGGTCCCCTTTGGGCAGCATGGCCCCGCCATTTCTCCTGGGCCAGGGCTGCAGGCAGCTGGCTGGCTCAGTGCCCCAGGGCTCACCTCTGTCTGCACCAGGTTGACCCTCTGGGCCCGGAGCTCACGCACGCAGTTGAAGATGTCCACCACTCCTTCGTTCTCCGCCATGTCGAGCATGGTGTCGATGGCGATAAAGCAGCCGGTCCTCCCGGCTCCAGCACTAGAAAAGAAGGTGGTCTGGGTGAAGGCCGGCGGGGTGGGACGAGTGCTGGCGAGGCCCCCACCATGCAGCTCTGCTCCCGAGGCCCCTCTGAGCGAGAGGCAGCAGACTGCTGGTGTCGGACACGACAGTCAGAATCCCGCTGCTCTGGGAGACACTGGAACAGTGGCTGATCTTAGAGCGCCAGCTCTCTGAGTTTGTGAAGGGTGAGAGTCATGCTTGCCTTTGGGGGCTGATTTATTTTGACTCACTGAGCAAACACTTAGGCAGTGCTCACAAAGTGCCAGACACGGCTCTAATTGCCTTACAAATGTTACCTACGCATTTCCCCTTTGTAGTTGTTGGACAGTTTCTCATCCTGTTTCACAGATGAGAAAAACGAGTCACACAGACAGAGCTTAAGCTTGCCTGACCCCACACAGCCAGCCTGTGACAGTCTGGCTCCAGAGCATGTGTGTTATTTTTTTTTTTAATGTATTTGACAGGCAGAGTTAGTGAGAGAATGTGTGTTTTCACCCTTCCTTTCTTAATATCTACAGCGCATGCTTAGGAGTGTGCATCTGAAGGATAAAGATAACCCGTCTACATGGCACACAGCAGCTGACACGGCACATGGCCCACTTGAGGTGCCTAATCCGTATGTCTTTCCTCTACTCTTCAGTCAATGAGTTGATGGATGGAAGCAGTAAAGGAAAGTTCAGTGGAGATGAGACAGTGAGAAAGAAGGCAGAAGCCACCATCCCCCTAGCTCTCCCAAAGGCAAAGAGAATCCCACAGTTCCACAAACTTGTCTGTATTTCCCCTGGGCCATGAACCCAGAGCCTGGTTAAACAGAGCAGCTGACAGCAATGAGACCAATACACATTTCATTTCTGGTCATTGGTGGCTTTGTCAAGAGCATCTCAGATTATAAAATAGCAAGAGGGCTCAAGGATGCCACAGTGGACCACCATGAGCCCTTCTGGTGCTGAGTTCTAAAACCATGGTGCTCAACCAGAGACAAACAGGACATGTGGGCCAGTGTTGTGGTGCACTGGGTTAAGCTGCAGAAATGGCGAGTGTCTGGAGAAGAGCATGGTGCCTATCCTGGCTCGGGCATGTGGCACCTGCATCTCCCTTCTCAGCATCTCGGTTTTCCCAGCTGTGTGATGGGAGTGATAACAATGCCTACCTCTCAACGCTGGATGAGCAGCAGATGAAGTCATGTGGGTAAAGCTCACAAGGCAGACGAAGCGGATGCTGCCGGCACCCACCCTACAGCCTCTGCGACTTTATGGTTTTACTGCAACAATGATTTTGCTCTTGTTAGACCTTGAAGCCTGGGTCTCCTGGAACTTGGCTGGCCACGAGGACACAGGCAGGGGAGTCTTGCAGGAATAGAAGCAAGATAGCATCTCCTTTGCCCATAAAGCAGACCTGCCCAAGTGCGTGTGATTGGGTGGGGTGTGGGGAGGCTTACCTGCAGTGGACCACTATGGGCCCAGCTTCCGGGGGGTTGAGGAACTTGACCTGGCGGACGAAGCCCAAGAGGCCAGTGGCATAGCAGGGGACGCCGTGGTCAGGCCAGCTGGTGAAGTGGAAGAGGCGGAGCTCCCGGATCTCATGGTAGCCTTTCTGAGAAGAGAAGGGGTCTCTGTTCCTCCAGCTGCTGCCCTCCCTCCTCCAGCCCAGCATCACGGGGTGCTGTACTGGGGCACAGGCAGGCCACCCAGCTGTCCGGAGTGGGCACGGCCTGCACAGGGCTTACAGGTGCTACTGCACAGAGTGAGTCTGTGACCACCAACCTTTGGGAAATGCAGACCTAGTGGAAATGAAACCAGCTGATGCACTGCAGTACTTCTCAGAGCATTTAGGGCACCAGTACACATTCCGAATTCATGTGAGAGGGGGAGCACCTGCAGTGCTGGTCAGAGGACCCTCCTGGACAGGTAACAGAAGAGATTAAGGAACCAAGTTTCAACTGTTTGCAGTGGGACTCGAGGCCTTGCAATGGCCGGGATCTGGTCCCCTCTAACAGGTGGCCTTCAGTGATGATGAAGACTTGGAGTGACCAAGTGGCTTTGTCCATTGCCCAGGTTGCCCAGGACTGAGGGATCTCCCAGGACACTGTTCTGGGCAAAGTAGAATGACTGGTGTCTCTTATGGGGGGCCAGAGACCCTTCGTGCCAGGACTGGGCAGTGGACAGTGGACAGTGCAACGCATGGCCCAGGGTGGCCGTGGGATCTCACCGAGCAGGGCTCTGGCTGAGGCCGCGTCCTTGCTGGGCCCCTTCCCCAACCCTGCCAGCCTCCCTCCCGCCTTCTCCCACAAGCTCTTCTTCAACACATGATTCAGGGCACCCAAGTCCCTGCTGCTGCAGACTCATGTCCAGGAAATGCAAACTAAGGAGCAGGACAAGAGGCAGAGTCCTCCAGGAGGCAGGGAAGAGAGGCTGGGATCGAGGCAGGGATGGGTGGGCTGAGCTGGGGGAGGAGAAAGTGGCTTCCGAAGCATAGCTGGCTGTTTTCTCCTCCATCCTCCAAGTCAGCCCAGCGCCGCAGCCCTCGCTGGGGGCCGCACCACCTGTGCTCGGCTCTATCAAGGCTCCTCTCTCCCTGGGGGGACCGCACCATCTCCAAGGGTGGACGCACTTCCTGTTTATTACCTCTGGTTCCCCAGCTCAGGAAGCGACTTGGAGCTGAAGTCCCTGGCTGTGTTTGCCGAGGGCCTGCCTGCGCACCGGGAGAGGCTGGCTAAGCGGAGCTAAGCCTCAGAGGCCCTCAGGGTCTTTGGAGGGCGGCTCTCTGTGGGTAGCATTTTCCCCAGTGATTGTTTAAAAGAAAACTAAGAAGATAGCCTGAGAAAGGACCCTAACTCCGAGCACGCTTTTGCTGGCTGCGGCTCCGGCTTCTGTATCCAGGCTCTGGATCTCCACATGGGCCTCCAGAGCCTGGCTCCCCTGCCTCGAGGAGACCAATGAGGGGTGGAGGAAGCTCCTGAGGCGCCACGTGGATCAGGCCCAGGCCAGACTTCCCTGGAGTCTCAGCCCTTGCTCAGCCCCTCAGCCTTCCCTCTCTGGTTTCCCTCCGCCTCCTACTGGTTTCCCCTGAGAGTGCTCCCTCGCTATAAAGGTGCACCTGAATCCTCGCCTCTGGCTCTGACCAAGGACAGCAGGCAAGCACCCACTGTTTCCAGTGGAGGAAGCGCCCACACTTTGTCACTTTTGCACCAGGATCTGTAGACTGCAGGAGCCTCGCGGTTGGAGAGGAGGGGAGCTGCCAGGAGCAAATCCTGCACAGCAGACCACGCTGTGCACACGGGAGCGACCCTGGGCGTGCTCTGGGCTCCAGCAGCTGGCTTTGACCTTGCAAGGACACATCAAAGCCCTAAAGGTGCAGCTTTCAAAGCTTTTCAGCTCCTAGTGTTTCTGCACCCTCAGGCCTTTGGTCACGTGGCCAGTTGAAGAGTTGCTTCTGGAAAATAGCAACTATGCAGCATAAGGCATGTAGTGTAGCGAGGGAGCAGTAGGTTTCAGGGGCCAGGTGTGACTCCTGGTTCTTCCACCATACAGCTGGGCAGCTATCGACAACTCTCTTAAAACACTGTCTCAGTTTCGTCATCTGTATAATGGGGCAATAAGAGCAAATACCTAACAGGTACAATGAAGGGCTTGGGGATGATTAAATGAGTTAATCTGTGCAAAGCACTGAGAAACGCTCCTGGCTTATTAAGGAAATGTTAGCTGTCTCTGTAACAGTAACCATACAATAACAATGATTACATCGTAATTAATTTTATAAATCAGATTATTTGCGATTTCATGCATTGTTCGTCAAACTCCTGCAACCCTGGCCTCCTTCCAGTGTCCAGACCAGCATTTCTCAGCCCTGACACTGTGGAGGCTGCGGGCTGGGTAAGCCTCTCTGGTTGGGCCTGTGCTACACTGTGCTGTGCGCTGCAGGACGTTCGTCAGCTCCCTAGGCCTCCACTCTCCAGACACCAGTCACGGCCTGCTCCCCTGCGGAGTTCTGATGGCAGAACACGGCTCCAGACACTCAGGAGTATCCTGAGGGAACCCATCACTCCTGGCTGAGAACCGCGGGCCTAGCACACGGCAGGGTCAGTCGCCCTCCAGACTGCCTGCTTCCTCCCCTCTGCCTGGGACAGTCTTCCTCCTGCTCGTTCCCTTGGCTGCTGCCTCCTTACCCTCACACTCTCCCCAAACGCCACCTCTTCAGGGAGGCCTCTCTGGTCCCCCCACCCTCCTTGGATTTCCATCTGCACTCTTTGCACGCTCCATTGTGGCTTTTAGCACAACGCATCCTTGTTCCATGGGTCCCACGGATGCATGATGAACTGCGGCTGACTTCACTCCCTGCTCCCTCCCTGGTGCCAAGTGCAGAGCTGGGCACAGAGCAGAGCCCGAGTCACTGTGATTGCTGAGTAGAGGGCGGAGGGCCGCCCCTGGCCACGGCGGAGGGAGGGGGCTTACCTTCTGCACTGTGAAGGTGCGGATGATGTACTCCGCCAGGGGCTCTGTTTCGATCAAGGTGACTTTAATATCTCCATAGACCTCCGTGTCATCCGGCCAGTACCGCACACACTTCACCTGTGGCCAGGTAAGAGACAGACAGGGACAGCGATGAGGCTGGGTGAGCAGCTGACTGCATGGAAGCAGCCGCCGTCTCTGTGGCCTTCTTGCTCCAATGAACCCCAGGGCAACTTTGGTGGCACCGCAGCCCCCGGGGTTGTCAGCTGGCCAGGGACCCGCAAAGTGCACAAGGCCAAGCTCACTCCTAGAGGCTCTGGAGCCATTAGAAACAAAGCACTGTCATCTGTGGAAATCAGGATTTTCAAGAGCATTGTTCGCACCAAGTGATCAGCAGAACCAGGTGAAACAGGGGGTCTCATCAGCCCCACTTTCTAGATGGAAATCATGCTCGTTTGGAGGTGTGGGCGACTTGTCCAAGGTCAAGGTCACGTGTGGTCAGTTTCCTCCCTTTGGCTGTATCCCCTTTCTATGCTCAGGCTGGAGCAGCCGAGTGACACCAGCTGAGCTGGGATGAGAATACAGGGTGGGAGATGGTGAGGAGCTGAAAGCGGAAGTGGTTTGGAAGAGGGACGTAATTAAGAGGTGGTCCCTGGGAGGGCCAGAAGGAGGAGGGCTCTCAGCTGGGGAAAGCATGGAAGCCGGGCTCAAGGGGAAGGCCCCGGCAGTGCGTGCAGATACTACGAACAGCCATTCCCACACTGGACTTTGTCAGTCCCGCTCCACGGAGGACAAAGAGCTCACGGGTTTCCCCTTAGAAGAACAAAAGTATTATTACCATTCCGGGGGACGCCGCGCGGCCTAGAGTGGCGTTTCCCACAGTGTGTCCCGCTGGGCGCTAATAGGTGTTAGGTAAATAAAACAAAAAACAAGAAACAAAAACAACAAACAAAAAAAGGTTTTGTGGTCAAATGAGCTTGGGAAATGCCGGGTTAAACAACGTTAAGCGGGCCGCTCTGCTACAGGATGCCTGGGCTGCTTGCACGTGCTACCGCTCATGTGGGTTAGGGCTCTCCCGAAGGGGCACGGAGGCCACAGCATCTTCCAAACGGATTTCACCAGGGAACCCTCTTCTCACTAAGCACCCTGCAGGCTGGCATCCCACAGAACCCACTTAGGGAACAACAAGGACTGGGGGCAAATGGATTCCTGGCTTGGTCCTAACACTCAGTAGCTGTGTAGCTTCCAGGAAGGGGCGCAGCCACTCTGAGCCCCAGCTTCCGATTCATCGCCACAGCCAACCCCTCCTGACTGCTCACCATGCCTCGTGCTGCTAACTCAAGATTCTGCTAACGCTTCACCTGTCTCATGTCAGTTCCTTATCACCATCACCTTATGGAGTAGATAATACTATGCCCATTTTACAGATGAGGAATCTACAACAGAGGGAGGCTAAGAAAACGGTTCAAGGCCAACAGTGGGCAAGGGATGGGGCCAGGATGCAAGCCAGCCAACCCAAACAGTCACCAGGAACACTGCTTTACACATGTGCTGGGAGATAGAATTCCGGAATGCATAAGACGTGTTTAGCATCATGCCAGGCCACGAGCAGAAAGAGATTTTTTCTCATCCCCAAATCGAATTTAGATTCATGGTCCATTCATCATGGGAATTTGTTTCTATTGTGGCAAATTTTGTAGGCCAGGCTGGCTGTTATTGTCTGAAGCAGCTGTAGCCTGGGCCTGAGTCCCCGGGGAACAGTCTGAATGGAGGAATTACGAGCGCCAGAATGAGAGTCGAGGGTCAGACTTCACGTCCAGGCTCTGGCTGGGGACTCAGGGGCTCCTCCTCCCCGCTGAGTCTGCTTCCTCATCTGTAGAGCTGGGCAGAGGATGAGGTCATTTCTGCTAGGCCATGAGATGTCCACACCCTTTGCTGGATTACAACGCTCAAAATTCCCCTTTCTTCGCATTCATGGAGGCTTAGCCCTGTTATCTGCATGGATTATCTGGTTCTTGCCCAAACAAAATCGGACCTGCCCACTCTTTAGTTAGTTCCACATGAGACGGAGAGAGGCCCTTCTCAGTTATGGTGTTTGCACGCCCTGCCTTTCAACCCAGCCGCCCACCGACCCGCATGCCACAGTGAACCAAGCAGGCAAAAGCCACTGGGCTTAGCAGTCCCATTTCTAAACCCAGCAGTGGTCAAGGATGACTTGGGAGAGAGTGGAGACAGAGTGGAGAAGGAGATCAAGGCCTGAGCCCTGAAGAATATCGAGATGCAAGTCATGGGGGAAAGAGCGGGGAGCAAAGGGCCTGATGCTGCTGAGAGGCGGAGTAAGGTAAGAAAAAGAGAGTGACGATCGGCTTGGTCAGCATGAGGGATGTCAGCCATATCAACAGTGTCTCTGCTGATGGAATGGGGGAGCAGCCACGTGGGGAGAGCGGAAGAAGATGGGGTGAAGGAGCAGAGCCAAGTCTGGCAGAAAAGTGGGGATGCGAGAATAATTTCTGCATAATCTGGACGGTACTGAGTGCATCTGTATGCCAGGGAATAACCCAGCAATGAGAAAGAACCTTGTTTTTCAAGTCCGAGGGGGAGTTGAAAGCACTATTGGGCAAAGTCCATGACTCAAGGCACCAGGCTGGCCTTTGGATAGGCAGAGTCACAGCTTCTGCTGCATTGGGTGGAGCCATGAGAAATGGCCATTTGAGGTCAACACAAGCAGCCCCTTCTTGTGGCCAAACTTCATATCAGAGCGGGAGAATGAGAAGACAGCTGCAGATACAAGAGGGATGGAAGCTTTCTGGGGTGAAGATGAGCGAATTCACGTCAGATGGCTTTGACTTTCTCAAAATATGAGATGACGTCATCAACAGGGTGAGGGTAGAAAAGAGGATGAGGGGCGCAGATGGAAAGGATGTGGCCAGCATGTGAGCGAGGGTGAGGATGTCTGTCCTGGAGGCTGCTGGGAGGCTGACATCTTGACTAGGAGGCACTTAGCATGCTGCAGGGAACTGGGGTGCTCAGGAGAGCACCTCCCACACCCTCTGCCCAGGCGACTGCGGGAGAAGCTTACCCTGCCCACTTCCACGAGGTTCGTGACCATGACGATGCTGGCGGAGTTCTCCTGCCAGATCATTCTCCAAAAATCCTTTACTGTCTCCTGCATGGGACCTGCCAAGGGAGAAGGTGATAGAGTTAGAGATGGCAGGTGCAGGGAAGCCCCCAAGGGGTTTGGCCCTCTTGGTTGATTGGTCAAGGCTCTACACAGGTGAACAAGAGTAAGGCCAGGTGATCCCTGTTGGGGCATCAAGTAGTTGAGATGGGCCAGATCACAGTATGGATAAGAAAAGCCACATTGCACACCTTCTCGGTCTACACAGAGCCTCTCCTGGAAGGCTGGCCATGGCCCCTCTCCCTGCTGTCATTCTCTTGTTCAGATCCTCCCACCAACTCCACTTTCCTCTCACCCACCCCCTTGTCTAGGCTACATTATTGGCTGTGGCGTATAGGGCTTTCTAAACACTTGGCTGCAGAACCTCAATGAGACAGGAAGTAAATGGGGGGTGGAGATGGTAGAGAGCTATCCGGAACCAGATCCTGAGAGCAAAAGCATGGTGTGCTTCATTCTGAGCTTCACAAATGCTGGAAGCGCTTGTCGAGAACCTGAACAGAGAGGAGGAGGAGGAGGAAGAAAAAGACCTGGAGTGGGAAATAGGATCCGACAGTCTACAGGAATTTCTTTGGATATGACTCTTAACTATGTCTAAGTTCACTGCAACAAGCATCACATCTATCAGAGGCACTGTCCAATGCTCTTCCAAATTCTCCCTAGTCATGGTGTCTTGCATTACTGCAGCATTTTCTATAATACAGAAGGACCACACTTCATTTAACCAGGCTACCCATTGTTGGCCATTTCAGATTTTTCACTGTTTTGCTCTTGGAGATAAGGCTGTGAAGAATGTTTCTATCTATAATTAGTTGTAGGATTTATTCCCAGGAGGGTTTGAAGGGCATGGTCATTTTTAAGCCTTTTGATTACACGCAGTCCAGGTGGTTCCCAGAGCAGTTGGTTGCATCTCTCTTATAGGCATGTGCCCACGGAGGAGGAGAGGCACCATCAGCTCAGATCTCTCCAGTAGATGCTAACGGCACTGTCGGAGGCTGATGCTTTTGCTGTGCCCTGGGTGCCTCCCTCCTATAGCTGATCTCGTCACCTTCCTTCCTTCTCCGGAACCTCTGGAGGGAGGCTCTGCAGCCCCACACTTCAGCGGTTTCTTTTGTGCTAGAAACTCACTCCTCTCCTCCAGTGAAGGGCCAGGGACCTTCAGAGGAAAAACAGCAGAGGAGAAGACACCAACCTGCCCACTATTTCCTAGAGTCATCTTCCCTGGGCCCATGAGGTCTCCCCAAGGCACCAGGTGAGGAGGGCACTTACCTTGAGTTGCAATGTAGTGTCGAGGTCGATGATACCCCTGGATAACAGGAGAAAAGCACAGAGGAGGGTCTCCAATCAAAACTTGCAAACAGCACAGTATTAATAAACATCCTCTCCAAGCCTCGCTTTCCTTGTAGGCAAAGTGGGAATAGCATCAGCTACTTCCCAGACAAGTGGCAAAGAGTAAATCAGATGATGTGAGTCAAGTTCAAGTCACTCAAAGCTAGCTGTTGTCATGGCTATTGGGAGCATCCTGTCCAGGCTTGTTTTGGAGCCAGTAGACCCAGGAGCACACTAGGTGGGCATCACTTATGCTCATGCTCCAGAAAACAGATAGGCAAGGAGATGTTAGGTTTATGGGGATATCAACCACAAAAATGTCTTTCCTTGGCCACGATTATCTACTGAGCATGGCATGACACCCTGCCAGATTACCCAGGGAAGAAAACACGAGGAAACAGTTCTATTGTGGATTCTTTCCAATAGGACCAATTAGAAAAAGGAAACTGGAGGGGATGTCATTGTTTCTCTGGCTCAGCACGCCTGGCTTGGGATGGAAGTTCTGGGTACAGATAGCACGTGGTGGAGGTGTGGCCTGGGAGAGCCATAAGGCTGATTCAAAGACCAGTCTCAGATTTCCCTCACACCTTCATGAGTGCCTGTGAGGCACTGCTGGTCTCTGGGGTGGGATTACCATCGGACCCCATAACCCTAGTCACTGGAGAAGGTGCTGAAGGGGACCCTCTATTTTGCCTGAGCATGGACCACGTGCAGGGTCCCTTGATTGCGACAAGATGCAATACATTGCACTGAGAAGTTCGAGTTCTGAAGACGCAACATTGAGTACAACTAGTAACTACATGAATGAACTAATCAATAAAACACAAATGCCACCAGGGATGGAGAGTTTGTTGGCAGTTTGGAAATGTGGTTAATCTTTACGGCCCACCATTTTCAAGGAAATAAACCCTGAGGTTTGGTGAACACTCGTCTTTGTCCTAAACATTGCTGACCAGTCTTTCTGTCCTGCTGAGATGGGTGAGCTGCCTCATGACCCCTTCTTCAGGAAACAAGCTAGGATTTCCATCTGCGTGGTTTATGGTACAACAGACAGCACCTCTCAGGCTCTAACCCACTTCCTGAGGCAAAGACCAGTTTCTGAGATCCCTGCCTTGTCTCTCACCGGCTCTGTCAATAGTAGGTGCCGTCCAGTTGACTGTCAGCATGAACACAACGCCAATGTCCTGACCACAAGTGCTGGATTAACCACATGGCCATCGGCAGCCCCAGCTGAACTCTTTGCTTGAGTGATCCTATCTACTTAGTGAGGTTGTCAGCTGCTTTGGGATAAACACTGCCTCTTAAGGTTAAAATACACATGCGCACACACATACATACACACACACACACACACACCATGGAGCTTAGCACAGCATGAGACTCAGAGCAATTATCCACTGAAGAAGCTGTTGATGAACCAACTAGAAGGCAGCACAGCATAGAGGCCATGTGCACCAAGGACTCTGGAACCCAGCCACCTGGGTGTGAATCTTGGTTCTAAAACAGCAGTTTATATCAGAGTGGTATTCTGATGAAATGAATTAATCTAGGAGAGCTACTATGTGCCAGGTACTCCTCTAAGATTTAACATACATGTCTTGGCTATTATTGTTTTACTATTTATCTGGATACCATTTATTCTGTGCCTACTACACCTAAAAGTCCATTCCTTCTCCCTTCCTTCTTTCCATGTTAGTGTAATAAGACACAATGGCAGGAAGAACACATCTATTCCTCTACTTCAAAACAGACTGGGCTGACCGGGATGACAGGAAGGATTAGACTTAAGGTAAAGACAGAATGTTCTCCCAGAACTTGGCAATATGCAGTTTCTCAGGTCTGCATCTTCTGCCATCCACACCATCACTCATCATCCCTGGCCTGGGATACAGGACGGCCATCTGGCTGGTATTTCTCCCTCCATCTTGCCCCTGCAGCCCATCTGCTTGCTGCCCCAGCAAGATTCTCATTGCACATCGGATGTGTTATATCCCTTCCCACCATCCACAGGGAAATGGCCACCTCATCCTCAGCCTCACTCCCAGGGATCCCTCCCTAACCTCCTACCAAATCCAGGCACCCCATGTCCCAGGCCCCTCACCCTGCTCTTCAAATGCAATCTCCTCTGTGATGCTAAAGTAACTCTTCCTCCTCAGTGGCCCAGCAGGGCTCTGTACATGTCCAACAAACTCAGCAACATTGCTGCAATACATATCTTTATACTTGTCTCCTCCTGGGCCATGGGACCTGCCACCCAGGACTGGTGCAATTTTCAGCAAAGCCTGGTGAAATATATGCATGAATATGTGTTTGAGGTGAAGTTGAGGCAGCCAATGGATGGAAGACAAAGTCTGGAGGAAACCATTGTTTGGTTGATTCTGATGTGCTTGAAATTCAACAGAATGAAATTTTAAGCACAAAACCCTCATTTCAGGGGTCAGTGCTATGGCATAGTGGGAAAAGCTGCCACCTGCAGTGCTGGCATCCCAAATGGGTGCTGGTTCAAGTCCCAGCTGCTCCACTTCCCATCCAGCTCTCTGCTATGGCCTGGGAAAGCAGTAGGAGATGGCCCAAGTCCTTGAGCCCCTATACCCATGTGGGAGACCCAGAGGTAGCACCTGGTTCCTGGTTTCAGATTGGTCCAGCTGAGCCCATTGCAGCCATTTGGGGAGTGAACCAGAGGATGGGAGGATGGAAATCGGTTAGTCAGCCAGTCTCTCTCTCTCTCTCTCTCTCTCTAAATAAATAAATCAATCTTAAAAAAAAATAACGCCTCATTTCAGTTTTCACTATTTTGTGCACTCATTTGCTGATTTGTGTAATATTCAATCAATAGGTATTACTGGGACACCTACTACTGTGCACACCACACTGGAAAAGCACAAGTAGCTCAGATGGATGCAGGCTCTGCTTCTGAGCAGCGGGTAAACATCAAGAAACTGGGACAAGAGCTACCAAGGGGAAGGCGTGGAGCACCCCCAGGGATTTGACTCAGCCAGGGAAGCCAGAGTATTCTCTGGGGAGGTGATGGTTGAATTGGCTTCTTAATCAGGCCTCGTTTGGGCATCTCAACACCTATGCCACTCCTATTTCAACCTGGAGGCAATATGTTGTTTTCCTACCCCTTTCTCCATCGCTCACTCGCTTGCTTCTCTTTAGAAACAGCACTCATGTCTGCCCCAGAGAACTTGACATTGACCGTTCCCCGTGCCTGCTGTGTCTGTCCCTTGATAACAGGATCCTTTGCTCTCTACTCCATCCAGGCTTCTGCTCAGGTGCCGGTCACTGCCACACACAGCCCTTGTCTGACCACCCTGACACCTGCTTTCCCTGGCTTCCTGTTCACAGGGTACTGGTATTTTATTTTCTCTTTGCCTACTTGCTTCTCATCTGTCTGTCCCCACTGAATGGCAGCTCGGCCAGGGCAGGGCTGTACCTAGCTTGCTCACGGCTGTGTCCCCAGTACCGAGAAGTCTGCCTGGACAGTCAGCACTGACAAGTTCTTGGCGAATGGAGGCATACATGCCTGTGTGCGCTGTGCCTGTCCCCACGCTGCATCTGAGTGAAGAGACTCTCCCTGGCCTCCAGAAACCCACGCAGTCCCCAAAGAGAAAACATCCTAACCACGAGACTCCTCTGAAAGGAGATAAAAAGAAATGTACCGCTCAATTGGGGCTTCTCTGGGGATTTGCCAAGAGCTAGAACAGAAAACTTCCTAACCTTAAAAGAACTCTGAGTTCATTTCCGTCCCACCTACACAACACACACATCGACTGCAAAGCGGCCCTGGACCTGTCTCCATCTGTGAGCAATGGGAAAGAAGTTTGTATCCAGAACACATTTATCTCACTCTGCACTCATGCATCTGTTACTTACTGGGGACCCAGATACGATATTTATTTCCAGGCTGGTAATTTATAACAGATTCAAGTAGCCAATGCATTTTAGGGTGTGCAAACAATCCTGCCAGTGGGGGTGGTTCAGAGGGTAGCAGACCACAGCACAGCCTGTGGAATCAAGGCAGAGCTGGCCCCATCCAGCTCAATATTCAAATGGAGTCATTTTAATGAACCCTTAAGATACAACTGTGGAGAAGTGATTACAGCAGGGGTGGTTAGCTCTTTGGGGAGGGAGCCAGGAAGGATTCTGACTGTGGAAGAGACCAGGATAAAAGAGTGGGGGCCGGACAGCTGCCTAGGATATGCCTGGCCAGAAACCCCACGGAGGTCCTAGGGATTTTAACTTTGCTGGAGTACATAGTAGCTTTGCCTGCACTTTCCAGCCCGTAATAAGAGTGCCGTGGTAGGACGTGCTTGTGAGCAGTGTCTAGTCTTTGTCCCCCTCCCCCAACCCATTTCTTTTCTTGGTTTCTGTGCTGTGCTCTGCCTGGTGCTGAGAAGGCAGCCTGCTTGGACTGCACCTCAGGCGCCCATGCTTCTAGGCAGGTCTGGCCCCTAGGAACCACAGCAGGAGCTCCCCGGTGAGGAGGAAGTGGGGGCATGTGTCCTGGGTCTCTCCTGCCTGGTCAACATGAGTTGGCCTTGACTGTTGACCAAGAGTTAGAGCTCCTGGCAGGCAGCCCTCTCCTTACAGCGACTTTTTCCCCGGTCTGGGCTAAGCTCCCTTCTTTCATTAGCCCAGAGATACTGTATCGAACCCTGCCTGGAGGTTTCCCTTAATCCTACTCACATCCTTATTAAACGCTCCTTGGCCACCCTCTCTGGGACCCTGAGCGATCCTTACATCAGCTACCACATACTTGTGAGGTGACATTCTTATCCCATTTTACAGACATCAGGTTGAGTCAGGATTTGACTCTGATCACAAAGCTAGTCCTCAGAAAGGCCTGGGTTCAAAGGCCTCCACCAGGGCTGAGTCCTTGACTTGGGTCTCGCCAGCCCTTGACTCTAACGGGTGAGAATCAGCCCAGAGGCCAACGTCACGTATTCAAACAGCACGAGGAAGACACGGTTTAACCTGTCTGCGAAACGGAATTCCTATAAAGAGAGGGAGGAGCCGGCAGTGTGTCCCAGGTAGACAGAGAACGGGCGTCCAGTTGCGTGATGTTGAGCCATGCTCTTAACCTAGACCCGGTTTCTTTAAAAGCTCTCCGAATTATGAACAGCTCAGACGGCTGTCATTGGCTATCATGGCAGTAGAAAACTAACACAGTGCACATCAAGTGCCCATGCGGATGGGCCTCATTGAGCCTCAGAAATACGTGACACAAGATCAAAAGGATTAGAGACAAAGAAATTCGCAACAATTGTCGAAGATTTTAACACCTCTTACTCTGACAGAATATCTACATGAAAAATTCAATAAGGACAGGAGATGGAATGCTACTATCGCCCACCAGATAGTAAAATTGGTACCTCCTAGAGATATCCGCACTTTCCCGTTCATTACAACATTATTCACAATAGCTGAAACACAAAGTCACACTAAATCTCCATCAGTGGATAAATGGATAAAGAAAATGTAGGGTATATCCACAATAGGACAGTATTGAGCCTTAAAGGTGGAGAAATCTTGCCATTTGCAAAAACATGAATGCAACGGGAGGTCGTTAGGCTAAGTACAATGGAACACACAGAGACAGACAAATACCACATGATCTCCTTTGTATGTGACTCTACTAAAGCTAAACTCATAGAAGTAGAGCAGAATTGTTTACCAGAGGCTGCAGGGGTGGGGAGGGAGGGATTGGGGCCCTGTACATCAAACAGTTCAGAGTTTCAGACAGAGGGGAGGGAATAGGTTTTGAGATCTGTTATTCAGTTGGTGACTACAGCCAATAACTTACTGCATATTTCAAAATAACTGTAAATTTCAAATGTCTCATCAAAAATGATAGGTAAGCAAGATGATGTATATGTTGATTGATCAGCTAGATCAAATCATTCCACATTGTATACATATGTCAAAATATCACAATGTACCCCATGCTACTATCGCCCACCAGATAGTAAAATTGGTACCTCCTAGACATATCCACACTTTCGTGTTCATTACAACATTATTCACAATAGCTGAAACACTAAATCACACTAAATCTCCATCAGTGGATAAATGGATAAAGAAAATGTATACAATTACACAATTATATACAATTATAATTCACCAAGTATGTATACAATTATAATTCACCAAGTAAAATAATATTGATACACCTTAAAATCACCCTAAAAGTGAATAACGGGAGTGAATGAAAAAGACTAGCCGTCGTCCTGGGGCTCCACTGAGCAGCCTACTCAAGCTGACCTGAAAGAAGATGCAGCTTTGGATGCATTAGCAGCTTGATTCAGGCTAGTTTCACAAATCAGGGAGGAGCCAGACGGCTCAGGATATGCCCCAGAAAGGCCAGCCTCTGGGGCACAGGTTAGGGAATAGCCATAGATCTAGAGGCTGCCCTGCCAACCCCAGACCTCAGCTGCCCCACCCCATCAAGACACTCACATCAATGTAGTTGGCATTGATGTAGTCAGAATGTGGGTCTCCATCCAGCACCAGCAGCCTCACCCGGGAATGGTCATCTGCAGAGAAAGAGAGAGAGCAGAAAACAAGGGGTGGTTGATGAGAGGCCTTTGGGTGAGGAGCCAGCAGTACTCTGCTCTAGAGCTGCCACAGGTTAACTACTGCGTGCCTGGTGCCATGCTGCTCACCTAGCCTCAGCGCTCCCTCACTGCCTGCATTTACAGATGAGGATGCTGAGGCTCGGGGGCTACCAGTCTTAAAGAGAACCACGAATGCATCCTCTCTTTTTCACCTTCCTTTCGGATTCTGATTTTGCCATTACCCAACTGCGTGAGTCACCTGCTGCTTTGTTTTTTTTTTTTTTTTTCCAGATTTCTTTATTTACTTGGAAAGCAGAATAACAGAGAGAGGGGGCCAGAATGACATAGAGGAAAAAAAAACCTTTCTGTCCTCTGGTTTATTCCCTACAGGGTTGCAACAGCCAGAGATAAGCCAGGCTGAAGCCGCCAGGAGCCCAGAATTCCATCCAGGTCTCCCAAGAGGTTGGCAGGGACCAAGTACTTGGGCCATCACCTGCTGCTTTCCTGGGCACATAGGCAGGAAGTTGTATCAGAAGCAGAGGACCTGGGACTTGAACTGGCACCTGGATTCTAGGATGTGGGCATCCAAAGTGGTAGCTTAACCCCCTGTGCCACAGAGCTGCCCCTCACATGCTTTAAGTCTTAGTGAATTCACCATTGAGATGGGGACAGAGGAGCTGTCATCTAGTGCAGAGGTGAGAATACCAGCATTCCCTGCTGCAGCATGTGGGTTCAAGTCCCGGATTTGCTCGTCACTTGGCTTCCTGCTGGAGTGTATCCCTGAAAGTGGCAGAGTGGGGCTGCCATGTGGGGCTCTTGGATTGGATCGCAGGCTCCTGGCTTCAGCCTGGTCCAGCTCTGCCTATAGGGGGTATTTGAGGATGGATATTCTCTTTCTGCCTTTTATACAAAGTAAGTCAACAGGTAAATGAAATGGGGATGACAATACCGGCTCCATAGCAAGGCAGACCCTGTTAAAGTATCTGGAGTGCGTGAGTGCTGAATCTGAATTAACATGCTCCGTTTGCTTACACAGGCAGGTTTACCTCTTTTCCATCAGTACACAGATCACTTTCCTTTTGCCTCTTGGAGTCTTATTGCAAACAGATGACCAGCCACACACTGTTATCAATAGTGACACTAAAGTGAGGCGGACTCATTATAAAGGAGGTGCTCAGTAACTAAAAATCCTATTGCAGGGTACACCCTTTCAAACCCAATCTAGGCAGAACCAGTGCTTGCGGGCTGTAGTCAATAGCATGCTTACTTCAAATAAGCCAAATGAAAAGATAAAAAAAAAATTAAAAAGCTAGAACAGGATCATCCTTCACAGTGAATCAGAATGAGCTCTGACTTGCTAACAGACACAAGCTAGTGGGACTTGCTGGTCGGGCGGGGCTGAGAGGGAGGACCAGGTCACGGTACGCGTAACACCGGGCAGTCGCTGCATCCGCTGGCCCGTCTGCCTTACTCTGGGGCAATCGTGGCTTCCCAGAGCTCTGAGCATCCCCGAGGGTTCCCAGGGGCGACGGAAGTCAGGTCAGCGTACCCTGTTAGGTTCAACAGCACCGTGCAGTTTACAAAGCACATTTGTTGCTACTCACTGAACCTCCCTTGAGAACAGGGATGCTCTCTCTCCTGTTCCCTGGTCCATTTCCTACACCTACAAAGGTACTCAGTCAGTGCTTGGTGAATGTATAAGTGGGTGACCTCGCTCGATTCCCACAATGACCCCAGGAGAGCAGCAGGGTGGGTTCCATTAGCCCTTGTTATACACGTGGAGCCAGAAGCTTCTCAGGGTGGACGAAGGAAGATCTCTGAATTCCAACTTCAGTGGCTCCTGCTTCCACAGGGGGCTAGGAAAGGCGCTGGACACCACCACCAGTATACACAGCACAGGGAATTCAAGACAGAGAAGTGGCTGCCTGGGCAATACGAGGCTGGAGAAGCTAGGCAGAGGAGAGTGAAGTGACTCCGAGATAATCTGATTAACAACAAGGAGACACTGCCTCCCCCAGGGTTGGGAGACAGAGGCTGTGTGGGCACAGAGCTCGGGAGCTGGGGCCAGCTGACCACTGGAGCCACAGGGGGTCTATGTGGGGGGCTGGAGCAGCCCAGCAGCTCTCCTTGCTGCTAAAGGGGACCGAGACTGGGAGGAGAAATACCCTGGCTTCTCCCTTTCTCCTTTCCAACCTCCCACCAGCGGACACCGTTGGCTAAACTCACCCAGAAGCCCGCTGACAGGAGAGCCTGGGAAAGGCTGGGTCAGTTCCCTGTGATGTGGAGGAGAAGGTAAGAACTGGGGCCAGTTACGGACAAACAGGCCCAGGGCTAGGATGGGCTGCTGCCCTGTATCAGCTAATTAGTGAGTGTGAAGGTCATTCACTGAGCATCGGCCCCGTGGCAGGCCTACGCTAGACTGAGAGATACTCAGTGCTGCTCTGGTTAACTCATCGCGGGGCTGGGTTTCTGTGGACACAAGTAGAGGGACTACGTGGGAGGCTCTAGTCATCGCTTTGTTTAGGTGGGGAGAGGGGTGTAAGGTGGAGGAGGGGCTTCAAGGTCAGTGTCGCTGAGCAGGTCCCAGAGACTTGACACGCACTCTTTCACTCAGGTACTTATCCCTCCAGTGAGCTCTGTGGTTATAGACTAATGCCGGGATCATGTGTAGTATGATTCCTCCCGCTTGACAAATAAGGACACTGGGGCGTCGAGTGGGGAAACACGCTCGTGGAGGTACGCAGCCTGCACGTGGCAGAGAGATTTCTCTCTCCCATTCCTCTGACCCTGTAAGCCCCGCTCTGCTCACACAACACACTGATGGCATTGGAGGCTTCGAGACTCGCAGGCCCACTGCTGGTGTGTGTGCAAATAGCTGCTCCCCAGTTCCTGAGAATTCCAGCCCTAGGGACCGGGCCTTGCTGGGGGAGCTCGGACAAGGTCTGGTGCCTGACTCTGAGCTCAGGAAAATCAAGTCTTCTTAGCAGCCGTCACAGGACTGCAAGCTTAAAAAAAAAAAAAAAGTAAAAAATGCATATTGTGTTTGCAGTCAGTGGCCTCACTAATGACTTATTGATTCAGAATTCATCCTTACCTATTGAGTTGTGCCTGCCCTGGGATCCACAGCACTGGAAACACAGCCTCTGGTTTAATATGTTGAAAGGGAATTTTTTTTAAGAATATAAACTTCTAAAATCTGAGAGAAAACATGATTATAAACAAAAGAAACAACCCTATTTCTCCCAGGTAAATATTCTAAAAGGCAAAAGATGCCTCTACTACCAAGTGACAGTATTTTCAACAGCAAGAGGGGAGGCAGCCCCTCGGAGAGAGCATGCACACTGGGGAGCTGCAGGAATCTTCTGTCCTGAGAACATGGGATGACAGGGGACCAGCAATGGGACCGACACCAAGGAGGCACCCACAGAGAGATCAGAGGATGCTCCCGTGCCCCGTGAAGATGCCAAGATGCAAACAACCACGCCATCCAGACGCAGCCCCTCTTCCTGGGCTTATGGGAGGATATTTTACTACGAAGAGGCCCTGATGTTTTCCCTTTTGGGCTAATCTATGGCAAGGGTACACTTTCAAAATGCAGTGTGAGGTACAGAGCTGTTGGATCGGATCTAGGTTCAAATCTTAACTCCCTCACACAACAAGTCAGTTGATCTTTCTTAGCCTTGATTTTCTTAGGAAAACACAGTTAATACTATATAAATCTCAGAATCTTGGGAGGCTTAAATGAGAAAATGTAGGCATGAACAATTCTAGAACATTCAGGGAATGAAAGGACAAGCCACAGGTGGAGAGAGAAAATAACTTGTCAAGCCCATAACTCATAAAGGACTGTATCCAAGTCTACAAAGAACTCTAAGACCCAACAATAAGGAACCAAACAGCCCAGTTTTTTAAAGGTGCAGATTGGAATAGAAGCATCACTACAGAGGGTATGCAGATGGCACATAAGCCTATACAGAGACTAAAGAGACGTCTAACATCCTGTTTTACTAGGGAATTACGAAGTTGAACATCCACGAGACACCACTGCATGCACACTGGGGCCCACATCCCAGCACTGATGACACCGAATACTAGTGAGGAAGTGGAGTAACGGGCACTTTCACTCACTGCTGCCGGGAGTGCACAACAGTAACACCACTTTGGAAGGCAGCTTAGGAGGTTCTTACAAAACTAAACCTCCCCTGCCATGACCATGTCCAACTGTACCCTCTGGTGTTAACCCCAGTGAGTGAAACGTGACGACGCGCAAAAACCTGCACACGACTGTTCACAGCAGCTTTACTCAGAACTGCAGACTTGGAAGCAATCAAAATGTTCCTCAATAGGCAAATGGCAAACACATTATGATCTTGCAACAAGTTAGCAAGACACAGAATACATGGAGGAAACTTGAATATGTACTGCTGAGTCAAAAGGCAGCCTGAACAGCCTACGTCCTGTATGATTTTGACTGCATGACATTCGGGAAAAGGCAGCACTACAGAGACAGTAAGAAGATCAGTGGCTGCCAGGGGTTTGCCGGAGAGGGAGATGAATTAGGTCAAGCACAGGGAATTCTGGGGGCAATGAAAATATTCTATATAATACTTCAACGGTGGATTCATGTCATTATCCAGTTCTCAAATCCTACAGAAGTAGGCAACATAAAAAGCAAACCCAGCGTAAACTATGGACTTCTGCTAATGCTAATGATTCGATGTTGGATCATTAATTTTAATAAATACACCACACTAATGCAAGATGCTAACAATGGGGGGAACGGCAGGTGGGTAGGGATGAGAAGGGCAGGGCAGTTACTTTCTCTTTTTTGTTTTCTGTAAATCTAAAACTGCTCTAGAAAAAAAGGGCCAGGACAGCACACAGCAGGCACTTAATAAAGGCGGACTTGGGGCTCGCTGTGAGGCAGGTAGGCAGTAGAGACTTAGAAACACAATGCTCTCTGTTTGCACTTCCGCAGCCACCACACAGCCATCTTTCTGCAGAGGCGTAGGCTGATGTGTGCGTGTGCACGTGTGTGTGCGTGTTTGTGTGTGTACATGCGTGCACACACTAAAGGGCAGGATTCAGCCGCAGGGCCACCACACAGGACTTGCGAGGTGTGACAGTGTCCTCATGGTCTATTTATTCCTTCTGCGAGATGCTAACGTTATTCTGTGTCTCCTTCTTCGAACGCTATGTAATTAGAAAGATAACAAATTATGTTTACCCACGTGGAGAGAGATGGGCCGGCAGGCGATGAGAAGGAGTTTATATGAGGTAACCCACAAGCAGCAGCCCTGAATGTTCACTGTGTTCTATCTGCGTTTTGCAAGCTTGAAAAGCAGTGAATTTGGTACTCCTCCTCTGATAGTCAAGACAAGGAGAGAGGTGAGGAATAATCACATGGACCTAGGGGAGGCAAACTCCCCTGTGGTGAGAGGATAGGAAGGTGCAGGGGCCTGGCTCCGCTCCTCCTGGCTGGTTGTGAGCTGGGGAGAGACCTGGGGGCAGCAGGTGGTGGGGAGACATGGAGACCCAAGGAGTGTCCCTGGTCACAGTGCCAGAGAAGCATCACCCTTTGTTTGGAACCGATCTGCTCCTCCTTCCTTTAGGACAACAGTCAGGGGTATGTTGCTAAATGTTGAGCAAACAGCTCTCCAGGGGTAAAAAGACCTTGACCTGTAATGTCTGCTGATGTCTGTAGTGTCAATATTCCCACCACAACCAATTTGAAGCTATTAACACAACATTAACCAGCTCACAAAATTCTTGAATATTTAACAGTATGCTTCTGCAAGCTGCTATGAGTCAGCTACAGTCCACCAAGGACAGAGAACAAAGCTGACCTCACCCACAATGCCTTGCATGGTCAGGTGGTTTGGACCCACTTCTCTCTCCAGCCTCCTGTTCTCTGATAACACTGATAACAGTGGCCTCACAGTCGCTCACCAGACTGTGTGGCTCACATGACAGCACCTTTGCATGCACAAAGGAACAGCCCCCTGCAAGGTTGGCAGAACGCTTGGCTCCTGCCCTCAAATTCTTCCTCTGCCCGTAGGTGACCCTTCTCCACCCCTGCAACCCAACACATCCTGTGCTAAGATTGGAATCCAATTCTTTGGAGGTAAGGGGTTGGGTGGGACCTGTAGGCAGACTTGAGGCCAGCTGTCACCTTACCATATCATGTGGGGTAATGTGACACCTTCCTTAATAATCCTTGATTTACACAGCTATGAACAAAATCATATCCTTCTTTGGAGACTTGTAAGGACTAACAGGGCACAGGAAAGCACCTGGTATGTTGTCTGACAGATATGCAAATTCACTTTTATTATTATTCTAGGCTAGTGGTGCTCCAAATGTGGTCCCTGGAACAATTATATCAGCGTCACCCCGGAACTTGTTAGAAATGCAAATTCCTGTTAAATCAGACACTAGGGGGTGGGGCCAGCAACGCACTGTAACTAGCTCTGCAGGTGATTCTGATGCGTGCTCAGGTTGGAGAATCCAGTCATCTCACAGAGGTGCCTGGCTCCTCGTGTCCATCTGTCCCGGGACAGACCACAGGACTCCAGGATCTTACTGGAACTGGGTCACAAGACAAGAATCCCACCGTGTGCCAGGTGGCAAGGTGCAGTTTACCCGTGTGGACACTGTAAGATGTTCCAGGTACGATTATGCAAGATGTTTGGCTGTTACGCCTTTAGATTCTCAACCCTGTGAGCCGTGAGTCATCACCCCATTGAACAGATAAACTCCAAACTCTAAGAAGTTGGCTAACTCGGGAGAGGATACCAGGCTGAGAGCTGCTTTGGGGAGCAGTGTGGTCCTTACTCCTCCTGAAACCCCCAGATGCAGGTCGCCACGTCCCTCCCACACCACGCCTCTCTGGCTCTCCTTTCTCACCAGCATCTCCCCAGACTCCCGCACCACTGGTTCCCACCCCAGGGTGGTCCCACACCTGCTCCAGAGAGAGAGCTCAGTTCCCTCCCTAAACCACAATGCCCCTGCCCTTCCACCGTTATCAGAGATAACCCAATAAATCAGTAACCTCAAGTCATATCCCCTTCAAGACAGAGCCATGTCCAGTAGGTGGGCTGGGGGAAAGATCAGCATTTGGATTCTTGATGTTTCTCCCTCCCTGTCTTCTGGGCACTGTAGAGGGTAACGAAAAGGTGCAATTTTTCAGAGGAAAGAGATTTGACTCATTACAATGAATTGTGGAGCCGGAAAGCCATTTCCTAGAAGTCTTGGAAATGTTAATGCTGTCATCTTGCATGAGTGCAGAGGGAGGGGGCAGATAATTCCTCCAACACTGCCTGGGAACCTCATCGAACCTAAAGGTCTGCACACTCAATCCTGATTGAATTACCATGATCCAGAGGGGGTGGGGGGCTTGGGAGTGGCACGGGCCCCCCCCCCAGCAGCCTGTGTACCTCCCCTGCCTGCCGCATTCTTGCTGGCTGACCAGGTGGTGGTGGGGGTGGGGGGCAGCTTTCCCTATAGGGCGCTGCGATGGAGCTGCTCTCAAAGACCTTTGGAGGAAGGTTAGCAGGGAAAAGCACTGAGAGAGGGCAGGAGTCCACGTGATGGACCCACTGGTGCCGTCTGCACGCTGTCCAGGCAATACCCCTTCCGAAGCATGGGAGAAGCGTTTCTTCTCGGAATGCTCTCGAAAGAAGGCCCTGAGACAAACCCAAGTTGATGACTGAGATCCCAGGAGACACCAGAGGGGAGCGGGAAGTGAGATGAAGATAGGAAGGGACCCAACAGGCTGTGCCTTCCAGCAAGCCGACACTGTGGACACCGGGAATTCATTCTCCTGCTGGGGTACCCTGGGAGAAGGTACTGCCCGTGACCCTCCAAGCTAGTCCAGCTAGGAGAAGGGAAGAGCAAGCTGGGGTACTCACACACCCACTCCCATCAGTCCCTGGTTGACAGCAGCTCCCGGCATCCCCACCTGCTCTGAAAGTAGGCAGAGAAGGCACTACTGACCAGTCCAGGCCTCCGAAAAGCAACACAGATGTTGGCGGTTGAAATTGGGGCCAACATGGACGGAAGTGGTGAGTGTTGGGGATACGGCAGGGTGCCGATGATTCAGCACCTGTTTTGAACCTGAGCTCCTCCCTGGATGTGGAAGTCCCTCTCTGCACAGCATGCCCCACCTCCTAGAAGAGCTGTCTCTGATGAGCTCATCTGTGCTAAGCTTGGCCCCTTGGCAGGACTCCCCTGACCAGAGCATGGATGCGAGCTGATGTAGAGAGGACTCTTGTAGGAAGCACAGGGTCTCCTGGCAGGCAAGAGACCGCAACTCCAGTCACGGCTGTTACAGTCTTACCGTGTGGCATTGTACGGGGCACTCGCCATCTCTGGACTATTTCTCCCTGACCGTGAACTCATTGAGGCCAGACTGATCCTTGTCCAGACACATCAAGGGATCACATGAGGTTCAGAATCCACATTCAAGCACCGTGTTTTGGTTTCTCTGCACTGAAGATGACCTAGAACCACCACACGGATGAGAAACCAAGGACAGAGAGAGGAAACCCTGCACAAGGTAAAAGGTAGAACTGGGATTTGGAGCTGGGCACGCCCGAGCTCATGTCCACGGCTCTGACACACGTGAGTCCAGGGGCTTTTCCTCCATGAAGGGAAAGAAGTCTCAGAAAAATGTGCTGGATAGGCGGTGTGCCTGCCTGCATCTCCATCCCACCCTCACCTTCTCTACCCAGGTGTCTCGTTCAGGAGGGTGTGCATTTGCTCATCCAGAAGGCTCTGAGCATAGTGGGGCGATCACAGACCACAATGATGTCTTATACACTGCACAAAGGACTAGAGGAGAGGAGTTCATAGGCTCCAGACACAGACAAAGAGTGGGGAGGCAGAGATGCTGTTTGCCTGACTTGACTGCATGCAGCTGCTGAAATATCACACCGTGTCCCATAAAGGTGAACAAGCGTTATGTGTCCATCAAAAAACCAAAGAAGAAAGGCAAATGTAAAATTCTAAACAGGAAACTTAAAATAAAAATACAGGTTGCTGGGCCCTACCCCCACAAGTTCTGAATCAGCAAATCTGGAGTGAAGCCCAAGAATTCAGCATTTCTAAGAAGTCTCGGTGTTGTATATGTGTGTGGTGTGTATGCTTCTGTTCCAGAGACCACACTTTGAGAACCACTGGGCTAGGCCAACAGACTCTCCTATCCTCTGGTTGGGCTCAGCCATGGAAAGCAGAGACAGAAGGCTGGGTGTCGGTCAAGATACGACTCCCTGTACCTCCCTTAGTTGGGGTCACCGTAGGTGGCTGCTCTGCCGCTAGGTCCTGACACTTTGTCCCTCCTGCATTCTAGGGACCTGGGGGTCATGTGTAGCCCCAGCATCTTAGGCCAGTCCTTGTAGTCTCTCCCCACTTAAATCACATCTTCACAGAGACTCTCTTGGGTAATCCTCCTCCTAATTGAAGGCCCCAACTATTGCCTGCTGGGATTCCCCAGGGATACGAAAGAGCCCCCTTTGGTAGAGGCTGCAACCCCTCAACCACTTCTCAGGGTATCTTCTTCTGCCAAGCCAGGAGGCACCTCTAGGAACCCCCACTCAGGGGACGCATCTGGATTCTGGAAACTTCCCCTTGCCAACGGCCTCCGCCCCAGAGCTACCTGGCAGCAAAGGACTCTTTGTCCCCCTTTCCCCATTCACTGCCTTCCCTTTGCTTCCTTTCCGTTGCCACTCCCTGGAAACCCCACTGTCTGGTACTAGATCCTAAATACAGTCATTTGGAAGAAAGGGGTTCACGCGCCGAGCTTTCTCTCTCACTGTTTCATTTGTAGGCAGCGCCCTCCCTCCTGCTCTTTCCCTTCAATCTCTTCTGTTCTCCCTAGCCTGGGCCTTTGTCCTCCGCTCCAGCCTCTCAGTGCTCTGGGTTCCTTAAGATGCTAATCACACTCGGTTTCCTTCTTGCGCCAAGAATATTTCTATTTATCAAGCCCCAGCAGGCCTTGCCTTTGGGAGGGACACACACAAGGGCAGGAACACTCTCCATTCCTCAGGCTGTTTCTCTTTTACCTTGCCTGTGTCAGCTCCACGACCTCTAGCCCCAGTTTTTGGTTTCCCTTTATGTCTTGTGCTAATTTCTGAATCCACTGGTTGCCTCAGCACTGTTTCCTTTCAGTACCGGGTGCAGACTCAGCAGCTCCAATTTGTTGCTGGATTATTCATCCTTACGTTAGACAGGAGACGGGATTATTTGGAAATGATGGAAGTGATATTCTTAGGGTGCTTGAATGCTCCCTGCATCTATTTGGGTTTACCACCAAGTAAATGTCAGACAAGGGTTCCAGGGCAAGTAATTTATGGAGGAAGTGGAGGGAAGACTGGGAGCAAAGAGGGGAGAAAGACAGCCCGGCAGAGGTGAGTGTTCAAGTCCATTACTACTATGGGCGACCAGAGCCTGATCCTGTGGGAACTCCGGACAAGGTGCAGAACGTGCACTTCAGCGGAAAGGCGAGGAGGCTAGGGCAGTTCCTGGTTGACGGTGTCAATTCTCCGGCATGTGCAGGGTGCCCTGGGTCTGGGCAGAGCAGCCTTCTCCAGCTTTGGAGAATGGAAAGAGAGACAGAGAGACAGAGAGAGAGACAGAGAGACACACACACACACACATGCAGACAGGACAGATGAGGAGCTCACTCTCGGGGTCCTGCCAATGCAGGGTCAACAGATGAGCCTGAGGCTTCTGTGGACACTGCACTCTAGGGACCTCACTCATCCCACCCTTGTGCTGGCCCCGGGTGCCCACTCTCACAGTGAGGTGGTGAGGTCGTCGGGTGTGGGTGGGGCGCCAAGCATGCTCCACATTGCAGTGATGGAGTTCTGGTCCCCATCACCATTTGCCCTAACTCCCCAGGCCCTGCCCCGTGGAAGCAGCTCTCAGAGAGCACAGACTGGTCTCTTCCTCCTCCGCTTCCTGGGTCCCATCTCCCTGCTCTCTTCAGTCACGCTCAGTGTCTTCTCCCGTACTGGACTAGCACGGCTTCACGTGTCATTTCATTCACCCGTCTCTGTCCATCGTTCTAGAATGTTATCTATGTTATATGGGAAGCAGAGCGGGAGCGATCCCCTCCACTCAGGTCTCACAGGGTCTTCCTCACATTCAGTGCCTATTTACCAGGCACCAAATGCCAGGTTTGGGGAGCAGAAGCACATGACGGCCTTGGTCATAGGGCATCCATTCTGGCGAGGAGTTGAGCTGTCACCAGATGGCCATCTGAAGGCCAATGGTGACGAGGGCGAAGGAGAAACACACATTGTGCTCTCAGAGTGAGCAAAGGCACAGTTACAGAGAGAGGGAGAGACAGAGACAGAGACAGAGATCTCCATCTATTAGTTCACTCCCCAAACGGGTGTTAACAGCCAGGGCTGGGCCAGACCACAGCCAGGAGCCAAGAACTACATCTGGGACTCACATGTGGATGCACCTGCTGCTTCCCCAGGTGCACCAGCAGGGAGCTGGGTTGGAAGTGGAACACCCAGAACTCAAACTACCACTGATATGGAATGCCGGGGTCATAGCCACAGCTCAACCAGCTACGATGCCAGCCAGTCCCTGAAGAGTAGGATTTTGACCAAATTCAAAGGATCAGAAGAATTCTCTTATGACTTAGCTGAGATCTAAAGATTTTATTAGAGCAGAACATTCAAAGGACCTGGGGCAAAGGTCCTGGTTTAATTGAGGAGGCTGTGATGGAGTGGCATGATGTGAGAGGAGACTGGAAGAACAGCTGAGGGTCTTTCACTAAGGAGAGTGCGAGAGTGAAGAGAAACCATTCCCAGGGTTTTTGGTAGGAAACGACATCGTCCACCTCCTGTTTGAGAGAGATCCCTCCAGTTTTTGTCAAGGATCAGATAGGCAGAAAGTTAGGGCCAAACATTGTGGGGCACCCAGGATGGAGACTGGCAGGGTCCCTGTGAGAGCTGGTGGGCCTGGGCAAGGATGAGCCGTGGAGGCTGGGCAGAGAGGCACAAGGGCACTGCAAGTTCTTCATGGAAAATGCTAGGAAAACCTTTGCCTGGCTCTAACTCCATTCCCCAAGAACCTTTAGAAGGCCCTCATAGCTTGGTTTCTGGCCCTCAGACCCCTAGGCAATGACCTGGGAACGGGGCCCGTCCTGGACACCCTCATCTGTCAAGGAGTCAGAAGCCCTTCGCTATACTCTAGATGTTTTTTTCTTCCCTGTACTTTTTCTTCTTAACTTGTGACATCCTTAGGAGGTTTTGTTACGCCCTTTTTACAGACATTAAGGATTAGAGTGCTCGCCTAAGGTTGCATCACCTGAAATTTCGTGGCTGCTGTCAGAACTCCCCAGCTCATAGGGACAACGGGTAAGTGACTAGGGATTATACAGCACAGGACGCCGGGGACGGGTCAGGGCACGGAGCCACCTGGGGCCCCTGGGGCCAGGGTGGGGGCTCCCCAGGAGCAGGGACCACAGCTCAGTGCCCAGTGCCAGGCCTGCTCAGAGGAAGCCCACGTCCCCCAAGTCCTAATACACATTTGCTGACTATTTGAATATCTCCTCCCAGTGCTTGCAGAAAATCTTGCTGTGTTTCAAGAGACAAATTAGAAATGTTTTCTGATTAGTCCCACCATTCATAGCCCATTTCTAAATCAGCACAGGAAACAGCTAAGCTAAAACTTCTGCCTCTTTATTCCTTTACAATCTGCCTGTATCTTACTCTTTCTTTATCCAAGCTTTTTCTTGGGCAATGTCTAGACAGCTAAAATAAAGAAAAACATTGAACTGTGCTAAAACAATTATGTGCCATCCAGGATCCTTTTATTTCCCGTCTGGCTGAGCCGGGTTACTCTAGGACCAGACACCAAGCAATACTCCCCATACTGTTGGTGAGACATCAGCGGGTTCAGGTTGGCAACAATGAACCACACAAGGGCCGTCGGAGAGCCGTCTTCTAATCAGGATACGTGCTCAGCACCTTGCACGAGATAATTCCATGCCTTCTGGATTTATGGTTTTCGGAACTCTGCGACAACATCTGGCAGTGACAATGCTTGGGTGTCTCCTGCACATGGTATTCAGTTTTGTGGCGGTCTCTCCTTTTCTCTCCTCCCAGAACTAACACACACACACCAGTTACACACAAGGACCGTCACTGCCTCTGTCCAGGCCCCATAATCCTCTGCAGTAGTCTCCCGATGGGTCCCGCTGCCTCCATCCACGCCCAGTTGAGTTTTTCTGCCACCAACCTGTCTTATTCTATGTCCCCACATAGGTGGAATGATATATCCTGCTCGACAATGAGCCTGAGAAAGTAACCCTATAGCTAAGAGAATTGGCGCCAGGTATTACGCCAAGTGTTGCATGTATCTCTTTACAATCACCCTATCCCTACTATCTTCATCATTCCAGAGGTGAGGAATCTAAGCTCAAAGGAGACAGGAGACCCAGGGCCCCAGAGCGGGATAGAGACCCAGGAAGTGTGGCTCCAGAGGGCTCTACTGGCCATCACTGACTGGATCAAGTCACTCGCTGGGAGGCCTACAGGGTGAAGCTCATTCTCGGGCAAAAGGTAGCATCCTAGCTCTGAAACAAACCATCTTTCCTCTTGCAGACTCAGAACCTTCAGTGTTGCACTGGCGTAGGCCCTGAGTGCAGGCCTTCTCTTTTCAGTCTCTGCCCTACTAGTAATGGGGTTAGAGAGAATTTGCACTGCATAAATCCTCTTTTGTGTGATCAGAGTAGTCCTAGCTCCTTCAATCCATGAACTGGCCATTTCCCAAACCGTCAGGCCCCTTCTAAGCATCAGTTCTTACTGGGACTCTGCCTTAGAAGGACACTCTGTCTCGCCCATATGGGCTGGACCTTGCTCTCCACCCCCAAGCTGCTGCCACGAAAGCCCTCTGAACTGGAGGAGCTTCTGGAAACGCCGGGCTCATCCATTGCCCGGCAGTTCGGTCTATGGCCACCGTCTGGCTGGGCTTCTTCCTGGGCCTGAGCAATTGTTGCCCACCCTTCAGAGGTTCTCCCCAGGTAGATCCCCAAGGATCTACTCCGCCTGAACACATCCCCACCTGCTCCCTCCCGATGAGACCAGACATGCTCTGACAACAAGGCCAGGTGTGACAAGACAGTTACAATGAAGCTCCCAGCTTGGCACATGAACCTAAAGCTGAAAACGTCAATGATTGTTTGATAACAAATTGCAAGGAGAGAACAGCGTCATTCCCCCCATGTCCCCAAACCTTGCTGCTTGGGCCTTTGCACAGGGCACCTACAGGATATGATGTTCCCGTATCGATTCTTATTGCGGTTTTCATCCTCCTTGGCTGTGTCCCACGAAGCTGTCTGCCCCTCTGGCAAAGCCTAAAAAGAAATGACAGGGAGGTTAGGGTTGCCTGACATAGGAGCTTTGTCCAAGTGTAGAGAACCAGCAAGGGAAATGGGAACCACCCGCGACAGGTCACTCATCATAAAGGGCTGTGAGGCTGGGGCCTGGGGAGAACACAGCCTTGCTCTTCTGCAAACTTTCTTGCTCACTCGCTGACTTGGATGTTATTGATGTCTTCTGCACGTCAGTCTGGAACTCACAATCTCATCCAGTAAGGGAGTCATTCATTAATTAGTTCATTCACCCATCCATCCATCCATCCATCCATCCATCCACACATCCATCCATCCATCCTTTACTTACTAAATCCCTCACATTTGTTGGCATTTTTCTATGGAACTAGAGGTGCAGAGAACTAGCGAATTCTTCCTTGAGCAGTCTGTTGACTAGGAGATGTAAGGACTAAAGGAGCAAATGTATCGTTTCTGATAGTGAAAAGTGATTGAGGAAAACAAAGAAGGACGTGGGGGTAGTGGTGAGGAATGAGACTGATTCTAGATGACACAGTGTGGGAGGCTCCCTCTGAGAAGGTAACATGTACATGGACTCAGTCCTGAAAGCAGCAGCCGTGCCAACAAAAGGAGGAGGAGCTTTCCAGGCAGAGGGAACAGCAGGTGCACAGGTAGGCAGGGAGCAAATGCCTACAGGGAGGCAGGAGGAGAGCCACAGAAACATCTCAACAGGACTTAAGAGTCTAAATTACATTAGGCTTTGTGGTTAAGGAATTCAATGTTATTCAAGGTGTGATGGGAAATCAGTAGAGGATTTTGAGCATAGGAATCCCCTAAGAAGATTTATGTTTCACAGAATGCATGCTGGCTCCTGTAGGAAACACAGACTTCAGCATGGTGGGGGAAGAATGAGGATTAGTTGGGAAGTTATAGCAGTAGTCCAGGAAAGAGATGCTGGTATCTTGGCTCCTTGGACCAGCAGTGGACCTACGAGAAGTAACTGTTTTGGGGAAATTCAATTGAATATTGTTGATTTGGGATGTCCCATAAGTAAGCTCAGAGATAAAAGAGTTGAATGTTAGTAGCTTGTTTGGGAGGCAATGTCAAAGAACATGGGTAGTAGAAGGAGGGACGTGAGACCATCAGGGAATAAAGCCAATATAGGGTACACCAATGAACAGGTTACCATTATGTGCAACCAGAGCTTAATCCCAAGGTACATCTCATTCCTCAGAGCTGTGCCACCAGAGGATGGAGGGAGTTGGGGTATTTATCTACCAACTGTCGTCTATTAGCATTTGAGGATAACTCTTGGGAACTCCCTAGTGTTTCTGCCATGCCTTGGGCAGAGTGTGCATATTCTGGGGATAACTGACTTGAAGAGCTGGGTGGACAGGGATGCCATTTGGGAAGATGGCGAAGCCTGGGCAGAAACAGGATTAGGGAGGCATGGATTTAAGTGTTGTGTTTTAGGTATTAAAAAGCGCTTAGAGGGGCTGGTGCTGTGGCACAGCGAATTAAAGCCCCAGCCTGCAGTGCCAGCATCGCATATGGGTGCTGCTTCAAGTCCCTGCTGCTCCACTTCCGATGTGCCTGGGAAAACACATGAGGATAGCCCAATTTGGGGGGCCCCTGCACCCATGTGGGAGACCCAGAGGAAGCTCCTGGCTCCTGGCTTCAGATCGGCTCAGCTCCGGCCGTTGCGGTCATCTGGGGAGTAAACCAGTGGATGGAAGACCTCTCTCTCTCTCTCTGTAACTCTGCCTTTCAAATAAATAAAATATAAATCTAGAAAAAGTGCTTAGAACAATGCCCATCCACCAACTACTATGTGTTTTATAACAGACTCAAAATAATACAAATAACAATATTAATAACAGCAGCCAAGTTTGAGATGCCTATTGGATGTTAAATAAGAAGTTGGACATAAAGGTCCAGAGCTTAGCAGGGGGCAGGAGACAGGCGTCCTCAATCAATTTACGAGGATGGAAGCACAGATAAGATAGGAGCGAACAGACATGCGGAATGATTTCTAAGAGCTATGAGCTAAGTGATACAGAAACAGAAGCAAGGGTGCAGTCAGTTATTTAACAGAGAAGGAGAATGGCCTCATGGGAGTGGAAGGACTTCAGCAGAGCCCCAGGAGCAGGAAGGCCAGGCAGCGTGCTGCTTACTGCCTCCACCCCACCTCTTGCCTTGCTTCTGGGATTGCATTCGCCCCAGCTGCAGTCTGCACAGCTCATTGTCAGCAGCACAAGGGGCGTGGGCTTCATTCCTCTCATCCACAGCCTTGGTTTTCCGTCTACTCCTCACTGGGTTCCCCCAAGCGAGGAGGAGTCTGTAAGCAGACTGGTCGGAAGCTCAGGCACGCAGCAGGCCCTGTTGTTCGGAAAAGGCGAGTGCCCAGGCACAGTGCCACCTTTTTTGCTTCCAGACTCTCAGGCGTTAAGTGCACCTGGGTGGGTTTCTGGAGCAGGGCTTTGCAGGCTGTTTCCCAGTCCCTGTTGCATCTCCTCATCCTCAGATTACTACTGGGGAGTGAGAGCAGTCAGAGACAAAAAGCAACCATAGGACCATGGCTGTGTTCCAATAAATCTTTATTTACACAAACAGGTGTTGGGCTGGAGTTAGCCTGCACTTCTAGGTTTCTGATCTTCACCCTGAAAGCATGACCATGGTCCCCAACCATGGAGTGATTGTGAAGGTATAGTGGGTGCCCTTTCTGCTACCGACCCATTCCAGGTTTACTGGGAGGCACGGGTTAGCGGTCTTTGCTTGGGCTTCCTAATTTAAGCTGCGTTCCCCAGCTTAGCTTCACCCAGGATTTAGATGGGAATAACAAAGTGCCTTCCCTCTATGAATAGACCAGGATTTTTTTTTTCTTTGTGTGCATCTTTAGATGGTTATCTCGAAGAGCAGGTAAACCAGGAATCGAACTACCACTAATTCCTGCCTTTAATCTGGGTGTGGCAAGGACTATGAAGGTAGGGATATGCTCACTTACAAATGTGGAGCTTATAACCCTAAAGGCTTCCATAGCCTCGGCAACTCATGACCAGAGCCTAGGGAGATTACTGACGCCATAAACAAGAGTGTCAAATTGTTAAATCAACATCAGGAGTCACTGTGTACTTGCGTCTCATGGGGGATCTGTCCTTAGTGTGTTATCCAATGTGAAGTGATGCTATTACTAGTACTGAAACAGTATTTTTACACTTTGTGTTTCTGTGTGGGTGCAAACTGATGAAATCCTTACATAGTATATATTGAATCGATCTTCTTTATATAAAGATAATTGCAAATGAAAAAAAAAATCTTGGTGTTAAACTGGAAATTGCATAGACAATTAATCAATTTTTTAAAAAAAAAAAAATCATGTAGGATCTCTGTCCTTAATGTGCTGTACATTGTGAATTAATACTATAACTAGTACTCCAACAGTATTATCATTTTGTGTCTCTATGCGAGGGCAAACCGTTGAAATCTTTACGTAATACGTACTAAATTGATCTCCTGTGTATAAAAAGAATTGAAAATGAATCTTGATGTGAATGGAAGGGGAGAGGGAGCGGGAAAAGGGGAGGGTGGGGGGAGGGAGGGAAGTTGTGTGTGGGGGGAGCCATTGTGGTCCATGAGCTGTTCTTTGGAAATTTATATTCTTTAAATAAAAGCTTTATAAAAAATAAATAAATAAATAAATAAATAAATAAATATAAAAAAAAAAAAAAACAAATGTGGAGCTTAGCGCACGTTTCTCCTCTTCCTCCCCTTCCTGTTCCTTTTTAAAAGACCGACACCCTGCATGCATCTCTCCACCAGCTCAGGCCTGAGCTGGGCTGCAAATGCTCATTGCCGCCTGCACAAGGCTCTCAGAACTGGGATCCCAGCCCCGGCCACAGTCTTGCACTCTTGTCAGACAACTCCAGCCCACACAGGTTCACCTTCCAGATCATTCTGTGTGGCATGGAGGAGCTTGCTGGTCTGTGTTAGCACTGCACTTTCTGATGTTCAAGCTGAATTTTGGGGGGGGGGGGTGTTCTACTGAAACCCTTTATGACAAAGGTCAACCCACTGCTCATCAACTGCATCCCCTCAAAGGGCTGTGGAGCCAAAGGCAGGGCACTCGACATGCTTTTATACTAAGTCTGGAAAAAAACAACATTGAATAACAGGGTGTGGGTCACCATTTGCTTAAAATCTCTTTGGGGTTGCACAGGAACATCCCCTGGGCAGATTTAAAAGTTGAAGGAGCACTAAGGCCCTACCCCACACCAGTGAAGTGGGACTCTGAGGTGGGACACAGACTTCAGTGTCTGGAGCTCCCATGTGATGCCTGTGAACAGAACGTCTACCTGGAGGAACACCCCCCCCCCCCAAGTCTCCTCGCTGGTTTCTCTTGCTCTGGGTTTGTTCCCTCCAATCCATTCCCCACCGTCACTAGAGAGATCTTTCTAAAATCTAAATCCCAAGTGCTCCCCCTTGTCACGTCCCCAGGATCAATTCTACTCCTAAAATACCAAGTTCTCTATGGCTCCACCCCACAGGGCCCTCCAGGTTCACTCCTCCCCCTTCCTTCGATCAGCCGACTATAAGGTATTTCAGAGTTCTGAGACTTTATGCATGCTGTTCCCTCCACCTCACATTCTCCTCCCTGAGTCTGCCTAGCAAACTCCTCTGTGTCCTTCAAAACCCAGTTCACACATATTCTTTGTGAAACCTCTGTTCAGCCTTCCTCACCCCCATTGCAGCCCTAGCTAGAATCAGCCACTTCTTGGCTGGTGCATGCGGCTCACTAGGCTAATCCTCTGCCTGCAGCGCTGGTACCCCGGGTTCTAGTCCCAGTTGGGACACCAGATTCTGTTCCAGTTGCCCCTCTTCCAGTCCAGCTCTCTTCTGTGGCCAGGGAGTGCAGTGGAGGATGGCCCAAGTGCTTGGGCCCTGCACCCGCATGGGAGACCAGGAGGAAGAGCCTGGCTCCTGGCTTTGGACTGGTGCAGTGTGCTGGCTGTAGTAGCCATTTGGGGGGTGAACCAAAGGAAAGAGAGCTTTCTGTCTCTCTCTCACTGTCTAACTCTGCCTGTCAAATAAAAAAAAAGTAACATTGCTTAGAATCAACCACTTCTATTATGTCACCATCTTGTAGTTTTGTTGATTTCCCAACCTGGCCACAGGTTTCCTCATGGAAAGGACAGCATCTTATTTACTACTACATCTGCAGAGCTGGGGGTGGGCTCTGGATTTCCTGTGAGCTTGAATGATCCCTCTGCAAAGAAGATCAGTGGAGAACCAGTGACTGAGGTGGCTTCTGTGCCGTTTGAAGGCCAATTCTGGAATCACATAGAAGTATGTGACCTTGTGTATCATCTAGTTGTGTTCCTGTCCATCATGGCCTTCCAGGCACCTAAGAAGTAGATCCACGCATCTCCCACTTGGGCGCCCTCAGTGACAGGGAGTTCACAACCTCCCAGAACTCCCTGCCTCTCTTTGGGGAAGACTCACTGCACGTTTGCCTCTTTGAATCCCATGCCTTGGTTTTCTTTTTCTTCCTGGGGACCCATGGAAGTGTGCGCCCTCTGGACTGTGATACCGCCGAGATCTGGCAAACGTTACAGTTCACAGAACTCTCAACATCAAGGCCATGGAGCCTCCCCGGCAGGCAGCTCTTCCTTAACCAACACAGACCTAGCAAAACAGTGGTGATGAGGAATGTCAGTTCTCTGTGGGAAACCACCACAGACCCTGGTACAGTCCCAGGAGCCTCCTTCTCCCCCAAGTGGAGGCTGACAGAGAGAGAATGGATCTGGGGGGCAGTGCTGATGTTGTCAAAGGCAGAGAAGCCAAGGGCTAATACAGCCACCCGGGAGGGAGTGGTAATGACCCCCTAATTGGCAAGCTTTGATCACACATCCATTTCCCTTTTGAGGGAGCTGCAATCTAACTGGGATAATCTCTTCAAGGGAAAAATGTGAGGGGGTTAAAGTATGAAAGGGAGAGTCATCTCCATCTTCAAAGCAAGCAAGCGAAGGGGCATTATTTTTACATTAGCGGCTAGTTACAGTAGATTGACCAGGGAATGGTGGCAGTCATTAGGAGCTAATCACATTCTTTTGAAACCAAGATTGCCATATCATTATATTCATCCATTATCAATCTCTGCTTTCCTTTTCTCATTCTCTTCTCCTTAGAGTGTTGAGCTCTGGTTTCGCATTCCTCTCTAGGAAAATGTTCCCTGGTCTGCTACAGTGTTGCTTTCCATGGAAGGTGCCTTTTGTTTTTAAACCAAAGGATGTATTTGGGGATTTCTTTGTCCCTGGAGAACCGAGCTTTGGTATTTGTAGACTCTTAAAAAGTCAGATTGGGAAGGGTCGAGAAAATTGTTTGTATAAATGAGCAAGGTGAGGTCCCGAGACAGCAAACGATGTGCCCAAGACACAGACTGAGTCTTCCTTCCCTTCCTCACTTCCTTCTTTCCACGCGGCCACCTGTGCTGCATCTTGGAGGTAACGAGTGGAAGAAACAGGCTCATTCCCATTCATAGTTCTATTTGTGGGGAGGGATAGACCATAAATAAGCAAACCTATAGAAAATTGGGTATATCAAGGGCCATCAAGGGGATGACTAAGTAGATGGGGTAGGCAGTGATTAGAGGATTAGAGGAAAGGGACAACTTAGGCTTGGGCACGACTCCTCCAAAAGGTGACGTCTGAGAGAGAATCAGCCCTGATACTGAGGAGCTGGCCTGGCACTCAATGCGGGGCCCTGGCATCCCCTGTTGAACATCAACAATATCACAGCTCACTCACACCCAACAAGGCTGTTCTATGATGGCAAAGGTACCCCTATTCCATCTAATATGAATGACTACTGCTTCTTTGTGTTAAAATCTTCCCTTCTGAAGTTAAGATTTATTAAGATATCTAATCACAGCACTTCCTAGTAGAGTCCTATTTGTAACAGAGCCTTGCTTCCTTAAACTGTTCCCCAAATCACCTAACACGGCGCATTTTCTGAGTCCTAACTTCCTCTTCCTGAGATGTCTCACAGTCCCCCAAGTGTATGCACTCAGCTTGCTGCAACAAGCAATAAACCCAACTGGTTTAACACTGGGGCTGTTTGACACACTGAGCTGAAAAGCTGACGATGAGCAGGTGCCAGCCACCATAAGTGCTGAGGAAAGAATGGTACAGTCTCTGGGATGGAATGAGTACATTGCGTTCTAGAACTCAAAGGAAGGCTCTCCAGAGCAGACAGAATAAAAGGTGAG
Organism: Sylvilagus floridanus; assembly: GCA_949820135.1. Taxonomy (NCBI): domain Eukaryota; kingdom Metazoa; phylum Chordata; class Mammalia; order Lagomorpha; family Leporidae; genus Sylvilagus; species Sylvilagus floridanus. The sequence continues at coordinate 113,709,226 of OX463231.1, forward strand.
AATGATACATGATGAGGACTGGGGGACTGCAGGGACATTCAATCAAGGTCAAGAGCGTGAGTCTTATTCTGAGAAATTCTGGACATTTCTTAAGAGGTGGGGGCTGAGACAATGCCAGCATAAGTTGACGAGAACACTTGCACCGGAAACCCCCTTTATTCTTGTTGATACACTTAAAAGATTTTATCCTAAAATTATCATCTGGTGCCTGGCCCAGACCAGCTCTCCTTATGATTAAAACCCACCCTCCCAGCCAGGAAACCGGGGCCCACTGAAACCACTGGAAGGCTCAGATCACATGACCGCAAGCCACAGGTTGCTTGTTCCCTGCTGATTCACTCCATAGGACTGCAACTACTTCCCTACTTAGAACTCTATTCCCTTTTAGAACTGAAAATTATGTCTGAGGCCTCCTGAGCTGGTGCCTTTTTCTACCTGTTGGTTTGACCCTATTTAGCTAAGAGGGCCAATTCTCAAGCTTTTCGTGCATCTTTGGACACTCTTCTTTGGAGCTGTGCTTTTTAAAGTAATGCCCAAAATAGTGTGACATCAGAACACGATACTCCCAAGAGCATCTCACCTCCAAGCCAAGGTTGAGGGAATGGCCAGCACGTCATTTAGCTGTTCACCCCGCTATCCTCAGCAGATTTTGTCAGCTCTGATACCCCCATTCACTCTCTCTGACTTGACTGCATCCCTGGAGATAATTGGATATGATATGCCTCGGGGTGCAGCAAAACCAGACCCAGGGACTGCTGATCAGGCAGTTCCCGGCAGACGCTTCAGGGCAGAGCTGCAGCCCGGGCTCCTCCACAGTCAGTCCAGCCCGTCAGGATTTTCCCATGACCCTGCCTGTCACCGACGTGGGAAAGATTCGGGAAAGTCGTCACTGAGGAGATGCCATCTCACGTGGACCTGTCACCATTTATCTTGTTAAGGAATACGCTTTGCACATGAAGTCAACGGGAGATTTTGGACATTTCTTAAGAGGTGGGGGCTGAGACAGTGCCAGCGTCAGGGTAAGTGGCTGAGAACACCTATCCCCGGAAACCCCCTTTATAATTCACGGAACAGCAGGGCTTCGCAAAAGGCAGACAGACCAGTGTTTGAGTGTTTTTACTGCAAATCTTTTTACTACTCAAAGTGTCAACTTTCCTGAAAATGAAGTCAATAACATACACTTCAGGTGAGGGGAGGGCATTTCATGACACAGGGGCAGCAGTATGGGCTGTTTGTGGCTCATGGAAATCTTAGGTATCTTGGTTATGTTGGTCTTTACATAACTCTATGCATTTTTTAAAACTTACAGAAATTACATCCCCTCAATATGAATTTACACTATGCAATTTTTACAGTGTACAGACACTGTACATAGTTGGTGACTGACATAATGCCTGTATCACCAGCCCAGTGCCTGGCACACAGGCATTCAGCAGCTCCTTCTAGTTTATCCCAAGCATACAGTGCTAAGCCTTCTGGGTCTGCTCCTGGAATTCACGCCCTGGCTCCATTTTATCAGAAGTGTCTGGGAGTTTTTTATTTTTATTTTTTGTCAGAAGGGAAAGGATGGAGATTTCCTGCAACATACATCCTAGTTTGTTTTGGACCAAAGGGTATAGGACTATCAGTTTTAAAACTGAGTTCATTCTGGGAAAAATGGACAAATGGGTGACTGTAGGTATAGGTAGGGCATGGTGTTCAGAGAATGGGCATGACTGTCATGATCTGCTGGAAGCCAGAGCTGCTCTTCATTGCAGGCTATGGGTTCATTTAACCCCACATGTACCAAAGTCTGTGGCCCACCGGTCAATGGCAAGGGCCACCAAGGATTGCCATACAGGTTGAGCACTACACAGGAACAGCACGTTTCAGGTAGCACCCTGCATACGGCAGACACAACAGACTTCTACATGAACTGTGACTATTTCCTGGACAATGACAGTCCATGACCTTGAGGCAGGTGCCCCTGTTGCTATTTCACTCTAAGATGTTATATGAGTTAGCTGTGGCCTTGGCGGAGGCCAGGCTTTCAACAAATGCCACCTTCCCTGCTGTGTTGAAAAGCACATCCCTTAGGGATTACAAATGTGGACACAGAAGGCAGGAAGGATGACTAATGACGTCTACTCAGAGTGGCATCAGGAGAGCAAATATTATTGCGCACCATGTCACTAAATAGGCGGTAATTTATGAGCTCTGCTGGGAAAACTAAGCAGAGAATCAGGCTGTAGCAAGATGGGGTATTTGTCTGTGACAGGAGCTTTGATCAAGGCAAAGTAGTTGAATGCACGCTGGTGTGTAGAGTCACAAAGCACCCTTTAAAAGGCTCAACGAAAAGCTACAAAGTCTTTCAAATGACAAATTCTGGGCCAATGGTTCTCAAACTTTGCTAGTATCCAGATACCCTTGGGGATTTGGTAACATGCAGGAGCCCAGGTTCTTGGCTGCAACCATGAGCCTGTGCCTCGGTGCCATGTACTGACTCTCAGGTGCTTCTGACACAGGTCTCAGTCTAAGCCATGGTTTCAGGCAGCAAAGTAGACAGGAATAAGAGATTTACAGGGAAGATTCCATGTCAAATGGGAAGGCAGATGCTTGGTATGCTGTGGAGACTGTCCACAGACGTGCTGGTCTTTCCATATTGGTTTATTTCTTCAAGAAATGCTGCCTTTATTTTTTTGAGGGGAGGGGATGTAACTATACTTACATACCTAACATTCTTCACCAGCACTTTATAATTCAGTTAAGGTCATGGTCTACATTTCTATACTACTTTCCAGATGCTTCAGGGAAGAGATGAGTCAGATCCTGACCGTCAACAAGGCCACAGCTTAACAGGGAAGCTCATGTGCAAGGTCTGTCTCTCCCCCAGATCCACGCTGATGATCTTGGGGATCCCTGTACCCCACTCCAGGCTGTAGACTCCCAGGCCTTCCAGTTGCCTACACATTGTCCCCATCATCAAATATGCACATCTGGGTGGCCGGTTCTGGGTCCCTAAACTTGATGGCAGGCAGCTAGCATCACAAGGTAGATTGCCAGAGGCTATGATTATGGCCCTGTGAATTCTGTTCAGGGGGACAGTGCAAGGGGTGTTGAGTCCTATTTATCTCCCCATCTCCTTTCATTTTATTTCCCTTTTCATAGGCGGTCTTCTTTGTTTCCCCTCTAAAAGCTGGCTGTAACGCTGCAATTCTTTTATGTTTTCAATCTTTGCATATATAGCTCTGTGGTTACCCTTAACTGTCAGTTTTTGTTGTTGTTGTTCAACTCAAGGTCTCATCTTTTGGGAGGCTTCAGACTGATCTAGGCAACAAGAAGTGGCAAAAAGCAACAATAGACAATAACAACAACAATGCATCTTTGCCCTGAACCTTCCTTACTCAAGGTCTCCTGAGCATTTTACAGAGTCCTGTTACAGCATCACATAGCGAGAGCATGGACTCCCTTTAAATAAGGCCTCCATTGTCATTGTCTTCACGTAGCTTCCTATCTCCGGTGCCTAACACAGGGTAGGGTCCGCAGTAACTACTCAATCAGTGTTTCTGGGCAGATGAATGCCTACAGGTAGAAGCACACATTACCAGGCTCCGGAGTCTCTGCTAACTATGTAATCTAACATTTCACAGAAGCTGAAACTGGGACCATAAGAGAGGAAGGCCTTGCCAAAAACACCCAGCAGCTCAAGAGCAGATTCCGAACTGACAGCCGGTTTCTCTTGAGTACCGCCTGGAAATTGTGGAAGTGGTTGGGAGCATGCTCATTAAGCACACACACAAATACTATTTGCCCTGTTACAAACAGGATGATAAGTGGAAGCAGAAAAATAGACTACAAGGCAAGGAGGGAGTTAACAGATGTCTTCCACTGTAGTTCCTGCCTGCTGGAAACATTGTAACCTGAAACCATCTGGGTTGCTGATACCTTTAGGGTGCTCCCTAGAAATGGCCCCTTTTCTTCCTTTCCTAATCTTGGGGTGCAGTGGGATGGGGTGAAACAGCAGGAGGAGCCCAGGCCTTTCTCTTTTGGTCATTATGAGTTTTCACAGGTGCAGAACCTGTGGTTCTGGTTTTCCCATCCACGCCTGACTTGCGCATCTGCCCCTACTTCTTCAGGTTGCTTCCCAGAACCATTGTGATCCGCAAATGAGGGAGCTCAACCAGAAATCCCTGCGGTCACCTGCCATGGCGTGCTCTGTGACTGTGTCACCAACCCGGGAGAGAAACACAGTGGCAGCCCTGCCCAGGTGGCTCTGGGCAGAGAGGGAGGCACAGGGCTGCCCTGAAGCTTCTACCTCTGTGCTTATGTCCCCCCCCCCGGGGGGGGCTGCCTGCCTCTGCCATATACTGATGACGAAGAGCAAGATGGCAACAGCAGTCTGTGCCCTGGAAAGCCATGGACAAGGCGTGTCTGCCCAGCCCTGGAAAATGAACAAATGTTTGCTCCTCATTAGGCAGCATCCTATTCCTCCCAGCTGTTCCCTGTTGATTTAAACAGTCTTAATGGAGCTGTAATAACAAGATACCTTCTGGATGCCCTGCTGGGTTCTTCCCATTCTTATGACAGCCTGTCTGGTTGGGACTGGGATGAACATGCTTCCTTCCTTCTCTCCATCACAAAGTCTCCCTCATCTTCCCCAGACTTGCTCCTCTTCTAACTCAGATGGCTAAAGGTACAGGGCACACAGATAACCCTGTCCTTTATCCAACATCCATTAGCGTTTTCATCCATGCTTAGGGTTTCTGTTTTGTATGTGGGAAAGGGAGGGGAATTTGGGTGGGGGAACTAGGATGAGGAGGAGGGAGGATGCTGTGGTCCAGGATCATGGCAGGTCCCTCGACTTGGACATGGCTATGTTCCCTCAGCAGGGGTGCAGCTGAGAGTCAGCGAGTAGAACAGGTGAGGCGATGAGGCCGCAGGCAGAAGCAGGACACACACTGGGGGTGCCATGTGTTTCCTTAGTTCACTGCCTTGCCACTGCAAGAGGATGTTCAATCACTTGGAAGCTTAGGAAACACTGGCCCTGCATTTCCCCCAGCATCCATGCCCACAATTCTTATTTGATTGGTCTGAAACGTGGCCTGGGTGTCGGAATTTTTAAAACCTCCCCAGGTATTTCTAACATGCAGCCAAGGCTGAAAACCTCTGATGGACAGCCAGGTCTACATGGCAGAGGAAGTTTTTCTCGTGGGTCTCCTTGAGTTCTTAGGAGCCCCAGGCCCACAGCCAGTCAGAATAGCTAGAGCCTGAGCATAACCATAGGGGTAGTACCCCAGGAGTGGAGCCCTGGGGTTCCCCATGGGAAGGAGGCCCGTGGGTTCCTGCTCAGTCTCCCAGAATATCAACCACAGAGGGTTCTCTGAATCATTTTGACCCACACTCTTGCCTTGACTTCATAAATCTAGAAGACTGGGGGGAGGGCATTGACCTGTCTACCATTTCCCAGATCCTTCTTGAAAGTGACAGGACTCGAATCCAGGCATTCTGACTTGCAATTCAGGACTATTCATGTATCACTTCAAATAATGGAACTTAAAATATGAACTAGGAGACTCAAGCCTTCATGTCAAAGAGAAGCAGCTGATTTTATGGCTTTACATTCAGAGATTGTGTGGGCTTGCCTGGGCTCTGAGCCCAATCTCCTGGTTCCGGCAGTCCCCTCTTTTCCTTGAATTGCTGTGCTGGCCGCCTACCTGCCTCTGCCTCTGGTGTCTGGGCTGCAATCACCATGAGATTTAAAATGTAAATCTACTTAAAACCAACCAACCAATCAACCAGCTTGCTCCCTTCTATGGCTCTCATGGCCCCCGAAAAAAAACCCAATCTCCTTAGCCCAACAAATAAACGCTCTGGTGACCCTTGCCCTGTTGACAATGTCAGCCCTGCCTCCCTCCATGCCCTCTCCCCTCTCTGTATACCAACTGTCCCGGCTCCTGAGTCAGCCTGCTCCATACACTCGCATGCCATGCCTTGTTCTGGTTCCTCTGTGTGGAACACTCTCCCCTCCTTTCACTGGCTTATTCCTGTTTCTCAAGCTTTGATTTAGGCTTTAGGTCTCCCAGAGAGTCACTGCCCATCTACCTGTGTGCTAGGCTAACACATCCCACCCTATGGGTCCCTATTGCTCTGCTTGTACCTCTATTGCTGCCCTTTGTCAAGAAGCTAAAACGATCGATTTATAGACCTGTCTCTAAGAAAGGATTCTAAGTCCCCCAGAAGGCAAGGGCTTTATTTACTCCTCAGTTCCTAGAACCGAGCCCAAGAACTGTCCTAGGAAAGCGCTTACTTGTCTCAAAGAAAAGGCCAGTCCTTGATCCTTGTCTCTACGCTCGCATGGTAACCTAATCCCAGTCTTGTGACTTTAATATCATCCATAGGCCAATAATTCCCAAAGCTTTCTCTCTCCAGCCCAGGCTTCTAGCCCAGATTTAAAACTCATGTAGATAGCTTCCCACCTGCCACCCTCACAAGGATGCCCCATACACATTACAAACTCAGGTCAAACGGAGCCTTTAGCTGTTCCTCCTCTGCTCTACCTGCAGCATCTTGGTCTCTGTGGCAGTCCCATCCCTCCACTGGCAATAGTCTCAGAGTCATTCTTAATTCCTCTCTTTCTCTGACATGCTACATATTAGGAAATCCTGTTGGCGCCATCTTCAAAATATATTCAGATGTGGGCGGCTGTGGCTGTGGTTAAGGCTCCACTTGGGATACTTGCACTCCATAGTGAAGTGCTGGGTTTGAGTTTTGGCTCTGATTTCACACTTTAATTTCCTACTAATGTGCACCCTGGGAGGCAGCAGCGATGGCTCAAGTAGTTTGGTCCCTCCTGCCCTTGTAGGAGAACTGGGTTGAGTTCTTGGCTTCTGGCTGGTCTAGTCCTGGCTTTTGTAGGTATTTGAGAAGAGAACCTGTGGATGATAGTTCTGTTTGTCTCTTTCTCCCAGTCTGTGTGTGTCTCTCTCTGCCTTTTAAATATCCAAGTACATATTTATACACATTCAAATGTGTGTATCTGTGTGTGTGTGTATATTCTGAATCCAACCACTTCTTGCCATCTCCTCTGCTATACCTAGCCTTTGGCACTAATCTCTATCCCAGGTTACTGCAATGACCCCTAACAGGTCTCCCTGCTTTTACCCTTGCCTCCTTATATGCACACAGAGGTTAGCATGAGTCTTTCAAAATAAAATCAGATAATTATCACTTATCTTCTCACAATGTGTCAGTAGCTTTCCATTTCATTCAGAGTGAAAGCCCACATTCTTATGACGACTTGTGATACACTACATGGGCAGGTCCCTCTCTAGTTCTACAGTGTAGTCTTCTGTTATCTTTACCCCTTTCTTGTTCTTCTGCAACCCACACCTCCTTGCTCCTGCTTCTCCATGCCAGTTTCATCACTCCCTGCACCAGGAACGCTCTTGCTCCAGGCATCTTCTACCAGTTCCAGGTCCATATCTCACTTTCTAATGAAGCAATACCCTTCTACACCACCTAATTCTAGAACCTCCTTTACTTCATGTCCTGGGCATACAGCATCTCCTTTCGTTGATCTACTCCTCCTTTTCCAGTGCTATTTAAGTACTGTATTATCTGAAGATTTCCCCATACCTCCTATTCTTCATGCTCTTCTAGAATCTGGCAACTGTTGCTCCTCAACAGATGGTGTCTAATCCCTCCCCCCTTAAATGTGGAAATTGCTTATAACCAATAGAATGAGGCTGTAATGATATAGTGTGACATTCACATCTAGGTCCCAAACACAACACACTTTTCACCTGGTTAGCTGGGAAGCACATTGTTGGAGCTCTGAGCCACCACATAAATGTCCAGCTATGGTTGGCTCAGGGTTAGGATGATTCTAGCTATCACAGGAACCTTGATGACCACCACGACATCCAGTAAGCCTAGGAAAGTGCACTCGCACATTGTGGAAAGACTTTCAGTAAGTAATGTTTTCCAATTAACCCTCCGATAATCAAAAAATACTGTTAACTAGAAGCCAAGCATTCCAGCCAGCTAATTAACATAATTTGAACAAATTAAAGACAAGCCTAGCCTCATTAGAGATATTTTTGGTTGAGGTTCAAATGGTAGAATATGCATATTGTTTGCTGTCTCATTATAAAAGTATAAAAGCAGCTTATTCCCACACTGGAAGGTTTGGAAAATGCAAAAAGGTACAAAGAAGACATTTTACAAAGCAGCCCACCAAACGGGGATGGCTGATTTTAAAAGAAATTTCATTCTGAAAGGAAATGCACCAAAATAGTCAACTACATTTGTATTTCTCTCTTCAAAGTTTACGTGGCACATTGTGAGAACACGGCTGTCTCAGACTTTGGTCACCTATCTCTTTTACCAGTAAGTCACATAGCTCCCTTAATGCTATTTGAAACTTTAAACCAAGTCACTATGACCGACGAACCATCTCGACATTGAATATGTCTCTACAAATCACACACTTTCTCCTGACATTTGCTCAACCAACAGATCTGCACACAAGTGCATACACACACTTGTGTACCCCACTCTCCCCTCAGAGGGGGTGCCATTCAACTGCTTAGGAAATAAGATTTCAGGGATGGGAAGCTAATGAGCTCATTTCCTCTGATTCTCACTTCAATATTCTTGCCCAGATTTGTAGACAGGGCATATGAAAAATGCTATTTTCCTTAAACCATATTTGAAATTAACTGCTGGCTCTCCCAAGCTGGTAATTACTCACGCCCATTGACATAAACGTTTTGGTTCTCATAAATATGTCAAACATGCCCCTTGCCACCATGTTTTATACGCTCATAAAGTTTTAGGACCAGACAGGCCCTTGGAAATCACCTTATCCAAATTCATCCTTCAGTTAATAAAGATTTTGGAAACTCAGAGAGCTAAGATCACTTTACTTACTGTACTGAAATCCAAATTTCAGCTGTGTAAACCCTCAGTTTAGCACCATTTCATGACCTCACACAACTTCTGAAATATTGCTCTGTAAGCTCCTTCCTGGAATATAATCTGAGAGACACACTTAGTCCGCAGGATCAAGGGTTCCAAACGTGTGGAGGGTGAGCTAGTGAGTCGTCACTGCACCCAGTAAAACTGAACCAAACATATCTGGGGCACACGCTGCATGTGATCGAGTGAAAAAGAAGATCGAAGAGAAAACTCACGCATATAACTCAGAGCATGGCGCACAGAAGATGTTCAAGGGACATTTGGGGAAGGAAGGAGGAGAGAGAGGGCGGCAGGGAAAGCGGGGGAGACACAGCTTGTTTTTAACACTGGCTACAGCTGGGTTGTACTTGTACTAGGAGAGTTGCGAGGTTTCTCTTGGGAGCTGCTGCTGGTTCGGGAAAACAGCTTAATGGATTTTTCCTCCTATTTTGCTTTACTTATGTTTGTAAAAGGTGTTGTCTAATGGGCAAGGTTTGAAACAAAAGGAGTGAGGGCAGACAGCTCAATTGTTCTGCATAACAAAGGAGGGGGCGGCGAGAGAGTCCGATCCTGAGCTCTGTGGGGAGGAGGAAACCTTGAGACACCCAAGAGAACATTGGGAAGGGAGTGGGTAGAGATGTGTCAGGACACCAGAACCGCAGAAGGCACTGTGGGCACCTGCGTGGTCGCAGAACTAAGAACAGCGCCGAGTTATGGTGCTCCCTGTACTTTGCTCAGCCCTCCGTTATTCCTTGAACACCAGCAACAGCCACTACCCATACACCCCTTGTGCAAGAGATGCTTTGGGGAGGAAAGAAAAGGTACTGACTTCAGGGGTGGGGAGAGGCTGCAAGGAGAGGGCACCGCCGTTATCAGAGATGAGGTACTGGGGTCGCTGCTGTGGCTTAGTGGGTAAAGCCGCCGCCTGCAGTGCTGGCATCCCATATGGGCACCAGTTTGAGTCTGGGCTGCTCTGCTTCTAATCCAGCTCTCTGCTATGGCCTGGGAAAGCAGTAGAAGATGACCCAAGTCCTTGGGCCCTTGCACCCATGTGGGAGACCCGGAAGAAGCTCCTGGGTTGGCACAGCTCTGGCCATTGAGGCCAACTGGAGAGTGAAGCAGTGGATGGAAAACCTCTCTTTCTCTCTGCCTCTCTTCTCTCTCTGTAACTCTGACTTTCAAATAAATAAATATTTTTAAAAAACTAGATGAGGTATCGCCTTGGGGAGGAGGTGAGACCACCACAGAAGCACAAGTACAGGACACGAGGTGAGCTGGGTGAGCAGGCCAGGAATCAAGGGTGGGATGGGGGTGCTGCCTTCCCTGTAGCTCAGGGGATAGGAGCTTAAGTACCTGTGTTTTCAAAGGGAAGGAAGGTGTGGCTCCAAACTGCAGAGCTTGTGGGGATAACTAAATAATGACAGGGACCATGGACGGGCCGCGCCTCGGCTCACTTGGTTAATCCTCCGCCTGTGGCAACGGTACCCTGGGTTCTAGTCCCGATTGGGGCACCGCATTCTGTTCTGGTTGCTCCTCTTCCAGTCCAGCTCTCTGCTGGGCCCCAGGAGGGCAGTGGAGGATGGCCCAAGTGCTTGGGCCCTGCACCGGCATGGGAGACCAGGAGGAAGCACTTGGCTTCGGATCAGTGCAACTCATTGGCCGTGGCGGCCATTTTGGGGGGTGACCAATGGAAGGAAGATCTGTCTCTCTGTCTCTCTCTCACTAACTCTGCCTGTCAAAAAAAAAAATGACATGGACAGGGAGGGACAAAGAGACAGGGACAGGGAGAGGAAGACAATGAAGAAGTTACTAGAATCTTTTAGCTTGGTGCTCCTCAGATTGAACCTGGGGTTCCAGTTCAAATGCGGCTTCTGATTCGGTAGGTCTGGGTGGGGCCCAAGACACTGCAGTTCCAGCAGACCCCCAGGTGATGCTGATGTGGCTGGGCGGGGGGGGGGGCACACTTTTCACAGCAAGACTTTAGTAGCCTAGGAAGCCCCAGAACCAGTGGGGAGTTTTCGCAAGGCTGGTGTCTCACCTCGTATTCCTCTTTGAACCCGTAGCCCTGGCCTCTCTTCATCTGCGTGATGTGCTGCAGCAGGTCGGCCACCCGGATGGCAGGCTGGAACTGGTCCCGGGGGTAGCTCATCTCCACGGGGTCGCAGGTGCGGTAAGGGTGAGTCTGGATCGTGAGGGTGGGCTGGGAGAGCTCCCCGCGGCTGCCATCTGCTTCAAAGAGAAGGGGCAGAACAGACATCACCTATGGAGCTTGGTCCTTTGTCCTCCCTGCCTCTCCCAGGGTGGCCTGTGAAGGGTCCAGGGGACGAACTTCGGGCTCAACTGATCAGGACACTGCACAAAGACTCCCGAGACACACTGCTTCCCTGGCATGGCTGGGGCGGTAGACCTAACCATTAAAACAACAAACCAAGTACCCTCGGTTGCTTTGCATTGCAAAGCTGTGTGTAGGCGAAGACCAGGTTCCAGGTTGATTCTCATGCCCTGCCTGTCTCAGACCTTCCTGCAGTCCCCCAGGCTCGTCAGAACAGCCTTGGCCAATCCCAGACCCAGCGAGGAGCCAGACAAGAGCGATATCCACAGCACTCGCTTGTTTAGGAATCAGGGTGTCTGCAACTAGTTTCTGAGGCCTGCCTGCAGATAAGGAACGCCCCAGCATCTGCACAAAGAACCATACGCCTGCTCTGCTCCACCTGCCTGCATCCCTAGGAGCTGGTTTCTCTACTAGTTTTCTTTGGATTGTCCACTGGGAGGAAGCACAGCCCGTCTTGGACCCAAAGAGGCTACAGAGCTCTGAGCCATTCAGTAGCTATCTCCAGCGATGGGATCTGTGACAGGGACCACCTGCTTCCCATTGTCTAGTCTCCCTGCCACTGTTGCTCCAGGGGCATCCCTGACCCCAGCTCGCAGGCGGGGACACCTGGACGTCTTCCTTCAGCCCTGCTGCTTCCCCGAGGCCTGGATCCTAGGCCTCGTTTCTTTCATAAAGTCTCTCTTTGAAGTAAGTTCTATACACTGCTCTGATAAAAAATCCTGCACACCCAATGAGCTGCTTTAATGGCTTCTTTTAGTTTGGCCATGCTGGAAACTGACGCCTGCTCAGGTTGAGTTTGAAATCCTCTGTTCCCCTTGGACCTGTAAAGCCAGTATCTTTCCCTACCAGCTCTCTGCTCACATTCATTGTCAGTCTTTCAGGGCTTTTCCAGAACCTTCTAGGCGTGATTCCCCAGCATCCTCCCACACATGGACTGTGCAAGACCTGTTGGTAGTGTGTACATGATGAAGACTGCTAGATGTGGCAGCTGGTGTGTCCCACCCAGATGTTTTCAGACACTGTGAAACACCCATGCAGACACCACTAGGCCTATGCCCTGGCAGGCTTAGTATATATTTCTGATTCCTTGCACTTGTCTTTTCCTAAGCCACATCCCCTTCAGCTTGTTTGCCTCTCAAATCATAATAATCCATCAGACACAGTCCCTGTATGTGAAAGGACACTCAACCTCTATGTGAGCACCACCATGCTGTTCCCGGTAAGAAAAAGAAAATGGAGGGACTAGTGTTGTGGCGTAGCCAGGAAAGCTACAGCCTGCAGTGCCGGCACCCATATGGGCACCAGTTTAAGTCCCTGGCTGCTCTGCTTCTGATCCAGCTCTCTGCTATGACCTGGGAAAGCAGTAGAAGATGGTCCAAGTGCTTGGGTCCCTGCACCCATGTAGGAGACCTAGAAGAAGCTCCTGGCTCCTGGCTTCTATCTGGCATTGGGGAGTGAAGCCATTTGGGGAGTAACTAGCAGGTGGAAGATCTGTCTCTCTATCTCTGCTTCTTTTTCTAACTTCGCTTTTCACATAAATAAAATAAATCTTGAAAAAACAAAGAAAAGCAAAACGGAACAGAATATTTGGCCTACATGCTTTTCCAGGTGACCAACTTGTCCCAGGCTGCCTGACATGCGTCTGGTTTTGGCAGTGGAAGTCCATGATTTCCATCATGGGAAATCCATCAGTCTTGGGAAAATAGGGCTTATTGGTCACCTTCATGCTTTCAACTATGTCTGTGGATACAGCAGGGGACACATTTCTTATTTTCCATCCTGTTGTCTACCCCCCAAATATTTTTTTAACTCTTCCAAGGGACAAGGAGCTAGGAGTAATTTCATTTGTCCCAACTTGAGACAATGATTGGATCACACCTATTCAATGACTGGGGTCACTGTGCACACAGCAGTGTCTTTAAAACTTCCTGGTTCAATGTGGGCAGTGAACATAACCAAGGCAGAGCCTGGCCCTTTGGGACCCAGCCAAGAAGCCCTGGGTTTGCACACAGGGAAGAAAGGCCTCGAGGAGATGTCAACAAAGCCTTCCTGGCTGCACACAGGAAAACCCTGCTTTACCCTTTGGTGATGTGGGGCCTAGACAGATGCTTCCTCCCTGGAATTACTCAACTGTAGCCCTGGGCAAATGTGGGGGCTGCTTCCCTTCTCCATCACACCCCAGTAATCATGAGTTGGATTTATTGAGGACTCTGGGAGGCAAGTGGCATGGGAGAGAGAAACACAGACTCTGCCCTCAAGGCTGGCTGGCCTAGGAAGGAAAACCATCAAGAACCAGCTGAGGCACAGCAAAGCAGCCTGCAAGGTGGAGGTGCGCCTAGGTGACGAGGGAAGAGTCTGATGTGTAGTAGGTGCTGTGGAGAGCGAGGTCCTGGGGCAGATCCAGAAAGCACGTGAGTGCGCTGAGACTCTGGAAGCCGTGTGAAGCTGCTGAGGGGTTTAGCAAGCATCCCTTTCTTTACTGACTCTCACTCAACCTTGCAGCAGTCCTGGCTGCCATGGCTAGGAGGCATCTTTCCAGTGACTGTCACTCCCAGGATTCTGTGCTAGGGCTGGGAATGGGGAAGGAAGAAGCACCTGAGTGAGGGTCTAGATGATTCCCAGGAGAGCTTGAAATGGTGCCCAGAGCCCTGCGTTTCCCACCTAACCCACTATCACATACGGAGACCCACCACTGCATAAAAGACCCAGGGACACAGGCTGCATGGTAGACCAGCTGCCTGGCAAAGATAGGCTTCCTACAAATGGGCACCTGGCAATTTCTGTGAGATGCCAAATGTTTCCAAAACCAAGTAGCTACCAAGATGGATATTTTCCCTAAACACGTTGCTAGACAGACTGTAAACTTGGTGTCAGCAAAACCAACACTGGAATAGAAAATAAATGTGTTTGAAATTTAACAACTTGCATTGCTGTAACATTTGTAATAATGTCAAAGCTAGTGCTAATGATGCTATGAAGACTTGGAATCAAGGGATTTTCAAGGTTTATTAATTCAACTAGTTGGACTCCTTTTTCCAATGTATCTTACCTCACCTATTCCCTTATTAACCTCTGATAATGCAGAAGTGATGCCTTTTATCACACCCCATTTCACCAGACGCACTATACTTAATTTTCCATCATTAGGTTTAATGAAAACCCAATTTCACAACTCACTTCTCTCAGGAACCTACAAGTAATGCTACGTTTTTATCAGCCCCAATTAAAAAACGTTATGATGTTCCTATTCGAGTGGGAGCCTTAAAACTAATGTGCGATTCTGCTGCTAATTCAACAAGGGCTCCGGAATTCACATGCCGCTCATAAAATGTAACTCAAACCAGCTGGCCCAGGGAGAGAACATTTTTCTTTTTTTCTCCTCACCAGACCCTTAATTTTCATGCCATTTCAACTTCTCATTTACGGGTCTGGCATGTTTATTTATCACATAATAATATTTTGGATTTCTTTCGCACTTTTTATATAGCTGTTGCCTAAGCCTGAGAATTCCCTGCAGTAACTCTTGTCACTGCCTACGAGGGGCATAACGGGTGGGCGAAGGTTTCTCGGTGACATGTGTGAGGTTTTACGTCACCGCTGCCCCTCCGATTTCCTCCTTTCTGCTTTTTTACCAACTTCTCTTCCTTGCTGGCAGGGGCCCTGCTTTGGCCTCATGTTATCAACCAGATCTTCTAGTTTCAGCACCATTTTCCCAGTCACCTCCTAGGAATTGCCACTTCACCTTAATGGTTATTTACCAAGTGCCTGTACTGTACAAAGCACCATGTTAAATACCACAGGCATCCAGGAGCAGGGAGAAAGTGTGCTCATGGAGAGAGGAGGATACCCAGCCCTTGAGGGAGGACAGAGAAAGTGTGCATGAACAGATCTAACAGAGGTAGGCAGGGACAGGCACCCAGAAGACGGGAGGACGAGGTGTCCCAGAGTTGGGCAACATGGATACCCCAGATTCTAGGCATTCACAAGCCACCTACGGGGCTCTCGTCATAGCTATGCACAATCTATATCAACACTGCCCAGCAGATCTTTCTGCAACAGTGGAAATGCTCTACTTCTGGGCTCTGAAATAGGTCAGCTCGTAGCCACATGTTGCTATTGAACATCTGAAATGTGGCTGATGTGGAAGAGGAACTAAATTTTAAATTTAATTTCCATTTATTTAAATCGAACTACTCATATGTGTTTATGGCTACAGCAGTGGGCTGTGCAGATCTAGAGAAAGAAGAGACAAAAAAGGGAGAGTGCTCGAGAGTCACACAATGGGGCAAAGAAGTCAAGAGCAGCACCATCCGGGGAAATGCAATGCAAGGCACAAGTGCAATTTAGAGTGATGACCTTGAAGCAATATTAAAGATGGTAAAAAAGAACATGGGATTTAATTCCAGTAATACCTTTTCTTCAGCCCAATTCATCCAAAATTCTATTTCGACATAAAATCAGCACAGAGATTTTTAATGCTATATTTATTTTATTGATACAAAGGCTTAAAAATCCAATGTGCCTTTGATGCTTACAGAACATTTCCATTCAGACTAGCCAAATGTCCAGGGTGCTCCAGACACTAGAGTAGTGGCTATTTTATTGGACAGCACAGGTGCACACAGATTTAACCAGAGCCAGATAACGTTCCAAAAAGAGCTAATTTAGAGCTTCAGTGAACTCTAAATAAAAAGACACGGATCTACCAGACAGCTGTAACCCAGAACTATCCAACAATGGAACTTCATATGATGACAGAAGTGTGTAGTATCAGCACTGTTTAACATGGTAGCTACTAGCCATCTATGGTTTCTGAGCACTTGAAATGTGGCTAGTGTGACTGAGAAAATCAATTTTTACTTTAATTTCTATTTATATAGCCACAGGTGACCAGTAACTAACTGTATTGAACAGTGGAGATCTAGACAAGTATACTTTTTTTTAAGCAACATGTAATAATTTTCTCTTTGCCTTATTATGAATGATAGCGAAACATAAAATTATGGATGTGATATCCTAACTTTATTTTAATGCTCACTGAAATATTCACAGGGCTGTTTCAGAAATGACCTGTCCATGCCCCATGAGAGGCACACAATCTGCACCCTGAAAAACCTTGAGTCTGGGTCTGAGGGCCAGAAAGCATGGGAATTGTATCATTAATATGCCAGTATATGTTCTGTGACCTTGGCCAAGTGACAACCCTTTCCGAGCCTCTGTTTTTACATCTGTAACACGAAGAAAATAAGTAATGTGCAGATTCAACAGCACAGTGCATGCGAAGTGCTCAATACAGTGCCTGGAAAGCAGAGAAGATAAGGCTAGCTGTTCTGATGATGTACCTGATGTTCTACTGAACACATAAGAGTTCACAAACTAGAGAGATTGAGGGCTTCTCTCTTCTCCTGTTTTCCTTCATGACACGACCCAAAGTCATCTATTTTACTCCATTTCCACAGCTACTGCCCTAGTTCAAGTCTACACGGCAGAACTATTCCATCAGTTTCCTAATGACTCATTGTGCTTTCACAATTCTCTTTACTCAGCTTTTAGCAAAAGTCAAGACAATGTTTCTCAAATAATCAACCAAATTTCTGTAGTTTTGATTTCAGTGTTAATCTCTTATTTCAAATGTCTCCCCAAATCCATGAGGCAGGAGACCTGGAAGAAGGGAAGGGTGTTTAGAGACTGTGGACTCAGAAGGAGACTCTGAGAGAGGTGAGGTTTGAAGTGGTCAGTAACTGGGTCACCTGCTGAGAATAGAGTTGTGATGAGAACGTACTCTAGGGGCTGTGGAACAGTCAAAACATTGCGTCTGAGGATGACAGTTGGATTCAGATTTGACCTTGACAACTTTCTATGGGATCCCAAATAAGTTACTCTAAGACCTTTACTTGTAATTGGTGATGAGCATGATTGATTGCCATCGTCGTCATCATCATCCTCTGAGAAACTTGTTGCAAGGGTTATATGGGGTTTTCAGTCTGGATAGCAGTCAATCCTTCATCCTTCCTCCCCCACCAAATATGAACAAAGCCTCAAGATAACAAACTCATAATAGCAGGAAAATATAAGTCTGTCAACTAACCTAGTGCTAGATTTTGGAAGGAATATCTGTTAATTATAGCAGTATCGCACTTAACATGTGCATAAAGGCTTGATTTTTTTCAGAATGTCTTAAAAATCTCTGAAAACTATACAAAAATCCTCTTTTAACTGATTTGACACAGGCAGTTTTCCCTTCAGAGTTAGAAGTTATTAAAATTTCTTTGGTGAAGCATAGATGAAGCAGTTGGCTTATATTTAAGAGTTGTGTTATAAGAAAAATCTTTTATATATTTCAGAATTCTAGACTCACCCCAGGGTAAGGATTTGAGATTTGAGATCCCTGGAGAACAGCACATTCACTTATGCACTCAGGGACATGCTCAATATAACAGCATTTAGAATTACCTTCTTGATCTTTCTTACATCTCTTTCATTCTTATGAACAAATGCATGGGGCTGAAATTATAAAACTAATACTAAGTAGAATTCCACTCACTGTCATGCTCTAGGGAGCTGAAATACATATTACCCAAATGGCAACTGACATGGATGAACTTTGTTAATCAACATAAAGTAAACCCACTGGCCTGAAAGATGGAATTGAAATGTTTGCATTTTCCCCATTTTCTTTCCTAGGCTCAAAGGATCAAAGAGCAACTCAACAGGGCACCTCTAAACCCTTTCTCCTCCTCAGTTTCCTTCATTGGGGTCTCTGGCATGGCCAAGACAAAAGAAAGTACTTTTGTGCAGATTCCGTGTTAGGAAACAATGCCATAGGAACAGTTATGAGGAAGGCCTTCTCTATTCACTACTCTTTCTAATCAAGAACCTGATCCTTGTCTTTGTCGAGACAGCATTACTTTCTTCTCTGACAGCACTCACACTGGAAGGATAGTGTTTGCTGCTGTAGTTAGGGATAGGGTATGTTAGCGACCACCACTCCTCCTGCTTAAGCTACAAGAGAAGGGTCCCAACAGTGATAACCAGTTAGACATGAATAATACAATGAGAATCCACCTACTATTTGTTGGCAAACACCAGGTTTAGAGAGACCTCTATTTCTTTAAGGTTAAATAAACAGAAACAAGTCGACATGGGGTCTGAGAAAAACACACTATGTTAACAATGAGAAAAATAATACTCTAGATGCCAAGAAAAGATATTATTTTCAAAAGAAATAGTTAGCGTTGACTGTTTACCCAAAACCCATTCTTCACCTTCTTCCTCTCTGGAAGAGACTGCCAAATTAGTTTGGGTGTTCCCATATTCCCAATGTGTCTGGAAAGCATAATCCTATTCCTAACTTGCAGCAGATCTTGATTGCCTTAAACCAAGCGGATTGTTCTGATTCCCTCTGTCAGGTTTGCCCCAAAATCTCAGTGAGACGGATGGGAAGTTCCATTATGAGACTCTAGGAAATTTTTAAGTTTTTTAATTTTTACCTCTAAGAATAATAATCCATGATCCCTCTCTGCCGCTGGACATTACCGTGTGGGGGAATATCATTTACGACAGTTAATACAATCCTGCATCCATGGGGGAGTCAGGCTATGGGCAGTACCATCTCAAGATGGCAAGGTGGAGGGTTTCCAAGTGCTTAGGTCTTTGAAGCCATTGATGGGCATCTCATTCAACCAACTCTGAAGCCTGTTCTTTTAACCTTCCTATTCCAGGAGACAGTCCATTAACACCATTTTCAAAGAACATTTATTTTTTTCATTTACTTGAAGGGCACAGAGACAGTGAGAATGAGAGAGCATGCTATCTTCCATCTACCGGCTCATTCCCCAAAGAGCCAAAGCTGGACAAGCTGAAGCTAGGAACCCAAAACCCCATGTGGATCTTCCATAAGGGCAGCAGGAATCCAAGCATTTGAGACATTATATGTTGTCTCTCATGGTGAATTAATAGGAAGCTGGATTGGAAGTGGAGCAGCCAAGACATGAGCCAGCACTCAGGTAGGAGATGCAGGCATGGGAAGCACAAGGTAACCTGCCCCTCAACTTACCACTTAAAATTAAATTTGATTTGTGTCTTATATGAATGCTATCTTAATCTACACAGTAGAAAGCAGAAATACATTTTACATCACATGGATTTTGTTGAAAACAAAACTCAAGACAACATGGGCAAAAAAAGGAAGTGAAAAATTAAATAACAACATAAAGTTTTCAGAAAATGAATCAATTAGGAAGCTCTTTGAAAAAATTTCACTGAGTGAGGGAAGGAAAAAATTGACCCGAAGGAAACCAAAATATAATAGAAGAATTGTACAGGACACTGGAATCTGTAACGAAAATAAGCAACTAGTAGGAACTTGTGCAAATTCATTTGGGAAACCTACAGAGGAAAAGGAAAGGGAATGAAACAATGAAATTTTATTTTCTTTGAAGGTATCATCTGCTCATGCGTGTTCAAGTTTGTGCTCATGTGTGATGCCAACAGAAAGGCATTTTCAGAGAACAGAAAGCAGACATTTAAGAGAGACAATTGATGCTACTAAGGAAGAGAATCAAATAAACAAACAAGAGCAAAAATGAAAGATACAATGGAGAAGCAGCTTCTTGACAAAATAAAAACCTAACCCTTCAAATGTAGAGAGTTCTCTAGGATGACCTAAGAATATAATCTATATTCCAATGCAATTGGCTCAATATTATTGATGTGTGACCACCAAATGAGACATTGAGATAAGGTGTTTTAATTGAGGCTACAGAAAGATATTCATTGATACTTAAAGATTCAAACATTATGCTGGTTTTGGTTCTTTCCAGAGGATTGTGTGGGTGAGGAAACCAAAAATGTAATTTTAGAAATAAGGGGAAAAAAACCACACAGGAATAGTTGAAGTCTTTCTGGAAAAGAACTGACTTGGTAATGATAAAATATTCTTAAACATATACATGAGTATAAAAACCCCAATAAATATGATTAATATTGAGTGAAGTACAAAAAAGAATTCTTAAAGAGAAATCATGTAAGAAAAATAATTTACAAAATTTTGGCAAAATTTCAAATATTTTCAACAAAAACTCACAAAATGTGAGTTTTTATGTACCACCAAACCAAAAGTATATCAATTTCTTCATATTTCAGGATGGCCAACAGTAAATATGTATTATTTTAATTTGAAATTAGAATCTAATTAATTATGTAATAAATAATCTAACGGCCATTGAATATGAGTATATTTTGTGTGTAAATTAAATGTATCAATAAATATTATAAAAGAGTATATAAATTTTGAGTGGTTACAAACAAACAGAAAACCCTGACCGCAATCACATACCAATCTGTGGCCCGTATTTATGTTCACATTGAACAACTATAAACCTAGAAATCAATATATAAAACCTCATACTAGAGAGAATCCCATGGTACTGACAAGCAAATGAGAAACCACCTCACAGGGGTATTTTCCTACAAGACATTAATTCCCACAGAACAAATCTGCCTCTACCAATGATGAACTCTTAGTGGAAAAATAAAACAGAAAGAATGACAAGCCACATGAGAAAGCTTATTCCCATGAGGGAAAGTCAGCAGACATGATAAACAGAGAAATATGACTACAAAGAATTGAAAATAAAAAACCATCAAAGAGACTATAAATATACTTGGATTGATTAAAGAGAAATAAGAAAGAACATGAACCACAGGAATGATGCAACACATTACGGAGAAAGGATAGGTGGGTCAGAAAACAGTTCTGGAAAGTAAAAGGAAAGCAAATAAAAATATAAGAATGGAAGCTAATATAACATAACATAAGTTAAAGAAAGAATGGAGAAACTGAAGAACATGAGAAGCTGACTGCTTTCTTGGAAAACACCAATAAGTTAGGACAAATCTCTGCTAAAAAATGATTAAAGAAAAAAGACATAAATAACCTAATTCATGATTGCTAGAGATGAGCAGAACACTTTTAGCAAATGGTTGGATTAGGGAGTGGTCAATGACCTGGGAAGTTATAAGACACATTTCAAGGGCCTGATGGATGTGACTGGGGAAGATGGTATATACCAGCCCATCACCAGGGCTCCAGGGATTCTTTTTTTAATAGAAAACTTTTATTTAATAAATATATAAATTTTTAAACTACAACTTTTGGATTATAGCAGTTCTTCCCCCATAACCACTCTCCCAATTGCAAACCATCCCATCTCCTACTCCCTCTCCCATCTCATTCTTCATTAAGATTCATTTTTAATTATCTTTATATACAGAAGATCAACTCTACACTAAGTAAAGATTTCAACAGTTTGCACCCACACAGACACACAAAGTATAAAGTACTACTTGGAGATTAATTTTACCGTTAATTTGCATAGTACAACACATTAAGGACAGAGGTTCTACATGGGGAGCAAGTGCACAGTGACTCCTGTTGTTGATTTAACAATTGACACTTTTATTTATGATGTCAGTAATCACCCGAGGCTCTTGTCATGAGCTGCCAAGGCTATGGAAGCCTCTTGAGTTCACAAAATCTGACCTTGTTTAGACAAGGCCATAATCAAAGTGGAAGTTCTCTCCTCCCTTCAGAGAAATTTACCTCCTTCTTTGATGGCCTCTTCTTTTCACGGGGGTCTCACTCACAGAGATCTTTCATTTAGTTCATTTTTTGCTACAGTGTCTTGGGCTTTCCATGCCTGAAATACTCTCATGGGCTTTTTAGCCAGATCCAAATGCCTTAGGCTGATTCTGAGGCCAGAGTGCTGTTTAGGGCATTTGCCATTCTATGACTCTGCTGTGTATCCAGCTTCCTATGTTGGACCATTCTCTCCTTTTTAATTCTATCAATTATTATTAGCAGAGACTAGTCTTATTTATGTGATCCCTTTGACACTTAATCCTATCTTTATAATCAGTCATGAACTTAAACTGATCACTTTAACTAGTAAGATGGCATAGGTACCTGCCAACTTAATGGGATTTGCAGTCCCATGGCACATTGCTAGTTCTACCATTAGAGGTAAGTCCGAAGGAGCATACTGAGGGAGCACTCTTATTCCCACTCTTATTTTTAACAGAGATCAATTTTCAGTTAAATTTAAACACCTAAGAATAATTCTGTGTTAAAGAGTCCAACCAATGGTATTAAATAGAAAAAGAAAATACTAGAAAAAATAAAATAGTAAGCTGTTCCTTGACAGTCAGGACAAGGGCTGATCAAGTCATTGCTTCTCATAGTGTCAGTTTCACTTCTACAGGTTTCCTTTTAGGTATTCAGTTAGTCGTCACAGATCAGGGAGAACATATGATATTTGTCCCTTTGGGACTGGCTTATTTCACTCAGCATGATGTTTTCCAGATTCCTCCATTTTGTTGCAAATGACTGGATTTCATTTTTTTTACTGCTATATAGTATTCTATAGAGTACATATCCCATAATTTCTTTATCCAGTCTTCTGTTGATGGGCATTTAGGTTGATTCCAGGTCTTAGGTATTGTGAATTGATCTGCAATAAACATTGAGGTGCAGACAACTTTTTTATTTGCCAATTTAATTTCCCTTGGGTTAATTCCAAGAGTGGGATGGATGGGTTGTATGGTAGGGCTATATTCAGATTTCTGAGATATCTCTAAACAGTCCTCCATAGTGGCTTTCCCAGTTTGCATTCCCACCAACAGTGGATTAGTGTGCCTTCCCCTCACCCCCTGACATCCTTGCCAGCATCTGTTGTTAGTTGATTCCATGATTGTTTACAGCTCATGTCTCTTCTGTTGAGGAATGGTGTGTTTTTTTTTTTTTCCCTTCATACTCTTTGTTGAACTCTCTTACTTAGTGTAGGGTTAATCTTATGATAATTAAGTAAACTGAAAGTAGATCTTTGTAAAAATCAAGAATGGGAATGGGAGAGGGAGGAGGAAGAACAATTAGAGTATGGGTAGGAGGGAGTGTAGGGTGGTAAGTATCACTATGCTCCTAAATCTGTATAAGTATATGAAACCTGTATAACTTAAAAAAAAACAAAAAAATTAAAAGATGTATTATAAGATAGTTTTAGATTCAGATGCAGTTGAAGGAAATAGAGGGTTCTTATATATTCTCTCCTAGTTTTCCTCAATGATAACATTTGTATAATTATAGTATAACATTATAATTAGGAAATTGACATTGATAGAGTTCATGGAAAGATGAAATCAGAAGATAAATTTAAAGTTTGATTCCCACAGTTTTACAATATGCATTTCCACGAACTTTTTGAAGACTCCTCCTATAGTCCACTGACCTTATTCAGATTTCACTAACTTTACATGCATGTATGTTTAGTTTTACACAATTTTATATGTATAAATCTCTATGACTGCCATCATAGTCAAGACATAAAAATAGTTCCATCACAAGGATCCCACATGCAACAGAAAACCAGCCTTGGAGTCTCTTTCTTGTGACTGCACTGAAGACTGGTCACTGGTACCTGGGTAATAATACCAGGAAGGGTCTCTCAGTGAAATGCCAATCTCTGCCAGGACCCACAATCTGGGCCAGCACCTGTCCTGATGCTTCTCCAATCCAGGAATCTACAGAGCCAACATGTGTAGCTGGCTGTTCATGCTGCGTACTGCTCGGCTTTAGAGGCTGTCAATCACATGATGGCACAGCTCATGAGAGTTCTGTGATTTAGCTAGAAGTCACGAGTCTGGACTTGAAGTTCAAGAGACCTGTGGTTCAGCTGTTATTTTCATCTTGAGTAAATCATCAAGTGGAAAGTTTTAACCATTAGGTCTAGAGGGGAAGGAATAAGCAAAGTATTAGTCCATCGACTTGGTGTTCTCAGAGGTGTGGAAAATAGGAAAGAAATCTCTGTGCAGTCTCTGCTATGGGTCAGGGGTGAGTGGTGGTGGTGGTGGGTTCCATCTACATGACTTATCTGTTTTAGAAAACAGATGTACAGGTATGCTTTTGTTGGAACAAAGTGTTTCATTATTTACAAACTACTTTGAAAACATTTTTCAGTTTGTCACAATTTCATGGTAATCAGTGACAAAACAGGCAATAAAAATAATGATACCAGTGTTCCACAGTACATGTTTTATCAACTTAATGCAGTTGAAACAAAAATGAACATCTCCAAAACACCACACTTTCATCCACACCAGGGAGGCTCTTCGCTCTTAACCACTTAGTGATCAGACTAGGGGTAAGACGTTAAATGGAGGGAGCGTATGGGTTCTGGAAAGCAATTACTGAATCCTAAAGGGTAGGAATGTAATTCTGGATTTTTCAATGTCTTAGTTCACTGCAAAGAGAAGCCATGTTTTGCATACCTAGTTGTTTAATTATTTCATATTCATAACTGTATTTTCAGAGACATTCAATTTTGAAAATAATGGACTTAGAAAATACTGAACTTTGACTAGAAGAAAAACCTCCATAAACAGACAATGATATGGTATGCAAAGAATTCTGAAACTGATAATTCCAGGTAGTTCAAATACTTGCTGCCAAACAGTAGATTTCTGGGGAGCATATTACATATCTGAAGAGAATGAAGTATATTAAAGGAAGGAGAAACTGTGAGGTTACTTAATGTTGGAAATGTGGGTATTACTGTGAAGGTACTTAACATGAGGAGTCTTTCAAAAAGTTTGTCAACATGTGTATTCTGAAAACTGTATGTATGGCTTTTAAGAATTTCTTTGAACAAAAATAGTTGTTTTAAAATTCTATTTCCGTGATTTTTTAAGCCTTCTCATTTAATCAATGAGGGGTTCCATATATGGCTGTGATGTGCCACTCTAAGCAGAATATGCAGAACTCAGAAGAATGGAGTTACTCCAAACAGAAATAATAAAGAAAAATGAATTGTTCAGTATTAATATTCTTGCAAGCATGGAGTAATGATATGCGGGTGGCATTTGAAAAGAGTTTTGTCAAAGGGAGGAATGAGATTACACAAGGAGGAGATTGACTTGTGGATTAATGCCTGAAGCTCCAAGTCCATGGAACCTTAGGTAAACTCTGGGTGTCATTTCTGTATTACAGAACCACGAGTGGCATAATAAATCCAGGTATTGGTAGATCCATATTGAATCATCTGCTCCTTCCCCAAACTATTGTTTCAAGGAAAGTCTAGGCTACAGATAGTGATCTTATCCTCAAAATGAGGCCCCTGAGTTCACTAAGACTGCTAGCAACTCAAGCAATATTTTGCCCTGAAAATTCTGAAGTGGCCAAAGAACTGATATGAAGAGGAAATCAGTGACAGCAATTAGAAAGACTGAGAGATTCAAATCATACTCTTTGGGGACAGGGAAAGGCCAACATGTGTAGACTCTGGGCATAAGCAGACCTGAGTTAGAATCCTGACACCACCAATACTGGCTGTGGGACTTTGGGCAAGTCTTTTAACGTCTCTAAACAGATGCCCCCTTTTCTCCATGGCCCAGATCCTCATCTCTGCTAATCATCCCTTTCTTCATGATGGCTGAAATAGCATCCCCAAAACTCTGCTTTTCCATGTCCTGTTCTCACCAGGAGGCATGAGGTTTTTTTGTTGTTGTTGTTGGTTTTTTGTTTTGTTTTGTTTTTTGCAATTAACAAAACAGCATGCTATCTCCCTGTTAAAACCACTTGTTGGCTGCCCACTGACCTTTGGCTATGTTCAGATTTTGTATATGTAAAGTGACTTCAAGGCTTTGACTGGTCTAGTGTGCACCTCTCTTAATGGCTTCAGCTTGTGTCTAGCTCACTAGGCTATAACCACACAGTCCTCCTTTCCTAATGCTTGCAACCCAAGAATGTACATAATGTGCTATTCATTCTCCTGGAATGGTAAGCTTCCCTCAGTTTTCCAAGGCCAAGTGGACACCCCTTCATCCTTCAAGACTCAGCTAAAAAGCTACTTTCTCTTCCTGAAGAAACAATTTATAGTAGGGAGAAACAGAGCAATGATTACTCATCACACAGAGTGTGACTGAGGCTTGGTGGGGAATGGGCATGAAGAGCTCTTCCTGGTGAGTCTGTGTATATTTCTAAGGTTTGGGTTGCACAAATAAAGGCAATTGTTGAACTCATGGAAAACAAAATGTAAAATGTATGTATTGCTTTGCAAGTTTTATCTCAAAGTAACAAAGCAGAATAATGACCTAGCATCAACGATATACACTGTTCAGTATTGAGGGGAAAAGAAGTATAGTGACCTCTGAAATGTTCACTGGCATATAAAAAAATCCAGATGGACTGAGGAGTGCATAGATTAAAAGGTAGGGATAAAGTAAATCTAGCAAATTGTTAGTGGTAGAATCTAGATGGTAAGTGTTCACTAAAAATTATCTTAGCTTTCTGAATGAAGATATCAAGGAAGAAACCCCATCTGCCTCCATCTCCACCTGAGGTGTCATATTATATCCTAACAGTACTTTTATACATTACTTTATATTTTCCTAGACATACATCACTATAACAATGGTGACTGAATATCTGATAATGGCACCATTTGATATCTGTCTCCTTAACTACATTGTACTCTCTATGAAGGCAGGTTCCACATCTGTGTTATTTACCAGTGTATCTCCAGAATCCAGGGGTTGTTCAATAAGCACTTGTTTATTTGCTAGGTACACACTGCTCAGTGAAATTCATGCTCCAGCTCACTGATAACACAGTGCCTGTTTTCAAGGTCCATCTCTCATGCCCTCCAAATCTCCCTATGGTGAGCACAGAATGATTTGCATTTCTTGCCTCAGTTTCATTAGACTTGGTGGTTGTAGGAAGGTTGATAAACCATATTTAATCAAAATGCATTTCTCCCCAAGATGGACTTTGGGTGATTCTAATTATACCCCAAATATTCTGTCACAGTGAAAATGTCCAGCTTCACTGTGACTTCAGCTTGGGCTGGACATAATTTGGAGTTTTTCATTGGTTCCAGGGTTGTGTGCACCCTAAAAACAACCAGCTCCGCATTCTGTGTTTCATATGTGTCATCAAACTCCAGGGTCCACACACTCACAGGAAGATGTCTGATGAAAGGAAAACACTTTAAGTAATGCCTTATACAGAAAACGCATGCTAGTCTTATTTTTTCCCATTCATCAAAATCATAATAAGACAAAGGTATGCAAAATAGCTGTAGAGTAATACTTAACTAAACTAGAAAAATTCAATTTTGACAGGTTTTACAATCTTGAGCCTGACAGGTGATTTTCTCTTTAGTTGATGTGTAAGAAAGAAAAAAATGAAATGACTAAACTTGTCTGGGAGAGGAAATTTAAATGTGCAACAGATGTTTAAAATGAGTTTACACTGTACAAGGTGGATGTGAGCCTCCTTTCTCCATTACAAACTATGCCCTGGATATGTGGGCTGAGTTTGTGCATATAATAAACCACAAAGACAACAGAATGTAAAGAGCACAGTTTGGGAATTATAAGATCCAAGTTTTCATCCTGGTTTAATTGCTATATTATTTTGCAGAATTACCTTTGTGAGATTTTTTTTTTCCCCAGAAACCTTTTTTTAAAGGAATACAAACTCAACACTTTCCCTAAATATAACTTTAGGAACATAGTGATTCTTCCCACCATACCCACACTCTCACTCTTCTTCCTCCTCCCTCTCCTACTCCCATTCTTATATTTTACTGAGACTGTTTTCAATTAACTTTATACATATACTATTTAGTATGTACTAAGTAAAGAGTTCATGAAATAGCATAAAAAACCTGTTCTTCAAGAGTTGAGACAAGGGCTGTTCAAAATCATTGCATCTCCAAGTATCAATTTCACTTATATAGATTACCTTTTAGGTGCTCTATTAGCTATCAGAGATCAGGGAGAACATATGATAATTGTCCTTTTCAGACTGGCTTATTTCACTAAATACTGTGTTTTCCAGTTTCATACATTTTGTTGCAAACAACAGGATTTCACTTTTTTTCCCCCTGCTGTATAGTTTTCCAAATCAGGGAGCAGAAACAGACCAATGCTTTCTGAAGTTTAATACACTTATTGGAGATGCTTTAAGGTGCTTATCATTATTCAGAGGATCTGGTGTGTGGCCTGAGACCCAGCAATAACAAGCTCTCAGCTGATGTCAATGGTGCTGGCCCGAGGATTGCCCTTCAAGTATCACAATCATGTTCTCTCAGTGAACTTCCAGTTGATAAGTACAATTTGTTCATTATAGGTCCTAGAGCTGCTCATTACAAACAAACCACTGTTCTTTCTACCCCTAGTGAATGAATGAAGCAGGTCAGCTGAGTATTGGTTAAAACCAAACAAAAAATCAAAGTAACCAAAATTGATAGCTTGTATCCTGGGAAGAAGAGCTATCTAGCATTCTTATAAGATTTAAAGCTCTCTTTTATAAATTAGGTGAAATAAAGACCTTGCAAAACAAGCAGAAATTGAAAGAATTTGTCACCACACATCTAGACATACAAATGATACTTAAGGATACAAAGAAAAGGATACAAAGAAACAGAGACAGTCATCATTATGAAAGAATGTGAGTGCATAAACTCTTAGTAAAAATACAAAGGAAATCCAAAAAAAATAATAGGAATATTTATGGAAAAATGGCAAGACCACGGAGTTACTCATCAAGAGAACCTTAATGTAGATGGCCTAAATTATATAATTAAAAGATAGTGGCTGGCTGAATGGATTAAAAAACAAGGAAAACCATCTATTTGCTGCCTACAAAATATAGACCTCACCAACAAAGATAGACACAGCCTGAAATGGAAGAATATATTCTATGCTGATGGAAAGCAAAAATGACCAGGAGTAGCCATCCTAATATCAGATAAAATAGACTTTAACACCAAAACTGTCAAAAAGAGACAAAGAAGGTATTATGTAATAATACCCAGCTAGCTCAGTTGGTAGAGCATGGGACTCTTAATCCCAGGGCCGTGGGTCCGAGCCCCACATTGGACCCCAGATGTTGCAGTGGATTCGTACCTGAGATGAAGAGTGTGGTGGGGGCAAGAGGCGTGGAGTCACCACACAGACCCTGGGAGTCGGGTGAAAGCAGGCCTGAAGTGAGCAGCCTGCAGACTCGTTTATTTCAGTTGCTACAGCTGCTTATATATCCAAGGCAGCCAATCCGGTCAATCAATCACAGCCTGTTGCCAGGCAGTTTCCAAAGCCATCCAATCACAGCCTGTTGCCAGTCAGGCTCTGTTGCCAGGCAGTTTCTGAAACCATCCAATCACGACCTGTTGTCAGTCAGGCTCTGTTGTCATGTGGTTTCCTAAGCCATCCAATCACGGCCTGTTGCAAGGCAGTTTCTGTTGTCAGTGGCCATCTTGGCATGACCTTCTCACCTTCTCATTCTACCACATTTGTCAGCAGCCATCTTGGCATGACCTTCTCACCTTCTTATTCCACCACAATTAAGGGATCAATTTAACAGCAGTGTATACGCACCCAAATGCTAGGGTGCCTGGCTATTTAAAACAAATGTTAATGGATGTAAAGGAGGACATAGCCTCCAATGTAATAACAACAGGGCCCCTACTTGGCTTTTCTAAGAATTATTTTTATTATTTTGAGAGACAGAGGAGTTACGGGGGGGGGGGGGGGAAGGAGGGAGGGAGGGGGAGGGAGGGGGAGAGGTCTTCTATTCCACTGGTTCACTCCCTAAATAACCACAATGGCCAGAGCTGAGCTGATCGGAAGCCATGAGCTTCTTCCAGGTCTCCCACATGAAACATCCTACTTTGAACAAATGGACAGGTCAACTAGACAAAAAAAATCAACAAAGAAATAATACAGCTCAACTATTTAAATATAAAAAGATACAAAATATCAATGAAATGAAGAGCTGATTTTTTGAAAAAATAAACAAAATTGATGCACCATTAAGCCAACTAATCAAAAGACCCAAATTAATAAAATCAGAGATTAACAAAGAAATGTTACAACAGATTCCTCAAAAATATAAAGAATCATCAGAAATTACTACAAATAGCTACATGCCAAACCAGAAAATCTAGAAGAAATGGACAGATTTTTGGACATATAAAATCTACCAAAATTGAGTCATGATAACATATAAAACCTAAATAGACCAAAAACCAAGACTGAATTATTAAAAAAGACCTTCCCAATAAAGAAAAGCTCACAACTGGGTGGCTTCACAGCTGAACTCCATAAAACTTTTAAAGAACTAATTCCAATCCTCCTCAAATTATTCAAAATAACTGAAAAGGGGAGAGTCCTCCAAAATTCCTCCTATGAGGCCATTATCACCTTAATTCCAAAATCAGAAAAAGATGTAACAAAGAAATGGAACTTTGGATCACTATCCTGATCAACGTAGATGCAAAGATCCTCAACAAAATACTAGCTGACTGAATCCAACCACATATCAAAAAGATCATTCACTCACACCATGTGGGGTTTATCCCTGGTATGCAGGGATGGTTCAACAATCACAAATCAATAAATGTGATACATCACATCGACAAACTGAAAAATAAAAACCATATGCTTATCCCCATAGAAACAGATAAATCATTTGATAAAATACAAGGATTCTGAATCCTGGTGCTGCTTAACCATCTTTCAGGAAGCATATTAAATTTAGAAGACTTGGTTCAATACTCTGGTAATAAGGATTTAGTAGTTTTTTGCATTTAGCAACTCACAACATGGTAGCTAACTTTCCACAGAGGAAGCAAGTCAAAGAGTGAGAAACGGAGCACCCAAGATGGAAGACACAGTCTTTTTTATATCCAATCTTAAAAGTGTAACTCATCACTTTATCATATTTTATTCATTAGAAGTCAGTCACTAGATCTAACCTGAGCTCAAAGGAAGGGGGGCATTATACAAGGAATAGGTGGAATAGGAGTGAGGGATCTTTGGGGTCATCACAGAGGCTACCATACCCAAACTCTAATATTACTCCTTAATGTGTTTGTGAGAACCCAAAGAGATAATGTCAACAAAGAACACTTGCAAATTTTACAGCAATATACAGGTACGTTAGTGCACTATAATAACTCATCAAGGGGTCCAATCAAAACCTTTTAACTAACTGTGCATAGCTTTGCCAAGTTCAGAGTTACCCAGTGAACATTTTAAAGTTTTCCATTCATGAAAGCTTCTGCCTACCCCCTCTATACTTTTCCAAAGAGTTTTTCAACATCTCAAATTTCAAGACAAATAAATGGTTTAATTTTCCTTACAATTGAATTGTTACTGACAGCAATCTTTAATCATTAAAGAGTTAACAATGCACTTTGAGTTGCTTTACACAGATAAAAAATTCATTCCCTAAGTAAATTAGCTAGCCAAGTAATTGACAGTCAATTCCAGTAATAAAAGACTAATTAAGTGATTTTGCTAAGTAAAGGTGTAATGTGATGAATTTGCTAAACAATGGTCTAACAAATTTCCACACTAAATAAATGACTTGGGATGGTGGCTAAACCCTCACTACATCTAGGGGCAGTTGAAAAAGCAAGAGTACTTTGGGAAAACAAAGACAGAGTGACTTCCCTGTCCAAATTCTAAACAACATTACACTGGGCTACTTGCCAAACAGGGCCAGGTGAATGAGTCTGAATAGAGCAGTTTTACTAGATTCTGGGAGTCACAGCTTTGATGACCAGATTAAATGAACATAGAATAGTCCAGTACATCTAAGTTGGAGTAACAGAAAAACTCAGTCATGGGCAAACGGAACTAGGATTAAATGCTAGACTTTCCTGGCTTCAGGAAGATCAGAGACAACACCAAGGAAACATCCTGAAAGTAGAAAGTCCAGGGGAGTTTTCTCTTTCTCTTTCTCTCTCTCTCTCTCTCTCTCTCTCTCTCTCAAAAGTATGATCAGTCGGTGAACTGAAAAGGGTTCCATAGCCTTGGCAACTCATGACAAGAGCCTAAAATCTTGGTGTTAAACTGGAAATTGCATAGACAATCAATTTTTAAAAAAAAAATCATGTAGGATCTCTGTCCTTAATGTGCTGTACATTGTGAATTAATACTATAACTAGTACTCCAACAGTATTATCATTTTGTGTCTCTATGCGAGGGCAAACCGTTGAAATCTTTACGTAATATGTACTAAATTGATCTTCTGTGTATAAAGAGAATTGAAAATGAATCTTGATGTGAACAGAAGGGGAGAGGGAGCGGGAAAGGGGAGGGTAGGGGGAGGGAGAGAAGTTGTGGGGTGGGGGAGCCATTGTAATCCATAAGCTGTTCTTTGGAAATTTATATTCTTTAAATAAAAGCTTTATATATAAAAATAAATAAATAATCTTTTTAAAAAAAAGAGCCTAGAGTGATTACTGATGCCATAAACAAGAGTGTCAATTGTTAAATCAACAACAGGAGTCACTGTGCACTTACTCCTCATGTAGAATCTCTGTCCTTAATGTGCTGTACATTGTGATTTAATGCTACAACTAGTACTCAAACAGTATTTTTCACTTTGTGTTTCTGTGTGGGTGCAAACTGTTGAAATCTTTACTTAATATACGCTAAATTGATCTTCTGTATATAAAGAGAATTGAAAATGAATCTTGATGTGAATGGAAGGAGAGAGGGAGCGGGAGAGGGGAGGGTTGCGGGTGGGAGGGAAGTTATGGTGGGTGAAAGCCATTGTAATCCATAAGTTGTACTTTGGAAATTTATATTCATTAAATAAAAGTTAAAAATAAAGAAAGTCCAGGAGAGATTTATGCAAAATGGACATGTTTGATCAAGAACAAAGAAGCTAAATACTACAGGGTTTGCTTTCTACCTTAGAAGGTGAGGATGACAATGGTATTCAGCCCTGGTAGGTAAAGGGTCTTTGGAAGCATCTTGGATTCAACCCATTTACAATGATGCCTTCTGGAAGAATCTATACATCTCTTATGGGATCCTCTGGTTTGTATCCTCCAAGCTTCTATCTAATAAAGAAGAATCTGGAGTTTTTATAATTAAAAAATTGCTCCCTGCTTTGCTAGGCTGCTAAGCTTCATTTTCCATCATGGCCTAGAGGTCATGATAACTCCCTGGGGACCAGGAGCCCTGCAGCCCCACCCCAAATCCTGCTTCTTTTGGACATTCAGTTAGGTCCTGCCCTGAACACCACCCTCATCTTGTGAAAAGGAGGATACCAGCCTGGGTAGGTGTAGTTCTCTCTCTTGAGGTTGCCCACACTTACATCTGAGTGTGTACTGTCCTTTTGCCTTTAAATAAATCATGCTCTCTGTTCACCTTTAAACAAACAAACAAGCAAACAAAACAAAACAAAGGAAAAAAAAAAAAACCCTGGGTTCTTCCAGCTGGGAAAGAATCTTGAATTTCTTGCTTTTCCTTGAACATATAAGGCATAGGTTTCCCCTGGGGCCTCCAGCTGGGACACTCTTTCCTGGCATGACTTATGTTTGTTGTCTTTTAAAAATTTTTGATCAAATGTCATATGTAAAACTGCAGTTTTCTTCAGCTAGTGACTCCTAATCCCATTCAAACTGCTATTATTTCATAGTACTTATCACTTTCTGTCGTAGCACATATTTACTTATATTTTATTGCCCATTGTTTATTTCCCATATTTCCACTTCTTACTACCACTTGAATATAAAGTCTGGAGAGACTGAAAAATTTAACTTTCTGCATTATTCACTAGTGTAGCACAAGAGTGTCTAACACATCTTGTACCTACTAGGGACACACAGTAGGCGTTCATTCAATAATTGTTGAATGAATGAATGGTAGCTCATTCTGAAGATTGTTATGCTCTGATATTGGAAGAGGGTAATGCGATTTTAAAGAGAGATGCAGTAAGGAAAAGTCCATGCCCTGGGATTTCAAGATATCACTATTCAAGGATGCCATTCTCAGTGGCTTCAGAAGTATCTGCATATCTCTCATTATTTGGAGAGGTACTTCATAGGAGGAGGATAATATGCAGGAAAAAGATTAGTTTTGAATCTCAGCCCTACCACTTACATAGCTATGTGACCTCAAGCATGCCACTTCTCTCTGAACCTCTGTCTCTACATTAGTGAACGAAGGCTACAACCAAAAATAATCACTTCAGAGGCAGTGAGAATTAAATGACATGTGCACAGCAACTAACGTTGTCCTTCAGCAAAACCAATGCTAGTTTCTTCTGTGTTCCTCTTTAAAAACAATGAGGCATGCTCCTTAACGCATATAGAAAGTTGGGTTTTCGAATTATTCCAGACACTGCAAAGACCTGTAAGGCAGAAAGTCGGAAAGGAGTAACCTGTTGTTGAGGAAGGGTAAAAGGCTAGAAGCATAAAGTGCTTCAGGGGAGAGAGGGAGCAGTCAGGAGGGAAGGAGCAGCAAGGACACCAAGTGTTTCCAAAGAGTCTTCCTGGGCCGCAATGAACACAGGAGCCCAAGGGAGCCAGCGCTGAGTGATGCGGTTGTTAGAACTATGACTAGGATAGAGACCCCAGGAGCAGGACTTTGTAAGAGATGGAGGTGTACAGTGAACTCTCTCTCTCTCCTAGACTAGCACCAAAGTCTCTTTCCTGGTCTCCTCACCACCTACCATGGGATTAAAGCCGTCAAACCACATTAGCAACTTCCCTCTTGCTACAATGCATAAAACAGCTGAGTGAATGCTGAATAGCTAAAAGTGAGCCACTACGATCCATCTTGGCTGCAAAATTAACATAATTATTCATTACACAAATACTGATCAATCATCTATCCTTTGCCAAACACCACAGCAGTCTCCAGTGATGTAGTGGTAGCCAAAACAGAGGTGCTTTGTGCACTGTGATTTAACAGTCTGGTGAAGAAGGCAGACACAAGAAAAACCACTTGAATAAACAAACATCTGCATACATGATATTCTAATATATACTAAGAGGGGCTGGAACATAATTTTATTAGAAAAAGTAAGTGGCAACTCTTTAGGCCAGAGATTCAGAAAAAAAGCACCAAAAGGTGATATTGAATCTTGGACCTGAAAGACTGTCTGTGGCTAAACAATGAAAGACAGAGCAGCGAAGAATGTTTTGCAAAGAGAAACATAATTGTGGGTGCTAATACATTGGGAAATTCTTACTATTTTCAAGACACTGGGAGAAATCAATATGATTGGTCTGAACTGAGCAAGCCATGTGGCCAGAGATGAGACTAGAGATGTTCACAGGTATCAGCTCATTCTGGCCCTTGTAGTTCATTGGGTACATCTGAATTTCATCCTGAGGGCAACGGGTAGTCAGTGAGAGGTTTTAGGTGGGGCAGTGGCATAGTGAGATTTGCATTTTAAATTGTAGAATGGTAAAGAAAGTAGATAGTCTATCAGTAAAACATAACAACAACGTAATTAGGTAAACCTTTGTTGATGGATCAGTTTGAGAGGCGAGTAATAGGGCAGAATGAACAGCATTACAGAGTGAGTATCCAGGGACCAGATTTGCAAGTGCATGTATCTGCTGGAGCACAGCTGGCTAGAGACTCAGTAGCCAAACACTTGGTCTCCAATGTAGTAGAAACAGAAGTGACTCTGCTTACTCTCTTACTTCCTGAGCCTCTGTCACATCTGTAGATCAGAGGGAATTTCATCTCACCCAGATCAAAGATCCTGAAGATGAAAGGGGTTTTCACCTTGGAAAAATGGAATTGGCCCATACAGACTTCAACTGAATAAGGACACTCATTTCAAAATCAAATGTCTCCAAATATTTCCATGTATTGAATTCTCAAAAATATGGACTGCTTAAAAGAATATTGAGTGATCAAGGAGATCTAATCAATACTCTGGACTTAAAAATAGCTCCCAGATTAGAATAATCTAGAGCACCTCCTTTACAACTACTTCATTGTGAAGAGGTAGCCACACCAATTGGGTTGACTGCTAATTACATAAGTGTATATTTGTACATGTTTGTGGATATGTGTGGGTGGAAGAAAATACCATGTGCACCAGTATTTTGTGCTAAGTCACTTCACTTGATATCTGATTTATATATATATATATATATACACACACACACACACACATACATATAACACTAACATGTTATTAGTCTTATCCACTCCTACTCCAACACATTCACCTCCCTGTTACCAAGATGATATTTCTAAAATCAAACTCAACTCTGCCTTTTTACTTCTCAAATCTGTGTTAGCTCCTTGCAGAAGATAATAAATTTTAAAGTCTCTAACACATGAGACTATTTAAGACACAGTCCTTGATTACCTCTCCAAGTTCATCTTTCACTACTTAACCCCATGAAGCTGATCTCTGAAGACCAAGAAAGGTCAAACTGTTCATAATTATAAATCCAAGAGAAGCAGCTTCCTGGGAAAAGGGTCAGGGACAGCCTGACCTAAGGAGGACCAGCACCATGGACAGAGATATAAACGCCAGCCTCCGCCTTTCACATTCTCTCTCAAGCTCTAGGGAGAAGTTAACATGATTGATGTCTTTTGGACTCTGTATTTTAGGAAACACATTTACACTAACAAGGTATTGTACAAGAAAGGAAAAGTTCTTTTCAGATCTGAGATATTCTTCAGAGACGCTGCCAAGCCATGTAGTAGTAACAGCAGAGTTATCACTCAAGCCAAAGTGGACACTAAAGATTGCACAAACCTACTTATTCATGATTAAATTGAGCCATATAGACTTTCTGCACATGTCTGTGCCCCTGTGCATGTAGTTCTGCTTTTAGAACAGCGTGTTTGTCTCCACGATGACCACCACTGATACACTTCCTACATGCACACGACATTTCTCCTATGGAAAGATGCAGCTACTTCTTCACTCCTTTCAATTCAGGCTGACGCATGACTGATTTTAATGATTAGTGGCAGAAGTGTTGCTGGGAAGTTCTGGACCTAGATTTTCAGAGGCCTTGCATGCCTTGTGGCTTTCTTGAAAGAGTCACCCTGCGGGGAGCCGGCCATCATATAAGAAGTCTGATGACTGAGAGTCTGCCATGCTAAAAGGAAGAGTAAATTAGATGAATACAGAGAGAGCCGTGCAGAGTCATTTCAGAACTGGGGTCATTCATGCGAATGATGGAACCATGGGATGGGTATTCCACCCTTAGCAAATGCTACCAGATGAAGAGCTGAGGTCCCAGGTATGCGGGCCTAGGAAAGCTGTTACATCATTTTCAGGCATTCATGTCATTCCAGCTGAGGCTCCATATTTTCAAGCAGACAGTATCCTGTCCAAAATCCAGGAATACAACATTGTGAGAAAAATATAATGCTTGTTTGGTGATGTTACACCAAAACAAGTATGAATAACCCATTTCTCTTCTCTTGACTAACTCTGACCACTCATCACTTAGAATCCAACTCCTCCATAATACTGCCCATGTTAAAGTAGCCCAAGGAAGCTGTTTCTATATCCTTATGATATTCTTTCAACTCATCTTTGCCTCTTCTCACCTAGAAAGCAAGTTTGGTCCAAAGATCTTCCTTTAGAACTAGCAAGCAAGTTTTCGTAACTAAGGAAGCATTTTGGATCTCAAACAAGTGGTGTGGGAAGCCCGTCCTCCATCATCACACAGACTGGACCCATGTGGCAGGTGTCCTTTTACTCTCAGAACATAACTAACCTCCTGGGACAAAACCAATGTTTTCATGGCTATATGAGGCCACCCAGTCAATGCAGAACCTCTGTTGATATTTCTGCTGCTTTTCTTCCCAGGTGAATCTCTGCCTTTGTCTGTGCTCTGAACACTTGCAGCTGATGCTCCATTCTCCTACTATTGGAAGAATGATGGTATCACATTTACAGAGCAATGGATGACTGACTTCTTGATGTAAATTTGAGTAGCAACTACAAGACTTGAAGAAGTCATAAACAAAGATTTGTAAAATTCTCTTTGGTACTGGTATATTAGAAATTGGTGGCAGGAGTGGGAAAGGAGCTAAATTCCATGCAGTATATGACTGGCAAAGAAACATCATTTAATTTTTTTTCTGCCTGCATTCAATGCAGGATCTTGAAAACAGGCCAACTTTGTGTGGTATCATTGTATCAGATTTCTTAAAAATTGATATTAATTTTAACTGAATCATAGGATTTCTATGCCTGTCTTATCCACCTATCAATCTACTCAACCATCCATTCATCAACAAGGGTTTGGGGCGCCTATTCTGTGCTACACGAAGAATATATAGCAGTAAGCAAAACATAAATGTCTCGCCCTATCAGAGCTTGCTCTCTAGTAGAGGGGACAGATGTTAACTAAACCCATTTGGAGACTGAAGTCAATGCTGAAAAAAAGGATCACAATTCTTTGACAGCAGCAGAAAATCTAAATGTAATCTGGTAAGGAGAGACCAGAGATCCAAGAAAAAGAAATGCATGAATTGAAATCTAAATTAGTCAACAAGAAAAAGAGTGTGGGCATAGCCAGTGCTGTAAATGAGGGGTTGAAAAACATTTGTATATCTAGCGAGTAAATATTTTAGGCTTTGTGGGCTAGATGGTATCTTTGGTAACTAGTTAACTCTACCATCATAGCACAAAAGCAGCTATAGGACATAGATAAACAGATAAGCATGGCTGTTCCAATAAAATTTTAATTACATTAACAAAGTCAGCTGGATTTGGCCAAGTTTGCCCACTCCTGCTCTAGATAAGACGATGGCATGGACAAAGGTCTTATGGCAGAGGAGTGTGGAAAAGGTTATGTACTGAGAGAACAGAGTTTGGCTAGAATTCATAGGGAATGGGGTAGTAAGATGTAAGAGCCTGAGAGAAGTTCGCAGGTCAGGATGTAAGGTCAGGATGGAGACTTTAGCTTTAGCTTAACAACAATCAGAAGCAAGAAAATTATTTTAAGTCAGAGACAAGTGAGGCAACATGTTCTGATTTCCCTTGAAAAGATCTCCTTGGTTGTTACCTCCCAAAATGGACAAGAGAATGACAAGAACAGCTATAAAGATTATTTGGGGCTGTGGATCATACAGAGGGAAGAGATGATTATTTGGATAAGGATGGAGGTCATGGTTGTAGCAAGAAAAGTACATGGGTTCTAGATACATTGAAGATGTGGAATAACTAAAACTTGGTGTGGAATAACTAAAACTTGGTGTGGAATAACTAAAATTTGGTGTGGAATTTGATGTGGGAGGTGAAAGAGAGAAGAACATGTGAAGATTAATCTATGCTATGACTGCTGAATGTGTCCTTGCTGTTAAGGAGAACTGAAATTTTATTTCATTTCCAGCCTCCATATCATTAGGAAATCAACTCATATATTGGAAAGGTGAAACACAAACCATCTGAAGAGAGACAAAGCACATGGTTAATGGGCCACGGCAGTCCCTCCTCACCAGGCAACATTCTGATAGCTCTGAACATACCTCTACTGGGTACACCACGCTATGTAACTACTGTTTGTGTTTCCTACATATAGGTGTTTGGAGAGTAGAAGTGACATTTCTTGTTTCTTATGATTCATGTTGGTGGCATCTCCTGCTCATCTGACATCCATGTAGTCAGGAGTCCAGTGTTCATCTGAGGTGTTATCTGATGTCTGATAGTGTGGGCAGTATTCTAAACTTCATTGTTTTATCCCACAAAAGGTCAGGTGGTGCTGGGTATCAATATGTCAAGAAACATCCCTTCAAAAGTGTATAGGGGCCACCAGAGACTGGCGACGGGAATACGGTGACAGAGGGATTTTGCCTGACCTGGCCTTTGGTGCTTTTCATCTGCTTCCTCAAATGCTACTTTTCAATCTTGGTCACACTCAACCCTATGGCCCTTTTATTGACATTCTAAGATATATGGATCCATTCCAGATGACTAATACATAAACCTGACTTCCAGTTCTTGGCACAAAATTTTACCCTGAATACTGACACCTGGGCTGGGGACACAACCATGGCGTCACCCAACCCTAAAATCAACTCACAAACACTGGGTTCTATCACAGTATCCACAGGAATTACCCAAGGGTCTGCACTTACAGCCCCTTTTATAGTTCCCTGTTTTTTTTTTTTAAACATTTATTTATTTATTTGAAAGACAGAGATACAGAGAAAGGTAGACCCAGAGAGAGAGAAAGGTCTTCCATCCACTTCCATCCATTCCGTAAATGACCGCAATGGCCAGAGCTGAGCTGATCCGAAGCCAGGAGCCTGGAGCTTCTTCTGGGTCTCCCACACAGGTGCAGGGGCCCAAGGACTTGGACATCTTCCACTGCTTTCCCAGTCCACAGCAGACAGCTGGATTGGAAGGGGGCAGCTGGGTCTGAAACCGGCACCCATATGGAAGGTTGGCCCTGCAGGCTGGGGCTTTAACCCACTGAGCCACAGCACTGACCCCATGTCCCTATTTTAACTTTATGCTCTCATCTTTGACTGTTTTTTGATAGGCACCCCTTTAAGTAAATCTTGGTTCATAGTCTGGTTCTTCCATTAACATGCTGAGTGACCAGAGGGCAGTGTGTTTTCCTACAATGGGTCTCAATTTACTAGTGCACAGAAAAGGCTCCGGTCACCTTGTGTGCAAAATGTAGCAAACACTGGTATCTCTAGATGCACTCCTCTGCTGAGCTCCAGGCCCACGGATCCAACTGCTTATCTGACATCTCTTCAATGACTCAACAATCCCTCAAAACTAGCCTGTCTATATTTAAACTCCCCTCTTATGCTTAAATCGAGCTGTTTCCTGTGCTCATTTTATCATTTAGTATCATCACCACCCACCTAGAGTGAGTGTAAGCAGAAGAGAGTGAGGGCTGAGGTCGGTTTCAGTGGTTGGAGGCTGGGAACAAGAGTAGGGACCCATGAAGGACAACTAGAAGAAGTGCCCAGAGAGGACAAGAAAAACGAGCATGAAAGGGAAGCAAACAAAATGTCTCAAGGAGAATCTGTTGGCCACATAAACCCTGGCTCACAGCTGGGTTTGGCTTCTTGGTAGCTGTGTGGCCCTGAAAGTGATCTACATTCTCTGAGCCTCAGTTTCTTATCTTGCCTCATAAAGTTGTTGTTGAGATTATTAAATGAAATGAGGCATATAACGTGTTTTGTCCAGGAATGACTCAAAATGTTTGCTAGTAGCATTCTCTGTGTTTTCAGCTTACTAAGACTGTAGCTTTGAGCTGAGAGGAAAAATGGTCTCTAAGCTCGGTTGATTCTGCTACCTAGCAACTATGTATTTACATTTTCAACATCACTTCTTTATCCCTGATTACTTTAACAAGCACTTTCTAAGCACCCCGTTATAATTCAGGACCACCTGTGAGGTATAGAGAATAATTCTATTTTCTTCTCTAGATGTAGTGGCCTGGCATAAATTGTCAAAAGCAACTTGAGTTTAGTAGCTTTACTGAGGTGTGTGAAAAGGTGTGGAGAAGGAATGGCTGGGCCAGCTCCCACTGCAGGTGGAGGTCTGTCATGACAGAATGGCCTCTACTTATCTGCAATGCAAAGATGAATCTACGAAACTCCAGGAGATAGGAGGCCAGCTTCCAACACAAACCTAAGGGGATGTATCACTGAGATCATGCTATTTTCCAAACAGGTTACTCTTCCTGGGAAGGGAATTTCAGTTGTCCACAGATGGAAAGAGCTC
The DNA here is from genome assembly GCA_949820135.1 of Sylvilagus floridanus. Taxonomy (NCBI): domain Eukaryota; kingdom Metazoa; phylum Chordata; class Mammalia; order Lagomorpha; family Leporidae; genus Sylvilagus; species Sylvilagus floridanus. Next base: position 113,751,033 of record OX463231.1, read on the forward strand.
TCCAGGCAGGTATTGGCTACTATTCCAGCCTCACCTCCAGCCATAGGTGCTTAGCACAGTGCTGTGGACTCCAACCCTACTTCTCTCAGTCCATCCTGCTCCTCACAGCAGCGACCTGTTGTCCCTCCCACCTGGGCCGATTTTTTCTTGTACCCCCTTGAAGTCAGAATCCATCTCCTTCTATAGCACTCTCTAATTCACTTAGGCAGAATGAATCACTTGCTGAGTCTCTGATCAGCATTCCTGAGACATTCTACATGCCTTTTCTCTATCACTTATCACATTTATTGAAACTAATCCACTTACAAGTTTCCTCTTGGAGGACAGTAATACCCTTGAAGGCAGAGACCATGTCTTATTTATATTTGGAAGCCCTACGATGCATGCCATATATAGTTGGCATTCAATGAATATTTAAAGGAACACCTTGGCTACTCCCATAACCAGGAAATGGAAAGTATAATTCAATTTGAGAAGGTTCTATTTATGCAGAAATCATATTGAGGTTCTACAGAAAATACCAAAGATAAACCATTACTGACTGCACATCATTTTTTGAAGGAGACCATGGGACAAGGATTAGAACGGCAACAGCCCCAATTCTAATGCCAGTTCTGTTAGTGACTCAGTGAGAGATCTTGAGAAAACTTGCTTTCGAGATTGGAGGTTGGATGAGATGACATCTAGGGCAATTTTTCATTATGACCATGTCTTTTGCAACTATTATATCCATGTTTGAGTCTAATGTTTGTCTCTGCAGCTTGTCTTAATTTAATTCCTTATTGCTGTGATGGGCAATTTGTCCACTTTCTGAATGCTAACTACATTTTCATTTTGCACTTCCCAGGAGTAAACAATTCCATTCAACTCTGGGTTTTCAGAAACTTGGTGAGTTTGACCTTTAATCTGTCAGTCAAGTCTATGATTGCAAAATACTCAGCAATCCCTGCAAAATATCAATAAAACTGAGGGTGGCAAGCTTGTAGCATCCAATTCTTCTCCTGGGTTCAATTTGCTCCTGGAATAAATGGAATATGTATATATATATTCCTCCTAACAGAACGTTTTCATTTTAAAAATTTGTCTCCACAATGCTCTGTTGACTGCTTGGTTTCTCTGTGATTCATCATTGCTTTTCTTTGTCAATTTTCAACATTTCAATTGTGACTCTTAGATTGTCCATGTTTTAGACAAAAGCAAAGAATATTCCCAAGAAAGCTGAAAGGATCCTCAGATTTGGGAACTCTCAAAGCTATTAATGGACTTAGGCAGCCTTCAGGTCCAGTGCCCTTGATGGCAATGTCCTTTTTTTTTCTTTAAAGATTTATTTATTTGAAAGGCAGAATAACAGAGAGCCAGAGGCAGAGGCAGATGGAGAAGGAGAAGGAGAGGGGCAGAGGGGGATAGGGGGAGAGGGGGAGAGGGGGAGAGGGGGAGAGGGAGAAAGGGAGAGAGGGGGAGAGGGGGAGAGGGGGAGAGGGGGAGAGGGGGAGAGGGGGAGAGGGAGAGAGGGAGAGAGGAGGTGGGGAGAGAGGGAGAGAGGGAGAGAGGGGAAGAGGGGGAGAGGGGGAGAGGGGGAGAGAGGGAGAGAGGAAGAGAGGAAGAGAGGGAGAGAGGGAGAGAGGGAGAGAGGGGGAGGGGGGAGGGGGGAGAGAGTAGGGAGAGGAGAGAGGGGAGAGGGAAGAAGAGAAAGGAGGGAGGGGAGGGGGGGAGAGATCATTCTTAAATCTGCTGGTTCACTCTCCAGATGGCCGCAATGGCCAGAGCTGGGCCAATCCAAAGCCAGGAGCCAAGAGCCTCCGTCAGGTCTCCCACACAGGTGCAATGGCTGAAGCACTTGGGCCATCTTCTATTGTTTCCCAGGCCATAGCAGATAGCCGGATCAGAAGTGGAGCAGCCAGGACTTGAACCAGTGCTCATATGGGATGCCAGCACTGCAGGCAGTGGCTTTACCCACTACGCCACAGTGCCAGCCCCAGATCAATGTCCTCTTGATGCATCCGCCCTGGGAAGGGGGAACCAGAGCATTGCTCACCCAGGCGTCACTAATTCTCTGCTATTACCAGACAACTTAGCATGAAGAACTAAAGCTCTGAGGTCTGGGAGTCCTGAGTTCATCTCAATCACCTGGAAACTGTGTTAGAAGCGGATTGCTGGGACCTCGTCCCTCAAAAACCCCTACTACTGAGTTTTGGGTTCAGCAGACCTGAGGTGTGGCCCAAGAACTGTCTTATAACAAAGTTCTAGGTGATGGGATTCAGCTCGTGTGGAGACCATGCTTTGAGAAAATGGCTCAAAGTTTGTGGGCTTAAGTTTCCTTATCATAAAATTGGAGTAACAACACCTGCCTTTCAGAAGGCAGTATAGAGAATGGTGTTGGCTGTAGGCTTAGGGGCATCATCAGACAGATCTAGGTTTGAGTCCTGCTGTTTTAAGGTATAAAGCCTTAGGCAAGTTCTTTACTGTTTTTAAGCCTCAGTTTCCTCACTGGAAATTATCATGTATAATCATAACAATCATTTAATTTTCCCAACACAGCAGTGAGATAGGATTGCATATAAAAAACCTCAGTACGGAAACAGGCCCCACACTTCAAGCCCAGTAGATTGTTAGTATCATAAATATTAATAATTACTATATTCATATTTTATAAAATTATTTTGTAATTATTTATCATTGGAACAGTAATAATTATTATATTTCAAGGTCTCAAACTGGGAAGATTAAGTGACCTCATTGGCTGAATGACTAGAGATAAAAAATATTTCGGTAGACTGTGATAACAGGATCAAATCTAACCGGGAACAAAGAGCACAAATATAAAGTCCCCTTCACTTGGGCACCACAAATCATCTTCTGCTGGGCTGAGAGAGGCAGCCACCTGAAAGCCAGGCATTCTACATGAGCAGCCATATCATGGGCATTAACCAGTTAATCCGAACCAAAGCGGGGTATTGCAGATCTAGAATTAAGATGATAATGGCGGCCCCACTTCCCATGACTTAGTGTGCAATAGACAGTCATGGTTATCTTGGGAACTACATACTCCTGGGCATGGCCGAGATGGAGACAAAGCCAATTGGGATTTTCAGAAGGGATGGCTGACTGGGGGCTAACAATTAGCTGGCACAGGAGTGGATGTTGCAAGAAAACCAAGATGGATTCTGGTACCTTACTGACACAGGATGGCAGACAAAGGCCAGTACATGGTTGCTGACCAACATATGCTGTGTACAAGAATAGGAGATCAATGAATGGAAGCTCCAGGAAACAGATTTGAGACCAATAGAGGACAGAATTCACTATGAGAAGTGCTGGAACCAGATGTGTTCCTGGATCTGGAAGTTTTGGGCATGGATTTTATCCCCATATTTCTCTCCCTCAATGCTCAGTGGGTATCTGATGGGTTAGAGGCTCAGGCCATCATAAGAGAATGGACTGATCTATAATCGTGGAGGCCAAGAAGGACGCGTGTAAGATTGTAGCCTGTATTTCAGGAGCTGCGATGATACCACTTATGAAATCAAGGTAAGAACTCCTTTGTGGTTGCACTGTTTTGAAGATAAGAGATAAGATATGGGCAGCATCTAGCAAAGGACCCAGAGAAGGTCTTGCAAAAAGGTAGCAATCCTTAGCACCACGTATCATTAAGTCAAGAGTTTTCCCAGAGACACACATCAAGGTCAGCCAGTTTGCCCAGGAACCCATTTCTTCATCTGGTTCTTTGTCCTCCTTAAAGAGTCAAGGAATCCTGACAGGGAGTTCACTGAAGTGTTTTAAAGTCATGACCTGTCTCTGCTTTTTGAATTGCTTTAGTTGCGTAACTGAAATAATCAGTCTAACATTTTTGCCTAGTACTTCCTTTTGCCTGCCCTGTTAGGAAACTGGTGCAGTCTTATCTGTGGTGTGATCTGCACCTTGATTTACATTCTATACCCCGGTTCCCGCCGCCATTACTGAAAGCCAGGTAGCCACATGGCCCAAACTACCTGTGCCAAGCTCCACCCCCAACCTAATGGGATTCACTGCTCCTGTTTCCCTGCAAAGTTTTAAAAGGACCTGTTCCTGAACATGTGGCTCTCTCTCTTGGCTCTCTCTCTTGGCTCCTCTCCTTCTCTCCCCTCTCTTCTCTCTCCTCTCTGTCTCTCTCTCTTACAGTCTCCTTCTCTCTTTTTCCCTCTTTGCCGCTTCCCTCCGGTCTACTGAGTTTTCCCTAATAAACCCTTTCCCTAACTCCAGTGTTTGGTGTGTTCTGTGATGGCAAACATTAATATATAATATGCCCCATTTCTGCGGAACCATCCTGTGAGAGCATCAAACTTGGACAGACCCTGACCTGCCCACAAAGAAACCCTGTGTACTGATGGGAAGAGAAGGGGGATAGGGTTTCAAGACTTGCAGCACGTATCTCCTAAGGCTGTCGTGTGCTGACCTCTAGGTATATTTTGGTCACCTTAGGAGGAACTCAGCTAGGGAAAGGGTCCAGGGTCTCTCTGTGTAGGCTGCTACTGCACCGAGTAGGATAGCAAAGACCATCTTTGCAGGACCTTCTGTCTCTCCTGCCCAGCTGTGAACTCTCTGTTAGGGGTTATTTTGTTGTTCATCTCTCTCTGGATCCACTTAGGGAGGGTCCACCTTTCTTAAGAGGCTCCTGGTGAGAACAGTGCCCAGAAAACCTGTCTGAGAGCACTCATGGGATAGCCACTTTCCTGCAGGAGTTTTGGTGAGGAGAGGAACCAGAATCAGCACTGCCCTGCCAATATGCAGTCCAACTTAATATCTGCCCAGCTTCCTGGTAGAGAGATAGCTGACCAGAGAGATAGCTAAAGGTTGGGAGGAAGACAAAGATGCTTGGCTTAGAAAGGCGACTACTTGCTTTGGGGTCCAGGCTTCATGACCTACTTATCATTCATCAAATGGTCCAGTGTCTGATGACCCTTCACCTGCCAGACATGGGACCATTCAATAGGCAGAAGCATACAAATGAAGACAGAATTAACTAGAGGCACCCAGAGAGCAAGTGAGTCTGTTAAATGCCATTATGATAAGGGTGGACGACCAAGCACCTAAACCAAGGGAATTCGATAGAGTTTGTGTTGAAGCACTTTTGTTTAGACTGAAAATGAGCAAGGAGATGACGACATATAAACAAAAGAGATAAAGAAGACGACTTAATCATGGATATATGAAGAGGGCACAGGAATAAAGACCCAGAAAATGACACCAGTGAGCCAAAGATTACAGAAAAAAACTGCAAGTACACAAGGCAATACGATAAAAATCAGATGACTTAAAAAAGCTAGCATTTCTCTAAATGGAAAACAATGCACACTGTTTGTCCTTGAAATGTGACAGGTATTCTCTTTTAAAGAATGCTAATGCATTCCAAAGCAATGGGCTATATCTGACAAAGCCCCATCACCCCTGAGTCCCTGAGGTCAGATTCCTATACAATATTAGGAGACTTGATTGAGTAGATGTTGCAGAACTAAGCAGTCACCTGGAATAGAAAACCTCAGAAAATAAACCTACGCAGGGAGAGGCAGAATTTGAATTAGGCAAGGGCCCACCTGTTCAATAATGAAATAATTGCTCAAGGCACATTCTTGTGTAATCTTTTCCAATGCAACCACTGTTATTGTGCCCTGCCTCTCTCAATGCTGCCTCAAAATTTGCACATAATCTCAGTGCCTCCCAAAGACGCCAATTCAGAAGCCAGACAGTCACTTCCCTAATGTCACAAAAATAGATTCAATTTTACATACATCAGGGTGATTTCAGAAGCAATTTCTCCATCTCCAGTGTAAGCATTACTTACAGTTTTTTCCTCTTAAATCGCATCCCAGTGGTTCCACAGGGCATTTTAAAAGGTAGCTGATGCATTCTAGGGCATTCAAACAACCCCCCGAGTATGTTTGCAGCTATAACCACAGGACATCAAATGCGCAGAGAAAGCACTAAAATATTCTGCAATTTGGATAAATGCAAATTTCATAATTGAGTATAAGTCAATTAAAATTTGCTTTTTGTCTTTTAAAAGCAATGTCATTAGAATGATTGTATAGGCATAGATGTGTACATGCTTCTGTGTGCTTCTACCTCTCTGTGTACACATATGGACGTACTGCCAAAAGCTTGTGGAGGGGCCAATGTTGTGGCACAGTGCATTAAATTGCTGCTTATAATGCTAGCATCCCATATCAAAATGCCAGGTTCAAGTCCTGGCTGCTCTGCTTCTGATCCAGATCCCTGCTAATGTTCCTGGGAAAGCAGCAGAGAATGACCTAATTACTCAGCTCCTGCTGAGTGGAAGAATGTGATGGAGGTCCAGGCTCCTGGACATATAGCCCAGCCCAGATCTGGCTGTTGCAGCCATTTGGGGAATGAACTTGTGGATCTAAGATTTCTCTCTCTCTCCTCTCTGTCTCTGTCACTCTGCCTTCCAAATAAGTAAATCTTAAAAAACAAAACAAAACAAAACAAAAAAACCCTGCGGAAAATGTCATTGAAAGAGATATTTTGTTCAAAGGTTTTTTTTTTTTTTTTTTTTTTGGACAGGCAGAGTTAGATAGTGAGAGAGAGAGAGACAGAGAGAAAGGTCTTCCTTCCATTGATTCACCCCCCAAATGGCTGCTACGGCCAGCATGCTGCACCTATCCAAAGCCAGGAGCCAGGTACTTCCTCCTGGTCTCCCATGTGGGTGCAGGGCCCAAGTACTTGGGCCATCCTGCATTGCCTTCCCGGGCCACAGCAGAGAGCTGGACTGGAAGAGGAGCAACTGGGACAGAATCCGGCACCCCATTTGGGACTAGAACCTGGGGTGCCAGTGCTGCAGGCGGAGGATTAGCCTAGTGAGCCGTGGCGCTGGCCCAAAGTTGTTTTTTTTTTTTTTTTAAATTCATGTATATGAGGACTCTTCAAAAAGTTAATGGAAAAACACATATAATAAAAATATCCACTATCCAAGAATTTTAAATATATTTGCACAAAAATAAACTTATCTTTTAATTCCAGTTTTCCACGAACATTTTGTAGTATTCATATATGTATGCATATAAATGTAAAAGACACACACACACACACACACACACACATCCCCTCTCCCCATTCATTTGGAAAGATTGTGCCTGGCCTTTAAAACATTGAATTAGATTTCTCACCAGCTAATCTATCTCAGTCCTGGAAGTTTTCATCTTAAGGATCTGTTTTGGGTCATGGTGAAAACAGTGATGATATTTCCGTTTGAAACCCAAGAAATCAGTGTTATCTAAGCTTTCATTTGGTATCAGAAAAACTTGAGACCAAATACCCAATTTCAAGGGCACAAGACTGTCATGGATCTTTGATTATAACCTTTTTGGCATTCAGAGTCCTCCTGGGGCACATTTAGAAATGGGAGAGTGAGCACAAGAGGCTGGACTGTATAGGAAAGGTTTGGGATGGACAGGCACTATTTGATCAGTATTTAAATCAACTAGACTTACAAATAAACTTCTCTGTCCATGAGCCAAAAGCTGGGGTGCTAGTGACAACTCAGTACAGCCAGAGGATCAGACAGCCCAAGATGGTCCTTTTTCTTTCTTTTTTTCTTTTTTTAGATTTTATTTATTTACTTAAGAGGTAGAGTTACAAATAGAGAGAGGGAGAAACAGAGAGAGAGAGAGAGATCTTCCATTCACTGGTTCACTCCCCAAATGGCCACAATCTGATGCCAGGATCTAGCAACTTCTTCTAGGTCTCCCATGTGAGTGCAGGGGCCCAAGTACCTGGTCCACCTTCCATTGGTTTCCAAGGCTGTTAGCAGAGAGCTGGATCAGAAGAGGAGCAGCTGGGACATGAACCAGTGTCCATATGGGAGATGGTCCTTTCTTTAAAGACACTCAGGAAAAGGTAAACCAAAATCACAATGAGATGTCACTTCACCACTGTCAGAGTGGCTAGTATCGAAACGAGAGGAAAAATTGCTGCTGAGGATGTGGAGAAAGGGGAACTATTATTCACTGCTGGGGAGAATGAACATTAGTGCAGCCGTTGTGGAAAACAGCATGGGGATTTCTTTAAAAACCAGAATGGATCTGCCATCTGACCCAGCAGTCTCAGCGCTGGATATCTACCGAAAACACGTGAACTCACTGTGTCAGGGAGATGGCTGCTCCACTATGTTTGTAGCAGCAGTTTTCACAGCAGCCAAAATAAGGAATCAACCAAAGTGTCCCTCATTAGGTTAACGGATAAAGAAAATGTGGCATATATATGTAATATACATATACATGAAATGGAGTACTATTCAGCCACAAGAAGAATGAAATCCTGCATCTGCAGCAAAAGGGATGGACAGAAGGACATGATGTTGAGTGAAATAAGCCAGACACAAAGACAAGTACTGCACGTTCTCCCTTACACGTGCAGCTAAAACAAAAACAAAACCTCAATCTGGACACATAATGCTGATTACTAGAGGCTGAGGGGGGAGGCAGGGATAAAAGGAGGTTGGATTAAAAATACAGGGGAGGGGCTGGTACTGTGGCACAGTGGGTTAATGCCTTGGCCTGAAGCACCAGCATCCCATACGGGCACTGGTTCTAGTCCCGGCTGCTCCTCTTTCAATCCAGCTCTCTGCTACGGCCTGGGAAAGCAGTGGAGGATGGCCCAAGTACTTACGTACCTGCACCCATGTGGGAGACCTGAATGAAGCTCCTGCTTCGACCTGGTCCTGCCCTGGCTGTTCAGACCATTTGGGGAGAGAACCAGCAGATGGAAGATCTCTGTCTGTCCTTCTCTCTGTAACTCTGCCTTCAAATAAGTAAACATATCTTTTTTCAAAAGTAGGTATCTTGAAAGAAAAAATAAAGTTGGGAGGGCTGTTCAGGATAAAAGGAATAGAAGAGACAGAAACCAAATATGATTGCGTTGACTGAATCCTGGACTGCAATACAGAAACAAATAATAAGGACCCTCGTGGCGACACTGAGGAAACCTGGTTTTGCACAGGGATATGAGACACTGTTCACAGTTTCAGCTCTTGGTAAGATGACTCTGGTGGCTGTGCTGCAGAGTCATCCTGGTTCTTAGCAAACACACACAGAGGTCTCTGGGTGTGGAGTGCTGTGATGTCTGCAACCCAACTTATAAATGGTTTTGAAATATTTGCATTGAGAGAGAGAGAGAGAGAGAGAGAGAGAGAGAAGGAAAATATATGTTTCAAAAAGTTAACAATTGGTGAATCTACGTACAGCGTATGTGAGTATTCTTTTCCCTCTTCTCTCAATTTTTTTGTTAGATTAACTAATCTCTTCCTAAAGACAGCATGTCATTGCTTGGAAACAGTTGCTGCCTCCTCTGAAGTGCTGCCTGCTTAATCGGAATGCATATGAACACCACACGAGAGGCTTTGCAAAAACTGCACAGTCCTGGCTGCACCCCTCAGCCCCGAGGAGACGCTGATTCAGTCAGTGAACGGTGGGCCCAGATATGTGTGCAGTCTGAAACCCTCCCTGGGTGGATTCTGTACAGCACTTAAGCTTATGAATCATGGACCTGAGTTACTCTCGCTTCCTGGATGCATCAGGTTAAGTGGGGACGAGGTGTGTTGCTCTGGAAAGTTGAGCCAAGCCCACTGAGCCTTGCCTAGCTCACCTATAGCATGAGATTGATCATCAGTAGCACTAACCACCTCCCAGGACAATGGTAGGCTGAAATGAAGGACAGTATCTGCATCAGAGAGTGGCAAATAAGTAGGTTTCCTTTCCTCCTTCATCCTCTCACAGATCTGCATCATTCCAAATGGATCATAAGTGTTTTTTCTAAATGTGGTATCTTCCATTCGCAATTTACATGATATATGAAGGAAACCTGTCTATGATGACATCCTTTGAGGTTCCCTGCATTCCCCAATTTGGAGCAGAGGCTGGGCAATCTAGCTTATTAAATCCAGGAAAGAACTGGCTTATAGCATAGCTGAGAGATAAGAACAAAAGCCAGTTCTCTTGAATCTGACCACCAGGGTGGCCTCAGATCCGTTAGCAATCTCGGCACTCTCCTTTGGATGCTGCTAACCAGGAAGCCTGACCCACTTTCGTTAGCTTGGTGACATTTTTAGCTCTGCAGAGGACTCGGGTGGTATTGACTAACTGCCACTTGCACACTGGCTGGAGCTTGGGACTGGTCAGGGCTTGTGGGGCATGGGTTCTAGCCTGGGCATGGAGCTCACCCGCCGTGGGACTTTGAGGGGGCTGCTTGTCGGGGCCTCAGTTTCCTGAGTATTCAGAACAGAGGAAGTCATGATCCATGACTCACTTACCTTTTGTGGTTTGCATGAAGCTTAGTCTTGGAAATTTTAAGTCACTCAACTCAGTCAGTCTCATTTTTCTCCTAAGGGCATAGTCCTCCTGCTTCTTTTTGCTATGGTTATTTTAACCTGCCTCTATTTATGTCCACAGCAGTTTTGCTGACTTGTTCTCATTTCCACCTGCTTTAGGCTAGATCCCGAAGTACTCCTTTTCACCCTGACGAGCTGCCCCAAGTCTTCACCTCGTGGACCCTTCATCCTAGACCCGGGAATTCCAGAGAAACATCCCAACCTCAGGCCTTGCAGCACATGAACGCCATGAGGGGTCTAGAGCAGAGGCCCTAGGGCCACGGACGTCCCCTTCCCCTCTGTTGGCTTAACTTACTGAATCCATTTACGTCCTGGGAACTAGAAGAGAAGCCTTCATCCTTGCGGCTGGTGCTGAGCTTGGCAGTGGGTTTGTCGGCCGAGGCCACGGGCCCCATCTCCCTCTGGGCTCCACTCTGTGTCTCTTTCTGCTTCTTGGCCAGCTTCCTTTGGGACATGTGCAAGAGGAAAAAAACCACAGTCACATGGTGCCAGTTGCATTACAGTTTTGGGAGGATGATTGTTCTCCTTCTCTACCCGTCATCTTCAATCCCTGAACCAGGTTCTTTCTCCAGAAATAGAGTCCAGATAGGCTCTGCAGTGTCAAAGTGGAAACCAACCAGGTCCTCTTGAGACCAGGAATGGTTTCTGTGTACTCAGAAATGTGAACCTCACAATGCCTCTTCCCCAACAAGGGACATGTTCTATAATGGAGCTTAAAATGGGAAATACATGAGACTTACACAATGCTCCTCCACTCTCAGGCCACAGGTGAGGCCCATCTTTGGGTTCTCATGGTCTTCATGAGATAAAAGTAGGGAGCTAGCCTTTGGCGTGGCAGTTAAATACCCACATCTCAGGTCAGAGAACCTGGCTGGATTCCCAGTTCTGGCTTCTGACTGCAGCTTTCTGCTAGTGGAGACCCTGTGAGGCAGCGATGGTGGCTAGTAACTGGGTCCCTAACACCCAAGTGGGAGACATGGATTGGGTTCCTGGCTCCTGGCTTTAGCTGGCATTTGGGGAATGAAACAACAGATGGGTGTGCTCTCTCTTTGCCCCCAACCCCATCTCTCTGCCTCTAATAAATAAAGACAAAAACTTCAAAATAGATTTGAAAACCTTGGAGAATGGCTCCTCGCAGGGAGTGAGCTTGTGAAATAACCTACTGAGTAATGGTGCATTGAGGCAGAGGCTGCTTGTTGGCAGTGGGGGAGGGTGGAGGTCGATCTCTCAGCTCGGAGGGAGGAAACTGAGCTGAATTTGATGCAGTTACTCTCCAGGAATAACAGAGCCTCAGAACCAGGTGGGCATTTATAACAATGCTAGTGTAGTGTGGTGGTTCTCAAACTGTGCAATCACCCAAAAGTCAAAAAAGCACAAAGCAGCCCAGGAAATGGGACGGGGCCTGGACCTCTGCATAGCACCACATTCCCCAGGTCATTCTGACACCAACCATAGGAGGTTTACACCGGTACCCTAGGGTCAGGCCAGCTTGGGTTCTCATCCTACCCAGCTGCCTGCCAGGTACATGACTCGGGGCAAGTTCCTTAAGTTCTCTGTAAGTCCGGAGCTCTTCCTCTACACACTGTGGCAAACAACAGGACTGAGCTCTTAGCTGATGGCTGGATGAAGAAAATGTGGTCTATACACACAATGGAATAGGACTCAGCCCTAAAAAGAATGAAACCCTGTCTTTTGCATCAAAATGATGCAAGTGGAGACCATTATTCTTAGTGAAATAAGCAAGACCTCAAAAGACAAATATGTATTTTCTCTGATTTGTGGTACAGAGGACAAAAAAGGCAACTTATGAGTGAAATCGACATCTTGAGACTTGATTATTGTTTATAGTCCTTGTCTATACTTTTGCGGAATAGTGGTAGTTCTACTTTCGAATTGTTGAATTCTTTATTTGATGGAATGTTAAGCTTGTGGTTATAAAGTAAATTGAAAGTATGTTATTGTAAAAATTAAAAGAAAGGAAAGAGGAGGAAGGTGGAAGTCTCATGTACTTAAAACTGTATATAAGAAATATATGAAATCTCTTTATATCAATAAAAAGCAAATAAAAATGCACAGAGCACAGGGCCTGGCACATGCTGAACATTCAAAGCACGGTGGCTGTTGGTTTCATTTTTCTATTACTGCAGTGTCCGAAACTCCTCGCTCAGAGCCCACAGCGGAGTCCCATCTCTCTCTCTGAATTATATCAAATCCTACAAACTTTGATACCTCACCAGGGAACTGGAAGGTTAAAGAGTTCTTCTTTTATGGATCTGAAATCCAATTCCCTTAAATTTTAGCTGATGGGTCTTAGATATATCATTAGAGATATAAAAATATGACTAACTCTTCTGCATATAATAGTTATTCAAATATTTCTGGAAAGCCGACACCATCCCTCTGAGTTTTCCCAATATATCCAAGGATCTTCAGATAATGTTAATTTACTATATGCTTCTCTAGAAAAACAAAACCAAACAAAACTAGAAGATAGGGTTTGGATGCTTTCACTGTAAAGAAATGTTGACTATTTAAAGAGGTAAATAAGATTAACCTGAGTGGATATCACACAACATACACATGGACTGAAACATCACATGGTGTTCTATAAGTCTGTACAATTTTCATATTTTAAAATATTGTTAAGATTACAAAATCAGTATGTTTATGGAATATGTACCCTAGGGGAAAAAACATGCATGATATCAAAAATTTTTTGCACGAAAATAAAACTTATCCTTTAATTCCATTTTCTATGACTTTTTTGAAGTCTAATCACATGCATCTAAATATAGTTATTATGCTCCTGTGGTATGAAAGGCCATAGGATAATATTAAATATCCTGAGGATGAATTTCTCCAGGTCTCCTGCTCTTTTCTTAACAAGACTTGACTTTGAATTCAGTCCTGGTCACTCCTATCTCAACACAGAATGACAGATATCCCAAAGATGTCAAATTCAGGGCAGTATGGGAAATACTTTTCTATAGTTGAGCCTACCTGATCATGAAATGCGCAGTTTCAGGAGATAATGACCTCCCTGCCAGAGGAGGTCCTAGGGGTGAGGGTAAACCTAGACTCAGAAGTGTTTCAAAAGGAGCTCAGCTGAGGTTCAATCCAGTTTGCCTATATCCACTCTGATCTAAAAGTAGACAGCACAGAAGAACTGCAGAGGACACACTCACGGGAGGAAAATCTCGGGAGGGTTTGTTTGTAGAAGGATTCCTGAGAAGGTGGGCAGGGTGTAGAGGAGAATTATTTACCACCTGTGGCCCCAGGGAGACAAGGCAGTGAAGCATTAACCCAAACCTGAAAGGAGAGAGTTGTAAGGGGGGGCCACCAGACAGAAGCAGTGGCTTCCTCCTGAGGGGTCCAGCCTGTTCTAGATGATGCCTCAGGGACAGAACCAGAGATAAAAAGGCACCAATTACAGCCTTCTTGTCCCCCTCATGTTCTGTAATGGGTCTGATGATCTGAATCCAGGTGAAAACCAGAAGTGACAAAAGATCCTTTCAACGCAGTACAAGAGCAGAACACACTCTGGAGACAGAAGTCAGAGTAGAAAGGGAGGATGAATCCGGACTCGGAATCCAGACCAAAAAGACAAAAGCCTTCACATTTCTCATTTGGGGCACAATTTGAAGACAAATGCAGCCTAAAATGCAATTCTTCACTTTTTTTTTTTTTTCAATTAGCCCAGGGAAAAGAGGGCATTCAGGAATGGGAACACCCGTCTTGCTATACTGCTTTGGCTATAGGCATATTGCCCTAGTAGTGAAAATACTGCAGGCAGGCAGAACAAGAAATGAGCCATTGGATTGGATCACTTGTGCCCTTTCTCACCAGCAGCAGGCAGTCACTGGGCAGGGAGAACTCCAGTGAGAGAAAAATGAGTAAGTCTGCAGCTGACGACATTTCAAAATTTTATTCTTCATTTATTATCAAAAAGGAATGTGTTTAAAAATGTATATGTGACCTTCCTAATCATAAATTTGAAAAGATATACAGCAGATCCTTTGCCTGTATCTAAGCTCCATTCACACTGCCCCAGCAGGAAGTAAAAGGAAATCTGATAAGAGAATTAACTTTAAAACTATAAATGAGTATGTATTAGAGGTTTTAAAATTTCTGTGGAGGAAGAACTTCCAACCAGACTCATTCCATTCAGGGTAAAATAATATGAAGACAGTTGTCTCAGGCACAAATGACTGGTTTCCAAAGGAATAATCGTAATGAAAAAAGGTCTCGGTATTTCTACAAAAAAATGCTATTTTATAGAAATGTTTGGGTAGTTCTGAACACCTGCATTAAAAAAATGAAAAACAGAGTATCTTCAAAACACAAAGATCTTTAAAAACTGGAAATCTAGTTTTGTTGCAAAAGAATCAAATATATGACATCCTTAGTATGTAGGGCATGGTTGACACCACACGGTCATGATGATAATGATGATGCTACATAATAATTAAAAATGTACAGACAGGTGTTTGGGCAATACACGTGGCTTTAAGGTAGAAAAGAAATAAGCAATAAAAGGAAGCAACAAAAAATAAAGTTTAGGGATTTATCTCTATTCTTTCAAAATTCAAAATTTATATATTAAAGAATCTGTCTCTATCTGGAAAATTGTTATTCATTCCAGTTGCCAAAGAGTTTAATTTACTACCCCTCCCACCTTTTTCCTCCAGAGAGGGGAAGTTCCAAATTTGAGCACCGGGAAGGGAAGACCCTTATACTCCGAGCCAGACATCAACTCAGCCCTATCTTCCATACATACTTCCTACTAAGAAGCACCATCCACCTCATTCCATCTCCCTACCCCAAGAGCATTCCTCACTACTCTGTATTTCTTAATGGATCCCCATTCTTCTCCACGGCCACTTCTTCTTTATCCTTCAATGGTATGGTTCATGTCATCCAAATGTCACCACCCTTTGAGGCTTATTCCTCCTCATCCAGACAAAACTGTATCTTTCTCTTCGTGCCCAACTCATCCACTGAGCATGTGCCTATATCAGTCTTTGCAAGGGGGAAGAAGACCTCACAGCTTATTGACTCTGAACCTCTGAAAGCAGAGATGAATGACAAAGACAAGCATTCAACAGATAAAATACAGCAACAAATATAAAACCTACAAAGATGATGCATGCTAAGAAGAAGTGTCTGGTGCTATAAGAGAGTTAATGCCTGTTCTGAACCCTGGCAGGAGATCAAAGAAGGTCTGGTGCCCCAACAGCCCAGCACTAGTGCCATCAAATGCACTGGTTCAGCTCTATCTCCTACTTGCGCAAGAGCCTCTTGGGAGAAGTGCTTTTGACTCTCTGTACCTATTTCAATTTCTAGCTGAGTGTCTGGCAAATAGCCAGTACCCAATAAATTTGTTGCACAAATTTATATTTAAAAGTCTACGATGTGAAGTGCAGAAAAGATTGTCATCCTGCTCTGAACACAAATTATAAGCACTTTTAAAAAGATACATGCAAAGGAAGGGAAGGAAAACCTGTATAAGATTAATTTGTGACCAGAATATTTGTACCTGGGAATATTTTTGGTTAATAACTTAGCATTTCCTCCTAGGAATGCTTGCAGAATTAATGGAATGTTTGCAGAATTAATGGAATGTTTATAGCCAGAGTTTTCTTTTTCCCCAAGAACTCACAGAAAATCTACAGCTATAGAATGCTAAAAAAAAAAAAAATCCCTCATAGTCATCTGACTCATGGGATGATCATATAATTCATGGAATCCTCAGAGCCTTTAAAACTCAAGTACTTATGGCTTTCTGAACTTGGGATTTTTTTCTTCTGTTGTTTTGAGATTCAATAGGGTCACACGATTTCACCAGCAGGGGGTACCAAAAGCTGGCAGAATGAGAGCATGCATAAGCATGTATATTCTTGTACAGGGACATTTCTAGAGCTGAAGAATGTCTTAAGGCACAACTCAAAGTTCACTGATTCTGACAGGTGGGGACGATGTGACGTGGTCACAGCATTACGGCATTTTTCCCTCTGAGGCTGGCTCTGAGGACTCTCTAACTATTGCTTGGTAGCTGAGTGAGCAGTAGGTAGTAGGGGATGTGCCCACATGGGCCTGGAGTCCTGTAACTGATTCTGAGCACCACTCCTTACAAGGGATCGTGGCAAGTGGAATGGCTCAGGGGACAGAGAATGCAGAGCTGGGAAGGGGGCTGAATTTGTGAACCAGGGAGGAGTGTCTGAAACATCCAGGGGTATTTCTCTTGGAGATGGAATACTAAGGAACGTTCCTTTCACACCTCTGGTCCCAGTGGTCCCAGGGGGCAGAGTTGGTTCAAGGTGGGCTTGACACAAGTTAGCAATGTCCAGCAAAGTAGAACTACTTAGGTGCCTTTTGGATGCACCTAACACCTGAGTCGCCCTTCCCAGTGCTTCTTTTGCAATTCCCCTACTCCAATGTCTCAGACGTCCTCTTGGAGGTCTTTGTCTCCTCCCCAAAGTTAGTAGTTTCCTCCTCCTTGCTCACTGTACCTGGAAGGTGGTTAACGAGCAACTACTTCATACCAAGGCTGTTACAAGGAGACTATGATGCGAGAAGCTGAACACGAATCTTGCCCCTGTGAAGGTTTTGGGAAGTACCGGGATCCCCATCCCTGGAGGAGTCCAAGTAGAGGGTGGGAAGCTGCCTAGAAAACAGACAGTGGGGGATTCTAGCATCAGGATTCTGCAAAATCACTGAATCTGTTCTGGGCCAGGAATAGGAGGACACAACCCATTGGGTTCCACCCAGAGTTTTTCCCTGGATGTGAAGAGCCGCCCATGCTATCCTGGGGACACATGGGTCAGGCACCTTCCTCTTCCAGAGGGCTCTTCCTCTGGCCCATCCTCTTGTTTGAACAAAGAAACAGAGGTCTACCCAGAAGAGGCGCTTAGCCGAGGCACATGCACCTGGGTGGAAACCACAGGACCCATACTCTGGTTTCTGCCTGTCAGCTCAGAAAACCTGTTCCTACATCCCTCCACCTCTCTTCTAGGGATAAAATTAGAAATGCAAATTCAGAACACGTCACGCAGGGCTATAGTCTCTTCCAAGTGCAGTAAAACCTCATTAATCCAAACCCCACTAACACAGAGTCACTGGGACTGAGGCAGAGACTGGCCCCATCCCATCAGCGATCAACAATGTAAATGAGAATACAGATGTGTGCAGGATTTAAAGGAGCACACACTGCTTTCCCATATATCAGGAGGCAGGATAGCAGATAACACACTGACTTTGGTGCCAGACAGCCTGGCATCAAAACCTGGCTCCACGGCAGAGTAGCTGTGTGAGTTCTTGCAAGTTACACATCCCTCTGTGTGTCAGTTTATTCCTGTCTGTAGAACACAGGTTACAGCAGTACTTTACAGTAAGATGGTTGCAAGGATTAAACAGTACGGTGGTAGCAAAGTTCTTTGCCCAAGGCTTGCACACAGCAGGCCTTCAATAAACACTCTCTGGTGTGACCACCTTTTAAATACATGAGGCACCCATGTTAACTTAAACAACCTTATTATTTATTAAATATGGATCCTTTAAGACAGATGCCATGATGATTGGCTTTTCTCTAAAAACATCCGTCGACGTAGTCTGGAGCCATGATTCTCAACCATGGTTGCATGAATCATTTGGGGAGTTTTAAAATGACCGATGAGATTCTGACTTCATTGGTCTGGGGTGCAGACTGGGATCTGTTTTTAGAAGCTCCCAGGTGATTCTAATGTGCCACCAAGCTTGAGCACCAGTGATGGAGAACAGTGGTTCTCCAAGGGCATTCCTGGACTGGCAGCATCAACCTCACCTGAGAATGTACTAGCAGTGTGGCTTCTCTGGTCCCACCCCTGACATTCTGAATCAGAAACTCCAGGTAATTAGTAAGCCCCGCAGGCAACTCTAAGGCATGCCGAATTTTGAGAAGTACTGATGGACCGATTCCTCAGCTGCTCTGAATCAGTGGAGAATCCTTTTCCTGTTTCATTAGTGAAAAAGGAAGACCAATAGGTTGGAGACCTAGGTGTCAGGTCCAGGTGTCTAAATATCTCACTGAGTTGCCGTGAGAGATGTCCTTTCTTCTCTGGGTGATGATTTTACAATGAGAGGAACCGGTGGCTGACAAACACAGCAAGAGCTGACACTTTTTAAATGACTGTTTTTTTTTTTTTTTTTGACAGGCAGAGTGGACAGTGAGAGAGAGAGAGACAGACAGAAAGGTCTTCCTTTTTGCCGTTGGTTCACCCTCCAATGGCCACCGCGGACGGCGCGCTGCGGCCGGCGCACCGCGCTCCTCCGATGGCAGGAGCCAGGAGCCAGGTGCTTTTCCTGGTCTCCCCATGGGGTGCAGGGCCCAAGCACCTGGGCCATCCTCCACTGCACTCCCGGGCCACAGCAGAGGGCTGGCCTGGAAGAGGGGCAACCGGGACAGAATCCGGTGCCCCAACCGGGACTAGAACCCGGTGTGCCGGCGCCGCAAGGCGGAGGATTAGCCTGTTGAGCCACGGCGCCGGCCTTAAATGACTGTTACGGGTCGAATTGTGTCCCTCCTTCCCTCTCCTCAGCCCTTGCATACATGAAGTCTTAACCTTCAGTACCTGTGAGTATAACCTTATCTGGAAACAGGGTCTTTGGAGCTGTAATCAAGTTAAGATGAGAACATTATGGCTGCCCTGGTTCTGACTGGTGTCTTCACCAACGGAGGCACAGACTGCAGTAATGCAGCTACAAGGCAAGAAGCATCAAGGATCGAGAGTCGTTAGAAGAAAAAGAAGGGAAAGGGTCTGGCGCCGCGGCTCACTAGGATAATCCTCCACCTGTGGCGCCGGCACACCGGGTTCTAGTCCCGGTTGGGGTGCCGGATTCTACCCGGTTGCTCCTCTTCCAGGCCAGCTCTTTGCTATGGCCTGGGAGTGCAGAGGAGGATGGCCCAAGTGCTTGGGCACTGCACCCACTTGGGAGACCAGGAGAAGCACCTGGCTCCTGGCTTTGGATCAGCGCGGTGCGCCGGCTGCAGCGGCCATTGGAGGGTGAACCAATGGCAAAGGTCTCTCTCTCTGTCCACTCTGCCTGTCAAAATAAAAAAAGGGGGGAAAGGAAGAGGAAAGAAAGATTCCATCCAGAGTCTCAGAGGGGACACTGCACTGCCCACACCTTGATTTTGGACTTCCAGCCTCAAGAACTGTGAGAGTAAATTTCAGTTGGTATAAGCCACTCAGCTGGTGGTTCTTTGTTATAAAAGCCCAAGGGAACTAATACAATGGCCACAAAAACAATGTCATAAGTTCCATTTATGTAATAAGTTCATGGAAAATGTATGTTATGAAGAAACAGAGAATCCAATTATTTTGCAAATAAAATAAATTTATCTTTTAATTCCTTCCCCCACCTCCAACCTTTTAAAGTTCCTTGTAAGTTCTGTATATGTGTTGTTGTAAAGGACAATGAAAGAAGATTGTAGCAGAGAGAGAGCAGAATCTGTGATTGAGACACTGGGAGCTCCTTGAATGCTCTCAGGCTACTGAACACCGAAGCCTTGGGCTGGGCATCTTGGCCCATCTGTTCTTGGTGCCATGGGAAGACCTTCAGCTTTGGCCTCAGACAGACTTGGTTGTAAGCAACTGTATAATCATGATCAAGCCCCCATCTCCACGAGACTATGGGACTCAGTTTCCTCAATTGTGGAATCCAACATGTCACACCCAAGTTCACGTTACTGTGACCATCAGAAACAGTAAATGATAATCCCCCATCACAATCTTTACAGAGAGCAAACAACTGCAGCTTCGTCCTTCCCCCTTCCTCAGTGATCTGCATGACTTTTTCCTCCCGGAGATGAGTACTTCAAGGAACCAGGGAACTACTTTTCCTCCCTGTGCTCTCCCACAGCCCCCAGCCCTTGCTCCTCTATACCCTGCTGCTATGACCACAACCCAAGCCTGACAGCTGGGCAGATGCTCTTCTCCAAGTCATGCCTGGTCCTTCATTTTCAGATCACTCCCAGTCACAGAATCTTGGATTCTCTGGGTAGGCAAGGTTTTTGAGATCTTCCAAGTCATTCTCCTACTGCAGCTTGGAGATTCCTTGCAACACCCCAGCCAGAGGATACACGAACCCTGACTGCCCAGCTCCAGTGATAGGCACACATCCCCAATGCAGGCAGTGCAGCTCTCTAAGAGGATTCCTCCTCTGAATTCAGGCAGTGCCTCCCCCAGATGCCCCTCTATGTTCTGTCCGTTGTATCCCTGTAAAGCCTGTATGTGGCTTGACGGATTTTCCCAAGTAACTTCTTCCAAGCTGTGCCTTCCGGTTGCTGAGACTCTAGGCCTCTCCCTCCCCAGTTCAGTGAACTTCCTTCTCCATTGCACACCCACACGCTCTCAGCCTTCAGCCAGGACTCTCAGGATGGTGTGCTCCCTCTCACAAGCCTGCACCTTCCTTCTCTAACCCTCAGCCAACCCTAATGCCCTAGTGCCCCTCCTGAAACCCCTTCTGCACGGGATGACCAGTCCACAGTGCAATCATGGCAGGAAGTCCCCATCACAATGGTGAGGAGCATGCTGCTCTTTTCCACGCCCATTCCCAGGGCCTTGCACAGCTCCTGGCACAGTCAGGTACTGAGTAGACACATGTTGAATTAATGTATTAACAGATGACCACAAATCCTTCAAGTTCTGTCACAAGCACCACTTCAGGAAGCTTTTTCTAATCTCTCCCTGATAGAGAAATGTTACCTCTGTTCTGTATCCTAATCATCTGCCTACCCGTTCTCACCACCCTTTATCATAATAAACATATAATATACCATATTTGATATTTGTATTTTCCTCTAGCATATGGTTCAGCACTTAGCACAATGCTGAAAAAGCTTTAAACAGGCTTATTGAATGTATGAATGAATGATGAATGGATGAGTGACACTCTCGATTCCTTTATTGTTGTTCTGTCCCATATATAACTTAGGCTTAACGGTTTTCATCTGTTTCTCCACAAGTATCTACACTTGTCCTGCTAGCTAGTCTACAAATTGGCTTTTCTTCTGCAGAGGATGCATGGCGGTGATTCTCAAACCGGAGCATGCCTCAGAATTGCCTATAGAGCTCGTTAAAAAAGAGATTGTTGGGCTACACCCTCAGTTTCTGAGTTGGTCCATCTAGGACAAGGCTAAAAATTTGCATTTCCAAGTTTCAAGGTGTTGCTGGATAGAATGCTTTGAGAACTACTGGACTATGGAATGTCATTCTCTGCCCCAAGGGGACACATCCCATGTATTTGCTGCTGTCTCTGCATCAGGCCTCCCCACTCTACCCCATTTCCTCCTAAAAATGCTAGTAGGCATAAAACCATATATCCTTTAACCCAAGATTTCCATCTTCTTAGAACTTTATTCTAGGGAAATCATTAAAAAGATATACATTACACACACACACAGACACACACACACATAGACAGAAACACTGACACAACCAGCTTTATATATGCCAGGGTTTTTCAAACTTGGCCCATTGGCACTCTGGGCCAGGTAATTTTCTGTTGTGTGCATGTTGGGGGGCTGACCTGAGCACACCGGGGTGTTTAGTGACGTCCATGACCTCTATGTTTAGATGTCAGTGGTTCTACCTGCTCCCAGATGTGACAATCAAAAACATCCCTGGGGATGGAGTGCAGCTTTGCCTCTATCACTGTTATATTCATGTGAATGCAATCGTTAAGCCTCCGGTAGGTACTACCCTCTGTGTCCATTACCTTGAAAACCGCTCTCATCTTCACAGCCTTGCAAGGTGGTGATTATTTCTCTTGTTCCACAGTTGAGGAATCCAAGGCCCAGAAGGTTCTCTTAACCTCATCCAGAGCTCAAAGGTACAAGTGTGGTTGAAGCCCAGTTCCTCAGCCTGCAGAGCCTGCTCCCTCCCTTACTCAACTCTATTGCTTCTCTTTAATATCAGATGATGAGTTACAGTCTCAGAAGTTTCTAACAATAGGGGACCCACTCGGTAAATTATAGTGCATCCCTTGGATGGAATATTATGCAGCTTTTAAAATGATGGAGAACCAGTAAAAATGAAAACTGTGTAGTAACACAGAAAAGTACTATCTGGATTACATTAAGTTTAAAAAAAACTAGAAACAACGAAACTGTCTACACTAGATTACATCAGTGAGCAAATATACATGTGGAGAGGTGACTGGTGTGTTAGAGAGAAGACGTTAAGGATAATTTTTCTTTCTCTTTGATATCTGTTACTGTTATGAGTATCTTTGTGATTCTTATTTCTAAGCAGTAAGAGTAAGGATGAAATCCATGATGTTAGTTTTGTCATAGCTCCAGTTGAATTAATGGACTTAAAGCCTCTCTGAGACATTCGTGTATGCCAGGAGGATTTATCCTTACTTCCCCCCAGACGGCACTGTGCCGTGTATGTTTCTGAGCTCATACCCCTCTCCTTGCACTGACTAGCTTCCCCCAAGCACAGCAAGTTGTAAGTGAAGGGAAAAAAAAAAAAACGGCTCCAAAGGCATCGCTGTGGATCTCTCAGGGAGCTAGGGCTACTAGGAACATGTGGCCTTAAAGAAGCAGACGCGTCTATCTGTCAAAGGGTACTGAGCAGAGCACGAGTCTCATGCATTATGCATCAAGAGTGGCCTGGCACCCTGGCCCGGCCGTGCGGGAGAAGTCTTGCAAAAGGAACATCTGATGAACTGATTGGAATGTCAAAATGTCATTAAGGATAAATTAATAGATGTGTTACTTTGGCCGTAAGAGGCAGTGCCAGCAAGACAACAGGCAGCCGGCGGGCTGTTCTCCAGCTCAAGACAGACGGCGTTTGCAATGGAGATTCATGGCCTTTATGCATCATGAGGTGCTTTGCAGGGAGAAGAATAAACAGAAATGCTCCCGCACTTAAGCGCCGTAAAATCATGAGCATGAGATAAATTAATTAGTGTACACGGGGAAGGCGGCTGGTCTGGCTGCACTCCTGGGGAAAGCGAGAATGGATGACACTGGGTTAGGGATGATGGGTCCCAACTCTAGCCTCCTAAAGAAAGCAATTGAATTTAATGTGCAATCATAAACCGCAGTGGATGGAAAGATAAGTCTCTGTGTTTTTTTCAAGGATACTATTTCTGCCTACTGCTTTAAGACCTTTGTGTCTGTGGGTCAAGTGTTTTCAGGAACTGGGGAAACCTGGAAATTGATCCCTCTTATAATGCCACAGAGGGGTAGGCTACAGTATCACGATGCAGGGATCAACCCTTGGGGAAACCTGACTTCCCTGGTGCCATACTAGTAGGGATGTCTCACTCTCCTGTGATGGGAGCCTCATTCCCTCATTTAAAGTGGTTCCACTGTTTGATAAGCATTGTTAGGAAGTTCTTCTTTGACTTCCCTACCATCTTCTCCCTTGTAAGTTAACAAGAAAAGCAGTAACGAAAACAGCCAATGCTCAATGAGCACTTGTTAGATGCTAGGCTCTGGGCTCTGCTCAGGTTACAACCTTATCTGGTATTATGTAGACTTCATAGTGCAATACACTGAAGATCAGAGTGAGAAACACGCCAGGGCCAAAACCCAGGTCAGGTCCCGACTGAGGTCTCAGATCTCAATCCTTATACAGTTCCAAGTCCTATAACCTCCACTCAGGGATCAGAGTCTGACTTTTCAAGCAACATAGAATACTAGAAGGATGGGAACCAACATTGAGGACTCATTCGGTACTTTGCTAAGCACCTGGTTTGGGTTTGTCCAACACATCTTTCATGTAACAGCCTTTTAATGTTAGCTATGTTATTTTCCCATTAAGTCTTCTCTTTACTTATGTTTTTTAAAGTTCCATATACATTTGTCTCCATTTTATTTGAAAGGGATAGAGGGAGGGAGGGATGGGGGAAGAGAGAGAGAGAGATAGATATAATTCTCCCCATCAGCTGGTTCACCCCCTGGTGTCCATAATAGCCAGGATAGGACCAAGCCAAAGCCAGGAGCCCAGAACTGAATCTGGGTTTCCCATGTGGGTGGCAGGGAACCAAGTACTTGATTCACCATCTGCCAACTCCAAGGTGCATTGGTGGGAAACTGGACCCAAGGTGGAGTAGCCAAGACTTGAAATGACATTTGTCCCCAGTGGCAAATTAACTGATGCAATCAACACCCACACTCCCCCCCTCCCCAGTTACTTTTTAAATACATAAAAATCAATTTTATTTCTATACCTTAACAGTGAACTATTAGGATATGGATTTTAAAATATTAGTACCATTTGAAAAAGTGAAACATCCAGGATTAGATCCACCAAAACATGCAAAGGGCCTACATGCCAAAAACTACAAAAAAGGTGGTCAAAGAAATCAAGGTATATGGATTGAAACCAAGAGACACACTGTGCTGCTGCGTTATGGGACTCAATATTGTAAAGAGGTCCAGTCTCCTGAGCTGACGGATCTGTAGCTTAGATGCAAGCTAGTCAAAACCAGGCAGGATTTCTCAGAACAAGCTGAAAGGCCATTGTACATTTATTTTGAAGAAGGAAGGGGGTGGGGAGAAAGGCCTCCAAACTTCCATGGTCTAGAAAATGTAACCTGAAACTTATTGTCATGCTAAAAACCACAGCCACCAAGTGACTTTTTTTTAAATTTTGACAGGCAGAGTGGACAGTGAGAGAGAGAGAGAGAGAGAGAGAGAGAGAGGTCTTCCTTTTCCATTGATTCACCCCGCAATGGCCGCTGCGGCCAGCATACCATGCTGATCTGAAGCCAGGAGCCAGGTGCTTCTCCTGGTCTCCCATGAGGGTGCAGGGCCCAAGCACTTGGGCCATCCTCCACTGCCTTCCTGGGTCACAGCAGAGAGCTGGACTGGAAGAGGGGCAACCAGGAGAGAATCCAGTGCCCCAACCTGGACTAGAACCTGGTGTGCTGGTGCCACAGGAGGAGGATTAGCCTAATGAGCCATGGTGCTGCCCAAAAACCACAGCCACCAAGTGACTTTCAAAAATAGTTATTGCTCTTTACCTGCTTCAGCTGAATTTAAATAAAATCCTCCACATGACACACATCTTTTTATAGAACATTATAAACAAGAAAATGTTAAGAAACAAAAGTTCACTCAGTGAAGCTAAAAGTGGGACTCAAGAGGCCAGTTAAAAAACAACGCAAACAACCCCAACCCTACCCTCTCTTTAATCTTTGTCCTATTTCTCAATGCAGGTTATAAATTTCACACTAATTATAAAAATGCAAAATGAGTCATTCTGCTTCTATTTTATTCTTCCCTCATTTATACAGTGAGCATTTTCAAAAATGAAGTGCTTGGTATGAGATTTTTGGTTTTTGTGTTTTTGCTATTGTAATTTGGCACAATAGTTATAAACTTTAAGGACTAACTTTGGGCCATCATCATTGAATATTCTACCTGGTTTCAGAACCTTGAAATGCTCACCATGTAAACTAGGTAGTCTCTCTGAGAACCTCCGCCACATCCACCTGCCAACTCTCCATGAGAACATGGCACCAGTGAGTGGCATGCCATTGTTCTATGAATTTTTTTCTTCATTAGCCTAAGTCCCTAAATTGATGAGCCTATATTTCCTTAAATTCAAAATATTTCTTTACCGGAGTGACTAAAAATTTTATGAGATACCTATATAAAACTTGTAAAATGCAAGACAGGGATGCATATAATAACAGAAAATGCACTAATAACTACAACGTACTGAGCAACTACTAGATACAGAACCAGATGCTGTTCGTGCATTACCTCATCTGCATTACGTTGTCCTAGGAAATGTCCATAGCAACTTCCCAACTTGGTATCCGTGTCCCCAATGTACAGATGAGGAAACAGAAACTCAGACAAGTCAGATCACAAAGTGGCAAGGTCAAGCTGCAATCCAGTCCATGTTCTTTTCATTGCAGTGCTACTCCAGGTATTGGATATTGTTTTCCACCCCCTTCAGAGCCAGGGTAAAAGCATTGCTTAACATCCTTAATGAATGGGAGATGAGATTACAGAAGTATAATTTATTGAGCAAACTGTCCCTTGCCTAGATGGCTGGTAAACACCAGCACAATAATTCATTTGATCTATACACTTTAATTGAGCCACGCATTTCCTGGAAAAACCTTAGATCTCAACCTTTCTTATTAGTTTTGCTATCGAAAACAAAGGTAAGAGAAAGGAATGGTATGAACTCCTGTAATAAGCTGAGATCTTTTTTCACCAAAAGTTCTCTTCTCATCTAGTAGATGCCTAAATCATAAATGGCACAGGGAAGGAAGAACAAAACAAAATAAAAAACAAACCCTCTTAGGTTTGCTCCATTTTTAAAAGAGTACATTGCCACTAAACTGTTTTCCAAGACAAAACAAACCTTCTTTAGGCTTGAGGCTCAATTGGGTTTATAGCCTTCATAAAACCATATTTTCGCTCTTTACAAAAATCAAGTCTCCCATTAAAAGAGTTTTGACCACACTAATCTTTCCATTCTCCCACTTAAAAAACGTGGGTGGCTGTAACACAGCCACCAATTTCCAGCCTCTCAGAGTGCTTTGCACAATGGTTCAAAGCCACTGGGATGAAAAATTGCTCTGGAAAGCAGTTCCGCCGATGTTCTTTTATTCTGTTAAAAAGGAGGTTTCATCAGCAAGAGTCCTGAGCTCCTTGAGGTTTCAGTGATGAAGAGATGCTTCTCGACAAACATTTCTCAGGAGATTCATCACGGCCCATGGGCCTTGCCACTCACCAAGGCACCAAACCCACTAGGGGGTGGGAGCACAGCAAGAAATTAAATACTATTTGAATGTGAGCCTGGGGGCATTCTTGCCATTCCTTAAATGGCCTCTACACATTTATCCACAGAGTCTAGAAACATGGAAACGACTCCGTTAATTGCCTTTCTGGCTTCCACGAAGTTTGCCTTCCTCAGTTTCTACCATCACAATCAAAGCGACATCCTTCTGATGGTCCTGTGGGACTGAATTCTCAACAAGATGCTGTGTGAAGTAGCCAGACGAAGCCTACATGCTGTTCCTCCAAAGGCCCTTAGTGATGGCCCTGGATTCTGATGCTGGTTCTCATCTAAGGTTTCAGATTAGAATAAGCTGGGGATCATCTCAAAATCAAGGCACAACCCCAGATCCCTTTTCTCCAACCTTTCTTTACAGGTTGTGGCTTGTGGTTCTCTTCCCACCCAGACGCTCTCTCTAAAACATACACCAGCTTCCCCGAGCTCTGTTCACAGAAAGGAGGTGATGTTGCCAGTGGGGCTGCCCAGCACAGATGGCCTCTTCCTGCACCATGAGAACTGGATCTTTCCAAAGAAGGTGTTGGCAGCACATTCCGAGAGACAAGCCTGTCTCTAGTTCCTATGGGTAAATAGCCATGGATGCCTTCTCACCTTCAACCCCAGCACTTTCTCTGGTCCACACAGTCTTTCCGTGTAAAAAACGACCTTGTCTGTCTGCTCTTGAGGTTCTGGATGGAACCATCAAACAACTCTGGTCTATGTTGTTGATATCAACAGGACTGGATGCCAAGGGGAAGGGGTCCTATCCAGTCACCATAAGAGGACATTGTAAAATTAAAGAACTGCCATCTACAATTATCCTACTCCATTCTACTTGATAAGTTCTTCCTGCATTTAACTTCTGTCCCATTGTTATAGTTGGTATCTCCCTTCTCTCCCACCCTAGCACATCTAGCCATTGCTATTTTCTAACTCAACTCTATTATTCAGTGAGAGCCAAAAGTCCTCAAGGCACATTACCATAGTGTTTCATTTCTTAAGATAATCTAATGAGCTCTACACTACCATTCCCATTTTACAGATGAGCAACTGAAACTCAGAGAGTTTAGGATCCAGGGCTGCTTAATAGAATTAGGATTCAAGCTTTCTGCCTGCCCCATTATTTCCTCTCTATTGCATCCCTTTCTTTCTCTTCTGTTCCTTTTTATAGTTTTTTTTTCCCTAGCATAAAGTCAAACTAGTTATACAAACAAAGTTGTATGTGTGTGTTTCAGGAGAGTTCAGCTAAGGATTAAAGTGAATGGATGTGTCCTTTCTTGCACCTTGCATCTACCTTATACCAGGACATTTAATGGGCCCTTTAATTCATAGTGTCTTTCCACAAAGCAAAATCAGTGACTTCCTCACATTGTTCTGTGCCTTCACTGCTCCTCTTTCATGCTTTTTAACATTATTTTATAGCTGTTGGCTAACATGGACAGGTCCTTTGGAAGCTCTTCAAGGGAAGGCTATTTCCGATTAAATAATCAAGCCCTAGCTCAGTGCTCAGCACAAAGGAATTGCTTAGTAAATGTTTATGAATGAAAAAGGATGCCATTTAAGCACCAAGGATGTTACAAAATGTAGATGTTTTGACTCCCATTTTATAGATGAGAAACTGAAGCTGACAGAGTTAAGTGACTTCTTTAAAACCGTGAAGCCAGGATGCCCCGGGCTCTCTGTTGCTCAGCACACTCATCTATCTAATAATATCTTGCTAAATACCTCCAAGCCGAACCAAACAACTTGGTAATAAGTGGGAAAGCACTCTGGAAGAGATAAAGCACTATATACAAATAAGATGCAATCATTATCATCATCATCAACATTGCAGGGCTTAACTAAAGCACTTCCTTCCATTAAAAGCACCAGGCTGAAACACTGAGAAAGGCATTGCCACCATGTGCATCTCAGAATCCTATCTTTGCTACAGCCCTAGCTCCAAGAGTCATTCCCATTTTGAGGATGCTTGCTGAAGGCAAGAAGTAAAGCATGTCTGTCCTGGAGACACACTAAGCACTTCTTGTTTTAATTTTTATTTATTTGAAAGGCAAGGAAAGCAGGAGAGGGAGAGAGAAAAGGAGAGAGAGAGATTTTTCTTCCACATGCTACTCTACTCTCTGCATGTCTGCAACAGCCAAGGCTGGGCCAGGCTGATGCCAGAGGTGTGGAACTCAAGCCAGATCTCCCACATGGGTAACAGGGAACAAGTACTAGCGCCATCGCCTGCTGCACATCACCCCAGGTGCACATTAGCAGGAATCTGCATTCAGAAGCAGAGCCGGGAGTGGAACTCAGACATGCTTATATGTGTTGCAGCTATCCCAAGGGGCATGTTAAGTCCACTACCAAACACTTGACGCTGACCAGGCACTTCTGACCCTCGCTTTCTTTTCTGCTGGGTTCAGCAGAAGAGTATTACTACAGTTTTCTCTGTGCTACACATGGAACTCCCCAAGGTAGGAGCTAGATAGAAAGGTCCCCGCGGTCTTCATACCCAGCACTAGCACAGATGAGTAGCAAATACTGTAAATAAGCAACTGCTCAAGGAGGATTTTTTAGTTTACCCATCACCAAAGGGCAACAGAGTAATGACTCCAACTAGCTGAATGCGATGTGCCCATAGGTGATGAAGACTGCATGCTCAGGGGAGGGACACAGACTCAAAACCACTCTTCTCCAATGGCCACACTGAAGACAAGCCAATGGGAGTGTCACAGAGGTGCCCCCCTGATCATTGGATTTGGAGAAGGACTGACATGCAGAGATGGATTGGGAAAGCTTCACCTGTGGGAAGAAGAGAAGACAAGGGGAAGGGAGGGAACCCCCGGGAAGTTCTGCGAAGCAGTGGTGACTTTCATGCTCTGTCCTGATCATCCATCATGTGACCTGGGGCAAGGCCCCTCTAAACGGGAAGTCCGGGAGGGGCCATCAGTCAGGAGCTGTTGCCTGCAGCAATGCTAGCACGCACGTGGGGGGAGACAGTCCTTCATTTATGAGCCTTCACCGGAATCCTCTCCCTAACCACACTTCAGCCACCTCTTTCTCGCATCAGATAATTCCCCGACTCGCTCTCATTTTCTTCATGAAGTTCAAATACAATTATGGAGTAGAAAGATTGAGAATCACAGACAGATCTTTGATCTAAAACTCAAAGCATCACTAATACCTGGCTGGCATTAAATCTTAAAATTAGGTATAGACGTTCAATTGCAGTATAAACACCATTTGCCACCTTTTGAGAGGAAACACTCATTTGTATTTTCCCTGATTAAGGTGACAGAGCCTCTGACTTACAGATTTGCTCTGTTTGGTATTCATGAGTGATGTGCTTAGGGTCTCATTCAACGGAGTAAACAATAAAGCATCCATTCTGTCACAATCCCTATCCAAATCTATCTGTATACATGTCCCAGCCCAGGGCATTTATATCTATATCATTGTGACAGCTTGCATTCATTTTGCGCATTTATAATTGTGACAAGCAAGTGCATATACAACATTTCTAAACCCAAAGTCAAAATAAAACTACAAAATAGGTGGTCTGAAAGCCCACCACCAACGTGTGCTAAGAGAAATGAAAATGCATATTAACTAACTTTCAGTGGATGGAATACTAGAACTCAGTGAGAGGGTACTACACTCATCGGGTGTTTTCCTTCAGCTCATCAACACAGCCCTATGTGCCTAATTAGTTCTTGGTACTACCGGGAAATGAAAGATCAATAAAAACAGGTCCTTGTCCAAAAGGAGACAGTTATATAATTATTCCAACGGTAGCAGAATCTGAGACATCCGATGCATGAGTAAGTCATTGGCTGAATGTATGAAAGCTGAGTGCAATAACAAAGATACAAGCCCAGTTCTGTGGAGAGGGCTACCAGAGTAAGAGAACAATAAAGCTCCCTTTTGGAAAATATCAGAATTTTCTAAGCACAGCAAGGGGATAGGCATTCCAGGGGGAAACACTGCAGGGAAAAAGGAACAGCTTGGCGAGAGGGGCAGGTCAGCAGGGTGAGTGACAATCTCAGGGGAGTTGCTCTCAGTGCGAGCCTGCACAGCAATAACCTGAGTGCTTGTTCAAGTGTAGATTCCCAGGTCTGGCTTTCAAAGAGACTCAGCAGGTCTGGCAGTGGGGCCCAGGAATCAGAATTCTCACGAGGTCCTCCCTTGGGCAAGCAGTGGCAGTGAGAGAAGCCACTTTTGTCTTGACTGCATGCTGATGCCTTAGATTTTCACCTGTCAACATGTTTGCTGTCAGCTTTTGGTAATTGATATTTATCATCTTTAAATGGTTTTCTTCCAGGCCTACTTTTTCTTCATTTTTATTCAAAGTGGCTGATGAATTACATAAAATGATTTTTGAGTATCTTTGATATAATCATTTTAAATGCCTCTTTAAATTTATTGAGGCAATGATAACTGATTTGCAGCAGCTGATGATGTGACAAGGCATGTGCATTTGGGAAAAGGGAGCAGTCTCACTCTGGTTGAGGTCCTACTATGTGCTAGGCATTTTATAAACAATGTAACAATGTGCCTATTAGATCTGTAAGGTATGCAATTTTTTTTTTTTGACAGGCAGAGTGGACAGTGAGAGAGAGAGAGACAGAGAGAAAGGTCTTACTTTGCCATTGGTTCACCCTCCAATGGCCACCGTGGCCGGCGTGCTGCGGCCGGTGCACCACGCTGATCCGATGGCAAGAGCCAGGTACTTATCCTGGTCTCTCATGGGGTGCAGGACCCAAGCACTTGGGCCATCCTCCACTGCACTTCCTGGCCACAGCAGAGAGCTGGCCTGGAAGAGGGGTAACCAGGACAGAATCCGGCTCTCCGACTGGGACTAGAACCCGGTGTGCCGGCGCCGCAAGGCGGAGGATTAGCCTGTTGAGCTGTGGCGCCGGCCGGTATGCAATTTTAAAATCTCTGATTCATTTATCAGGAAACTGAGGCTTAGAAAAAGTTAAGCAGCTTGTTCAAGTCAGAAAAGGAGCAAAAACTGCCCCCAAAGAAGTAAGGAAGGTACATCATCTGGGAGCTATCTAAAAACGATGTCAATTTTTAAAAATGCATATTTATTTATTTTAAAGGCAGAGTAACAGAAATGGGTGGTGGAGGGAGAAAAAAGAGGGAGAAAGGGAGAAAAGGAGGGAGGGAGGGAGGGAGGGAGGGAGGGAGGGACATTGATTGATTGATTTTGAGAGATTTCCCATCTGTTGGTTTACTCCCCAAATCCCAAATATCTGTAATAATCAGCACTTGGCTAGGCTGAAGCCGGGATCCCAGAACTTCGTCTGAGTCTTCCAGGTGGATGTCAGGGACCTAAACACTTGGGTCATCAACTGCTCTCCTCAGTGCACGCATTCGCAGGAGGCTGGATCAGAAGCGGAGGCTGGACTTGAACCAGGCAATCTGATATGAGTCGTGGGCATCTCAAGTGGAAGTTTAACCCACTGTGCCAGTGTCTTCCCCTCTTTATTGCATCTCTCTGTTGACTTCAGTTGTTAGGTAGTTGATTTCTAGCTTGTCCCCTCATTCATTCCATGTACATTTACTGGGAGTTCACTGTGTGTGTGGTGGCACCATGGTGAGAACCCTAGTGGACAGGAAACATCTTCAAGACATATGTGCCCCTGCCCATGATACGAAGTAACTGTGGTGACCAGAGTTCAGAGGACAGGACATTCCCACTGGTGGAGGGAGTCAGGGAAGACTTCTTATAGGAGGGAGCATTTGATCTGCACCTTGGAGAAAGATGTAGGATTTTAATGTGCTGAAATCAGGGGTGAGAGGAAGGATATGGGAAAAGTCACGGAGTCTCACAGAGCTTCCACACACAGAGCTGGCCAGGTCATGGTTTTCCACCTCCATGACACCTGCACAGGCATCTGTCGAAAGGTAAGTGAAGCATTTAAGTGCTCTTTCATGGCCGAAACAGTTGGTAAACATCTTAGTGCTTTTTCAAGAACTACGACACTAGAAATGTCTCTGCTCAAAACAATTACCATGCCCATCACACACCTTCAGCTAAATTAACCTGTGGACACACGCCAACTCTTAATATCCCTGGACAAGACAAGTGCTGAAGAAAGGAAGCTGTTAAATGTGGTTTGCTAACGAAAGGAGAAAAGGATTTCTCCGGAAACATTTCAATCAGCTCAGAATAGGAGGAATAAGAGCTGCTTTGTGAAAAATACCTACTGTGTCCCAGCAACAATACATAGACACTTTCTCACTACCACTTAGCACAGTGCTCTGAAGCCACTGTTATGATCACCATGTTGCAGATGAAGAATCAGGCTCAGACTGGGTCTATGATTGCTCATGGTGAAAACAATTTCAGTGAAAGGCAGACCTAGCATATGATCTAGTCCTCACACTAAGCTGTGTGTGTGTGTAGGAGAGACAATGAAGACTTCACCTCAGACTCTCCTGTATCCCTGGTCCCCAGGTCCTTCTACCCTGGCTCAGTTTTTACTGATCTTTTGCATACCCTGTTCATGAACACTCTTTTGGCTACTTCTCACTCTAACAACTCCTTGGTGACCTCTGATGCAGCAGCCCAGTGCTCTCAGCTCTGTCCACCCTCAGCAGGTGTCCAATGTGCAGCACTGCCTGAGAGAGCAGGCACACCACCCGGACAACCCAGGACAACAGAGACCACAGCCTCCTTTCCAACCCAGAACAGCCACCACTTCTTGTTCCTCGCAAGGTACTGATGACCTTGCACAGAAACGAGGCGCTATAGGCAGACAGACTTGCATTTAGATCCTGGCTCTCATGCAAGCTGGCCAAGGAATTTCTAAGTACATGGTCCAGGCATGACTCCCTCCATCATGTGAAGTGCAGGGCTTGGTGAGAAGGATGGACACGGCTTGGCAGGCATGCAGTCCTGAGCTCACATCCGAGCTCTGCTGCATTCTGGATGCAGGATATCGTTACGTATTCAAACTTCTAAATCAAATAAACTCAACAATGTATATCTTACAAGGCTTGTTGTACACATTGATGGATCTGGCACAGAGTAGGGGCTGACTGGTAATTCTTTTCAACTTTGCAACCTTGTAGGCTGGTACAAGATGTGCCTCATTCACCTTTGTGTCTACAACATCAAGCACAAGATCCTTCATGCCGTACAAGCTCAGTAAAGCAGGAGACATCTTGATCCTTATTCTCTCCCTACTCTCTAGGGCAAGGAATGTAAACTATAACCTGCAGGCCAAATGTGTCCCAGGGTCTGATTTTACACAATAAAGTTTTATTAGAAAACAACCATACTCATTAATGCACACACTGCCAATGATGGCTTTCATGCTACCATGTCAGAGCTGAATAGATACAAAGCCAGCAGCATTTATCATCTGGCTCCTTACATAAAGTGTTTGTGGACCCCTAGTCTTGGGTATGGATCTTTTCAATGAGAGAGGTCACTTTGGGGCCTTTTTATTTTTGGGAAAAAAATTCATCTGCTCCTCTCCCACCCATGTTTTATATTCTGTTTCTCTGATTTATTCAATTTTTCCTCCTTAGCTCTTACTAAGCTCTTACTTAGCTCTTACTTGTAACATGCTATTTATTTTTATATGTTGTTTGTTACCCCACTAAAGTCTCCACATGGGTAAGGATTTTCACTTGTGGTAACACCTGAATCCCTACAACCTTGAGGACTGCCTGGCACGTAGTGAGTCCTCTACAAATATTTGTTGAATGAATCAATACTGATTTCATTGAACAGATTAGTTCCCAAAGTGTGCTGGAGTCTTTGTCTTTTATGGAAATTTTGGAGAGGCCTGGTGCCCTGTGAGGAAAGTGCTATTTTTCCTATTTAGTGGATGAGACAACTGAACCTCCAGCTTCTCACACTGTAATGTGCACATGAATCCTGTTACAGTGCAGGCTCTAATTCAGGAGGTCTGTGTTGGGGCCCTGATTGCTACAGCTCCAACATGCTCCCAGCTGTTGCTGATGGTCTGCTGCCCACACGCTAAACAGCAAGGGTTCAAGGCTCCACTCAGAGCCTACACTAGGACTTGGATTATAGTTTTTTTTTTTTTTTTTGATAGGCAGAGTTAGAGAGAGACAGAGAGAAAGGTCTTCCTACCATTGGCTCACCCCCTATAGTTTTTAATCTGGAGAATGTGGAAACTGTCATTTTCTTTCTGTTCCCTCTTCTTGATTTCTACGTCATTCTCAATCCTATGATGTCTCAAGACCTCTCTTTTTCCCTGCTAGGCTTCCTGTCCCCACCTTGCCTATGCCTATGAGCTGCCCTTCCATAACCACCCACCCCATCTTCATCACCTTCAACTCTTCCTTCCCCCCCTAGGCTTCTCCACTTCAACTACACATGTGCCCAAAACTTTCTGATCCTTCAAGTGGCCAAATCACGTTTCTCATGTTTTCCAACCTCTGAGTTAAAAAAGGCTGATCATCCTTGTGACCCCCCAGGTGGGTGAGATCTTCTCCCACCCCTACTCTATAACCTGCACAAGATATTTTGATGGTTCAAAGTCAGGACGACTCCAACAGTCTCCACCTCCTCTGTAGCATCTGCTATGGCCCACCAATTCTTACTTCTGCACTGGCCTTCTCTCTTGAGTTCTTATAGTTTCCTTCATACTGTCAATCTGCTTTGAAAGTTTCTTTCCTCTTCTGAATCTTCAACCATGCTCTGTTCCTGGGCCTCAGTCCTTAGCCCACTGTTCACTTCCCACTTTTTCTTTGTGTCTGATTCTATCCACCCTGTACTCTCATCCATCTCCCACCCCAAACTCTGTGTCTACATTTCCAAGGTCCCATCAGACATTTCTGCTTAGAAGTTCTAACATTCTCAGCCTAGCACATCAGAGTCATATTCATCCTCTGCTCCAAACAATTTCTCTACCACAGTTCTATTTCTAAGATAACACATTTTCCTTCCCATCTACTGTTGGATGGCTTTGGGAGATTGACATACCTCTCTGAAAATTTTCTGTTGCATTAAATATTGATAATAGTACCTAAGAGACTGGGCTACTATGATTATCTCATGTATGTATAAAGTATATGAAAGGTGGCAGTAATTTTTTCACCTCTCTTCTGCCTAGACTATAAAATGTATCTTATATATTCAGTCCCCTTAATTCTAGGGGATGACTTCTACCACAAATGCTTTGGTGGAAGCTGAGGATGGGGATATGGTGCTCAAGAAGAAAATTTATCTAAGACTTCTCTGTAGAAGGCAGAATATTACTCTATAGTGACATCCAAAATATAACACTCATGGGTGCTCAGGGATTCATAGATATAAAATTATGACTATTACATGGAAGTCCTGTGCCCCATCCAGAGGTTTCTGTATCCTATTGCTAGAATGAGTTTCATACTCTGACTGGTAACATAGAACTCCAAGCTTGCACCAATTGAAAGGAACTTGTTTTTCACTGCACCTTGAATACAAGTATTTGCATATCTACCTCCTGCACTTCCACATGGCTCATTTTTTTAAAAAATTGAGAGAGACAGGTAAAGACAGAGAGATGAAAAACATATATAAAGAGAGAGCTCACTTCTTCTGGTTCACTTTTCAAATGCCCACAATGGCCAAGGAAAGGCTGGGGCTGGGGCTGAAGCCTGAAGCCAGCAGTCAGGAACTCAGTCTAAGTCTCCCAAGTGAGTAGCAGGAACCCAATTACTTGACCTATCACTGCTGCCTCCCAGTGTCTGCATTAGTCAGAAGCCTGAGTCAAGAGCTGGAGCCATGGATGGAAGCCAGGCACTCCAATGTGGGATATGTGCTTCCTAACTGCTTGGCCAAATACCTACCCCACAGTCTGTTCATTTTTTATCCCACCACTGTTTCTAGCACAGCACATGGTATAAATAAAGACAATGCTGCATACATTGAAGAAATATAAAGGGGTGAGGTACCCAGAGGTTGTGATGACCACACTGCGTGCGAATATTGCATGCTCACACCTGCTATGGAACACCAATGCCATAAGAACCCCTGGAAAACCAATTGAATTCTCACAGGTTGCCATTATTGCCATGACCCCTGGGGACACTGAAGTGGGAAGTAAAGAGAACTAACATTTCATGAGTGCCAACTTTGTGACAAGCCCTTTACAAAATCGTTTCATTCCCTCTTCAAGCCAACTCTATGAATTATACACTATTATTCCCATTTAGGGTTAGAGAAAGGAGACTAAAAGAGCTTAGAAATTTTGCCAAGGCTATGTAATCAAGTGAGCGTATCAAGGCTGTACAATCAGCGAGTGAAAGAGACAGGGTTTAAACAAAAAGCTGCACAGTCTTCAAGCTCTTGCTCTTGGCACTATAGCAATAGCAGACCACACTGTTTCATAGCGCCTTTAAAGAAACTGTTGCTGCTTATCAGAATTTTTGTTTCCATATGGGCTAAAGTCATGTCTAAGTACACTGACCACTGTCTCCAGCCATACTACCAAGTTGCTCTACTAGGTGCTCCTATTCCAGAATGTGTTTAGGAATTCTCAGTAGACATCTCAATTACTTGACTTTATGCTTGGGCATGAGGCTCAGAGTCCTAGGTATTTCTCCATCTCCCTTGTCCAAAACATACTGGGCATGTTCATCACATGTTTGTTGATGAATGAGTGAAAAAATGAAAGAACGGTATTTCCACTTTGGTGTCAGGGGTTCTTTGGTTTCTATAGGTCATGATGGTGGTGATAGCAGTATCTTATCTGCTTGGTGCTTGGCCCTATAGACCCATGGACCAAACGCCAAGCAGGGCAAATAGGGCAGCCATTTTACTGGTTCCATCTTCTTCTACGGAGCTGCAACATATGATCAATGCTAGGCATGGCTTCTCTCCAAGCCTGGACTTGCCAGGGGTGAGGGAAGACATGGAGTAGTGAGTCACACTCTTCACCAGGAGCCAGGCATTCCTAGTCTTATTCTCAATCTTTCACTAGCTGGGTATATGCTAAGTTCATATACTTCTCTCTGGACCTCAAATTCTAAAAATGAAAAGTGCATAAAAGGAATGTGGGACTACTTCAGTGGTTTTCTTAATTTTCATCATCAAGACTCCATTCTACAGACTTCTCTTTTATCCTTATATTTGAAAATCCTTGCTTTTTAAATCATCATCATCTTTGTTTACTAAGTGTAACAAACAACAGAGTCAGCTGTCACCTTCAAATCCCAGGAAAATGCACTGATAACATGAGATAACTAATACTAAACACCACACAAATAAGGAAAAGATTTTAGATGTTTTTATCACCTATGAGGCTGGTTCTGAAAAGTCATGATTTACTGTAGTCACGAAATCGGTGAAACAGACAATGAATGACTTTCTAAACTTTGGGCTCCCAGGGCTACCTGTTCCCGGATAGACACAAGTGGATGTAGAAGATGCTGAGATTTGTGATTTTGTCTTACGTGTGCAAGTCCTGCATGGCCCCCTCTCTTTCTGGAATTTAGGGGTTTCTAACTCAAAAATTACACTCACAAAGGAGAAACAGTCCCTCTCAGCTCCAAAAATAGGAAAAATAAATTTAAGATGGCAGAAACGTAACAACGAACTGTAACAATGACAATGTATTTTCAAATGGAAAAACATCTATGCAAAATAAAAACTACAGGGCTTGCAAATGACTTAGACAGAAGTGGATATGAGAAACCAACAAACATTTGGTTGGCGCAGGAAATGCATGCTACAGATTCCCTTGCAGGGTACGAAGCAAAGTTAACACCAGCTCGATACTTACAAGTAATAGGAGTAGGAATAAGCATTTCTTCTATATATTGATGGGCAGTCAGATGAAGGAAATGTCCAAAAAGGGGAAAAAAGAAAAAAACAAACAAACAAGAATTAGATTTATATGAAATCTTGGTTCTTAGAAATGCATATATTATTTTAGCATCCCTAAGCTCAGGAAGACGCAAGTTTGTCCATCAATCATTTTCGCTGAGATTCAGACACTTTCAGTGGCAGAAGAAACAAGGGAGACCTCTCCTAGGACAGGGAAACTCACTGTCTAATGTGGAGGAAGCCAAGTTTCACGCTAGATACTTTCATCAGTTGAAAGTGCTTCCTCATGGCCCCCTAAACAAGCTTCCTTGTAATTATAAGTTTTTGGAGGGTGTGTACTGGATCAGCTTTTGCGCTCTCCCAAAACTAGTCAACCATTCTTCTACATAACTGTTCATGTGATCTAAGCAATACCACAATAGTTCCTTCCATATCTCTTATGTCTGGTCACAGCACATCAGAATCTATTGGATAACATTACTCTAAATAAAAACAAGGAAATTGTATAGCCAAGCATCCAAGATGGCTCAAGGATCCATATTTCCCAGCACGGTGGCCCATGTGTAGCACTCTCCCACCCTGTATTAGACCCTGTGTGATGAATAGGATGTGGTAGGAATTACATTCTGGAACTTTCTAAGCAAGGTATAAAGCCTTACAGGTCTAGCTGGTTCTTTGGAACTCTCTGTTGGGTCCCTGAGATGCCATGTGAAAAATCTAACTTCCTCCAAAATGTTAAAAAAAAAAAAAAACTGAAACAAAAAACAAACTTATAAAACAAGAAATATAACTTTCTGGAGGCTACAACGTTGAAGAGAAATAAATGTCCAGCCAGCCATCAGCCATTCCAGCCCCAGCTAATCAAGTTACCCCAGCTAAGACCCTTGACATCAAGGAGCAAAAACAAGTCGTTCCCTTCAAGCTCTGCCCAAAGTTAAGACTCAAGAGCAAAATACATCAGTGTTGTTCCTCAAGCCATTAGACTTTAGGGGTCATTTGTTACACAGCAGTAGACAGCTAGAACACAGTTCAACCTCATCAAGAAAGAACACTGTACTGAGAGAGAGAAACACCAACATTCAGTCTGAAAGACTCTAACTTGAATTAACTCTGTGCCTTCATGTCCTCATCTGCTCCTCAGGTAGACTGAACTAGATCAGTGGTTTTCAAACTGTGTTTCCAGACGGTTGGGGGGTTCTGCTGAGCAACCTCATTGCAACACAGGATGAAGACACTGAGCAGGTGAGGCTACTGCTCCCCCACCACCCACGAAAGCCAGTGCATCTCCTCTTTTATCTGGCTCATACATTTGAGTTTCATATTACATCGAACATGGCTAAAAATTCTACACTCTGAAAATCATTGCTTTTAGTTTCTTTCTAACATCCTCACTAGTTCTTGATTTCTTTTATATATATATATATATATATATATATATATATATATATATATATATATATGAAGCTTTTATTTAAAGAATATAAATTTTCAAAGTACAGCTTATGGATTACAATGGCTCCCTCCCCCAACTTCCCGAGCAATAAAATCTCTAATAAGTCCATGATATTGCCTTTGTTGTGACTTGGTCTCACATTGTAAGAAAATAGACAGTTTTTTCAACTGTTTACTTAGCATAGAGTTAATCTTATGTGTTTAAAGTTAACTGAAAATAGATCTTAGTAAAAAATAAGAATGGGAATAGGAAAGGGAAGAGGAAGAAGCGTGGGAGAGCAGGTGGGAGGGTGGGTAGGGAGGAAAGAATCACTGTGTTCCTAAAACTGCATTTATGAAATGCGTGAAGTTTGTATAAGTTAAATAAAGGGTTTCTGGGAAAAAAAAGAAAATAAATGGAAATGCTTCTATTTAACATCAGCTTTACCTAAACTGATAATAAGTAATACCTTTGTGGACTAATAAAAATCACTGGGTAATTCAGCTTCCAAATATCAAGGTAAGTGAAAATAGCTACCTTCCACCTTGAGTTATTTGATTAATTGTAACCCTTACCCTGTTTGCATGTCAGAAGAAGATGCAGTCTTCATGACTATGGAGATAGGGGCAAATCTTCAGGACCCCAAACTTCACCCTCAGGCAGAAGCTCTCAGGTGGGGTCATCTCTAGGCTTTCTTGGGGCTACTGGCAAAACCAAACTGTACTGTCCCATAAGAAAAGTGACTCTGAGACACAAGAAGGAATGGTGGAAGGGGAACCCCGTGTTCCCTTGGGAGGCTGAGCTGGAGAAAATAAGCCAGAGTGCAGCAAGATCTGGCCAGCCGGAAGCTGATCAGTATCGCACACTGAGTGAACAGTGCCCCTAGATGACGAAATAGTGTGAAAAACTCAGGACTGTAAATAGGAGAAACTGGAATACTCCATACCAAGTCATCAAATCCCCTTCACCAGCCACATAGGTTGGTGTTGTAAGAAGACCATTACTCTGTTTTGTTGCTAGATAATTCAGTGCCTGGAAATTAGCTTTCTCTTGGGCAGAAAGCTCAGAATCCAAAGATTTACAGACACCTGTGTTCACACTGAGCTGAGAACCAAGAAGCTGGCATCCCAAACCCAACTCTTTCACTTGCTCATTATGACATTTCTAGACAAGTGAACTCCTCCCCTTGGACCTCTGCTCCTGGACCCATGTGCTAAGATGGATGGGATAGATGACTGACAGCTCAACCACTTGCAAGAGGGGAAGCAGGATAAGCCCTGGCATCTCAATACCACCACTCTGTGGCTTTGAGCAAATCACTCAACAGCTCTGATTCCTATTATCTCCACCCTGAGGTTACAGGCAATTCTGTAACTACACATCCTCAAGGGTCACTGTGTGCACTAACATCAGACTATATTCATCAAATATCTAATTTAGATGAATAATAGATATTTATATATGATACATAAGTATTTAAATTTCATATGTAAGTATTTAAATTTCATTCCTCTAAATTAATGCTAGACTGCATTCATCTGAACAACTGGACTATAGTAAGGCACAATAAAGAGTGGCTTATGCTTCTACCTCATCTACAGAGAAAACATTTGCTGCTTCTTACTCTGGTCATCAGGAACAAAGCGTCCACCTCCTTAGGAATAATGGAATTAACAGAATAAGAGTAAATGCTCTTGTAGCACTTAGTGTGTGCCGGGCATTGCTTTTTCCTCCTCTTACGTATTCCGACACGATCCACAACTACCCCGAAAGACGGGTGTAATGATCATCTCTGCCTTACAAGTGAGGAAACGGGGGTGAAAGGTGAAGCCACTTGCCTGGGGTCACACAACCAGTACCTGGATTTCACAGCACCAAGGCTCACGCCCGTCACCACTACTCCGTGCTGCCTTCGAGGAAGGACGGTGAATGTCTGCTCAGCAGTGCAGTGAGCCAGGCCTTCAGAGGCCAGGTGCCCTAGCT
The DNA here is from genome assembly GCA_949820135.1 of Sylvilagus floridanus. Classification (NCBI taxonomy): domain Eukaryota; kingdom Metazoa; phylum Chordata; class Mammalia; order Lagomorpha; family Leporidae; genus Sylvilagus; species Sylvilagus floridanus. Next base: position 113,793,395 of record OX463231.1, read on the forward strand.
CTTCCAATCCAGCCAATTTGCATTTGGTTGAGAAATACAAGGCTGCTGCTCACAGGTCACAGCTTCTGTGCATCTTTCGCCCCAACACAAGGCCTCCTTGCTAAGCTGTAGTACCTCGCCGTCAGCAGCCACCACACCACCTGTTAAGTCTCAGGCTCCATTTGGCATTTGGATCCTATGGCTTTTCTGTTCTCAACTTCAGGATTCATGTCTGCCCGGGCCACACTCTCCTCCTTCTCCTTCACCTACAGACCACAGACGGCCTCTTCCAAGGAGCTTTCCTGAGAGAAAGCCCATGCTACCCCCGCCCAGCTTAAAGGCAACTCCAGAACGAGGGAACTGAAAACCTTCCATCAGCTGAACATCTTCCCCCAATTCAGTGGAAAGCCTTTCAGGGCAAGTATCACAGGTCTTCACTCTGTGACCAAAACACAGGTTATAAGCGTGTTTTCTCTAAGCCTTGAAAAAGATGTACTGAAGGTCTAAATTTACAAGGATACTGTGATACTACAAGTAACAGATTGCCTCAAACCAAAAATCCTTAGCAGGAAAACAGCTGCGCTTAGGAGACGAAAAAATAAAAAATAAATAACCCTAAATTTAATAAATCACATACTGCAGAACCTTCTTCCCAGCTCTCTGACAAGACTGACTTCAGGCAGTTTCCCTTTGTTCTATACCATTTAAACAGGAATAAGTTGTCTGTGTAACCACTCATTTGACCATCTTCCCATCCATCTAACTCATATCATATCCATCCATCCATCCGTCCATCCATCCACCCATCTATCCACATAATAATCCACTCATCCACACATCCATCCAACAACCCATCCATCATCCATTCATCACTAGTGTAGCAAAAACTTCTTGAAGGCCTACTACATCCATGTCTCTTCCAAGTATTAGAGAAAAACAAAAATGAAATATAAGATGTCTGATATAAGACCCAGACGAGAAAATTACAGCCCCTATGTCTAAGATCCAGACAAGAAAATTATAAAACAGATGACAATTGCTATCACTTAAACAGAGCCCACCTACATGCTGGATACCACTCCAAGTACATCATGCACACTATTTTATCTAATTATCACCCTATGAGGCATCATTATCCCTGTTTATCAGGAAGAAAGTAAGGCCCAGAGAGGTTAAGCAACTTGCCCAATTTATACAGCAGGTAAGTAGCAAGGCAAGAGTTAGAATCCAGGAAGTATGACTTACAGAGCCTATGTAGTAATCACTAAGCTATATCCTCTTCAAGTGTGATAAGTTGTCTGATTCAGCAACACAGTGAGCCGTGGGCCACACCAGGAGCACAAGTGGGGAGGGAAAGTAGGAAGGTGTACCAGGATCTGAGATGCCTGAGTTGTGAAGTCAAAGAGAATTCAGATGTTGGAGAGGGGAGGGTATTTTAGGGAAAAATCCAAAACTCAAGTGGCCAAACAACACTTGTCCTGCAGGGATGATTCATGCAGGAGCATGAGGAAGTCAGAGGATCTAGGACCAGAGAACCTATGATGAAGACAAGAGCTATTGCAGGATCCTCTTCACTGACCATGAAGGTGGAGAACAGGTGAACTTGAAGACAGAGTCAACAGGTGATTAAATGTGAGAATATTCAATTAGATTTCCAAGTGAGTTGCTGCCCAAGCAAACACAAGGAGTCGTCGTCACTGTTCAGGCTGTGTAGTAAGAAGCGGTTTAGAAAGGGGGTAGACAAGAGATGACACACATTTTGTCTGTTTTCCCACCTTAGTGAACCATTCAAAATTATGCTGCACAAGTTAACATCTCACCATATCTTGTTTTATATCTAATCCATGGTAGGTGATATTCAAGATTGTGGACTTCATTATTAGATTGCTTAAGTGTGATACCCAGTTGTGCAACGTATTAGTTTCCTTAAACTCTATGTGTTTCTGTTTTCTGTAACACATTATACAATATGTCCTGGTTCCTATAGTTTACTTAATAGTGAAACTTTCCAATTGCTTTGCTATTTTTTCCAGGATAAATAATATGAGGGTATTTCAAAAACTGTGCGGAAAAATAAAATGGAAGATAAGTTTATTTTGGTGAAAAAAATTTTAACTCTGTACATAGTTTTTTCATAGTAAACACTTCCATGAACAGTTTGAAGATCCTATGTATATTTCCTGAGTACCAGAGCATGCCACGTATTTCCCATATTGTCCTCAGGCCTTATCATGTCCTTACCCAAGACTTGATTTGTCACGGATATTCACTGTTGATATTCGGCCTGTATTCTGAGTGAAGCTGTCTTTTACAAGAGACAGAGTGTTGATCCTAGGCTCCATCTGTTCTAATTTCACTGGGCTTTTCCATTCAAAATGTTTTTAGGGAATTCCCAATATCTGCAAGGCATGTTTGAGACAAGGATGAATCAGATTAGACAGCTGATGGCCCAGTGGAGGGGATAAGATGTGAATACAAATGACAGACACAAAGCAGGCCTCCTCAAGGAGGGAGGGGAAGCAGATGGTTAAGAGATTGTGTCTAGATTGGAGGTTAAAAAAGGGTTTACTGGAAGAGAGTAGCTTTTTTAAGATTTATCATTCATTTGAAAGGCAGAGTTAGATAGAGAGAGAGAAGGAGAAAGAAAGAGAACTAGAGAGAGAGAAAGAGGTCTTCCATCCACTGGTTCACTCCCCAAATGGCTGCAAACACTGGAGCTGGGACTATCTGAAGCCAGGAGCCATGAGCCTCTTCCAGGTCTCCCATGTAGGCGCAGGGACCCAAGGACTTGGCCATCTTCTACTGCCTTCCCAGGCCATAGCAGAGAGCTGGATGGGAAGTGGAGTAACCGGGAATCAAACCGGCACCCACGTGGGATGCCGGCACTGCAGGCGGCAGCTCTACTTGCTAAGTCACAGCGCCGGCCCCAAGAGTGGGTTGAATTATACCTTAAGCATGGGTAATATCTGGCCTCATGGGGCTGAGGGACATGGAAGGAAAGTTTACGAGCAGATCTGTGGGAGTATACCATGGGCAGGGGGATAGCGTAGCTTGACAAAGTTCCCCAGATGACTTAAACATGTGCTGTTCCCTCACTCCCACCCCATGAACCATTAGTGCTGGGGAAGAAAAGCCAACGAAGAATTTTAGACTGTAGGTTTGGGAGCCCAAGTCTTAGTTTTGAAAAGTCACTCTGGCTACACTGTGGAGGATGGAATGGAGGAATGGTGCAGAGTCAGCTAAAGTCTGCCCCAGAGAGGAGCGGATGGGAGGGGCAGGAGAAGGAGGAGGAGGAGAAAGAGGACAGGGCAGAAGGCGGCAGGTGGCAGGGAGAAGAGGGAGAAGAGAGGAGGGAGGGGAGAGGGGAAAGAGGCAGAAAGCATGGAACGGTGCAGTTTTGGAAGGTCCAGGTTGATGTCTGAGATAAGAGGTAGTGCTTGTCAATATGAGAATATAAGACTAGGTTAGGGAATAGGCAAACTTCTATTATTGCTAAAAGCTTCCTGGTCCATCTCTAATTTTCCTTTAAATTTCTTTTATTAAAAAAAAAACTTTAGCAAACACTAAAAACAGGCCTCATTTATGGTGTACTAAGTGAGGTTCTAATACATGTATACATTACATAATATCTAATCAGGATTGATCATTTGTCTTCTTGAATATTTAACATTATGGTGGAAACTTTCATAAAATCCCATCATCTTTCTTTTTATACAGAAATATATAGTCATTAACATTACCTATGGTAATTCTACTGTGCAATAGAATCCCAAACTTCTTACTCCTATTCAACTGTAACTTTGCTCTACTTCGTCAACCCTTCCTCATCCCTCCCCACTTGCCTCTCCAGTGTCTGGTAACCACTTCTGACTTCTATGGGATCAGCCTTTTTTTATACTCTACAGATGACTTGAGATCATGTGACACTTATCATTCTGTGCTTGCTTTATTTCATTTACTATAACAACCTCCAGTTCAATCAATGAAATCCCTATCAAAATGCCAATGACAATTTCCACAGAACTTGAAAAATAAAAAAAAAAATCTCTACTAAAATCTGTAGGAAGGGGCCAGCACTGTGGTGCAGTGGGCTAAACCCCCTTCTGCAGTCTAGGCATCCCATATGGGTGCCAGTTCGAGTCCTGGCTGCTCTTCTTCTGATCCATCTCTCTACCATGGCCTGAGAAAGCAGTGGAAGAAGGCCCAAGTTCTTGGGCCCCTGTACACATGTGGGTGACCCAGAAGAAGATCCTGGCTCCTGGCTTCGTATCAGTGTAGCTCCCACCATTGTGGTCATTTGGGGAGTGAACAAGTAGATGGAAGACCTCTTTCTGTCTGTAATTCTACATCTCAAATAAATGTTTTTTTTTTTACTGTATGAAGCTAAAAAAAACCACCCCTAACAGCCAAAATAGATTTGAGCAAAATGGAAAAAGCAGGAGGCCTTATACTACCTATCTTTAAAAATACATTGCAAAGCCACAGTATTTAAAACAACATGTGTTGGTATAAACACAAATCCTTATATCAGTGGAACAGGATAGAAAATCTAGAACAGAATTCATGCATCTACAGCAAACTGATCTCTGACAAAGGTACTAAGAACACACATCTGGAAAAGAGCAGTCTTCTCAATAAATGATGGTGGAAAAATTGGATATCCACACGCAAAATCATGAAGCTTGACACTATCTCATCACGTACAAAAATCAGTAAAAATAGATTAAAGGCCCAAACATAAGACCTGAAACTTCTCTGAAACTGTTAGGAAAACATATATTGGAAACCCTTCAGGAAGTGATTTTGATTTGACTATGAAAAGCCTGAATGATTTTCAAGGCAAATATCCAGGGATCGATGATGCACAGTCAGGGAGCTCTAGCAAGAGAAGACTGAAACAGAAGACCCCACCTCTGCAGGCTGTTTCTGACTTGACATCAGCAAGAACCAACAGGGAGTGTAAATAACACACAATGGAGACGTGTGCCTATGGCACAGTGGCTGCCTTCACAGGACTGTCCTTGGATCTTCCTGGGGTGGGGGCTGTGGGATGACTTCACTGAGCAGTTAGTACTTGGGAGTCCTCCTATCTGGGAGAACTTGGGGTTGAGCCTTAGAGAGTGATGGGAACTCTGCAGACGAAGAGAAATGTTGGGATATTTCATTCTAGGGAAATGGCATAGTACAGTAAAATGGGGGAAAAACAAAGGAGAGAGGAAAAGTAGAATCTGAATCTGGGTCATCTGTATCCTAGTCTAGGATTTTCTTATTTTCTAGGATTTGCTTATTTTCAGTCCAGTCTCCGTGGACTGACAGTTTGAAAGTTAGCAACATGGACTCTGGGGTCACAGAACCTGAGTTTGTATCTCAAATCTGCCTAACACATTGGCCAACTCATGTACACTTACAGAACTTCAGTTTCTTTTTCTCAAAAAAATGTATTCAAAGACCATCTGTACTATGTATAAGGAAGATTAACATCAGAATGTGGCACCAGTTTACATGGAATATGAACAAATTAGGCAAATGAGTGAGCACTGATTGCAACATGGTTATTAACATTAACGATGGGTTTGCAGCTGAATCGGTACAGTTGTTGCTCAGGTGTGAGATTAATATCCCCACTGATATTATCATTTTTTCCGTCAGCTACAAGGAATAAAGTCTATCCCAACCATTATTCCATGTGATTTTCAGAACAGCCCCATACCAGTGGCCACATCTCACACAAGAGAAAGCAAAGGCTCAGATTCATTAAGTTGCTTCTCCAAGGTTAGCAGCCAATAAACAGGACTGCAAAACTTTGGACCCAGTTTTTCTCATTCCCAGAAGGTATTGTTTTTGTCCATGGCTCTTGGCTCATAAGCCCCACACCCCAAGGCAGACCACAGAAATTCAGACAGTAGGATACAAGACCCTCCTCACTCCAGAGAGGTCCCATTCCAAACTTTTGAGGAAGGATTGCTGAAGAATCTAGAATGCCTTGGTGAGTTTCTCAGTATATTAGCAGTCATACCTATGCAGTGAAGTCTCCATAAATCCAAAAATGACAGTATTTGGGGAACTTTTAGAGAGCTGAACGTGTGGAAGTTCCTGGAGGAGGCATGGAAGCTCAATGCCCAGTCCCCCACACCCAGCCCTAACCATGTCGTCATCCGTATCCTTTGTAATACTCTTTTCAGTAAACCAGTAGATGTAATGAAGTGTTTCCCCGAGTGTGAGCCACTTTAGCAAGCTAACTGAACCAAGGAGGGGGCTGTAGGAATTCTGACACAGGAAAAACAGCTGGGAGCTTGTGACTAATATCTGAAATAGGGGCAGATGCAGGCACTGAGGCACTGCTGGTTAAGCCACCACTCTGAATCCCAGCTCTTTGCCTTCCAATGCAGCTTCTTGCTAATGCACCTGGAAAGACAGAGGTTGACAGTCCAAGTATTTGGCTTCCTGTCTCCCATGTGGAAGATATGAATGGAGCTCATATCTCCTGGTTTGGGTCTGGTAGAGTACCAGCTGTTGTGGGTATTTGGGGAGTAAATTAGTTGGTGGAAGACCTGCGCACCTCTCTCTCCCTCTCTCTCCCTCTCTCTTCCTTTCACTCTTTCAAGTCAGTTAATCAATCACTCTATGAAAAGGGGGGTGGGTGGGATATGATGCTAGTTCCAGGTAGAGAGTGTCAGAATTGAATGGGATTAGCAATCAAGGTGTAGAATCGACCCCATGATTGCTGGTGGGGAAAACTTCCACAACATTTTGGAATTATGGAAGTCCTCCATGCTGATTATTGTGGATCAACAGTGGAGAAAAGACACAGTTTTTCCTACAAGATGCCTGCATCCATTATATTGGGAGCTACTGGAGGATAGTTGCAAATGAGAGATAATCGATGCTTAACAAGAGATGCATCCGTATCTCAGAATACATGCTCATGTTTCGAACTTAAGACACCCTAAATACATTCTTAGAAGAGTTACTGTTTGGACAGCAAAGCCAGTCATGGTTGACAGAATGATGAGACCTGTATGAGGAAGAGCTAGGAGGGGATGAGATGGATGTGGTCAGAACTATTTGTGGTACTGATTTGAAAAATATATCCCTAAAAGTTGCCCAGGTTTTCTTTAAAAAGTAAGAAGAGGTGGAGAGATCTAGATCAGTCCTGGGTACTAAAGAATCCTGCTTCACAGGGCTGGCATAGGGGGTAAAGCCACCACCTGTGACACTGGCATCCCATATGGACATCAGTTCATGTCCCAGCTGTTCTGCTTCCAATCCAGCTCCCTGCTAATGGCTTGGGAAAAGCAGCAGAAGATGGCCCAAGTACTTGGGCCCTGCTTCCCACATGGGAGTCCTGGAAGAAGTTCTTGCTCCTGGCTTTGGCCTGGCTCAGCCGTGATTGTTGAGGCCATCTGTGAAATGAACCAGTGGATGTAAGATGAAGGGCAAGGAGAAGAACCAGGTAAGCTCACCAGGGGAGTGAGCACAGCAGGTGTTTGACCTCTGAGAGCACCCAGATGTGGCAACTGAACAGATGTTGACACTAGGATCCTGAGCTATGGCGATTTGCTTACTGTTTGCTTTTAGGATCTTTGGCTTCTAGGTAGCTGTAGACAGCAATCTGGCCAGCAGGAAGTTAGTAAGAAACTCAATTGTCCCATGAAGTTTCCCCATATTTATCTAAGGTCTGAAGTCATAAGACAGGCATGGGCACGAAGGCATTCCCCATGCCCTTCACTGTCCTTTGGGGCTCTCATCATGCCAGAAGACACTGTAAGTTAGTAGAACAAAGGCTAATGTTTAATTTCTCTCTTCCTCATTTTCCCCTCCTCTCTTCCCTTCTCCTCTCCCTCCCTACGCTCCTCTGTAATTTTTTCCTATCACGTAGGCCAGCAAAATGTCTTGCTTTCTCCAAAAGATATTGTCTATGTAAACAGTGATCAGCACCATCTCCCCTCCTCCCCTCAATGCCACAATGTCTGAATTTTGCCTCTTCACAAGAACAGTGATTGCATAACACCTATTAGTCGCATCGGGTGAACAGGTTGTACGGATCTGAGGGATGATGAAAGACCTCAGAAGACTCACTGTGTACTTGCTCCCACCCTGAAAACAGCAAGTCCTTCCCTCCCTCCCCCAAAATCACACGTCTCAGAAAGAGCTGTCGAGGAGAGAGTGAAATTTCTTCACAAGCTCACAGACGATGGTGACGTGGGCTAAGCCAGGCTTTAGAAAGAGCACAACTGGAAGAGCATATCTGACTTACAAATCACAGGGAAAGAATAAGAAAATTTCAGGTCTATCAGAGAGGTATTCAGTGCTGTTAAAATTGGTTACCTTCTCCAGGTGGACAATCCCACCTCTGTTTCTAATACATCTACGGCACTAAGAAACACGGCAATGGTCGCACATGTGCAATGTGCTCACTGCTCCCAGAGAAATTAAAACTCATGTGCCACCTCAGATAACAGCAGCTTCCCAGTCACTGAGACATTGAACACGCCATGCTTTATCAATGATAATGATGATATGACGAACAGTGCTGTTGCTAATCCTTTCAGGGCCTCTCCTACCAGGGGTTAACATAGTACCTTCTCTTTCCCTTACTCTCTCCAACCCCCAAATCAGAGACCAGATAAAAACATTAACTCTTAAGTCATTCTTCTGGGAGCTTGAGAAAAGGAGTGATCCTACTGGACAAAAGTTGTCAAGAAAGGATAAGGTCCCAATTATAAGAAGGAACTCTGGCTGATTCAAAACAGAACCATGGGATAGACACATGGGGACCTTCCAGCAGCTACACGGCCAAGAAAAATCTGACTGCATGTGTAGTAGGAACCCCAGCATTTTGGAGTCATAGAGGACTGGAAATGGGCACACTGCTTTTCAGTTTTTTCCAATCTTCTGCATTAATATTTATGCAGCTTCTACGGCAGAAGCTGGGAGTAGTTTTTGGCACACTCTGTCTCTTTGGCATACTTTCTCTGGTGGGCAACAAATTTCATGTGTGCTTTTTATCCTACCCATGGAAGCAAGTCCCTATGTCCCTGGGGCTGCCCTGAATTCTGTGTGTAACCAAGCCCAGAGCTTCAGGTTCAGGAATTAGCTTATTTAATGATGTAGGAGGTTCTTTTCAGGGAGTGTAGGACACGTGAAGCACATACTACTGTAATGTGGGTAAATGCTTGCTTTGCTCTAGCAGACTGGGGAGTGGGAAGGCCAGAGCCCTGGAAACAAAACTGAGAATCTACAGAGATGAGAAGTCGGTGTGGCTCCCTGGTGGCAGGCAGGGCCTCAGGAGAGCTGGTCAGTGGGACTCCCTACTTAGAGGAATAAGGAATGCACCCTAGGGATGGTGAGAGCTGATAGTCACCTGTTTATTTGCTTCTACTCTCTGTAATTCCCTTGTGTTACCCTCAAACTTTGTGAACACTTCTTAAAACAGAAGATGTGGCATAGTGATCTTGGGAATAAAGGAGGAATCTCCATCCTCTGCTGTCTTGGGCAACAAAATTTGAAAAACACACAGACAATATTAGAAAACACATAAGCTGGCCAGATGTGCCCAGGGAGGTACCCTGTCAAAAAGGGATGAACAGCCATAACCCAAGTGGGGAGATTTTGCAGGACACAAAGGAGGAAGGAGCCTGGGGTGGGAGAGTCCCTTGAGACTCTCAATTCACTGGTGACTTTGTCTCTTATGCAGAGACAACTTGGGATGCTACTACCTGACCAATGGAAATCAGGAACAGATGGATGTGAGAAAGATGAAGCATCACTTTACTGCAAGGGTATTTCTGGACTCATGTTCCTGGGCTTGCTCAGTGGTCTTGATGATATGATCAACCACAAAAAAGCAGTTAACTCCAAGAAGAGTCATTACACAGTACACAGGATCCCACAGCATTTCACAGAGGCCCAGTCATGGGGAACCTGGGCCCCATAAAAACGGTGGCCATCTCAGGACCACTCACCAGTCTGGTAGCACACACCTTTCAGACACCAACACAATGAGGCATAATTGGCCCAAGTATTTCAGGACCTCAACAATCATATCAGAAGATCTCTGCTGGACAGCAATCACTGGAGCAAGGACCTGGTCACAAAGCAGGGTTGGGGTCAGCTGGGGTCAGGGCAGGGCAGAGACTCACCTCCTCTTGATGGTAAGCATCACACCTAGGAGAATGATGATGAACATGAGGAGGCCGGCGATCACACCAGCCATCTTCACAGTGTTGTCCACCTGCTTTTCTGGCTCCACGGTATTAGAATTCTGGGTGGAGGCACCTTGAATGGGAAGAGAGGGCGAAAGATGCTGAAAAGGCTCACGTACTGTGACTATCAAAAGACCATGACAACAGCTTCATGTCATGAGGGATAACTAAATGCACTGTACTAAGAACATTCTACACATTTCTCCACTCAATCCTTTTTCAGGGTTAATTTCTTGTGAGGTCAGGGATATTATTGGATTCTTTTGCAAATGAAGAAACTGACATGCAGAGAAATTAAATGCCTTGTCCAGGGTTACATAACTTCTGGGTTGGAACATCCTTTTCCTCTAGGTTCAACCATGTATAGTTCTTGGGTACATGGAATTATTTCTAACCCTACTTTGTTCTTTCAGGTGAATGGTAGAAGTGAGTGGTTAAGGCACTGGATTTTTTTTTTTTTTTTTGACAGGCAGAGTGGACAGTGAGAGAGAGAGAGAGAGAGAGAGAGAAGTCATCCTTTTGCCATTGGTTCACCCTCCAATGGCCACCGGCCGGTGCGCTGCGGCCAGCTTACCACACTGATCCGATGGCAGGAGCCAGGTGCTTCTCCTGGTCTCCCATGGAGTGCAGGGCCCAAGCACTTGGGCCATCCTCCACTGCACTCCCAGGCCACAGCAGAGAGCTGAAGGCACTGGATTTTTAAAGAGAGAAAGAGTGTGTTGTTCCTTTTATAAATGGTAAGGTGAAAATTTAGACTATTAAAGGAAATTGCTTGAAGTTAGAAAATACTTACAACTGATTAACTTCATTTTTGGCATTAAATACTAATGCCACAAGTTCTACCAAGTCCTCATTCATTGACTCATTTCCGGGTAAAGTAGGGAGGGAACCAGCAACATCACCTACTCTGAGCATTGGCTGGGTGACTTCATGAGTCTGGCTAGGTCAGTCCTCCCAACAAGCATTCCCAAAGGTAGATATTGATTTCTCTATTTTTACAGATGAGAAAGCCAGAGGAAGCTGCTAAAGGTGACATGGTTGATAAAGGTTCAGGCCAGGCTTTCCCAGGTGCTTTGACATCAAGTTTGGGCTTTAATGGTCAGGAGCCCTACTTCAACTTTCCAGTCTCATAGTCCCTCTAATCCCCTTTTCTTTCCTTTTTTTTTTTAAATTCTTTTGACAATCAGAGTAGACAGTGAGTGAGAGAGAAAGACACAGAGAGAAAGGTCTTCCCTTGCTGTTGGTTCACCCTCCAATGGCTGCCGTGACCAGCGCGCTGCGGCCTGCCCACCGCACTGATCCGAAGGCAGAAGCCAGGTGGGGTGCAGGGCCCAAGGACTTGAGCCATCCTCCACTGCACTCCCAGGCCACAGCAGAGAGCTGCACTGGAAGAGGGGCAACTGGGACAGAATCTGGCGCCCCGACTGGGATTAGAACCTGGTGTGCCGGTGCCGCAAGGCGTAGGATTTAGCCTATTGAGCCACGGTGCCAATCAATCCCCTTTTCTTTAAACAACCATTTTGCTTATGCCATAGCAGAAGAAGAATATGGACAACAAATGTGCAAGCCCAGCCTCTCTGTGCTATGTGCCAGGGAGTTGAGGCAACTTCTCATTTCAGACATTCTAGAGAGCAATCCCCAGCTGAGCAGTACCCCACACGCATTTCCTCTGCTGCTCTTCTTATCCCCAATAGTGCCATATTTGTGTGAAGCATTGGAAAGCCCAAAGCATCCTTTCCCTTTTCCCTTCTTGTCTCAGCTTTTCTGACACATCAGCTCCAGCCCATCTTCTGGCAGCTGACACACCTCTCTGGTCGTCCACGCCCCTGGGAGAGTCACTCCATCTGTCTCTTTTTCCCCTCCTCTCTCGCTCCCCACTATCTCTCCCATAAACGCTGATTACACTTGATAACATTTTGCACATATCCCTCAGTATCTCTAAGCACAAAATACCCATGTTATTTTTCTTTTCCACACTTGTCTCTTCCAGTTGTCTTCAAGCTCCTCAGAGGCAAGATTACGCCTCATTTATCTTTGCTTCCCCATGTTAGCACAGAACTAGACTGGTAACGGGGTCTCCCTAAGTGTTTGTGGTTGTTTAGCTGAGGGGTGATGTCTCTGCTTACCCACATTTGTTCTCATGGAACCGAAGTGAGTTTTCTCCTTTGATTCCAGTCATGGGTTCACAGAACTCAAATGAAACTTGAGTTGAATGGATCCAAATACCCAACACACACTATAGCTCTGTTTTTCCAAACTTGCTAAGGTTTAAGAACAGTGCTCCAGCCCAGGGACGCAGCCCTTTCTTTTTGCTGAAGAGTATCCAGTATTTCCTCTCTGAGTACTTTCCCCAACTTGTGTAACTTGAGTTTACTCAGCCAAGTCTCCCTAGTGAGACAGTCAGGCTCCAGGGACAGCGAGTGTGCCCTGTTCATCTTTTTGATGATTGTGTCCAGCACAGGCCTCCCTCCTCAGAACTGTGGCTGAACAGATGGTTAAGAAATGATCAAAAGTGATTGAACCATAACTGTTTACCTCATTTATTCTTTCAATCATTTTTTATTTTGTCCCTGAGCATCCACTATGCTGCCAGGTCAGAGGCCTTCCTCCTACAGGACCAGTGGATAAGGGGCTTTTATTTGCTCCTTTCACCAGCTAAAGGCAAGATGGATTCTTTAAATCCTAGGGCTGTCTGAACAGGGTCTGCTGATGTACAGCCTGGAGAAATTCCTGGGGGAGTTAGCCAAATACCACATTAGCAGGGCTGGTTTGACATGCCAGAGTTGGGGCTGGTCCGTGGAGCTCTGATGTAGCACCCATCTCCCACTTGGAGGACATGAGATGCAGCTAAGCATAAGATACGCACCAAGCACAAGGGTGGGTTAAAGAGCGCTCAGAGAAGTTTCCTCAGTACTGACCGAGTCATCTTTGGGTTTGCAGGAAGGGTTGATTCTGGGGCATTTGCTCACTGGCATAGGATTTACTTAGTGCCTGCTACAAGGTTGTGTTTTAGAGGTTGAGCATATACAAAGGGCCCTAGGGAGAATTTTCTCACTCTCTGAACACTCTCACCAGTGTGTGGTCTGATGAGACTCACACTTTGTTCACTCAGTAAATAATCACAGGCATTTGGTGATGCAATGGTGGGCAAAATCACGCACAGTTCTTGATGTTAAAATATTTACAGCAGTGGGAATTTGGACTAGGGAGACAGAATCAATAAAGCAAGAATCAACAATAGCAAACTTCTGACTGTGTTAGGAGTTTGAACATAGTGGTGCAAGACACTTAGAAAGGGCCTAACAGGGAAATGAATCATATCTGAGAGGAAGTGGCCAGTAGGGTGCGCTCTAAGGCTGCAGCTAGACAAAGCAAGCGTGCAGGAGCACGCACGTGAGAGCAGCAGGGGAAGCAGCCTGCTAAGGCTGCGTGATGGACAAGGAGCTCGCCGCATTCAGGAAATGCAAGAACTGTGGTATCACGAGAGTGACCAGGCAAAGAGAGCAGCTTTTGCAAAAAGGTGGAGAGGGCAACAGACCAAGTATTCACAAGGCACTCTAAGCACAAATGAAAGTTTTTGCTCTCTGAGACCAAAAAGCACAAGCATTTAAGTGGTATCCAAGAAGGGATGATGTGGTCAGATCTGTATTTCCAACAGGTCATTCCTGCTTTAACGTGGGACCACAGTGGACTGGGAGATGGGTTTTGAAATCACTGCAGACACCAAGGTGGGAAATGATAGTTGCTTAGACTCAGGTGATGACAGTGGAGAGAGATCTGATAAAAGGGATAATTACCTGAAGTAAATGTAACAGATATAAAATTTTTTGATTTGATAAGTAAACACCCAAAAATAATGGCGAAAGAACTGTTGAAGTTGACTGTAAGTCTTCAGTTGGAATACAGGGTAGATGATAATACTGTTTATGGGTTCCAGAAACAATGGAAACAGAATAGCCTTAGCGAGAGAAATGTGTGTTTGGGGCAATTTGAACCTAAATGATACTCCAGAAAATCAGGTGGTTAAAAATGCAAGACTGGAGTTCTGAAGGTTGGGCTGCAGGTAAAAATGTGTGAGTCACAGGCACACAGATGGGCTCTGAAGTACAGGAGTTGATGATGCCACTGGAAAGAACAAAGAGTGACACAGGAAGCAGACCTGGACCACAGACTTGAGGGGTTTCAATACTTAGTGGGTGGGCAGAGGAAGCTAACCCTGCATAGAGGAGCAGCCAGACAGCTAAGAAGAAAACGGGAGAGTGCAGTGTCCTGGAGCCAAGAAAAGAGAAAGCTTCAAGGAGGGATGATTAACACTGACGACTGATATTTCTACACTAGAATCAAGACCCACACTCAAAGAAAAATGAAGATCTTAGATGAGTATGGGAAAACACTTCTTGACGAATTCCACTATGTTCCTCAATAGAAGTGCTTTCAAGAGTGACATGAAACATCTATGGAACGCACTTGAGGATCACAGAGGAACATCCAGGGGATGCAGACAGGCTATCAACTCAATGACTTCAGCTAACAGGCATCCGAGCTAAACCCACAGACTTGACACAGCGAGGTTATTAGGAGGAACCGTGCTTGACTCGTCCAACCAGCCTGCAAATACTAGAACACGAGCAGAGCATGCCCTTGTGAGACCTGGCGAATCCAACTTTCACTTCAGCACGCCCTCGAAAGGAATTTGCTCTCTTCCTAGCTCCAGGCCACTGTGTGTCAGTGTGCTACTTTTCTACTTCTGCATATGGCAACGTGGTCTCCTTGAAGCTTGCTCCCCTCCGTCACTATTAGCTCTGTCCATAGGGCCCAGTTGCACATTTTGTCTCTCTATTGGCTCCTTCCATTCAACCAACCAACCACCCCAGTTGACTTCCCCTGAGCATTGCTGAGGCCCAACAAGACAAGCACTGCTCTACTCTGCACTGGTCACTCTGGTGAGTCTGTCCAGTTGTGAATATGGGCCAACAGTGTAGCACTTCACCAAGGACTGGTATAATGACGAGAATATTAGCATTACCTAGGAGCTTATTAAAAATGCAGAATCTTGAGCTTTTTCCCAGAACTACTGCATCAGCAGTTGCATTTTAACAAGGTCTCTACATGATTTAGGTTCATACTGAAGTCCAGAGATCACTGACTTTGATGGTGCCTCAGTTAGAATCAGGATTTTTCAATCCAGAGAAGAGAAAATTCAGATGAGACCCAATTCTTGCTCTCAAATAGCTAACAGACCATTGTGGAAGATGAAATAGAATTGGTCCCTTTAATTTCAAAGTTTAGAGCTGATATCAATGGGTAGAAGGTACAGGGGGTAGATTAGGGACCAAGAAAATACAGTTTTAATGTGGAAGAACTGCCCAGCTTAGGTCAAGGGCCAGATCCTTTCAATACAACAACGTGATGTAGGGAGAGCATGAAAACTTTCATGGTTCCTATTTTAAATATTTATTTATTTTTGCAAGGCACAGTGACACAGAGAGAAGGACAGTGAGAGAGAGAGAGTGGGAGAGAAACTGAGACTTTTTATTTGCTGGTTAACTTCCCAAATGCCCATAACTACTCGGGCTGGGAAATGCCCAAACAAGGATCCAGGAACTTCATCTGGGTCTCCTAGGTGTGTGGCAGGGACCCAAATCCTGGGGCCATCATCTGCTGCCTCCCATACACATGAGTAGGAAACTAGATGGAGAGCAGAGGCAGGACTCCATCTGGAGCATTTGACAGAAGATGTAGGTGTCCCAAGCAGTGCCTTAACTCCCTTTGCCACAATACCTGTCCTTGAATCCTCCTTTTTACTTGGACTCCCTACCTGTTCCAGCTTATTTGGCACCCTGGATACTTCATTAAGCCCTCAACATATCACATTCGTAATGATGACCTTCCTTTGCCTGCTGACATTCCTTCCCCACCTCAACTTGGTTCCCTTTGATTCCAGTAATACACATGCTCCTGGTTAAGGGATTCTCTCTTATCTTCTTCAGAGACGTGGGATTCTTAGCCTGTCCCCCTCCCAAGTTACAAAGGCAGGGCGGTGTGGCAGTGACAATGAAAGGAGCTGTCCAGGAACTTAGTGTATTCTCAGTCAAGCAGTAGGGACCATACAACTTCTTGTACCACATTTGAGATGCTGTGGTTTTATGAGACTGGTCGAAAGTAATGGTTTCAAACCAGAACCACGTGAGCTTGAGCCCAGGTGCCATTGCTAACTGGCTGTATGACTTTGTCCAAGTCTGTGATTTGTTATTTTCTTTTGCAAAATAGGGAGGAAATGCCAAATTCACAGGGATTTTCTAAGAATCAAATGCAACAATGGAGGTGAAAATGCTTGAAGAACTCTGAGGAACTGACATGACCTTGGAATTGGTGCCAGGGTGAATAGGGTTTAATGTGTCTTTGAACTCTGGGTGCCGAGACTGGGGTGATGCCTCCTTGCAACCTGCTGCCTGAGTTCATCCAGCCCTTAGGAAAAAGGTGAGCAGAGACCCTAGAGTTATACACTTAACAGCCCTCAAACAGGCAAGGTCTGTATCAGGCTTACATCGGGATGACTTAATGGCAGCAATAACATAATTTGGCAACAAGGGATTAATGGTTCATTCTCAAAGTACTCTCACTGGCAACAGGCTTGATTCTGTAGCTTTACTTTAGAGAATTTTCCCTGTAAAGAGATGGAGCAAAAATAGAAGTCACAGATAAAGAACATGTAATTGCAACTGATAAAACCTAGTAAATCCCAGTAGATGTATAGCCTGTGCTGGTGATCATTGTTGATGGTAAAGAAAGGAAGTTGGCTCCCTGGGACCCAACTCCTAAATGCTGCACTCTTTAAAACACATAGTGGCTTCTCAGCTATCCAAGGGTATATTATCCCCACTGTCACTTATCCAAGGAAAATCCTGTGCTGGCAGTTTACCGCTGTCTACATAGTGACTTCTTTTGTTGAAGAATTCCTTTGTCTTTACATGCATCTGGAATCTGGAGGAGAAAACCTTTGAAACCCTGACTCTGAGCTGCTATGTCTATGCCAGTGAAGGTTTTAAACATTAAGCATCTCTGGTTATGGGGGTGTTGCCAAGTGAGAGACATCTGGGAAGAGATGAGGAAGCTGGGCAACTTCCTGGTTCTGCTACAGTCAGGTATGCGCCATATACCTTCTTGCTTTGGTGGGAAGTGAATTCTCAGAATGGCAGTCTGTTTTTAAGATGGAATGGAATTGAAATCCAAGACGGGAAAGAAACTGGTAGAAGAGCATCTGGATCCCTCATTAGATTCAAGCCTCTAGACTTCATAAATTGCATCCCAAGGCAATAAGAGTATTCGTAATTGTGATCATGAACTACTTTGGCAGTCTTTGAGGACTGAAATTGTAGTGAACAGGAGGGAAGCGAGAGGCCTGGGGAGAAACAAATGCTGTTGTTGACTTTTTTGTAACAACAAAAAAGGTGTATTACAGATATTTTACACTACTGTGATGTTGATATGGGGAAAAAAGTACATGGACTGGATGACTGAATTATAATTTTTTCCTTTAAAACTTCTAAAAGGAAGGGAAAATCACTGAAATGCAGCACAGGCATAGCAGTCAGCAGTCAATCAGGGAAGGGGAACCCACTTCAAACATGGAGCAAATTTACTAGAGAATTGGTACCCAGGGATCAGAAGATAATGGTGAGGTAATCCACCAGACAGTAATTTCTGGAAGCAAAGCTCAGACTGGAGATACAAAGAGAGGTGGTGGGGTTATCAGATCCCAGAGGTAGGGGTTACCCCACAGAGCACAGAACTCCAGTATACATATTGAAGGAACTGGAACCATGGATGCCAAAGAAGGATCTGAGGCTGAGAGAGACAGGGTTGCCTATTTATCTTTCCCATTGATTAAACCCAGAAGCCAGTTGACCTAGGGGTCCAGAAAATCCACTTTCAGGGGTTACCTGCATGTCTCAGTAGAGTAGGGTAACCATGAAACATGGAAGAAGCCACATGGGCCAAGGGCCAGCACGGGTTTGCTATGAACAGGTGATGGTAGACTTGCCTCTGTACCACTAAAGACATCATTTGTTCATTTTCATTTTATTTTAGGGAGAGGGAGAGTGGGAGGGAGGAGAGGGGGAAAAGGGAGAGGGAGAGGGAAATTCCATCTGCTGATTTGTTCCTCAAATATCCACAAACAGACTAAGCTGGGCCAGGAGGAAGTTGGAAGCTCAGTGCTCACTCAATGTCTCCATGTGGTGGCAGGTACCTAACTTCTCCAAGCCATCACTTCCTACCTCCCAGAATGTGGATCAACAGGGAGCTGAAATTGAAAATGATACTAGGGATTGAATCTGGTATTCTGCTATGAGATACAGGTATCCCAAGTGGCACCTTAACTGCTGTGCCAAACACTCACTCCACTTTTGCCACCTTTGAGAGGTATCCGAACTTGTAAATCAGGGGGAGTATTGAACACTGAGCCTTGACTTCAGCAAAGTCAAGACCAACACGGAGAAAATTGGGGCTGCCTTTTAAGACAATTGGAGTTAAACTGGATTTTTCCAGAAGATGGCTTCAGAAGGGTCAAGGTACCTGACCCCTATGCAAAACACTAATATAATTAATAAAGAATTAGCATAGTTAGGGCTTTCACTACAATGCAGGCTGCCATTTTAAACTCTCTACCTATTTCTTCCAATCCCTACTACAACCCTATGAAGCAGGTTCTGTCATACTCACTGCAGAGACTGGGAGAGGCAGAATCAAAGAGACAAACTAACAGCAGCGACAGCAGAGCTGGGATGTGGACTGTAGAGATCTGGTATAGAATTTCTTCTCTTTAAACTGCTATATGACTCTGCTGTCTCTCTAGTAAACAGAGGGAGAGACTGCTCACAGAGAAGTGTGCTCATCTTTTCCCTGGAAGGAAGAAGCAAGCTACTACTGAGGAGATGTAGAATCTTATCTCAACCAGCCAGATAAAAACATGTTTGTATTTCTACCTGTCCCTGCGGACTTTGCCACCTCTGTACCATGCAGTTCCATTTCATATTCACCTTTCTTGAAGATTATCTCCCACCATGCCCTCCCACCAACATATCATATCCTAATATCTAAAGGATTGATGAACATGTCATGTGAATCTTGTTATATGGGCCAAATTATACAGACTTTGTTCAGGTGATATTTAAACTTGACCTTTTTAACTTAAGTTCTCTCATCCTTTTCATTTTCCTTGTATATCAACCACCGTCTCAACTCCTTAATACATTGAATTTAGTTTTACTATTAATCCCTGGGCTTTTTCTATAATACATTTCTTGATATTTAGCCACCAAGCATCTCATATAATTCCATAGGGAGGCCAGGCTTGCTCAAGTTTAGGCGGCTGTTTTCTGCTTTATTTGCAATACTCCTCCTTTGATCTCGCCGTGACTAATTTTTTTTTTAAATGCCGACTACCTCTTCCCAGCCTCAGATCAGTGCCTCCCTCACCAGATCTGGTTGATAATGGAGTACTTGAGAGAGATTATTCCATCATTCTTTTAAGTGACATCACCTAGGATGTTTCTCAAGTAATAAATAAATTGCCTCAATTCATCATATGACAGTAATTGCTTTTAGCCAAGATTTAACTTGGAGTCAATGTCAAGCAGCTAGAAAACACTACAGAGATACAGATTTTTCAAAGATAGCTGTACCCTTGCTGTAGAAAACCATTTAATAAGTACCAAGTTAACTGTAAAGAAGATGCACATTTCTAATAGTCCAGACTCCCTCAATATTACCCAGCCAGTCCTAAAGGTTTAGAATTGACTTCACCACAGCCTGTACAACTAAATCTGCTACATATTGCTGACAGAAGGTGCCCTCGTTTTCAGCCTTAAATGGAGGTTAGCACCCTGGGAGATGGGAATAGCTTTAATTGATTATTTGAAAGCACTCTGGCCACTCAAATAAATTGTTCCTCAAGTGCTGATTTTGCTTGGTCCCATGCATCTCTTGCAGTTGTGTTTCTGGGTGGACCTTGTTTTGCACAGCGAATGTTCGGTGTAGGTCAAATTCTAATTCAGTCCGTCATGCTGCACACACTAGGAAAGATGATTGCATGAGGCCTTTATGGAGGATCTCTTCTGACTGCAAGGAAGCCCCTTTATTCTAAAGTGGTCTCAATCTGTTCAAATCTAGCACAACAGACTCACTGAAGGGCAGTAGTACCTAGGTGATGCTAGACAGGATCATTATGGACACATCCTTCCTAAGGCCAGTCCTTGCAAGGGCTTTCCCACAGTTGGGATGGAAGTGACTTTATATCTTCCAGGGTCCTAAACTGTTCCCTGAGGCCCAGGGGAGGCTACCGTGTGAGTGCTGCCAGGATCCAGCTGGAGTTGGAGTGAGGACTGAGTCTGTGACTAGCACAGAACCATAAGCTGTGATTAGAGTTGCGGATGAACTCATCTA
Organism: Sylvilagus floridanus; assembly: GCA_949820135.1. Lineage (NCBI taxonomy): Eukaryota > Metazoa > Chordata > Mammalia > Lagomorpha > Leporidae > Sylvilagus > Sylvilagus floridanus. The sequence goes on from OX463231.1 coordinate 113,814,025, forward strand.
TGAAACCAGGGGTGGGGAGCACTCTGTAGACAGACGTAGGTGTCAAGTTGATGAGCAGGATGCAGTTGAGGTTATGGTATAATTTAAAGCAGGGATCAGAAGTCAGCCTGCTGCATGGCTTTAGAAATGTCCTGTAGTCAGGCTGTGGCCACGACGAGGGGTCACACGCACAGACAGAAGCCAGAAATAAAATTTAGACTATGGCCATGGAACTGGACAAAGCCAAAGGAACTCCAAATGGACTATGTACATTACCTTGACCTCATCAGCATCAATTAAGCTCATGGCCACAGACAAAAAAAGTCCTGGATGTTGCCCAAGGTGACTGTCACTGGGATTGTAATAATGATAGTAGCACAGCAAGGTGCTGTGGATGGGAGGCAATTAGCAGTCAGCCTTGCTGACCTGGAGTTCACTACTTAGTGGGAAAAATAAGTGTGCACACGGAAAACCAAAGCTCAGTGTGCTGAGTGCTAACACAGAGGTGTGCACAGGCAAGGGCATACACCACTCAGCTTTGGAAAACCAGACTACAAACTTGATTTCCATGTGTCTCCGGTGGTGTTGGACACATCATGGGCATCGCTGGGACTGCCTAGGGTCTCATCTCCCCTTCTCACTCTGGATCCCTATGGTCCAGATCAGGCCTGCCCCGCTGAGAGGTGAAGAGGCTGAGTTCACTCAGCGCTGGCAGTTTGGGCCTCGTGCATTCAAAAATCTGTGCACTGAGCCTGGAGCCTGGGGCTCAAAGCTGCTTAGTGGCTATGGACAGGAGCACCCACAGCCTGCGTTAGGGATTAAGGGCTTATTGTGAAGAGCAGATGTAAGAGAGGAGAACATACACTCTTTAGGATGCCCTACAGCAATCTGATAGTCCCTTTAGACTTCCTCAGGCAGCTGGAGTGAGAGACCACGTGGCCACCCTGAACTGACTGTTAGTCTTCGTGTGGAGTTCAGAGCCGGCCCTGCGGCAGTGATGGGCTGTGGGAGGCCTTCTCAGGAGCAGTCGGTGTGCAGCAGGGTATAGAAGCCAGCCAGGGACAGCGTGACATTGTATAATCCTGAGGTGGCTGAGAACTGGTTACAGAAGCCAAGGCCACAGCAGGGCATGATCAGCAACAGAAACCGAGACGAGGCAGGTGGAGAAGGCAGAAACCAAACCCAGAAAGGAAGTGCTGGCTGCACCAAGTGGAGATCAGTCTGGGTCAAAGGCAACACCACGGACTCCTCAGGGCAGACGGGGTGGGCCGAGGTTCCCTGGGATGGCCACTCTTGCCTGCGGTCTGCTCGAGGTCTGGCCACTGTGGAGTCACAGTGCTTGTGACCCGGCTGCTCCCTGTCTCCCAGAGCTCAGGATCACTGCATTGCCAACTGCATTACATTCCCAGGATTGTTTGCACAAAATACCACACCCCTGATGGCTTAAAAGCAGACATTCATGCTCTCACGGTTTTGTAGGTTACAAGTTCAAAGCAAAAGGGACAGTAGAACCCGCCCTGAGACTTCGGAGAGAACTCTTCCTGGCCACTTCTTGGCTTTTGGCAGTGGCCGGCATTCCTTGGTGCTCCTTGGCTTGGGTATGGATCACTCTTACTCTTCCTTTGTTGCCAACAGGATCGTCTCCCTGCATATATCTGTGTTCACATGATGTTTTCCACTTCCTGTGAGGACAGCAGTCATGCTGGATTAGGGCCCACCTTTCTGACTTTGCCTTAACGCCTGCAAAGACTGCTTTTCTTTATTTTTTAAGATTTTACTCATGTGAAAGGCAGAGTTACAGAGGGAGAGAAAACGGAGATCCTCCATCCACTGGTCCACTCCCCAAATGGTGGCAATGGCTGGGCTGAGCCAGGCTGAAGCCAGAAGCTTCTTCTGGGTTTCCCATGTGTGTGCAGGGCCCATGTTCCTGGGCCATCTTTCACTGCTTTCCAGGTGCATTAGCAAGGAGCTGGAACTGAAAGTGGAGCAGCCAAGGATTTGAACCAGAGCTCACATGGGATGCCTGTGTTACAGGCAGTGGATTTACCTGTTATGCTACAACACCGGACCCAACAACTGTCTTTCTAAACTGAGGATTACAACTTCAACAGATCATTTTAGGTGCCACAATTCAACCCATAATTCCAGGTTAAACTGAGTCGTGGGCATGGGCCACCAACAAGAGGGGAATCTTAGCATTTCACTAAGTAAAATGCAAATGCTAACAGGGAAAAGGACTGGGGGCCACTGCTCGATAGTGGCTGAGATCAGCAGGCTTCTGGAGACTTTCTTCGTCTGAATGCATAGCAGGTGCACCTGGGACCAAGGCTCCCACTCAGGAACATAATTTAACTCTTGCTGACCAGCTTCAGCCAAATTGATCCCCCAAGGGGTGACTGTATTACCAGATCCAAAAGGAGCAGGCAAGGGGCAGGAAAAGAAAGATCTACCCAGCTTGGGGGGGGGTGCTAAGTCCACACTGTGACTCTGCAACATGAACCTTGCAGTAAGCACCAGAATGTCTAGACAAGAGAGAAGGTGTGCGAGAGGGAGCAAGAAATCTATGGGAAGGATTAGCGGATGCATGAGCAGGATCAGAGAGTGGAGCCGGTAAACATGCAGCCCGGAATTCAGATTAGTGCAACAAACCCAAGCGAGGGCAATAAAACCAGCAGTGAGAGCGGCATCGATCGTTGAGATTCCAGCCAAATCCACCACGAACGTGTTTTCTTTCTTCCAGCCTTTGGCCCTTGGCTTTTGGAAGCAGAAGCATTGAATCACCATGTTCTGTATTAAAAGCTGATCTCTCCACCTCCCCAAAGGATGGATGGAAAACAGCTCTGCTGATAGTGGGAGATGATGAGGATCGAAGCAGAGGCCTGGAGCGGCTGCAGTGTGCTGGGCACACAGGCGTGCTTGGAATTCGGAGAGGGTTTCACCATCACTGCCCATCATTCCTGCCTCCAGCCTGATCTCTTCTGGGCCAGCACCATGGGAGGCCGGTCAAGCACTGGGCTCAGCAGGACCAGTCCCAGCAGATTCAGGGAGAGGCCAGCTCATGGGCCCTGGAGAATCAGTCTTCAGGGGGCTTGCCAGGGGGTAGGAGGGTTGCATGGAGTTCAAATCTTAGACTGACAACCAGCATTCAGCATCTTGCCATCAGCCTCACAAAACAGTAGAAGGTGAGCGGGTATGGTGCTAGAACCATCCCAGGCGTGGCCGAAGGTGGGATGTGCTCTTTCGGTGTTAAGCACCTTCTCATTTATTAGAGAATTCAGGGGCGGGGCCAAGAGAAAGTGTTGATGGAAACCGAACAGCTCCAAGACAAGGCACTCATGCTGTGAATGTGTGCCAGGCTCTAGAATGCCGACTCAGGGCTGGGGACAGGGGTGCTCTGTGCTGACTGGCCTGGGCAGCTGGTCATTCAGCAGTGTAGGAGAGCTGGGGTCAGGAAAGGCTTTGCAGAGGCCAAGTTGTTGGAACCTGATCCCAGAGGGTAAGGCAGGCCATGGAGGGAGAGCAACCCCGCCAAAGGAGGTGGATGTGAGAAGAGAGGCACTGTTCACAAGATCCATGTGAATGAGGCACAGGGTACAAGAGGAAACGAAGTTGGAGAGATGGAGAAGGGACAGGGACCAGATACTGAAGGGCCTTTGACACGGGCTAAGTATCCCAAAGCACAAGGGGGCCTCCAGAGCACGTCAATCAAGACCAGACTCCGGCTTCAGTGGGGAGGACACGCTGGAAGGGAGGGAGACTAGCTGGGAAACTGTTATAGTAACCCAAGCAAGACCTTCTGAGTCTCACATACAGGGAGGAGCAGTGAGGTGGAAGGAGGGAGAGATTCAAGACTGCAGAGGCAGCACCAGGTCTGATGTGACAATAGATACTGAAGACAGAAACAGACAGAAGGCGCAAGTGATGCTGAATCTGAATTTAACGGCCATTTGGATGGAAAGCTAGAAAGTGATTTCACCTTGCTTTAAGGAGAACATCCCAGGAGAGAGGAAAGTGTAGCGACAGCCTCACAGATGCTCTCTGAGTGGACGCGCGTTTAGTGGGGAGCACGAGCGATCACCTGCGGTAGGAGGACACCCCACAGGGGATGCGATTCCAGAGAAAGACACTTTACGTTTCTGCATGAAGTCTTTTGATTCAGTTGGGAGACTGGTAACAGCAACAAAACAGCAGCCAGAAAGATGCTCCAACAACCTTGCATCTGTGATTCGAACATGTGCTGTACGATTGTGGACACAGACAGCATTCTGGTGCACCTGATCCAGTTCTAGACTCTTCCCTGCTCTGTAGAGTCAGCCCCACAGCCACATGAGCTGCCCAACAGGAGAGCTGAGGAAGCAGGGGTGGGGGAGGGTGGGTTCTGCCATGAGCTGCCTGGCTCCTGGTTGTCACCTTCTTCCCCCACCTCCAGCTGTGCTCACCGCCCTTTGTCTAAGGTACAGCCTTGGCCTGCGCCATGGAAACTAGAGGATGCCGGGACAAAGCTCAGGGACTGGGGCATCGCGTCACCCATCCCAGCTCTCAGACCACGAGAGCAGCTGTGCTGCTGCCCTGCTGCTGAGTCCAGCTCCCCACCTAATGTTCCATCTCCCTGAGAAGCCCTCATTTGTGAATTCTGCTCGGCACTTCGGGTGCTCTGGGGTTGAGACCCTGATGGGCTCATAGCCATTTCTCCCACCCCTCAAGTGTCTCAGGAGCCACAGCTCTGACCCAGCTACCTGCCTGATCCTCACCATTGGCCGACCTGCCTGCCTACCAGCCTCTTCTCCACACCACAGCTTTCCCACCTGCAAAAATGGGGTTAGGATCACCAAACCATAGTGTGTGTCTCAGATAATGAAATCTATTATCTCAATTATTCTGTTAACAATGGGCTGTGATCACTATTCCCATTTTTGCAGTTAAGAAGTAGGGCAACTATAGTCTGAAGACCACGGCTAGTAAAATAGGTGTCTTTAGAGATATACTCCTGAGCTACTCTGTTAGTATGTCCCAGGATTGGGCTCATAATAGGTGCTCACTAATGCTGGCTGTGGTCACAGAGCCTAGTGGGTAAGATGACAGATAGTTTAGTGGGACCTGGATTCCATTCCTGGCACCCTCATTTCTCAGTTGTGTGATTTCAGTCACCTGAGCCTCAGTTTCCTCATCTGTAAAATGGGAATGCTAACAGCATTCTTCTTGGCAGAGCTGTTAGGTGCTTAAGTTTATAGGGTGAAGCAGAACCTTCCAGGGCATATAGGATGTAACACATATCTGCTATTTTCATGTTTGTTTACCATCTTGGTGGGTTCTGCAGATGTCATTGCCCCCAAAGCTGCCAGGTGGCAGTCTGCTCCCCCTCCTGCCTATCTTTCCTCTCTCCCCACCAAGCACTGTTTGGGCACGGTGGGTGCCTAGGCTGGAGTTTCACCTGGTTCCAATGCCTCTAGCTCCTGCTCTCACAACCCTAAGACACAAGCGCCCTGGGGGATGCTGGAGCACCGGGACATCAGACTACAGGGCCCAGGGAGTGACCCCAGGGAGGCTGCCGTGCTGCCTCCCATGTTTCCTCAGCCCACATAGCCTGCAACTCTAACTGCATCTCGGACTTCCCAGCTGTCTTTGCGGAAGTAGACTTAGGGGCGGTTGTCAAAGTTTCCAGGGAATCTATTACAGCCTGAATCTCATTGCTGCAGCAAGGCCTCAGCTCAAAGAACTGCCAGCAAGATCTCAACGGAGAATTTGAATGTGAGGAGCATGGGGAAGGAATGAGGGGAGTCCTAGCCACACTTCACAGACCGAGAGTCACCCCAGGACTGCAGCACCTCGGCTGCTGGCCCTCAACACAATGAAGCCTGACTAGGCAGGGACTCACCATTATCACCTCATGCATGAGAAAGCTGAGATCAGAAAGGCTGCGTCTAGATGAAGGCTTACAACAAAGCCCATCTTATGTAGCACTGGCAGCTGGCAGTGGGCATGGCCAACGTGCGAATTCAGACCTTCCCTGGGGATCCCCGTTCGTGCATCGCGTTGACCTGCAGACAGGACACTGCCAATGTCCTAGCAGGCCCACCCTCTTGAGGCTTGGCTGAGCTGTAAGGTGGGTCGAGGGAGGGTTCTGGGAAGAGACTTTTTTTTTAACAGGCAGAGTGGACAATGAGAGAGACAGACAGAGAGAAAGGTCTTCCTTTTCCATTGGTTCACCCCACAATGGCCGCTGCGGCTGGCGCGCTGTGGCCGGTGCACCGTGCTAATCCGAAGCCAGGAGCCAGGTGCTTCTCCTGGTCTCCCATGCGGGTGTAGAGCCCAAGCACTTGGGCCATCCTCCACTGCATTTCCGGGCCACAGCAGAGGGCTGGACTGGAAGAGGAGCAATCGGGACAGAATCCGGCGCCCCAACCGGGACTAGAACCCGGTGTGCCGGCGCCGCAAGCGGAGGATTAGCCTATTGAGCCATGGTGCTGGCTGAGACATTCTTTTTCCAGTGGTAGGCCTAGCGTAGATGGAGTCATTGCAAGTGAACTGCAGACTCATGCCAACCTGTTCTAGACAAATGCCCAATCCTGGCGAGAAGAGGTTTTTATTCCTCTGTGGATGTCTTTAATCCTCTATACCCACCTGTGACAGCCACTGTCAAATGTCCCCTGGGAGCAAAGTGGCACACAGGAGATTGAACACTTATGGAGCCTCTATTCTGGACATCTCTGCTCACCCACTAGGAATCAGGGAGGGGGTCAGTTTTTCACCATTAGATCTGTCCTCTTCAAAGTTGTAGCCCCTGAGCTAACCGAGCACTGGAAATGGGGTGAGCCTGACAGAGAAACTGGATTTCCCAACTTACTTTATTTCAACTACTTTGAATTTAAAAACCCAAGCATTGTAAACTGTTTACTCATTAAACACAGAATTTTATCTTTTTAGGATTATATTTCATTTTAACGACTTAAAATTTAGCATTTGAAATGAGAAGTGCTCTAAGTGTAAAAAATACACCAGATTTCAAAGACTTACTCAAAAAAGAATAGAAAATATCCTTCTCTAATGGTTTTTCAAATATTGGTTACATAGTAAAATGACAATGTTTTAGATACATTGGGTTAAAGAAATTATATTATTAAACTTAATCTCACCTGAATTTTTTTTAACCTTTCGAATCTCTATTTGTTTTAAAATCACATGTACCTCAAATTCTATTTCTATTGAAGAGTGACACTGTAAAAGTTTTCAAATGGGAGGTTTCCCCCCTGGGGACATCTGGGAATGACTTTACTTACACACACACACACACACACACACACACACCCCTATGTTTTTGGTTGTTACATTTTGGGCTGACATGCTACTGGCATCCAATGGGTAGAGGCTGAACATCCTACAGTGCACAGTCCCTCAACACAGAATTATCTGGCTCTAGATGTCAACAGCACTGAGGGTGACAAACCTTGCTCTAGCACATGAATTCCTTGAAGAGGGAGCCAGCAATTCAGGGAGACCACAGGCAGTAGCTGCAGTTAGCTGGGCAAGGAAGTTAGAGCTGTTGTCACACTTGGCTCTCATGATGGCCAAGGGAATTACCATTCTCACTCCTCCAGGTAAAAACGAGGTTCAGAGAAGAGAAAGAACTTGCTCAGGATCCCCAGACTAGACAGTGGCAGAGCTGAGAGCTGTCCTCAGTCTCAACCCATCTGACTACCAGCCAGCGCCTGCTCCACCATGCAGTGGCACACACAGCTCTCCGAGCTGGCGCGGCTATGAAGGAGGCCACCTGTGCTTACAGTCTAACATCCCCATCACTCAGACCTGGGCATTTGTTATTTACATCAGCCATTATTGCCACCAGGGGATGGACATTAACAAAAACACCCTTTGAAAGGGACAGCCTGCTCAAAGAGAAACACTCACAGGCACCTCACCCATCAAATGAAGCTGAGAACGCGGTGGAAATAAATGGAACACAATGAAATAAACCTGTCAGAGGCGGAACATTCAGACGGCTCGGAAGCTAAGAGGTAAGAAAAAAATGTGCTTGATATGGGATTGGCTCTGTTTAAAGAAAACATTATCTGATTGCCTGACTTGAATAGAGCCCAGAGAACAATGGCCCAGCGGGAACAGGGCTGCTCATACACACTCCCGAGAGGCTTTGCTTTGCCATAAATCTGATGTGAGCAGGGTGGCTAGAGTCCCTTTTCGATCACTGTTCATCTACTCTCCCTCAGGTGTCCACCTGCAACTCCTGCCTCCCTCGTGAAAGCATGAGGCAAGCAGGCCCAGGACAGGGTACGGTCGGGGACAGACATTTGGTGAATACCTACCTATTCTTACATGGGATACCCTCTGGCGTTATCGAATTTAAACTTTAATTTGACTCAGTGAAGTGCGATAATTAGGTTTGCAGGTGAACTAAAGTCACATAACCTTGACTAAGGTTACATAACTAGGCAGTGATTGAGGTGAAATGCCTTTGGTATTGTCAGGGGCACACTGAGATAGTGTGGCCCAGTAAGGTCCAAAGGTAGGGACAAAACTGTGCCATCATGGGTGGGTGCTGATGAGTCGGCCAGGTCTCCTTTCCTGGTCTGGGGCACCTATGTCCAGCTAGGATGGGTGCTGGCTACAAATGCTCATAGACACCTCCCTCCCTGGAGCAGGACCACCAGGCAAATTGGAACCACTTCCCCAGGAGCCCTTGCAGCTGGGCAGCAGCCCACGGCCAATGGCTGATGCCTTGGTACAAATGCTGGCTTATTTGCTTCAAGGCAGGACCAAGTCTACAATATAATTCACTCCAGAAACCTCCATGCACTCAGGTGGATGCAGATCTCTACATTGCCGCTTGCTTTTATCCCCTGTCCTAGCCCATTTCCTTCCCCTCCTTTCTTTTGGGAACACTTCTCAATGAATAATTAGCACAAGACTCCCCCTAAGAGGCCCATTGTCCAGAAATCTAGCCTATGATATTCTTCACCAGAGGTGTGTCTCAGTTTGGGAAAGGCACTGGACTGAGTGGATTGTGAAGGTACCAAAAGACTAAACTCATATCATCACTGCCTACGGCAACCTCTTTTCCACTATGCCAAACTGCCCAGCCAGTACTAAGTATGGAGAAGACCATCACTTGATTAAGAACTTTGAGAGAGGTGACAGTTAAAGATCTAATATCCCCAAGAGCTTCCTAGTGACCAGTAAAGAGACCTCTAGCTTAGCAAATGGTCTTTTGCCTCTAGGGCCCCACCATAGGCATCAACTCTGACGTAGATGGGCTCTGCATTGTTTGAAGAATGACATGTGTTTATGCGAAACTATACCTACCTACCTAACATGGACATGGGGAAAGGGGTGGGACATTCCTTCCAAACACACGCTCTAGCCTGAACACACTCATACCAGTCTCTTTGATGCTTCTTTTGTGTCATCTCAGAAGGCAGCTATGGAGTACTTTGTGTATATAGTCTATAATGCAAATGTCTTACCCCATAGGGTAAGACTGAGGGCATATAGGAAAAATGAGGCTGATTATTTTGAACGGACTTGATAGGACAAATGGCAGACCTGATATCAAATAGCCAGATCTACTCATTTCTTAACTACAGATTTGGGAGGTCAACTTCTTCCCAACCTCACACCACATCTCAGTCATCACTTTGCCTGTGAGCTACACCCTTGGCTCCATCTGGCTTTTCATTCTGAACACCATACACCTCTCTTTTACAATATTACCCCCAGCTGTTCATTTATGTAATTTTCTGACCAATGACTTTCCTCTCCTGAAGAGGCATAGGAACATGTCTGTTCATTGATGTGTCCCTTAGTGACTATGATGGTGGACGACACACAATAGGCTTTTAGTAAGCATCAGTAAAACGGGTAAATGGAAGAGTGGATGGATGCAGAGAGGGATGGGTCGATGGGTGCGGTGAAGGGACTGCCGGGTCCTCTCTGGTGCACCTGGCCTGGAAGACTCACAGAGCATGGGCCACTCTCACTCCCCTCCCACCCGCCCAGGGCTCTGGTGGTCACCTGTGGTGAGGAGGCAGAGTGGAGTCCCCGGGGTCACCTGGGCGCTGCCCATTGGTGCTGACCACAAGGAAGCCAGTCCCCAGGCAGCATGCAGAAGAGAAGGAGAGAAAGAAACACATGAAAACGTGCAGTATGGAAAACAAAACTGCAATTCTTGTGGCTCTGAATGAAGAGCTCACGCTAAACAGAAAAAGAACATTATAGATTAACTGAATATGGCATGAAATAGATCTTTAAAAATGATAGCACCCACAGCATGCCTTGGTACTCTGCAAGGTGTTTCAGCTACAATATGACTAAGCTTAGAGCAACTCAGAAAGGTCAGTGCCATTATAAAAGAACCCACCATTTCCCCACTCAGAATTCAAGGAAGCTTCATAAAGTGGTGCCAGCTGCGTAGCTGCTCAGTCACTCTTTTCTCTTCCTTTTTCTGACCTCCCACTTATATTCAAGCACTGGGCTCCTCAGTTTCTCCCCAGAATTACCTCTTGAAGCTGTGTCCTTCTCTCAATGTCATTCTCACTTAGTTCAATCCATCCTTGGATCATTTTTGCAGCCTCCTATCTGGTCTGCTTGCCTCCTGTCTTGCTCTCCTTCCATCCACTCTCCACTCTTTAGATGAAATGCATCAGTATCCTCACTGTCCTCACAGTAACCCTCAAATCCCTTAACCCAGCTCACAGACCCTCAGTGATGAGGCCCCTGCTAATCCTTCTAGCCTCATCTCTCTCCAGTTCCACCACACTTCACTCTTCCCCAAGCATAAAAAGACAGCTTTCAGCGCTCAGCAGTACCCCTGACTATAAGCCTAGCTTAGGCTGGTCACTTTGCATGGGGCACACCCCCTGTTTCTTCACCTGGATGACAGCTGCTCACCCTGCAGGTTCTGCTTCAGAGTTCCTTCCCTCTAGGGAGTCTTTAGCATCCTCCTGACCCTGGGACAGCTGCCCCTCTGTAATACCCTATCTTCCACTTCCCACTGTAGTGAGCTTGCCACATTCTACATGGATGTCTTCTTGAAGGCAGACACTGTCTCATTCACTAGTGTACTCCTGTCACCTTGTATTGTACCTGGCATATAGCAGGCACTCCATGAATATTTGTTGAATGAATGAATGAATGAATGAAAAATGCTGAGTCATAGGATTCGCATAACTTGCTCAAGGTCACAAAACTAGTAACCGGCACAGGCTGTACTCAAACCCTTGTCACTTGGCTTCCATGTTCCTGCCATTTTGAGCCCCCCAAGTGCCTCTCTAAGGAAAATGATACAAAAGGCTGGAAGCTGCCACATGCTTGGTCAGAGGCTACAAGTTTGTCTTGTGATTCATCCACCAAACTGCAGAGTCCTTATGCAAAATAGGGAGGAAGGGCATTCCAGACTAACTGATAAACAGGAAACGCATCATCTCAAAAACAACAAAGTGGAAAATTGATCAACAGCCATCATGTGCAATGTAACCACCAGTAAAGAGTGATTGTACCACTCTTCCCTTAAAGGTACAAGGTGTTTTGCCACGTTCAAAGTCAGAGGTTGGCAAACACTGACTCAGAGGCCAAATCCAGCTCCAATTGTTTTCTGGGGCTATGAACTGAGAATGGCTTTTATATTTTTCAATAGTTGGGCAAAAAAGAAGAGTAATATTTTGTGACACATGAAAATGATATAAAATGCAAATTTCAGTGTCCATAAACCCAGTTTTATAGGGACACAGATGGACTCATTCTTAGATGTATTATCTATGACAGCTTTTGTGCTACGATGACAAAAATTGAGCTGCTGTGACAGAGAGCATAAGGCCTGCAAGGCTGAAAAATATTTACTATCCAGCCGTTTACAGAAAAGTTTGCTAACCCCTATTCCGAGAGGCTATTTTTTAAAATCTTTTTTTTCCCCCTGAACATGTTGAGGCAGATAAGGGCTGCTGGGCTCACAGCAGAGCGAGAAATAGAAGGCATGAGAGAAGCGATGAGTCATTGTTCCCACCTGGCCTCTACCAGAAGCCGCCAAACTGTTCTCCCATTCCGTGGCCTTGGCTCTCTCCTTCCTCTTTTGCTAACCACCATCTAAATGAGGGTGGCCTTCCCCAGGAAGTCATTCTGTTTAATAGTCCCCAGGAGCTCCCACTGTCTCAGGACAATATTCATTAACCACAATGGGCTATGCAGAGTCCTGGGGGCTGGTCTTGCATTGTTATCTATACCTCTGACTGCTCCTAACTCCACCTGCCTACAAGGACATGCCACTCATCATCCCTTCGCCTTGTCCCACTCAAGCTGAGCACTGCTGCCCTGCCTCCAGTGATGTGTCCATCCACTTCCTCAACGGGGAAGACCTTGCTGTCTTACTCTTCAACCTTCCTTGTTCTCTACATGGTAACTGCCTCTGTTCTTTCCACACTTGTCTCAGGGACCAGACAGTCTGAGATAGCTGATTCACATTTACCTTTTCTGCACTCCAATGATACCCTGAATTTACCTTTACCATAGCCCTTATCACACTGGATTAATGGATCTATTGGTTGGCTCTCTCACCAGCTGCTACCCAAATATTTATTATAAGCTAAGTATTACACGAAGCATTTTATATGTTTATTAAGTTTATCTAAAAATGAAGTTTTTAAGCTCTAGGGAATGAGAGACAATAATTCAACACTAAGCTGCATTCAATAAATATTTACTGAAAACTATATGAATCCATGAAACTCTGGTTCAGTATTTTTCACTTATTACTTGTGTTACTTGGATGACTATATAGATTTCTAAATTCAGTTTTTTCACTTATACTCTGGGAGTAATAGTAAGCATATTGTGAAGTTATTTTCAGGATTAGATAGAAATTAGTTCAAGCCTTAGTTCGGGTGGCAGGCCCAGAAGAGGCGCTTCCTCTTCCTCTCTCCTCCGCAGCTACAACCCAGGCAGGACTCAGCAGTAAAGCTCAGTCACTAGAGGGTGGAAGAGAGGGAGGGCTGGACGCACACAGGCACTGCAGGAGAAGAGGATTTCCCAGTTGGTGCAGAGGCAGAGAAGTGAGAGAGCATGTGTCTCAGCAGAACGTGGAGGAAGTAGAGACATGAAAGGGCCTTGTGTGCGGGGTTCGTCACGCAGGAGCTGACCACTGTTCACTGCTTCTGGCCCATCTCTCCTTAGGAGTCAACTTGCAGCCGTGTGTGTCATGTGACTATTTCCCAGGCAGGCCAGGAAAGGCAGGAGTCGCTTCCAAGTGAAGTATTTAAGATCCAGGTGACCGTCTCTGGGGTGTCTCTTCCTCTACTGTGGGGTCTTGAGGCCGCACTTATCCTCTAGACAGCCAGCAAACAGGCCTTTGTGTTATTAAGCTATTGAGATTCAGGGACAAATTTGTTAGTGTAGCAAAGCCTAGTCTACCCTAACTAATCCAGCTGGTGAAGAGCAGAGATCTCTTGCTTTCTCTGTCATCGAGTGCCCCATACACGAATTCTTTGGGTACAACATTCATGACATTTCTCTCTCCATGGTTTCCAGGTAAGTTTCTGTGTAAAACATTTATGTCAACTGTGCAAGGAAACATCGAGACCATGCAAATAAAAATGTGGAGTGCCTGAGACTTCCTTTCTGACTTCTTTCCCTTCTAAAGAACTGAATGGTGGATGCAGCGAGGTTCTGCTGGGCTGCAAATGGCCCTGGAGCAGACAGCCTTGAAGACAAACTAATTTCTTGGTTTATTAGCTTCAATATGTTGTGGAAATGAAGAAAGCTGAGGGCGTCCGCAGCCCCCACACCTTCTGCTCCTGATTCCAGGTCTTAACTCAGACACCAGCACAGAGACCAAAGGCAGCCACACTCTAAAGATTGTATTAACCACCATTCTTTGAAAAGGGGTACAGGAAGCGAGGGGTTAACAACTGGGAGTCAGGGCATCACATCTTCGGCTCATGGTCTCACATGCAGCTATTGTAATTATATTATTAAAGGTTCAAAATAATGACTTGGAGTCAGATATGACAGATTTTTAGGGACTTTGAGCTATTTAATGCTTTTGAGCCTAAATGGCTTCATTTCTTGAGTGTGGATAATAAAATTGACCACCATTTCTTTAATGCATTCATGGCAACTTTTTCCATCATATTATAATCTCATGTCAGCACACATAGTCTGTATGACTTTTTGTATACATATCCTACCCTTCTTTGAACACTACATTAAGATCTTATCATTGGGTTTGAACTCTTTTTATTTCTCACCCTTGTATCCAGACTATACCAAATTTTCCCCTTCCCTAACTCCTGATTTTAAAAAGCCTCCTTTTCCCTTTATAAGATGCAAATGCTTGAGAACAGAAGACCTGAGGTAAAGTCAGCTCAGATGTCTCGGTATTTAGTAGATAATTCTCATTTCTGATTTAGAGGGATGGCGTGGGACTCTCCAGGTGCATGCTGGAAGGGTAAGAATTGAACTTGGCTTTAGTTTTTCTGGGCTCTATTGCATCAACTTTTGTCTTCCTGAGGTGGGTGTGGAGAAGGTGTGTTTGTGGTGAAGGAGTAGAGTTTGAGCAAATCTGGAGAGTAGGAGGTAGAGGAAGGACAGAAGGAAAGCAGGGAGCTGTGCCTGTTGTAGCACAGGATATATTAAACAAAGAACTGGTATATTTAAAGGTCATCTGTATGTTTTTGATGGTGATCTTATGATATAGGTCTTTATGCCACTCACAAAAATTTCAAAATAAAAATCTATATTATTCTATTTGCGTTTTAGGACCTAGAAGACATTAGGTGAGACCAAAAAAAGGGCCAAGAGTTGAGACCTATAGTCGTTAGGACCCTCAGCTAGAAAAATGCATCTCACTGGACTTGGCTAGGAAGACCCCAACACACCAAACATCTGACTTTTCTTTTCTAAAGGGTTGAGACTATTTATAAAGGTTGGACAACAACCAAGAGTTTTCCAACAGACTATCTCACTGTCATCTTTCCTCTCACAAGAGATCCTTCAACAAGGATCCCAGCCTATCTGCCACAGCTAGATTTGGGCATCTCTGGTTCTGGTTCCCTCCTGAAACTGCTGGTCAGGTGATGAGGAAAAGACTGTGCTGTAGTGCAAGGATAGAAAATGGATGAGCAAACTCTTATTGAATCATATTATATATGTTCAGGAAATCTATTATTGTTCAACATGATCTCATTTAAACAGAGTAACCCAACACTGATCGCTGGGGCTGGCATCATTTCTATCCCCTCTGCCTCTGCACTCTGTATCAAGCCCAGGTCTGGTAACAACGGATGATTCATAGAGAAGTGACTAGAATCTGAGCTTGGATTTCTTCCTCAAGAGAAGACCTATGCTTAGCAGACCTGGCTTCCAGGTCTCACATCAGAGTTTCAGGAGGTCAGGAAGAAAGAAGGAAGGTCACGGCTTGCCACTTACTATCTTCTTTAATATCTAGTAGAAGGGATTAATGATCCCAGGTTTAAAAATGAAGTGAGAGGCTGAAAGATGTTAAATACTTGCCCACAAAGTTTTGGAGAGAGGATAAGAGTCCAGGTGTTTTTCATTTGTCATTATTCCATACAACATCTCAAGAAAGCGTTACACTCTTGTACGACAGAACCCTCCATACAGAATTGGGTCATTGTGCATTGGGGGTGAAGATTTCCTATTGGATGAATCTTACATCTCATTTGGTTTCTCACATCCCTGCATGCTGTTACTCTATGGACGAGGAAGCCATGGAAACCTTCTGTCCCCCAATCTTAGCCTCCGTACAATGAGGACTTCTCACTGGAGAGTGGCTACTTGCTGTCTGCTGGTCCCTGCAGGGGTGAGAATCCATTATGGGGATAGGAGAGAAACACACTGGATGAAATGCTTTATCTCAGGATTAGCTCAGATACAAAGGTGGATTTCCGAAAGCCCATACCCACATTTCTTGCCTGTTGCCATTGGGACAATGGCTTCACTCTATCACCACCATCATGCAGAACAGACTATTGGTGACATTGGCCCCTCATCTCATGCTTCATTATTCTGGAGGTCAGCTCTCAGCACCTACTCCAAGGGGGTTGTTTTAATGGGATCGTTAGCGAGTGTTTACTAGATTAAAACTGTGGCTGCCTTCGCAGAGCGACTCTGCAAATGGCTTCATGGGTTTCTGGATTTATTTTGTCTCAATGACTCGGCTCAGTTTGCAAATCAAATCAAAGCTGATTTTTCTAACTGCCACTCCAGCACACCCAGCGGGAGTCGGGAGAGCCAGCTGTGTTCCCTTAAAGGCTGGTGCCAGAGACAGGGGTGCTGCTGCCTGCTGGTGGCCAGAGTAGTTCTGGCCAATGGCAGGAAGGCAAACAAGCAGGTACCTGCATGGCCAGGATCGAGGTGAGGGGATGGATCAGAAGAAGCACACTTCATTTTCTGGAGGGAGAAATGACAGGTTTTATTAGTCTCAAGGACTGATGGGCAGAACTGATAGGCCAATTTGGATGCATAACATTGAGGCTCTCTCCAAATTAAGTGGACAAAAGTGACCACAAATCTCTGAGGGAATAGTGAGATTCCTGTCACAGGAGGCACCCAAGCAGAGACTAGATGCCCTTTTTGTTAATGGGGAGTATAGATCACACAATTCATCCTGAATCGCTAACATGTTTGCTTCTACATTCTAAGAGAATGGTCCTGACATGTAGCATGGATTTAAAAAGACTGAAATCATGGGAGGATAAAGACCTGCTAGCCCTCTATCCATCCATCCATTGATCTACTGATTTACTGAAGCATCCATCCAGCCATTGATCTATTGATCTCGGAAAGCAACCATCCATCCACTGATTCATTCATCCATCCATGCAGGATCCATCCTTGACTCCACTTATCAATTTGTTAATCTGGTATTTTTTTAGCATTACTGTGTGATAATAGCTGGGAAGACACAGAGCTCAAAATAGGAACAGTCCTTGTACTTACAGGAAGATAGCAGGGAGATATACATTAAACATGTAGGCAAGAAAAATCATATAGTTGCTAAGTTGTGATGAATGCTAGGAAGGAAAAGTACATGGTAGAATGGCAGGGAAAAACATTGGGGATGTACATTAGACCGATGGCCAGGCTACCCTTGGAGAAGTACGATTTGAACTGCAGTCTAGATGTTGATCTGTGAAGGAGATATTTAGTGGTCTGAGCACTTCAGGTAAAGGGGGTAGGAGAAGCAAAGGCCCTGAGGTTGGAAGGAACTTGATGTATGAAGGGCTGTGTGCTGGAGTACAGTGAAGAGAATAGAAAGCCTAGGTGAGGCTTGAGGTTTGAGAGGGGCCACATCATACAGACAGCATGGTGCAAGCAGGGCCTGCAGACAGAAGAAAGTAGCAAGTTGAATAGATGGGTGCATGGAGGAAGGCGGGGGAAGAATGAGATAACCAGGAGAGTCAGTAAGCAACAGGTCTTTGGTGGATCTGGACATCAGACTCCCAAAGAGGAACTAACAGGTATGGTTCCATAATTGAGCAACTAGATCAGAAATGAACTTCCTCTTGGTCTTCTCTGTCCCAGCCAGAAGGGCATGGATTGAGATACTTGGTGCCTCCATCCCCAGATGGGATAATGCATCTTCCAGGAGAAGGGCTGTTCTCTCCCCTGCCTGAGCTCCAACACCTCTGGATGTAAGCACTTCACGTAAGTTCCACAGGCTTTGTTATCCTCACAATTACACTTGAGTGTGGGCATGTTTGCATCTCCAGCCTACTGCCAAAGTGGAGCCCATCCCTCATCTTCCAAATGTAGGACAAGTACTGCTTAATGGTTCTGAATGCTGCTTCTTCCACTTCCTTGCCCTTTCCTGAATTTCTAATTTTAACTACAAGAATAAAACCTAAATTTTTAAATGATATTTTTTGCTCCCTCCCTAATCCTGTATTACTTTCCCTTCAAAGTTGGAATAATGGTTTTGTTTCTAAACCAAAACTTAGGGTGGAATAGGGAGGGAGCTTACTGCTCTATTCTAGGAGAAGATAGTTAAAAAAAAAAGTGGAGAGAGTGAAATCTCATGGAAGATGCAAGGAGAAAACTGCAGAGGAAAATCCACGCAAATCAGAGAGACACTGTGGATCTATGTAGAAGGTGTAGATGCGCACAACTCAGGACCACAGCAGCCAAGAGCCTCAGCACCAGGTTTGGAGAATGAGGCAAGATCACACCGCAGCAGCCCAAGCCTCTGGCGATACAGCTGAGGGAAGAGCCTGGCACTGAGTCTGACTTGGAGTCCAATGGGGGCAGAGTACCTGCAACCTAGAGGTTAAAAGGGTGGAGGGATGATTCTCTCTCCCCAACCACCAGGTACCAGCATCTTTTAACTAGCTGAGAGAAGGTAGGCACCATTTTGGACATAACAGCTGTTCCAGCCTGTGTCTGTATGCCTAGCAACCAGCTGAAAGGAGACCCTGAGTCTGGCTGGGAGAAGTGACAGGGTGCTGGGTGTGCCTGTGGGTACCTTATGTGCTGGGATGGACTGTGAAAACATTGTGGCTCTCTGTGTGTGTAGGGTATAGCTGGGTCTCTGAGAAATCACTATGGGTGGCTCCACATGTTTAGGGCTCCTTGATTGTCTGGCAAGGGTCATTTCTGCAGGATCCGTGCTCACACTGAGGACTGCACAGATCCTTTGTGCAGTTCTTGTGGCAGTACGGATGAATGTTGCACCCACTGGGGCTACCACCTGGGCATTGGTCTCCTTGAAAAAGAGGAGGTGAGGGTGAGACTAAGTCAAAATAGCTGATCAAACCCTCTTCTGATTAAAAAAAAGAAAAAAGGAAAGAGGAGATTGACCACACCCAACTTGGGTACCACCATGGACACTCCCCTCCCCCTGGAGCAATGAACAGAGCTCCACAACCAGCACACACTTTGGCAACAAGTATTCCTACAAATGCCTAGAAATAAATTCAGAAATTAAAGAAATAAAAAAAGAAGACAATGTGACACCCCCCAAAGGAACACAACAACATTTCAACACTAGAATGTGAAGATGAAGAGACTGAAGAAATGCCAAAAACAGAATTCAAAAAGTTGATCATAGGATTACTTAGAAGTAATCAGAAGCAAATCCACAAACTAAAGAAATCCATACATGAGTGTAATGAAAAATTTTCCCATGAAATAGAGATTTTAAAGAGAAATCAAAATGGATTATTAGAAATGAAGAATTCAATAGATCAAATAAAAAATACAGTAGATAGCCTTAACAACAGATTCGCTAAGGCAGAAAAAGAATATCTGAGTTAGAAGACAAGTCTCTGGAAATTTTATAGTCATACCAAAAAAGGAAGAAATTAGAAAACTAAAAAAAAAAAATTGAGATCTATCAGATACTATCAATGATGCAATATACAGGACTTGGGAGTTCCTGAAGGTGTGGAAAGAGAAAATGGATTAGAAGGCCTTTTTAGTGAAATAATTACAGAAAGCTTCCCTAATTTGGAGAAAACAAGGGACATCCAAGTATAGGAAGCACATAGAACTCTTAATAGACATGGCCAGAAAAGATCTTCACCATGACACATTGTACTCAAACTCTTCACAGTAAAACATAAAGAAAAGATTTTAAATTGTGTAGGAGAGAAACACCATATTGCTTTCAGAGGACCTCCAATTAGACTCACAGCTGACTTATCAGAAACCATACAAGCTAGGAGAGAATGGTGACATATAGTCCAAATCTTAAGAGAAAAAACTGTCAACCCAGAGTATTATACCCTACAAAGCTCTCATTTATGAATGAAGATAAAATAAAGACATTCCATAACAAACAGAAATTGAAAGAATTTGTCACCACTTATCCAGCCTAACAAATGATGCTTAAGGATGAGCTACACACAGAAACACAGAAACATGGTCACCACTATGAAAGAAGGTGAAGGCAGAACATGCTCCTGAATGAACAGTGGGTCATAGAAGAAGTCAAAAGAGAAATTAAAAAATTTCTGGAAACAAATGAAGAGATAATACAACATTTCAAAACCTATAGGATACAGCAAAAACAGCATTAAGAGGAAAGTTTATAGCAACTACTGCCCACATCAAGAAATTTTAAAGGCACCAAATAAATGAGCTATCACTGCATCTTAAGGACCTAGAAAAACAACAGCAAACCAAACCAAAAAATTAGTAGGAAAAAAGAAATAATTAAAATTGAAGAAGCAATAAACAAAATTAAACAAAATTTACAAAAGATCAGTGAAACAAAGAGCCACTTTTTGAAGAAATAAGCAAAATTGACACCCAATTGGCCCAAAGTAACCAAAAAGGAGGGAGAACACCCAAATCAATAAAATTAGAGATGAAACAGGAAATGTAACAGCAGACACCATAGAAATTAAAGAATCATCAGGAATTACTGCGAACAACTGTGTGCCAACAAATTGGGAAACCTAGAAGAAATAGATTCTTGTAAACATATAATCTACGTAAATTGAGCACAGTGCACAGTGACTCCTGTTGTTGATTTAACAATTGACGTTGTTATTTATGATGTCAGTGATCACTTGAGGCTCTTGTCATGAGCTGTCAAGGCTATGGAAGCCTTTTGAGTCCATAGACTCCAACAGTATTTATATAGGGCCATAAACAAAGTGGAAGTTCTCTGTTCAGAGAAAAATACATCCTCTTTGATTGCCCTGTCTTTCCATTGAGATTCTTTTAAAGTTATTCAAAATAATTGAAAAGGAGAGAATCCTCCCAAACTCCTTGTATGAAGCCAGCATTACCTTAATTTCTAAACCAGAAAAAGATACAGCAGAGAAAGAGAACTACAGACCAATTTCCCTGATGAACATAGATGCAAAAACTCTAAACAAAATACTAGCCAATTGAATTCAACGAGACATCAGAAAGATCATTCACCCCAAACAAGTGGGATTTATCCCTGGTGTGCAGGAATGGTTCAATATTCGCAAATTAATCAATGTGATACATCACATTAACAAATTGAAGAACAAAAAACTATATGATTATCTCAATAGATGCACTGAAATCATTTTATAAAATACAATACCTTTTCATGACAAAAACTTTAAGCAAATTGGGTATAGAAAGAACATTCCTCAATACAATCAAAGCAATTTATACAAACCCACAGCCATCATCCTACTGAAAGGGGAAAAGTCAGAAGAATTCCCACTAAGATCTGGACCAGACAAGGATGCCCACTCTCACCATTGCTATTCAATATAGTCCTGGAAGTTTTAGCCAGAGCCATTAGGCAGGAAAAAGAAATCAAAGGGATACAAATTGGGAAGGAGGAAGTCAAACTATCCCTATTTGAAAATGACAAGATTCTATATTTACGGGATCCAAAAGACTCCACTGTGGCTACTGGAACTCAGAAAAGAGTTCAGTAAAGTGGAAGGTAATATAAAATCAACACACAAAAATCAACAGCCTTTGTATACATAGACAATGCCACAGCTGAAAAAGAAATTCTAAGATCAATCCCACCCACAATATCTGAAAAAAATTAAATAGCTTGTAATAAATTTAACCAGAGATATCAAAGATCTCCATGATGAGAATTACAAAATATTGAAGAAAGAAAAAGAAGAAGACACAAAATATGGAAAAATCTTCCATGTTCATGGATTGGAAGAATCAATATTATCAAAATGTCCATACTACTGAAGCAATTTACAGATTCAATGCAATACCTATAAAAATACCAAGGACACTCCTCTTAGATATATAAAAATGATGCTGAAATTCATATTGAAACACAGGAGATGTGAATAGCTAAGGCAATCTTATACAACAAAACAAAGCCAGAGGCATCAAAATACCAGATTTTAAGGCAGCTATAATTAAAACAGCCTGGTATTGGCACAAAAACAGATGGATAAACAAATGGAACAGAATAGAAACTCCAGAAATCAACCCATGCATCTACAATCAACTTATCTGACAAAGAAGCTAAAATCAATCCCTGGAGCCAGGACAGTCTGTCCAACAAATGTTGCTGGGAAAACTAGATCTCTACATGCAGAAATATGAAGCAAGACCAGTACTTTACATCTTACACAAAAATCCCCTCAGGCCAGCACCATGGCTCACTTGGTTAATCCTCCACCTGCGGCGCCAGCATCCCATATGGGTGCTGGGTTCTAGTCCCAGTTGCTTCTCTTCCAGTCCAGCTCTCTGCTGTACCCTGGGAGGCAGTGGAGTATGGCCCAGGTGCTTGGGCCCTTGCACCCACATGGGAGACCAGGAGGAGGCACCTGGCTCCTGGCTTCGGATTGGCATGGCGCGCCAGCTGCAGCAGCCATTTGGGCGGTGAACCAATGGAAGGAAGACCCTTCTCTCTGTCTGTCTCTTTCTGTTTAACTCTGCCTGTCAAATAAAAAAAAAATCCCCTCAAAATAGATCAAAGACCTAGATCTACCATCAAATTATTAGAGAACATTGGGGAAACCCTGCAAGACATTGGCATAGGCAAAGAGTTCTTAGAAAAGACACCAGAGGCATAGTCAATCAAAGCCAAAATTCACAAATGGGATTACATCAAAGAGAGAAGTTTTCGCACTGTAGAAAACAGCAAAGTGAAGAGGCAGCCAACAGAATGGGAGAAATTATTTGCAAACTATGCAACTGATAAAGGACTAATAATCAAAATGTATAAGGAGATCAAGAAATTCAATGACAAAAAAAAAAGAACTCAGTTAAGAAATGGGCAAAAGACTTAAATAGGCATTTTTCAAAACAAGAAATCCATATGGCCACCAGACACATGAAAAAATGCTCAGGATTACTAGCCATCAGGGAAATGCAAATCAAAACCACAATGTTGATTTCATGTAGAAATCAACAAACAAGAAATGCTTTCAAGGATATAGAGGAAAAGGTACCCTAATCTGCTTTTGGGAATGTAAACTGGCACAGCTACTATGGAAGACAACATGGAAATACCTCAGAAATCTGAATATAGACCTACCATATGACCTAGCCATCTCACTCTTGGGAATTTACCCAAGGGAAATGAAATCAGCATATGAAAGTGTTATCTGTACCCTGGTTTTTACTGCAGCTCAATTCACAATTGTTAAGATACAGAATCAACCCAAATGTCTGTCTAATGAAGACCAGATAAAGAAATTATGGGATATGTACAACATGAAATACTACACAGTGGTGAAAAATGAAATCCTGTCATTTGCAACAAAATGAATGCAACTCGAAAATAAACTTAATGAAATAAGCCAGACTCTAAAGGACAAATGCCATATGTTCTCCCTGATCTGTAGTAACTAAGAGAGCACCTAAAAGGTCATCTATAGAAGTTAAATTGACACCTTCAGATATGATGACTTTGAACAGCTTTTGTCTCAACTGTTGAGGAACAGGCTTTTTTCTTTTTCTTTCATACTATTTGTTGAACTCTTTACTTAGTATGAAGTTAGCCTTATGTGTATAAAATTGAGAATAGATTTTAGTAAAAAATAAGAATGGGAATAGGATCAGGAGGAGGAAGAAAGGTGGGAGTGTGGGCGAGAGGGCAGGTAGGGTGGAGAAAATGTTCTTAAAGTTGTATTTATGAAATGCATTAAGTTTGTATTCCATAAATAAAAGGTTTCTGGGGAAAAACCCAGAACTTAATGCTTATTTACTCATTGACTGAGGTTTCCTCTCTACTGCTCTGAGCAGATTTATTCCCAGGGCTAGAGTGGACAAGAAAAGAACTTTGCAATGTCCATTTAGCTTTTGGATTTGAGATAATTCCATTCGTTTTTGCTTTACCTCAGTCAAGGACATAATACGTTTTCTGGATATGAATGGCTCTGTTGACGTCACACCAAGTTAATCTTTTCGGGTTGGTGCACTGTACTCAAATTGCTGAAAGCACTGGGGCTAAGGGCTTATATCTGTGGCTTTCTCGTGAGACCTGGCCAAGGCCCATGGGGAAACATCTCTGCAACCTCCTGAGATTGGGAGGAAAGTGTAAAGGAGGGGAGAAATGGCAAAGCCTGATGGGTCTGGGGAGGAGACACAAATCCTGGGTTCTTGCCTCCAGGCAGGAAATGTTGCAGGAATTTATACTCTACTCGGATCTTGCCTAGGTTTCACTTTACCTGGAGAGACTGGATCAGCCTCTGCTCATGCTTTGTTCCACTTTCTTCTCACTCACAGATTTTCCTGGGCACTTTCCCTCAGTGTATCATGGATTCCTGCCCCAACTCCACTTCTAGAGAACCTGTCCTTAACTCATCTTTATCTGTTTATTGATAAATTCTATTCCATCATTATGACTGAACTCTTATTCTGAGTCCTCCAAATCTCCAAAGCTAATGTGAGTTCCTGGCAGTGACCTTAGCCCCCATCCATGAAAAAGACCGTACTTAAAGCTTTCGAGGTGAGTCAGTCTTGATTCGAGAATCAACCCTACTACTAGCAAATACCCAACTGCTACTCCATAGTCTCACTGCTGAGCTTTTCAATGTCAAATTCTTCCTTGAAACCCATACAAAATAGTTGTTCCCCCAACAGTGATATATGCATCCATTCATCTTCTGCAAAAACAAAGATCTGGCTCCCCACATGGGGCTAGTGACATGACTCCTTCCACAGCTGCTGACCCTGACTCCAGTGGCCTCCTAAATTTCACCTCTGCTCTGGGTCCTAAGTAATTACCAGTGTTGGCTGAGAAGGGATGGGAAGGCACAAAGTCTTCTATACGTCCCCAGTCCCAGGGAGCAGAGACCCAGATGGACACCCACACACCAGTGCTGCCTGGGACTTTGGCTCGCGATTACTTCAGTCCCCATGCAGTACACTTTACATCTTGGAAGCACTGACGATAACCACAACTGCACCATTATTGGTTATAATCATTCACTTAATGTTTGTTTCCACACTAGATTTGGATTCACTGGAGAAGAGAAACCGTATCTACTGGTTCAGGTTCAGCAAGAAACCCTCAGTCCCTTCCACAGTGCTCATAGATGCTTAGTGAGTGGGTTGACTGTGAGAAGGAAACAATTATAATCATACTAGTAACAACCATTGCCCCCCCCCCCCAAATACTTCACAGTTAACAAATGACTTTCACATATGTGATTATACCATTTGATCCTCAAAACAAACTAGGCAGTAGAGTCCTTAGCCAAGTGCTCAGTTCCTACAGTCAACTTTATACACACTCACTGTGTGTGTGAGTTGTTACACGAATGGTAACTTGAAATTCGACATGGTGGGGGATATTTATACCCCCAAAACAGAAAAATCAGGATTTTTATTCTACAGAGGACAGGTATATTCAGCAGATCACTGGCACAAGGTGTGTTCAAAAATGTTTTGTGGATGGACAGAAGAAGATTAAATTCTTCTTAATTTAAAGAAGATTAAATTAAAGCCTGTGGCCAAGTTTCAGGGTGATCAAGCACAGAGATCTAAGTCCAAATGCATGTGCTCATTTTAACAAGTATTTTTCAAATATCACCTATGTGCAAGGAACATCCTGCTATGCTATGCCAAATCTGGCCAAGAAATTACCAGAATTAATGACTGTTTAAGCTGAAGTGGCTTCTCATCAGAGTTCCTTTCAGACTAAACTGATGGTGCCTGTCCCAGGAGACCTAGCATCGCCCAGGCTGCAGAACCATGTTTGGGCCAGAACACAATACTTCACCTCCATGTGAACTCTGAGAATGGTCCTGCCATTAGAGATGGTGTCTGCGTGCAGGACCAGCACACCATGTTAACTTCCTGCCCAAGGTTTCTTCCATGGATCATGGGCTTCCTCGCCCGAAACAGCCTCACATAACTTCTGCCAGAAGTAGGAGTCAAATCAGAACCTCGCCCAACTCTGGGACCCCCTCTGGCAGGACTGGTTCCTACTTCTTACACATACTTAAAACCTCCAAAGCTCACGCTGTAAATGATCAACACTCAGAAATTCCACTGGGAACCATAAAAACACCGCTGTACCTTCACAGATCTGTTTATACATTGAATGCTAGCCAAGCCCTGCCCCTCCTCCCAAATTCTTACATTGAGGTCTTAACCCCCAATACCTCATAATCAGATTTTATTGGTAATGGTGTCCTTGCAGATGCAATTAAGTTAGGATGAGGTCATAATGGAGCAGGGTAGCCTCCTAATCTGATATAATTAGCATCCTTATAAAAGGAGGAATCTTGGACACAGACATGCTCACAGGGAGAAGACATGAAAACCTAAGGCAGAGACCTAGAGGATGTTACTACAAGCGAAGGAACACCAATGATCACCAGCAAACCACAGAATCAATTCATTCTCACAGTCTTCAGGAGGAACCAATGCTGCTGACACCTTGGTTTCAGACATCTGACTTCTAACATTGTGAGAAAATAATGGCTGCTTTTTAAGCCACCTGGTATATAGGACTTGGATACAGAAGTCTTAGAAACCAATTTAAGTCCTTATAACCCTCCAAACTGGGAAGCATGCAGTAACAACCAGAGTGACTAACAGAGGCATTACAGAAAGGTGAGAGTTACAGAACATTCTACAGCCAGGTATGTATCTAACCTAAGAGGTACTGGGCTTGGGATTGAGTTGGAGTGAACCTGAATGAGAGCATGGAGCTGTTCCAAGTGCCAAAACTGTCTTGTTCTGTGGGATCCACAGAGCTGACCACAAACACTGGCTGGATTCTGCAGGTTAGGGACAGGAAAGCAGCCAGATGCTTCATCACCACAGCACTGGTCTCAAGTCTGACAAGTGACCACACCCTAGAGGCTGGACATCTGCCAGCAGACCCGTGAAGAACCTGGCATGTGACAGAGAGGTGGAAGAGCTTGGAGAAGGACTGAAGACCCATCTCTAGGACTTCACCTACCTACCCCTGAAGCCTGAGGGATTCCCAGTACTTTCTTGTTAAAAGGAATACTGTTTCCAGCAAGCCTACCAAGAAGGAATTTGATGCACAGAATCAGGAAGGAAAGGGATGTATCAACTGTTGATTTCACAGTTTTATATCCTTGATAGAAGCTTCTTATTGGCAAAGCATGGGTTCAGACAGGGATTTCCTTTAATGGATCTTATATGCTCCAAGCATGGAACCTGGCATGGAGTAGAGACTTACCAAATACAGGTCTCTTTGCCCTGTCTCTATATTCCTAACACATCCCTCTTATCTGCTGTGATGTTGAGAGGTAACAACTCCCTGAACCACAGCAAGCTGACATTCTGCATTACCTAGCTGTATCTGTTCCATCCCAGGAAGTACTGGAACCCTGTTTCTTTAGGGTGAAGTGCTGGTTCTCCCTGTGCTGGAAGCTAGAGCGTGGCTGCTTGGAATCCCCAATGTCCTGATCTCTCAGAACTGCCTGGGCTTTGCCAGCTGGGCATCCCTACTCATTCATGCATTCCCATCCTTTCAAACACAGACACGTGCTCACACCCCACTGAAGGGAAGGTCAAACAGGAGGAGAAATCCTTATGCTAAAGAGAGGTAGAGCTTTCCTATTCCAGTTCTTGACTTTTTTTCAAATTTTTAAAAATTTAAGGTAAACACATTTCATTCAATTCCTATATAGAGATTTAGGAACATTGTGATATTTCCTACCCTACCCTTCCCCCTTCCATATTCCCATCCTTCCTCCTCCTTCCTCTCTTATTCCCCCTCTTAATTTTTACAATGATCTACTTTCAGTTTACTTTATACTCATGGGGTTAACTCTGAATAAGAGTTCAATAAGTGGTAAGAAGAAAGAAATGCGACCACAATGCTGTAGGTAACTGCCATTCTGGAGAAGCCCAGGGTGGAGGAGCACCATGCATCGGAGGACTGTGAACCTGGACTTCTCAGAAATGTTCAGTTTCAAGTATCCTTTCACTGTCCCCCTTTGCACCTATTGTGTGTGTGATCACATGTTCCCAATTCTGAGGTCAGAAAATACAACCCAGGACACTACACTTTGGGAGGGCTTATACCTTAGAGTTCCATACAACCCACGGAAGGCAGAGCACGTGCGTTGACGTCTACCTTGCCTACAAGTCAAAAGCTGTCCAGGCCTATGAAATATCACCATGGTGAAGGAAGCTTCTCTGTATGTTTCGTTCTCTCCTCAGCTGCCTGTTTAAACAGGCTGCTGTAGACACCCTGCTGTCCTGATTACTGTCTAGAGCACTAGTGCTACCCAATTGATGGTGTTTCTCCTTCTACCTTATCTGTTTTCTTCAGCGGAAAAGTCTGCCAAGGCCCGTGATTTGTGTCACTTTTGTTTGCAGGCCATCAATTCTCTTGCCTCACAAAGAGTATTTTATCTCATTCTGTCCACTAGCCTGAATTTCTGAGAGGGAACAAGTTAGGGACATGCCAACCTCTATGACTTATGTGAAGTCAGGGTGACTTCTTATCACAGTGATCCCATGGAGCTCTGACTTCCCTTCCTCCCACATCTTCCCTTTTGTGCCTAACCTATGAGCTGATTAAAGCTACAAAGTCAGACCCAGGAGGTTTGGGTGCCATTGTGTCAAATAGCCTTGGGTATTCTCTTTGTTCAAATCTCCCCATCTCTGTCTTTCCTCCTCCACCCACATGAGCAGAAGTTTTTATTTGTATGGGTGTACATTTGTGTACATATTCACACAGATACACATTCATACGCGGGTCACTGTCTTGTGTATAGTTTATCTTTATTTGTCTACATATATTTACACTTTTCATCTCCTTGGAAGCAAGCTATGCAACTACATATTCTGTCAATAAATGCAGGGAATAGAACCAAATTTTGGTGAGTGTATGGGGACATTGCTTTTAAAAATATCAATTCTATAACAAAAAGATAAACTTGGCTTATAACCATTCAACCTTGTAATAGGTTAAATGATAACAAACCATTCATTGATTTTTTTAAAGGAATAATAAACAGAAACATGTGCCAACTGAAAGAGCCAGGCAATTCAATTATAATTAGGAAAACAAAAGTGATGAGCCTGAACAACGCTGTCTTCGTTTCTGGGATAAGTGTTGAAAATGCCAGCTACATAACAATGCAATGTTTGTTTTCTCATTATTAAAGGCCTGGACACTAATCACCTCATTTTTGAAAGCCATGTACCAATTGAATAAAGTACAAAACCCAAATGATGGGCCCAACAGACATGCTCAAAGAAAAACACCCACAAAAACAATGAAAACGTACAGAATATTTGAGCAAAATCATAGTCATTCTATCAATTAATGTAATACTCTGTCCATCTATTGTTGTATCCATCTAGGAAATATGTTTTGATCTCTTACTAGGCTGTGGGTACTACAATTAATATTATATGTTGGGATGTACAGTCTGGATGTAAATGATGCCAATGAAGATAACAATTATTTCTTGTTGTTTTAGTCACTGTTGCCTACATTTTTCCTACATGGCTAGAGGAAGAAATACTTAAATGGCTATACAACAGCTAAAGACAGACAAGGACAGGCCAACATACCTTTCGTAGCCAGACGAACACAGTTGATTTTGGTCTCCTGTGGACAAAAAACCGAGGCAACAGTTAATCAGTTGTGGGTTACATAAAGTTGTTATATAAAGAAAAATATACATACATATTTGCATATATATGCATGCATATGTATTTTAAGCATAATTTAAAATTTATTCTTTCCATTTTACTCCCCCATTTGAATTGCCTTTTAATTCCATTTCTTTATTTCCTCTCAGGCTAGGTACATATGTTCTTCTGTTCACTTCCTGGCTTCTACCACCTCGTAAACTTCTTGCCTAGACAGACCCACTTTATAAACATCAAGAAGATACTGCCCAGCACCTAGCAGGTTTGTAGAAGGCACGATGCATCATGCTATGTGCTTTGTTCAGTTGTAGGAGTTAGCAGATGGAACAAGGTCATCCTTGGGAAACTCTGTTGTGGCAAGAATGTACTTGTACATTGAGCACAGAATTGTACATTGTACTTGTACATTGAGGTACAGAATAAAGGGGCACAAAGCAATGGTCCAGTCTATATGAAATGTGTGAGAATCAAACTACAGAGTTCATGTTCAACAATTCACTTTGACATCTTGGCTGGGAGGGCTCATTGCCTTGATAAATAATGTAAATATGTTTATATGGCAATAGAATCTTTGCCAGATAAATTATCTGGTTATTGCTTAACGTGTGAATAGATTCCATAAATTTGTAATATTTCTGGAAATGCAGTGGAATTACAGTAAAGTGTGCTCAGGAAGAAAATCATCTTTAAACTATATCACTAGGATCCATTTTCCAGGAGACCCTTGGAGGTGGCTGAAAAGTCTTGTAGACTAAAGTATACCCCAACAACAGTCTTAATGCAATAAGCAATGGAAGTAAAAAGCAAAGAATCCAAATGTGTGAGTCACTGAATCAAAAATGTCTCAGGAATCTAATGCTTAGTTGGCTGCTGCATCTTGAAGATACTTATTAATCAGGATAGAAAAGGTTATGACATGACAATAAAACCCACAGACTTTAGTGGCTAGAAACAACAAAGATTTTTTTAAAAAAGGTTTTGTTTATTCATTTATTAGTTTAGAAAGAGTGACAGAGAGAGGAAGGGAGGCAAGTAGAGGTGGGGAGAGGTAGAGAGAGAGAGACAGATGTAGGTAGGTAGGTAGCTGGGCCAAGCTAAAACCAGGAGCCATGAACTGAATAAGGGGCTCCAATATTCTTGGCAGGGAGCCCAGTATTTGAGCCCTCATACACTGCCTCCCAAGGTGTGCATCAGTAGGAAGCCAGATCTGGAAGCAGAG
The DNA here is from genome assembly GCA_949820135.1 of Sylvilagus floridanus. NCBI lineage: Eukaryota > Metazoa > Chordata > Mammalia > Lagomorpha > Leporidae > Sylvilagus > Sylvilagus floridanus. The sequence goes on from OX463231.1 coordinate 113,844,752, forward strand.
GTGAGACTCGAAACCAGGGAGTCCTAGATGTGATTCAGGTTTCCCATGTAGGGGTCACCTGCTGTGCCAGACAACACCTGCCACCTATTTTCCTCTCAAACTACATATCCAGTGTAGAGTTGTGACTGGTCTGAGGGGTGGGGGTGGGGGGTGAAAGATATTCTAAGCACTCAGAGACCAAGGCTGGTGCATCCATTCCAACAGAAGAAAGAATGCCAAAGAGTCAAGCCCTGACAATCAAAAACTGACTCAGAAGCCACACTATCACTTCCAGTAATGCTGCATTGGACAGAGCCCGTCACGTGGCCTTGCTGATTTCAGCAAGGTGGGGAAATGGAGTCTTCCAGGTACTCAGGGGTGGAGAAGGAATGGTAATGTCTATAGCAGGGTCTCCTCTGTCCATACACCACCCTCTATGCTAAAGACTCACGTCCATTAAGCCCAGCAGGAGCCCTATAATTATCCTTAGTGATCTTGATACTGTGCCTAAGAGTATGCCATTTCTTGTGCAAGAAATCTATCTTGATACTGAAAGATGGTTGTCAGGCTCATTAGGATTCCCCTCAGCAACTCCTCACATGGGAAGAGTTCAAGTTTATTGAGTCATCCTAGCCACTCAGCCTGTGGCAATCTCTACTTTGTTCTTATTGTGCAGTGGCTAAAACAAGAAGAGGCTATGTGTGGTTTAGATTATGATTACCTAGACTGTTCCCATTTTCCTTACTTACACTTCGCTTTTATTAACATAGCTAACATCCTAGCATTTCATCACCCACTCCAACCAAAAAGAGAAATGTAAATATATACTATAAATACACAAATGCAGTTGGATATCTGGAACCAAAGTACAGAGTCACGTTTTCTACTATTGACTTCTATCTTTGGCTGATCCAGTTACTACATCCTATCATTGTGTTCTCTACCAGCTGGAATTTGGGGGAAATAATTTTTCCTCTAACTTAACCCAAATCATTAATACCAGGCTGCTTGAAAAGGTTTGCGTAAAATGGGGTTAAAAGTATATTTCAAAATTTGGAAGTCCATGTATTTTTTTCCCATAATATTCATTTCCATGACCTTTTTGAAGAATGCATGTATGCATGGATTAGAAAAATTTTGTATAAAAATAAGCTTTTTTTTTTCTTTTTTATTTATTTGAAAGATAGTTACAAAGAGAGATGAAAGACAAAGAGAGAGGTCTTCCATCCACTGGTTCACGCCCCAGATGGCCACAATGGCTGAAGCTGCACCGATCTGAAGCCAGGAGCTTCCTCCAGGTCTTCCACCTGGGTGCAGGGGCCCCAGGACTTGGGCCATCTTCTACTGCTTTCCCAGGCCATAGCAGAGAGCTGGATCGGAAGAGGAGCAGCTGGGACTAGAACCGGCGCCCATATAGGATACTGGCGCTTCAGCCCAGGGCTTTAATCTGCTGTGCCACAGTGCCAGCTCCAAAATAAACTTACTTTAAAAATCCTCTTTCCATGAACTTTTGGTAGTACATTCATATAGGCAGCCGCTTGCTAATGCCAACGGCAGCATCCTGTGGTGTGTAATAAGTCTTTCTTTTAGGTTGACATTCATCTTCATAGCAATTTCTGAACTAGATACTAATCTCCTCAATTGCTTATGTGCTAATGTATTTTCAATTGCACAACTTGTATATATTGTATTTACCCACAAAAATTAGCTTGAGAGTGATATCAAGGTCATTTGAAGTAATCATCTGTCTCCTGAATTTTCCTAATCTATTATCTCAAGAACTATCTCAAAGAAAGGAGATTGGGTTGACATGACGTGTCCTTTGGAATAAATATTTCCTTTTCTTCTTAATGCTGAAAGTGTCTCTTTTAAAAGAAATAATTATTTTATTTTATAAAACAAAATTCAGAAATGCACATTTCTTATGAACTTTGTGAAAACTTCTCATATGCATGAATTTTTAAAAGTTCTTTGCATGAAAATGAACTTAATATTTAATTCTATTTTCCATGGACTTGCTGAAATATTCTCATATTCAAAAGTATTGATTTCAGTGTTCTTTATAAAGGTGGACATCAGGATCAATTTATCTACACATGCATAATGAAGATGTTGTGGTCTGTCTACACTGTGGGATATCATGAATCCGGTAACAAAAAATGGCTGTGAGGCCTGAATAATAACTTGTAATGAAATCTATGAGAAGGCTGGCACCACAGCTCATTAGGCTAATCCTCCGTCTCTGGCACCGGCACCCCGGGTTCTAGGCCTGGTCAGGGCACTGGATTCTGTCCCGGTTGCTCCTCTTCCAGGCCAGCTCTCTGCTGTAGCCCGGGAGTGCAGTGGAGGATGGCGCAGGTCCTTGGGCCCTGCACCCCATGGGGGACCAGGAAGAAGCACCTGCCTCCTGCCATCGGATCAGCGTGGTGCGCCGGCCGCAATGTGCTGGCCATAGTGGCCACTGTAGGGGTGAACCAAAGGAAAAAGGAAGACCTCTCTCTCTCTCTCTCTCTCTCTCTCTCTCACTCACTCACTAACTCTGCTTGTCAAAAAAAAAATCTATGAGAAAATATTACATGAATAAAGCAAAGTATGACTTTTCTTATAACTGCCATGTAAACCGAAGCATTTCAAGGTAAGTCCTAAAGGAAATGTACCAGTCTTAGCCATTGCAACACACTTAATCTGAAGTATGCGATACAAAGACAAGAATATTAATCTTAGATACAGTTTGATGAAGTTTTCACCAAGCACACACACAGCTGACAGGACCAGATGCAAGCATCCAGTACCACCAGCACCCCGAAAGCCTCCCACCTGTGTGGGAAACACGACCCTGTCAGTTTGAGGATGTTTTCTTCGAAATATGGCTCCTTAAAGGGGGTCTTGGACAGCTGTCAACGGTTAGTCGACTGTCTTCTTCTGCAGGCTGCATCATTTGTGAGGATGTTCTCACTTTCCTTAGAAGCATCTTCCTTTGCACAGGTACGTGCACACAAGCCCTCTCCCACCACCCCCCCTGCACTAGTCTGTTTCCTGTCATCTAAGTGTGAGTTTTCTTATTCTTGACTCTTTCTGACTCTCACACTACAAAGCTAACCTACCCACTGTTCCCAAGTTCGTGAAAACCTAAACCTCATAACCAATTTGTCGTTTTTGTAGAATTCATCATAGAATAGCAAAACCCTAAATCACTCTTTCTAGTCCTTCAGGGCAACTGAATTATCAGCAAGTCCAAAATGTGTAGGTCATGCAGGAAGTCTGGCCAAGGTGCACATGTCCAAAATCCCCAGTTGGTTCAACAAACAGGGAATTCTTTGTGCTCAGATGGAATAATGCTTTGGGGAAAAGGAAAACAGAAAGGTGTGTTTTTGCTGTTTTGTCTCTCTCATCCTATTTCTAAGTCTGTAATGCATGCTGGTAAAGTACAGTACAATTTCATTTCTCCATCCTGTTAACCTCACTCCTGCTCTATGTCTGATGTTAGAGTTGAAATCTGCAGAGCGGTATTTATTGCCTTGGCACAGAACACAGTGTCCTTACTATTGAGATCTGTTTCTGCTCTAGGCTCTCCCAGTGCTGTGCAGCATTGAACATGTCACTGTCCCTCTCTGCAGTTCAATTTACCTGTTAATCCAGTCCATGGAGGTGGAGCAGGCAGATCGTTCTAAGACTGCTTCAAGTTCTGAAATAGTTTGTTTTTAGCTACTCTCAACATACCCCTGCTATTTCAGTATTCTGTCTTGACTTCGGATACCACCCCAAAACACTTTACCATATTTTTATTTGTAAGCCATTTTCCAGTTTACTTTCTAAAATACATCATACCTGGATGTATTTATAATGTTTATTTTTAGAGTGGGAAAGATGTGAAATGAAGCTAGAGATGTAAGCTTGGTAGACCCTTTTAGGTTATGAATTTTTGGTCTATATTTTAAGAATATAGGCCAATATTGAGTAATTCAAGAAACTATTTGTCTATCCATCCAGCTGTGCACCCACCCTTCATTCAACTACACATTGAAATTATAGGACGCTCACAGTGTAAGTGTTCATGTCACTGTGTGTTTTAGAAGCTATATCTAGGGGGTGGCACTATGTATAGTGGATTAAGCCAGTGTCTGTAGTGCCAACATCTCATATGGGCACCAGTTTGAGTCCAGGATGCTGCACTTCCAGTCCAGCTTCCTGCTAATGCACCTGGGAAAGCAGCAGAAGATGGCTCAAGTGCTTGGGCCCCAGCAATCACGTGGGACACATAGAAGCATCTCCTGGCTGCTGTCTTCAGCCTGGCCCAGCACTGGCTACTGCTGCCATTCAGGTAGTGAAACAGTGGATGGAAGATCTCTGTCACTCTTTCTCTCTCTGTAACTCTGCCTTGTAAATAAATAAATCTTTTTAATAAAGAAGCTGCATCTGGCGGTACTTAAATTGTTCTACCAATCTGGTCAAGAATTCCATGGATTTGAGTCATACATGCAATTCTCACTCTACTGCCCATGGATGTTCATTTAATTTGCTGAGGATTTAGCCTTGATCCTAGAGTTTTTTCTATAGTTTTCCTGGTTACTTTGGTTTATAGTTTAATTTTCCTCGAAGATTAAGTTAAGACACTAATAGTCTAATTTTTATTCATTTACTAGTTATTATTTATTCAGCCAATCAATAGATATGTATTGAACGACCTCTGTGTGCTGAGCGCAGGGTGACAAGGATGAGCAGAATATATATGTTCCCTATCCCCAAAGATCATGCAGACTTGTGGGGTGTCAAACACCACACAGTTATTCTCAGAAATAAATACCGAACATAATTGCAGGCTTCAATAAACACCGTGAAGGACACCATAAAGAAGATGGTGTGGACTGCTGGGTGGGAAAGGAGATGGCCTGTTGCTTTGAGAAACATCACTCAACCTGACATCTGGGAAGGTGAGTAGGAATTGGAAACATAAAGTATCAAAGAAGGTTGTCCCAAACTCAGAAACAGATGTGCCAAGACCCAGAAGTGGGAAAATGTGTGGTGCAATCGAAGACATAAAGAAGTCTGATACGGCTGTGGTCATAATGTATCACCGGGGGATGATGTAAGCTAAAGGTGGAGCAGCAAGCTGGCTCAGCATTTTAGATTGTATAGGGTTGGTGCATATTTCAGGAACAACTGGAAGCCATCAAAGAGTTATTTATGCAGGAAAAAAATAAATGTTCAGATTTATGTTTTTAATATATAGAGGCTGTTGTACGAACAACAGACTTAGGGTGCAAAAGACACTAGTTGGTGGGCAGAGGGCAGCAGTTTAGCACAAAGCTGATGGTGGCTGTGAACAGCAGAGTGGCGTCATCAATCCTGCCCCGACCTCCCGTTGCTATCGAAACACACAGTCTGTCTTTGACTCTGGCACACTCTCACCTGTCCCCCACACCCTACTCTTACCTAGCAGCCTGGGCTCCCAGCACTAACAATGCCATCTCCTGAGTGTAGCCTTGCTGCAGCCTGACTTCCCGGCAATGCACTGGTCCCCAAGCTGTCGTATGATTCCAGCTGCGCTTCACCCACTTGTCACATCCCAATCCCCGAAAGAAGTGCTCAGAAGATTTGAACAAAAACAGCTGAGTCCTCTGTTCTACCACAAAAATTGACAAATCAGAAGCAAAATGTTCAACAGAAAAAAAAAAGAGGGGATTAAGGGCATTAAAAATTCGAAGAACAAAGGTAGCTACTAGAACAAAAATACATACTAATCTTCATAAATACCAAATGATATTTCACAATAAAAGAGTAATGAAAGTACAGAGCAAGTATTAAAAATACAAATTATGATATAAAATACATGACAGAGTTCTGATCAAATAGACAAGTCATATCAACAAATGGGAATGGATTTAACGCAACATAATTAAATGGAAAAGATTTCAATTTAGCATGCAATCTACCTTCTGAACATAAAGGTCACACCTAAAACAATGTTATTTAAAAAGGCAAGGACATAAAGACATGAGGAAACCATAAGGAGCAAATGGAGGAATAAGAAAACAGTGGCAACGATCCTAATATCAAACAAGAATTTAACTAAAAGAACATAAATGTGGCAAGTGACAATTTTTAGCATCAAAACCAACAGTTAACAGGGAATCTAACAGATAGGAATATCTATGCACTGAAACCACATACAAAGTCAATAGCAGCCATGTGTAAAACCAATAGTCAGAACACACCATGGTACCAAAAGTGCACTTACACCAGCTAAGATTAAATATTTGGTAAGAAACTGAATAAGAATGAGCAGAATCTATATGCAGGAAACTTAACAGTACCTCTCAGCCAAAAGCAGACTCAAACCAAGTAGAAAGATATCCCTTGTTCTCAGCTTAGATAATTCAACATCTTAAAGATGTCAGTTCATCCTAATTAATATATAAATTTAATGCAACCCCAGTAAAATTACTAATAGACTTTTTATGGAACTTGACTAGTGGACACTAAAATTTCTATGAAGACATGAACTTGCAAGAAGACCTGGGAAGTCACTGAGAAAAGCACTTTGTGTCCCAGATATCAAGGCAGAGAGACTCTGATTTAACAGGGTGACAGTGGCAAAAACAGGCAGAGAATGCTGGAAGAAACAGAGCCCAGGAAAAGACCCAAGAACGAATGAAGATGCACAGAATGAGAAAAGTCATTTCCCAAATCACTGGGGCAAAGATGGACTTTTTAAATAAATGTTGCTAGGCAGGGTTTTTTTTTTTTTTTTTTTTTTGACAGGCAGAGTGGACAGTGAGAGAGAGAGACAGAGAGAAAGGTCTTCCTTTGCCGTTGGTTCACCCTCCAATGGCTGCTGCGGACGGCGCGCTGTGGCCGGCGCACCGTGCTCATCTGATGGCAGGAGCCAGGAGCCAGGTGCTTTTTCCTGGTTTCCCATGGGGTGCAGGGCCCAAGCACTTGGGCCATCCTCCACTGCACTCCCGGGCCACAGCAGAGGGCTGGCCTGGAAGAGGGGCAACCGGGACAGAATCCGGCGCCCCAACTGGGACTAGAACCTGGTGTGCCGGCGCCGCAAGGCGGAGAATTAGCCTGTTTTGTTTCCTTGATTGGCGACGACTAACTGAGCACCAAAGGGGAAACCTGTTGAAGTGAAATGGACACTATGAGAAACAGTGACTTGATCAGCCCTGGTGCTGACTGTTGTTGTACAATGTAATACTTTATCCATTTTAGTATTTTTTAAATCCTAGTACTAGTGGTTGAACTCTGTTATTAACACACAATTATTCTTAGGTGTTTAAATTTTAACTGAAAAGTGATCCCTGTGAAATATAAGAGTGGGAATAAGAGAGGGAGGAGATGTACAATTTGGGAAATGCTCAATTGGACCTGCCCCAAATGATGGAGTTAGAATTGTGCCAGGAGATTCCAATAAAATCCCATCAAGGTGGCATGTACCAAGGCCATCTCACTAGTCCAAATGATCAATTTCAGTTCACAGTTGATCACACTGATAGGTCTAAGAGTCAAAGGGATCACACAAACAAGACTAGTGTCTGCTAATACTAACTGATAGAATGAAAAAGGGAGAGAATGATCCAACATGGGAAGCGGGATACACAGCAGACTCATAGAATGGCAGATGTCCTAAGTAGCACTCTGGCCTCAGAATCAGCCCTTAAGGCATTCGGATCTGGCTCAAGAGCCCATGAGAATATCTTAGGCATGGAAAGCTAAGACACTCTGAAAAACAAAAAAAAAGAAGACCTAAATGAAAGATCTCTGTGAGTGAGATCCCAGTGGAAAGAACGGGGCCATCAAAGAAGGAGGTACCTTTCTCTGAAGGGAGGAGAGAACTTCCACTTTGACTATGACCCTGTCGGAATAAGATCGAAGTCGGCAAACCCTAAAGGCTTCCATAGCCTCGGCAACTCATGACTAGAGCCTAGGGAGATTACTGATGCCATAAACAAGAGTGTCAAATTGTTAAATCAACATCAGGAGTCACTGTGTACTTATGTCTCATGAGGGATCTGTCCTTAATGTGTTATCCAATGTGAAATAATGCTATTACTAGTACTGAAACAGTATTTTTACACTTTGTGTTTCTGTGTGGGTGCAAACTGATGAAATCTTTACATAGTATATACTGAATCGATCTTCTGTATATAAAGACAATTGCAAATGATTAAAAAATCTTGGTGTTAAATTGGAAATTGCATAGATAATTAATCAATTCTTTAAAAAAATCATGTAGGATCTCTGTCCCTAATGTGCTATACATTGTGAATTAATACTATAACTAGTACTCCAACAGTATTTTCACTTTGTGTCTCTATGTGAGAGCAAACTGTTGAAATCTTTACGTAATATGTACTAAACTGATTTTCTGTGTATAAAGAGAATTGAAAATGAATCTCGATGTAAATGCAAGGGGAGAGGGAGCGGGAAAGGGGAGGGTAGCGGGTGGGAGGGAAGTTGTGTGGGGGGGAGCCATTGTAAACCATAAGCTGTACTTTGGAAATTTATATGCTTTATATATATAAAAAAAATAAATGTTGCTAGGACAACTAGACAGACATTGGGGAAAAAATATAAAATCAGATCCATGCTTTATAACATACACAAAACCAATATCAAACACCTGAAATCTAAAACAAAACAAAACTACGTAAAATTTAAAAACAAACATGGTGGGCATTCTTTATAATCTTGGTGTAAAAAAAGGCCTTTTGGCTGGCGCCGTGGCTCACTGGGCTAATCCTCTGCCTGCAGCACCGGCACACCGGGTTCCACTCCCATTTAGGGCACCGGATTCTCTCCTGGTTGCCCCTCTTCCAGTCCAGCTCTCTGCTGTGGCCCAGAAAGGCAGTGGAGGATGACCCAAGTGCTTGGGCCCCTGCACCCGCATGGGAGACCAGGCGGAAGCACCTGGCTCCTGGCTTCAGATCGGTGCAGTGTGCTGGCCGTGGTGGCCATTTGAAGGGGGTTAACCAACAGAAAGGAAGACCTTTTTCTCTGTCTCTCTCTCTCACTGTCTAACTCTGCCTGTCAAAAAATATAAAAAGAAAAAAAGAAAAAAAAAGAAAAGGCCTTTTAACTTTGGTTCAACATTGGAATGCAATAAGAGAAAAAAAGTCATCCATTTGACTATATTTTAAGTCGGTGTGGCAAAAGCATTGTAGATAACTCAAGATAAATAACTGGCAAAATCTGCAGTATGTATCACCGATGAAAGTTCATACCTCTCATAGATAAATGACTCAAAATCTGATGACTAAAGGTTTAAAAATCCTGAAAACTAGGTAAAATACATAAATAAATAATTCAAAGTTATGTAAGGGCAAAGATGTCAATTTTACTTAAAATATAAAGGAAACGAGATGATGCTGAGTTATAATTTCTTCTACATAGTTTTGACAAAAATTCAAGTTAGATCACAAAGACTGTTGGCAACGCTGAGGGAAAGTGGGTAGCCTGAGACATTGCTGGAGGAAATGCACATTGGTTCCACAGTTAGGGAAGGGAGTTTAGCTACTCTAGTAAAATAATTCGCTAGTCCACGTGCTCTTCTACCAGTTCCTCTCCAGAAATGTATCCTGAAGGTTTCTGTATCTGTATGTACATCTATTATTAGATATGTTTCTTTACTGTAATAGCATTTCAATTGACAAATATTAGAACATATATGTCTACATATGAGGGTGATTGGGTAAGATATAAAAACATGATGGGATACTTTACAGCTGTATAAAAGGGTAAGGAAGCTATGTAAGAACTGATATGAAGTGATCCCCAGGTATCTATTGTATGTCAGCTTTCCTATGAGAAGTAAAAATAAATATATGTTAACTTCATAATTTTTGCAAAAAATTATAAGTAATTAAGGACACTGGTAATGCACAGGGAAGGTGGAAATGAAGTAAAAGGAGTGTACTCCAAAACCCTTAGAACTACGTTATATCCTAAATTTTCCAAAAATCAATACAGATGGGGAAAATGAACCTAAAATTAGAAACAAGGAGAAACAAAACAAATTTTCTTTCCAAGAAATACAAAATCATATCCTAGGAAAAGAAAGGAAAATTTGAGCATATTATTTTATTCACACTCAGACTGAAGGCAGTCCATAGGCATATAGGCATATTGAGAGTATTTCAAAAGTTCCTGGAAAACGGAATTAAAATGGAAATTTTTGTGCAAATTTTGAAATTCATGCATTGATTTCTTATGAAATCTTATATATTAAGCCCTAGTCAATGGGTTTGTTTTATGAACTGTCATAGTTTAGTGGTTCTGAAAATACTTTCTGGACTTTGTAGGTTGAACGAGTCAGGGAACACATCAAGGATAATGAAAATCATGCTTCTTGCAATCAGAAAAGGGAATTACAATATGGAAAGGGTAGAAGGAGAAATGAACCCTGAGATGTTGGACTGGAATTTATGTATCCTCATAAAATTATTTTAAAAAAAGATTTAGTTATTTGTACGGCAAAGTGACAAAACAAAAGAATAGGGATGTGTGTATGTGTGTGTGAGTGAGAGAGAGAGAGAGAGAGAGAGAGAGAGAGAGAGAGAGAGAGAGAGGAAGAAACATAAATGAGCTTTTCATTGGTTAATTTTCCAAGTGAAAGCAAAAGGTGGGGTTGGACTACACTAAATCCAGGAACCAGAACCTCCATCCAGGTCTCCAAAGTGGCTGGCAGTGTTTAAGGACTTGAGCCACCATACGTTGCTTCCCAAGCAAGTTAGCGGGGAGCTGGATCAGAAGTGGAGTAGCCAGGACTTGAACCAGCATTCTGACAGGGGATTCCGAGTGTGGCTTAACCCACTATGCCACAATGCACACCCCTCATTGTGAAATTTTAGTGTTTTAACACGGAAATAGATAATAGATACATAGATAGGAAAGGAAATGAATACTCGTGTGTGTTTACATGTGCAGCCTAGGAGCAGTGGTACTCACTTGTTCCCAGATTTGAATTTCTAAGTCCATCACACAAAACCATAGTTGAAGCACAGAAGATACCATGCCAGAAAAAAAAATATGTTTTCAAGATCTGATGGAGAAATATCATAGGACAAAGTATCCATCTTGAAGTGGCTTCTATTTGCTAAAGCTGGGATAATTTAAGAATAAAAAAAAATGATAGTGGTAGTGAATTATATTCTATGAGTAAAAAAAAGGATTAGTACTTTTTTTTTAACTTGTGTATATATAAATGTGTACATTACAAAGAGGAGAAAAAAACCTAACAGTACATGTCAACTAATAAATATAAATGGGTGACTGGGTTAGAGAATTACCACTTGGCAAATATCTTCCTAAAGGAGAAAAGGACACAAAAGCCAGGGAAAGCCTGAAATACAGGGATCTACAGGGATAAGAGAGCCAAATGCAACACGTGATTCTGGACAAGAATTTAAAAAGAGTTGCTATAAAGGCATAATTGAGCCAATAGACAAAGTTAGGGCTAATGGTTTTACATCATTAATTTCCTCATAATTGCACTGTGGTTATATTGGAAATGCACACTGAAGTATTTAGGAGTGAAGGGGTGAGAGACCAATGGATTTATTGAGTGAGGAGGAGAAAGAGAAAGGAGAGGGGAGAGGAAGAAGAAAATAGAGTAACACAGCGCCTATGTTACAGTATTACGCTTGGGGGCTGGTGCCGCAGCTCACTAGGCTAATCCTCCACCTGTGGCACCAGCACCCCGAGTTCTAGTCCCGGTCGGGGCGCCGGTTCTGTCCCGGTTGCTCCTCTTCCAGTCCAGCTCTCTGCTGTGGCCTGGGAGTGCAGTGGAGGATGGCCCAGGTCCTTGGGTCCTGCACCCGCATAGGAGACAAGGAAGAAGCACCTGGTTCCTGGCTTTGGATTGGCACAGCGCGCCGGCCGCAATGCGCTGGCCGTAGCGGCCACTGAGGGGTGAACCAACAGAAAAAGGAAGACCTTTTTCTCTTTCTCTCTCACTCTTTAACTCTGCCTGTCCAAAAAAAGAAAGTATTATGCTTGGGGAATCTGGGCAGAGGGCACATGAACATTCTTCATAGTGTACTTGAAACTTTAAGTTTGAAATTGCCTTGAAATAAAAAGTTAAAAATATTCAGTGGAATGAAGTTAGGATAAAATAAGATTGATGGTGGCTAACGTTTGGTTTAGTAGATAAAGCTGTTGCCTGTGACACTGGCATCCCACGTGGTTGCCAGTTCGAGTCCCTGCTGCTCCACTTTTGATTCAGCTTTCTTCTAATTCCTGGGAAAAACAGCAGAAGATGGCAAAGTATTTGGGCCCCTGCTACCCATATAGGAGACCCTGATGAAGCTTCTGGCTCTGGCCTCTGGTCATTGTGGCCATCTGGGTGCATACCAGCAGATGGAAGATCTCTCTCTCTTTTTCTTCCTCTAACTCTGACTTTCAGATAAATAAATAAATCATTAAAAAGAAATAAAGATTAATGAGGGGTTGACTACCGGGGGGGCTGTGTGATGGGGATATAGGGATCCTTTTGTTATCTTCCTTACTTCTACACCTATTTAAAATACTCTATAGTAATATATTTTGAAGGTGAAGACATACATATTTTTCTATATCCCAAATATACCATGTTTACTTGGTCTCCACTGTTACCACCATGGTCCAAACCTCCACTATCTCCTGCCTGGATGAGTGTGATAGCTTCCTGGCCACTCCTTGCAGGTTTCTGGATACTTGTGAAAGGACCCCTCCCCAGCAATCAGGTGGGGTAATCTTTTACTTACCTACTTCAGGCCCCACCATTTCTTGTTTAGAACTCCCCGACCAGCCCAGAGGACAGAGGCTATAACCTTGCTTCCTCTCCCTTGATCTTCACTGCCCTGCACAATCATGGCTCCTCCCTTCAGACACACTGAACTTGTAGATGTTTCCCAAGCATGCCCCACTTAGGCCATCTTCCTTCTCCCAGAGTGTCCTGTCTTCCTTCACCTCCTCAGCACTCCATTCTAAGTCCCCTCCTCCAAGAATCCTCCTCTGATGAGTCCCCTCAGTTGCCCTCTATCACGTCACTCTAATTAATTCTTGTGCATTACTATGTAAAACAGTGAATAGAGGAAGCTGCCTGTGGCTCATTGATTATGACAAATACATCATCCTAATATGAGATACTAATAACTATAGGGGAAGCAGGGTGTAGTTTAACTGTGACAAAAACATCACACTAATGTAAGATGTTAATAGAGAAAGCTAGAATGGGACATGTGAGGACTCTTTGTTGTATGTCGTAATTTTTGTTTTCTAAATTTACAATATATTTTAAATATTTAAAAAATATTTAAAATTTATTTGCATAGCTACTAATGGTCTCTTTCCATGCTCCCCACCAAAATGAAAGGAGGAAACATCCCTATGTCTTTCTCTCCTAAGTAATCTCTGACACGTAGTAAATATGCTGTAAATAATGAATGAGACATCCACATTTTAGTGTTGCTCCTAATTGGTTGGGTAAATTCCCTGGACAAATCCCTTCATCCTCATCTTTAATCTTCCTGAGTCACAGTGTTCTTAGTCCCTGATTGGGAGCAATTTCCCCAGCACGTTTCCCTAGGGTGAACAAAACCTGTGTGCACAAGAGCCCTGACACATGCACAGAGGTGCACGTGCAATACTTCATAATAAATTCATGTTGGGAGTTAAAGATATTTTTTTTTAATTTTCCCTACTTTCAACAGAGTGAATTCCAAGCTTCACAGCATGGCCTGCCAGGCTCCCCATTATCTGATCTCCCTCCCTCCCTCCCTCTCTCTCTCTCTCTGTCCCTCTCTGTCTCTTTGGCCTTCTTTACATACCCCAGAAAATCCACAAATCTTCCCAAGTGAACTACAGAGTTCCTAACCACGGGACTTCTGATTGGATATTTCCTTGGCCAGGCACGTCCTTCCCTCTGCCCCACTGCCTGAAGCATGCAGGCAGCTTTAAATATTCAGTGTCAATGTCACTTTTCCTAAGCATCTCTACAGCCCTCCAGCTTCCAACTTATAGCTGTGAACTGCCTTCCACCGCTTGATTCCTGCTACAGTTTATTGTACACATTCGTTTTCATGACTGTCTTTTCCAGAGGAGTGTGGGTTCCCTGAGGGCAGGGGATACATCTTATTTATCTGTATATCCATTCACTGACTCAGAGCACATCCTAAATAAATGATAATTGGATTATTATTATCAGCATCAATATCTCCTCACATAGAAGAGTATGACCAATGAAGGCGCAATTTGTAGACTCAAACAAAAGCATTCGGGGTTTGGAAGACTGGGTTTAAACCATGGCTCTTATCTTGGGCAAATCGCTTCCCATACTGGACTTCAGTTTGTTTTTCTGCCAAAAGAAGGGAATTGGGCAATCTATAAGCTGCCTTCCAAACTACATTTCATGCTTCCCATTCCCCAGCAACAGGACCTTGAGGGTATGGATTGGCTCTACAAATTATCCTTTAATTGGGATGTCAGAAGTACAGTTCCTCTGGGCCTCACGGAGAGTGGCTGAGAGCTTTCATGAGGAGTCAGAGACATCCAGATCTCAACCAACCTAAGCCAGAGCTGCCCTTCATGCTTCCCTGAACAGCTCTTATCTGCCCTTAATGATCCCTGCCGTCTGTAAGCAATCCATTGAGCTGTAATTACTAATTGATGTTTGTAAAGTCTTTGGAATTCTCAGGTGTCAGATGTAATCAAAGGCCAATTTATTATGATAATTGTTATTAGTATAGCTTCTAGCTATTTGTGGATGTTAATGGCAGGGCCAGCAGGTGTTTCAAGATTGAGCAGAGGGGTTGAGGCTGACCACGGGACAAAGAGAGAAGTGTGGTTGTGGGGAGAACTTGGGACCTTTGAGAGACTCCTACTCATTCCAGTCCAGCCATGTACCTCTACAGAGCCACTTTGAGGAGCTAAGACCCAGTATGAAGCAGGGCACTAAATGCATAGGACTGTCTGCTTTTTCGTATTCATAGATTCAAACCCAGCTCAATATCTTGCTTATGGATTGTGATTTGGCAAATAACAGCCTGAGAGTCTTGGTTTGCTCATGCATTAAATGACAATACATATAGTACCAGTTTACACCTGCTGTGGATGCAAATGGTTTGAGGAAAGCAGTCATGGATATGGAAAGAAAAGTTATGAGACTGCTGAAACTGTCCAGGCAAGAAATATTTTCAGGAATAGGCTGGTGGCACTGGAGGTGAGGAAAGTGGACACGTTGGAGAGTGTAGACTAACAGGACTTGGTGCTGATGTGGTGTTGAGCAATCTACACTTTAGTGATACAAGAAATTCTAAGGGATAGGTTTGCAGAGGATGAACTGTTTAAAAAATTACTGCTTACTACTTGTCATAGGATTTATTCACATTCATGTGTTTAGCTCTGCAGCACAATAAATTGAGTGTATGGGTTTATACAATGGGGACCATATTGTAAAACATGAAACTTAACCAAAATTCAGAGTCCAAGGAGGACCTGTAGAAGATGTGTCCTTTTTCTCTATTCTCTCTTAGTCCAACATTTTACAACTTCCTTTGGAATCACAGCCTCTTCCTTCATGCATCCAGTGTGTCAACTGGCATGTCTGCATCCCCTGAACTTCATGGATTCTCTTCCTCTGGCCTGGATTCCCTCCTCCTACATCATGTTTGACATTTGTTCAATCTGATTGATGGGTTTAAAAAGTCTATGTCCCCCAAGATTTTGCGTGTTCCTTCCTAAATGTCTCTGTCCCGTGTGTGCTACCTGAGATATTTTCATACTGAAAGCTGACAGTAATGAGGTGGGGTTTTTTGTGCATGTAAATTACTAAGGTAAGCATTTCTTCATGAATATCTTCATTTAATGTTTACAAAAATTCTTACAGCTGACAGTAGGGGCATCATACTTTTCCAACAAAGAGACTGAGAGAGGTTGTCATTTGCCTAAGGTCACATGGTTGGTTAGTGCCAATCTGAGTAATAGGAAAGACCCCATGTAAGGTGTAGTCATCAAAAATCCTGAGAGAAAGCATGCCAGAGAATTAATTCATCTTATGTAATTAATCTTATATGATAGCACTGGTTAGTAGCATTAACGCCATTTTATAGCAAGAGAAACAGAATCCTTGGGTGCAAATGGCTCCACTACATTCTAAAATTTTAACCATCACCGGATTGACACAGGACAGAACTGAATGAGCTGAGACGTTTTTATGATGCTGACCAGCATCTCCTCAGGGCCCCTCATGCAAGGATATATTGATATCTTTCTTTTAGTATCACTCATGAAAAATATATATGCTTCTTTCTATCAAGTCAGAAAATCTAAGCAAGCCTGCTACATGCTACTTTTTGCCCTGGATTCTAAGAAACTTAAGCTGTACAGATAGCATACCATTTCATTAACTGCCTATAATAAGCTTTTGATAATGGTTATCTACCACTATAAGAATATTGAACTCATTTTAAAATTTTAACTGAATATGTACCCAAAATATGAATTCATTTAAACACATGTAGATGTATACTCCTAAAACATTTATGTGTATACAATATATACTAATACGTACATATTTGAGAAGACTTTACAAAATTCATGGGAAAATGGAAAGTAAGTTTGGGGCAGGTGTTTGGTCTACTGGATTGGAACTAGTTTGGATGCTTATAAACCACTATCAGGATGTCAGCTTCTAGCTTCCTGCTAAGGAAACCCTGGCAGGTGGCAGTGATATCTTAAGTCACTGAGTTCCTGGCACACACATGGAAGACCTGGATTGTGTTCCTGACTCCCAGGTTCAGCCTGGCCCCACTCCAGTCATTGCAGGAATTTAGCAAATGAACCAGAAGATGGGCACTCTTTGTCTCTGTCTCTGAATCTCTGCTTCTCAAACAAAAACCCAAAATTTGTTTTGTGCAAAACAAAGTTTTAAGTCTACATAGTATCTTTTTATAATATACATTTTCTGTGAACGTTCTGAAGATCTTCTGTGCATGTGTAAACAACTACACCTTCATTTAAAGTTCTTATGAGTTTGCAAAGAGCTATTATATATCTTATTTATTTCTACAAAGATGCCAGTCAGCTAGGGAGGTCACATCTCATTCCCATTTGACAGATGGGGGAAACTGAGGCTTGGCAAGCAGTATTCACGGCAAGTAGCTGAGAAATGGCAGGGATAGTTCTTAAACCCAAAGATTCAGTTTCCACATTCAGAGGTCTCCTCATTTTTTCTCCAATATTTTGAGTAATTAGACCAAGCTTCATTGGGCCCCTCATTTTGGAGTATCTTGATGGAGGACAGAGATCCTGCTATATGGAAAATTAGGCTGCTAGTTTCATGAGCCTTTTTGGTACTGGGGCCTGAGTACTGATGCCTCAAGGCTCAGGCTGACAAGATTATTTGCTGTCAACATTTGGGTAACCTTCATCTCTTTCTCCAAATGAGTTTAAAGTATTTTTGCATTGAAAGTGTTCTTGCTCCCTCAGGTCTCATACCAGGATAATAAAATCTGTAGGAATTGTGAATGAAAAAATAAATTAGCAACTTGGGAGAACTCATCTTGGTATTTGTACAAGGTGACACTTAGGGAATTTCTCTCTCCAACAGAGGTTCAGAAGTTGTAAGAGAACATGAAAAAATCTCAATCAGTGGAATAGAAACCTGGGCACAGAGATGCCTGAAGATTAGGGTGAGCACCAGGAAAGAGAATTCACTGAGGACTGGAAAAGAGGTCAGAGAAGGTTGATGGGGCCTGGACTATGCTCTGGTGACAGACAAGAACCAGAAAGGGGCATGTACCAGGCAAAGAATTCCCAAAGTGATGATGGAGATGTGTGGAAATGGCCCTGGACACGCAATGTCCAGTTCCGTCTTACTCTACTCTCACAGTTGCAGAGCTAACAACAGCCTTTGGTTCACAGCTTCTTGGAACCTTGGCTCCATCACTTATGGTGGGAACAGTCGTTAAGATAGCCAAGCCCCTCCATCCTACTTCAGAGGAACTCTTGGCAGAACCACTGCCTTTTACAGTAGAACAGTGGCTTTGCGAGTGTCAGACATATCTTTACCATACTTCCACACACGCTCAGAACAAATACTAATACTATAATCCTTCCTATGGCATGAAGTAAGGAAACTCTGTGAGATCCCAAGGAGCTTTTGGCAGTTCATCTACCTTCTAACAGAACAGGAGTCACTATGTGAGACCAATCGAAGAAGCAGTGGAGGTGGATGCAGTTGCTTAGGGTCTGAGGCACAGCAGGTGCTCAACAATAGAAAGTCCTCAGGATATGTGACAGGAATTGAAGTTTCTTCAAGAATGGGTCTGAGATGATGAGAACTTGAAGGGAAAGATTAGCCAACGTGGGCAAGTGTGTTGGTTACTGCGAACTTATCAAATATTCTGCTTCTCTTTGTAGGCAGAGTTAGTTGCCTCATTCTTTTTGGAGCTAAGCACAGCTGCCTGGTTAGTCATGGAAAATGGAATGGAACCGTGCTGTGTATCCCTTTGGGTGGAGACTTTTAGAGCCAGTGCTCTATTTGCCACATTTCTCATTCTCTGAATAGGTGATTGCATTAAGATGAACTTTCCATCATTCCTAGATCTTTTCCACAGCCCCATTTGGGATACGGGAAAATATATGTTGAGGTAAACTGTTAAGATTTTGTTGTTATTTGTTACAAAAGAATAGTTTATCCTAACCAATATTTTTAAGATTTATTTATTTGAAAGTCAGAGTTACATACAGAGAAGAGAGGCAAATAGAGAGGGAGAGAGGGGAGAGAGAGGAGAGAAGGGGGGAGAGAAGGGGGAGGGAGGGAAAGGGAGAGAAGGAGAGAAGGAGGGAGGGAGGGGGAGGGGGAGAGGGAGGGGGAGAGGGAGGGGGAGAGGGAAGGGGAGAGAGAGAGATCCTTCACTGATGGCTCACTCCCCAATTGGCTGCAACGGCTGGAGCTGCACTGATTCGAAGCCAGGAGCTCCTTCCAGGTCTCTCACATGGGTGCAGGGGCCCAAGGACTTGGGCCATCTTCTACTGCTTTCCCAGGCCATAGCAGAGAGCTGGATGGGAAGTGGAGCTGCCAGGTCTTGAACCGGTGCCCATATGGGATGCCAGCACTTCAGGTCAGGGCATTAACCCTCTGTGCCACAGTGACGGCCCCTATCCTAACCAATATTGGGATTTTCTGATGAACTCCATTGTGCCATACGATGTTTGTGATCTTAACTCCAACCTTCTTGAGCTAGTGTATCTAACAGCTCCTCATTCCGTGGTTATAATGACATGTGAACAGTTACTGAATTAACAAGAGAACCAGGACATTGAATGGAAATGACAATATCATACCAAAAATACATAAAATATAGGCTCAATTATGTAAAAAAAATTCAACAGGAGCCAAGTTGGGCATTTAGTGCAATGGTAAAGATGTTACTTGGAAGGGCCACATCCATATTAGAGTGCCTAAGTTTGAATTCTGGTTCTGCTTCTGATTCCAGATTTCTGGTAATGTACACCCTGGGTGGCTGCAGGCGATCACTCAGATGCTTGGGTCCCTGCCACCCAAGTCAAAGACCTGGATTGATTTTTCTGGTCCATGGCTTCAGTGGTACCTACCCACAGCTACTATGTGCATTTGGGAAGTGAAGCCATGGATAGATTATCTCTCTCTCTTTCAAATAAATAAAAGCTTTAAAATAAAGATTGAACAAGAAGAACCAGAGCAAATATTAAACTTGAAACCATGTATGAGGAGTTAAAGTAATAAACCCGGGCATGAGTCACAGGTGAGTCAAAACAGTTAACAGTTGGGATAGACATGAGTCCTGAGGTCCTCCAGAGATAGGATGGTGTGTGTTTTCATTTGAAGTCTCCTGAGAAAATTGTGATATCCTTACTCAGGTAAGTAAGCTCCAACAACCTCCCTCTTAGGAGAAGAGACTCAGGAGAACAGAAAAGGGAGAAGAGAACAAATATTACAGCTGTGATGTTATAAGATATAAGATGCTTTTCTATACACTCTCTTATTTACTCTCCCCAAGTTTTTGAGAGATAGATCACTAGTTATGCCATATATCTTGAATGGTTAAGTGACCTGTGCAAGCACCCATAGCTGAGATCAGCCACAATTCAAAGCCAAGTCTGTCTGATGTCCAACTCTCAGTTCTTTCTATCCCAGCATGCCCCAGAAAAATCGTTCATGTGCAAACATTCTTTTAATAGCACTTGGACACAACTAAAATTATTTCTTCCAATTCATTCTGAGACAAAAATTTTTTTTAACCCAGCCACAGCTAGATCATCCCAACTATTACAATGTGATTGCACTGAAAACATGGTAATCCATTCAACATAGCATCTGGTGTCCAACTGCTCTCAAGAGGCAATTGAGTTCAAGAGTTGGAAAAGGATGTCAGAGAAAGAGAAAAATCCCTCTTCTACTTCCTACTTCTTTTATTTAGATCAGCATTTGGAAGAGGCATCATCCAGGTTAAATGAACCCCTGCATGATGAGAAGGATATGGCATGGAAAGAGGTTTTTTTCTGCATAAATAGAACATGTATAACAGCATTTCTCAACAAAAGGTGGCTTCTGATGGATATTTGCATGAATTCTCTACACTAGTTCTGCATCCAACCGTTAATTATGGTCTTTTCAACTTCACAATCATGGCTAATGGTGGTGGGGATGCAGGGAACAGTAGATTCAGCAGACCTCATTCTGGGACGAGTGGGAAAAAGAAACAATGCAAACTACACCCACCCGCTGTTTACAACGGAGACAGTTACTCTGGGTACCATTTGGTGGATCTGAAGGAAATCAAGACTGCCCAGGAGACTGAAGCTTCAGAAAGGAGACATCTGGGAGAAAAGTCTTACTAGTAAGACGGGAGGCAGAACCCTTTGGGCTAATGTATCTTGGTGAAAATGGCACAGACCCGTATCTCTCAATCTATAAGGAATGGAAATTTAGACTGCACTGCCACTTATTTGATGCACTACTCAAGATCCTTTCTCATTCAATCCTCAAAATGACTGTGTAAAATATGTGCTACCTTTCAACTTACAAGCAAGGAAACTGAGAGTCACAGACCACAAGACAGAGTTCACATCCTCATTTATTCATTCATCAAATGACTATTATCTATTATGTGTTAAACATTATACTCAGCATGGAGCTCTCAGTGAAGTAAGAGAGATATGTGGTACCCAAAACATGTGCAATCACAAATATATTCAGTGTTCTCTCTGATATGTGGTAACTAATAGAGTATTTAGAGTGTAATCTACAGGAGTGAAACTGTTACTCTTAGATGTGATGATTTTCAACAGTCCTTCCCTTGACGGTCAGGGAACAATGTTTTTCTTGTTTGTTTTGTTTTTTACTTCTTTTTATTCTTCATACTAATTGGTGAACTCTCTACGTGGGGTAGGGTTAATCTTATAAGTATAAAAATTAGCTGATATTTGATCTCTATAAAAAATAAGAATGGGAAAGCAAGAGGGAAGTGGAAGAAAGGGGGAGCAGGGGTGGGAAGGAGGTGGGGAGGGAAGAAGTGTCATTTCCCAAATTGTGTACATTAAATGCATGAAGCTGCACTCCTTAAACAAAATAAAAAAAATACAAAAAATATATATCCAGAGTTATAAAAATGGGCTAATCTTTCGTCAGTACTATTGTGAGTTACTCTGTGTAGGAAGTTCTCAGAGGTTGTGACACTGAAACAGATGTCTGAAAAACAATGAAGGAAAAGGGATATTCAGATAAAATAACAGCTGTGTCAAGGCCCCGAAGTGAAAAAGTACCTTGGAATGTATGAGGAATAAAATGTCTTAGGAGAAGTAGTTAAAATACAGCAGGCCTGGACTAACCATATCTGAAGTACAGTCCTAAGCTCTGGGAATCCTAATTTAAGGACAGTATTGGAAAAAAGAGTCTGTATGTCACATAGAAGAGTAAATAGGATGAAAATGATCTATAAATCAATCCATGTGAGAAATAAAAGAAGCAACTGCATATTAAATATCAATGAGAAAAGAGTTGGGTGGCCAGAGTTGGGTAGCCAGTACTATTATATTTCCTCTGAAAGGCTGACATGGGAAAGAAAGATTTGATTTGTTCAAATCAATACAAGTGGCCAAGAGGGTAGAATTAAGAATACATAATTTGGTTTTATCTAAGGAAAAAGTTATAGTCATTTCACCTGTTCCACAAAGGAATCAACTTCCTTTCACTCCAGAGAATTGCAGTGATCAAGCTGAAACCCTGCCAAGAACGCCTTATTGGAGATTTCTCTTTTGGCTCCGGCTCTACATGGCATGGCACTTCAAAGTTCATCCAACCCTTGTCCAAAACAAATGGTCATAATGTGGCCTGCTTCCCCGCCAAAAAAATACAAGTGCTGAGAATTCAGTACCAAGGACAGTGCTCCCACAAAAAGAACTACCCTTGCTATGTTTAAGAAAGCTTCAGTGGATAAATGTGAGATTACTAATCAGATCACAATTTCCAGCACATGTGCCTGTGAGCAGCTCACACTTTGTGAAAATGCCTTACAGGATTCTGAGTGTCATGCCTTACAATGCACATCACATGTAAGTTCTCTACAGTGTTCAGAGGCTGGATTAAAATAGTCCACATTCACATATCATTGTAGAGGTTACGACATGACTTGATCTTCATGCAATGAACTAACATTAATGAGTGACATCTGCATTCCTATGACTAATGATCATTTGACATGCTACTTCAGTTATTTATTTTTGGTCTCTCCCCTTCTAGAATGTAAACATAATGAAGACGGAGGTTTTGACTCATTTGCCTTACTGCTTCACTGCTAGCACCTAAGAAAATGCCTTTTTGACATATAGTACATGCATAGTAGTTGTTTCCTTAACTAATCAAGTGTTTCTAACTGTTTCAACATCTAAAAGTTGCACAGCTCCTAGGGTTTTATACAGGGGCAGTATGATTATAAAGGCTGCATTCAAAGCCACACTGCAAAGCTGACAAATCATCCTTAACATCAATAGAATAAGGATATCTAGACCCCAAACTCTTTTACTCTGTCTTGAGTAAAGTTGCAGGTAGGATAGAGAAGAATTACACTGGTTGATAGTGAATTATTTAACCTGACTCACAACCACCCTAAAACAAACAAACCCAGATACTGAGAATGTCTTTCTGATGTACTTGCACAACAGCAACAACGTGGCTGATAAGGAATCTGTGGGTTATAACAGTTTCTCCCTCAAATCCTCAAGGCTTAACTGCATTGTCTACTGCCTTTTAAAATACAGAGAAATCTGAGAGGGGCCAGACAGAGATTTTTTTTTAGGCTGAGAATGGCTTTTCCTATGATCTTTTCACCCAACTCCTTTCAGTAAAATTTAATGCTAAAGTCAGTAACTTCAATCTACATGAAGTTTTTTTCCTTGCCAGAAAAACACAATCCTGTGCATTCTCAGCTCCAACTGGTTTTCCTCTTTCTGTTCCTGTGAGGCCAACTGCACCTCCAAGATACCTGGCATAAGCACTCATTCAATTCTATTCTTGCTTCTGTGGCATTACAGGGAATCTTAGTTCCAAATGGAGAGTGCGCATGGTATAGGAAAGAAGGCGTAAGTAATGAAATGAGCCTGTTCATCCTGGAAAGAGTAGCAGAAACTATTTCCAAGACAAGGCAGCTTCATGGGGTCTGAGTTTTTTTTTTTTTTTTCAATGACAAAAGCCCATGTCTTCAAGGGGAAGTCTCTGTCTATGATGTGATGTTTGGACAGAGAAACCTCCAACAGATTTCTGCCTTACCTACCATTCTGCTCTGGACCAGCCATGCTTGAGCTGGGGAAACTCCTTCTAGCATAAATTTGCCAGTGTTCTGGCACCTACAGACTTGTCTACTGCTAGGAGCTGTGATTTTCTCAGTTAAGAATGTTGTATAGGGTTAACTGAGTGCAATCAACTCTTCTAGTATGGGAACTCAACCACATCTTGTGATACATGCCAAGTATGGGGAAAGGCACAGCTGATCAGAGAGTTGGGCTGAACTAGTACACTGGCCAGCATGGGATGCAGAGGACTGAGAACAAGAAGGGCCCCCACATGCTTCTGCCAATCGTTGTGTCTTCCTGCTCTGTACACCAGAGTGTTTCGTGCAGAGGGAAGAGCAGATGGACAGGTGGAAGGCAGTCTGGCGGCTTCTTTTTGTACTTTTATACTTGCTGTGAGGAGTGTTGCTTGAACCAGTAATAAATGCAGAACTGAAATATCAAAGTGGAATTTAAATGGGTATGTGGACATGCTAAATGTTAATTAGTTCCTCAATCCAGGTTTCTCAAAAGGCAATGACTGCTACCAACAAACTAAACTCTCTCTTGGCCACCCAGAGCCAGAACAGGCTGTCTCCACCACACTTCATCAAGTCTTTTTTTCTCAGCCTTTCCTTCTCCAGCAAGTATCTCAGTTCTCCATATACACTGCACAACACGGCATAGGCTCCATTTCTATAAGCTCTCAAAAGGAATAAACTACATACCCCTAATAAAAACCACAGGGCCTGGGATATGTCAGTGCTCATTAGATGCCTACTGATATATGCTGAATGAAATACAGCACTTGTGGAGTGTGTCCACATAAGCATCCTGAACAGAAAATACAAACTTGTGTGATGAGAGGAGCTGACAGTATTCAGCCTGCAGAGAAGAGCACCAGATGGGTGTGTTTGTACCAGGAGGTAGGTGGCAGAAGAGATCATATGTAACTGAAAGAACACCAGCTGAGGGTTTTATAGGCCTTTGAGAGTGTAGATCAACAGCAATGTGTAGAAGCTACCATAAAAGAGATATTTCAGTAAGTAGATTAAAAATCTTTCTTAGAGCCACAACTCCTACCACGCCTACCCAAAGATCAACAAACCAAGTTCTCCGTCACTGTGGGTGTTCAAGAATAAGCACTATCAACAGTTAACTGTGATACTGTAATACTGGTTGAAGCATTGCATTCTGGGGGGTGGAGTAGAAGGCAGGGAGGTGCTAGATGAGCTTTTCATGATTGACACAAATATTTACTTTGCTTTTGGGGGAAAAACTATTTTTGAATGTGATCAGTGATAATGATGAAGGGAGGTAATGTTTACTAATCAACTAAAAGATGCTTAGTGAATTCACAGGTAGCAAATTGATAGTATCATTACTACAGAAGAAAAAATTAAGACTCGGACAGGCCATGTGATTTGCTCAAGTGAAGTACTTTCTCCATACTCTAACACAGAAGTCTCAACCTTTTTCTGTAAATGTCCATACAGCAAATATTTTAGGACTTTAGGTTTACACGGTCTTTGTTGTAATTGCTCAACTCCAATTTTATACATCAGTTATGTAAATATAAAATGTAAATTAACAGGCACAGCCCTATTTTTAAAAATTCATTTAAAAAGGCATGGGGTTGGATGTGGCCCAGGGGCCTGAGTTTGTCCACCTCTGCTCTAAAGCCATGCCACGCTCTCATTTGATAAAGGAAAGATACAAACTGGCAAGGCAGGGCTGTACTTACTCCATTTGCTTTGCTGAGAGCCTGGAAGTAGATGCTGTAGCTTTTCAGTGGGGAGAGAGGAGGGTTCCAGTAGCCATTATATGTCTTGTTGTCACCTACTGTAAATGGCTGGGTGACGGGCAGGTTGGCAGGTTTCAATTCAGCAGCAAAGTAGTGTAGAGAGTCAAGGCTGGAGGCATTCCTGTAGCTCACCGGGACAGAAAAGCACTCAACGATGTCAGCTGCTCTCCGTGACTTCTGAGGTCGCTCCTCCTTGACAACCAGTTGATAAACACTGGACAGGAAAACAAGAGGTGAATGAGCAGTTCTGGCAGGATGAGCCCGTAAGTTCCCATGGTGTCCGAATAACTTCCCCTGTATGGACACATCATCCTCACTTCAGTCCTCAGATAAATCTCTCTTCTGAGTTTCAGATTCTCAGATACACTAGTTTGAAGAAACCTGTTTCTGTTTGGGTGCCACAAAGCCCGTTCATGCTGGACTTAGCCAAAAATTCACTCCAGCCCTAAGCTCTGAAAACCCGCTTGCTCTTCATCCTCCATTTCTTCTTTTCGTGAAGATATAAGAAAGTGGCCAGATTCTAAGTCTCAAGCTTGCCCTTGGTTCCTAACGCCCTTCCTCTAGTCAACAGGCCCTGCTGGGTCAATTTTAGTGAGGCTCTACCTGCCCTCCTCCTCCTTGATTTCCTTCCATTTCAATGTATAGATTGGAAACTTCCCACCTCTTACTTGAACCCACCTGGCTCTCTGACTCTAATTTATTCAATCAGTTAATCAGTCCATCCACTGATCTTTTTAATCATAGAGTATTGACCCTCTTTAAGCACTTTCTTAGGCTCTCCATCATCTGAATTATACAACCCAAACTCCACACCCTTGCATTAGAAACTCCTTGTGGCTGGCTTCTACACTTCCTAGACCTTTCTCATTCCAGCTTCTGCAGACTGCATGTTATTTGGGTCTCACTCCATGCCATCCTATTCCTGCTTCCTCTGGCTGCAGTGCTCCCCCTCTCTACCTACCTCTGCCTCAGGATGCTTTTCCCTAAAGGCTGAGCCTATCTTTCACCTCCTTTATGCGACCTGTCCAGGCTTGCCTAGTCTGGATGAGTTATCTCCCTCATTAGTTCCCCTACAGCTCACTAATCACTATCTGTTTGGTTTTGTAATAACATGATATGGGACTACTGTCTTGCTGGCTAGACTGTGACCTTTTAGAACGTGGGAGTTGTGGCTTATTTGTCTCCGAATCACTTTCCCCACACTCACACTGCCCAGCTGGATGCCTGACACCCAGCAAGTGATCAATGAGAGCTTGTTCAAATGAATCAGATTAGATTGAATTAGAACTGAAAACAAGCATGAACGCAAACATGACTAGGTGCAGAAACTCTAATCAAGATAAACAGTGATTCTGCTGCACTCCTCTCTGGTGATATCGTGTTGTTATTTTCAACTTGGAAGGATATAAGAAGGTACTAGACTGTGAATAGAGATGATGATTAAACCTTTATTAAATATCAACTGTTAAAAAGGTATAGGTTTCCTTTGTCAAAGTTTGCTAAAAACCTTTGAAAATAGATAACATTTTTGCATCTCGAGTGCCTATCGTTTTTACTTCTCTTGAATAAATATTCTCTTTTTAGAAGATTTTTTAAAAAAATTTATTAATTTATTGGGGTGGGGGAGAGGGAGTTAGGGGAAGAGAGAGAGAGGGAAAATCTTGCATCTGCTGGTTCTCTGGTTCACTCCCCAAATGGTCCTAATGGCTGGGGCTGATCCAGGCCAAAGCCACAATTTGGAGCTCTATATAGGTTTCCCATTTATCTTGGTCTCTATCTAGGGTGGCAGAGGCCAACTACTTGGGCCATCCTTCACTGCTCTCCCAGGTGCATTGCCAGGGAATTGGATTAGAAGTGGAGAAGCCAGGACTCTGGCTAGCACTCTGATTTGGGATGCTGGCATTGCACATGGCAGCTTAGCTTACTGTACCACAGGTCCTCTAGAAGGCTCCCCACAAGATGTTCATTACACAAATCTCTTGGCTTTGATTGGAAGACAGAGCACCCATTGCCCAAAGAGTGCCCCAAAGGAGACTTCTGTGAATTAATCAGACGGTAGCAGCAGAGGCCCCAAACGAACCATTTAAAGATAATATAACAAGTACATGGTTTATGAACAAAGGGTGGGGCAGGCTACCATACTTTGATCAGGTCACTCAGCAAAAGATGTTCAGTTAAGAAGCGCAACATGGGTGAAGACAGAGGCACAGAACTGTTTCATTAAGGAGAAATGGTTACAGAGGGACCATTCCCAAGGAAACATGACACTCTCAGTAGGGAAAGCCATCCCTGGATTTCCTTGAGCAGGAGGAAGGCCAGTCAGGAAATGTGAGAGGGTCAGGGTTGTGAGTATATGCCGCTTTTGGATGACGGTGATATCTAGGTGGAGGTGAGCAACAGCTCAGTGAGCGTGCCTGGTGCTCATGTTCACATCTACATGAGAAGCTGGAAGTCCAGAGTGCATGGGAGTAATACGTGAGTACACATGGCCAACCTCTCAAACAGTGCTTGCTGCAACTGAGTGTGTACAGCATCATTTTCTATGGTCTCTGCTCTCCTATGATGGGATGGATCAAGAAGAACCATAAGTCTGGCCTCATGCACAACTCATCACTGGCATGGAGTTGTGCAGTTGTGGATGGCCAAGAAAACTGGCCTTCGCTGGGCTGTGAACACTTGAATGCTACCAAGTCTCATAGATCTGTATAAGCATTGGCCTGTAACCCTGCCAATTGAAGTATTGAAAATCCACTTGTCAATTCAACAACACTCAACAGATTGCAGGTGAGGGTGCTAAGCCTGAGAAAGCAAGTGACCCATGAAGGTCAAACTGCAGCAAAAGTAGAGACCTGGACATTTCAGCCATAGTTCAGTACCTTTTATCTCCTATCCTCCTTCTTTCCTCGCAAATCAGCAAAACGTATTCAGGGCCATCTGTGCTTGTTTGAGTTGGTGGCTGACGGCCTCTATCTCACCCATCCTCATGTAAAGCCACAAAAAACAGCAAAGGATATTTTTTGGGTTAAACTGCAGTCAACATATGGTTCATACATGACTTGGGTTATTATGCTCAAATGTCCCCCAGAAAATTCCTGGGTCCCATTGTATCTGCAGCTTTCATCCAGAGAATATGCAATTGCAGCCAGAGCTGTGTACACTGTCTTGTCAGATAAATGAGTTTGCCAGAGGATCCAGCCTCTTTCACAGACCAGGAGGTGGAGAGTAGAACAGCACTTTTAAGTTGTACAACCTTCCTTTCCCTGATAGAAGCACTTTAGGAAGGGTGGGGCAAAGAAACACTAAACTGGGTGTTTCTTTTCTTTCTGATAGTAACTTTATTCTCGACAGTCTCTGGAATATACATTTATTGGAGAGCATGCTATTTTCAGTTTGCTGATAGTGATAAAACTGTACCTAAATGAGAATAGCTCCCCAAATGTCAGATCTCCAGCTCAAAAGAAGTAGTTGCAGCACATTATTTAGGTTCATTTGGAAAGGGAAGAGACACCTTCAGTAGGGAAACCCTGACAGCAGGAGAGAAGAGTTAACTTAAAACACTCCACAATGCAAAGCATTTGCTCATACAGTTTCCCTTTCCTTGACACCCCGTCTATCTCCCCAGCAAGGAGATGGACATCTAGGACCACTCCCTTTGCATAACTCACCCTCACCTCTTGCACTCACAATAAGGCACCTACTGCAAAGTCAAGGAGAGTTTGTCCTTTCAGTACAGGTGTTTCCTGCCATCTGGAGCAAGAATATTCCAGATCCCAGGTTCCCAACCCCTCAAAGGACAGTTGCTTCAGACACATTTAAGAACAAAACCTGCAGGATTCAGCCACAATCTCTGGAAAGCCCTGCTGCTTGGCCACCTTGCTCCTGCTGGTCCTTAGTTAAGGTCTGCACTGGTTATTTGTTCTTCTCTCATCAGATCCCACTGGAGCCATCCTTCCATCATTAACAATGCCTGTGGCTCTCTTCCTATACCTCAGGAAGACACTTCTAGCCAGGGGCTGTATCTACTCAGAATGTGAGTTTGGAGACTGATGGAGAATATGTGCTAGCTCACAATGAGGACTGTCCAACTCAAGGAAGATCCGCACTTCATTGCATGTTCTCCCAGGAAGAGGCATGTCTTAGTTCAGATAACTTCAGAATCAGACCCTAGGCCAAGGTTTCAGTGCAAATGACAAACCGAGGAAGTGATCCTAGGAGAAACCAGTAAAGAGGAGAGAAAAAGGGAGGAAGTGTGATACGAAGCAAAGTCCCAGTCAGCCTGATTCCACAGAGAGCTTGAGAACACGAACTGGTCCCAGGAGTCTGTCTCATCTCAAGTCAAGGGCATCTGAACCTTCAACACCAATCAGTTCCTGGTTATGGGCTGCCCACAGAAACACAAACTCTCAGGCACTCCCAACTCTGTTTGCAGGTCAGATGGGGGTACTCTGGCAGCTGAATGGCAACCTGGAGAGAGCAGGTGTCACTTGAGAACCATTTGCATCAAAACATACAGAAGCTGGGGGTGGGTACACTGCAGGAAAGCAGACATGACATGAGATGGGTGAGTACAAACCGTGCCCCCTCCAGGGCCTTTAGGAACAATGACTACATGGCCATTGCTTAAGGACAGAGAGGTATTTTAGCAAAAATTTATGTTTCTACTGTTATTTCTAACTCTACACAGCTGAGGAACATGCTACTCTCTGGTCAATCGAGTCTTCTCCATCACTGACTACTGAAGTGAGGGCTCAGAACAACCTTCTCAGACTCTTAACAGAGTTGCTCAACAGTTGCTGTAAATTGTCCCCCACTATGGCTGACATTAAAGCCAGTTAGGCATCTTGAAAATGCTAATCCCTCAGCCTCATCCGAGATTAACTGAATAAGAATCTTCAGGGAGGAGACTTCAGCATCAATACTTTTATGAAAAATTCCATAGATGATTCTAATATATTTCTATGAAGCTACAATCCTAGGTTATTCTGGTGTGCATTCCTTTGCCCTTATATTTATTTATTCTAATATTTATGCCTTTATAACAAATAGGATCATAACCTTCAGCACTCCCATACTCTTGAAAAAATGACTTGGGTCATTTCAAGTTCAACAAAGCATTAATTCATAATTACCAGTATTCTTGATTTATTGTATATAACATGTCCTAATTTACTTCTTCCGTAGCTTTTATCAAAATTGGAACATGTCATGTCTTATTATTTGTTTACTAACTTACTGCGCAAGTAAAACAGACCATGAACTTCATGAGGTCTGAAATCTTACTGTCTAGGTCATTGCTTCTAATACAGTACAAAAAACAAAATTTGTTCATGCAGTATTAAAGAAATGTGTTTACAACAATTTATGAAATGAATCTGAAGTGCACATTCCTGCCAATCCTCACCACATGCCTCAATGCCTTTCTGTACGCTCTTCCATCTGCCCAAAATGCCTTTCCCCCTCTGTGGCCTGAGAACTCCACATCCAGTCCAAACCCAGATCAACCCTGACCCTTTCAGACAGGCCTCCCTCTCCTGACTTGCAAACCAAAGCCAGTCTTGCTTTCTTCTGTTCTCATAGCTCTTTGTCCCTACTTTTATAATAGCTCCCGCTGCTGTGGACTGAAGTGACGGCTTCCCCCACCCCAAAAGGCTGAGTGCTTACTGTCTGCCAGGTATGGTGTAAACACGCATTCTGTCTAGGATTTCATTTGACTGCCACAGCCCTAAGAGGCAGATGCTATTACTTCCATTTGACAAAATAGGGGTAATGCGATCGTCAATGAAACGCTGGTGAATCTCTTAGCATTCTTTTCTTCCACAAGAACACCTCTGATTTAATATTGAAAATCAATGGGGGAAAGCTTTTCTTTTATAGGGATTCATTCTGTAGACAGCTTGGTTAGCTTGCACACACAGTAGTTCCCTCTTGTTTGTAGTTTTGCTTTCTGCAGTTTCAGTCAACTGTGGTAAAACACAGGCTAAACAACATAAAATGGAAAACTTAAAAACAAAAAAATTAATCCATTTTAAATTGTGCATAATTCTGAGCTGTCTGTTAAAAGCTTGCTCCTTCTCTCCAGGGTGTGAGTCATCTCTTGCTCCAGTGTATTTGCGCTGTATGCACTCTTCATGTGTGAGTCACTGAGCACCCACCTATCAGATTATCTGTCATTGTATCATGGTGCCTGCATTTCCTTTAAGTGACGTGGTGAAAGTAAAGATACTGAGAGACGTCACTCTCATAACTTTTCTTACAGCATAATTATTATACTTTATTAGTAGTTATTGCTGCTTCTCTCTCTCTCTCTATATATATATACTCTAAATATATATTATCTCTCTCTATATATGTGTGTATATATATGTGTGTGTGTATATATATATAAACTTTGCCATACTTTTCTTACTGCATATCATAATTATTATACTTTATTAGTAGTTATTGCTGCTTCTCTCTCTATATATATATACTCTAAATATATATTGTCTCTCTCTATATATGTGTGTATATATATATGTGTGTGTGTATATATATAAACTTTGCCATACAAAGAGTTCAGTACTATCCGTGGCTTTGAGCATCCACTGGGAGTCTTGGAATATATGCCCCATGGAGCAGGGGAACTAAATACACAATTTTAATATTATATACAAACACTGTGAATATCAAATATCTTCAGCTATACCAGATAATCTGATGATTTAAGCAAACTCGTTAACTAAAAACAACCCCTTAATATCGGCACTGCTGAATATAGCTGAAAGCTCTCTCAAGCCCAGTGCGGATTACGCGGTTCACTAACAGCTCTCCTTGTGACACAGTCATCTACAGGAACACGGAGACCAGCCATCTGCAGGAACTTGGGTAAATGCATGGCCCACGGAGGGTCTCTCTCGTGTGCTCTCTCTACTTCACAAGTGTAATGCAATTTCCCGAGGCAATAGGAAGCTGTTTTGCCTCTACATTTATCTAGATGGTCCCAGTGCCCTGTGCTGACAAGGGCAATGGAGAAAGGGCTGCACAATAACAAATGGAATTTCAATTGATTTATAAAAAGGATGGAATGACTCTAGCCACCTAAATAAGGTTAGTTAACAGTAAGAAAAATTTGTTTTATAAAACGGAGAATTCTGCAACACATCTTCAGTGGATTTTTTAATGAAGCTTTTTGTTTGTTTGTTTGTTTTGACAGGCAGAGTGGACAGTGAGAGAGACAGAGAGACAGAGAGAAAGGTCTTCCTTTGCTGTTGGTTCACCCTCCAATGGCCGCCGCAGCCAGCGCACTGCGGCCGGCGCACCGCGCTGATCCGATGGCAGCCAGGTGCTTCTCCTGGTCTCCAATGGGGTGCAGGGCCCAAGGACTTGGGCCATCCTCCACTGCACTCCCGGGCCACAGCAGAGAGCTGGACTGGAAGCGGGGCAACCGGGACAGAATCTGGCACCCCGACCGGGACTAGAACCCAGTGTGCTGGCACCGCAGGTGGAGGATTAGCCTATTGAGCCATGGCGCCAGCCATAATGAAGCTTTTAAAAACATATTTGAGGGGCTGGTGCTGTGGCACAGCCGGTAAAGCTGCCACCCTCAGTGCCAGCATCACACATAGGGGCCAGTTTGAGTCCCAGCTGCTTCACTTCTGATCCAGCTCTGCTATGGCCTGGGAAAGAAGAATATGACTTATGTCCTTGAGTCCCTGCACCCATGTGGGAGACTCGGAAGAAGCTCCTGGCTCCTGGCTCCGGATCGGTGTAGCTTTAGTCGTTGTGGCCAAATGGGAACCAGCAAAAGGAAGACCTCTCTCTCTCTCTCTCTCTCTCTCTCTCTCTCTCTCTGCCTCTCCTTCGCTATGTAACTCTTTCAAATAAAATAAACAATTCTTTAAAAAAAAAACATATTTGAAAGTGGGGGGGGGAGCGAGCAGGAGATTCCATACACTGGTTCACTCCCCCAATCCCTCAACAGCTACAGCCAAAGCCAGGAGCCCAGAACTCACCTGGGTTTCCCACATGGGTGGTAGGGGCCCCAAGTACGTAGCCATCATCTTCTGCATTCCCAGCATATTAGCATGGAGCTGGTTTGGAAACAGAGCAGCTGGGACTCAAACTAGCACTCGATATGAAATGCCAGCATTGCAAGCTGAACCTGCAATACCACAACGCTGGCCCCAACAATGCTGATTAGAACACAGTATTATTATATAGCTCTAGTCCAAGATCTGCTTATACCTGGCTCTAATGACCTTGAGCAAGTGACTTAATCTTGCAGCAGGAAACAGTTATTGTTCTTTTCAAGCCCTCTTTCTGGACCTTTAGATCTATCCTCTGAGTGTGTCTTACTGATTTTTCAGAGGGCTGTTCTAAAACTACTGGGAACTTTGATTGATAAACAAAACCCATACCCATATCTAGCATTGGACTAACACTGGCTAGTGACTATGTTGGACAAAAGTGGATAAATTGTGTTCCTTTGCCTCAAAGCAGACAGGCTCAACCGCAAATTCATTTTCCAGAGTTTGCCACAGAACCATACTTTTGCTTGATATGTTTACCTTACTTAAAGGTTCTACGGGGGATACCTTCCTCATAAGTCACTTGCATGCAAATCCTAGGCCCACAGGTCTACTTTTGGCAGAAATCAGCCTAAAATAACATTTATATACCTCCATTTCATCTTAGCTAAAACTTCCAATGTGGATCTTTGTCAAACGTGGAATGCACAAAATTGTTAACATCAACCACTTTAGGGTGGCTGGAGGAAAATTTATAGATCTAAAAACCTGTATCAGAAAAGAACAAATACGTGCAGTCAAAAAATCTAACTTGTTATCTCAAGACAATAGAAAAGCACAGACTATGGCGGAATAGTGAGGACGCGCACTAGCAGTCCGCAAAAAGATAGTTTAATAAAAACAGAGTTACTGTAGCCTCAGGAAAAATCTCAGGGAAAAAAATGCAGTGGAAATTCTTCCGGACCCAGTGAATGAGACACAGAGGACCTAGGGGAAAGTAAGTTTGCGAACGGCAAATCGTGCCATAGTGGCACGGGAGCTGCCGGGAGGGACGGGAACCGGACGGAACACAGTCGCCATTGGAATTGAGCGCTTAAACGGGAGCCGATACAGGGATCCCGAGACACTGGCGGGGGGAAGCAGACCCCACAGAGGAAACAGCACAATTGAGGCGAGCCTACACGGACACTAGCCTCTCTCGTCACCCACCCTGCTAATTCGAGCTAGACTGAACACAGTGGGACGGCGCGCGCCCGCCCGCTGCAACGGAAGCCGGGCGGAACACAGTCGCCATTGGAACTGAGCGCTTGAACCGGTGCCGATACAGGGATCCCGAGACACTGGCGGGGGGAAGCAGACCCCACGGGGGAAACAGCACAATTGAGGCGAGCCTGCACGGACACTAGCCTCTCTCGTCACCCACCCTGCTAATTCGAGCTAAATTAAACGCAGTGGCACAGTGCGCGCCCGCAGGCTGCGACAGGAGCCAGGCGGAACACAATCACCGCAGGATCTGCGCGCGTGAACGGGAGCCGATACAGGGATCCCGAGACACTGGCGGGGGGAAGCAGACCCCCACGGGGGAAACAGCACAGTTGAGGCGAGCCCGCACGGACACTAGCCCCTCTCGCCGCCCACCTTGCGAAGTCGAATTTGATTAAACGCAGTGGGACAAGGTGCGCCCGCCCATCACTGAGGCAGACGGAACCAAAAACCCGAGGCTGTAGAAACCTGAAGGGGATCCAAAAACTGGGAACACACCGCGCACACAAACTCCGTTACCTTGACAACCCAGAGAAAGAGTGTGGGGAAAAAAAAAATGCCAAACAAAAACAGATTCCGAGGGAGCAAGATCAAGGAAGACGCTATGATGACCCCAAACGGAAAAGACACCCCAAGTCAGGATTATGAAGATAATGAGATAGAAGAAATGCAAGAAGCAGATCTCAAAGAATTGATAAGAACATTAAGAAGTTCTCAAAAACAAATTCTTGAACTACAGAAATATTTAATGGATAAGATAGAAAATCTCTCTCGCGAGAATGAAGTACTACGGAGAAATCAAAACGAAATGAAACAACTAGTAGAACAAGAAGCTACGATAGTGACAAAAAATCTTAATGAATTGAAGAATTCAATAGATCAAGTGACAAGCAATCTTGAGGGCCTTAAAACCAGAATGGGTGAAGCAGAAGAGAGAATATCGGACCTAGAAGACAGTGAACAGGAGAGGAAACAGTCAAACCAAAGACAAGAAGAGGAAATTAGAAAACTAAAAAATATTGTCGGGAATTTACAGGATACTATTAAAAAACCCAACATTCGGGTTCTAGGTGTTCCTGAAGGTATGGAGAGGGAGAAAGGATTAGAAGGCCTTTTTAGGGAGATACTAGCAGAAAAATTTCCAGGCTTGGAGAAAGACAGAGAAATCCTAATCCAGGAAGCTCATAGAACCCCTAATAAACATGACCAAAAGAGATCCTCTGCACGACATATTGTAATTAAACTCACCACAGTGAAGCAAAAAGAAAAGATCCTAAAATGTGCAAGAGAGAAACGGCAGATTACTCTCAGAGGATCTCCAATTAGACTCACAGCTGACTTCTCAACAGAAACCCTACAAGCTAGAAGGGAATGGCGAGACATAGCCCAGGTACTTAGAGAGAAAAACTGCCAGCCCAGAATATTATATCCTGCAAAGCTCTCATTTGTGAATGAAGGCGAAATAAAGACCTTTCATAACAAACAAAAATTGAAAGAATTTGTTGCCACTCGTCCAGCCCTGCAAAAGATACTTAAAGACGTGTTACACACAGAAACACAGAAACACAGCCATCAACATGAAAGAAGGTAAATGAAGGGAACCTCACAGCAAAAGATCACAGGGAATTCAAAGCATACATTAGAAAATATCTGGCAAATGGCAGGGCAAACTTACCACTTATCAATAGTCACATTGAACGTTAAAGGTCTAAACTGTCCTGTTAAAAGACAGAGATTGGCTGATTGGGTTAAGGAACAAAAACCATCTATTTGCTGCCTACAAGAAACACATCTTTCCAACGAAGATCCATACAGACTGAAAATAAAAGGATGGAACAAGATATACCATGCCAACAGAAATGAAAAAAGAGCGGGTGTAACCATCTTAATATCGGACTACATAAACTTTAACACAAAAACTGTTAAGAGAGACAAAGAGGGGCACTATATAATGATTAAGGGATCAATACTACAGGAAGATATAACAATTCTCAATGTATATGCACCTAATTACAGGCCACAGGTTTATTTAAAAAATTTGTTAAGAAACTTAAAGGGAGACTTAGACCCCAACACAATAGTACTGGGGGACTTCAATACTCCACTCACAGATATTGACAGATCAACAGGACAGAAGATCAACAAGGAGACAGTAGATTTAAACAACACTATAGCCCAAATGGATCTAACAGATATCTACAGAACTTTTCATCCTACACGTAAAGCATTCACATTCTTCTCAGCAGTACATGGAACCTACTCTAGGATTGATCACATATTAGGCCATAAAGCAAGTCTCAGCAAATTCAAAAGAATTAGAATCATACGATGCAACTTCTCAGACCATAAGGGATTGAAGTTGGAAATTAGCAACTCAGGAATCCCTAGAGCATATGCAAACACATGGAGATTGAACAACATGCTCCTGAATGAACAATGGGTCACTGAAGAAATCAAAAGAGAAATCAAAAATTTTCTGGAAGTAAATGAGGATAACAGCACAACATACCAAAACTTATGGGATACAGCAAAAGCAGTGTTAAGAGGAAAGTTTATATCAATAGGTACCTACATCAAGAAACTGGAAAGGCACCAAATAGATGAGCTTTCAATGCATCTCAAGGATCTAGAAAATTTGCAGCAAACTAGACCCAAATCTAGTAGAAAAAGAGAAATAATCAAAATCAGAGAAGAAATCAACAGGATTGAATCCAAAAAATCATTACAAAAAATCAGCCAAACGAGGAGCTGGTTTTTTGAAAAAATAAACAAGATTGACACCCCATTGGCCCAACTAACTAAAAAAAGAAAAGACCCAAATCAGTAAAATCAGAGATGAAAAAGGAAATATAACAACAGACACCACAGAAATCAAAAGAATCATCAGAAATTACTACAAGGACCTGTATGCCAGTAAACAGGGAAACCTATCAGAAATGGATAGATTCCTGGACACATGCAACCTACCTAAATTGAACCAGGAAGACATAGAAAACCTAAACAGACCCATAAGTGAGTCAGAAATTGAATCAGTAATAAAGGCCCTCCCAACAAAGAAAAGCCCAGGACCAGATGGATTCACTGCTGAATTCTACCAGACATTTAAAGAAGAACTAACCCCAATTCTTCTCAAACTTTTCAGAACAATCGAAAAAGAGGGAATTCTCCCAAATTCTTTTTATGAAGCCAGCATCACCTTAATTCCTAAGCCAGAAAAAGATGCAGCATTGAAAGAGAATTACAGACCAATATCCCTCATGAACATAGATGCAAAAATCCTCAACAAAATTCTGGCCAATAGACTGCAACAACACATCAGAAAGATCATCCACCCAGACCAAGTGGGATTCATCCCTGGTATGCAGGGATGGTTCAATATTCGCAAAACAATCAACGTGATACACCACATTAACAGACTGCAGAAGAAAAACCATATGATTATCTCACTAGACGCAGAGAAAGCATTCGATAAAATTCAACACCCTTTCATGATGAAAACCCTAAGCAAACTGGGTATAGAAGGCACATTCCTCAATACAATCAAAGCAATTTATGAAAAACCCACGGCCAATATCCTTTTGAATGGGGAAAAGTTGGAAGCATTTCCACTGAGATCTGGTACCAGACAGGGATGCCCACTCTCACCACTGCTATTCAATATAGTGCTGGAAGTCTTAGCCAGAGCTATTAGGCAAGAAAAAGAAATTAAAGGGATACAAGTTGGGAAGGAAGAACTCAAACTATCCCTCTTTGCAGACGACATGATTCTTTATTTAGGGGACCCAAAGAACTCTACTAAGAGACTATTGGAACTCACAGAAGAGTTTGGCAAAGTAGCAGGATATAAAATCAATGCACAAAAATCAACAGCCTTTGTATACACAGACAATGCCACGGCTGAGGAAGAACTGCTAAGATCAATCCCATTCACAATAGCTACAAAAACAATCAAATACCTTGGAATAAATTTAACTAAGGACATTAAAGATCTCTACAATGAAAATTACAAAACCTTAAAGAAAGAAATAGAAGAGGATACCAAAAAATGGAGAAATCTCCCATGCTCATGGATTGGAAGAATCAATATCATCAAAATGTCCATTCTCCCAAAAGCAATTTACAGGTTCAACGCAATACCAATCAAGATACGGAGGACATTCTTCTCAGATCTGGAAAAAATGATGCTGAAATTCATATGGAGACACAGGAGACCTCGAATAGCTAAAGCAATCTTGTACAACAAAAACAAAGCCGGAGGCATCACAATACCAGATTTCAGGACATACTACAGGGCAGTTGTTATCAAAACAGCATGGTACTGGTACAGAAACAGATGGATAGACCAATGGAACAGAATAGAAACTCCAGAAATCAATCCAAACACCTACAGCCAACTTATATTTGATCAACGATCCAAAACCAGTCCCTGGAGTAAGGTCAGTCTGTTTAATAAATGGTGCTGGGAAAACTGGATTTCCACGTGCAGAACCATGAAGCAAGACCCCTACCTTTCACCTTACACAAAAATTCATTCAACATGGATTAAAAATTTAAACCTATGACCCGACACCATCAAATTACTAGAGAGCATAGGAAAAACCCTGCAAGACATAGGTACTGGCAAAGACTTCTTGGAAAAGACCCCAGAAGCACAGGCACTGAAAACCAAAATTAACTACTGGGATTGCATCAAATTGAAAAGTTTCTGTACTGCAAAAGAAACAGTCAGGAAAGTGAATAGGAAACCGACAGAATGGGAAAATATATTTGCAAACTATGCAACAGATAAAGGGTTGATAACCAGAATCTACAAAGAAATTAAGAAACTCCACAACATCAAAACAAACAACCCACTTAAGAGATGGGCCAAGGACCTCAACAGACATTTTTCCAAAGAGGAAATCCAAATGGCCAACAGACACATGAAAAAATGTTCAAGATCCCTAGCAATCAGGGAAATGCAAATCAAAACCACAATGAGGTTTCACCTCACCCCGGTGAGAATGGCTCACATTCAGAAATCCACCAACAATAGATGCTGGAGAGGATGTGGGGAAAAAGGGACACTAATCCACTGTTGGTGGGAATGCAAACTGGTGAAGCCACTATGGAAGTCAGTCTGGAGATTCCTCAGAAACCTGAATATAACCCTACCATTCAACCCAGCCATCCCACTCCTTGGAATTTACCCAAAGGAAATTAAATTGGCAAACAAAAAAGCCGTCTGCACAGCAATGTTTATTGCGGCTCAATTCACAATAGCTAAGACTTGGAACCAACCCAAATGCCCATCAACAGTAGACTGGATTAGGAAATTATGGGACATGTACTCTACAGAATACTATACAGCAGTCAAAAACAATGAAATCCGGTCACTTGCAACAAAATGGAGGAATCTGGAAAACATCATGCTGAGTGAATTAAGTCAGTCCCAAAGAGACAAATATCATTTGTTTCCCTTGATTGGCGATGACTAACTGAGCACCAAAGGGGAAACCTGTAGAAGTGAAATGGACACTATGAGAAACAGTGACTTGATCAGCTCTTGTGCTGACTGTTGTTGTACAATGTAATACTTTATCCATGGTAGTATTTTTTTTTTATCCTAGTACTAGTGGTTGAACTCTGTAATTAACACACAATTATTCTTAGGTGTTTAAATTTTAACTGAAAAGTGATCTCTGTGAAATATAAGAGTGGGAATAAGAGAGGGAGGAGATGTAAAATTTGGGACATGCTCAATCGGAACGGCCCCAAATGATGGAGTTAGAATTGTGCCAGGGGATTCCAATACAATCCCATCAAGGTGGCATGTACCAAGGCCATCTCATTAGTCCAAGTGATCAATTTCAGCTCACAATTGATCACACTGATAGGTCTAAGAGTCAAAGGGATCGCACAAGCAAGACTAGTGTCTGCTAATACTAACTGATAGAATGAAAAGAGAGAGAATGATCCAACATGGGAAGCAGGATACACAGCAGACTCATAGAATGGCAGATGTCCTAAATAGCACTCTGGCCTCAGAATCAGCCCTCAAGGCATTCAGATCTGGCTGAAGAGCCCATGAGAATAGTTTAGGCATGGAAAGCCAAGACATTCTGGAAAAAAACAGAAGACCTAAATGAAAGATCTCTGCGAGTGAGATCCCAGTGGAAAGAACGGGGCCATCAAAGAAGATGGTACCTTTCTCTGAA
The DNA here is from genome assembly GCA_949820135.1 of Sylvilagus floridanus. Lineage (NCBI taxonomy): Eukaryota > Metazoa > Chordata > Mammalia > Lagomorpha > Leporidae > Sylvilagus > Sylvilagus floridanus. Next base: position 113,885,791 of record OX463231.1, read on the forward strand.
GGGAGGAGAGAACTTCCACTTTGACTATGACCCTGTCGGAATAAGATCGAAGTCCACGAACCCTAAAGGCTTCCATAGCCTTGGCAACTCATGACCAGAGCCTAGGGAGATTACTGACGCCATAAGCAAGAGTGTCAAATTGTTAAATCAACATCAGGAGTCACTGTGTACTTACGTCTCATGAGGCATCTGTCCTTAATGTGTTATCCAATGTGAAATAATGCTATTACTAGTACTGAAACTGTATTTTTACACTTTGTGTTTCTGAGTGGGTGCCTACTGATGAAATCTTTACATAGTATATATGGAATCGATCTTCTTTATATAAAGATAATTGCAAATGATTAAAAAATCCTGGTGTTAAACTGGAAATTGCATAGACAATCAATTTTTTTAAAAAAAATCATGTAGGATCTCTGTCCTTAATGTGCTGTACATTGTGAATTAATAGTATAACTAGCACTCCAACAGTATTATCATTTTGTGTCTCTATGCGAGGGCAAACCGTTGAAATCTTTACGTAATATGTACTAAATTGATCTTCTGTGTATAAAGAGAATTGAAAATGAATCTTGATGTGAACAGAAGGGGAGAGGGAGCGGGAAAGGGGAGGGTAGGGGGAGGGAGAGAAGTTGTGGGGGGGGAGCCATTGTGATCCATAAGCTGTTCTTTGGAAATTTATATTCTTTAAATAAAAGCTTTATATAAAAAAAACAAAACAAAACAAAACAAAAAAAAAAAGAAAAGCACAGACTAAGCACCAAACAGTGCAAAGAACATAATGAAGATCCAAGCAAGATCAGAGTAGAAATCAGTGAACTAGAAGCCATAAAAATATAAGCAAAATTTCTAATGAAATAACAGTTTGCTTTCTATGAAGATCACACAAACTAAAATACCATAGAAGAGAGAGTTTTGGATGTTTTAACTACAAAGAAATGCTAAATGCTACAAAAGAAAAAATAATTACCCTTAGACACTGCAGAATGTATACACACATTGAAACATCACACAAACTTCATAAGTGTGTACAATTTTTATATGTTAAAAAAATTTTTTTTTGACAGGCAGAGTGGAGAGTGAGAGAGAGAGACAGAGAGAAAGGTCTTCCTTTTCCTCTGGTTCACCCCGCAATGGGTGCTGCAGCCGGCGCTCTGTGGCCGGTGCACCGCACTGATCCAAAGCCAGGAGCCAGGTGCTTCTTCTAGTCTCCTATGTGGGTGCAGGACCCAAGGACTTGGGCCATCCTCCACTGCACTCCCAGGCCACAGCAGAGAGCTGGCCTGGAAGAGGAGCAACCAGGACAGACTCCAGCGCCCCAACCGGGACTAGAACCAGTGCCAGTGTCACAGGTGGAGGATTAGCCTATTGAGCTGTGGTGCCGGCCAAAATTGTTTTCTAAGAATAAAACAAAAAAAACTATGATGATCAAGAGCAAAGGAGAAATATAAATTATAAACAGGAACAGAAGAAGGGACATCATTTTTGACAATATAGAAATTAAAACACAAGGTGATCCTATGAGAAATTTTATGCCGAAATCCTAACAGTATCAATGAAATAGATAATTTACCAAAACTGACTCATGAAAAACAGAAATGTTCAACAGTCCTATAACCAGCAGAATAGTTGATTTGGTAATTAAAATCCATGACACAAGAAAGCCCAACGCCTATGGCTTCGCTGCTAACCATTATTAAATATTTAAAGAAGAGCTTTATTCTTATCTGCAAAACAGCAGAGAGGATTGAATGTATTGCCACTCATTCTATGAAGCACAAATATCAAACCAAAGGAATACATAGCAATAAAAGAAAAACATTATTATTTAAAAATTTGAGGGTAATTCAAAAAGTTTATGAAAAAGGAATTAAAAGTTATGTTTCTTTTGGTGTAAGAAAATATTTGAAATCTATGAATCATTTTTCGTAATACAAATTTTCCATGACTTTTTGAAAATCCCATGTATACATGGATTTCACATTGTTTTCTCCAAAACAAATGAACCTTTGATTCCAGTTTCCATGAACTTTTTGAAGCGTGCTTACAGACTAAAGATAAAACCTAATATTAGAACACTTAATCTAGTAATTTATATTGTACATCATAACTGATATGTACCCCAGAGATATAGGTTGGTTTAATATCAAATAACCTGGTCCAGCACTGTGGTGAAACAGGTAAAGCCACTGCTTGCATGCCAGCATCCTATATGGGCACCAGTTTGAGTCTCGGCTATTGCACTTCCAATCCAGCTCTCTGCTATGGCCTGGGAAAACAGAAGATGATGACCCCATTCCTTGAGTCCCTGAACCACTGTGGGACACCCGGAAGAAGTTCCTGGCTCCTGGCTTCAGATGGGCTCAACTCCAGCCATTGTGGCCATTTAGGGAGTGAACCAGCAGATGGAAGACCTCTCTCTCTCTCTCTCTGCCTCTGCCTCTCTATAACTCCCTGTCTTTCAAATAAATAAATAAATAAATCTTTTAAAAATCCAATGATCATTATTGTAATGTATTACTAGAATAAAGAATAAAAACTACAAAATCATCTCAATGGCTGTAGAAAACCATGGATAAAATGCAATATATATTTATGAAAATTGATCACATGTATACAAAGAAAATTGAAAACGAATCTGGACGTGAACGAAAGGGTGGAGGGAGCGGGCAAGGGGGGAGGGTTGCGGGGGGAGAGGGAAAATATGGGGGGAAACCCATTGTAATCCATAAGTCATACCTTGGAAATTTATATCCTAAATAAAAGAAAAAAAAAGTACTATAGAAAAGAAAGTAGAGTTAGAAAGGAACTTTCTAAATCAGATAAACGCCATCTACAAGGCACATAGAACCAACATTACACTCAATGGTAAGAGTGAATCCTTTCCCTCTTAAATCAGGATTCCAAAAAATATGTCTGATCAACATTGTACAGAGGATTTTAACCAGTGAAACAAGGTGACCTAGTTAATGAATTAATTTAATAATAGCGAACAGTTGGAAAGGAAGAAGTAAAAACTTTTTATCCACAGATGACACAACCCTGTACATAGACAATTTTAAGAATTTCTCTCTCTCTCACACACACATGCACCCCACCTAGAACAAATGATTTCAATAAAGTCACAAGACACCAGAAAAATACAAAAAAAAATCATTGTATTTTATACTAGGCAAGAAAGTGAAATTATACAATAATATCTATATCATTAAAAAGAATAAGAATAAATTTAATAAAAATGAAACACCTGTATATTAAAAAGTAAATGTTGTTGCTGAAATAAGAGGAAGGAGAGGTAGTAAATGGAAAGGCATTCCATGTTCATGGATTGGAACAGTCAATATTGTTGAGAGAGTAATTCTCTCCAAATTCATCTGCAGGCTTAATGCGATCCATACCAGAATCTCAGAATACTTTGCGAAAACTACCAAAATAACCCAAACGTGTATGGAATGCAAGGGCACAAAAAGGAATACTTTTTAAAAATTAAGAACACAACATACAGCTTCTCTTCTGGTTTTAAATTATAAAACCAATACAGTGTAGTAGTGGTAGGATAGACATATAGATTGGTGAAAGAAAGTTGAGAACTGCTAAATAAATTACTACATTTATGATTCAAGACAATTAAATAGTAATAGGATAGTCTTTTCCAGGTCAATCAAATGTCCAGATGCAATATCTAAATCTAAATCCACACACTATATATAAATGAACAGAAAATGGGTTCTAGTTCTAAATGCAAGAGCTAAAACTAAAACTAAAATAATTCTAGGGGAAAATCTTCATGACCATGGATTAGGAAAAAAGTATGTAAATAAAACACCAAATTCATGATCCGTTGATAGGAAGAAAAGATAAGGTGATATAGGTAGGTTTTTTAAAATTGTGCTTCAAAAATATTAAGCAAATTCAAATGTAAGTAATGGACTGACAATATTTCCAAATTACATCTATGATAAGCCTTACATCCAACATGCATAATGGTCCACTACAGTTCACTGATAGAAGCTCAATTTAGAAACAGCAAAATATTTGACTAGACACTTCACCAAAGAACAATCTGAAATTTCCTTAAAAAGATAAATATAAAAACTACCAGCCTTGGGGTGGGTACTGTAGTGTGATGGATTAAGCTGCTGCTTGGAAGTCTGGTATCCCATATTGGAGTGTCAACTTGAGTCCTGGCTACTCTGTTTTTAATCCACATTTCTGCTACTGTATCCTGGGAGGCAGCTGATAATGGTCAAAGTGCTTGGGTCCCTCCACCCACATCGGAGATCCAGACGGAGTTAAAAGCCACCAGCTTTGGCCTGGCCCAGTCCTAGCTCTTGCGGACATTTGGGGAGTGAACCAGTGGATGGAAGATCTCCCACTCTGTATATGTTACTGTTTCCTAGTAGATGTAAATATTTGCAAAAATTTTAAAAATTAAAAACCCTACAACAAATCCAGTTATTTCATGTCTAGGTACCTAACCAATATTAATAAAGGCACATGTTCACATAAAGATGTGTACACAACTGTTCATAGCAGTATTACTCATAGAAGACAAAATGTGAAAATAATTTACATGACCTTTACTTGTATATGGTAAACAATATATGGTATGTCTACACAACAGACTTTAGAAATTAAAAAAAAAAATTACTCATACACTCTACATGGATGAAGCCCCAAAACACTATGCTAGGTAAGAGAAGTTAGATGCAGAAGACTACATTATCATGTAATTCAATTCATATTACATGTCAAGAAAAGTCACACTTACAAAGACAGAAATCAGGTTAGCGACTGCTTGGGACTTGAAGCAGGACGAGGAACCAAAAGCACAAGGGAACAGGAGACTGTGTGGTATGATCAAAATGTTCTCAAATGAGATTGTGATAACTGCACAACCCCATAAATTTACTGAAAATCACTGAGTTGTATACTTAATAAGGGTGAATTTTACGGTATGTGAATTATACTTCAATAAAGATGTTAAAGAAATGAGAGAAATGGACTGAATAACCTTAATAGTTCTTTCTCCTTTCAAAAGTCTATGCTTTAGTCTTCACCTACACATAAATTTTAATACAAGAATGCTATGATAAACCATTGGTGTTACTGGACAAGTCAGGCTAAGAAACAAGTATGAACCTGTAACACGCAACAAAATCTAGCTTTGCAATTTCATTCTCCACACAAAAGGTCAGTGGGAGCTGAAATTTACAATGATATGTCTTAGCTAACCAACCTCTCTTCCAAGGCTCTGGGAATTCCTACTGCTATTCACTCTATGCCCATCCAAACAGTTCTCAGAGCAAACAAATGGGAGGAGGGAGATACATTTTGGCAGCTTATTTTCAGAGTGTAGACATGTACAGTTTTACCTGACCTCTGACTAGCTCTGTGACCTATCACCTTCTGTCCTTTGTACACTTGTCTATTAGACGTTTATTGGCAGGTGAAATTTGAGGATGGTAGATTCTGGGTCCTGCGTGCTTAGAAACGAGATGGAGAAGACAAATACTAACTGTTCATCACAGTTCAATGAAGTGAGACAAGGGGGAGGAGGAACTCTCCCAGGGAAGGATTCTGAGAAGAGGGGAGGCTACAGAGCAGTGTGAGGGCTGAACAAGATCAAGTGTCTGGGGTGTGCTTTCGGGACAGTGCTTTAGAAAGCTGGTGGAGGCAGCATGATGGCTGCAGGCTCCTTCGCTGCAGTCGTACTGAGAACAACACACAGTGCCCTTGTGTTTCATTTGTACCCATCTCCTGTGGCTGAATTGCATTGGATAAACTTAATAAAAAAGGGATTTTGTGCAGAAATTAGGGGAAGGACAATGTTGTATAAAGGATCAATTCCAGTGAAGAATTCGTGTAAATTTTACTTATTTTCACATGAAAGCAAAAGTAGACTTACGAAGAGAACCAGGACAACCATCTGGTGATGGCTAGGGCTTCAGGTCCTCTTCCTCAGTATTTACAAAAACATATAACTAGCATTCACTAAGTGTATGTTGGGGTTGAGATGCATTTTTTTACATCGAAATGTAGAAGACGTGGGTACTGCCTACAAGTATTTTCCCTCAACCATGACTCCTCTCCCTTGTAATATCATACATCCAGCCTATAACTAAATACTGCGGCTCCCAATTCAATAGAGATACCCAGAATGTGACCACTTCTCATAGTCTTTAGCTACACCTCTGGACCAAGCCTCTACCTTGTCTTGATTGGATTATGGCAAGAGCTTCCCATCTCTTCTCCCGGCTTCCACTCTTGCTCCTAACAATTTATTTTTAAAAGAGGGGCTAGAGTGATCATTTATAAACACTAGACTTATGGCTAGTGTTGTGGCGTACCTGGTAGGGCTGCCATTTACAACACCAGTATCCCCTGTGGGTGCCATTTCAAGTTCTGGCTGCTCTACTTTCGATCCAACTCCCTGCTAATGGCCTGGGGAAAGCAGTGGGAGATGGCCCAAGTGCTTGGGCCTCTGCACCCATGTGGAGATCTGGAAGAAGCTCCAGGCTCCTGGCTTCAGCCTGGATCCACCCTAGCCATTGTGGCCACTTGGTAAGTGAACTAGTGGATAGAAGAGTGTGTGTGTATGTGTCCCTCTCTCTGTAACTAATAAATATATCTTAAAAATAAATGAGCATGAGACTTCTATGCAAAGCTCTCCTAGCACTCCCACCTTACTAAAAATAAAAGGCAACATAAAAGCCCACCCACTCTTGGGAACTCTGACTTTACTCTTCAGTTCTCCAGCGACAGGTGCATGCTTGAACACCTAGCCATGCTTCCATCTCAAGACCTTTATATTTACTATCTCCCATGTATGGAATGCTCTTACCTTGGATACACAGAACCCTTAGAAAGTCTGCTGCTTCATCTCTGTCAGTGGAGTCTGACTTGATGATTGTACTTAAAATATCTATCCCAACCTGCAGCATCCTGTTATACTTCCCTGCCTAATTTTTCTTATAGTCATTTAGCACATCTAAGAGGTTAAGTCATTTCACAAAAGGATTGTAAGCATTGTGAATGTCAACCTTCCTTTGAGAAAAAGCAACTAGAAAGACAGGAGGCCAGTAGGTGATATTTGGGTGAATGACCTTGATCCTGTGACCTTTTCTAAGGCAGCACCAAACTTAAAAGCAAAGTTGAGGTTGAAGCTCTGACCCTGGCACGCTCAGTCTGACATGCTGAGCAAGTTACTCTACTCACATCTAACATGGGATAATTCTGACCATTGCAATGAGACACAAAACAGAAAAAATACATATTTTTAGAAAGGAATGTAATTCATCATCATTTGCAGATAATATGACTGTGACCTAATACATTGAAGGGAATCAACTGAAAGGCTTTTAAAATTAATGAAAGGATCCAGGAAAGTGGTTTGATAGAAGATAGAGATAAATAAACTGTACACCATGAAAAACAAGCTAGAAGATGTAATGGAAAAATCCTTTTCAAATAGAGTCCTTTAAAAATAGCTGGGGATAACACAAATGAGAAATGTGCAGGACCGACATTGGGAGAAAAGTTCACTGAGTAATATTTTAGAAAAATCTTCAGCCACTAGCAGAGGGCTCGGCAGACTGGGTGTTAAATAACTGTGCCGAGCTACAGATGAATAAATGAACAGAAATGCTGATGTCCTAGGTGAGAACACCACGTAGGATAAAGATGTCAATTCCTGCCGAATGGATGCACTGTTTTCACTGAGAAAAAGAAAACTGTATAAAATATGGGACAGTCAGGTGATAAGATTTGTTGTTTGTTTAAAATAGTGAATAAGGTTGAGATCTTAAAAAAATGAATCAGGGTTAAATTATAATAAACTGGAGTTTACATATATATTTTTATTTTTTAAAAATTTATTTGAAAAGCAGAGTTACAGAGAGGCAAAGAAAGAGAGGAGATAGGAGAGAGGGGAGAGAGGGGAGAGAAGAGAGATAGGGGAGGGAGGGAGGGGGAAAGAGGTCTGTCATCTGCTGGTCCACTCTGCAAATGGCTGCAATGGCTGGAGTTATGCCAATTCAAACCCAGGAGCTTCTTCCAGGTCTTCCACAAGGGTGCAGGGGCCGAAGGACTTAGGCCACCTTCTACTGGTTTCCCAGGCCATAGCAGAGAGCTGGATCAGAAGTGGAGCAGCCAGGATTTGAACCAGTGCCCATATGGGATGCTGGTGCTGCAGCTGGCAGCTTTACCTACTAGACCACAGCACCGGCACCTGGAGTTTATACTTTTAAAAGATTTATTTATTTGTTTGATAGTCAGAGTTATGGGGTGGAGGGAGGAGGTGAGAGCTCCATCTTCCATCTGGTGGTTCACTTCCCAAATGGTTGCAAGGGCCAGAGTAGAGCCAGAAAGAAGCCAGAAGCTTCTTCCAGGTCTCCCATATGGGTGCAGAGGCCCAAGCACATGGATCATCTTCTGCTGATTTTCCCAGGCTCATTAGCAAGGAGGTGGATTGGAAATGGAGCAGCTGGGACTTAAACTAGTGATCCCAGCATTGCAGGCAGTGGCTTTATCCACTACATTACAATGCCAGCACAGAGTTTATTATATCAATAACTATACTTAAGTACGAGTTAGACAAAAATGGGATAAGGCATTCTCTATCTCTCTGTGTGTGCATATTTAAGAAAGAAAGAGAGAGGGAGAGATTTATGTATACAAATACAAATAATGTAAGTCCATGGAAAAGGGAATACTGTTGAGAAAATTCCACAATTATGCAAAAAAACAAATTTAAGAACTCATCACATTTGAAAAACCACAGGATATTTCAATAGCTCACAATTCAATTTAGTTTATTAAAAATAATTCAGGATGTCCATGCCAATCCAATATAATATACAGCTCTTGACTGAGGCTGGATGAGTCGGTTAAAGCCTTAAAGGCCAATTCATTGGAATGGTTGGGGATACTGAACATGAGCTATGTGCTGGACACTACTGTTGCACAGACTTTATATTTCTCAAGTGTGATGTTTTCCTTGCAGCTCTGTAAAGGTTAACCTTTTCCTTAACAGGTATAAATGAAAGATTTTGGATGTTGTGATTACTACAGCTCACCCTCCAACGATCCAGCAACCATTTGAGAGAGGAATAAATAAATATGGCGAAATGCTTACAAATGGAAAATCTGGGAGAAGGATATATGGGTTTTTTGTTTTGAGTACTATTCTTACAACATACTGTAAGTTAGAGATTTAAGACACAGATAATGTTGGGTACAGAAACCCTTTTTAACATAGAACAATTCACAAAAGACAAAAAAACAAGGCGCCTAATATATAAATTTGAAATGTCTTAATATAATAATAAAACTAAAACAAACTGGAAAAGCTATTCTCATTCTACATGACAAAAAATAAGCAATATTTTAACATTTAAGAGATCATATTATGTATGGAAGATAAAAATGACAGGGAGCACACATAAAAATCAATAAACTGCTTGAATAAGTAAAGGTATAGACTATATCCTCTGTATATAATGAGATAGAAATAGACATTATTAAACCAATAAAACCTCCAACTGGGGAAAATAAGAACTTTCCTTAGTAATTCTCATATCAAATAGGAAATCAAAACCACAATTTAATATACTTTAGAAACTATTAGGGTTAGAACAATGATGTTTAATGTTTATGGGATGGGACTAAACCCATTTTCAGCATCTGAAAAGCCATTGTTATTAAACAAAAAAGAATGACAACAAATTAATTAAGCATTCCATAAAAAGAAAATTAGAATAAACAACACTGGAGCCAGATGGCTTTTCCAATGAGTTCTTTCAATCTTTCAGGAACTGATAATTCCCATGTTATAGAAACCATTACATGCAACAGAAAAAGAATGAAAGTATCTCACATTGTTGCAAATTATTTCTCTAATATACCATTAAATTATTTTTCCATAAGCAGGTCATTTACCCCAAGTACACATGATAGATTCAGTGATAGAAAATCCAAGATAATAATCACATAAATAAATGCAAATAGAAAGCCAAAATGATCAGACCAGTGGATGCCAAGAAGGAATTTGATAATATTAAATACTCATTTCTGATTTTAAAGGAGTCACAAAGATAACCTGTAGAATGGAAATATTTTCCTTATCATTTTTTTGAGTACGTGTTTCAAATTTTAACATCACACATAAGAGAAATTTGCTGGAGGACTTGCAGGGAGTTGGACAAAAAGGTCAACTATCAATATTATTTGGCAACATTGCCCAGGAAGCTCTGCCCAACACAACAAAATATAAAACCCAAATAAGAGTGACTGCAACCAGAACAGGAGGACACACGGCTCTCATCATCCACAGATGATGGTCAACCAAGATCATAAAGCTTAATTAAAGAAATTCACAAGAGGTCTCAAAAAACAGGATACAGACAATCCACACACATGGCTCACAAATACACAAACCCACACAAAGTTCCCTACCTACCAGCTGGCAAATACAAGGAGGGAAAGATGGCTGAAAATCCCAAAAGCTTAGTCTTGGTAATGCAAAAGCTTGAACAAGGTAGATGTGGATGCCATCAACATGACAGAGTCAACCTGCAAAGTAGTCCAGTGTCAGGTGACTGGATAGGCCTGCCCCGTCACTAGGAGAAAGCTCATGTTCATGTAACATTCCAGGTTAAGTATCAGCTTCAATACAGCTTAAACCATTTCCCCCAGGGATTATTTAGGCAACATGATAAAGTGATTTTAAAATTCATAGAGAAACACAAGTGGGCGAAAATAGCTAAGAACATTGTGAACAACAAGAATCATTAGGAGGACCAGATATTACAATGTTTTGTAAAGCTATAATCACAGTGGATGGCACAGACACAGTGGCCAACACAGAGGCAGAAATAGTAGAAAAGTGTGGGCAAACCAAGACTATACCCCCCCCCCCACACACACACACGAAGGCACTTCAAAAAGTTACTGGAAAATGGGGTTAAAGGATAAGTTTATTTAGGTGAAAAATTTTTGAAATCCATGCATACTCATAGTGTTTTTATAGTGCACATTTCTCATGAACCTTTCAAAGTCCAGCTCATACACGTATGCATGCATGTATAATGAGTACACACACACACACGCAGCAGCATCACAGGTCAATAGGATTATTCAAATAAACAGTGTGGAGAAAATCTGTTGACTAGTTGCAGAAATAAAAGAATAAATACCCCATAGATACGATTTTTTCATAAAGGGTTTATTTATTTGGAAAGCAGAGTGACAGAAAGGAGGCACACACACACATACATATACAGATCTTCTATCTACTTTTAACTCCCTAAATGGCCTTAACAGATCTGTTAAGCTGGGAACAGCTAGAAAGTCCATCTGGTCTCCTATATGGGTGGTAGGGGCCCAAATCCATGGGCCATCTTCCACTGCCTTCCCAAGAGCATTAGCAGGAAGCTGGATCAGAAGCAGAGTACATGAAACTCAAATCAGCACTCTGACATGGGATGCCAGCGTCAGAAGCAGTGGCTTAACCCACTCTGCCACAATGCCATCATTTTCCTCACCAATAAATATCATTAAAATGTCTGTTATAAAACATGACACTAGTAGAATGTAACATTGTAAGGGACTATTAAAACTATGTGAAGCCCAATAATATATTAGAAATAGGCTTAATACATTTTAATTGACAGATGGATTTCTCCATATTGATTATATGGCATAACCTATGCCTAACACACTTTTGCCTTGCAAAGCAATATTGCCTATTTAATATTTACTAAATATTCCCCAGTCCTTCTCGAAGTACTATTTCCTGAATCTATATTGAAAAGTGCAGTTTCACTTAATCAAGAATCTAGTAGCAAAGGTGTGATTGTGGCACAAGTGTTAAGTCATCGCTTGGGATAGTCTCATCCCACACTGGAATGCCTAGTTTGATTTTGGCTCCCATGATGCCTATCTAGCTTCCTGCTAATGCACATGCCTGGAGGCAGCAGGTGACTTCTCAAGTACTTGGGTCCCTACCACCCATGCAGGAGACACAGACTGAGTTCTGGTCCCTGGCTTTGGTTTGCCAAGTACTGGCTTTTGCAGGCATTTGGGGAGTAGATCAGTGAATGGAAGATCTCTCAACTTTTTAAATAGAATGAAAATAAATGACTCTTAAATATGAATTCAGTAATAAAGGTGGGCATTTGGCTTAATGGTTAGGATTCTGCTTGAGACACTCATATTTCATATCAATGTGTAGTTTTGGGTCCCAGCTCCACATCTGATTCTGGATTCTTGATAAAACTCATCCTGGGAGGCAACAGACAATGGTTGAGCAATTTAGGACCCTGCCACCCACAGGGCAGGCCCAAATTTAGTTCACAGTTCTGTGTCCTGGCCCAGCCCCAGCTGTTGCAGGCATCTGTAACATAAACCAGCAGATGGAAGATCTCTATGTCTGTCTCCTCCTCCTTTCCAAATTAAAAAAAAATCCAATAATATAGGAAAGAAAATTGACTCAGTTTACAATGACCAATAGTTCTATTAGCTAATGTTAACAGCTCATTTAAACAATAGCTTTCAACATGTTTGCAGAGACTTAATTAACAATGACTTTATCAAGCAAACAGTGTTAATGAACAACAGCTAGGAGAAGCAGAACTCTGTACAGTGTTATTACTCAGAGCCACAGCATCTCTCTCACCTAAGAATGTGTGAGAAATGCAGAACCCCAGGCCCGGAATCAGAATCTGTATTTTAAAAGACCATAGGTTAGTGCATTTGCACAATGAATTTCCCAAAAGCAGTAAAGTGCAAGAGAACACATTTATGGGACTCAAAAGCATTGTAGTTTGTGTTTTGTTTGTAATAAACATTCAAAGGCCTTCTCTGGACCTTAGTGTAGGGTCAGGCTGTTTCTGTCACCCCAGGCCTCCCCATACTGTCCCCCTCCTTCAGGTCCCGGAGGCTACCCCTTTCCCCTACTGCCAAGTCCTCGCTGAAATGTCATTGCGGTTTTCCGAAGTCCCTTTATGTGGTGAGGGAGTAAAGAAAACAATAAAGTTGAAAGAGACCAGGTTCAATAGGAATTCAGTCTGCAAACTTTCCAGTGAAAACCCACAGTGAAGCTTTGACACAGGCAGTGCACCACACTGGCTGCTTTTCAAGAGTGATCCGTGGGCTGCCTGGGTGGCTCTTCTTGCAATCAAGACACATGATTATGGGAAGGCCAGTGTTAGGTGAAGCCCCTCCAAACAAGTTTCACAAGACCAATTGCAATCAATTATTCTCCAAAAACCCTTCTAAGGTAACCAGAATGATTACTAATTAAGCACTAAATTAATCATGATAGCTGGCATCCCAGTGCCTGATAGGGCAAATAAATGCTGAAGAATTATAACCAATTAAAACACAGTTCCTATGGGAAAATGTAAACCACGGGAAAGGTTGTTTTCAGGAAGGCAATGGACGGACACTCATGTAGTGAAGGGAACTGTGGGTGCCAGGGCCCCAGACAACAACAGAATTGCTTAGGAGCTTGGCGTCCCACTGTGCATCACTGGGTGTGGGATTTGGGAACATGGACTTTGAACAGGCTCTCTCAGGTATTCTGACAGACACCAAGCTCCAGAGCTCTCTGGTGGAGAGCTGAACCTAATCCAACAGTATTCAAATTGTGGCCTGTGGGCCCCTTGAAGGTCTTTAAGATCCATTCACTGATTTTGCAACATGTAGAAATTAACACACAAAAAGACCTTTCTGTCACTTCCCGCCAAAATGGCTCCAGGTCTCATCACCTAATATCAATCCAACGAAACAAACTGATACAACTTTACAACTAATTTTACTTAGCAACTGATGGTGAAACAGTTGGCTATAACTTTAAGACTAGATTTACCTAGTAACTGTAACCACTTGCCAATGAGAACTCACCAACTCACATAGTGCTACAAATGCCAAAGGACTTTCCTTCAAGATGTCTCACATAGGTTTTCTCTCTGCCAAATAAAATCCTCAACCTTTCCTTTGTTCCTTGGAAATACCAGAAGTCACCTCAGCTTATTCATGTGTGCCCCAGATTGCAACCCTGTTCTTTGTTTATTCCCAAATAAAAGTTCCTTTATTGGAAATTCCTCTCTGTATTTTCCCTTGACCTTTATAAATCAAAATGACTTCAGTACTAAGACTTTATTTTCTTTTCCTACTATGTTGAGAATTACACGGGCAGCAAAGGCAATGGTGCTCAGCATGAAAAGGCAGTAGTACCCCACGGTAATCAGCGTTCTTTACCATCACATGCTCACGAAAACAAACAAACAAACCTGCCAATTTCACTTAAGAGGGCCCTTGATGAAGCAGTCAAAAATGCTAATATCAATCGACCTCAACCCCTGAGTGAACGTCTGTTTAATAGTCATGTGACATAACGCACAGCTCACATACATGACATCACCTGCTCCCTGGAGCACTGTGGCTTCCTAAGGAAAAACTTTTCTGTGACTGTTTGAGTTGCATGCTAAACTAGCCACAATTTTCATGAGGTACCATTGTGTTTTCTTTAAAGAATGACTGAAAGTGGTCTTTTTACATTTGGATGTTAGGTAAACACTTTCTCCAAAAGAAAGGAAACCAATCTATAAGCAGAACTGACAGCATCTGTCAAGGACACAACTGAGCTCCCAAGTGAAACTCGGAATCTGGAAAACAGACACTTAAACACTTTACTGATGAAATCGGTAATGATAGCTGCAAATGTGATTCCTGGATGCTATATAATGAAATATATAAATCAGCATTTGGGAGGCTTTACAACTCAGTGAACAGTCCTCAAATGACCCACAATGTCATGCAATTATGCAAAGAGATTCATTGACAGAACAAGATAGAACGATATATTTTTACATAACAGAGTGTGAAAGTGCACTGATATGATTTCATTGCAATTAGACTTTATGAAACTAGCACTCAGAGTTTTGGTGTAATATCAAAGAAGAATATCCACAATTATTTAGATGACTACTAAAATACTACTCCTTTTTGTCCAATTATTTATCTGTGTGAGTCAGGATTTTCTTTATGTAACACAACCAAAACAGACTAAACTCAGAAATGGATATGAGAACACAATTATTTTCCACCAAGTTAGACACTACAAAGATTTCAAAATGTGAAACAGTTCTTCGTGCTACTTTTATTGTTCTAGAAAATACAGATATATTATTTATATTAGTGTTTCATGGGATTAGTACTACCTTAAATGAATTGAAATATTTCAAAATTTAGCTCGAATGACTAATACAGTAAGTATTGGTCCACAAAACCCACATGCACAAAAGGGTTTGGGGACCATCATTGACTTTTAAGAGTGGAAAAGGATCTTAAGACCAAATGATTGAGAGAACCTCTGACTTAATCACACGTTTCCAAAACAAAGCTGTTACTCAGGGTTTCTCGATGTTGGCATCGTGGCATTTGGGGCTGGATAATTACCTTTTGTGGGGCTGTCCTGTGCATTCTTGGGTGCTCATCAGCATCCCTCACCCTCAACTCACTAACTGGATACCTCTACCACCATCATCCCCAGTCCCACAACCAATAATATTTCCAGATGTTGTCAGATTTCCCCTGGAGGAAAAATGAACCCTGGTTGAGAACCACTGCTGTAAGCAAATGGGAAAGGATGTAAAATGCAACCAAGTCAAAAAGTAAATGTTAAATGTTATGTTAAATGTTAAATGTTTATGTGGCATAGCACATAAAGCTACTGCCTGTGGCACCAGCATCCCATATGGGCACTGGTTCAAGTCCTGGCTGCTCCACTTCTGATCTATCTCCCTGCTAATGTGCCTAGGAAAGCACTGGAAGGCCCAAATAGTAGGGCCTCTGCACCCATGTAGGAGAACTGGAACAATCTCCTGGCTCTTGGCTTTGCCCTTGCGCAGCCTCAGCCATTGTGGTCATTTGGGGAGTGAACCAGCAGATGGAAGATTCTCTCTTTCTCTAACTCTGCCTTTCAAATAAATAAATCTTTAAAACAGTAAATGTTAATAACACAAAAATATACGGAGGATTTTCTTGCCAGTCAGCTATTATAAGTCAATGGAACAATTAGCAAAAACCAACATGACAGTATACTGCTTCAGGGACACAGTGGTGGAGCTGGTAGCACCAACGCAAACAGATTCATCAAACTGGGGGAAAAACCCATTTGGCATGGCTTTCAAGATTCGTAGGCATTTTTGAGGCCCAGGGGTAAAAAGAGCTCTGAAATCAGTATTAAATCTGAAAATTCTCACTCTGAACCTTACTAGCTATGTGATCTCCCTTAACTTATTTAAATGATAGCATCTGTTAAAAATGAAGATAATAATCATGTCTCCATCAATTACTATTCTGAGAACTGGATTAGATAATAATATAAGTGAACCTCTAGTTAAAAGTAGAAGATTTACTGTTTTTCATTTACCTCCTCTCTCTCCCGAGATCCCACTAAAATGACAATGAACAATAAAAAACATAGACATCCACAAGGAAAAGGAGAGCAGGAGAGGGGCCTCCAGTGGACGAGTGGCTTCAACCAAATCCTGGAAGACTAGAAGGCACCGGAGAGGTGCTGGCGGGACAGGATACAGAGAGCCCGGTCACTGGGGCAAACACTTGGCTAGTGGCTAAGATGCCCGCGACCCACATCAGTGCACCTGGGTGTGAGACCAGATATTCTCCCCACCCCAGGCACCTACTAATGCAGACCCTGGGAGGTGGTGGTGATGGTTGGGTCCCCGCCACCCATGTGGGAGATGAGGATTGAGTTCCTGGCTCCCAGCCTCAAACCCAGCTGAAGCTAAAGTGAGTATTTGTTAGGTGAACCAGAGGAGGAAAGCTCTCTTGCTGTTGTTCTTGCTGTCACTCTCACTTTCTCTCTCCCTCTCAAATTAAAAGAAAAAGGGGCCAGCGCTGTGGCACAGGTTAATCCTCCGCCTGAAGTGCTGGCATCTCATATGGGCGCCGGTTCTAGTCCCGGCTGCTCCTCTTCCAATCCAGCTCTCTGCTATGGCTTGGGAAGGCGGTGGAAGATGGCACAAGTGCTTGGGCCCCTGCACCCACGTGGGAGACTGGGAAGAAGCTCCTGGCTTTGGATCAGCGCAGTTTCGGCTGTTGCAACCATTTGGGGAGCAAACCAGCAGATGGAAGACCTTTCTCTCTGTCTCTCCCTCTCACTGTAACACTCAGATAAATAAATAAAACCTTAAAAAAAAAAAAAAGAAAAAGAAAGCCAAATTGCAAAGCAATGTGAATAAACAGACTTTGAGAGAGACTTCTAAACTTGGGGCAGTCATGTATGGAGAGATTGAAAATGGGATGTGGGGTTGAAAACAGGGGGCTAATCAAAGTCTGGGTCTGAAACCATCAAACTCTTGAACCACAGGAGTTTTTGTCTGCTCCCTTCCCCCCACCCTACAGGGAAAGAGGCAGGGGGAAGTGTCATCTCAGGCTAATATGAACGCTCTCTTTTCCAAAAACACAGCACTTCCAGTCAACTTTAACACCTTTCTTTTAAATATTGACTCCTACTCTTTGTTTTAGTGTAGGTTCTGCTATTGGCAGTACAGAGGCCTAGCAATGGCTATGATGATGGAAAAATCCTATATAAAGAACTAGAAAAGAAGCTGGTAGGCTCCAAACACAAAGAAAAGATAAAAAAAAAAAATGGAAAGGTTGCTGGTATTATGGTTGGTTGAAGCTATGCATATATGCTGAAAAGTTGCATGGTACCCCATTAAAAGGTACAAGTATCAAATGTTAATCTAAACTTTCTCTTTTTAAAAAAATAAAACTGCCTCCATCCTCCAAGTACTCGCTATTGAGGCTTCCAACATGAAAGAGAACATGGAAATCAAATGGGGAAAATCCAGAAGAAAGAGACACAAACACAGTCTCTCCCTTCACACCAAAATAGTATCCAAAGGGAAGTTCAAAAAACGATGGTTTCTATAAACAAGCAGTGGATGCTATGAGAAAACAACTCAGAGAACAGTAAACAGCTCTTCAAGGGAAAAATTACAAACACTGAAGTTGTAAATAAGTGCAATACAAGGGTTGGTATTTTGTGGAAAATAAAAAAAAAAAAATTGACTCTCTTCTCTCCCCTCCCAAAAATAAAAGAAAGGGTATTTAATAATAAAACTGAAATGATGAAGTGCTAAGGGAGGAAAATGCATGAATAGTTTAATAAAGATATTACCAAAGAGAATAATTGCACATCTTACGATGAATTAAGTTTTAAAAAGTACAAATGACAAGACAGAGAATCAGAGGTAGCAGAGCCCAGTGGTTAAGAGATCCAGAGACTGTGTAGCAAGACTACTAACTACCACTAACTAGTTGCATGCTCTTGGGCAAGTCACTGCACCTTTCAGTACTTAAGTTTCCCCATCTGTAAGACAGAGATAATACTAGTTCTTGCCTCATAGAATTCTGAAGAGAATTAACTGAGCATATATATATATATATATATATATATATATATATGACTTAAAATAGTGCCTGGCAATTATATAATAGTATAATAAAAATAGTATACCAATTTGCTCTGAAGTGACCTGCTCTTATGAAATTATAAAATTAGCAATTGTGTATTTATTTAACTAAAAATAGTGGTATAACAACATTGGGACGAAGGAAGGGAGGTATGGGATGATTTTAGAGAGCCGAATTCTCATCCATCACAGCAGGAAGTTAATAGATAATGTCTGCAATCAATAACTTTAAAACAGCACACTGCATACTGACATTGCCAATTCCCGGAAGAAACGACAAAGAATTAAAATGCGGTTGCCTCCAGGGCACAGGACTAGGGGGTTGTAAACAGTAGGGTAGGCAACGGCTTGATATTTGATTTTCCAACCAAGTGCATTTGTTACCTTGAGATTTTTCATTCTTTTTAAAGAATGAAAAAGGTTAACGTATATGAATTGGCTGTCAGTGCCTGGCATATAAGAGTAGGCATTCAATACATTGTAGTTGCATTTTACTCATTTCAGTAATTCCACTCCTGGGGATCTTTCCTGTTTAAAGACACAATGCCAAAAGAAAAACATGAATAAATATGTTACTGCTGGGTTATTTATAACAACAAATAACTGGAAACGACCCAAATTGTCAACCGTATGGGAATGGGTAAGAATTATGCAAAAACTCGATGGGACGTTGTAAAGCAAGCACACAAACACGTTGTTTTGGATGGCTACAGACTGGTGAAAAGCAGCCACTCACATACACACGATGTGCTAAGACTAGGAAATAGGAGCCTGAGACAGCGGGTTGTCAGAAGAGAAGGGAAGGTGAGATGTGTATCTACACTCCACACGCCACCTCAGGCCCCCAGCTCCCAGCTGCTTGGCTCACTGGGCAAGGGCAGTTTCTTCCATGAACTGAAGAGCAGTGGTACAACCTGCTATACCTAAGAGCACATACCACCATGCAGGAAGAATGCATGCTAACAGTCTGCGTCCCCGACAGCAATGGTCTCGAGAGTTTTAGAGGCCATCTTCCTGTTCTCACTCAGATCCAGCGTGAGCAAACTCATGGCTCCCCTTAAGTCAGCCCAGAGCAAAAAGAATCTCAGAGAACCCATTTCTCAGCAGAAGTGTTGATGAAAGATAGGAGACAACAGTGCACAGATGGACAACAGAATGCATCTAAATCTGTATCAATGCCTACTGTGTTCTACAAGGCCTGAAGCTCCCAAAGATGATAGGAGGCAAGCAAGCTGTTTTCTCTGGGTCTGTTTTCTCTTCTGAGGAAACGGGGTCACTTTACGCTTCAGTGTAAGGGTGTGTGTGAAATGAAGGCATGCCTGGGAGGTCACCCGTCACAGGTATCAATACAGACCAGGAACTCAACAAAGCCCAGTTAGATCTCACTTTGGCTGTCTGTGATCTACTTAGAATCGTGCTTCTCAAATACTAGCACGCATTGTAATCTCCTGAGGTTTTGTTAAAACGCTGATTTCCCGGTGCCAGGCATTTGGCCAAGCAGGTAGGATGTTGGCTACGACACCTGTGTCTCATGTCAGGGTACCTGGGTTTGAGTCTTGGCTCTGAGTCCAGAGTCTAACTTTCTTCTCATGCACCTTTGGAGGCAGTAGTTACAGCTCAAGTAGTTGAATTCCTGTTACCCAAGTGAGAGACTGGGATTGAGTTCTGGGCTCCCAGCTTCCATCTGAGGCATTCCTGCGTACCGTAGGCATTTGATGGAAATAACCAACGATGGGAGCCACCTGTCTGTCTTGCTGCCTCTCAAAGAAAAGCTCTTGAAAAGCAACAACCACAGACTGGTGGGCTGGACCCTCAGGGTTTCCGATTCCCTTGGCAGGTGTCGGGGTAGAACGGAGCTGGGCATTTGCATGGCTAATAAATGCCCAGATAATACTGACTATGGAACCAAACCTCGAGAACTCTTGTCTTAGAAGCACATAACACAGCCCAAGTCTGGAAAAGACTGAAACTTCAGAGAAGGAAAAGAAAGGCAGAAGGGAAAATTCGCTAAGGATTCTTTATCTGAACCTTGATGGGATGTCCACATCAGCTCCACCTCCTTCCTAAGCTACCTTTCAACTGCCAGGTTTCAGACCTAAACCGAGCCTCCAGGTCATCCTCATGGTCTAAAAAATGACAACCCTTCCCTGTCTGCTCCGAGCCTACATGCAGATGCACAGGCCACCTTCTTAGGTTCCAGGAAATTATGCATTCATTATGGAGGAAATTAACACCTCAAAGCAAACTATAATTAGGAATTCTTCAATTCAGTTTATGCTTTTTCAATTAGGCACTCTATAATTTTAATCATGGGAGCATTAACATGTTTCTGTAATTTATATACCTGTGGTATAATTAAGCCTGAGAAACACATTACTCTAAACCTGAATGGAAGTGATTGTTTCCCTTCCCACTTGCAGGATTCCAGGTCTCTGGTGGGGAGACAGTACCAGGGTCAAGGGAGCCTTTTGTGAGTGGCGGAGGCCAATGAGAGAACTCCAGGATTCGGGATCATGAAGGCTGTTGGAGACCCTATGTTGCCTGTGAACATCTGGCCCATGTGTACACATCTGCCTCCCGACTCTTCAACTCCTACTGTGCCTTTCAAAACATTGCCACCACTGGAAACTGCTTTGGACAACTATTCTTGGAAACTAATTTCAATTAAGCAAGAACAGGGTGTCCTGGCAGGGGAGACATTATCTGAGAACTGTGGGAAGCAGATGGCTTTGAATGGAAGAAATTGAACAATAGGTTGAAAGTTAGCCTGGACTGGGACCAAACTTTTTTAAACATTGATTCCTCTTCCCACTTTTCTCTAACCCTGCTTCTCTCTCATAATTTCAGCTTTGCCTTTTAGCCACAAAGCAGGACCTGAATCCTGTGTGCAAGGTAGTTCTCTTGGGATCTGAGCAGCTCTGCAAATTCAAGGAATTCACAGGCACACTGAAAGTTTTTGTGCTTATTCAGACTGAACCTCTGAACTTTCTGAAGGTTAAAAACCTTCATTTTTTTCTTCTTCTTCCTGCTCTCCCTACAATAGCAAATTCAGATTTGCTGACTGCAATAAAAGGAAAAAGAACATAATCAAAACTGGCCCAGGGGGACAATGCATACAGATCCCAACCCAGCTGAGTGACGCGCCCATATTGCTGCAGCATTTTGGCACTCAATATATTTTGTCTGATCTAAGAAAATATAGAACTTTTTATAGAGTCAAAGTTGGAAATGGATTTGTTTCTCCCAGGCTGCTCTAGCCTTCCATAAAAGAATACAGATTTGCTCAGATTCTGATGTTCAGCCTCATCACACATCCGTCTTCTACCTAAGCCGCAACATCTGCATAGAAGAGATATATTCAGATACGCTATCAGCACGCAACAACACAGGATGAGTTATTTCAGACACCAGTCATTGTCATCACATAAGAAAATAGGGGTGTGTTTTTAGACCACACGTGGACAGGAATAGAGAAATAAGCTGGCAGAGATTCTAGTGCAGTTCTTGTGAGCTAAAACTGGTTATCCTCACACTGACACACACCGAGAGAGACACAGGAGTTCCTAAAGCTGTAAAACCAACAGGGACAGCTCCACAGGAAAATGAGAAGCAATTGTTTCCCTGGATCATGAGCTAATGCTGTCATCACAGAGCAATCCACCTGGTTTCCCTATCCAGGCTCCTTTCTCCCTGTGTGAGGCCACCTACAGAGTCAACCAGAAGCACACAGGTGTGGTCCAAGAGCCGCAGGATCAGCATCACCTGGGAGCCTGTCCAAAATGAGGGGTCTCAGGCCTGAGAATATTCCCTGGAGATCTGCATGCTTGCTAGTTTTCCAAGTGACCCTTTCTCCATTTTTTTTTTTTTTTGTATTTGTAACTGATACATAAAAAACTGTATGTAGTTATGGGTACCATGTGATGATTTGATGCACTTTTAAAATATATATATATTTATTTATTTTGCAAGTCAGAGTTAGAGAGAGAGTGTACAGAGAAAGAGTTCCTGCATCTGTTGGTTCACTCCCCACTTGGCCACAATAGCCAGCTCTTGGCCAGGCCGAAGCCTGGACTCAGTAATTTTCTCTGGATCTCCCACATGGATGGCAAAGGACTAAACACTTGAGCCACTTTTGGCTATTTTTCCTAGGCCATCAGCAGGAACCTGGATTGGAAGTGGAGCAGCTGGAACTCAAACTGGTGCCCATACGGGAAGCCAGCACTGCATGTGTGGCTTTACCGATTACTCCGGCCGTGGGATACACATTATACACCTGGGTCTGAGCCTCCATGATATTGCTCCCTGGCCTTTACCTATGACCTCAAATACGTACATCAATAACCTCTTTACAACCAAACCTGAGCCTTAATCTTTTTATCAACCCTCCTAGGTTCTAGACCAAAGCAGTTAAATGGATTTTCTGTCATGATGGAAAAGCTGTGCAATATGGTAGCCACTAGCTACATGTGGCTATTGAGTACTTCTAATGTGTTAAGTGCAGCTAATGGATTGAAATTTTAATTTACTGAATTTTAATTAATTGAAGCTTAAATAGCTAGTAGCTACATTATCGGACAGAGTAGATCTAATGTCTTCCCGCTGAATCTTTCTTGTGGTACTGGGACTGCTCCCTCCTGACCTGGCCTGAACACTTGCTTCTGTGTTTATAATCTCCGTAAATTGCTTCCTGAGCCTATGCCTGGGTGGAAAAGCATCACGCAGCAAACCCTAAGCAGCTAAATCCGGCAAAAAAAAAAATGTGATATATTGTGAGAGGAAGGAAGTACAAGTCCCTTGTTCCTAGTGGTGGCAACTTCAAGTTGTTGTTCTACCAAAATCCAGGGCTTTGAGGATCACCTCTCCCACAGCTGCTGAGAAGGCAACTCCCCGAGAAGCCCCAGGCTGTTGGAGTAAGCATGTTGCAGAACGCTCTTGGGATTAGAGCAAACTTCTTTGGATTTTAACTTGGCACAGACCCATGCACCAGCTCAGAACACTCTCCATGTATCAGGCTGCAGGTACGGCCTTGATGAAGGTCCACTGTGGAGTGTGACTTTTGGGCTGTTGCAGACAAGACCTGAGACAGAGCAGAAGTGCAAACTGCCATGGGCCCAGGACAGTGTTAGAAGGGGAAGTGGGCAGACAAAAACTGGAGAAGTGAGAACCTGGAGAAGAATCTAGCAGAGTCACTGCTGCTTTTGCAAAGGGTTCTACCAGGTCCCAAGGTGGAAAGGTTAACATTGTAAAAACTACATGTACTTAGACAACCCTTCCATCTATAGCACGACTTCTTGTTCCTTGGAATACCTGGCCCCACTAACTTTCACCTGGAATCAGCTACTGTCTGTCCAACACTACTCATACCCAGAGCTTTATCATGCCATAGGATTCCATTACTGTACCTACTTTGACCACACTGTTCTCCAAATACCACTTCCTGTCCTCCCAAACATTCTCTTTGTACTCTCCATCAATTCTTTAACAGCACTGATGTCACCTTGCCCTCACTATCCCTGTTACCTGAACATCAACCTTCACACATTTTTTCTAGCAAGCCTAGAACAGATGGTCCATTTTCAAACTTTTTTTTTGACATTGTCATCTCCCTTGTCCGGCACCAACTGATGTGCCTTTTTTCTTTTCTATTATAAATACCTATTTGTCCTCTTGGAGAAAATTAAACCACAAAAAAACTGACTATTCCATTTTTTTAAAAAAAAAATCATTCCTTCTCTGATTTTAAGAGAATTAGAATGCAGGTATCCTGGCATAGCATGGCTTTTTTTTTTTTTTTTTTTTTTTTTTTTTTTTACAGGCAGAGTAGACAGTGAGAGAGAGAGAGACAGAGAGAAAGGTCTTCCTTTGCCATTGGTTCACCCTCCAATGGCGGCAGCGGCTGGTGCACTGCATTGATCTGAAGCCAGGAGCCAGGTGCTTCTCCTGGTCTTCCATGCGGGTGCAGAGCCCAAGCACTTGGGCCATCCTCCACTGCATTTCCGGGCCACAGCAGAGAGCTGGCCTGGAAGAGGGGCAACTGGGACAGAATCCGGTGCCCCGACTGGGACTAGAACCTGGAGTGCCTGAGCCGCAGGTGAAGGATTAGCCTATTGAGCTGCAGCGCCAGCCTGGCATGGTTTCACTTTTACCTCTTTAGTCATGCTTCTCCATCTCCCATGTGGCTCCATCAGGGCAGTTCACAAAGCTGTGTCCTGGTCCTCATCTCTTCTAACTGCTCTTTCCCTGAATGACATCACCCATCCTTTCCATACTTCAAAGCCACCTGGATGCTAACGATTCCAAAATCCAAAACCCCTGCTCAGATGCTTCTCCAGCGCTACAGACTTTCGGAATTTAAATAGTCCTTATGGTAGGAGGTGAACATGACAACCACGTTATCCTTCCCCTCGTGCCAGTGAGAGTCCCTGCCTTCATCTCTCCAGATGGCAGACAGTCCAAAATAGAACACTCTTCTCGTTCTTCATGTTCTGTTGACTGCTCCATTTAAAACATTCTTCCCCAAACACCTGTTTTTCCTCCCAGACTTTAGCTTAAGTAATATAATCCAGAATACCAACATCAGAGCTGACTCCTGGTAAACGGGCCTGCTAGGGGGCGCTGCAGAGGCTTATCAGAGTGGGCCTGCCATGCAGTCAGAGTTCGCCAAAGTGAATACAAATGCACCTCAATTATTTGGTTGTCATCTTTCTTCCCCTTGGATTTCCTGATTTTTTATTTTAAGCAGTAAGCATGCTAGCCAATGGAATGAGAAGTAATGAAGAGAGTATCCCTTACAGACAGTAAAGAGCTGGGAGCCCAGACTGCATTCAGATTGGAGATTTATGCATGTGGGTATGAGTCCTCAGTGTCTCCTCTTCCTACACCCCTTCTTGGAGACTGCTGGGAGGAGGGCTTTCTGAGTGTTGAATTCCTCCTGGAACGTCATAATAGCCCCCTTGATGAAAGGTGGACGAGATTTCTCCAAGCTGCTCCCAGGGAAAGATCTGGGACCCACCCAACCAGGTTATTGAACAATGGCCAAACTTTTAACATGTAATTGATAGCTTGCTCCCAAGGCTGGCTTCCTGGGTCCATCACTCAGAAATTCCCATTTTTCTTTTGGCCCCTTGAACACACATAGGCTAATGTCTACCTTAATAAATGCTTTTTAAAAAATAAATGCTATGACATATATTTAAGGTATGCCACATATTCTGGGAGTCATCTAGATAGGAAAACCGTCACTAGAGGGGAGCAATTGGCAAATCCATCATCTTGCAAGGCTAGCCTTCTTGTGTGCCTGCTTTTGTGCCAAGCCTGAGCCCTGTTTCTAACTGCAGCACCATACTGACCCTTGCCCTTGGGTGCTTTCCTTGATAGTGGTTACTCGTTCCTGTGATTCCAACTGCATGTCTCATGAGGTGCCATGTTTAAAATGGGGGCAGTCCCAGGGAGAAGAGCCCTAGAGCTGCATGCACCCGACTATTCTGCACGCTTTTCCTAGTCTGGTGTGATGAAGTCCCAGCATCCTTTTAGGCCTGGCTACAAGGGTCTTGACTTACTAGGCTAAATTTTTTTGGAGGTTATGGGGGAGTGGCTCATCCCTGTCTATGTCCAATCTCACTCTATACACACACCAAAGTAGGACACAGAGCATCTTTCTCTTCGGACCCAGGCAAAAGAGGCCGAGACCTGAGGAACTAAACAAGGTTTAGAGAAAGAGTATCTCAATGCAATTGCAGTTTCTCAACTCTCTCAGTGTAGACAGGGACTCACAACCTCCTCAGCTACCCCATGCTAATAAATCTGCTACATTTTCATCTCTGCTTCCTAATTGGCACTGTAATGTGCTGGTGTCTGAGAATCAGATGGCAATGATTCCAATTTTGCTCACTGCAGCTCCACAGACCAGCAAAACCCTTCTGTGATTGTTTTATGCGCTCCCACTCGGGGCTTCACAGTTATTAAAGGAATCCTGGAGGAAATTTGGCAATCATTTGCTTTTCTTCCCAATAAAGTTTCTTCTTTCTTTAAAAGTTGGCTGGGTCTCCAATCCATACTGTAGCTAATCACTGCGCCTTTCAGACTCTGCACACTCAAAGAAGCTGCAAGTATCGAATGCAAAAAGGTCTTAGATTGTCATCAAGGAATGGAGAGAACTCTGCAAGGACCTTTAGACTCTTCTGCCATGCTATTCTCTGTTCTAGCGTTCAGCCTGTCCTACCCCTGAGCCTTCAAACTGCAGCTGTCACACCCCCATACCATGCCTCTAACAACCCAACAAGGCAGGGCACGAACCCTGACACCAAAGGTGGTCTCCCAGAGGTGCTCAGCACCTCCTGGGAAGTTAGTTCCTCACTCAGTTGGTTCTGAACTCCTCTGTGCCCACTGACCTCTCCCCCAGTGAAGCGTCCTTGAAGACTTGCCTCCCTCCCCGTTCCTCGGCTCAGAGAATTGTGCCACTCTGCACCCCACGACCCTTGCTGGGAGTCCTCTCTGCAACATCCTCTACCCGCCCTGAAGTGCAGTCACCATGCAGCCACGCCCGTTTTGCCTCCTGCATCACCACGATGGCTAACCTGGCTCCCTTCACTTCTCATCTGAACCACTGTTAATGATCTCCCAAGGGTGTTGCTCTCAGGCCCTGGTTTGCTGTCCAGACATCCCAGCTTTGTTTCATAAAGCTCCAGGCATCTGTTTTTCAGATTTTTTGCTTGTTTGTGTTTGAGGATTTTTACCACCCTGGAAATAGCTGCCTACAGTTGCTCTGTGTGTCGTATACTAGCCAACTCTTCACCAAAAGATCTCACATCGATGTTACAGGAGGCCCAGAAAACAGGCAGCAGCATGCAGCAGGGCTCAGAGAATAATCCTGACCATGGATACCAAGGGCTGGGAGTCACTCCTTGTCTCCCTCAACAGCTTGGGCAAACCCAAGGAACACAGCAAACTACTACCAGCTGTCTTTCACCTACCTTAGCCACCCTTCAAAACAATGTAGGATGTGTCTATTCCTATTTACCAACAAGAATCCTGAGGATCAGAGAAACCTGCTCTAAGAACCAAGTGGGGCCATCGAATAGGGCTGCTCTGATTGCAGGAAACTCTCCTGCCCTAGCTGGCCCCACTGGGAAGTCAGCCATGGAGGGAAGAGCAGCAGAGTCCTATGTCCGAGTCACTTCCTGCCCTCAAGGAGGCCATCCATCTGGAAGAGATGGAAAATGCAAGTCCCCGAGAGAGGAGTGGCCAGGGCAGACTGGAAGCTGGGCAGGGGCTGCTGAAGTCAGCTGTAAGCATGGAGATGGTCCTGGGTATGGCAGATTTGAGCTGGGTGGTGGAGAAGGGCACGCTGGGCAGAGAGAGTAATAGGAGCAAGGGCCTCATCACTCATGTTCCACACACACTGTAGGGCCAGGTCAAAACCCAGAGGGCAGGCCTTTGTGACCTGGCTCCTGTCTGGGTTTTTTTTTCCTATGCTTCTTCCTCCTCCTCACTCAGCTACTGTGGCTCCATGAACAAACCATGCACCTTCTTCGTTCCAGCTCTTGCACATGCTGCTTCCTCCTTTTGGGTCCAACTCCGTCCTCCTCCCCTAACTCTCCCTTGTTTCCTAAGTCTGAGCTTAGGCAACACTGCCTCCAGGAAGCCCTTCCAGCTTCCCAGCCCACAGGGCTCATGATGGGTACAACTGCACTGAACTAATCCCTAACCAAATACACAGGCTCACGGGCATTTCTTTTTCTGGTTGTCTTTCCTACAGACGCCCACCACCCGAAACAGGTGTCACTAATCACATATGGCTTCTGAAATATAAATTGAAAAATGAGATAGAAACTTGTTCTTCACTTGTGCTGTCCACTTACCAAGTCCTCAGTAGCCGTATGTGGTTTTTGGCGAGCATTATGAGGGGCACAAATACAGGACAATTGTATCATTCAGTAAAATTCGTCAGTGTTCTGTGACAGGACAGGTGGCAGCTGGAGGCAGGGGCTAGGACACACATCTCTGCGGTGCTAGAACCTTCTCTCTCCAGGTGGGTAAAATGGGTTTTCAGAACTAACTCAGCACATACTTCAGGAACCTTCCCCGTTTCCTTTTTAGGAGCACATACTACACGTCAGATACTGTCCTGCAAATAGGAGATCCAGGAATGCCATGCCTACAGACTTCTTGGTGCTCACAGCCTAGTGCGGGCCATATATAAAAAAAGCAAGCCCAAAGAGGTCATACAAACACATGTACAACACAATTAAAAGCTCAGGAAAGCACCATGAAGGATCCACGCAGTTCACGGTACAACGCGGTAAAGGGTAGAGTGCAAGTCAATGAAACCAGAAACAGGGGGAAGGCCACACGCCCACGAGCCTTGAATTCCACTCTAAGCCTGAGCTGGATGCACTGCAGAAGCAGTCACCCCTTTACGAACTTTAGGCAGGGAAGGTAACTTGATCCAGTTTGTTCTCCCAAAGGGCCTCTCCAGCAGTTCCCTGGAGGATGCATTGAAGGAAGAGAGGCTGGGGCAGACGACTGGCAAGGACATCCTGCCAGGTCAGAGCACTGGGGCTAGAGCATGGCGGTGGGGCGGCGGAGTCTATCCCAGGACTGGTAATGAAGTCAAATGGATGGACTTGGTGACTGATTGGATGGGAAGGGCACGGAAGGGCAACAAAGGCCATCCCCAAGGAAGCTGGCTGGGGTACGGGAGGTCTGCCACAGAATCTGGGGCTCTGCCCCCCGTCCCCCTTCAGGGACTGCATTACGGGTGATTAATGCGTGGCCAAGTTAGTTTCTTACAAAGGTTACCACAGATACATCAGCATGACAGGCAGGGCGTGGGGGAAGAAGGCTTGGCGTGTTTGTGTCAGAGCTGAATATTAGATTCTAGTCACTATTTGATTGATCTTTTAAGCAATTCTGGGATTCTGTCACTTAAAAACCAATAAATCTTTGAAGGCCGGGGGAAAGCAATGCAAAAGCAATAAATCTCCATTGTGGAGGATTAGAAAAATAGGCCAAGCTGCGAGGTGGTTCGGAAGGGGATGTGAGGGTGTGGGAGCTGCCCACCGCACTGTCCTGCACAGTAAGGCCTACCAGACACAGACCCAGGGGACTTGGAAGGGGCAGCAGGGTAGGGGCTGCCTTTCAGCTTTGCAAGGGGCCTGGCATCACTAGCAGGAGAGAAGACAGCCTAGCTGGGTGGGGCCTAGAGGCTGCGACTCAGGTGTGAGTTTGGGAAAGGTTCTACAAGTTAGGCGATCCCTGAGAAGTTGCCTTGCCCAGCACCTACCACCTAGTTAGCAGAGGTTCACCTTAGAGCATCCTCGCTTGAAACATCAAGACTGGGAAACGCATGGTTTCTAGGGGAGAAATGAACTCAGAGGAAGGGAGTTATGTCCATGATGAACAACTGGATTTCTGAGCCCTGAAACCTTGGACCAGCCACTTAGCAACTTCAACTTCAGTTTCCTCCTCTGAGGTTGAGATGTTATTTCCCAACCAACTTGCTTACCAGGCAAGACAGGATCAGATGGTAGAGTGCGAGTAAAGGAATTGTCGATTGTAAGTTCTAATCCAGGGAACTATCGATGGTAAATTAGGGTTCAGGGCATCCTGGACCCAGCGTACGTAGTGAGCTCTGGGAGTCCTGGGTTGTAGACTGCCCAAGCTGCCGTCTCCCCTGCTCCACCTCCCCAGCCTGCAGGACTCCCCAGTGGTCCTCTTTCCTTGGTGGTTCTCCTCTCTAGGGCCAGTCTCCTGGCCCTCTCAGCACAGTCACTGTCGCCAGTGGCTTCCTATGTCTATTCATCATCTTGTCTGCTTACCTGCTTAGTGTCCCGCCTCTGCACCCGACTCACAGACACATTTACTGGATAATAAGCCTCAAGAAGGCAGGCGTGTGTCTGTCTTGTTTCCTGCTATCTCCCCAGTTGCTTGGTTTACTTCCCTGGACATAACAAGTGGTTGAATGACATAATGATCAATTGCCTCCCATATGCACATCCTAGTGCCTGGCGTTCCAGGTGGAAAAAAGGCCAAAGTAACTCAAACTTACTGCAGTATTTCCACTTCTGTCACTGCAGCTGTTCTGAAAGTCTTGCTGGGTGACATTGGAGAGCCTCTTCCTGGCAAATGCCCAAGCAATGGTCTGAACTTAATTCCCAAAAGTGGTATATGTCCACCCTCAGTGATCCAGACCCATGGGAAGAAAAGCCACCAGACATTTCCAGACACCAACCATTTCCCCTTTGAGCAGTGACATTTAATTT
The DNA here is from genome assembly GCA_949820135.1 of Sylvilagus floridanus. NCBI lineage: Eukaryota > Metazoa > Chordata > Mammalia > Lagomorpha > Leporidae > Sylvilagus > Sylvilagus floridanus. Next base: position 113,916,563 of record OX463231.1, read on the forward strand.
TTTTGGATAGAAATGTCACCAAAACATATGCAAACCTGTCTCCTAGGGAGGTACACCGGTACACTGAAATGAGTGTGCACTTGGGGTCAGCGTCACTGTTAAATTCTGAATGTACCATTTGTTTGCTTTGTGACCTGGGCAAACTCACTTAGCTTCTGTTTATCTCAATATCCATGTCTGAAAAACAGAGACTATTATCAGAATATGTGAGGACAGAGATAGTGCTATGTACAATGACAGGCACATGGCACATGCTTGCTCACTAACTGTAAGTTCTCAGGCTTCTTCAGTTGAAGACTTTGGTAGACCAGGAGCAAGTCATGACCAGCCATAGTTGTGGGGGCTGCAGTTTGCAGATGCCTTGAATTCTTAGTCCCTGTGTGTGTTGTGTGGAGTTGCCCTACCTCTTTGCTCCCTGCCAATGTAATTTCTCATTGCTGTTGGGGGGACTTTCATCCCTTTCCCTCTCCTGAAATGCACTGCAGTCTGCATAGTTTTGTTCAACAGATCTGCAAGCTAAGAGGATGTAGGCTCAGAGGGAAAGTGGGAGAGCACCTGTTTCTGGAAACTGGGACAGCTTTCCCGCTCATTTCACTCTGGGCTTGTTAGAAGACACCTTTTCTGGGGGCAAAAGGTATTGATCTCTAGGGCCATGCAGCCCTGAGAACTTACATATTATATTTAGCCTCTGCGAAAGTGGCTGCTAATACTAGTCAGATAGAGGGAACTGAATCTCAGAGATAAAGCATCTTGACCAAGGTCACATAGCGAGATCTTAATCCAGGCTCACTGCCACCAAACCCACATTGCATCCATGCCCCCTCTCCTTCCCCTCTGCCCCCCAGCCAAAAGCCTGTAGGGGAACTGGACTAAATCGTAAGCCTTTGCAAGCCACACAGTGGGATGCCAGTGCACTGAGTTCCTTTCTTGACACTTTCACAGGCTTGCATCCTTGCAACAGGGTCTTAGGGTCAGATCTGGGCTGTGCTCTGGGTCAGCTGTACAACCTCGGGTAAGCTTCTTTCCTTCTTTGAGATATTCTTTTGCCATCTGGGAAGCTTTTCATATTTTCAAACAGCCACTAATGCTATTGTGTAAAAGAAGAGAGAACTATGAAAGGGAGGAAGGCGGTGTGGCCATAATGGAATTCAGGATTTGATAACTCGAAGACCTGAATTCAAACCTGCGCCTCCTACTTAACTCTCTGTGCACGCTGGGGGCATCCCTGCCTCTCAGTTTCTTCATTTGAAAATGTGAATTGTATCTCACAGGTATAGAGAAAACTGACAATGTTACATCAGTGTAACTGGAAGAAAAGCAGGGGATGAATAATGTGATTTGACTTAAGGGCCACCATCTGTTTTGGCTTAATACAGGTAGGCAGCCCTGGAACTACCAACACACAGACTACAAGACAAAAGCTCAGTGGTCAGATGCTCCACAGGCATTATCTACATCTGTCACAGGGCCTGAAGCCTCACCTGGCTTAGTGGGGAGCATTGTCCAAAATCCTTAGATTAGAGAGGAATTTTCAAGTTGATTGTGGCTGATTCTATCTGCTCTATCATCTCTAGTTGCTGGGTAGAATGAAGCTTTGGCCATCTCAAAAGCCTTTTCCCGGGCTGGCATCCCGGCCTCCAGTGCACTCTCCAGAGGCTCCTCCTGGTCTTTCAGTGCCACCTGGCATCTGAAACGCGCCTCCTGTTCTTACGCCGCAACTCCTCTCTTGGGCTTCATGTTAAGGCACTGCGGCACAGTGCTTAAGTTGCCTTAACCACTGGCATGGTGTATCGGAGAGCCAGCTGATCCCCTTCTGATTCAGCTCCCTTCTAAGGTGCTTGGTAAAGCAGTAGAAGATGACTCAAGTACTTGGGTCCCTGCTATCTATGTGGGAGACCCGGATGGAGTTCTAGGCTCCTGGCTTTGGGTTGGTACAGGCCTGGCCATTGCAGCCACTTGTGGAGTGAACCTGAAGATGGAAGATCTTTTTCCTCCTCTTTCTTGGTTATTCTGCTTTTCAATAAATAAATACATTTAAATAAGGCAAACAACTCATGGTTTCTCCAATTCTAGCTGCTTGTCTCTTCCTTGTGATTCCTGTCCTGGGCATTCTTGAAACTTCGACAGAATCTTTTTTAAAATGTTTATTTATTTGAAAGGTAGACAGAGACTTTTTGATCCATTGGTTCATTTCCTAAACGCCTACAACAGCTGGACCTGGCTCAAGCTGAAGGCAGGAGCCCAGAATTCAATCTGGGTCTCCCACATGCATGGCAGGGACCCAACTACTCGAGCCATTACCTGATGCCTTCCAGGGTACACACTGGCAAGAATCTAAAGTCAGAAGAGCTGGGATGCAAACCCAGGCACTCTGATATGGGATTCAGGTGTCCCACGTAGAATCTGAACCACTGTGCCACATGCCCACCCAACAACAAAATCTCACACGATATTTAAGACACAGTTCCGTGTCACCTCCTCAGAGAACTTTTCCCTCAGCTCTCATGAAGACCTGTGCACATCTCTACCAGGATGCACTCTCTATATTGTAACTGAACTATTATTTTATTATCTCAACTAGAGTTTGACTTTCTTTAGAACATGACTTATTCACGGTGCGGTCACTGTTATACTCTAAGCACTTAAACAGGGCCTGAGACAGAGAAAGTGCTTGGTAAAAATGTGCGTTAAGTGCCACCCATGTGGGAGACCTGGACTGAGTTCTGGGCTCCTGGCTTTGGCTTCAGGCATTTGTGGAATAAATCAGTGGATAAAAGATCTTTGTCTTTCTCTCTTCTGCCTTTCAAATAAAAACAAAATGTGTGTTGAATGAATCATTCTTATCTGCCACGTTGTGTACACCTTTCCTAGTGTTCAAGGCATGCTTGTGGAACTGAACGGAACTGAACCAACTAGAAAGCCAATCCACCCAACACTGCTTCATTTCAAGGGACTATAGTCCTGTTCCCTAGAGTTCTGAGAAAAACAACGCTCAACATTGCTGCCCTTGTGCAAAGCATAGCTTGTTTGAAATAGATGCCCATACTTCTGACCCCCAAGAACTGACACCAGCCAGCTTGGCCACTGTGATGGCTCTGCTGTCCCAGGAATCAGCCCACTCCTAAACTCCAGTGAGTTCTTGCTAATGTCATCAATGGAAGCTTGACAGCAAGTGACTTTGCAGAACTCTAAGGCACTGTGGCCCTAAAGTGAACCAGCCCCCAGATTTCCTCCCATTTGTAACCTCTGAATGGGTTGCTTTGAGAATTCAGCAAGTCTGTCTTATCTGTTTGCTACCAGAAGCCAGTAAGGTGATCTTGCTGGGATGTGTGTCCAGGCCATGTGATCCACTAAATTCATATAACTATTTTCCAGAAAGTTCTCTCCCAGACCATCTCAGGCCTTCTGAATACCCCATCATAGCGGGAGAGGATCCTGGCTCAAAAGTCCCCTCTCTTCCTCTGAGGAAGTCTCGCTCCCAGCCAGCTTTGCCCATGGCCACTGCCAATCACACAATTCAACCAGGAGAGCACAGAGTGCAGTGAAGGAAAACTGAAAACTCCAAATGAAGACGCTGCATCACCTGACAGGGGCTCCGCGGGACTGGGCCGGCTTCAGCATCACCGTGATGGTGGTGTCAGTTTCATTCAGTGGAGTGTCTGTGTCATACTCGGGCATCGATGGAGCTGGGGAGGTGACAGAGAGTGAAGATGAGTTCAGAAACAGACAGCAAAAATGCTCCCCTCCACACCCTCCTTAAAGACAGTCGAGGTGGCTGCAGAGAGCGGACGAGCATCACACAGCCTCTGAGGCTGATGGCAAAGGAGGCTCTGGCTTCCAGGTGGCCCTGAATTCCTGCCAGGTGCACTAGTCTTGGAAGTGGTGGCAGTGACGTGGCCAGTAACCAGCAGGAATCCAAACAGATTCCTGCAAGAAACAGAATTTCACAAAGACGTGGACACAGGGCCGACCTTGTCAGACGCATTGAAAATGTGCATTCAAGCGATGATAAACCAGGCTCCCCTACTTTTCTGCTTCCTGGGGCCCCTCCCCACCGATACCCGACTGATAGGAGTGCAACTAAATTTAATACTTTGAAAAGGTAATTTAGTCATTTGTATTAAGAGCTATTAAACCCCACATGCCCTTTAATTTGGCTTTTCAATTTCTGAATTTAATCCTAAAGTCATAATCCAAGCTAACAGATTAAACTTTACTTTGTAACCTGTTTACTGAAGCGTTATTTTATAAAAACATGGAAGCACCAAATGTGTCCAACCACAGGGGAATGTTTAATTAAATTATGTCCATCCACTTGACAGAACATTATAATGAAAATAATGTGGGAAATGCTTATGGGATAAGGATAAGTGGAAACATTAAGCTACAAACAAACTCCATGGCGTTTGCAAAACAATGTGCAAAATATGTTTATATGAAACCCAGAATTGCATGTATGAAATGAAAGTTGTAAAAATTATCTGAGATAATTATGCTTTGGTGTGGTCTAGCAATGGAGGGGACCTACTAGTAATGGCATTTGCAACCTGGGACCACCATGGCTAATGGACATTCATGCATTCAGTCACTCAGACAATTCATGAGAACCTATGTTGTATTCTCCTACTGGCAAAAGGAATATTCCTGAAAATAAATTTACAAATCAATTTGTAGGCAAGAAACAAGGGTACTTCAAACATTCATGGAAAAGTAGAATTAAAAATATGAGTTTATCTTAATGCAAAATCTTTTTGAGATCCATGCATGGTTTTTTCATAAAGTGCAATTTCCATGTATTTTGAGAACAAATGTGAACCAAAATAATATGAAGTATGTGATTTAATTCAACCAGATTGCCATTACTTGGTGAAATACCACCTAATTCATGTTTTTTTTAGACTTTAGATAATTCATTGATGAAGTTCCTTCAGGAGATGACAAAGGTAACCTTCAAGGGACTGCACTGTCCTAACTGCTCCATACCACACAGTGACAGTTGCCTCTGCCTCTTCTCACTCCCAGGAAAACAGGAATGGGGAGGGGGAGGGCTTTCTTTCTCTCCCTTTTATAAAAGAGATACCTGAAATTTTAGTGGCGATCCGAGTGGTAACTGGGGGCCCGAAGCCCTTGGCTGTGCTGGCCTTGATGGTGAAGGAGTAGGTGGTCCCCGGGTACAGGCCCACAAAGAGATGGTGGGTTTCATTTCGGAGCTTGAACACCTTCCCCCTCTGGCTGGATAGATCCGCGCTTGGGTCCAGTGAGCCAACAGCCTTGTAGTTGATCTGAACAACAAACCAGCAAATAAACAAGTGAGTGCTTTGCTCAGGAAACTGGAGCTCTTTGGAGGAACAGCAGAGAGCAAAGTCAGGGGCACACGAGCCCAGTCAGCAAGCTCCGCTCAGGTGCCCACTCCTGTCCACTTCACCTGTGACTCCAGCCTCTGAATGTCACAGTGCTGGCTGACACACTGGAGCAGCCCTGTACAACAGGAGCAGACTGTGGTCACAGTAAAGGAATTGAAAAAGAACTGGAATTCATTTTAATAATATACCTTGTTGAACTCCAGACATCCTTAACATCATGCCAATCTTATGATCAACACAGAAGCATTTAATGAGAAAGTTTATATTCTGTTATCTATATTAAGTCTTAGGAATCCGATTTTTTTCCCCCTTACAGCACACCTCAATGTGGATTAGCCACATTTCAAAAGCGTGGCAGTCTGTAATGGCTGGTGGCCACCATACTGGGCAGCACAGCCACAGTGCAGTGTCCAAGAGCAGTGGCCCGATAAGAAGCATTAGAAGGCTTGGTAAAAGCGCAGACCATGGGTCCCATATTCCACATGAACAGGGTTGGTTGGATGATGCTATCTAATGCTTCGACTTGTTTGTTTTCCCTAAAATCTTGGAAGAGTCAGGACATTTTGTTATTTTCACTTGAATGATGGATAAACTGAGACTCAACTGGAAGCAACAGGTATTAAAAAAACAGCACTTTTCAAACAATCTGTGGAGCACACCAAGTTTTGAGTCTTCCAATCCACTGAACACCCATTGTGATCTGAAGCCGAATACACCCATGAGTCAGCCTGTGAGTCCAGTAATAACTGGCTGAGGCTCTCTGCAATGATCCACACCACTGCCAACTGACATAGCAGTGTCCAGGTCTCATAAAAGTCGTGACGTGCCCAGTCTCCATCTCTGTACTTACCCTGCCATGAAAGGGTATGTCTAACAGTGTGTGAGAAACCTTATTAAAGGTAAGTTTCTTTACATTGGTCTCTGAATCGCACAGCTGCAAACACAGGATTTCTTACTTATATTATCTAGGTCGATCCATTAGAAAGCTTTTATTGAAGTATAAGATGCATACATAAAAGCACACAGCTCTAGGATTATTTTCAAACTACACTCAAGACTTCGTCTTCTACAGGCTTCCAATGCTCCCTGCTCACCCCAGCAGAGATGACCTGGTCCGACATCTAAGTGCATGGACAAGTTCTATTTGGTTTTGAGCTCTACATAAAGCAACGCCTACAGTCTGTGCTCATTGGTGTGTGGCTTCTCTCCCTCATTATGGCAGTGAGAGCCTCATGCTGCTACGTGATCTGTCTGACTCCAAAGACTGTGCTCGCTACTCTGCAACACCCTGCCAGGCCTGCAAAACAGTTCTCCAGTTGGAAACATTCCTTTTTCCTATTGTTCACTCCTGCAAACTCCTGTATTCCCAGCACTACACTGTGTGCCTCTTGGAGACCCCACTGAACACAGACCAGGCCCTGTCCTCAAGTGACTTGCACTCTAGAGAAATAAATCAGCTATTCTGATAGCTTATGTCACTTTATCCTTATACTTACAAGGATAACCAAACCCGGGTAAAAAAGGAACATTCTACTTTTACTTAAAAAAATAAGCAATTTTGGGGCTGACATTGTGGTACAGCAGGTTAAGCCACTGCCTGCAGTGCCAGCATCTCATATGTGAGCCGCTTTGAGTCCAGGATACTCCACTTCTGATCTATCTCCCCAAGTACCTGGGCCCCTGCCGCCCACGTGGGAGACCTGGATGGAGCTCCAGGCTCCTGCTTTGGCCTGGCCCAGCCCTGGATGTTGTGGCCATTTGGGAAGTGAACCAGTAGATGGAAGATATCTGTGTGTGTTTGTGAGTATGTGTGTGTATAACTCTAATTTTCAAATAAATAAAATAAATCTTTAAAAAAACAAGCAGTTAGCTGTTTCCAATAGTAGCAGCAAATATTTTGGAGAAAAAGGTGCTCTCTCTCTCTCATATTAAGCAGTAATGGTCTATCGGTGGGTGCCAATGGTGCTCTCTCTCTCTCATATTAAGCAGTAATGGTCTATCGGTGGGTGCCACAGCCTTAAGGACAGAAACCCGACTTTTCTGGAAGCAGTCTTCCCAGAAGGAGGGGCACAGAGAGCTGACGGACTCGGGTTGTTACAAGCAGAGGCCCAGAACGCACATCGTTATGCAGGTGAACATGAACGCTGGCTTAAGACTCTCTGGAGCATCTCCTGTGTCCCCCTGCCCCCCCCCAGCCCCTTGCAGAGGCAAGCATCTCCCCTCTATGCTCCAGGGCTTTCCCTGCAGGTGCTCTCTGTGAGTGCTTGGTCATTAGCATCCCCAGAGACTACTGGGCGTTGATGCATAAACGTCCTAGGCTCTCTTCCCGTGATACTCTACAGCAACCCGGGTCCTCTACTTGCTGGCCTGAGCACACAGTGGCCACTGGCCACCTGCTCTTCTCTTCCTCCCATGCCACCCCTTTATCAATGTTTCCTGAAACCTCCTAGTCTCTATCTGAATCGTTGTCTCAGGATCTGCAGCTGAGAAGTGCATAACCGAGACAAGCTGCCCAGGGAGGGGTCTCCACAGAGAATGGAACATGTCAGTGAAGAAAGATACAAGTCAGAGCAGAGCCAAGAGGCGAATAGGGAACGAGGAGGCCTGCAGTGCAAAAAGGTTGGGGCTGAGAAAAACCCAATGGGACCAGAGTAGCAAGTGGAGGGGAGGTCAGAGTCTGGCTTTCCCCAGTAGCAGAAAAAGGCAGATGCTCACTGAGTTCTGCCTGTGGCCACCAATGCCAGCACACCAGTAGGGAAGACACACCCTTGCATTCTTGCAAAAGACTCCCCCGTCTCCCTGCCTGGGCTGGTGGCAACCACACTGATATACAGACACTGGGAGGTAAAACTCATGCCTTATTTACTAGCCAATTCCTTTCCTGCGCTCCAAATTCAATCCAAAAGCGACTCAATTTCCACCAAGCTGTCAATATAATATACCGTGCTCCTCTGCTCTCCTAACCTTTCCTGGTATTACAGGATCCTCACTTACTTGTAATGAAACACTATGAATAAATCAATGTATGTTAATATAGCGTGTCTTCAATTTTTTATGAAGGGCTTCACCAAATCTAATTCCCACTGCTTTGTCAGAAACAGCCTTTGAAAAATTTAACTTGCAAGTTTTACAGAGTTAGTGGGGAACTGGGCTGGGGAGGGAAAGAAAAAAGGTGAGAAAAATGGAATGGGATGGAGCTGTGGCTGCAAATGCAGAATGCACGATGAATCTTGGTGTGGAAGCAGAGGCAAGGGAAGAGCCGTCAGAGCCATGGACACAACACCAAGGGTTAGCAGGCGAAAGGCTCCTGAGGCACACAGGCCAGCCCAGGGCTCCAGGGCTGGGCTCTGACCACAGGGCCCCTTCTCTGGCTGCCGACAGTGGGATCCCCAGCCAGACACCAGAGCCAGCCCTTCTGAACAGAGATCCAATCACGTCATTAAAAACAAGGGCTTCACACAGGTCTCGGGAATGAGTCTAATCTCAACCTGTGGGTTTTGTCAGCTGATTGCATGAGCTGGCTTCACCTGTGCTGACCCATCCATGGTGCTCCAAGCCTTAGGTGACACCTGAACAGAGCCACGGCTGTCTGCTTGGGACTCTTCTTCCTTCCCATGCCTCCCTTTTGTCTTACTGATGACCCTCATCCATAGACCGTGCCTGACATGACACTTTTTTTTTTTTTTTTTTGCCTCCCAGGCCCTCCTATTCTGTGTTCCTGGAGCCACTTGTCGCCCTTTGAGATACTAACTTTACCTCACATCATCCAATTACATCATCAATGAGTCCTTCTCCAGTTTACGAAACGTGATCAGCGAGTGAAATCTAACCTACCAGCTGCTTTGGTAGGCCAAGTTTACTGGAACACAGCCATGCTGCCCATTCAGGTATTGGTGATGACTGTGTTCAGGCAACAGCAGGATCAAGTGGTTGTGACAGAGACTCTGAGGCTAGAGCTGGCATTGTGATACAGCGGGTTAAGCCGTCACTTGCCCCCTGGCGTCCTATCAGAGTGCCAGTTCGAGTTCTGACTGCTCTGCTTCTGATCCAGCTCCTTGCCAGTGCACCTGGAATGGCAGCAGGAAATGGCCTCTGACATCCATATGGCAGACCAGGGTAGAGTTCCCGGCTCCAGTCTGGCCCAGTGCTGGCTGTTGCGGTCATCAGGCGAGTGAACCAGCAGACAGAAGATCTTTGTCTCTCCCTCTTTTTCTGATACTCTTCCTTTTAAATAAATGAATAAATCTGAAAAAAATTAAATAGAAACCCCGAAGCCTAAAATATTTACTCTTAGCCATTACTGAAAACGTTTGCTGACTCCTTTGTCTGATTTTAAGCTCCAAGAAGACAAGGATCTTATCTGGTGTTTGCTCAGCGTCTCATCTTCTTGCATGCATAAATGATTCAATCAACTGTACGGCTCGAGCAACCTGCTTAACTTCTCTGGGCCTCAGGTACTTCCAGGGTGAAATACTGATTCTGATTTCAGTTTCTGTTTTATGTTACAGAATGGCTCTAGGAGTCAGGCTTCAGGAAGTCCATGAGAGATTTCAGTTACTGCACCAAAGCTCCAGCTGCTACAGAAAAGGGGACACCTGGGGATGCAGAGGCTGCCCCTGTACCTGGTTGAAGTGAGGGGCAGGAGAGGTTGGGGGGAACAGGAGGAAACACATCCCCTGCAGGAGCCCCATCGGGAAAGGTGTGTATCCTAAGCAAGCATGAACTGTGCAGTGCTGGGCTCCAGGTGCAGGTGGAGCCATGGCAAGGTTCTGGCCTTGAGGAGGAGGTGATACAGTGGTGCATGTAGGTTATGGGACAGACCAAGATAAGATAGGGATGAGGGATGTGGCCACGACTCAGAAGCAGGTGGTTGGATGATGCAATCGTGACCAAAATAACTCCATTTTAGAGTACAGGTCCCCGGCACTGGCAGGGTACCTTGTGGGTAAACCATCTCATCTCATCCTTTACAGGTATCCCCACTCCTCATCTGTGGACTGTGAGGGGAAGGGAGGTGACACAGCAGAATACAGGGCGAGGATAGCAGAGAGAAGCACCAGAGGGACAGGTGACGACCAGAATCCGATGTGGTCTCTGCCACCTCAGTCCCTCGGCAGTGCTACCTCTCAGCAGGTGCATGGATGCTGGTGCTGAGGTTTGGCACAGAATAGCAACCAGGGGTTGGCCTGGGAGGGCTGCAGGCATATCTAACAATCACCCCGTTCAAGACATCTCCAAAGTGAAGAAGCACAGTGTGGTCTGAACAGGTGAACTTAGTGTCCAACTGACTCACACATCAGGTTACAAATGTGAGGTCCATATTCGCCTCGTGGTCTGAGGCAAGGTGGTATTTCACTAACAATTACGTGGAATTTTTTTTTAAAAACTGAGGAGGGGCAAGTATTTGGCTTAGCGGTTAAGATACCAGTTAAGAGCCAGCGCCTTTAGCCACTAGGCTAATCCTCCGCCTACGGCGCCAGCACCTCAGGTTCTAGTCCCAGTTGGGGCATGGGTTCTGTCCTGGCTGCTCCTCTTCTAGTCCAGCTCTCTGCTGTGGCCTGGGAAGGCAGTGGAGGATGGCCCAAGTGCTTGGGCCCTGTACCCGCATGGGAGACCAGGAGGAAGCACCTGGCTCCTCGCTTCGGACTGGCGCAGTGCACAGGCCGTGGCAGCCATTTGTGGGGTGAACCAATGGAAGGAAGACCTTTCTCACTGTCTAACTCTGCCTGTCAAAAAAAAAAGAGAAAAGAAAAAGATACCAGTTAAGACACCTGCATTCCATGTCCATGTGCCCTGAGTCAAATCCTGGTTTCCCGTTAAAGTAGACTCTGGGAGGCAGTAGGGATGGCTCAAGTTTTCAGGTTCCTTTTACCCACGATGGGAGAACCAGGCTGAGTCCCCAGCTCCTGGCTTCTGCCTGTTCATTTAGGAGTGAACCAGCAGATGGGAGCGGTCTCTGCCTCTCAAGCAAATAAATATTTTTTCAAAATCAAAACAAAGACACCCATAATAGCATGAGCTCTGTGAGTGACAATGGTGTGGACTGGGCCAAGACCTGCCCACAGGCAGCCTGAGGCTCCAGAAGCGTCCTCTGTAGCCCAGGACCCTTCCCTCCTGCTGTCCAAGTATGACTTCATACGAAGCCCTCGGGGCAGGTCAGCACCCCGAGTGACCCCCAGCCCCTCTGCTCCTGATTTTCTCCAGTGGCTTCCGCCTTTGTCTTTGGACATCTAAACAGCTGAGAGTTTTAACAAGGCTGTGGGCGAAACAGATCAACATAGTCCACTCACTGAACAACAGGTTCAACTCACTTATTTTTCTTTAAGCTTCAAACAATAGATTGAACATTTTTCTCCTTTTCCTGTCCACTGTAAAAAAAATTCCAAGAAAAGGTCTTTGCCACCTGGGCTGACGCAGAGACAAACATCTCAATGCCATCTCTCGTTTGGCAGTGTATTTCAGGCTCTTTGGTTTCCTGATGACTTAAGAATGCAACACAAGGGGCAAGTGTTTGGCACAGAGGCGAAGATGCTGTTTGGCAGGCCTGCAATCAGTGTCAGAGTGCACCCTGGGAGGTGGCAGGTGACGGCTTAAGGACTTGGGCCCCCCCACCCACATGGGAGACCTGCATTGAGTTCTGGCTTCCTGGCTTCAGCGTGGCTCAGTCAGCTGCTAAGGACCCTTGGGGAGTGAACTAGCAGATGGACCATCTCTTTCTCCTCTTTCAAAACAATAAAAAAAAAAACTTAAATTAAAAATAAAAAATGCCACAAACACAGCATGCACACATTCTGCCTGAAGAGCACGAATGCCCAGAAGCCCCGCGTGTGCGTCCATGACTTCCTGATCGCGCTGCCTTCCTTTTCATGGAGAGCCGAGGACTTGAATGACAACAGGAAAACTATAGGGCTGGCACTCTACTGCTGTCCCTGCTGTCCTAAGGCCGTGAAGTCAGCGGGAGAGTATGGGAACCTGCCACTCCGGGGCACAGTCAGCTACAGATTTTGCTTCTGTTGAGACGTACTCATTCTTTGAATCCACAATATCCACACAGAACTCACTTTGTACCGGGCCGGGCTCTGGGGACAACACAGGCACTGAGGACATTCACAGGGAGCCAAGTCCTCTGGGAACCCAGACATGGGAGTCACTGGCTTTGCCAGAGAGAGAAGACAACCTTCCAGGGAAGCTGCACAACTACTAGGAGGGTCAGGGATCCTCTTAGAAAATACCAAGGCCATGGGGCCGGCGCTGTGGCACAGCGGGTTAATGCCCTGGCCTGAAGTGCTGGCATCCCATATAGGCGCCGGTTCTAGTCCCAGCTGCTCCTCTTCTGATCCAGCTCTCTGCTATGGCCTGGGATAGCAGTAGAAGATGGCCCAAGTCTTTGGGCCCCTGAACCCAGGTGGGAGACCCAGAGGAAGCTCTTGGATCCTGGCTTAGGATCGGCGCAGCTCCAGCCATTGCAGCCATCTGGGGAGTGAACCAGCAGAGGGAAGACCTCTCTCTCTGTCTCTACCTCTCTCTGTAACTCTGTCTTTCAAATAAATAAAATAAATCTTAAAGAAAAAAAAGAAAATACCAAGGCCACAGCCAGCGCTGTGGCATAGCAGGTAAAGCCACCGCCTGCAGTGCTGGCATCCCATATGGGCCCAGTTCTAGTCCTGGCTGCTGCACTTCCAATCCAGCTCTCTGCTATGGCCTGGGAACACAGTAGAAGATGGCCCAAGTGCTTGGGCCCCTGCACCCATGTAGGAGATCTGGAAGAAGCTTCTGGCTCCTGGCTCTGGATCAGCCCAGTTCTGGCTGTTGTGTCCATTTGGGGAGTGAACCAATGGATAGAAGACCTCTCACTCTGTGTAACTCTGCTTTTCAAATAAATAAATAAATCTTAAAAAAAAAATACCAAGGCCTGGGCCCAGCCAGACCAACCAAGTCCAGTCTTCAGGCTGTGAGTTCCTAGCCATCATCTTTAAGGCTTCCCAGGAGATTGATGGACAGCCAGGGCTGAGAACGATGGAATGGAACTAAGCAGAAGAACTGCAAGATGTGGCATGCACCAGAGAAAGGGGCGCTGGCCGGCAGGCTGGAGGAGACCAGGAAACCACCACCAGATCCCACAGCAGTGCTCACTGAAGGCAGGATCCCGGGGCACATGCTGCACCCGGTGGGCGAAACCAGGGAGCAATGACATCCCCTGAGCTTGAGTATCGCTCCCAATTCTGTCCTTCCCCAGGCTTACTCGTTGCTGCCGTGGTTCTACCATATGACCAGAAATTCTTGGATGCTTTTCCCTTCAGCAGAGGGGCCTCATTCCCCTTACACATGGACTGGACCTACCGACTCACTTTGAATGACTGCAGGGTGGAAAGGGGAAAGGCGTGGCTTTACCGTGCATGGACCTGGCAGACAGTGCCTGAGCCAGGCGCTGAAGGTTCACATCACCAATGAGGAGTCACACGCCTGTCAGAGTCCTCAGATTACGACGTGGCAACCAGGGCACACCCCTCCGTGAACTTCCTCCCTGTCACTTCATCCCATTATGAGAAAGTATCAAATCCAGACTGAGTACTGATAAACACTCTTACAAAGTCTGAGGCTCATGGGAAGTCAAAGGCAGACCAAGAAATTGCTGTGGATCAGAGGACAACAAGGAGACTTGACAACTAAGTGTCCTGGGATAACCTGGAAGAGACAAAAGAGCCTCTGTGGCTAAAGTGGGGTTTTCTCGGTTTCCCCAGAGGTCTGCAGTGTAGGCAGAGTACGGTGCTGATGTGATTTCTTGGTTCTGATGAATGTCATCACGGCTACATGCGATGTTAACATTAAGGAAAATTGTGTGAAGGCTCTCTGTGCTGGCATTTGCAACTTCTTAGTGAATTCCCAATTATTGCTAAATAAAATACTTAAGAGAAAACCACAAATGGCGTGCTGGGGTGTGGCAGCCAGGAGAGTTCACGGCTGCAGAATGAAATTCACAACAGACATGCACTGAGCTCTGTAGCAGGTGCTTGGCCCTAGGCTAGGCACCCCGTCTCCAGGAATCCACAACAGGCTGGCGAGAAAGACACAGAGGACCTCCAGGAAGGCACGGGGACAACACATCAAGGCTGCTGCCCTGAAGCCAGCGCAGCCTGCTCTTGGAGGCACGCACAGGGAGCATGGACTCAGCCTTGGGTCAGCAAGACTTCCTCAGGGAGTGGGAAGCAGAGACAAGCAGACAGAGGTGTGGGAAGGACGTGGGGCTGGAGGGATGCTCTCGGGCAGGATCACCACGGGCCTACCAAGTGCTTTTGTATCAATTAGAAGACAATGGCTACTCCCCCACCAGCAGTCCCCTGAGCTGTTCTGGCAAGGAGAAAAAGAAGTGCCATTCTTAGTTCCTAGTGGGCTTCCTCCTCCTAGACACAGCCCAGCGCTTAATGGATTTCATCCCCTTGGTGATATGTCTTTATGCAGTGCACAAACTGTGTAACAGTACGTGGCATCCCTGCTGGGGTTAGATAATGGAAGCCTTTATGGGAATTCTCAAGTGCATAGATTTTTTTTTTATCCTGAGGGTAATATAGAGCCATTAAAGGGAGGGGGGTAAGCTACCAAGGGAGCTAAAGGGTCACAGCTGCGTTTTAAAACAGCCCTACTGAAAGTGTGCCCTGCAGACAAGATAGCACCAGCATCACCTGGGAGCTTGTTAGGAATGCAAATTCATGGGCGCATCCCAGACCTATGCATCAAGGTACCTGGGGCTGAGGCCCACGCAAGTGTTTAACAAGCTCGCCAGGTGATTCTGCCGCATGCTGCCTTTGGAAAGGCGCGTTCTCAAGTCCGCAGAGGACTGAGCTGACAAGGAGCAATCCAGTGGCCCTTTTGGAAGATCAACCTCTCACCCGGATGACCGATGGCCAAGAAAGCCTGCTTTCAGCCAGACCCTGAAGGGAGGCAGGGAGCAGCATGAACGTGAGAGCTATGGGGCCTGGGTTGCAGGTGGATGAGCCCAGACATGGTGCTGGATCTGAAGGGGGATGGAAAGACCCGTGGATGTTTTCCTAGTCTGGTCCTTCCATCCTCCCAACACTCGGTGAGGAGACGAGTGTGGGTCCCTAGCTGGGATATGGACGCCCGCCGGATTTCAGTCTTGCAGAACCTGTGTTGAAACCCAGCCCCACCACACAGCAAGAACACAGTGACCAAGGCTCTATCTTGTAACCCCACCAGCCAAAGTGCTCTGATGAACAGCAACAGGGAGCAGCGAAGTCTCTCAACAATGTCTGCCTGGCTTCTCTTGCTCCCCAAATGGCTCCAGCATCAGAGGCCCAGCCCGTGGACATGGCCTGTGTGGGCTGTCCTCCTTACCTGGTGCTGGTGCTGCTGCCAACCCAGGGACCCTTGCTGCAGCTGTGCTCACGTGAGTCCTGCCGCTGCCCTGCAGGGAGCTTGTAGCAGGCCACGTGGACTCCCATCGTCGCCATGGACTTCAGAGGTGGAGCAGAAGTGGGAGTCGGCTTGATTGCCCAACATGGCTTTCCCTGATTTCTAATCAATGTGCTGGTCTCTGATTTGAAGTGGTTTCCTGGAGGTTCTGGGATCAAACACCAAGTGAAAACAAGCCCCGAATCCAGCTGGCCCAGGATCTCTAGTATTCACCCTCAGCCACCAAAACTGCAGGCTGGCCAGGTGATAATATAACTCATGCCCCCTGCTCCTCCAGCTCCCAGAGTTCAGCTGAGCATGTCCCTGTCCGTAGATATCCCTTCCCACCCCCAGCCCTCAGAACTGGGCTACCTCTCGGTCTCCTCCCCTCCCCTTCCCAGCCGCACATGGGGGAGACGTCCTGACAGTTTCACAGAGCCACCATCCCTTCACAGGGCCACCAGCAACCCAGAGGGTCTGAAGTGCTTTCTTCCTAAACTGTTATAATTTAGTTTAATAATAGGAAGCTTAAATCTCCTTTCAGCTTTTCGTCTCATGCTGGGGCGTCCTGGGTGCTATGATTCTGTTATTTTCACAGAAACCTTCTTGCTTAATGAGTCTGTCTGGTGATATTCCCAGTGGCTTTTCGTCTGCATTGCAATACTTCTTGGGCTTCTGAATGTAAGCTTCTTGCCTTCCAACTTCACACTCAGCTGCTTTCTGTTCTGCTAAGTTTAACCTGGTTAAGTTGCTAAGTTGCATGACCAATTCCTTTCCAGTTGGCTTTGGGCAGGGAGATTAGAGAAGTGAGATAATCCTATGACCCAGCTCCCTGGAACCTCTCAGTCACAGCCACAGCCTTTCTGGCACAGACAACCTGGGATGAGCCTTCATCGAAGACAAAGACTGGATACTGTGTATTGATTGCAGTGACTGCCAAGCACCCAGCAGGGCAGACCGTAGGAGCCAGTAAGGTTGACTGAATAAATGAGGATTAACAATGAAAATGTAGCCAATCCTGGATGCGGTACAACTGGGACTGGAAATGAGGTCACCGGGATGCCAGCATGCAGCACCCTGCCACCTTGCTCTTGGCTCCTCTGAGCACACACTCACGTGATCAGAGTATCTGCAGGTGTCAGACCACGAGGCTTTGGGTGGCTTGAGTCTGCCTCCCCCCAGGAGGGACCTGGAGAGCACTCTTCAACTGTTGGGCCCATGTCTCTCCGACAGCCAGCTGGTCCATAATTTTGCACAAAATACTTAATGAGGCCCAAGCTGCCCAAGAGCTTGTCCTCTGAGGCCTGAGTTTGCAAATCAGTGCAAGGGTCCTTCAAAAAGTTCATGGAAAATGTGCACAATCTTCTAATGCCATTATCTATTATTCCATGAACTTTTTCAAGTCCTATAAGTAGAAACGGGCACTTCTCCCATTTTTGGTGTTTTAAAGGGGCCACAGATTCCTTGACATTCTTCCCAGCAAAAGATGGAGTTTACATTCCCCGCCCTGAGTCTCAGAGGACTCGAAGCTGCTTTGACCAGTAGAATATGGAAGAAGTGATGTTGAGTTACTTTTCAGACTGCACCATCAAAGGCCCTGCAGCTTCTTTTTTAATTTGTTTTCTGTTTTTTGACAGGCAGAGTGGACTGTGAGAGAGAGACAGAGAGAAAGGTCTTCCTTTGCCGTTGGTTCACCCTCCAATGGCCACCACAGCGGGTGCACCGCGCTGATCTGAAGCCAGGAGCCAGGTGCTTCTCCTGGTCTCCCATGGGGTGCAGGGTCCAAGCACCTGGGCCATCCTCCACTGCACTCCTGGGCCACAGCAGAGAGCTGGCCTGGAAGAGGGGCAACCGGGACAGAATCCGGTGCCCCGACCGGGACTAGAACCCGGTGTGCCGGTGCCACAAGGTGGAGGATTAGCCTGTTGAGCCACGGCGCCAGCCCCCTGTAGCTTATGACTGGCCTACAGAGGCTCTTCCATCCATGGTGTATGGTCTCAGCTGCTGCATGAGCAAACACCGTGTGTGGGAGGATGCCCCAGGGCCAGCCCTCCCCGAGTCCAGCCTGCCAGGCACTGGGAAGGTTGTGGTGATAAGGAAGCCTCCGCTGACTCCAGCTCCCAGCCGCTTGTCACTTCTGACCACTGGACATCCAGGGCAGAATGCTACACCATGCCTTTCCAACCTCCTGGCCCTCAGAATCTTTAAGCATAGTAATAAAGAAGTTTTAGGCCACCCAAATGTGATCTGTGACCCAGCAGCTGGGAACACAACATGATTTATCCATTCCACTCCAGAATTGCTTGGCAGCATGAGCATTTTGTTCTTTTGTATCTCTGAAAGGAAACACAGAAGATGCTCAACACATCCAAGCTCCCTTCTTAGCCAGGTGATCAAGCTTAACACTCCGTCATGAGGAATTATGTGCACCTTGATAAGATGCTCTGAGAAAGGCATATCCCTGCTTTTGCCCAAGATGCATGATCTCAACCCAACTAGCAGAACATATTAGAAAAACATAAACATTAAATGGCCATCTACCAAATGACTGAGCAGCACTCAGCACAAATGGCGAGGTGGTAAAAGACAAAGGTCTCTCCCAGACAGGAAGTGCCCAAGACATAACAGCAACCTGGTACAACACAGAAGCCTGGACTGGACCCCAGACTGGCAATACAACGCCAAGGAAATGCAAGTGACATTCACATCCACTACAGATCAGTGTCTTCATCAGACTGCAGCTCACGGTATTCAGGGTTCACCTCCTGGTTTCGACACTGCACCCTGATTATATCCAGATGCTAACAGGGAATCCTGGTATTGGGTGTGACAAAACTCTCTGTACTAGTTTTGCAACTTTTGTGTAGGTCTCAGATTGTTTTATTTTCAGTATTTCTAAAGAAAAAAACAACAGTAAAGTGATAGGTCTCACTGGTGGGCTAATCTGGAATCTTGGAGCCATTAAGTCTGAAGCCAAAGGCTCAACCCTCTGCTCTCCACATCTTTTTAGCAATTTAGAGAAGCTCCATAACTTACAACAGGCTACATCATGTTAAACCCATTGTAAGTTCAAAATGTAAGTCAAAGATGCACTTAATACACCTACCTCCTAAACACCCTACCTTAGCCTAGCCTACCTTAAATGGGCACTTACATCAGCCTATAGTCAGGCAATATTATCTAAACACAGGATATTTTATAATGAATATTAGGTCTCTCATGGAATTTATTGAGTACCATACTGAAACAGAATGGTCTTATGAGTGACACATTTAAATCATCTTAAATTTTAGAAATCCGAAGTTGAGGCATCAAGTCAGGGACCATAACAATAAACACAACACAGGTGAAAAGAGATTGTCAGGAGCCTTGCCAGCATTTCCCATGCATCTCTCATTTAATCATGTCCACTTCATGAGATGTCTACCATCGCCATTCCCATTTAGCAGATGAAGAAAGTGAGGCTTAGAGAAAGTACCTTTTCAGGGAGCCGGTGCTGTGGCGCAGCGGGTTATCGCCCTGGTCTGACGCACCAGCATCCCATATGGGTGCTGGTTCAAGAGCCAGCTGCTCCTCTTCCAATCCAGCTCTCTGCTATGGTCTGGGAAAGCAATAGAAGATAGCCCAAGTCCTTGGGCCCCTGTACTGGGTGGGAGACCTGGAGGAAGCTCCTGGCTTTGGATTGGTGCAGCTCCAGCAGTTGTGGCCAACTGGGGAGTGAACCAGTGGATGAAAGACCTCTCTCTCTCTCTCTCTCTCTTTGTAACTCTTTCAAATAAATAAATCACTCTTTAAAAAAAGTACCTTTTCAGAATTTCAGCACCTGGTAAGAGGCAGAGCATGTCATGGAACCCAGGCAGTATGGCCCTAGAGCCCACCTGCTTGACAGTGCTCAGCTGGCACCATCCAGAGCAGCCAGCCTCACTTCGAAGGCCTGGGGGACCAGACTCTGCTCTGGGCAGCTGTTTGTTGAAGGATCCTGGGTGAGAAGGCACGCCAGGGGGGTCTGGAGGGGGCAGGGAATATTCCTGGTTAGAAAGCTGAGTGCACCGAGGCCAAAATGAAGGGGAGTTGAGGAAGACGTGAGTCTCAAGAGGCGGGGAAATCAGAGGACCTGAGGCTGGACTGCGTTTCCCAAGCACCCCGGAGGGGTCCTCTGACCAGCTTGCAACTTCCTGCAGATTCCAAAGGCTTCCGAGAACTTCACTGATCACATCATCACACGCTGAGGGGCAGTGGGGGGCCGAGGGCTGACTTTCCCCCTAGTACACTTCTCCTTCATTCAGCATTTTTCTCACGAAATTAAAAGGGAATTGATTTTCCCCTCCACTAAATTAGACCCTTGGACAGGACTAAAAGGGTGGGCTACTGGAGGACCGAGCATCAATCCAACTCAGCACAGCAGCATCGGAAAGATGTTTTATTGGCCCCCATTTATCATGGGGAGGTTTTTTAAAAGCCTATTTTTTGGGTGATATCTCCTCCTTCCCGCAAGAGATAAAAGCTTTGTCTTTCTCCCTTGTTGGTTAAAGCGATCATTTATTGGAACATTCTCTCAAACCTGCTGCTCTCAGGTTAAAAGATCTTTTTCTAATCTTGGCCCTGTGCGTTTCTCTAGAAGCAGATCCTCGGCGGGTGACACTGCTGTGTACGACACTGTGACTTCTGCTGAGGGGGCTTGCAGGGGACCCCACACCCTCCTACGTCACAACAACCCTGGGCTCACGGCTGGGTCCGGGACAGAACCTCACTGTTTCATCTGTAAGGTACTCAGAGCAGACCGGTGCCCCCAGAGAGCCGAGGCCCATGGAGGGTGACAGGCATGCCTGAGGCCTTTGGAAGGAGGCAGCTAGGGGACAAGCAGGCAGCAGGAATCATAAGAGAATGTGGGCCATGTTCATAATGTTCTACTAGAGCCTACATGAAACAGGTAAAAGGAATCAGGTGAAATTACTTTCCATGATGTATTTTTATTTAACCCAAGCTAGCTATTATTTTACTAATCTAACACATACTAAGCACAAAATTATTAAGGAAATATTTTATGGGGGCTGGCATTGTGACACAGCAAGTTATACTCCTGCCTGCAATACAGGTATCCCATATGGGTGCCGGTTCGAGTCCTGGCTGCACCACTTCCCATTCAGCTCCCAGCCAATGCACCTGAGAAAGCAGCAGGGGATGGCCAAGTGCTAGGGCCTCTACCACCTACGTGGAGACCTGGATGGAGTTCCAGGCTCTTGGCTGCAGTCTGGCCCAGCTGGGATTGTTGTAGTCATTTGGGGAATGAACCAGCAGATGAAGCTTGCTCACTCGCACTCTCTCTCTTTCTATCCCTATAAACCTTTCAAATAAGTAAACAAATCTTTCAAAAAACAAAACAAAGGAGATGTTTTACATTCTGTTTATCCTGCTAAATGTTCAAAATTCTGCATCTATTTTATACGCCTCTGCAAATTCTGATTGGGCCCAGCTATACTGCCACTTCAGGTGCTCTGTAGCCATGAGCAACTAGTGGCTACACGGTGCTGGTTTACACCAGGCCTTCTCAGTCTATTTGATATATGTCATCATCACTACCTAAAAAGCCTATTTAGACTTTTTTCTTTATTGTTCCCCCATGAAATTTTAATTCCACATACATCAGGTAGCTGTATTCAGACTCCACGCATATCTGGATAGCTGTATACACACTCCATGCATGTCAGCATGTGTATTTATGCATAAGAGGAAAAGGTTTCCACCACTGCTGCACTAAGAGCCAGTTTTCGCCTCTTGGGGGTGACAATATCCCTGTGAAGAATGTGTGGTCTACAGCACGCAGTAACAACCCCGAGCCTCCAGTTTTTACCTGTGAAGTGAGCGATAGTATATGGATTAAACGAGACAGTTCCCGTGGGGAACCATTCGGCGGTACTGAGCATGGCGCTGACACTAATCTCCAAGATGCACTGCTGCTTCTGGCACCTCCCTTCCACGCCCAGGAGCCCTCAGCTGCAGGAGTCATCAGCGCTAGGTGCAAACTGCCCGTGCCCTTTCTCCCGCCCCAGGACAGACCAGGTGCTCCGTCCTTTTGCCTTGCCACAGCTCAGCTGAGGACAGCAGGACCTTGTGGGTCACAGTGGCAACACCTTTCCTCTCTTACCAGAACCTGATACTGAAAGACCAAGGGACAACCTTCTGGGGCGGCCCAGTCCCCTAACTTGCAGACCAGACCCCATTTTCCCTCCCCGTTGGCGTCCATGGGCAGAATGGTACTGCCCAGGCTTGTCCTTCCTTCATGTCACCTGTTCCAACTTTGGATCATGACGGATGTAACGGGGTGGGCTTGATCTTGGGTACACAGGACTGGTGTGGGCCAGATGCTAAGCACCGGATAAGCTTTCAACAAGACTCAGACCCATCATCAAGAAAAAGGTCCCTTGGAGCCATGATTGCCAGAGGCCTTGGAATGGCCCAGCACTTAGCAGGCTCTCAAGTAGGGGAAACCATAGATTCATTCAACTAGAGGCAACAGATATCTATTGAGCAGTTATATATATAAACTGGCCACTATTTTAGGCACTTGGGAAACATCAGTGGACACACTAACAATGATCCCTGCTCTCCTAGAGTTCACTCTCTGGTTGCCAGGGTGGTGAGTGGAGAGGAGAAGATTACCATAGGATAAATGTGCTATTCGTTTTTGTATGAGATGATCAGTGCCTTAGGGAATGCATGGCAGAGCTGGGTATGGACACAGCAGTGCTGGGGGTCGGAGTGCAGGCCTCCCTGAGATCACAGGATTTACCCAGGCAAGGGAGTCTGCCAGGTGAGATCTGTGGAGGGGGCTTTGCAAGAGGGAGTTGGAGGAGTGAATGGGGGCTACCACGTGGCACAGTCATCAGCCGCTGAGACGGAGGCCTGCTCCTGAGTGTTGGCTGAGGGACCCAACTCCTCGCCTTTGTAAAAGGCGACTAAGAGTCCTAAGTTGACAGTTCCAACTCAGAGATTCAGGGGCCATGACCTCCCAGGACTGCTCTGCAAGCACTGGGCCCGGGGCACCCAGGAAGGAGGTTGGTGCATGAGTGCTGCCTCCATGCCCTTTGTGCTCAGTTGACTCTGCCCTCTGGCCCAACTGCCTGGCTCAACAACTTCCCATCAGGCTTCCTGACTGAGGCCCTGCTGGGTGAGTGGGAGAACAAGAGGTATTACACCACGGACAGGAAAACTGAGCACAAATTCAGGGTGTCCAGCAGGTGTCTAACAAGAGAACCATCGCTCACTGAACAAAGCCATCCCAAGCTGGACCTCGGGAGCATGGCGCTTGATTGGGAGATGCTGAAGTTTTTATAAGTAGTGCTCTCTGAAGGAAGGGGTTCTCAGAGCCTTGGAAGCGAAAGCCTCTAGTCTGAGTCTCCCAGGACCCTGAGGTCCTGAAACCCATTGCTCTCCAGGTAGAGAGGTTAAGGCAGGGGACAGCAGAGCTTTAGAGACAAGGTCTGCTGCTGGAGTGAGATTGAAAGTGACACAGATGGGCTCCAAGGTCCACTCCAGGAACTACAATCACCTGTTCAGATTCATAGCTCACAAATCTTCCAGATGCAAAGACAGAAGCTCTGACACTCTCTCCTTAGCACGGTGATGTGCAACTAAAAGGTGCTATACGTTTCGTATAGGTGGTGGAGAGAATTATTTCATTGATTCAGTGAATCAATATCTAAATATTTAAATCTGCATGAAGGATGTTTGCTAGAGTAACAGCAATTGAAATATTCTTTGAAGTATGTTAAATATAAATACAGAAACACTTCCATGGAGACCTACTTGTACTGGCTTCTCACCTCATCACTGCCTCCCTGGGTTGTTAGCCTCAGATACGGTGATGCAGTGGTTCAAACACACTGCCTGGGGATGCCTAACTTGTCTATGTTTGTGTGTTGAGGCTGTTCTTCCATAAGGTACTGCCTTTTTCATCCAGTGATGAACACTCCAGGGGGCTCAGATTCTGCCTCCAGAACAGAAGGAATTCAGGTACCACGAGAGCACATCAACAACAAATGAGACCCTAGGAGAAGGAATGCACTATCTGTACTCAAGCCTGGGTGTATCTGGGGAGTTTTAATGTCCTCTCCACTCTGAACCTGCGCATTGAAAGCTACCTCCACACTCTCGGAACCAGTGTTGCCATTTATAAATCAATGGAATCAATGGTGTCATACACACATCTGGGCATTTGTGTCCAGTTGCTAAGAGAACAGGTGCACTAAGCTGAAAGGAGGTGCTGGAGCCCACGGGCGGAGGATGCATATGCTGTGAAGCAGTGGCAGGGAAATCAACAGCCAAGAAAAGAGGAAAGCCTGAATGCAAAAAGCAGAGTGCAGCAGACAGGGTAAAGGATGCCAGAAGAGACAAGGGGGAGGAGAAAGAGAAAATCTGGGTACTGGACTTTTCAATTATGTGTCCACGATCCCGAACCGCTTTTTAGCCACTGCCAAGGATTCTGTGAAAAGCCAATCTGAGCTATTTTGGGAGTCTTTTCTTTCTTAAAATTGTGCATTTCCCTGACAAGAACATCTCACCTAAATCCCCTCATTTAAATCTTCATCACCAGAAGATGCCGCTCCCCAGTTCACCAGCCGCCTGCATGGCCCCTCCTCGCTCTGTTTCCATTGTCCAGTGTTCTTCAGCTCGCGTTCTGCAACGCACCTGCTAGGAGCTATGGATTCAGCCTAAGACAGTCTCCAAACCACATTAATTCATGTGGGCACCTGGGGCTCCCCAAGGCAGCGCAGCTTGTCCAGGAGGTGGGACTGAATGTCGATGCCTTCATTTCCCTGCTGTGGAAGTCCCTCGGGGAAACAGCCCAGGAAGCAGCTGTGTGGGCTGATAAGCCTTTCTCTGCCTTGTCAGAATCCTCAGCACCCAGCTCCAGATAAGGGCCTGCAGCAGAGGCCAGTACCTGTACCCAGTGTCAAGTCTTCCCCCTGAGCCACACGTACACTCAGGAACATGATGCTGCCCCTCCCGGCTGTGTCCATGGCAGTGATGGGCACTCCCATCAGGAGCTGGGCTGGGTTTCTCCCTGCTACACTCACCCATAAAACTAGCCCCTACTCACACCTCCTCAAAAGCAAAGGATTAAAACTGAATTCCACCATTTACTATAACTTTGGGCAGGTGCTTAGCTTCTCGATACCACAATTTCCTCATTTTTAAAGTGGAAATAATTATGTCCTTTCTTATAACTCTGCATGGAGAATAATCAAGATACAACTTGTAAAACACAAGAACAGCACCTGAATATTGTAAGCAGTGAATAACTGTAATCTTGGGACCAGAGTTATGGTGCAGAGGGTTAAGCCAGCACTAACTGCATGTACTTCTATATGAGTCCTGGTCTTCTGATCAGCCTTCCTGCTAATGTGCATGGGAATGCAGAGGAAGATGGCCCAAGTACCTGGGCCCCTGCCACCCTCAAGGGAGGCCTGGATGGAGTTCCTGGCTCCTGGTTCAGTCCTGGTCCAAACTTGGCTGTTGTGGTCATTTGGGGATTGAACCAGTGGATGTAATATTCTCTTTCTCTCTCTCTCTCTCCCTCCCTCCCTCCTTCCCTACCTTTCCTTCTCTGTACTCTGCCTTTCAAATAAATAAACAATCTTTTAAAAATAAACAAATGTTATGTACCCTTATTATTATTAAAATATTAAGAATCCTTCAGCAGTTTTCTATTGCTCTTAAGATAAACACAACCGTCCACACCATGGCCCACAGGTCCCTCGGGGTCTTGTCCTGACTGCAGTCACTCACCCTCATGTCACCGAGCATTTGTCCTCTCAATCTTGCACTCATGCCAGATGGGCCATGGTGCTGGCCCTGAATTTCCCGTTGTAGGGCCCATGGCCCCGCTGTTCCCTCCGCATAGCATGCTTTTCCACTCTCTTGGTTTGATTGGCAGCTTCTCTTCCTTCAGTTCTGGGATCTATTGTTATTTCCTCAGGCAAACCTTCCCAGACCAAATTCACTGTGCCATTCATGGCTCAGATGTACAATTCCAGGGAGCATCACTCACACTGTATCTGTAAGCACCATGTTCTCAACAGTGGTTCAGAGTCGTGGCCCAGGGATTTCAGCCAGATGTAAGGAGGGCCTGATCAGGGAGCCTTGGATCCGTACCACGGATTGGTGATGGAATCAGGACATCAGAAAGAAACCACCAAGTGCTAACACGTCACTGAGCACACATCCCTCAGGAGCTAAGCATGGATAGCTCAGTCTTATCTCAGTCTCACACAGCTTCTTCCACCATCTTCCCACAATGCAGTTGACATCTGCAGTCACAGCATCACTCACAGGGACTATAGGTAAAGACGGCTGAGCTCTACTTCAAACCCTCCCCTCCAGCTGCTTTCAAGCAAATTTCCATAGCCCGTATTTCACAGCAATTTCACATTTATGTTTGCTTCTCTGATTAATACCTGCCACTCCGACCAGGCTCCAAGCAATGTGCCAACAGGTTCTGAGTTGGCTGTGTTCACTGTAGTATCCTTAGCATCTGGGGCAAAGAGTAGACCCCCAGAAATATTCACTGAATGAATGAATGGATGAATGGGCTCCAGTTTCAATGCCCAGGTATTTCTTCTAGCATTTGGTTGTCTGAAATCTGACCCTTACGTCTTAAGTTCCAGCTCAGTGCCTAGTTCCAGGGAAGAATGTTAGGAGCCTTAACTACAATGCTTTGTAAATTCTCAAACCAGCACTTGTATCAAGAGAGGCATTACCAGTCACGTCCAGGGGAGAAGCTATGTTTTAGTGTTGCTGCTCTTCCCTAGGTGAACCGGGGGACAAGACTGGGTCCACCTTCAGGAGACCAGATGAGTGGTTATCTGGGACTGAGCCTCCGTGTCAGTTTGTCTACAATATGGCCAGGGCATCAGCATCTTCAATGAGTCTCCTGGGATTCTGGTGCAGCTACACGTCAGGCAATCTGGGGAACGGAGTGGGGGAGTGGTTGAGAGGCCCTGCACCAGGAGGCTCCAGGAGTCTTTACTTCCCTAAGAATCCAAGATGTAACAAAATATGAAATGACTCAGACTCTGGTCATGGTTCCATTTGAAAAGACACAAGATGGATCAGCAAGAGGGCTGGGCAGGACACAGGAATTGCAGACTGGACAGGGACTAAGTTCAAAGGAAGACAAGCCTTGGTCAATTTTGGCAGAGGAGCCTTAGCTGAGTTTAGAGGATGCCTGCTACAGTGGGAGCACTTCCGCCCCCCTGGAGTCCACATGCTGAAACCTGGCTCCGGAAGTACCGCTGTGAGGAAGTGGGGCTTCTGGGGCTGTAGCTCCTGAGAGTAGAGGCCTCATGATAGGGAGTCCTGCCCTTATACAAGAGGCCCCAGAGAGTTGCCAGGACCCTTTCCCCCACGGGAAGCAACAGCGAGAAGTTAGGCATCTACGATGAAGCTGCTGTGACGGAGCTTGGATGCCGGCCTCCAGAGCCATTCTTGAGATGTGATTTTTGTCGTTCATCAATGATTCAGTCTTTGGCATTTTTGCTATAATAGTCCAAAGGGACTAAGAAGATGTCTAAGTAGAATATAACAAAACACTGATACTTCTGCTGCCCTCTAAGTATGAACGAATGGATAAATAAGTAAGTTACAATGAGCTCAGCTGAGTGAGGGAATACAGACAATAGTCACATTTTATTGGGTACCCACTATGTGCCAGGTACTATGCTAGGTGCTATATAATTTAACTTGCAGAATTACACTGTAAGTATGACCTTTCCAATTTCCTCACTGAAGAGACAGGCTCAGAGAGGGCCAGTGACTTATTCAAGGTCACAGAGGCAGAGGTTCTCTGCCCTGCTGGGCTCTGGCTTCTTTCCAAAGAGCCACAGGCTTGTAGGTGTCACCGAAGGCATCACTTTGAGGAGAGAGTAACAAAGTTATCAGCTCATAAATATTCATTTTAATTCTTATTTTCATGTAAGGGCTTAGGGTTTTAAATATTTAGATTTCTATTGCTACATCGACAGGATCCTGCCACGGACAGGAACTCTCTGAGGGAACAGGGCTCATTGCTTCTCACTGTCTCATCCCCAACTGACCAGTCTGCTGTGCTGAGGCTGCCAACATCCTTGATGCTAACATTGGCCATCAGCAGCAACCTCAGACTTTAAATGAACCCACTGACATCCTATCAATGTAGAGCAACAGTGGTAGAAATTACAAGCATGTACATAGTGCTTTGCCATGGCTAATACAGACCTGACTAGATGCTGAAACCCAGCAGAACAGTGTGATACCCCATGCAAGGAGGAGAGAAAACTATGGGTGCACCACACCAGGCAGTGAGAGATCAGATGTCAGGTACAAGCTGTTGCAAGTCCAGCACTCAAGGTACTGCACTACCCTGATGTTCTGCAAACCCAGAAACCAAAGAGTCACCAGGAAAAAATGCACCAGGCACTGCAGGCTGAGGATGCCAGGGAGGCCACGTCTCAGCATGAGTCATTTAAGGCCCAGGAAGAATTATGAACTAAAACAAAGATGTGGAGGGGTGTAAAGAGCGGGCAAGCAACCGCCCAGGAAGCAGAAATGACAGCTCTTGCAAGACAGCACCTGAGACCCGACACCTGCTAAATTCTGTATCGTGGGTGCCTCACATGCCTGGCCCTGGCCCCTCACATCCGAGTAAGAACACGGTGACCTCAGAGGGTTCCAGCTCTGTCCAGCCTTTGGGAAATCCTGCAGCTTCCTCAAGCAGACAGCATCAGCTCTGCGGTGAGCCCTGCCCTGCTGTCTCACTCTCAGGACCGGTTTGCTTCCTTAGAAGTTTAAGGAGGTGGGGTCTGCAGTGCTGAGGTCCAAGGAGCAGGTCTGGGGGTTTATAGACAACAAAACTGTCGCTCAATCAAGGAGTGAAGTATTAAATCAATGAAGCCAAAAGTAATTGCAAGTAAATAAAAGTGGCTAGTTGTTGGAGCTCTGGTTTTGACTTTTTAAACATCACTTATATGAAGAAAGTATACCTTAAAAGAGAGTAATATAAAGTAATATAAAGTCATGTTTTAATTACTTAAAATCTATACTCAAATAATATTAAGTGGCAGAGAAAGTCAACGTGTTTAACACAGCAGACTTTCTTACACGTCAACAGAAAGAGTAGACACAAAAGTAAGAAAAAATGATAAATGACTTAGCAATAAATTCATGAAGAGGCATATCACCAGTGGGGATAAAAGAGACCAATCTCACTAGGAATCCTCGCACATTTAAATTAGATGGCCTGCTCTTCTCTGTAGCAAAGAGAACAGAAAATGAGAATAGGGAGCTTTGCCGGAGAGGTGAGTGGCAGTTCAGTGCACTGCTGATGAGACTGAAAATCTCTGTTCAGGGCTTCTCTCAGGGCTGGAGGCCTCCCTCGGGAGTCTGACACAGAGAGCAGAGTCACAGCAACACAAAACCAATAGCCAACGCCAAAGTCAAAATACCATTACAGATCAGCTTATCAATTTTAAAAGGCATCACTACAAAGAAAAATCTATCTCAGAAATTCAAGACGATTACAATTCAGATTCTGCCAATCTAATTGGCCTTAGCTACAACTTAAAGTTCATCTCCAAAGATCCAAATGTATTTGACAAAATGCAACATCAATTTCTGAAGGAAAAATGTATTTATAATCCAGAAAGACTTGGAAATATAATTTAAAGTGGTTTATTTCTCTTATTTAAAAAGTTAAAATGTTGGTCAATCTGTAATACTTGTATATTTTATGGGGTATAGTGCAATACTTCAATACATGTATACAGAATAAACTGATGAAATTGAGAAATTGAATTTTTCATTTCTTTAGTTTTTCCTTATTTCTGGAACCTACCAGCTCCTCTTTTCCAGTTCTTTATACATAATATTATATATTGTTGTGAATATATAGCTGTGGAAGCTAGAACTTTTTTTAAAAAAGATTTTATTTATTTATTTGAGAGGCAGAGTTATAGACAGTGAAAGGGAAAGACACAGAGAGAGGTCTTCCATCTGCTGGTTTGTTCCCCAGATGGCTGCAACGGTCGGAGCCAGGAGCTCCCGCCAGGTCTCCCACGCAGGTGCAGGGGCCCAAGCACCTGGGCCATCATGTACTGCTTTTGCAGGCCATAGCAGAGAGCGGGATCAGAAGAGGAGCAGCCGGGACTAGAACCTGCACCCATATGGGATGCTGGCACCACAGGGGGAGGAGTAACCTACTTTGCCACAGTGCCGGCCCCTAGAACTTATTCTGATCTGTGTTTCAGTGCCCACTGTATAACCTCCCTCTGTCCTCCTGTCTTCCTCCCTTCCCAACCAACAGCAATCACTCTTCTCAGTTCAGACTGACTTTTTTTTAAACTTCCACTTATGAGGGAAGAGGCAGTAGCTGTGTTTCTGTATCTGACTTATTTCAATTAACATAATAATCCCCAGTTCCATCCATTTTTGCTGTAGGTATTAGGATTCTATTCTTTTTTCTGGATGGATAATATTACATTGTGTATATAGTTATTTTTAATCTGTTCATCCACTGGATGGACTCTGAGGTTGATTGCATACCTTTTATTGTGAATAGTGCTGCAACGGACAAAGGGATACAGATATCTCTTTGATATGCTGGTATATGTTGATTTCATTTCCTTTATGTATATGGATATATGTATCTGTGTGTGTGTGTGTGTGTGTGTGTGTGTATCCAAAAGTAGGATAGCTGGGGCCTGTGGTAGTTTTGTTTCTTAGTTTTTCTGAGGAATCCCCATAGTTTTCTCCATAATGGCTGCACTAACTTGCATCCATATTGACAGTTTATAAGGGTTCTCTTTTCCCCACATACTCATCAGCATTTATTATTTTCTGTTTTCTTGGTAGTAACCATTTCAACTGAAGTGAGATGATATCTCATTGTGGTTTTGATTTGCATCACCCTAATAGCTATTGATACTGACCATTTTTTCATATATTTGTTGGCCATTTATATTTTTTTCTATTGAGAAATGTTCAGATTCATTGCCCATTTCTTAACTGGATTGTTTGTTAATTTGTTGTTGAGCATTTCTGAGTACCTTGTATATTCTGGATATTAATTTACATGAAGAAATCAGTATTTTTATATACCAATAACAGACTTGCTGACAAAGAAATTATAAGAGCAATCCCACTCACAATAGCTACAAAATGGAGTAAATTTAACCAAGGTATTGAAGACCTCTGCAATGAAAATTGCAGCCATTAATAAAGAATTAACAAGGCACAAAAAAATGGGAAGACTGTCCATGTTCATGAACTGGAAGGATTAATATTACCAGAATGCTCATACACACATTCAACATAATCCCCAATAAAATACTAACGACTAACGGCATTCTTCACACAACTAGAAAAAGCAATCCTAAAATAAACTTCATATGGAAGTGCAAAAGACCCAGAAGTGCCAAAGTAATCTTGAACAAAAAGAACAAAGTTAGAGGCATAACAATACTCGATTTCAAGACACACCACAGAGCTATTGCTACTAAGACAGCATGGTGTTGGCAGACACACGGAGGAGTGGGACAGAATAGACTCCAGAAATGAATTTGCAGATCTATAGCCAACTCAGCCTTAATAAAGGGGCCAAAAACATATACTGAAGAATCGTCAATAAATGGTAAAATGATACTGGATCTATCCATGTGCAGAAGACTGAGTCTTGTTACCTATCTCTTTTTCAAAATCAATTAGAAGGGTAAATGTGAGACTCAAAACTCTGAAACTACCAGAAACAAACAGGAGAAAGACTTCAAGACCTTAGTATATCAAGGCAACAGCTTTTGGCTGGGATCCCAAAAGCTCAGGCAGCAAAAGCACAGTGAGATGAATGTGATTATATCGAACTAGGCTTTCTCAATGGGAAGGGAAAACTGTATATTGTATCCAGTACTCATTTGCTGAGTACTCACTATGTGTCAAGGGATACAGTGAGAAACAATGCAGCCCTGACCTCATGGAGCTGTTCTAGCAGGAGAGAAAAAGTGATACTGTGGTTGGAACACATCCCTTCTTTCCAAAATTCATCTTGAAACTTAATCCCCAGTCTAGGGGTATTAAGAAGTGGGTTTGATTAAAGCATGATGCTCTACCCTATGACTTGATTAGTGCCCCATAAAAGGGCTAATCTTAGCTTTTTCAGACTCTTTTGTGCTGTTCTGCTTACTTCCATGTGAGGACACAGCACCTAGACATCTTGGGAGCAGGGACTGGGCTCTCATTGGACACAGAGCCTGCTGTTGTTCTGATCTTGGTCCTCCCATCCTCCTATTGGAGGATATACATATTCTATTCATATATATATTTTTTTCTATTCTTATAAATTAGTCAGTAGTGTTATAGCAGCATAAATGGACTAAGGTAGGTGGTAGTGAAGTTATTAGATAGACAGGTAGGCAGGTAGGTAGATAGATAGATAGAGGAAGTGAGTGATAGGTGCTATAAAGAAAATCCAGTTGATGGCTTAGAGAGTGATTAACAGCCAATTGCATTTTTAGTAGTGTGTGTCACATAGACTTTCTTAAGTCAGAAGCAAAGGAGGAAGTACCTACTCAAACAGCAAAAGATACAGTATACGTAATGGCAGAAAGATAGCAGAATTCTTTGGAAAACAAGACGAAGGCTATACAAATTAAAATAGTTTCAGAATCCAAAGGCTGAATTTTGCCAACTGCAAACTATCACAATGAATTGGGAAAACTGCACCCCCAATTACACTAGAGAGCTATGATGAACAGAGCTGAAAAGACACAAGACTGTTGGATGGAAGATGGAAACGCTCCCACCTTCAGGGGAGAAATAGCAACCCCAAACTCCAAGAGCAGAAGCAGAGACATTTTCAAGTTATTCAGTGCAAAACTGTCTCAGAAACGTCCTCAGGAAAGAAGCGCACACTGCCTGACACTCAGCACATCCCTAAGAGCCTCATATTAAAGACTCCGCTCCCTGAGAAAATTTCTCCAAAAAAAGGTATCCTCTGCAGGCCACGGCCGGTTGCACACTGTGACAGTGATCAATGGCTCCATTATGTAGATCTGTCTTTGGCTCCACTCCTGTCCACCAGTCTAGTTGCCTCCAGAACAGGCACGCCAAGGTGCTTCTGGCCACACACACGTTAGCCTCTCCGAGAGGGGAGTCTGCACTTCAAGCCTCACCTCCCTTCCTCCAAAACCCCTTGGCCCTCTGATGACCACTTATGAAAGGGACACTGTCTCAAAGCCCAAACTTTGGTGTTAGGCAGGCATCAACACTATTCATGACATGAAATGGCAGTAAAAAAAAAAAATGTCCTGAGAAGACCAGGGCAAAGAAGTCCAGAGGAAGGAAAGATTTCCAGCCACAAAAGCCTAAGGAATAAGAAAAATGGTAAGCAATTCTGCGCAGAGGTGCTTATCTTGGGGTGGGGGAGATGAACAAGAGAAGTGAGTTAGGGTCTGGTAGCAAAGGGTGTTGAATGGCACGACAAGGGCTCTAGCTCCATGACACAGCCATGGGAAGTGAACTCTGGAATTAAACCAGAGACTGACGTTATCACATCTCCCTTGTTAAAGGGAGCACAGCGGTGATAGTTTGGATCGGTGTAAAGAGAAGATCCACAGCAAGAGAGGGAATGAGGCTGTCAGCTGCTTGTCTCGGGTTTGCTTTGCAATTACCTCCTTCCCTTGATAACCTGGACGAATGCCATTGTTTCCTTCCCAGCCGAGCCTGTCAGTTCACCTGTGCACAAGCAGTATGTGCTGGAAAACACTCATGGGCAACAGGCGTGGAGCTGCATGCGGGAGCACAGAAAACCAAGGAGACCCATGGGTGCTAGGCTTGGGGGCTGTGCGAAATCCTCTAGTTTAATGTTTCTTCAGAAAAAGATCCAGTCCTAGGGAGAAAGATGCTCCAACAGTAGACCATCTGGGCAGAGACTGGCCCTTCATCCCTCGCTGCACTCCCCTAACACACACATGTGTGTATTCACATTCTTCCCCCACGTCAGTTATTAATAATGTGAATCAATATTGGTCCTTAAGTTTATGAACAAAGGTTACCTACAAATCCAGATTCACTTCTGACATTTGTCTAGCCAGCTCAACACAACTCCCTTTAGATCTGTGCCTCTTACAACATCTCTCCGACTTGCTCCTTGAAGAGTGACAATGTTACCATGTTGTTTCCAATCATGTTCTGAGCCACTTGCCCTGACTCAGCCGGGAACAATAGCATCTACTCTATCATTTCACATGGGATTCTTATGGATTACAAGTCACAACACATTTGTTGCGTATTTTCCAAATCAGCACCTGGCAATCTTTAACTTGAGACCACAGCAAACTCTGAATCAACTGATCTGATTTGGGGACTGGGTTTTGCATTTCTAATACTGATTCTGTTACTGCTAGTCAATGGATTACCAACTGCATAGCAAGATTCTAAATACCAACCTGCAACTCCTTGTATCAAGTTGAAAGTTTTCCACTGGAGTTGAAATAAATGATTTAGACCTAAAATCCACCTCATAGCCTCATCACTGTAGACAAGACATTTCCCAGCTCTAAGCCTCAGATCCCTACCAGTAAACGATGCCAGAAAAAGACATGGTAGCACATAGGGCTAGGGCAATATACTGGTGAACCCCTAGGTTACTGAAATGAATAATATGGTTCTATTTATTTCCCTCTATCCATATAAAAATCCCAACTATTTCATCAAAACAGGAGAAAATAAAGAAAAAATAATAGCAATGTGTTGGTATAACTTAATTGAATGACCCCACCATCAGCATTTTGTGGGAAGATCTAGAACCACTAGACACAGCTTGGGGTACCCCACAACCTGGCTTCCCAGGGCTTCCCACTCTCCCTATCCTCACAATGCCTGAGCCTGTGTGAGGCTGCTGAACTTGGTCTCTCACTCTACCTTTTCTCTATGATCCTAAAGAGGAGACCATAGGCTGGGTACCTCCCTTCTCAGCCTTGGCCGTAGCTGGGTGATTGGGAGATGAAACAGACTGCATCTGGCTTGATGCCCCTAGATTGTAATTTCAAGGCAATTTGAATTGCCTTCCTCTTGGAATGGAGAGAAAAGCTGAAGTCTACTTGAATCAGTGTGTGGAATTCATCAAAGAATGCAGGAACCCCCTGTGCCTTGCTCCAAAGCCTGTGTGAGAACAGCAGAGTGATCAATTTCCCAATTCTGTGAGGTGGATCGAAGCATTACTACAAAGCCATCCGCAGCATTATGTCTGGCTTTAAAAAGGCCTGCCTGCCGAGGATCAGGCCACGTGTGATGACCAGCTATCCATGGCAGCCTCACCAAAGCCAAGGACCCCTTCACTCCCTATGGTTTGCTCCCTTGTGCCCCTGGGTTCCAGTACCACTCTATAGCCCAAGGTCTATAGGGTGAATGCGTGTGGTTGGTTGTCCACTAGGAACATATGCCCAACTTTAGCAGACAGGTTTTAGGTCAGATTGCTACTGCAAGTTCATTAAGGAAAATCTAGGACTTCAATGTGGACCTCAGGTGGGCTCCTGACTCAAGGTCTTTATCTGACTCTCTAGCTCTGTGTGGGGTCTGAATCCCAGCCATAGATCATCCTGCCACTCACTCCATGCAACAGAGCGCTATGCCCTAACAGCCACTGACCTACAGGCTCTACAGAGATGCTGCCTAAGACAGTGAGCAATCTGGGCTTTCCCTCCTAGGGATCATCCCTTCCCTTAGCCCCAGGTTTGGGACAGCTGCCCTTTTTATAAATCCCTAAGTCAAGAGTCTGTGAACCTGAGGACAGGTACCCGAGGGCAGAGCGCAGGTTTCCCTCCTGGACACTGGACAGGAAAGGGGAAGTGACAACACAACAGGCTACAGAAATGCCACCCCCCCCCCAAAAAAAAAGCCTGGCAATTGGCAAAGACAATGAATGTACTTGGTCCATGGCTCAGGGTACTACCTCTTTTTTTTTTTTTTTTTGGACAGAGTGGATAGTGAGAGAGACAGAGAGAAAGGTCTTCCTTTGCAGTTGGTTCACCCTCCAATGGCTGCTGTGGCCAGTGCGCTGCAGCCGGCGCACCACACTGATCCGAAGCCAGGAGCCAGGTGCTTCTCCTGGTCTCCCATGCGGGTGCAGGGCCCAAGTACTTGGGCCGTCCTCCACTGCACTCCCGGGCCACAGCAGAGAGCTGGCCTGGAAGAGGGGCAACCGGGACAGAATCCAGTGCCCCAACCGGGACTAGAACCCGGTGTACCGGCATCACAAGGCAAAGGATTAGCCTATTGAGCCGAGGCGCCGGCCCAGGGTACTGCCCCTTAACAGGACTGTGCCATCTGGAGTCTGATCTGGTTCTCAAATTGAACTCTGAATTTCCAAACAGCAGCGTGTGCTTCTAATTCATTTTGTTATTTTAGATTATTACATTCATTGCTTCAAAGAGAGGCCTTTTAGATTAATTGTAGGACAATGCTTTCATGGTGCCTTTGAAGTCAGGCATGGCCAGATGACTTGCTTTGGGCAAAGAGATGTGAGCAGAAGTGACCTGTTACAGTCAGGCAGGTGCTGTAAGAGCCAGGGCCCAATTTGTCATTTTTTTTTTCTTTTCTCTCATGTGACAACTGGCAATGTTCCACATGGGGGCATTGCCATCCACCTGTTGACCCAGGATGGTCTCAGAGTACAGGTAAGAGGTAACTTTTGATGTGTACGGTATGAGTAAAAGACAAACCTTTGATGCTGATACTTAAGCTTGAGATCTGGGGGGCCTGTTTATTATTGTAGTGTAAGCTAGCTAATCTGACTGCACAGTACTCAATGAATGCTTTAAGGAGAGTGAAAGGGAGAGAGGGACTGGAAGCTGAGGTGGAGGGGAAAATGGAATAAGGATGGAAGAAAAAATAAAGAGAAGGCATGGCCAGGAAGTAAATGATGGGGTTGATCTACAGCTGTGTTTGGGCAGTTTCCCACTTATCTGGGAACTAAGGTTTATCTTTGCTCCGATCCTTTCTCTATTCAACACTGTGAGAATCTGAGAATATTCAGTCACAGCTTCTCTTTTGTATAGAAGAAAATTCTATTTCCTCAAGTCTAATGTGTAGCATAGCAATATTTATAGAGAGAGGTGGTAGAGAAATGAGGCAGGAAACAAAGCAATTGTGAGTTTTTTTGGTAATATATTCAAGCCATAAAGGTTTCATTAGATTCCCTAATACTTTGCTAATGAAAAATAAGACCCTTTCCTATTTTACCTACTTTCTGAACATTAGAATCAACTTGGCTTTCCAAGCTTTGCACCCCATTTACATTAATTAGAAAGTTCCATAGTAAGGAAAGCTTTTAATGGGCTGTTATTGCAGATGATTTTACTGGCGAGCTGCATTGTTCTGTTTAATAGCACATAAAATGGCATATATAGAGGAGACTTTGATAAAATTGAAGTTCTGATGGACTCTAGGGCTAAGCTGGCCTTTGCTGAGAGGCTGGGGTTTGGGGAGATTTTCCTGCTGAGGGAAATGGCTCCTCTCTCCCTTTAGACTACATCTGGTTTTATAGTATCCACATGTTTCTGGTCCCAGGAAAAGTCCACATTCTTCCCATTGGTACAGCATTGGCAGACTGCACATCACTTGCAAACATCTCTCCTGGGTCCTTGTAGACGAGATGGAGCAAACTTTGAACCAGAATATAAGAGACAGATTTCAGAGGGGAATATTGCCTGGGCCACATGGAAAGAGTCACAGAGCTGGGTGACAACCCTGTCACAGGTAAAGTGGGGAGTCAGGATTGGAAGGTCTAGAAACAAAGGCAAAAGGACAAAATTTGGGACAGACTGGTATTTCTGGAACTTAGGAAGAGGTGGCAAAGGGAAGACAAGGCAGAACAAAGAACAACTGTATGCAATGGTGATAAATGACACAGAAAGCAAGACAGAGTGAGGGGACAATTGGGGCATAGTGGTGGGCATCAGAGGAGCCAGAGGGAGCTAGCATGGTACCCAGATAAAATCCTATAGGATCTTTTTTTTTTTTTTTTACAGGCAGAGTGCACAGTGAGAGAGAGAGAGAGAGAGA
Organism: Sylvilagus floridanus; assembly: GCA_949820135.1. Classification (NCBI taxonomy): domain Eukaryota; kingdom Metazoa; phylum Chordata; class Mammalia; order Lagomorpha; family Leporidae; genus Sylvilagus; species Sylvilagus floridanus. The sequence continues at coordinate 113,954,425 of OX463231.1, forward strand.
AAGGTCTTCCTTTGCCGTTGGTTCACCCCCAATGGCTGCTGCGGCTGGCTTGCTGCCGCCGGCGCACCACGCTGATCCGAAGCCAGGAGCCAGGTGCTTCTCCTGGTCTCCCATGCGGGTGCAGGGCCCAAGCACTTGGGCCATCCTCCACTGCACTCCCGGGCCACAGCAAAGAGCTGGACTGGAAGAGGAGCAACTGGGACAGAATCCGGCGCCCTGGCGGGACTCGAACCCAGGGTGCCGGTGCCACAGGTGGAAGATTAGCCTATTGAGCTGCAGCGCCGGCAAGATCTTAATGGTTATTCCAGAGTTGTCTCCATTCATGCCATGAATGATTAATCCCACCCGTTGGTGCTCACCAATGCTCCTGAAGGTTTTGGTTGGACTGTACTTTCAATGCACATTACTGATGGGATCATGAACTAGCGCAGTAGGCAATGTAGTATGTAAATTAGGAGTTCCAATACTAGAATTACATCTGGATTCAAATCACTGCTCTCCTGGTAAATAATATGTGTATATTCTTGGTCCAGTTAGTATCTCTAAAGCTCTGCTCCATTTAAAAATGAGTCTGCTTCACAGAGCTGTGGGAAAGACTCCCTGACATCTAAAATGTGCTTAACATAAGTAAGCAATTATAAGTATATAGATTTTGATGGTTTAAAAGACTGATAATTTGGATAGTGCACAGAACATCTGAACCTACAATCAGCCTCAAGACCAAAGGTGTACTAAAGTGTTATGGAATATAGATCCTTATATCTGATGACCACGGGAACAGGTTTTTGAGGTTAGACATCCTGTGTTCCTTGGTGCTTTGGATGCTACATCTGTGGCTCCTGTGACTATGAACACATGGACTCATATGTTTTGCTTTCTCACCAACATGGGAGAGGAGCACTGATGAGCACTGATGAGCAGAGATAGACAATAACCAACTTCCTTGTTTGGACAGCACTGGTTGATAACCTTAAGGCAGTAACTCATATCAATGGAGTTTCTGGTATACCAGAAGGGCAGGAAGATGGTAGAAAACTGAATCCAGAGAGTTCAGAAAGAAGAATCAGTGTCAGGCCACGGATCCTGCAGTGTCTGGTATGTGGTAAGGACTCAGTGGTCTTGGTTGCCACTACTTCTATAACAGGACAATACAGAAATATATACCAACATATGATAGACTTGGTTCCCTCTCGCCACAATATTACCTCTAGGATAAAAGCTCCAAGGCCATCAGACCTCAGTGAACATCTTGGGTTTAGCACTAGGCACTGACAACCCAGAACAGACCTTGAACAGGAAGATATGGTAGGAAGAGAGTGGATGCCATGTCACACAAAAACTGGAGGAATTACCCAAGAGAAAATACAGTTGCTATACGATGCTGGTTGCATTCCTATAATCAAAAGGCAACATATCTGATGAAGGTTTGTGTGTGTTCTTTCTAAGCAGGATTAGCAGGTAGAGAGAATAAGGAGGTAGCCATAACAATAAAGATGAGAGATTTAGCAATCTAAATTTGATTATGGGGCACATGTTTAAATCTTGGTGACTGCCTTGCAAGGAAGTAAATTTCTATCACTGCAAAGATTTTAGTTCAATGTGCATTCATTCATTCATTCATCCAATGATTATAGAATATGGACCAGTACAGCATCAGTGATACTAGCTGGGAACAGAAAGATGAGTACGATGTGCTTCTTGTTTTCTAGTAATTTACTTCCCTGTGGAGATGACAGATGCATAAACAAATCTTATATCAATGATATGTCACATATGCCAAAGAAGAAATATGCAGAATGTTTAAAAGAGAACAAAGTGATGGAGAAGAGAAGGAAGGCACGTGGGGGGCCAGAAGAGGCTCTGGGAGGTGGTCTGTCCTTCATAATGAATCAGTAGGATTCTGAGAGGTGGACAAGGATGGGAGAGTACTTCTAAGAAAACAACATCTAAAACAGCATGTTGAACAGGTATTTTCTTTATTCACTTATCCATTCATGGACAATAAAACTGCTTTGCATATCTTGGCTGTTATTAATAAATAATGCTGAAGTGAAAACAGGAATGCAGATATCTCTTTGAGATCCCAATTTCAATTATTTTGAATGTATATTCAGAAGTGGGACTCTAGGATCATACCGTAATCCTAATTTTAATCTTCCAAGGAACCACCATACTGTTTTAGAAAGCTATTGCACCATTTTACATTCCCACCAACAGCGAACAAAGCTCCAGATTTCTACACATTCTTGCCAACACATGCTGTCTTTTGTTGTTGTTGGTTTTTTTTTTTTTTTTGGTAATAGACAGCTTAACAGGTGTGAGATATGTCATGATGATTTTGATTTGCATTTCCTTGATGATTAGTGATGTTGAGCATATTTTCATACACCTGTTGGCTATTTAGAGGTCTTGAAAAACATATTCAAGTTCTTTGTCTTTATAATTGGATTATTTTTTCTTGCTATTGAGTTGTATGAGTTCCACAGATATTTTAGATATTCACCCCTTATCATGTTTGTAGTCTGCTGTTTCCATTGGTCAGGTTTATATAGACCTACTTGTCTAATTTTGCTTTTGACATGTGTGTTGTTGGTGTCATAGCCAAGGAATCTTTGCCCCGGCCAATGTCCTGAAGGCTTCCCTCTATGCTTTCTCCCTGAAATTTTATAGTTTCAAATGTGAGAAATTTGTAACCCATACTGTTACACGTAATTCTTTAATACATCTTATTTAGCCTTTAAAAAAGACAATCCTGTCATATTTAACAACATAGATGAACCCGGGCAACATTATGCTAATCTAAGTCAGCCAGTCACAGCAGGACAAACACTGTATGAGATATAAAAGAGAGTCACAGACACAGAGAACAGAATGGAGGTTGCCAAGGCCTGGAAGGAAAGGCAAACAGCAGTGACTGTTTGGTATAGAATTTCAGGATGGGGCCAGCACTGTGGTCTAGTAAGCTAAGCTTCCACCTGTGGCACCGCTGGTATTACCTATGGGCACCGGTTTGTGTCCTGGCTGCTCCCCTTCCAAACCAGCTCTCTGCTTGTTGTCTGGGAAAGCGGTGGAAGATGGCCCAGGTGTTTGGGGTTCCTGAACCCATGTGGGAGAGCCAGAAGAAGCTCCTGGCTCCTGGCTTCAGGTTGGCTTGGCTCCAGCCACTGTGGCCATTTGGGGAGTGAGCCAGCAGGTAGAAGACCTTTCTGTCTCCCCTCTGTCTGAAACTCTGCCTATTGAATGAATAAATAAAAATTTTTAAACAAAATTTCAGTTATGCAAAGTGCATGAATTCAAGAGCTTGGTTGTATAACACTGTAGCTACAGTTAACAATATTATACACTTAAAATTTGTTAAAAGGGTAGTTCTCAAGTGTTAAAAACTCTGTACAATACCATAGGTACACTTAATATTTGTTAAAGGAGTAGATCTCATATTAAGTGTTCTTATTATAAATAAAATAAGTATCTACTTAATTTCCTGAAGCAAAATACACATGCATCTACTTTGAACCAAGCAAATACACACATAAAGCTTTGAAGAAAGTGGAAGATTGTTATTTACACATGTGTGCACATGCATGCATACACGTGTGGGCACACACCTGATGGGAAGAAATTGCATGCAGGACTCCTTCGGAAGGTTGGCACTGGCAGAGCACAGAATGAAAGAGTTAGGGCCTCAGAGGTTGTGGCTGGAGACGTGAGCTAGAATCCTAATTTGGAGTCTGAATTCTAGAGTAACAAAAGGCATTCAGCAGGGATTTGCATGGATCATTTTATCTTTGGCCATAATTGTCTAATTGGAAAACTAGTGCAAAGAACTAAAAAGGAGAGAAGAGAAATTACAGGGGCCTGACTGAAACATGGAGGTAAACATGAAGGACTTTGAAATGTCCCTGGATGTAGAGGACGGGGGTCCGTGTCTCTAGGGGACCGGCTCTGCACTATGTTTCACAGGAGCTGAACTGGGCAATCGGAAGGAAAGAGGGACATTTAATTCTGGGATATCTTCTGTACACCTGGCATTGTCCTTCCCTTACATGTCTTCACACCAATCCTGCAAGGAAAGCCTGTTTAATCATCATTACGTGGGAGCAAACTGAAGCTGTAAATGTGTTCATGATCATAGAGTGGAAGCCAAGTTTGACCCAGTATCATCTTGTGTTCCAGAAACCATGCTTCTCCTAGATCCTCTAAGTTGCTTTTTATCCAAGATTCCAGGATTCTAAGAATACACACTAATTCTTGTCTGTTCAGAATTGAAATAAGGCAAATCTTGGTGGAAATAATCTGACTTTGTACCCAATCTGATTATATACTGCTCACCACATTAAACGTATTCATACACAGTATAAGCAGGGCCTATAAATATCTTTCCAATAAAAGTGAGGCCATGTATTTCTGAGTGATAATACCCTGCTTGGAGCAGTGTTATAAACCAGAAGGCTGAAGGCCAAACAACTTTAACCAGTCCAGAGATTCAATAAGTTAAAATACATTTTGGAAGAGAGCTTCAGGCCAGACCTGCCTTTTTTTTTTTTTTTTTTTTTATTCCTTGGCAATTATATGGAGACACCTTATTCAGCACAAGCAGACTAGCTACAGGGTATGAATTTCTGTTTAAAGGGGCACAGAAAGTCATACAGGCAAAAATTAGGTCTGAAATTTAAATTGGAAACTTAGAATTAGGTGATTGTGGTCTTTCTTGTTGTTGGTGGTTTTATTATTCAGAAATAGCTGTTAACAAAAATCTAACAGAACTTTTCCTCTTCCTAAATTGCCCTCCCACCTACCTCCAACATTTCTATCTGGAAGCTTCCTTTAGACAAGTGGATCTTCACTGGGGGAGAGTCCCCCACTCCCACCCAGGGAACATCTGGAAAAATCTGGAAACAGTTTTGGTCGTTGTAACTTGGGGGGTGGACATCTAGTAGGGAGGGGCTGGGGAAGCTGCTGCTGTCATACAACGCACTGGATGGTTCCATCACAGACTCGTTCCATCAAACTGCCAATAGTGCTGAAGTTGAGGAATCTGGCACAGGGCCTCCACACTCAAAGTCTTCTTTCATGGCTCTCACAGCATTATGTATCTACTTGTGTGATTACTCATCACAGTGGTTTGAATAAATGTCCCCAAAAGCATGTGTTGGGAACTTAATCCCCTACGCATTGGTCCTGGGAGGTAGGGCTAATGGGAGGTGCTGAGGTCACCAGCACTCCACCATGAGGAATGGATTAATGCTGATTATAAAGGGATAAAGGCTGCAGTTTGGTCTCTGTGTCTCTCCCTCTATGTGCCTTTCTACCGTGGGAAGCTGCAGCAGGAAGGCTATCATCAGACGCCGGCCCCTCAATCAAGGAGTTCTAAGTCTCCAGAACGCAGTCTATGGGATTCTGTTCCAGGAGCACAGAATGGACCCAGGCATCCAGCTGCTGGCTTTCTCCCCTATGCAGCTGACCACTTCAGGAGGGTGAGGACAGCATTCGCTTTCCTCCTCCTTTCCTCTCAGCAGCCTGCACACTGCCTGGCACACAACAGGGGATCAGGAGAGACGATGGATGGGCACATAACAAAAGCAGGAATGCGATCCGTCAGTGGGTTATGGCTCTGAAATTGCTCACATCTCCACCACTTCATTTGGAAAAAAAAAAAAAAATGACAGAAAGCATAAACTGGTTAACTGAAGAATATAAGCCGGGACTGCTTTTGAACCATGCTGCTAACATGTAGGTTTTTTTTTTTTTTTTTTTTTGGGGGGGACAGGCAGTCAGACAGTGAGAGAGACAGAGAAAGGTCTTCCTTTTTCCATTGGTTCACCCCCCAAGTGGCCGCTATGGCCAGTGTGTTGCGGCTGGGCACACTGCGCTGATCCGAAGCTAGGAGCCAGGTGCTTCCTCCTGGTTTGCCATGCGGTTGCAGGGCCCAAGGACCTGGGCCATCCTCCATTGCCTTCCCGGGCCACAGCAGAGAGCTGGACTAGAAGAGGAGCAACCGAGACAGAATCCAGCGTCCCAACCGGGACTAGAACCCGGTGCCGGCGCCACAGGTGGGGGATCAATCAAGTGAGCCATGGCACCGGCCCAACATGTAGTTCTAACATGAACCAAAGTAAATGCCTTGAGGCAGCCAGCTTCTAAGAGGTGCCAGTGAGTCCCAGCTCCTGGCCCTGCCCTGTGTGTGAAGGCTCCTCTCTCCTCCCAGGTGAGTCCATAAAGTGGACTGTGGGTCCTCCCTCTCCTCTCGTGGATCCCTCACTCTGGTGGTGGCCCTGAGCCAGGTTCTCAGGAGCTGAGGCCTCTGGACTGTAGCCACCTGCGTATCCCTTGTTGGGAGTGGAGCCTCCAGCTGCAGCCCAGTCTTCAGTTGGTTACAGCACCAGCTGGCTCATGGACCCTGAGCCGGAAGCACCAGCTAAGTCGCTCTCAGATCCCTGACACTCAAACTGCTGCTGATCACAGATGTTCATTGTTTTACATGGGGAAAAAATAACCAAAGAATAGGGGATCTTTGGATTTTACTGCATAGGAATAAGAAATTGGGCCATGCAGTCGGGTGGGAGTGAAAACTTCTTTTATTTGGGTTTACTTCTACATTAAAATTGACCCTGAGCAAATTGCTTGGACCTTTCTACTGCCTTTAAAATCAGAGCAATCCCTACTTTTCAGGGCCACCATTAAACATAAACTGAATAACATATAGTGGGGTGATTTTTATAGGTCAATAAAGAGGTATGTAGCAATTTTTTTGAGGAAAAATGGAGAGGGGCTAGTATAAACTCTTTAAAATAATGATTTAAAGGTATTGTCCTTTTCATTGTGAGTTCTGGGCTCCTGTGTTCCAGGAAACTGTAAAGTATTTGCCTTGGGGCCAGCACTGTGGCTCTGTGGGTTAAAGCTGTGGTCTGCAGTGCCAGCATCCCATCTGGGTGCCAATTCGAGTCCCAGCTGCTCCACTTCGGAGCCAGCTCCCTACTAATGAACCTGGAATAGCACCAGAGGATGCTCGGATTGCTTGGGCCCCTACACCCACACAAGAGGCCTGGATGAAGCTCCTGGCTTTGGCCTGGCCCAGTCCTGGCCATATGGGGAGTGAACTAGCAGATAGAAGATTCTCTCTCTCTGTAATTCTGCCTTTCAAATAAATAAATAAATTTTTTTTAAAAAAATTTGCATTTGAGATCCTCGCTAAGAAGAAGGAGAAACATTATCTGGTTTGCAAGAGCACAGACTGATCCCCTTCTGCCCAATCTGAGTACCAACGCAGCACTCAGGAAACGGCCACAGCCAAGTCGGGGTTGCTGAGCTGGTGCGGTGGACACCACCAGCAAAGAGTCCACGGTATCTCGGGCCTGGACAACTCCCGTCTCAGAAGCATCAGCAGCGAGTAAAGACCAGAGGCTCCACTGGTCCTTCCTGGAGTGAGCGAGACAGTCAGGGTTCTTTGAAGATGGTAGAGAGGGAGGAAGGGACAGAAGTGGTGACCCGACGTGGATGTGCTGCTGCCAGCCACACTGGCAGGATCCAACATGTTTCCTTTGACCCCAAAAGCAGGAGACACCTGATAGACTCATGCCCCTAGTGCCATCACCCAAGTGACACACGTTGACGACAGATCTCACTGTCCTAGCACACAGTTAAATGCCATCAGCTTTGTTTTATCTTTACCACCTGAGTATAATCGGATGATCTCATGAGTTACTGATGGCACAGTCTCGGTTTTCCCCAATGGAAGAGCTTCAAACAGATGTCCTTCTTGCATCAGTGGGCCCCTACTGCCTTTCCCATAATTGTGCAGTATGGCCAGCGGGGGGCGCACCTGCCCGGTACCTGCCTTGCTTCCCAGTAGCTCTCCAGCAGTCTGTGGGCTCTCACACCTCTCTGCCCCGGGGTCAGTTTTATCCCTCCTGTCCTGCTTCCCTTTCAGCTCATTCCAGCAGAGACAGTGTCCCTTAGAGTGAGTTCTAAAACACATGAGCACTTCCTCCCCTACCTCTCCCAGGCCTTGCAGGAAAAGTCTTTGTTCCCTCCACCTGTTCTTGCTGTGAGTCAACTATGGGCCTGAAAGGTAAGAGGGCTGTTAGCATAAATCAAGGAAAAGGGGAAAAAAGTAAAATAATAGGTTTTGATAAGAAAATAGAGGCTGACATTTGCTGCTGGTGGAAGGCGTTTACTAATCTTTCTTCTGATGCTTTTTCCAAAAAACTCCACTTCACTTTTCTTACTTTAACCCACATATTTACTTTTTCTCTTTAAAAAAAATCCTGCCATTTTGTGGTGCCCCACAATTCAAGAAGTGAGGAGCTACAGAATCAGACAGAACTAGTTTTGGTTTCTAGAAAATACTGCAACATAACGACTGCTGTTTGGTCCCCTCCAGAACCCCCAGGACTCTGAGCCTCACAGTAGAAAGGTAGCAAAAAGCTCTGTCAGGTCCTGGGGACACGGACAGAGCCCCAAGGCCAGAGGCGTCCAAGTACTGTCAAGGGATGGATGTAGGCGGAGTAGGACTGAAAGGGGCAGATTTCTAACAGATTTCTCCCCTCAGCCATCCCTAGGCTCAAGGCTGAGGCACTCACTACAAAAGGCAGATTAAAAACAGAGATGCCTTCGTTGAATGCTCATTTGTGTGACACAGGAAACTTTAGGAACAAAAGCTCACAGAAGCAGGGAATCCTGGGAATTTCTATGCTTCGATTTGATGAAGAGTGGACCTCCTGCAAAAGAGCAACGGGGCAAAGCAGGTCTGACCTCCCGGTAACAAACCAGGGAGCACTGAGCAAGGCCTTCATGTTCAGGTTCTCCCTGGGTCTGTAGACACGAGGACATGGCTTTCCTCCAGGCACAGGGAGGGCAGCTATGGAACGAGGGTCTTCCATCTGCAGCAGGGAAGATGGATGGCGCAGGGGTGGGGTGGGGAGGGTAAGATGAGTGATCTTCTGTCTGCTCCAGTATAAAGACACCATATTTTGGGGTAGTGTGTCCTGAACCCCACCAGTACAGTCCGCTATGCTCTAAAACTTGTTTTGAAAATACAAATTTGTACATTAGGGAACAATTTGGACACAACACAAATATTTATGGTGTCCATGTGTCATTTGATGCGAGAGAAACAGTGACAAGAGAGAAAACTAAACTTGGATCAGATGCACCACACAGGAACACACAAAGGGTCGTGCATGCGCGCAACTGCCAACATCTGCCTGCTTCCTCCATCCACTGTGTGTTATCAATCAGCTCATCTGGCGTTCTAACTTTCCCTCCAACTTCAGACCATGTTTCTTCTTCCACTTTATAAGAACTCACAAGCTGTAGACGTACAGTCACTGTCAAATGCAAACTTCAAGCTCCTACCAAGATAAAATACTCTATTTATTGTAGTATTTATGCACTAACTTTTTAACAGGTGTAAAAACCATGCTGCCATTTTTGTGAGTTTGTAATTTGTGTGTACGTGTTACAAGTTTTTTTAAAGACTGCATCCCTAACTCCTTTTTCACATAAGCCCTGTGATTTCTTATTGTCCAATTTTGCATGGTAGAGTAAATTTTAGGAATGCGTAAGTCGAAGTATTTCAGAACCGACTGTACTGCTAAGTGCCAGGTAAGAAAAGGAGATGGTGGAGGGGGGTAGAGGGTGTACCAACAAAATCCCACTGGAAGTAAGAGAAGATTACAGCTGTGAAGAAACCTGTAGGATACCCAGCTGGGTAGCACTGCTCACATGACTAATTCATCAGGGTAAAAATACAGGAGGCCTCCGAGGATGCTATGGTTTGAATGTTTATCCCCTCCAAAACTCAAGAATTGTAAACTTAATCCTTAACACAACCGGGTTGGGTGATGAAGTTTAATGGGAAGCAGTGAGGTCATGAGTGGTCCATGCTCAAGAAGAGATGAATGCTAGGATCACAGGAGTCTCTGTCTCTTGTGTGCTCTTCCAACATGCAATGCCAACGCCATGGTATGATGTCAAATGGGGTCCTGCACCAGACATGACCCTGGAGTCTGGACTTCCCAGCCTCTTAGAACCAGGAGCCAAGTAAAGTTCCATTGTTTATAACTTACCCAGTCAGCAATATTTTGTTGTAGTACAAATGAACTAAGACAGGTTTTAAAAACTTTTTTTTAAAATTACAATACCCAAAATTGGAAGGAGGATAGAAACAAGGGTAAAAGGCTGTAGGAAATTTTATAATATGCTTTCAACAACCAAGATGATGGATATCTCTTGATATGCTCTTGCTTGAGACACACCTGTCTGTGTAGTGACCATCCCCCTCTCCCCTTCTCTCCTGGAAAAGTTGTCTCAGTTGGATACTGATCCTTCTCTTTATGGCCACGCTCTCAGCAAAGACTACTCTGCCTGTCTCAGGAGTAACATCCAACATTCTCAGTCAATCTTGATAATACTATTTCCTCCATCGCTGATTGGCTTGTGGGCATCTTTTATAACCAAGGCTTGGCTAGTTGATGTGAGGAGACATCTACTTTGGGAAGATCACTTGCCTATAAAAAGACACTCTGGGGGATGTTGTCATGCCACATGTGTTGTGTGCGATCGTGACAGCTCTGCATCTCTGACCATGAGGACAGCTGACTCAAGGGCAAAGATGACACCCTTGGGATGACAGAGCAGAAAATCTGGGTTCTGCCAATGTTTTAAAAATAATTAAGCAATTACACAGGTTGGCTGTCATAGGACGTCTTGTTATATGATGTCCTATGAGGGTAGTTCAAAAATTCATGGTAAATGGAACTTGAAGGACTTGAAGGTAAGTTTATTTGGAGGCAAAGCACTTTGAAACCCATACCTATTTGTTTCCTAACAGGCATTTTCCATGAACTTATTGAAGGCCCTGACCTCATTCACTTTCCATATTGTTTAAGTTATGCTGTTGACTTTTCTGTTACTTGCAGTTGATAATATCCTAATTGTTAAGACATTTGTTTCCTAATACTACATCCAGAGGAAAGAATATGCAAACTGATGAAAATTCCTACTTAATACATACTGAACTGACCTACTCTATATAAAGATAATCGAAAAGGGAAAAAAAAAAAAAAAAAAAAGAAAAACTCAGTGTTACATTGGAAACTGCATCAAAAAAAAATTTATCAGTCTCAAATATATATATATATATATCTCATGTAGGATCTCTGTCTTTAATGTGCTATACAAAGTGACTCAATGCTAAAATGAGAACTCAAAGACTATATTTCACTTTGTGTTACTATATGAGGGCAAAGGGACGAATTCATAACTTAACACATACTAAATTGATCACATGTATACAAAAAGAATTGAAAACGAATCTGGATGTGAACAAAAGGGTGGAGGGGGCGGGCAAGGGGGGAGGGTTGTGGGGGGAGAGGGAAAATATGGGGGGAAACCCATTGTAATCCATAAATCATACCTTGGAAATTTATATCCTAAATAAAAGTTAAAAAAAAAAAAAAAAAAAAAAGAAACCATGAATAAAGACTGATATAATGGAGAATTCACTGGACTGTTACAGATAACAATAAACAACTAGAAAAACTAAGTGTCCAAGATGAAGTGATTGGCTAAATGGGTTAAGTCCTATTTACAGAATCTTCTGAAACCAAATTATGATGATATAAATATGTTGGTAGTGATAAATGTACAAAATGTTCTTTCCCTTCCTTCCATCATTAAAGTCGTATGTGAAAACATCAGCTCTGGAGTGGACATTTGGTTTAGCAGTTAGGAGGCCTGCATCCTGGGCCACAGTGCCTGGGTCTGATGCCCGCCTCTGGGTCCTGACTCATTTCCTGTGAATGCAGAGCCTGGGACACAGTGGTGATGACTCAGGTAACTGGGCCTCTCCACTCACAAGGGAGACCTGGACTGGGTTCTCACTCCCTGCTTTGGCTCCTGTCTATCCCTGGCCGTGACAGGCATTTGGGAAACAAAATAGGGGATGGGACTCTCTCTGTCTCTCTTTCTCTGCCTCTGTTTCTCTCTTCGCCTCCATTCCCCCCCCACACACAAACACACTGGCTGCTCCTCAAATGAATTTTTATACAAAATAAAAAAGCTAACTCTAATGAACTCCACTTACTCAAAGTTTGTTGAACAACTTTGAGAAAAGCACTAGTTTCATTGCAACCCTCGCCACTAACTTCCAGTATTTCCTTAATATCTCCTGGAAGTCTTTTACATTTCCCTATGTCAGTCGCATTCCCAGAATCTCAAACTGTTTCTACCTTATGGAGTCTCCTCAAACCCCCAACACATCCACTCCTCTCACTCTTGGCTGAAAATTCTGATTCTGCTCTCTCTGAGCAAATGGAAGGTCCATTTGCTCCATCCACAGCCTATGTCAGCATGACTGCCGCATCCCGGGTCTTCTGCCTCTCCTATTTTCACAGAGGAACAGTCTACATTTTATCTAAAGCCAACTCCTCCACCTGTGTGTTTGACCCCATGCCTCTCCCTTTCCAAAGACATTCCAAAGGCAGTGTCTATTCTCTTTGGGAATTACTCTTTCCTTCCCACCACACCATGCCCATTGGCTCTCATGTTTCTCCCATTTAAAAAATTACACAAGCAACCCCACCCCTTCGAGTAGATTAAACCTCCAGCTACTGATGACTCTGCCCCCACTGTCTCATTCCATCCAATTCCTCTCTTTTTGTCTGTTGGTCCCACTGAATCACTCTTAATACTCAGCAGTCTGTAGAAACTGTTCATGTTAAGTCACTGGAAACCTCCATGTTGCTGAGTCTAATGGCCAGTTCTTTGTCCTTATTTTACCTGAGCCTTTGATAGCATTTGACCCAGTGCATAACTTGCTCCTTGAAAATGCTTTTTCCATTTGGCTTCCTAGACCCTAATCTCTTGGTTTTCTTCCTACCTTATTGGATAATACTTCTCAGTCTCATTTGCTGATTCCACCTCCAATTTTCCCACCTCCAAAATCCAAGTGTTCCAAAGTTCAGTCCTAGAGTCTCTCTATTCTATCTACGCTTATACCCTGTGATCTCTCCAGTTAAGCCCTCCACCTTAAACTTCTCATCTGAATTCTAAACTGGTATATCCCACTTCCTACTTGGCATTTTATCCAAAAAAATATTTAATAGAGATCTGAAACTTAACATATCCCAACCTAAATCCAAATCTTTGCTCTCTAATCTTCTAATTCCACTTTCTTAGTTAATAGCAACTTCATCCTTTAATTTGCTCAGTCCAAAATACTTGGAGTCATGCTTGATTCCTAATTTTTTTCCACATCCCAATCTAGTTTGTTACCAGAATTAGATTTCCCTTGAACTGTGTCTAAAATTCTGCCATTCATCATCACACCCTCCTGCCTTGGTTTGAGACCTCACTATCTCTCATTTGTTTTATTACAGTGGTTCCTTACCCAGTATCCCTACTGCCATCCTTGTTCTCCTTCAGTCATTCTCAACAGAGAAGACAAAGATACTTGAAACAAAAATATAGATACTTTCTTCTACCCTTTCCCTCCCTCACTGTTATTATTCTTGGAACACAGCAACCATTCTGCTACTAGCCCTCTGCACTTTCTGTTCTCTCCACATGGAACAGCCATCCTTCAGGTGGAAAATTGCCTTCCATCAGATTTCTGTTGAAATGTCACCTTCGAAGCTAGGCTTTCTATTTATAATAAAATGACTCTTACGGACAGATAGCCAACATGTCCTCTTTCCATTTTCCTGATTGATTTTCTTAGGTAGCTTTATCACCATCTTATTTACTATATACATGTTTGAATATTATCAACTAGAATGTAAGCTCTATGACAGTAGGATTTTACCTGTTCTCCCACTGCTAGTTTAGTGTCTAGAACAAAACTAGCCCTGTGTGTGTTTATTCCAGTGTTTGTTGAAAGAATGACAATATTGCAACTAAAATATAATTCAGCCTAAAAGTTTTTTAATTATAGTGTGGTTCTGATTTTGTTTAACAACTATAAATTGAACATTTACTTTGTAGGAGTGATTTTCTTGCTCATCAAAATCATAACAGTTCAAGTAAATAGTTGTTAGTATCCCTACCAGATATGTGAGGAAACTAAGGCTTGGAAAATGTAGATGGATAGACTGTTAAATAACTAGAAAGTAGCAGAAGTAGTAAGTGATCCAGTTTTACTGAAGGCTCACGGTCCATGGTATACTGACTCAAGACAGTGGTCTGTATGTGTGTCTTGTGTGTCCCACAAAAAAACTGTAAAAAGATTTGTTTACATATATGAAGTCTATTACTTTAAATATATACATAAATAGAATAAATAGAAAGTCAATGGATATATACAGATCCAATTACACTCACTGTTAATAAAATGAAATGAAAAGGATTACTTAAAAGTCCATTGGCAAAAGATTAAGCAAAGTACCCATAATTTATTGCCAAAGTTACCATTTATGTGTGGGAAGATTTATGCACATGGATTTTCATTACAGCATTGGGTATAACACCAAAAATTATTCATTTTGATAAGTTATGCACATCTCAATGATGGAGTATTATATAGCCATTAAAATGATGTAAAAGATTATTTGTGAGCTATGAAAATGATTAGTATATTATAACATAAAAATGCAGGTTACAAAATAGCTTATGCAGCAGAATTATAATAGTGTATCAACTAGAACAAAAGTTCTTTATTTATGTCTCAATTTTAATATTAAAATTCAGGAAAAATGTCAACTTTAATAATAAATAACTATGCATACATGTTATATGCAATAATTTTCATTTTTACATTTATATATTTTTAAACAAAATCACAGGATCATATCAGATACCTATCAGTATCCCAACACTTAGTGGCTTAAAACAATGGTTTATTTTTTCTCATATTTCTGTGGTTAAAATTGTGGACTGCCTGGCTGGATTTGCTTGGGGTCACTTCTATGGCTCCATTTATCTGAAGCCTAGCCTAGGGCTGAGGTTTTGAGAAGGACCCACTAACCTGTCTGGCAGTCAGTTCAATGAGCGTTAGGACACTCTGATTCTCTTGACTTGATTTCTCAGTTTCCAAAAGACCAGAATGTCCTCCTTCACAGCACGATGGCCCTGGAGACCACCAGGATGAGGACTGCCCTCGTAAGTCAAGCTCTTGAGGACCAAGTTCTACACTTGATCACTGCTCACAGGAATTCACAAAGTCAGGACAGATCTTAAGGGATGGAGAGTTAGATTCTACCTGTTGCTGGGAAATGTGATAATGAAACACACACACACAGAGGTATGATTCACTGAGAGCCATTATTCTAATACTCTAGGTAATCTAACATTACCCTCTTAGAACAAATCATTCAATGTCCCTCTCAACCCAGTAGACCTCCTTAGGATTCTCTCTTGAACCCAATCTAGGTTTTTTTTTTTTTTAGATTTTTATTTATTTATTTGACAGGCAGAATTACAGACAGAGAGAGAGAGAGAAAGAGAGAAAGAGAGAGACAGAGAGACAGAGAGACAGAGACAGACAGAGGTCTTCCTTCTGTTGGTTCACTCCCCAAATGGCCACAATGCTGGAGCTGCGCTGATCCAAAGCCAGCAGCCAGGTGCTTCCTCCTGGTCTCCCATGCAGGTGCAGGGACCCAAGTACTTAGGCCATCCTCTGCTGCCCTTCCAGGCTACAGTAGAGAGCTGGACTGGAAGAGGAGCAACCAGGACTAGAACCCGGTGCCCATATGGGATGCTGGCACCACACGCAGAGGATTAGCCTAGTTAGCCATAGCACTGGCCCCCCAATCTTGCTTCATCTTTGGATTTAGTCACCTGGAATTTTCTGGATACTGATATATAGGACCACCAGGGTGTTGTTACATACACACAAGACAGTGGCTCATTATTGTAGCTTCTTATAAGAGCAAAGACAGTTACAGCAATGACATCATATCCAGTGATTATGAGTGTCTTACTTTTATATAAATATATAAATATCTTCTATTTAGATTGTCCCAGGAACTCATGCCTAAGGTCTAAGGTAAGAAGGACAAATGATCTAAAAGAGAGTCATTTTAGTTATTTATAAACGGATTACCTTGGCATTAAATGGAGCTGGTAACCATAGCAGCATTGGTCTCTGTGTTTGGGCTACCAGCCAAGGTCCTGGTGGAGATGGGAGAGTCTTCCCATGTGAGTGTCAGCACTGCTAGTCCAGACATCACAGCTGGATTCATATTAGAGCCCTCCAAGGACATCCGAGACCACCGTTTTGGCAGGAGGACCTGTGTTGCAGTCAGAGGTCACCATCCTCAGAACCATGGCTTTGAGCCTGGGCTGCATGTAAGAAGCCACCCCTGGTGCCAAGGCAGGGAAGCAAATGGCCGTGCTATCCACAGAGCCTGGAGAATAGTTCATGAGCAGCACCAAGACTGCCCGGGGTGCGGGGAGGGGGGAGCTTCAGAAACACACACATTCCTGGAGCCCAGAGAGGACTCTGATGCAAACACAACAGGAGTTCACAACTTTTCAGATAAATCTTCCCACGTAACCAGATCCTCAACCTTGCTTTTGTATCTCTGGGCCACACATGGGCTATCTCAAGGGCTCAGATGAGGTTTGAGGAATACTGGAGGGAGGCTGACATTTCCCTAGAAGTTAGATTGTTTGAGATTCTTGCAGCCTGGGAGACACACAGAACATGGACTGACTCGTCTTGCGCAAGGACTGCAGCTTCTGAGCTAAATATAATTCTTTTTGCTCTGGCCACCATTTACATCACTTTTCACCCTGAACAATGTACTGTGCCTTTCCAAATCAGACTTATAAGATGGCTTTGACTATATCCCCTTCTGTAAATTGAGGATGGCCTATAAATTGGTTGCCTTGGCAACAAATTGGTTTGAACCTTAACAATTGAATCCAGATGGTCATTACAGACCGACAAGAAAACACAGCCTCAGTCCACGTTGGAATACACCCATTGGTACTGTCCACATCAACATTCGGCACGGTCCTAAGATACCTCACGCAGTCTTTAACCCAAGTCACAATCATGGACAGTTCCAGGGCTGAACTATGTTTTTCTTTTTACAAAAATGACAGCAGCGTGAACTAAAACTCATCATTGACTCTTAAAGAAAAACTCTTCTAGTGTCTAATTCCGGGATATTATTTAACAATATTGGCCTCCACTATAACATCTTTTCCTCCCAGCAAGCATCCTTCAGACACGCACAGCTGATTCACTGATTCATTTGTTCAAATGCTTTTTATTGAGAACTCATCTTCTGCCACGCCTTGCGTAAGGCCCAAGGGATACAAGTATGACTGCTGTAACTCTGCCTCAGAGTTTGCGCTCAAGACCAGGGAGGAGATGGCAATGAAACCACTGCTGTGTCTGTGAGGACAAATAATGCTATTTGCAAGCCTGGGGAGCCCAGATGAGCTCAGAACTATCTCCTTCTGAGCAGGTCAGGGAAGATCCGGTAAGGAGACTGAATGCAGCAGGCAGCGGATGAAGGTGCATCCTTGAAGGAGAGATTGTCTTTGCAAAGAACAGAACTGGAAGCTCATGGTGCAGTGATGTGCTCAAACACATTAAGTCGCACTCAGTGCGTGGGCTTTATGGAATGGAACTGCTGAGGATTTTCCAGAAGGCGGAGTGACGTGATCACATGCACATTTAGAAAATTGGTAGCAGCCATTAGGACGAACTAAAAGAGGACAACAAAACAGTGCAGAGAGGTTTCTAACAGTTGAGGCAAGGGAGTGTTGGGTTTTTAATTGGTGGGGGAGGAAGTAATTTCTGGTGGCTCATAATATGGGTTTTGAGGAAGAGGATGGAGACTCTAATGATGCCACTGGCTTCTGGGTAGTGGATCTATTTTTTTCCCAGGTCAAAAAACAGGAACAGAAGCAGTGTTGATAAGCAGATGGGTTGATTCAGATTTCAGTTTAGAATAACTTTAAAAAGAAAATGTCAAAATGGTAAAAAAAAAAAATCAACCTTTATTTTTAAAAATAACTCTATCAGGGCTGACATCTTAATGTACTGTAGGCTGCAAGTCTCAGGAGCACACTGACTTATTCTCCTTTTCCTTCACTGCCCACAATACCTTCAGAACAGTCCCTGACAAAACAATATGCCAGGAGACATTGCCAAAGCAAGTCAGTGCTAATGTAAAACTTGGCAGAGGGGTAGGGAGCTAGGTAATTGAAGAAAGTGATAATAATAATATTTATATCATATGCTGCAGTTTTCAAAATGCTTCTACCCAATCCATCTCACCATGATAACAAGATTTTAAGGAAAATACAAGTATTATTTTAAGCCACCACTTTCCAGATGAAGAAACACGCACATGAAATAATACACAGCCAGCCAGCTGTGGTGCACTGGACTAAGAGAACTGGATTCAAACACTGTTCTGCAGCTGATACAGGATGTGTGAACTTGGACGGATCATTGTCCTCTCCAAACCACATGCCTCTCCTCTAGGAAATGGGGTCTGTAGTGCTGTTGTGAGAATCGCATGCTCTAACGGATGTTCCCAGTACTGTCTTAACTGCAGGAGGTTCAACTCTCAGACCCCATCACTGCCCCTATTAGCCTGATCACCATAAAGCAGACATACCCCATCGGCACACACTACCCCACTGGAACAGAGCCGCTCACGCTTACACTTAAAGATCATACTGAGAATAGTTCATCACTGCTGCTCTTGATTTTCTGGGACAGGAGAGCCGTCTTTCCTTCCCAGAGCCTCCTCTCTCTCCACCCCACTGATCACAGCTGGTTCCCATGTGTCCTGTCCAGGGACAATCAGCCTCTTTGTTCTGGGAGTTGTGATTGGGTTCCTTTGATTCTAATCAGGCTAAGAATGATTATGAGGGGCTATGATGTAGAACGACGATGGCGGGGTGCAGAGGACAGTGACGGTGACCAATGAGGAGAGCGAGGCAGGACTGCGGGAAAAGCAGAGAGGCTGTGCGAGGTGGAGGAGAGAAAGGTACAGAGGACCCAGCCAGCCACTGCCTCAGCTCCTGTTGTGGCGCTGGCGTCCCCAAAGCTTCTCTGATGTGAGATTTGTGAGTTATCCTTGTACCCTCCCAGCAGATCTTCCCCCCTCGATTAAGCCAGGTGAAGTGGGTTTCTATTATTTGCAACCAAGCAAGCCTGGGCAAAAACAGATGAGGGTCTATTTTCAGATAATTGGGCCCAAGAGACTTAGTGGCAAGCAAGCAACCAACATATTTGTGAAAAATGCCGAGAAATGTACATGCTGTTTCTCAGAAAGATGCTCTCTTTGCTCATGGAGGATAGAGCAGTAAAAAGGGGAAAGAAGTCGGAGATCGCTAAGGACTTCAGGACTGAGTCAGTTCTAAACAGGACTGAGTGTGACCCGAGGATCTAAATCCAACAAGCAGCAGCATTTACAAGGTGGTGGCTGTGTTGAGCCCACAAGAGCAAAGGGGACTCACAGTCTGGTTTCCAACAAAGCAAAAACGATAATAATGCACAGTGTGGATTATAAAGCATTTAGTCTTGAGGAGGTTGCAGAATTTTCAAGAACATTCGCTGTTACCCTTGCCTGTTTGTCTTGGCTCTATTGGGAGGACTGTGTGTCTGTGTACCTGCATGTGCATGGATGCACACATGTCCATCTATGAATATTTGGGCACTACAGGGACAGAAGGAACATTTGCTAAAACTTGTAATTATTACAATGCTACTTGTAAGATCTTGTGGTTTCACACAGAAACACTTTGATCACAGGGCTCCTGGAGGATATGGTGAAAAGAGACCAGACTCACCAAATTCAAGAAGTATGTTTTTGGAAAAATCACATTTTCCCCTCTAGGCCCCTGGTTCTCAGTTAGCAAAATTGTTCTATGTCACAGTAAGAATTCTTTTACCTCTACCCTTTTATTGATTTGAAATATTACAAGCATCAAGAAAATCTTAATGTGTGAGGTTGAAAAACCATTTGAAATTGACATCTTGAAAAATACAAGGTGTAACAGCCATAAACAATACAGAGGCCTCAAATTACTGAAAACATACAGGGACTCTGAAGCATGACGTTTTAAGTCTTCCAGAAGTAACATTGCTTAAAATTTTGTCATTTATTTGACAGCTGAATGAGACAAAAATAAGCTTCTATATGGAGGGTCAATGAGTAATGCATACACACATGTGTACACATACAATGCACAGTATGCATAAAACTCAAAATTCTATAACTATAGAAATTTTTAAGCCCTTTATATATCTGTATATACATATAAATATATTTCTTTATTTGTCATTATATGACTAAAAAGAAAATAATACACTATTACAAGAGCAATTTTACAGGTCCCATTTCTTCTTTTTTGGTGGAGATTATAAGAGACAATTTATAAGTAAAACTGAGTACTGGCTCCCTTGTGGTGTCCGAACACTAATCCCCAGAAACTATAAATATGTTATTTTTCATGGCAAAGCAGAATCTGCAGAGGTGACTAAGTAAAGGATTATTTTAATTGCACATATTTATGTTGTAATGTATGACTGTATGATATTGTGTTACATGTATATATTGTGTAACAGGGTAAATTTATTCATCCTTTCAAGCATTTAAATTTTCTTTGTAGTGAAAATATCCCAAAAAACTACCTTCTAGTTTTATAGAGGAACATAAAGTACATTATCGAATTATAATCCAATTAAAATTAAAACTTTAATTTCTTGGGAGGTAAGAAACTCTATCCTAGATGCACAGACTTCAGGCCAAACAGAAGCTCCAAATGGAAATTATAAGCTGTCTAAAACACAGTGAAGGCCGGTGCCGCAGCTCACTAGGCTAATCCTCCACCTGCGGCACCGGTGCTCCAGGTTCTAGTCCTGGTTGGGGCGCCGGTTCTGTCCCGGTTGCCCCTCTTCCAGGCCAACTCTCTGCTGTGGCCGGGAGGGCAGTTGAGGAGGCCCATGCACCTGCATGGGAGACCAGGAGGAAGTGCCTGGCTCCTGGCTTCGGATTGGTGCAGCGTGGCCATTTGGAGGGTGAACCAATGGAAGGAAGACCTTTCTCTCTCTCTCACTAACTCTGCAGTCAAAAACAAACAAACAAAAACAACACAGTGAAGACAAAGGAGAGACTATCTTGCCCAAACACGTGGAGCAGATAAGTCATACTGAGTACAGTGATCTAAGTATTCAACTTTACAAAGTAGCAAAAAAACCCAGAAAGCTAAATAAAATCAGGAAGACATAAGATCTGAATTTAATAACATAAAAAAGAAAAATATGTATATAAATAAAACCCAAACATGGCCCTTTGGAAAAAATATGCATCTCTGGAGAAGCAAATAAAGATAAGAGAGTATAATAAAAATTTTAGAAAAGAGAAAGATAATATAACCGTAAATAGGAGAGAGATTAAACACATTTATAATTTTAAAGAGATTACTCCATATAACTCTATAGCAACAAATTTGAAAATATAGAGAGTGATGATTTTCCTAGGGGGAAAAAGATGAAATTCAACTGAGACAAAAAGCATGGAATAGTTTAAGAAAGTTATGTAAATGTCTTTTATAAAACCACATCATGTCTAGATCCTGCTCTCCAGTTGATTTTTAAAATATTCTTTTTAAAGAAGGATAATTCTAATGATATTTAGATCATTTCAGTGCACTTTAAAATAAAACTCTTCTATTCATTTTATGTATTAAATATAATCTCATTGCCAAAACATGACAGAAATAATGCAAAAAATAAAACCAGAGATCAATTTTACTGATGAATAAAGATGAAACATTTTAAACAAACAGAATTAATCAGTGCATCAAAAGGATAAACCATGACTAAGCAAGGATCATTCCGAGGATCATTCCTCATCAGCAAATACATCAAGGCAATGTATCACAAGCAGAAATTAATGGGAAAAGCCATATGGTTGAGTCAGTAGATGCTGCAGCGACATCTGTTATTGTGCCACCCAGTAGCTCTTTTCCCTTACTCTGGTAACTGAAGCCCAAGCTGTCCTCTGGGGATGCACCTGCTCCCCCCTTTTAGCAGATGTACACTGGACTGGGACTGCACCCAGCACAGCTGAGCCAATCAGCACATCATATTTCCCCCGTCATACCGATTCTCTGATTCAGAGGTGAGCCTGTCACCTCTCCAAAGCCAACGAGAAGCAATAAGGTACTTTCTGGGAATCCTAGGAATAACTATGTCTTCTCCAACAGGAGGTTTAAAGCTCAACACATATGCATTTCAGAGACACTCCAGGTCCTCGGGGAAGATTCTGTACAGCTGGAAGAATTACCAGGTCTAGATGACGCAGTCTGAGCCCTTCTGTCAGCTGCCCTCCAGTCAGCTTGATCCTGTTCTTAGTTATAAAAGCTCAGGCCTTCACTTTTTCCTTAAGCTAATTTGTTAAGACTTCCTGGCATGTGTCACAGAGGAAGTCTTCATTGATGTATATGCCAAGATACATTTGACAACATCTCGTAGATATTCTTAACGAAAACTTGAACTGAAATAGGAAGTGATGGGTACTACTTAAATGTTATAAAGGCATTTTTTTAAAAAACCCAGTAAACCTCATGTCAAAGAGTGAAGTAGTGAAACCATTTTCTTTAAAATCATGGACAAGATAGGCATGCCTAAGAACTCCAGTGACCTCAGGATTATTCTAGAGGTTTAAGTCAAACACTTAGCCAAGAAATAAAATACTGAGCAAAAATATTAGAAAAGAAGGGACAAACTTGTGTTTACTTGCATATGATGTAACTGTACACTTAAAAACTTGAAAGACTACTGACAAAACTATTGAACTTATTCATGAGTTGCTAATTTTGCTAAATCAATCTAAATGAACAAAATTCAATAGCAATAATTATAAACAATAAAAATCTCATTTATGATGGGAATGGCTTTGGGCTTACAAAAATATATTAAAAGCAAGTAAACAATAAACTTTAATGAAGGATATAAACACAAGTACTGAATAAATAAAAGAAATATCATGACAAAAATATATTGTAACTATGTCAGTCTTTAGAAACCTGATACCTTCATAGAATGTAATTTCATTTAAAATCTTTGTGATTTTAATTCATAAAATTACCAAATTATTTTAATTTATTTTAAAAAGATTTATTTATACATTTGAAAGGCAGAGTTATGGAGAAAGAGAGCAAGAGGTCTTCCATCCACTGGTTCATTCCCCAAATGGCCACAATGGTTGTGGCTGGGCCAGTCCAAAGGTAAAAGCCAGGAAGGCCATCTGAGTCTCCCACATGGGTGCCAGGGGCCCAATACTTGGGCCATTGTCCACTGCTTTCTAGGTTCATTAGTAGGGAGCAAGATTGGAAGCAGAGCAGCCAGCACTTGAATTGGAGCTCCACTATGGGATGCTGGCAAAGCAGGCATGGTTTAAGCTGCATGGTTCAATCACAATTCGGTCTCTACCAAATTATTTTAAAGTACATGTGAAGGCTGTATGAATAATGAAGCCAAGAAAACTATACAATGCAGAAGGCACCACCACCTCTCTTTCTTAAGCTTACAATAAAGTCATTATAAATAAAATAGTTCATTATTGGTCTAGAACAGATAATAATAAAGTGGAACAGAATGGAAATTCCAGAATAGAATTAATTGTATATGAGGGCAGAGTAAGTGATGGAGGTACAGTTTTATTTCAGTAGAACCCTTAAGTGTATTTTCTTTGAATAAATTTGATTAATATGTAAGGTGTATTTTCTTGATAAACTTAAGGGAAAAAAACAACCATTCTGTTGTGATAAAAATTAGGAAATGTATCTAGGGAATGTGCAAAGCATATGAAGAATGACCACTCCTAAATCACGGACCTTTCCTTAAACAGGATACTGAACACTTTATGTCAAACTCGTCACGGTTTATTGTCCTTAAAGTTATTGGGGCCAGCACTGTGGGATAGCCATAAAACCACCGCCTGCAGTGCTGGCATACCACCTGGGCACTGGTTCATGTCCCCGCTGCTCCTCTTCCGAACCAGTTATGGCTTGGGAAAGCAGTGGAAGATGGCCCAAGACCTGGAGCCCCTGCACCCACATGGGAGGTCCAGAGGAAGCTCCTGGCTCCTGGCTTCAGTTCAGCGCAGCTCCAGCTGTTGTGGCCAACTGGGGAGTGAACCATTCGATGGAAGACCTCTCTCTCTCTCTCTCTGCCTCTCCTCTCTCTGTGTGTAACTCTGACTTTCAGTTAAATAAATAAATCTTTAAAAAGAAAAAAAAAGTTATTGACTATGTATTCTTGGGTGACAAGAGAATTAAACCTGATACAGGGCAGGTGTTGCAGAACAGCAAGTTAAGCTGCCCCGTGCAATGCTGGCACCCCAGAACACTGCCAGTTCTTGTCCTGCATGCCTTACTCCAAATCCAGCTCCATGCTAATATGCCTGGTAAAGCAGCAGAAGACGGCACAAGGGTTCAGGCCCCTGAATCCACACAAGGGACCCAGAAGAAGCTCCTAGATCCTGGCTCCTGGTTTTGGCTTGGCCCAGCCCTGGTCATTGTGGCCATGTGGGGAGTGAACAAGGGCATGGAAGATCTCTCTCTTAGTCCTCTCTCTCTGTAATGCAGCCTTCCAAAAAATAAGTACATCTTTAAAAAAAAAATATCTGTTAACAGGCCAATCTATCATGCACTACAATAAGGGAAGCGATGATCTAACGCTGTCTCACCCCATCCTGCTGCTATAACAAAATGCCTGACAGTGATAATTTGTAAACAGCAGAGATTTATTTTCCACGGTTCTGGAGCTGGGCAGTCTAGGGGGCCAGCAGATTCAGTGAGTATTCAGGGTTGCTCGCTGCTTCCAAGACAGCTCCTCAAGCTGAACCCTTTCCACAGGAGAAGGGTAAGCAGCTCCATCAAACCTTTTTTTTTTTTTTTTTTTTTTTTTTGACAGGCAGAGTGGACAGTGAGAGAGAGAGACAGAGAGAAAGGTCTTCCTTTGCTGTTGGTTCACCCTCCAATGGCTGCCGCGGCCGGCACGCTGTGGCCGGCGCACCGCGCTGATCCAAAGGCAGGAGCCAGGTGCTTCTCCTGGTCTCCCATGGGGTGCAGGGCACAAGCACTTGGGCCATCCTCCACTGCACTCCTGGGCCACAGCAGAGGGCTGGCCTGGAAGAGGGGCAACCGGGACAGAATCCGGCGCCCCGACCGGGACTAGAACCCGGTGTGCCGGCGCCGCAAGGCGGAGGATTAGCCTGTCATCAACCCTCTTACAAGGGCTCCCATCCCGTTCCTTTCACTCTGCCCGAATGATGTAATCACTGCCTCGAGGTCCCACTTTTTAATAGTATCTCATTGACAATTAAGATTCAACATATGAATTTTGATGGGACAACTTCAGGCCATACCACTCATAGATTTATCAAATCTGAGTTTTTTGTTGACCTGAAATGGAGTTACAACACTGCAAACAAAAAGTTGGAACAAAATCCAGAATGTCAAGTTGGAAGTATTATGTGTACAAATGGATGCATTAACAATTTCTAGCACCATAAAAGTGCCAACAGATTGTTGGAAAGAAAAACATTTGAAGGGTGAAGCAATCTCAAATAAATTGCGGCTGCATTTTGTTTGGTTTTCTGATTTATCTGCAGAAGAAAATGCTAAATGAAATATAAGAGCAGCAAGATAACACAAGTTAGTTTTATCAGTACCTTCAGGACAGGGCTTGACATGGCCCGTGGGCCAATAAGAGCTTTCTCATTTTTTGAAAGAGAAGTTTTATTGGAATATGTCCGCACAGATTTATTATCTGTTGTCTATAGCTGTTGTCACACCACCTACCTGAGTTAAAAGAAAATTGTTTAATTCCGTACATGGCATAGACTGTAGTCTCTGACTATAATTTAAAAAATTGAGAAAGGTATTACAAAAGAATAAACAAACAAGAATCCAAACCATTAGGACATTTAGACAAATAAGCAAAATTTGATTCAAATATGATGTCAAAACCAGTTTGTTCCATGAATTTTATAAAAGGACAATAACTATAATGCTTTATATAAAAAGCTGGGGAGCGCTGCCAAAATTGTGTATTCCATCATTCAGTTACATGCAGGAAGAATAAAAATGGGTTATTGAAATCCTTAATTAAAAATATTGATGAAAATGGCATAACAAAATTCTGAGGTAATCAGAAGGAATAATTAAATAAAAATAACTAAAGAGCAGACTCAAAATATTCAATTTTCTGGAAATCAAGCATAACCCCATCTAATAGTATCTAATAAAATAAAAGTATAAAAATACATGAAAATGTGCCTCACAACAGTTTCATAAAACAAGACAAAAAAGTACTCGAAAACAAAAGTATATAAAGAAAACCAGGGGCCGGCGCTGTGGTGTAGTAGGTAAAGCCGCCACCTGCAATGCTGGCATCCCATGTGGGTGCACGTTTGAAACCCGGCTGCTCCACTTCCAGTCTAGTTCTTTGCTATTCTGCTGTGGCCTGGGAAAGCAGTGGAAGATGACCCAAGTCTTTGGGCCCCTGCAACCGCATGGGAGACCTGGAAGAAGCTCCTGGCTTCAGATCAGCATAGCTCCGGCCATTACAGCCAGTTGAGGAGTGAAGCAACAGACCAAAGACCTCTCTCTCTCTTGGTCTCTCTCTCTCTCTGCCTCACCTTCTCTCTGTGTAACTCTTTCAAATAAAATAAATAAATCTTTAAAAAAAATGAAAACTTAATATAGCTGAACAGAAATATGCAAGTCACAATTATGGCTGAAAAATTTCTGTCTCAGTAACTGATAGAACAAGTAGACAGAAATATATTAAGACCAGAGATGACCTGAGTAAAACTACAAACCAACTTGACTTAACTTATGCTACTGCAAACTCCAATTATTGCAAAATACATATTTTGTGTACTTGCCCAAATAACGAAGATAGACCACAAATTCTTTTATAAAACAAGCCTTAAGTTTTTTTTTGAAAAAACACAATCACAGAAAATGTGTTTGTTGCCCATCATGGACTTATACTACATTCAGTTATAGAAAGGTATCTGGAAAGTCCCCCAATATTTGCAAATTACATAAATCACTTCTCATTCCATGCATCAAAGAATAAACCACTAGGAAAACTACAACATATTGAATTGATCAACAATAAAAATATAGCATGTCAACCTATGTGAGATAGTAGGATACAGTTAATAGAAGTCCTACAAGGAAATGTGTAGCATATAAAATGTTAATATTTGAAAATAAGGAGGTTCTCATACTCATAATTTAAACTTCTAAATTATGTATGGATTTAAAAATATTTTTACCAAAATTAACTTATTATCTAATTCCATTTTCCATGAACCTTTTGAAGTACCCTCATACTAAAGAGAAGAGCAGAAGTCAATGAAATTGAAAGCAGAAAATCAGTGGAGAAAAATTAAAAAATCAAAAACTGATTCTTTCAAAACATCAATAAAACTAACAAAACTCTAGGCAAATGGATTAAGGAAGAGAAAAGATACAAACTATTAATCATTAAGAATAGGAAAGGGTGCATCACTACAGATCTTTGAGACATTAAAAGAAAAAAAGGGACCATTATGAATACTTTATACCAACAAATTTAATAGCATAGATGAAACAAATATTTTGAAAGACATAAGATACCAAAGCTCATTCAAGAAGAATTAAAAAATACTGAACCAGTTTTATTGGGAATTCTACTAAACATTTAAGGAAAAAAGTAATAAAAAGGTTAACATTTTTAAATAAGTGTTGCTGGAAGAATGTCCTTGTGTAAAAAAAAAAAATGAACCATATACTTACTCTACACAATAATCAACTCAGACACATAGAGAGAACAAGAACACAGGAGAAACATTTGAAGACTGGTGTTAAGAATTCTGAGGGGCTGGCACTGTGGCGCAGCAGGTTAATGCCCTGGCCTGAAGTACTGGCATCCCATATGGGCACTGGTTCAAGACCCGGCTGCTCCACTTCCAATCCAGCTCTCTGCTGTGGCCTGGGAAAGCAGTGTAAGATGGCCCAAGCCCTTGGGGCCCTGCACCCGCATAGGAGACCCAGAAGAAGCTCCTGGCTCCTGGCTTCAGATTGGCGCAGCTCTGGCCATTGTGGCCATCTGGGGATGGCCATGGGATGGAAGACCTCTCTCTCTCTCTCTCTCTCTCTCTGCCTCTGTTCGCTCTGTGTAACTTTTCAAATAAATTAAAAATAATTTTGAGATATGACACAAGATTGACTAGCTGGATTTCATCAAAATTGGTTTTCAGAAGACACTTAAGAAAATAGAGACACCACAGAGAAGAAAACATGCAAAAAACACATATCTGGTAAAGGACTTGTATACAGAATACATAAAGAATATTGAAATTCAGTAATCGGAAGAGAGTCCAGTTTAAAAACTAGGCAAGTGATTTGACTAACTCACCTACTGGTGCTGCATGCACGATGGCACAGCACTTTGTACAGCAGTTTGGCAACACACACTTTACACACTGCCCAGCAAACTCAGTCCTTGATGTTCATCCAAGAGAAAAGACTTGCACACAAGATTGATAGTAGCAGACAAAGGACTCACAATTATTCACAGTAGACAAAACTAGAGACAGCCTAAACGTCCATCAGGGCATGGATAAAATGTGGTGTACCCATACAGTGGTACACAACTCAGTAATTTAGACACTAGTGACACATGTAATATCACAGGTAAACCCTCAAAGCATTATGCTTCATCAAAGAAATCAGACTTCAAAAGCTGCCCCCTGTGCAATTCCGTTGATAACACATTCTAGAAACAGAAGAATCACAGGGACAGAAAGCAGATCAATGATTTGTCTGGGGAGAGGGAGCAATTGATTGATTACACAAGGCAGGGGAAGCATTTTGGAGTAATGGAAATATTCTTTATCTCAATAATAGCTACACAATTGTATACATTGGGCAAAATTCATTAAATTGTCCCCCAAAGAGCAAATTTTATCATATCTAAATGATACTTTATTTTTAATAAGAAAATTTTATTTATTTATTTGAGAGACGTAGCAGTGTGGTGAGGGGAAAGACAGAGAGAGAGATTGACTGAGAGAGGGAGAGGGAGAGGGAGAGGGAGAGAATGAATATGAGCCATGTTTTGGCTCATTCCCTAAATGCCCAGGAGCTTTATCCATACCCCAACGTGGGTGACACAGAACCAATGACCTGAGCCATCACCTGCTACCTCTCCAGGTGTGCGTTATCAGGACTCAATCCAGGCACTACAACATGGGTTGCAGGCATACTAATCTTCAGTTACTCTCCAGGCCAAACATCAACCCCAATAATACTTTAAAAATTAATTTAAACACACACACACACACACACACAGAGAGAGAGAGAGAGAGAGAGAGAGAGAGAGAAAGAGAGAGAGAGAGAGAAAGGGCCAATAATGAGGGAAAAAGATGAAATTAACATGGCATGGCACAGTATTTCTGACCAGCCCCATAGCCATTCTATTTGAAAACCTGGGTGGATTTCCAAGAAACCACAAGCCAATCCATTTGACTGAAAATACATGGAAGTTTAAATAAACCAATCATCATGGCATAAAGTAAAACACAGAAGGATAAGCAGGTGATCTTTGGGCCCCACACACATCTTTCCCAAAGCACCAGGCACCCAGTTTGCAAAGAGTACATTTTCAGGCTTTTATGAAATAAATTATTCCTCTATAAACGAAATGACACTATTTCACTGACAGTACAATGAAAAGGAAAGAAAATGTAGGGATTCTGTTTTTTAAGCTAATCTAACACACAAAGCAAAACTTTATAAAGGCAAGCTCAAAAATCCTTAGGCCAGACTTACAAATATGGATGCAAAAGTTCTAAACTGAATTTCCTTAACTGAGACACCCAATGAAACAGTCCTCCACTGTGATGAAATGAGACTTACTTTGCCTGTGCAAGGTGGTTCAATAGCAGGACATGTGCATTCATTTTTTATGTCACATTAAGAGCCTCAAGAGAAAATCATCTGAGCATTTCTGATATTACAAAGCGGTGTCTTTTCTCACACCTCACACGGCTCACGCCACACCGCACACAGACCTCCACCCAAAGACCCATCCTCCAAGAATCAGTCTTTGGGGATGATCTTTGAAATTTCTTCTCCCCACCACCTGGCACCATCACTTTGCATGAGGCTCACTCCCTGTGGTATGCCTGGTACTACTCAGCAATATCAGTTGGATGATTATCCATAGATACCCAAGAGGCTTTTAAAGAAATGCAACATCAATCTCTGATGAAAGCTTGGTACAATGGAAATAAGTAGCTACTTTTTAACATGATCTAAGAGAAAAATATCTTATATCCAAACTTGCTTCATGTTTAATGCTGAAATAATCTAAGTATTTCCATTAGATTCAAAACAGGAGAAGGATGTCCTGGATTCCAGATATAATTGAAAAAGTACTTAAGCAAGAAGTTGAAATAAGAGATGTGCCTATTGTTAAAAAGGAGATAAAAATGGCTATTATTTGCAAGTCAGTTGTGGTGAGTCAGCTGAAGAATACATTCGAAAAGAAACAGAAGAATTTCCTAAGATGGCTGGTTACAAAATTAATATAAAAAGCCAATAGCTTCACAGTGTACACTAAAAAGAAAATGTAATAGAAGTAATGATCAATTTGAAAATGCAATGTAAGAAAAATCCTATAAATAAGTCATCAGAAAAAAATATAGAAACAAGTTTAACTAGAAATGTGAAGTATCTGTGTGAATAAAGCTATGGAATTCTTTTCAAAATATAAAAGGTTTTATGAAGTCATAAGAAATTCAATGCTGTAAAAAGTATCAATTCTTCCCAAATTAACCCATAAATTCAGTGCAAGTCCTATATACACAGGATCCAATAGGATTCCTATTGCAACTTAAAAAAATTGTTTGCCAATTAATTGGAAAAATAAATATGTGAGAATATCCAGGAATTTTTGAAAAAAGAGAAAAGGGAATGCTTCTAACAGATATTGGTAATATGCTGTGAAGGTATGGAAGAAATGCATGGAAATGGTGTAGAACAGGCCCACAGACAATACAGCAAGATTGAGTGCAGAAATATAGCTAACATACATGCACATGTGTGTGCACGTATAAATAAATTCAGTGTGACGGTCAGTAGTAGAGCTTAGTGGTTAGTAGAACCTAATAGCTTAGGCACTGGGTTCAAATCCAAGTGCTGCCTTTTCTAGCATGGGATGATAGGCAATTTGTGTAACCTTTTGTAAAGTAATCTGCTATGTAACGGCTGAAATGTAAAATAACAAAATAAATGATTTCAGGTGTTTTTGATGTAATTAATTTAATATGCAAAACTGCTAGCACAGGGCCTGACATTTACTTGCTATCCAATACACTTTAGAAAACACATACATATACATACAAATCTTTAAGTCCACAGAGAAAAGAAGTCATTCCATCAATGCTAGGACAACCTGTTACCTATCTTGGACAAAGTGGTAGTGATGCATGCACAAGGTTATTCATCTCTGCCATTATTTACAATGGTGAAATCAAACTAACATACATAATCCAGGAAAATGAACACAAGAGATACCCACACACTGATATGGCAAGATATTCCTAACAATTCATTGGGTAAAAACAACCAGATCACTTGGCAAAGAACACAACCCTGCAACGTACAACTGTGTTTAAGAATCTGAATGCTTTCTCTTTCTCTAGTGTGTTGAAGGGTGGTCCCCCAAATAAATGTCCCCCTAGAACTGTAATCTTATTTGGAAAGAGGGTCTTTGTAGATGGAACTAAGTTACGGACTTCAAAATGAAATCATCCCGCATTAGAGTGGGACCAAAGTCCCGTGACAAGCATGCTCACAAAAGGAGAGAAGGAAGACAGCAGGACAAGATGGGCAGAGAAGGAAGAGACACCCCCAATCCAAGGCAAGGCCAGCACTGCTGGCAGTCGCGGGAAGCCTGGGGACACGCACAGGGACCAGGTTGGCCCTCAGAGCCGCCTTGGGACGCCAGCTCAACCCTGCTGACACCTTCACTTTGGACTTCTGACCTCCAGGACTGTGAGAGAATCAGCTTCTGTTGTTTCAAGCCACAAAGGTCGTGCTCATTTGTCACAGCACACACAGGAAACCAAAACAAGTATGTGTCAAAAAGTTCATGGAAAAACAGCAAGAAAAGATAAATTTCTTTTGGTGCAAAAACTGTTGCAATCTGTAGATTGTGTCTTCGTAATACACATTTTCCATGAACTTCTTGAAGACCCCTCACCTGCCTCCCAACCTCATATACCCCAGGATTTATCACTGAAATCCTCTCTTATTCGCACATTGTTCAACTCTTTGCCAGGTCCCCACCCCCAAGGATCTACTGGCCCTCTATTGCTTCCCCTAAGTCGAGCAGAAAAGACATGCTTACAACCTGGC
This sequence comes from Sylvilagus floridanus, assembly GCA_949820135.1. NCBI lineage: Eukaryota > Metazoa > Chordata > Mammalia > Lagomorpha > Leporidae > Sylvilagus > Sylvilagus floridanus. The sequence continues at coordinate 113,986,825 of OX463231.1, forward strand.
CCTATGCATAATTCATGACTAACTCTGGCTGTGTCTGCTTTGTCAGCTTTTCATCCACTGGTTGCAGAGATAATAGCGTTATCTGTATTAGAGTAACAGTGTCCAATAATAGGGGGATAGGTAAGTAAATTAGGGTCCATCAACTTGATGAAATATTACAGTCACTGGGAAAGATAATGTTAAAGACCAGCAAAATGGGGGAAAAGGTTTTTGACATAACACTAAGTGGCAAAAATTATGTTATCAGATTGTATCTACAATATAATAAAACGATGAAAAAATTCTTCTGAGATATAGGCACAGACTTAAAACAGCTGTGAGGTTATGGGTGTGTTTCTCCTTTCTCTCAGTGGGCGTCTTGTAGTAATGGCATTTGTGCTGTAGTAAAAAAAGGAAATGAAGTGTCACAAAAGCATAAGTTCATCCCAGGGTGCTATAGAAACTGCGGATGCAAACAGGTGGCTGAACACCACCAAGCACAGCGCCCTGCCTGGATGCTCTACCAAACTTTGTCTGCATTGAGAATTGGGGATCTCATAGGATAGAGTCTTGTCATTGTGAACAATTCAATTTTATTTAAAGATTTCTTTACTCATTTTGAAAAAGAGAAAGACAGAGACAGAGAGAAATCTCCCATCCACTGGCTCACTCCCTGGATGGCTGCAATGGCCAGCTCTGGGCCAGGCTGAAGCCAGAAGCTTCCTCTAGGTCTCCCATGTGGGTAGCAGGTGCCCAAACACTTGGGCCATATTCTGTTGCTTTTCCCAAGCCATTAGCAGGGAGATGCATTGGACGTGCAGCAGCTGGGACATGAACTGGCAACCACAGCCGAGTCCAGAGTTGCAGGTAGCAGTTTTACCTGCGATGCCACAAGAATAGCCCCACAAATTTATGTTTCCATGAAGCCCAGGCTCCTATTGGTGGATTCCAGGTAAATCTTATCAATCACTGCATATGACACGACTGCAGACAAGACAGCTCCTCCTTCCAGCAATCCCGCCATCCAGATGTGGCCTTCCGAGATCTCATCCGACAGCCCCGTGCCCCCACCAACACCGGTGCTCTGACGGCCCCGTGCCCCCACCAACACCGACGCTCCTTCTCTTGGCGATTGCTCTTATTTCCTGAACACTCTTTGCTTTTTCTTCCCTGCAAACACAAGAACAAGCTGCCTCTTGTTTTTTGAATACATGAAGCATCTGGCCACTCCTCCAGGGTACACTCATCTGTGAAGCCCCTGGGGAGCTCCCTGGTCACAGACATTTCTTTGGTGTCCTCCCTGGAGACACTCTGGGCTTGTGCAGGTGAGGACCCTGATGTCAAGAGTTGTGCTCTGTTCCAGGATGCCACGCGGAACTCCAAATCTTGGAGACTGACTGGCTTCCCTGGTCCTGCATCCCCAGCATCCTAGCCAGGGACCAGAGACTGTCAGGGCAGCCTGGCTTTCAGACCACTGCACCTGAGCATGCCAAGGCCACGGTGATCTCTGGCAGCTCAGTGCCAAGCAACCACGGAGCCAAAGTTCAAGTGCAGAGGGGTGAGGGGTGCGTGGGAAGGAGAGGGAGTTGATATGGTCAGTTGTGACTGTATTCGTTTCATGGAGCTGCTGTAACTGTGTAGCACATTACCACAAACTGGGCAGCTTAAGTCACCAGGAAGTTATTTTCTGATAATTCTAGGTGCTGGAACTCCAACATACAGGTGCACACAGGGCTGTGATTGCTTGCTAAAAGCTGGGGGGGGGGGCATGCCTTTGCTGCTCCCTAGCTCCTGCTGGCTGCCAACCATCCATGGCTTTCCATGGCTCCTAGATGCAGGATTCCCATCCGTGCCTCCACTGTCAATGGTGTTCTCCCCACCTGTCTGCCTCCATGTGCAAAACTTTCTTTCAAAGACATCAGTCGCTGTGTCAGGACCCATCATAAGTTAGCGTTTTAGCTTGATCACATCTGCTAAGGCCCTATTTCCAAAGAAACTCAAATGCACGGGGGCAAGGCTTCTGACTTCAACATGTCTTTTTGTAGGAGGAGACACAATTCAGCCCATTGAAGAGAGCCAACACTTCCCCAGAATTTTATGAAGAAAACAGAAAAACAACAACAACAAAATGGACAATCTGGTATCTGTTATGCTTTGAAAACTCATTTTTATGTTGAGGCAACCATTAACCCCTGTCCAGAATACCCAAGAGGGTTGAATGATATGAAAGTGAGGAAAGCCTGACATTTATTGATCCCCTGCAGCATTCTAGGATTCCTCACCCATGAACTCCTTTCACCCTCACAGCAACACAGAACAGGCATTCGGGTTCCCATTGCACAAATGTGGAGACTGAAAATTTTCTATTGAGCACTTGAAATGTGGTTAGTCTGGGATGAAAGGTGTTGTAGGTGGAAAACACACACTGTAATTTTAAGATCTTAGCATGTAAAAAGATTGTAAAATATCTCATTAATAGTTTTATTAATTACATGTTAAAATGATGCTCTCTAAGCATACTGGGTTAAGTGAAATATATTATTAAAATTAATTTCACTTGTTGCATTTTAGTTTTACAAATGAAGCTACTAAAAAGTTTAAGGTACATACAAGCTTACATTGAATTTCTCCTGGAAGGTGCCAATTTAAGGGGCAAAGGTGAGGATAATGAGAGTGCCTGGCTTAGGCTCAAGCTACCACTCCTGACAGATCACATTATTCCTCTGAGTTCTGCCTCTGCCCCTTCAGAGAGGAAATAGCATCAGAAAACAATGTTTCAGAAATAACCGTACAAATGTTTAGCAAAGACAGGGGAGATGGCTAACCTAGCAAGCAACCATTAGTGTGTGATTTGAGGCTAATAAATGAAAGACAAGAAGAACATGGCAAGCAGCTTTCCCCAAGAATCAATGTCTGCACAGGATCAAAATGGCAAGATGCAAATTACCTTGATCAGGAAGAACACCCCCAGGCTCTCGTTGCAGACTGAGCAGAGACATTCCTTGTGGGAGAACCTGTTGCCTACCTAGAGACAGGGTTGCTTGGCCAGGAGCGGTCAGGCAGTCCTTGCCATGGCACATTCCAGCCCATCCACAGGAGAGGCTGCTCTGCTGGAGAACACGCCATCTGGTTATGGGGTAGTAGAGGTCAATGTCATTGTATCTCTAAACATGGTTCTTCTTGGCCTCGACAAAGGCTCACCAAGCTTTCAAGTGAACTGCCTCCTGCAATAACTAAAACAGTAGCTCCTGGAGAGAGAGATTTGCATCTGTTTTGGTTCATGGATGGATCCCAACTACCAAGCACTGTTCCCAGGACACAGCACATGCTCAATAAATACTGAATCCATAAAAGAGCAAATGAATGAATTTGACATCCCCTGGGCTGCCGCCTGGTGGGAGAACTGGAATGGCTAAGAGGAGCCTGTTGTTACTTGGGGACTTCTGTGTGCACCTGTCAGGTGGGACCCAGTGTGTGTTTCTACTGCACTTGCAGGTCCTTGCTGACCAACCTGTGGCAAATTCAGAGGGCAAGCTGCTTCACCAGGGCTGGACTAAAGCCCAAGCCTAGCACACATGCACATTAGAGGCTGAGCTGGAGAAGGGAGTAGCAGAGTGCAGCTCCCAGGAGAGAATACACAGGACAGTGGAGAAGGGGTAGAACTCCGGGGGATGGGGGGGGGGGGATGAACATGCAGCTTCCCCCACCTTAGCATCGCTCTTCTGTAGAACTTTGCCTCACTCACCCTGTTATTCCCCCTCCACCCAGTCTCACCTGCTGGCACAGGGTTTCAGCACGAACCTAGGACTATGCAGGCAGGCTCAGGGACCCTTGAGGACTTCTTTTCCCTCCTCCCTCTCCTGAGCCTTCCTCCCCTCCAGCCTCTTCCCCACCTGCCTGGTCCTAGTCATTTCCCCACTGTATCTTCTCCAGCACTGAAGAGTCAGCTGGAAAAACCAACAGAACAGGGCAGGAGAGCAGGTGGGAGGCAGCGCTGGCTCTGAGTCAGGTGGATGGGATGGCAGAGGAGAACCAGCCTCTCACTGATCAATAAAGGGAAATCTCTGCTTGAACTGAAGCCAGATGTGGGCTGCTCTACTGCTACCTGCACTGTGTGTGTATGTGGGGGGGGGGTGTGATTTTGAAAGGTAATACATCATGCAAACCCAAGTGGGGCTATGTCAAAGGTAATCATGGCTATGTCATGGAAGGGTGGGACTTGCCTTGGCCAGGGCGTGAACACTGATGGCAAGGGGCATGCTGTGATGCTGTGATGCTGTGATGCTGTGTGCAGGAGGAAGAAAAAGGCTGTAGGGAAAGGCAGCTGATCGTCCCAAGTATGTGACGAGGGTGCTTGGAAACTGCATAGAAAATGGAATTTAAAGCTTATTCTAATGTATGAAATTTTGAAATCCATGAATTTTTCTTCATAATACTCATTTCCTATGAACTTCTGGAAGAGCTCTCATATGTCACAGGAGCCTGAAAGAAACGATTGGGGTGATTTAATTGAATTGTGCTCCCTCGACCCAGAATGATACGAGAGCTTCAAAAAGTTTGTGTGAAAATTACACTATATTTTAAAATGTGTTTCTGAATTTTATGTACCCACACTGGTCCACTCCCCAAATGCCCACAACAGCCAGGACTGGACCAGACTGAAGCCAGGAGCCTGGAACTCATTCCAGATCTCTGACATAGGTGACAGGAATGCAGTGGATTGAGCCATTACCTGTTGCCTGCCCCGATCTGCATTCACAGGAAGCTGAACTCAGGAGCTGGGGCAGAAAACAAACACAAGCTCTAGGATGTGGGATGCGGGAATCCTAACCAGCATCTTACCTGCTGGACCAAACATGCCTGCCCCACTACACTGTCCTTTCACTTAAAGTTTCTACTGAGTTTGTAAAGATGTATTTTATTTCAAAGCCAGAGTGACAGAGAGACAGACATATAAACATCTTTCAACTGCCGGTTCACTCCCAAGACAATGGGGTCTGGGCCAGGCCAGCGACAGGAGCCTGAAACTCCATCTAGGTTTCCCATGTGGGAAGCAGAGACCCAAGCACTTGGGCCATCTTCCACTGCTTTCCCAGAAGCATCAACAAGGAGCTGGACTGGAAGTGGAACAGCCAGGACTTGAACAAGCTCTCATATGGGATGCCAGCACTGCAGGCTGCAGCTTAACACCCTGCTCTCCAATGCAGGCCCCTCTATAAATTGTCTAAAGTGCTCTCAGAGGTTGAAGTCTCCATCCCTTGTACCTGTGAATGTGACCTTACTTGGAAATAAATTCTTTTCAGATGGAATCAAGCTATGACGTGGTCAGTGGGGTGGGCCCTTGCCTAATATGACTGGCATCCTCACTAAAAGCAAAATAGATGAGATGGACCCCCCACCCCCAAGGAGCAGGACCAGGAAGACGGACCCAGTGCTGGGAGTGACAGGGACTGGAGGTAAGGACAGACGTGACAATGACAAGGGGCAGATTCTCACCCAGAGCCTTCAGAGGCCTGGCATGGCTCTCCTCAACACCCTGAGTTTGGAGTCTAGCCACTAGAACAAAGGGAGAGTACACTTCTGTTGTTGAAAGTCACCCAATTGGTGGTACTCCATATGGAAATTAACATAAAGCTGTGTGTATGCGTGTGCCTTCAGCATTTACAGGTGACTTGATTCCTGACAGGCATATTTTTGATGGGAGAAGGCCAGCCATTATAAATACCATTATAGGAAGGTATTTACTTGAGGGCCTGCATGTGACTGCCTAGCTCTTATTATCTCTGAAGCTTGGGTTATCACAACCCAGGGATGCTGAGCTCACTCAGATAAATGCCTGAGCACTGGTGCTTTATTCTGGTGTGTGTACACTCCTTCAACCCCATACAAATGCTCTCTGTTCTGATTACAAACAAAGTGCACGCTTGTTAGAAATAGCAGAAAACCCAGAGAGAGACAGCAAGAACAAACAGAGCATAAAGGAAAAATAACTTGCCTCCATTTTCCTTATCCCTGGCTAATCATTGTTGATGTTTTCTTAGGTTTCTTCCTCTTTCCTCACTACACTTATCCTGCAAAGGGATTTGGCTCACCTGGCCATCCAGCAGCTATTCATGTATCTGAGCCAGTGGGCTGAGTTAGGGATGCCTGAGGCAGTGATACAGCACCTCTCCTAGCCCCCACCTTTGGAGGGTGCCCTGGTCTGCCTTGGTCGGTCCCCAGAGCTTGAACTGCCCCCAGGAGACCGGAGGTAGTCGTGCAATCCTGAAACCAGCTTCTACCTGGCATGTCACAGGGACTCAGGCCTATGGCATCCTGGGCATTGCTAGGAACGCTACCTGGTGGGGCAACTGGGAACTGCCTAGCCTGCGTGCAGCAGCTGTGGGTAAGGTCCTGGTATTGGCTGAAGTGCCAGGGAAGGCAGTTCCTGGGCCTTGGCTGGAGAAGGGGGAGGATGTATTGGGGTAGGATGCACTGCTGCCCTCTGTTGAGGTTGAATGTGTCTGTCTTAACCTTGACCCCATAGCTCACCTGGAGGGAGTCACAGCTAGCCCAGCTGTGGGTACCTATAACTGCCCTTTACTTGTCTTCTTATGCCCTTGGAGTCACAGGTGAGGAATGTCCAGCCTGTAGGCCATCCAAGGCCCTTGAAATCATTTGGTCTGGCACTGCCAAGGCAGCCACAGGTGGGAGTTGAAATTCAACAAGTCTGTTGCAGGCTAATTTTTAAGTTGATAATTTTGTATGGCCTGTGAATGATGTTATACATATCCAAATGATCAATGGCAAAAAAAAACATAGATTCCCCACCTACATGTAAGCCCTCTAAAAGTAAAGGTGTGACCATCTCCTGTTTCCTGGAGAACCACCTGCAGCTGCCCTTCTCTTCTGAACACATCTCTATGTGGTGTTCTAAGTAATCCGGACTCCCCAGCTCATACACACTGTCTCACAGGAGCTGCCACGGCAGTGGGTTGAGTGGCTGACCACATCCCTTAGAAAAATGCATCCACCTGGAATCTGTGAATGTGACTTATTTGGAAAAAGGGTCTTGCAGACATAACTAAGGATACTGAGATAAGGTCCGGATGCATTTGAGGTGAGCCCTAATCCAACGACAGGTGCCTTTACAAGGGGAAGCAGAGGGAGATGTGAGATGCAAAGATGTGAAGAATGAGGCAGAGATTGGATTTACACAGCCATGGTCCAAGGAATGCTAAGGATGGCCAGGGATGGCCAGTGCTACCGAGAGCTAGGAGAGAGGCCTGGAATGGGTTCTCCCTCAGAGCCTCCAGAAAGAACCAGACCTGCAGTCATCTTGATTCTGGAATGCCAGCCTCAAAAAAGTCCGGGAGTAAATGCAGCTTATTTCACATCAACCAGTTTGTGGGAATGTGTATGGTAGATGCAGGAAATTAAAACACCATCATTGAATCAGTTTTCTGGCTCCTCATTCTTTAGCACCAAAGGGGAGCCTAAGCTTAATGCCCAGAAGGTGTCCCGTGAGCAAGAAGCTGCAGGGCACCCAGTGTGTCCCACAGATGGGAAGGAGGCACCTGGGTGCTGACCAAGCTGACCAGGGTTGGGCTCAACTTGTTGATGGTATGTTTTCAGTAGGGTGCCCACAAACCATTGTGTAGGACCATGGGGCTGTGCTGACTCACTGATACTGCCAAATTTCCCTTAGTGGGTTTTAGGTGGGGAGAACTTGCACATTAAACCACCACCATGGTTGCGCCATGGAAAACGAAGTCGGATGGGTGTGGACCAAGGGTGGAGGCAGGAGAATGGCCGGGCTAGGAAAGCATTGTAATGAGTGCATGAGAGGCTGGCGGCCATGACCAGGGCAGCAGGAGTGAAGGCAGAGACAGCGTGGGTTTCACAACATGTTGCCACCTCCATTCCACGAGGCAGGACACTTGCCAGTGCTGTAACTGTCTTCCCCACTTACAGGCAGGAGTGGGGCCCAAGGCAACAGCCCACACAGCATCCCCGAGGGCTGGTGGCAAAGTTAGACTGCACTCCCTTCCTTGCATGGCTCACTGTCCACTGCCCCTCTCCTGAAGACTCAGTCTGGCTCCAACTCTGCCAGCTTCAGACTTATCCTGCGGCCAGGTCCCTCTCTGGCTTCAGGCTCCTTCTAGCTGCAGCCTGTTAGAGCCCCACTGCCAGGAGCTGGCCTGGATGTGATGCACCTCTCAAGGGGACAGTGCAAACCGGGAACTACACCGGTTGACAGCACAGTCAATCCTGGGAGCTTACCTCAAGGAAACAATTTGGAGACAAAGGAAAGCAAACTCATTAACATGTTCCTAGGTGACTCGGGAAGGCTATGGGAGTGTCACAAGGGATGGCTAAATAAATTGCAGTTATGTCACCTAATGAGACATTATGCAGCCATTAGAATGCTAGTAATATACCAAGGATGTAATTTTAAGTGAGGAAAAACTATTTACAATTATAAAGATGTAATAATTACCACTATATAAAAATTTCATATGCAAGTAGACAGGGACTAGAAGGAAATGTGAAAAAAAGGAAAATATGAGATTCTGGGTGACTGAAATTATTTTTTTTTACCATTATTGCATTTTATAAATATAAGCAACTAACTTTTTAAAACAAATTTCCTATGGTGTCTGTTCATTTGGCTTCTGCTGAACTTACCAGATGTTATCAAGATGCAGAAAGAACTGGTCTCAAAGCATCTTGTTTTTTCCCCCATGAAAACATTTTTGTGGCTGCTTCCCCAAGTCTTAACAAAGAAAACCTTGCCTTCCTCAGCTGGAATCTAATGTCACAGGTGCAGTTTCTGTGTAGACAGAAAAAAAAAAAATCCTCCCAATTTACTGACAAAAGCTTAACAAAGCCAGAAGCGCAGCTTTCAAGGTGACATCAAGGGCGTTGTCACCCTAGGACTCCTGTGGGTCAGGATATAAGCTACCCACCAACGACAGAAGACACAAGGGCCAGTGACTGATAGCTTTGAGCTCCCTTTCAGTCTGGAACTGAAAGATACTTGTCTGAAGGGGATATACAGGATGGTAGTGTGGGAGTTCTGGGTCCCAAAAGCCTCAAGAGCAAGCACGATGAACTACCCTGTGCCTCATTTGAGGGGGATTTATTCATTGACACAGGCAACTAACGTTTGGCATGATTAACTGGTGTTGTTGGAAGTCGGTGACCACGGGGATGGATGGGGCGGCCTTCAGACCACACCAAGTGCAGCAAAGTTATAGCCAACTGAACAACTCCTGGGCACCGTGAAATAGATGTTGCCACCACAGTCATTGAATATACTTTTTTTTTCAGGGGAGGACACAAATATAAAATGGTCCTTTGTAACATTTTTCTTCCTGAGACAAGAATGCAGTTGGGAATGTAGGATGGCACCAAGGTGTTACAAAGAGAATGTTCCAGGAAGAACACTAAACTCGGAGTGGTGCGTGCCTCTGACGTGTGCACATCAAACAGACAAGGATGAGAAGAGAACATGGAAAAGAAAGTAAGAAATACTTTTGTATATTTCCTTTCTATTAGGAAACTTACTGCTTCAGCTAAAATGGGATAGGGTGATTTTTGCGGGAAAAGAAAGATCAAAGAAAGTCATGTGTTTGTCAAGCATCCACTGTTCTTGATGTTGAGTTACTCTGGTGAATAGGACAAAGCCTTGCTGTGAGGTCTAGTGGACACACACACACACACACACACACACACTACAAAGATCACTATAATGCAATGCAGTCTTTGTAATGACAAATCTGAGGGTCTCCAGAAAGTTCATGGGAATGCATAATATGGAAAGCCTTGCATGCATTTAAAAATTGCACCAAAATAAACTTATCTTTTAATCCCATTTTCCATTAACGTTTTGAAGGTCCCTCGTGCAGGCTATACTGTTGCACGGGGTAGTGCATACACTGATTGGAAGAGGCGAGAGGATATCTTGAAAAAGGGTGATGAGCACTCTACTCTCTGGTTGTATGAGTTCCAAATATAAATGATATTGTGCTGCGTTTGCCTTTCTGTGCCTAGCTTATTTCACATCAATGTAGCTACTTCCAGGCTTGGGGTGGGTAGGGGAAATGGGGAGATGTTGGTGGAAGGGTGCAAAGATTCAGTTATGCAGCATGTATAAGCTCTGAGGGTCTAATATGCAACATAGTTAATACCAACCAGGGATGGGTGTTTAGCCTATTGGTTAGGCAGCTTGCATCCCAATCAGACTACTCAGGTTCAATTCTGGCCCCTGATCTTGGTTCTAGCTTTCTGATATTTCAGATCCTCAGAGGCAGCAGTGATGGCCCAAGTACGTGGGTCCCTGCCACTCATGTGGAACACCTGGACTACATTTTCAATTCCCAGTTTCAGCCCCAGCTCAGCACTGACATTGTGAATGCTTGGGGCATGAATCAGTAGGTGGGAACACCTTTATTTTCCTGTCTCTGCCTCTCACATTTTGAAAATTAAAAATACTTGTAAAATACTCAACTGCATACTTGAAATTGCTAAGAGTTGACTTTAAGTGTTACCCCCCCCCCCCAAACACTCACACCCGCACACAAATGTAGCTATGTGATGGAATCAATATTAACTATTTTGGTAATCATCTCACAATGTAGAGGTAAATCCAAACATCATATGGTACACATTAAGTAGATTTCATTTTTATTTGTCCAGTACACCTTGGTAAGCTTGGAGAGAGAGAGAAAAAGTAAAGAGGTAATGGGGGCTGACCATATGAGCACCAGTTTGAGTCCTGGCTACTCCACTTCCGATCCAGCTCTCTGCTATAGCCTGGGAAAGCAATAGAAGATGGCCGAAGATCTTGGGCCCCTGAACCTGTGTGAGAGACCCAGAAGAAGCTCCTGGATCCTGGCTTCGGATTGGCACAGCTCCAGCCATCGCAGCCAGTTGGGGAGTGAACCAGCGGATGGAAGACCTCTCCCTCTACCTCTCCCTCTCCGCCTCTCCTCTTTCAAATAAATAAATAAACCTTAAAAAAAGAAAAAAAGAGGAAATGATTCAGATGATGGAGGCAAGCAGACAGTGCCCCAGGGAGCAGGTCACAGGATGGGGAGGGAGCCCTGACAGTGAAGCCTCAAACGTGGAGCTTCAACACGTCAATGTGCACACTGGTCCAGCACTGAAGAGCTTCTAGCTTGGTGTTTCCAGAACACAGAGATGGAAGCAGGAGCTGTCCAGAAAGGAAACTAGCGAGGTCATGGGGGGTCAGGGAGCATTCTGGAGAAGCCAAGCGAGGTCCAGGACACTCTGTCAGCGCTGCAGTGCCAGAAGCAGTCATCCAGGTTGCCCAGCATAGATCTCCTCTATTTTTCCTTTTGAAACACTTATTTATTTGAAAACAAGAAACTTCATGAACTGCCAAGGTTCTTGTCTACAGGGAGCTGAGCCCTTTCTGACACTGCTGTGCAGATGTTAAAAAGAGACTTTTGTTTTTCAAGGCTGACTTGGAATGAGAAACTTTTTCCAGTAATGAAAAATGTTACCCCAATTTTCCTTCTGCAATTTCCCTTTGATGCTGACCATGATTATTTCTGTCAGGACCCTCCCAAAGCCATCAGGGCAAGCATACCGGTCAGTCGCATAGGAGGGGAGGGGCGGACTCTGACTACCGCAAGTCAACTGCAGAAACGCTCAGGTTGATGGGTATTTGCCAACAGAATAATGATAATGGAGCCACATCCTCCAAATCTGGCCCCACCTGCTCCTCATGGCTACTTTATCAGTCCTTGTCCATCCAATGTTGACTGAGCACCACTCTGCAAGGATCTGACAGGTCTGACGGGGAGACAGAATGTGGACTGGAGGGGGTTTCCAATCCCAGGCCCTTCCAGACCTCAGCATCCCTCTTTATCCCAAGAGTGCCCACGTACCCTCCATTGTGAGACCATGGTCACCCCAGTCAGGTGGACCAAAAATCCCCAAGGGAAGCTAATAACTTCCAAGATCACTCAAGGCGTGCCCTGGAGAAGACCCTGTAGATAACTAGTTAAGAAGGCAGTAGATAACTAGTTAAGAAGACAGCCCTTGTCATCAAACCTGGTAGGAATCTAGGCTTTGTTTACTAGCCCTGCGATCTCAAGTCAGTTTGTTCTCTCTAAGCAACAGGATTTTAGCGGGATCATGGTTCTCTGCTGGAAGGGCTGTGAGACTTGAAATAAAGCACATAATGATAAGCACTCTGTGCATCCACTGTAAGCATAACTGGCTCTCAATGGGGTACTGGCAGGAAAGAGGTGGATAATTCAAGAACAGTCAGATAGAGCTACTATTAACAATGCTGTGGACAAGGTGAAGGAAATGGGGCAGAGTACAGTGAGGTTTAGTAAGGAAGAGAGAGACCACTGGAAGAAGCAGCCGTTAGGACCTGGAACATCACCTTGAGAAGAGCTGTGGCCTCCTAGATGGGAGGACCCACCCTCCCCCACAATCTCCTGCAGGAAACTCCTTTGGCTGAGCAGAAGAGAAGAGGCAAAGGCGACTTAGTGATGTCTGAGATTCGTTCTCCTGGGCCAGAGAGCAGGCAAAGAAGAAGGGACAGGAGACCTGGAGGAAGGCCTGAAGGCACCCACACAGTTTCTTTCATGGAAGACCTCCCACACACCAGGTCCCAGGAGCTCAGCAATGAACTAAACTGGAGATTTCTGAGGTGAGTAACATATAGGTGTACAGGTGGGTGAACACAGCACGGAGTAATCAGTGCTTTTCTAAGATTACAAGTATGGATTCCTAGACCAGATGGTACAGGGGGACCAAGTGTGCCCCAAAGGACCCTGGGGCAGATGCAAGAAAGGATGCCTGGCAAAGAACAAGTGCTCTCGAGAACAAGGGGAGTGTAAGAGAGCAAGGCTGCAGTGTGAGCCCTGTGGATCTGAAAACAGGAGAAGGCGCTGAGAAAGCCAGCAAAGGCTGGATCATTCATGGAGAGAAGTCTTGGTCAAGCTAAAGGCGGGAGGGGTTAGATTTTATAGAGAGAGTCAGTGGGATCTATGACTCTCTCTCTCTCTCTCTCTCTTTCTCTCTCTCTTTATATATATATATATATATATATATATATATATATATATATATAATGCATATATATATGTGTTTTTTTAATTTTGAAAATCAGAGTTATATGTGTAGAGAGAGAGACAGAAACAGAGAGAGAGAGAAAGAGAGATCTTCCATCTTGCTCATTTACTTCCCTGTGGCCACAAAGGCCAGCACTGGGCCAGGCCGAAGCCAGGAGCTTCATCTGGGTCTCTCCAGTGGGTGTCAGGGGTCCAAACAATTGGGCCACCTTCCACTGCTTTTCCTAGGCCATTAGCAGGGAGCTGGGTCAGAAGTGGAGCAGCCGAGACTCAAACTGGTGCCTATATGGGATTTTGGCAATGCAGGTGGCAGTTGTACCTGAAGTCCCCACAATGCTGGCCCCTGGGTATATATTTCATAAAATCTACTTATTTATGTATTTGAGTGGGGGAGGGAAAGAGGGAGAGAGGCAAGGAGGGAGGGAGGATGAGAGAGAGGGAGAGGGAGGGAGGGAGATGAACCATCATCTGCTGCCTCCCAGTGTAAACATTAGCAGGAAGATAGAGTCAGAAGCTGAGCCAGGACTTGAACCCAGGTACTCTGACATGGGACACAGCCATTCCCAAATGGCATCTGAATGACCAGGCCAAAGGTGTGGCCCTAGGATGGGATTTTCAATAGCAGAGTGACCAAAATGATCTGTATTTCAACAGAGTGATTGTGGTTCTCTCGGGGCAAGGAAATGTTGGTTGTTCTGACTCTGACCCGTGAGAAGGGGCATCAAGGCAGAGGAGGAGTCTGACAGCAGGATAAGGAAATCCTGAAGCAGTCAGGGACAGCATGGTTCTAAACTAAGGTTCCCAGCATCTGCTTCTAGCATGATGGGACATTCTGACCAGAAGACAACTTAGTACTGTCCAGGCCAAACGTTAATGAGCAGAGGGACCACCTGGGGATCTTGTACCAACACAGACCCGACGTGGCAGAGATGTAGGGAGGAGGAGGGGTCTGCGGCAGCACCTCTCTAACAAGCTCCCAGGGATGACAACAGGTGGACACACTGAGAGGTTCAGCCTTTAGGGTCAACGGCTTCAACCTTCTCGTCTACAGCTGAGCTGAGGTCATGGGAGATCAGGGCTGGCAATGTATCGTACAGTGAATTGGTGTTATAGCCTGCGGGAACCCAATCCTTCTGATTCAGAGCTTTCACCGGGCCCCCAGGACTCTCTGAGGTCTTGTCAGGGGTCAAGCACTCTACTTGCTGCTTTAGGGCAAAGGGAAGTGAGTGAACAGTGAGTGGTGAGGCACGAGCGTTTCCGGCACATCTGTGGAGAGTGCAAATGGATCTGCCAACATGTGTGTTGGGCTCTTCTCACATCATCCAGGTCTGAGTGTATCATGAAAGCTGACATAAATCTCCAGTGGGCTGCCAAAGCCCTGCTTCCCAGACATATGACTGACATAAAAACTCAACCTAAGACTCAAAACACATTCACATGGGTGCAATCCATTTTGGGGAGCAATCTGGCAATAAGAACCAGGAGTTACAAAAGGGCTGATTTCATTCAACCTTGAAATCCCCTGTGAATGTAGGCGGTTCTAATGCAGAAGGACCCTAACCCAGAGGAAAAAACAACTACAACACTGAATGATTGTTGGGCAGCTATGACCACAACATGAGAGTATCTCAAATTCTTATAGTTCTCCCGCATTGCAGGCATCATTATTGCTTTTACTAAATGCAAATCTTACTTATTTTTTAAGCTAATGAGATAACTGGGTTTCAGAGAGGTAATTTGCCCAAATGCCATCCATCCAGGCAGTCTTAGAATTAAGATTTGAATCCATCTCCATCTGATCTTAAAGTTAAGCTGCTTCCAACATGGGTGATGGGTTCTTCACACATCAGTCATAAAGCAACATCACCATAAGCAAGAGGCTCACCACAGTGTCATTAGAAATAGAAACACAGTGAGGGAATGGGGAAGCAAACCAGGGCATATACACACAATGGACAATTATACATACAGTCATTAAAAAAGATAAGCTTTTTCCATGGTGCTATAAAGGCTTCATGATTATGATAAAATGCTTAGTGAAAAATTATGATAGCAAATTTTATGTAATTATAGTTAGGTAAAAGAAGTATGCATTTTAACAAAGCTAAAATAGAAGGCAAAGTAAATGTGCTAGGGGAGGAGATTATCAGTGATTTTTTCCTCTGATAGCCAACCTTTCTGTAATATTGTTATAAAAATTGGCTGAGAAAGGCTATGATCATAGGATGCATATTTCTATGGGGAGTGCACAGGGCTGGTTGCATGCAACACCCTTAGAGGAAGTTATGACACAGAATGGAAATATCTACATACGCTCCTGCCTTCCTGTGGCTCTGCTTTTCAGACCTAAAGACCCTTTAGATGGCAGGTTCTGGAGCAGACTTTCCACCCTCAGGAAGACATCTGGAGGACCGAGTCTTTCTTCTAAGTGGTAACACAGGGTCAGCATCGTTAAGAAGAACCGGGCTCCAGAAATGCAGCCAGTGGGGAAATGGACAAAGGCCTTTAAGTATCACTGCTGGCACTGTGGTTGGCCATGAATGAAGGGCTAGTCTTCTGGTCCATGGCTCAGCTTCCTAGAGCACTAGGGGAGAGCAGAAGTGCATCTTGCTAGAGACAAAACAGTTGTGAGAACCAAACTGCTCTCAAAAATGGGTACTGCCAGGGCCATTCCCAATTCCCACCTTGTCCACAAACTCCTAGACAATCTCATTCCAAGCTCCACCTACAGTCAAGGGCACAGCAACAGCTTCAGCCAGGACAGTCTCAATGCCCATGCGGGAGATCATAGCACTGGTGTCCCTAAGCCTTTCCTGGGAAGTTGCTGAAGCAAACCTGCTTGCACAGGGTCCCGGCGTATTTGCTGAGACACACAGGCTGAGGTCTTGCAACAAATGGGCGGATCCTCAGGGAGTTAAGCTGACGCTCGTGCTCATTTCCCAAATCCTCTGGTCTCCCTGATTCATCACACTGAGTCCAACCACGAGACAGGAACAACTCTGACACTGCGTGTCTTTGTCTACTGCAAACTGGACACCTAGCAGCTCAGTGCTAACTACAGTGTCTTTGTCTACTGCAAACTGGACACCTAGCAGCTCAGTGCTAACTACAGTGTCTTTGTCTACTGCAAACTGGACACCTAGCAGCTCAGTGCTAACTACAGTGTCTTTGTCTACTGCAAACTGGACACCTAGCAGCTCAGTGCTAACTACAGTGTCTTTGTCTACTGCAAACTGGACACCTAGCAGCTCAGTGCTAACTACAGTGTCTGGCAAGTTCCTCTGGAAGCTCCTATCAACTGCCTCCTCTCCTGCTCGGCTCATAATGCCTAGGTCCCTGCAGGCATGACAGCAGAGTCTACTGTAGTATAATTATTGTCAAATGGTTTTGAAACTGAAACATGCATAGAGTACAGGAAAAAATACGCAGAAATGATCATAAAAAAGGACAGATCCTGCAGGACAAACCGATGAGTGCAGAACTCCACCCATCTCCGTATCGCTGCCCTGAGATCTGGCTGCAGATACCAGGCAGGCTTTCTCATGAATTCTAACCCCATTTGACTGGAAATGAGAGGAGAGAGTCTGAGACCATGTCAGAGCTCAGGGGAAGAGCGTATCTGATTGGATTTTGATGCCCATCATGAGAACCGTGCAAGTATTAGAGAGCTGTGGGGCACACAGATGTCCTACATTCATTTCTCTGTTAAGAAATAAACAAAATGAAAGTTAAGTTTTAAAACAAGGAGGAAACTGACCACCACTTCTAACCTCAGGTTTATAGATTTCCATCCAAATGTGTACATACTGTTCTCTCTCCTCCCTTAGATCCATTTCTATTGAACAGAGAGAGCTATTATTTTGAGGACAGTTTCTAAGATCAATGGGAAGCCTGTGAATGCCTCTGCTTGCTACTGACAAATGTATTGAGAGGGAAAAGGAAAGCAGGGAGTCCAAACTCTCCCAACCAGCTGTTAAAAGAAATCTAAGTTCGCTCTCATACTCCCAAAATTCTCTTTTACATTCTATGCAGACCAGTAAACACAACTCAAAATAAACTGACTAGAAAGTAAATAAAGTATGGTCTATGTGTTCAGAGAAACAGCCAGCCATTAAAAAAAATGAGAAAGTTATGTAAATAACATAGGAATGAGAATGTGCTGAAAAAACCAAAAAGTAAAAAATGGGATCATAATTATGTCAAAGACATTGCAAATACAGAGACTAGAAAGAAAAGAAACTCACAAGGAAATAGCTGACAAATAAGGGAGTGAAGATGGGGTTACTTTCTATGTCCTATCTTCCTAAAACTACATCATGTTGTTTTAATGTTGCAAACATTAAGAAAGAATAAACTCTTTTGAAAAATCAATCATAGGGAAACACCTATCTAAATGTTTACTACATTGTGTTAACCTTGATTCAAGTTTGAAATAAAATTTTTCCATTAAACAAGTACTTGCTGAGTGTCTACTTTGTGTCAAGCCCTGTTCTAGGGACTTGGGGTGTACTTGTAAATGCAAATTCCTAACCTTGACAAGCTTACATTTAAGCTTTTGAATTCTGTGCGTAAACTGTAAGTAAACTCACTGCTCAGTGGAACCTCAGGCAATCTATCAGAGATTATTATAAAACCTGTGGCATAGTCTCATCACTGTTTATCTATTTGAGAGGCAGAGAGACAAAGACATTGAGAGAGAGAGAGGAGGAGGAGGACAGGCAGAAAACCAGAGCTCTCATCTGCTGGGAAACTCCCCAAATGCCTGCAGTGGCAGAGGCTGGGCCAGGCTAGAGCCAGGAGCTGAGAGCTCAATGCGAGTCTCCCACAGAGACCCACGCACTTGAGTTATCTCTTAGAGTGTACATGAGCAGGAAGTTGGAATTTGGAGTGGAAATGCAGGCACCCACTGTAGGAGGCAGGGATCCTAACCAGCATGTTTCTCACTTGGCCAACACCCACTCCCTGTGATTCATGTGCCATCAGGCCAGTCTGTGAACTAACAGATGCCAGCAGCTTCCTCCTCATTATCGTTGTACCTGAGCTCTCGAGGGAACTCTCCAGCCTTCATTTACTAAAATAATAATAATGTAAAACACCACTACACTTGAGTGTCTATTGTGCCTCCAGGATTGAATAAGACATTGGTTATTTTTTTCAGTAGGGAATAATATAAGTGCATCCATGGCACTTAGACTATGGGGTGGTGCATGTATGAACAGATAAGCAACCATTACGAATGGTGAGTGGGTAGAGTTCTACTCTAGTGGGCATTTGCAGGAGGCTTTTCTGAGCAGGTGGCATGGAAGAGGAGATGAAGAGCTATCTGGCAAATAATGTGTAAAGAGTCCGAGGCAGGAGAGAATGTGGATATAAAGGCTAAGCAGTGACACTAGGAAAAAAGGAATGGGAAATGCAAATGTTTAAGGCATAAGAAAGAAGTTTGTGTTTTACGTGAAATACGGTATTGCTATAAATAAGGGGATAAAACGATGGGAGACATTAAAGAAAATCTAAATAAACAGAGATCTAATATTGTAAAGACATAATTAATCATATATTTTTCTATATACAATGTAATACAAATCATAACTACACCAGATGTTTTCACTAAATTTGCTAAGTAGATGCTAAAATGAAAGAGCCAATGGCAAGAATAACCAAATATTTCTGAAGAAGGAGGAGGACGAGGGATCTGTTCTACCAGAGATCAGAATTAACTGTAAGCCTGTAACAATTATGACTGCATGAGGCTGTGCTGTGAGGAAGACAGTGGGACAGAGCTCAGGAAAAATTTCAAGAGTGTAAAGAATTTTGTCATAAGTTAGACATGCCTGGTAGGGCAGAGAAAAAGAGAGGCTCTTTATTCAAGGGACCTGGAAAAGTGTCCATCCATATATGGATATTTTTTCTATAGAAAAAAATAATGAGTTTTGCACTCCCTCTCACACTATACACAGAAATTAACTGCAGGTAAGTCGAAGACTTGAATTTCAAGAGCAGAACTATAAAACTTTTAGTAGAAACACAGAAAATCATCTTGCTCATCTGTTGGAAGAAATTTCTGAAGAACACAGCATCTCTCAGCTATGTAAGACTGGAAAAATCTCATTATAATTAAGAACTTTATTTTCTAAAGATATCTTACAGGATATAAAAACAGCATGCTCTATATGTAACTGTGGGAAATAATACCAAAAGGACATTCTAAAAAGTAGTACATACCAATAAGAAAAGTATATGCCAGGAGTCTTTTTAAAAAAGTCCATGTAAAAATGTGAATTCTGAGTAAACCATAATTTCAGACTATAGTTATGAGTAAACTGTAATTTCAAACATTGTGGATTTTTACATTTTTACACCATAAATTTTTATTTCCATTTTTCTGCCAACTCTTTGAAATACCCTTGTAGAAAACCTTCCCTCAGAAAAGGAAATACACACAGATAAGAAACATGTGAGGAGATATTCAACCTTAATAATGATTGAAGGAATGCAAAGACAGCAGTGAGTTGCATTTCACAGCTCCTTAACAGGCCCAATGAAGAATTCTTAAGAACGCCAAACACTGGAGAGGATCTGAAATCACAGGCGCTCTTACACGTTGCTGGTCTGATTACATATCAGTGAAACCTGCATAGAAAATAGCTTGGCAGGTTTCTGTAAAGTTGAACGTTTTTTGATCATGTGACCTAATTTCTAGATATTAACTCAAGAGGAAACCTGCCATGTATACAGTAGGAGGTATATATAAGAATGCTGGTGATGAAGGCGACATCTTGGAGGCAACCCCTAATGCCTTTGCAAGGCTAGCGGATAAAAAGCATTGCAGTATCTTCACACAGTGGAATATCAGACAGCTGAACTCATCAATGGGGATGAAGGTTAGCATTTATTATGGGATAAAAATGTTTCACAGAGCACGTATAACTTAAAATCCTTCTCTGATAAAGCAAAAAAAAAAAAAAGTGCTTTTAAGGAATGTGCGCAAGTAGTAAAACCAGAAATAGCATACAGGAATCGCACACAAGATTCAGAAGGAAGGAATGAGGACACGGTAGCAAGTCGGTGTGGATGCACTCACACAGATCCTGAGTAGGTTCTATCTGCATTCTGGTTGCCTGGCAAGTGACAAGTCACAAAAGGAGTGGGTGAATACATACAAAAGAGAGTCATCCAGGGACCAATGGGGAAAATGCTTCGTGAAACCAGGAGTGAGATCAATCTAATTTGGGGCACCTAAGTGACAGGTCACAGCAGGAGGGCCCCTTGAATTTTATATGGTCTAATCTTCCCACGTTGTGATTACAGAAACTGAGGCCCAGGTTGGGAAAGAGAGTAATTAAAGCCAATTACTTGGCACTATCAAACCAAAAGTCAATCAAATTTCCTATTTAAAAGATCAAATATCTGACTTGCAGTGATACATATTTATTAAAAATAATGAAAAACAAACAGGCAACCCCAGGGTGGGCATTTGGTACAGTGGTTAAGATGCCAGTCGGAATGCCCACACTCACACTCCACATCAAAGTCTGGGCTCTAGCTCTGCTCCTCATTCCAGCTTACTACTACAGCGCACCCTGGGAGGCAGCAGGTGGTGGCTGAGGAGCTTGGGTTCCTGCCACCTGTGTGGGAGTCCCTCACTGAGATCCTGGCTCCTGGCTTCAGCTAGGCACAGCTCTGGCTGC
This sequence comes from Sylvilagus floridanus, assembly GCA_949820135.1. Taxonomy (NCBI): domain Eukaryota; kingdom Metazoa; phylum Chordata; class Mammalia; order Lagomorpha; family Leporidae; genus Sylvilagus; species Sylvilagus floridanus. The sequence continues at coordinate 114,007,589 of OX463231.1, forward strand.
TGTGGGCATTTGAGAAATGAACCAGCAGATGGAAGTGTTCTCGTTCTCTCTCTCTTCCCTCTCCCCACCCCCCCCCATCAAATAAATAAAATGTTCCAAAAGTATACCCAAAAGGGGGAAATAAAAAACAGTGACTATTTTTATGATGATTTTAAGGACTCTGAAGGAGACGTAATATATAAGCATGTATGTGTTAATGTATGCATGCATGTGTATGTATGCATGTATGTGTATGTATGTGGGTGTAGAAAAGTATGGATGCATGGATTGAAACCATAATGAAGCAAACCAAAGTCCTGTGCCTGTGTGTCAGTTTTACAGAATTACTTTCTTCTTGGGGAAGAGGGAGAAATAAGGTAATCGAAGAAAAAGGGTCCACTGGTTTGGGGTGAGGGGGAGCAAACCCCTGCAAGCGAACACAAGGACAAGCAAAGAACCATGAACTTGAATCCCAGCTTCAGCTACTTTGGAATGGAGTTTTCCAGAGTCCTACTGATAGATGAAAACCTGAGACCCCCTTCCTGTGGGTCTCAAACACAGAGCTGTGCTGACCAGACCAGGAAGGAAAGAGCTAGCCTGTTACAAGCGGCACGCAGGTGGAATTCCGACAGGAGTCACGTGGCGAAACATCCGAGATGAAGAGGGAACAAGCTGTGATGTTGAAAGAGATACTGCAACGTCAACACCACCTCTGGGCACAGTTCATTGAAAGGACCCTGGTAGCCAGAGGGAGGGTTCCACCTGCGGCTAGATCTGTGTGCATAGGTGGTCCCTACCTGGGCCTCTGGGAACACACACATTGCATCCACAGAGTTTCCCTCCCATCTAAGGAACATGACGGAGAGCTCACAGGGTGCCCAATGCAGAATTACTGTTTCATTTCCTTCCCTCTTCTCCCCTAAGACTATACATGCATAGGGCTAGATTGAACCTGGGGATTATCGTTTCTTTTTTTTTTTTTTTTTTGGGCGGGGGGAGTAGAGACCTAAAATTTTCCATTAGCATAAACTCCAGAGAGGTGTTACTGTAAGAGCTCATGAGACACAGCTGGGAGTCCAGTGAAATGGCAGGGCATCTGTTCCCTGACATCACTATGGCAAGGATATGGAGCGACCTGGAACCCCTTCAGCCCAGAGTCCTAGCACCATGTCTCTCTATCTCCTGCAGTGAAGTTCCCAGTGAAATGGAGCAGTTGTGAGGTTGGAGATGGAGAGATGGGTGCAGTCGAGGGGTGGAAGTTTTCCACAGACTTGCCAGTAAGCATACAAGGATGAGAGTTTTGTAACAAGCTCATAGGAAAAAAAAAAACAGTTATGAAAAACTGGCTAAGGATTTCAAAAAATTTGCACCAAAATAAAGTTTATTTTCATGCACTTGTCAAAGTCCCCTTGTACATGTGTACATCCATGTGCCAAGGTGCAACTGCATAAACTCACAAAAATATAAGCTCTCTCTCTCTCTCTCTCACACACACACACACACACACTCACACTCACGTGTACACCACAGGGAACGGCTCCCTCGCAGCAACCCCTGCCATTTTTTCTACAGCTGAACTGAATGATTTATGTTTACTGTGAAAACCTTCCCATTGCCAAGAGAACATGATTTGCTGCGCTTTAGGTAACAAGTGTTCTGCATCTGTTGATTTCCACTGTCGCATTACCAGCCTCCATCACAAATACCTGTTGTAACAGGAGAAAAAAAAGGAATACCCAAGGCAAAGATATAGGCATTCCTGACATCCCACGAGCGGATGATAGGCAGGACTAATGGGCCCACTTACATAAATGCAACTAACTCATAGCAGAATTCAGCTTCGTTTTCTCCTAGACTCTCAGTGCCAGAAATCATTCTTTTCAACCAGAGTTGTTTCTATCGAAACACCTGTCAGCTTCCTGTCAGCCTGGACGAACTGTGTATGACATCTACCCAGGGCTGCCTACATTCTTCACGTCTCTAAAGAGAAACATCCAATGCAGGATGAGTGATGAGCTGAGGACTGAAACAAATGGCTCCCGGACTTCCCACGGCCCTGACTTTTGAGATTTAGGGAAGGCCTCTGGGCACATCCACGAAGCTTGGTGTGTGCATACGTCTTTTTCAGTCCCACAAAAATAACAACAGACCCAGCTTAGACTATCCAGGAGAGGTAAGAAGACTTGTAAGGGAAGGTCTGAGATGGGCTCCAGCATCAAATTTCCAAGGTGCCATCAGCAAAGCACAGAGGGACACTGACCCAATGCCAGCTCCCCGTGTATCTTCAATTACTCTACATACTGTTCGCTTAGTAACCTTGAAGGGAAAAGGCCACAGCTCCTTGAATTTGAACCCTAGAGAAAATCAGCAGCCAGCACCTGCCTGTGCCAAGTGGGCTACAGCAGAATATTAGGCAGAGGTGGAGTCTGGCCGAGTGTGAATGGGGGTACAGTCAGCTTGGATCAAGACTGGTTATTTAGTGGGTATTTAGTTTGGAGAGCACTGGGCTAATTTTGTATAATGCTTCTTCCCAGCCCTAGACATACATTAGATTTCCTGGTAGAAGCTGTTTTGAACAGAGTAGATAGGAGGGGACCTCTTGGAAGGGAAGAGTACGAAGCAAACAGTGATGAGGATTATAAAGAGCAGAGGGTGGCAGGCAGAAGGAATGACATTCAGAAAGGCGCTGGGTGAGCTGGAGAAAATGGGAGCAGCCTAGAGGAGCTGAAGCACTGGAGGCCGTGGGAAGAGAGGAGGTGAAGTGGGAGAGGCAGGAGGAGGCCAGGGCACTCTGACTCGCAGGCAAGCCGAGGCCATGCAGGGAAATGCAGTGCTCAGAGCTACCTCTGGAGACAGTCTGGCTGCATCATAGAGTAGATTAAGGGAGGCATGGAGGGAGTGGGCAGGGAGGGGCTGCAATGGCTTCAGCATCCCGTGGATACCCAGCGCAGGGTGTGGTGGAGGTGGGGCCGTAGGGCCTGACAGCAGGCTATCTTCTGGTAGATGAGCTGTGTGGTAGTTGGGGCAAGGGACGACACATTCCTTTTTTTTTTTTTTTTTTTTGACAGGTAGAGTTATAGACAGTGAGAGAGAGAGAGACAGAAAGGTCTTCCTTCCATTGGTTCACTCCCTTAAAGGCTGCCACAGCCAGCGCTGCGCCGATCCGAAGCCAGGAGCTGGGTACTTCCTCCTGGTCTCCCATGTGGGTGCAGGGCCCAAGCACTTGGGCCATCCTTCGCTGCTCTCCCAGGACACAGTAGAGAGCTGGACTGGAAGAGGAGCAACCGTAACTAGTACCCGGCGCCCCAACCGGGACTAGAACCCAGGGAGCCAGCGCTGCAGGCAGAGGATTAGCCAAGTGAGCCATGGCCCCGGCCCACAACACAATCATTTCTGGATTGAACAATCCCAAAGAAACAAGAGCTTCTTCCTTAGTTACCAGGCTGCCTCGAGTGATACTCATAGCGGCCTGCATTATGCAAACTGTGTATCCTAATTGATGTAGAGCCTGTTTGAATTATGCAAATTCTGGTTTGGGGCTGCATTAGGATGCTGCTGATCCAGCCCTGCCTAGACTACCTCCTACTCAGCTGGACCACATCCCATCTGCCCCCTGGTGCCTTTCTGGACCAAAGTCATGAATGAACCTGGGGTCCATGCACCTTAAGGGCGTCACTGGGGCAAAGCTGAAGGGCAGGCGGAGGTGTGCCCGTCCACCCACAAAGAAACCACAACCTCTTATGCCCTCCCTCTTTGAGAGCTTGCTGTGAGCTCAGGCACACAGCTGCTCCCATTGATGTCTGTGTCTGCTCCCGTCCTGTCTGGAACTCCCTTCTGTCTCAGAACAAGCACCGCTCTCCTGCAAGCTCTCTGTGGGCATGCTGATTCCTGGGGCCTGTGTTTTTGGTACAGATTAAATCCAACCATAGGTATGCTGGAAAAATATTGACAGCCCTCCAACCTCTGAAAAACCTCTTATAGGTGCTCCCTGCCCTGGAACGCCACCGCCTTGTTTTATTGAGGTAAAGCCCGTGTTTTATTTAACTCTAAACGCCAGGCACCTAGAAGACCTTGCGAGATAAATGTCAATCAACCCTAGCATAATCAAGGCCCCCATTCCTGCCTAATTAGGGTCTTCTCATCCTCCTTAGGCTTCTCAGACTTTTACACTCTAATTAGAAACTTGGTGATTTTGACTGTTAAACACAACAGCTTACTGGGAAGCTTCACATGTCTGGATTTTAAATATTTTCACACTTCGTTAACCCAGTTGCAAGTGTAACATCTTCTGGCCCCATTCCCTCATGCTGTGCAGTTTTTATTTTTGGACAGAGAGAACAATTAATTGAATTGAAACACATATTGATTACTGTTTTTCATGAACTCCGAACAGCTTGCATCTGAATGATTTTATTGAGGAGTTTTTAAGCAACTGTTTGGCTGGGTTGCTTCTCCGGTGACCTCATTTGGGCTGTAAGTGCCTGTCGGCTGCAGTGACCGTCTGTGCTTTTGGTGAATCGTGGTTGTTTCTTAAGATCTGTAGCAGAGTGGAAGAGACCACATCACACTTCTTCACGTACAATCCCTGAATGGGGAATCCTAGCAGCTCGTTCTGATCCAAGAGCAGGGCTCTGAAAGTCTATGTGAATGGCACCATGGCCATGTCCCTGGTAACACTCTTTGAGCAACAAGTGAGGAGGGTCATTCCCGAGTCCATTCAATGACCACTTACTTCATGCCACGCCTCTGATGCTGTCACCAGCCGAGCCATCCACAGAGTTACTGTCTCATCACCTGTACAGCTCCCGTACAGATCCACACTGTGACGTCTTACAATGTCTCTTAGAGCCGACGTTTTCTGTGTTTCCTGTGCCCATGGTCGTCTGAGAGCTGGTGAATGCTGACTCCGATTCAGTGAGTCCGGGCTGGGTGCTGAGACTCTGCATCTCTAACCGCTCCCTGCTGATGGTAACGCTGCTGGTTTGTGAACACAAGGCTTTTGACGCCACCTCTTTCTGCACTGCCACTCTGTCAAGGGAGTGATCACAGAAGGGCTTTCTGTATCTCCCCAAAGATCTGAGGCCGTGATCTGATTGATCTTAACACCTCCTGTTGCACAGAGGACAGCTGGCTTCCATGGGCTCTGACAAACTCCCATGTCAGCTGACAGAGAGAGATCGTGGCTGCTGCAATGCCTGGCTGTTTGACGGTCCTGGGGTAGCAAGGGGGCTGGGCATGACTCCCACCCCTTAGAGAAGGAGGGTCCAGAACCTACCAGTCCATGGTACCAGGGTACCCAGTGAGCTAAGAACTGGTTAATGAAAGGGAGGGGGGTGCCAAAGCTGTGTTAGCAGCAAGGAAGTGGCAGCTGCAACCAAGCTTTCATATCTCGTGCCCGGGTGCAAGGTCTTTAATAAACAGCTGAGCCCTCACCCTCACCCCGGTACCAGAGAGGACGGAAGTGTCCTTGCCTCTGGGTGCACTTTCCAGATGTCCTCAAGGCGCCTGGGCACCATGCTCTATTAGCGACACAACAGCTGGGCAATCTTCAGAACGTACGTGCGATTCCTTCATTCCTCTGCACAAAACTCCCACGTTCCATGCCTCTCAGGATACAATACAAACTCTAGGAGCCCTGCAGAGCCTGCCTCCACTCACCCAGTCCCCAGCGTGGTCTCCATCACTGCCCAAACTCAGGAAGCCTCAGCGCCTTTGACTTCTTGTCTATTCAAAGTCATCCCCACCTAAGGGCCTAGACAATAGTTGTTTTCCTTCCAGTGTTGTCACTGCATGGTGCTCAATGAATCTGGCCAGTTCAATGGCAGGGTTTAAAAAGCAAAGTGACCCCAAAAGGAGGTAGGACCTCTGATTTTGTGGGTTCATCTGGGTTTTTCTCTTCATTCTCACCCAGGTGAGGTCTAGAACAGTCTACCACCTCTGAAGCTCAGAGGCAAGATGGGACTTACTCAAAACCATCAGATGGGGTGGGGGTGGAGGCAGTTATCCAAGGATGGGTCTAGAGGTGGTGACCTGGACCCAGGAGAAGGACGTTTAATCTTTATTTTAACACGCTGTGTTTGATGACACATACACTGTCCTACTAATGAAATTCCTCTTCCCTACCTCATTTTCAACTTTTTTTTGGTTATGCATAGAAAGGCATAGGCAATCCTGGACCTCTCCTTCATTCGTGTTACCTTCTTTTCCTTTGTAATGAAACATTCCTTCTTAAGCCAGAAGAGGGTGATTTGTAATTTATGGATTTCTCTCTCCAAATTACAACCAGAGCCTAATTTTAAAAATCAAATTGACTTCATCTAATTAAATTTGGAAATTGCCTCATAAACACATGCTTTGTTATAAATGTCTTTAAAAGTGCGGCCTCCCATTTACTGTCGGGGGCTGGACTGGGTTGAGCCCGGCATGGAGGGGACTAACTCTCTGCTCACGAGGGCATAATTCTTCCTTCAACTACCTGACCTTCCTCAAGCCTACCGCTTTCTACAGCGATGCTTCTCAAACTTTAATGCCCACAGGAAACACTCAGGGTCTCTCTAAAGCAAAATTCTGATTCAAAGGCCTGAGACGTGCATTTCTAACCAGCTCCGGCGATGCTGATGCCGCTACTCTGCAGACCACACCGAGTCGCAGCAAGGACAAGACATCTGCACCCGAGTTCAGGAGACACAGATTTGCCATCATGGCTACATGACCTGGGTCTTTTTACTTTACCTCTCTGCCCTTCGATCTCCTCATTTTTATGTCATGATAACAGCTAACATTTATAATATTATTTCTAAATGCCAAACGCCATGCTAAATGCATAATTAGGCCCTCACAGAAATCCTACAAAATAGCTTTTATAATGATCCTGAATTTTTCAGATGAGAGACCTGAGGTTTTGAGAGGTTCCCTGATGTACAGCAGGTCACACGGCAAGTAAATATCAGGGCTGGGATTCAGAACCAGGCTACCTGACCTCAACAGTCAACATTCGTACCTTCAGGGACTAATTACTTTGTCATACACATAATCATAGTCATGTTTATGCTCCAGATACAGTGGTTGAAGCACACAACTCCCTTAGCTCCTGTCAAGGCATCCTCTGCAAACGTTGCATCAGGAGAGCCAAAAGCGTTCACAAACAAGCTGTCCAGCTACAATTTTCTATCGCTGGTTCATAGCCCAGTGGCAGCCAAACATGTATGCGAAGGTATCTCACCACAGCTGTCTTCAGTAGAGTTCATTGGGGAATGCCAACATGCCTGGCATCTGGTCTTGGGAAATTCACAAAGTACCGGGTTCACACAGCATGAACGGTATACTGCCACACTCTGTGTGCACCTTTGTGCCAGGAGCTCCAGAGAGTGCACAGACAACGATGCCTCAACTTCAGGAGCTACTGCTCAGGAAGGAGTCTCTCACCCAGGTTATACCAGGTCCCCTCCACGGATTTCTTTCTTTTTATTAGGCATAATCCCACGAGAGGAAAAATGTATTACTACCAAGGAAGAAGTCTGCGGAAAGATATGGCTCCACCTACAGAAGCTCAAGTCTCTTCCAAATGGAGGAAGGCACAAGGACCAGGGTCTTCCGTCATCAACCCAAGGCACAATGAGAAGAACTAAGGAAACTGTCAGGAGTTGGTGATAAATTCATTCCATTGGAAGGCCTGCCTTTTATTCTGAAATTATGCTTTGTATTTTTGGAATTGTGACTTTCTCTTTAAAAAAGGATGCTAAAGAAAGATGGTGAAGTGCCCCATGGTGGGCCCTGAAATCTTCTGAACTGCTACTGGCCTGTGAATCTTTAATATCTGGCATAGAGAGTGTTTTACATAACAGTACCCAGTAACTTAACTCCTTTCGCTTTGTTTCACAGGGAACAGGAGACCTCACATCAACTCTATTTCGTGTGTGTGTGTGTGTGTGTGTGTGTGTGTGTACTCTGCTTTACAAAGCACAGCACATAGCTTTGAAATGACTGGATGTCATTTAAATCCCCAGTCCCTCTCTTCCCTGACTGGTGTGAGGATCTCCCCTGCTCTTACAGCAGCCCCAGGAAGGAAGGGGCTCCCATGCATTTGGCCCCAAAAGTCCACAAATCATGGGGCGGGAACTCCATTTCAGCCTGTATGCTGATCCTGAGAGCTGCCCCAAGCCCTTGATAATGTCTCAAGTGGAGATGCTGGTTCTTCTGAGGAATGCTAGCTGTAGCAAAACAAGGTTGCACATACTGAATAATTCTCTCCTCTGAGAGCTCTAAAGACCACTCCTGTCTCCCCAGAGAGTCTGTGTATCCTTCAGATTAATCCTGAATTTCTCCCTCATCAAATGTTGGCTTTGCCCTCCCCACAGAGATCATTCTCCCTTCTGGAAGGGATATCCTCCCCAAGCCGCTCTCTGCAGTGAATGTTTCTACAAGAGCAATCAGGGACCGAGGCCCCCGGGTATGTTTGTGCCTTTTCCCTCCTTAGATCCTGAAGCATCGATTATCACTCTCATTTTACAGATAAGGAAACTGAATCTTGGAAGAGGAGGACCTTGCCTAAGGCAACTGGAGACTACGGTGGGGCTCCTGCAACATCAGGTTACATCTTTCCAGCTTAGCACCCATGCCCTTCCCTCTGCATTGCTGTGTTTGTCTGTTTTATCCAACATTTCGATCTCAAGGTGTTTCAACACACAAGAGGTAGCAGGAGAATCAATCTTATCCATAGCCTAACACATGAATCTTAGCTATATCAGCTAAGATTTCTTATTCTTGTTTTTGCTTTAGAATGGACTTCTATACAATGTTGTAGAACGCTACGTTATAACAGCTTGATGGGAACATTCCTGCTTGAATGGACTCTGTTCCACCTTATCGTGATGAGGCCCTGTTAATGCTGGCAGGTAGCTCGGACACCAACACTTGGGTGACAATAAACTGTCCCTTAGGCATAGACCAATTTTAAACTCTTGTATCATAAAGAAGAAAATCGTACTGGGACTATTGCCAAAGCCCAGGGACTGATGTGGGTGGGTGGGCACTGTGTGAGTCCCCAAATAGACTTTCACTACCCTTGGCCACGCCTGAGTCTTTTCTTCTAGATGGCAACAATCTGACTCCTTGAGTTCTGGGGTGACACATTCTTATCCCTATAACCTCAGTGCACGGCTCGAGTATGCCCAGAGTTCCTGAATTCATGGTAAAGCATTGCCACGTCGATTTGAGCTTTAGAGAAGCAGGTACCTTTACTAAGCGCTTCCTCTCTGACCAGGATCTTACACACATTTCACGTCAGCAAGTGGAGCTGTCGGCCCTTGTTTCCCCCACAACCCCCTGCCCCATTCTAGCATCAGAAGGATTTTGGACAGCTCTGTCTCACTTTTTCATGCTCAACAGAATAGGTGCTCACCAACTCTGGGCTGAGTGAACAGAATGAAGCTGAGCCACCTGGTGCAGCCCCAGGGCCTCCTTACCTCGTACAGTGTGATGACCCCGTTGGTCTCATTGGGAGGTTTCCACTGAATGTACATCTTCTCCTCGAAAGGCCCTCCTTGGATGGATTCCAGAGGAACAGCTCCTGGCACTACAGAAGGGAAAATACGCAAACTCAATGTTACCTTCCATGTGACCTCTCCAGCTCCATGATCAACAACTAAGGTTGGCAAAGTTTGACAAGAACCAGATAGTGTCTATTTTAGGTTTGATGGTCCATCCCACCTTAGGAAGAACCATTCAACCCTGCCATGGAGGCCCAGACATGGCCAGACACAATCCACCAATGAATGTATGTGGCTATGTTCAACACAACTTTATTCCCGAAAGCAGGCAAGGGCTGGATTTGGCCAGACAGTCTGGTTTCCTGATGCCTTTTCACCTGCAGACTGATCAAGTCTCTCTCTGAATCGAACCTGATTGGAATAGGAGGGTGACAGCCACCTTGACCTTGCCAGGAGGTGGGAATCTGGAATTAGGCATTTGCTTTGGAAATGGAATTTGAGGAAGGCAAAGACAGCTTTGTCATCTTTTTCTATCATTTCCCTAATTCTTCAAGTTTTCTCCAGTTTCAGAAAGTGCTTGCTCAGGTTCCTAATTCCTGAATCCACAGGAAGGAAGTCCTTGAATCGCAATCCAATGGGAAGAAGCTTGCTCGGATCCCAGAAGGCGGTTAGTTTGTCTCCCATGCCTGGTATAAGGTACAGGCTAATGCACTACTTCTTGGTTAGATGAGTCAGTGAATGGATGACCTTTGCCCTCTCTGAACACAACCTCTCCTGGGGTTGCTTCTCCAACAGGCTTAGTTTCTTAACAGCACCATCTTGCTAGACCCCAGCATCCCACAGCTGTCTGGAAGATTCTGAGCCAGAAAACAAATGATCACCAAAATGTTCAGGTGTAACTCCCACAGAGATCATGAATCCTTGGACAGCATTACTGGACCTATTTATAGTTTCAGTTTTATAAAAGCAGGTACTTTTCCTAAGAACTTACTCTTTGATCAGAATTTTACATACATTATTTCATTTAAGCCACAAAATAGCTCAGCCCAGTATGTATTATCTTCTTTGTGCAATAAGGGAACTGAGACTCAAAGAATTAAATAACTTGCTCAAGGTCATATGGCTCTTAAGTTGTAAAGAGGGAATGGAACACCTGTCTATGAGCTTCAAAGCATATACTCTTAATCATCATGCCATGCCTCTAGATATAGCTTGGCCATATGTTACAACACATTCCCCATTGTTAAATTAAAATACGTTTTTCTCTTTATGGACATGACACATAGAATTTGTTGAATATTAAGAATATACCAAAAGGTTAAAAAAGAAAAAGTCACTCATAATCCCCATATCCAAAGATATTTTTTCCAGTATGTTAGGTATATAAAATACACATACAAATATCATGGTTTTAAACATTTTAACACTTTCTGTGCATGTTGTATTGTGGCCGTCACTAAACAAACCACAGAGTTTATTAAAAAAAAATCCTTAATTGTTCTTTGAGGCCATGCATTCTTATTGGCTGCTTATAAGGAAACAAGCCCTGTCATATTCAATGATCCTTTATTACTGAACATTAAAGTTGGTTTGAATTCTTCATGATTATGGGTAATGTTGTAGTAAGCATTTTTATATATAAATATTTGCATGCAACTCTGCTGCTGATGTCCTGAACATAAATTCTTGAAAATTAGTTTACTGGGCTTAAGTAGTTGAACTATTTTATTTTTAAGACTTTCTGACACAACTTGCCAAATTGCCTTTTTGAGAGTTTGTAGAATTTTGAACTCCTCAACAGAAGACTATGGTTAGTCCTAATCCTTGCCAACACTATTTAAAAAATTAAGTGCCTGTGTGTGTGTGTGTGTGTGTGTCTTTTTTAGAATACTGGAGCGTGCAGATTTTTGTCAGTTTAATTAGCCATTTGCATTGAGTCTTTTATGAACATGCTCTCCAAACCCTGTGCTTGTTTTCCCATATGGCTCTTCATTTTTTGTTCATCTTTGTCTTATGGGCTTATAACTGTAACCTCCTTTTCAGAACATTAACTTTTTTGCATGGGTTACAGTTTTCTTCCCACCATTTCATTTACTTTCTAAATCTTTTAGGTGTGTAGAAATTTTTAATTTATCCAATATCTTACTGTTTTTTCCTGTTCACTCTTCCCTACACAAATATTGATTATTTCATATGGTCATTAGACTGTGATGGACACAAGGGATGCACCGATAACTCACTAAGAGAGATGTAGCCAAATGCTTGATAAAACTTGTATTCTGGAAATAGATACATACGTTAAATAAATACATCATTAATTCATTCATGGAGGCTGTAATTAGGACTTTGAGTTAAAGGCATATGGTACTAGGAAAATATCGGAGAAAATCTCATCTGGCAAGTCAGGATCCTGAGCAGCAAAGAAGCCAGAGTTGATGGATATGCAGAAGTTACTAGGGAAAAGGGGAAAGGTGTTGAGCATGGTGGACAGCTTTATGGGGTCAGGGAGAGACGAAGAAATCATTTAGCAGGCTGCTATGGTCACTCTGAGGAGGAACAGTGACTTGGACCAGTGTCAGGGTGCAGAAGAGAAACGGACTGTGTAGATTTGGGGATGCTAAACTAGCATGACTTGGTGGTGATGGATAAGGGTGAAGAAAGGAAGGGCTGTGTCGTGATGGAGCCCAGCCCTGAATTCTTACGTAACTGGAGAATCAGCGCTAAGGCTCACACAGATGGAACCTCATGGCGTGACCAGCTCTGGAGAGTCGGTGAGCTCAGTGTTTCTCACACTTCTTTTGAGGTGCACACAGAATATCCAAATGGCGTTTTTAAGTACCAGTCAGATATTCAAGCTCTTATAGCCAAAGTAGAGAGCAAAGGGAAAAATGCAGATGTGAGAGGAAGTTCATAGGAAATCTGATCTTAACAACGAGGAGGAAAACAAATGGTGAAACTCGGAGACAGAGAGGCACAAGGCTAACAAGGAAGGTGAGTGGTCAGTGTGTTATCCAAGACAGGACCCAGGCTAAAGAAGGGACGGGTCAGAAGGAGTCAGAAAAGACACAGCTTTAAACTTGCTTCTCGAATTTAAGATCCTCAAGGGTACTTGTGACTCACGCAAGAGTAATTTAGGGGGGCCGGTGCCGAGGCTCACTTGGTTAATCCACCACCTGCAGCGCCGACATCCCACACGGGTGCCGGGTTCCAGTCCCGGTTGCTCCTCATCCAGCCCAGCTCTCTGCTGTGGCCCAGGAGGGCAGTGGAGGAGGGCCCAAGTGCTTGAGCCCTGCACCCACATAGGAGACCAGGAGGAAGCACCTGGCTTCTGGCTTTGGATCGGCGCAGCGCCAGCCGTGGTGGCCATTTGGGGAGTGAACCAACGGAAGGAAGACATTTCTGTCTCTCTCTCTCTAACTCAAAAGAATAAGCAAATAAACAAGGAGTAATTTAGGAGAATGTTGGTTTCACAAATACATGATTTGATCTGTGAAAGGGAGGGGAATGCAAAAACATTCGGGAAGAAGTACAGAGTCAAAGCAGTGAGTGCCCCTTTCTGAAGATGGGGGAGCTGAGCGCATGATCAAGGCAATGAGGGAGAAACCTAAATACAGGCCACAGATAGAACCGTCAGGACACCTTTCTATCTGCTTGAAAAGAGTGAAATAATCTGCAGGAAGTGTAGTGGGGGCGGAGTTACGTCAGGAACCTGGGGAGAGTGAGAAGCTTCAATCACCGAGAAGTGCAAAGTAAGCCACAGAGAGGGACAGGTTCTACCCATCCACCCAAGTCTCTATCAGATGCTCAAGGCAGTAGGACTAGGCCACCGGGTCTTTCCATCCCATCTCAGATAAATAGAAAAAATGAGTAATTATTCAGTTATTTTATAATTTATTCTCATCTTTTTCTTTTTACACCTCACACTTTAGTCCACCCAGAATTTATTTTGTATAAAGATGTACACAATAGAAATCTAACTATAGTTCTTCATCATTTTCTTAAGAAAATTAATTGACCGGTAAAGCCATTCCTCAATGATTTAAAATGCCATCTTACCACATGTTAAATTTATTTTATATCCTGCCATATGTTGTACGGCTTTCTTCTGTTGTCTTTTACTGTATCACAGCTCCGACTGTGACAGGGTCTCTATTGTATTGAGATGACATGTTTTAATACTTGGTAGAACAAGTCTTTCCTTTATTAGTCATCTTTTACAAAGATTTCTGGGCTATCAAGACTCATTTACTCTTCCAGAAGAACTGCAGAATAATTCTACAAAATGTCAACAATTCCTTACACTTCTATTCTTTCCTTCTGGGGGCAAGGGATCCCTCTTCATGACAATGAGTTCTTTCACACAGCAATACTGTACAAATCCTCATTTATTAATACTTCTTTGATGTCTGTCAGTTAAAAACATGGTTTCTTTTTGCTCCTTAAAAATTGTATTCCTAGGACTTTCTTACTTTGTTCCTACTGCTTTTGCATTACATTAAAAGTTTCTCTTATAGTGTTTTGTATTACATTAAAAAGTATATAATATATATAGAATAAATACAAAATGAAAAATACTTCCACTCTTCTCTGAGAAATAAAAAAGTCATTGTACCATGAAGCACCCTATTTGCCCACCACTTCTCCCTTCCCCATAAAAAAAAGTCAGGTACTTCCCATACTTTTATGTCAATGATTCTCTTAATTTTTAATATTAATTAAATAATATTTATCCCAATACAATGTACATTTAGGTTTTTTTATAAGATTTGTCATTTGTCCCTCAGCATCATTTGGAGCTCCATCCGTGTTGATGCACATAGCTGCACATCATGCATCAGTTTCAGGAATATAGTGCTATTTATTTCATCATTCTGCTATATGGCTATCAGGGTAGTTTCCAGATGGAAATATATAAGCATATGGCTCAGATGAATATTTTTGTACATTTGGTTGAGCACATATAAGATTTCACTAGGTGATACTTAGGAAGGGGCTAAGTAAATTGAAGGGCATATCTTTCTTCAGTTTTATTGGGTAAAGCCAAATTGTTCTCCAAAGTGGTGGCAGCCATTTATAGTCTCCCAAGTAATGTTCTGAAAATTCCTACTTGTCCACGTCCTCAAAAACACTTGGTGTTATCAAATATTAAAATCCTAAACCATCTGGTATGTGTAAAATGGTACTTCACCGAGGTTTTCTTTTTTTTTTTTTAATCCATTTAATAAAGAAGCTGGATGACTTTTACTGTTAGACTTTTTTTTGTCCTTTTCTTGTTGATTTCTTTCTATATTATTCACACGTTTACTTGGTATAAATGTTATAAAAAGTCCAACTTAGTAGCAAATACTGTTATCCCACACAATCTCTATTGAATAAAACACTTGCTACTTTATCTTAAGGCTGTAAGAGCAAGTTTGGTGTTCACACAGGGCAAGGAAGAAGTGCCACAGAGTTCATGTCCCCAATGTATCCTTCAAGCAACCCAAGACAGGAAGTCGACAGCCATCCTGGATTTCTCAACACTTAGTTGGGTAATTCTGAGCCCTGTCCTACTGATACTTCTTCAACCATCTCACCACTGCTGCCTCAAAGATGACAATCATGACAATGATAACGACTTCCACCCCCTCGTGAACTGTGACTTCTGTGCAATCCACAAAAATGAATTCCTAGGAAGGTAAAATTGAAAAGTAAAAGTGGAATTTAAAAAGCAAAGAAGATAGGAGCTTCTTTTTAAGTTATCTACTTCTGTACCTATTTTTTGATGGACCAGAAAGTGTTAATAAGTCAGGTACTTGGCCCACACCTGGAATGGTGCAGTTCTAGAACCCAGTTATTCACGAGGCACTTTCTCCACAGGACTCCTTCCCTTCCTACTCTCATTTGTCTTTCCCTTATCAGTGCATACTGGGACCACCTCCTAAAAACACTTTGTCCCATTTGAATTCCTATCTTGGGGTCTGCTTATGAAGAAACTCAAACAGAAGAGTCCTATTTGAGAACCACGGTCTCTACCCCAAGGTTATAACAATATTTTCTTCAGTTGTCATATAAAGCTTTAAGGTTATGCTTTTAATGAAACATAGTCATTCCATTTGCAACTGTGTCCTTATACATAACTTGAGAGAAGGATCCAATTTCAATTCTTCTTCCCTTTCCTAACACCACTATTGGAGGAAAATTTACTCAATTGATCTGCCATGCTGCCTTTACTTTATATCACATTTCCAAATACATATGGGTCTACTTCTAAGTTCTGTTCGTTCACTTACTCTGTTAATAGACAATCCTTGAGCCAATAACCACACCTTCTTAATTAACCAAGATTTATAAGAATTAGAACCTGATAGAACAAGCCTACAATTTTGTACTTCACATAAAGGGATATCTCAGCCATTCTTTCCTCCTGACACATACATTTTAGGATCAGCTCCTACACTTTCAAAAAATTTTGATGCTGTACTAAAATTGAATGAATCTTAGGTCACCAGTTAATTTGTATCTTTATAATATGGTATATTTTAAAATATTCATTTATTTGACAGATTACAGAAAGGGAGGGAAAGAAGAAGGTATGTGTGTGTGGGAGAGAGAGAGAGAGAGAGAGAGAGAGAGAGAGAGAGATCAATCCACTATCTGCTGGTTCACTCCCAAGATGGCTACAATGGCCAGGGCTGAGCCAGGCCAAAGCCAGGAGCCAGAAGCTTCTTCCAGGTCTCCCATGTGGGAGCAGGGATCCAAGGACTTGAGCCATCCTCTGCTGCTTTCCCAGGCACATCAGCAGGGAGCTGGATCAGAAGTGGAGTTGCCAGGACATGAACCGGCGCTCATCTGGGATGCCAGCCTTGCAGGTAGCAGCTTAACTCCAATGCCACAGCACAGCCCCCATGGTCTGTATCGTATTTAAGGCTTCTTAAATGTCATTCAGGGCCGGTGCCGCAGCTCACTAGGCTAATCTTCTGCCTGCGGCACCAGCACTCTGGGTTCTAGTCCTGGCTGCCCCTCTTCCAGTCCAGCTCTCTGCTGTGGCCCTGGAAGGCAGTGGAGGATGGCCCAAGTGCTTGGGCCCTGTACCCGCATGGGAGACCAGGAGGAGGCACCTGGCTCCTGGCTTCGGATCAGTGCAGCGCACCAGCTGTCACGGTCATTTGCAGGGTGAACCAACGGAAGGAAGACCTTTCTCTCTGTCACTCTCTCTCACTAACTCTGCCTGTCGGAAAAAAAAAATGTCATTCAGTGCTTTACACATTCACACATACACCTCAAACTTTGATAAATGCACAAGTATTACTAAATATATTTGTATTGCTATTCTAAATTATACCTTGAAAAAAATGCTATATCCTTATTACATAAATAAAAATGCAATTGATTTTTAATGCTATCTTGGCAGACATATTATTCTTGTATTAATTCTAGTAATTTATTCAGATTTCTTTAGGTCATTTATGTTGATAATCATGGTGTCTTCCATTAATAGTAGTTTGTTCTTTTCTAGTCTTTAACTTTTTTTTTTGGTCTTATCTTCAACTAGGGCTACTGAAACAATATTTAATGAAAATAGCATATGTAATTTCCCAGTATTAAAGATAATGATATTATTCTGTCCTTGATTATGGTGTTTTTAGGTTTCTAGTAGATTATCTTTTTCAGATTAAGAAGGTCCATTTTATTCCTCAAATGCAAGGATATTTTGTTTTTAAATCTTGATGAACTTTCACTGGTGTTACTGCTATATCTATTTAGTACTGATATGTTCCCCCTTTCTCAGTATATTAACATAGATTTACATATACAGATCTACTAAAGTTGAATCAATATTGATTTTTTAAACTAATTCTTCCCCACTTGTACACAACTCTGGATTACTATTTAACATTTTGTTTGCAGTACTTGCATCTAATTTTATTTTTCTCATAGTAAACTTATCTGGCTCGATGTCCAGGTTGTAGTCATTTCATAAGCTACAGATCAAAGTCTTCCTCCATTTTCCCCTCTTGGAAAGTATATAATACTGAAAGTCCACATGCCTAGCAGTTTTTGCTGATCACATTTATAAAACCACCTGGGACTGATATTTTTCTGTGTTAGAAAAAGTTTAAATTTCTAGTTCCATTTCTCTATTTTTTTGTAGAACTATATGGGGATTTTTTCCCTTGAATGAGGATTCTTTTTAAAAATAAAGACAGTAACTGTCTTTTTAAAAAAATATTTTATTTGAAAGGCAGAAATACACAGAGGAGGAGGGAGATACATAGGAAGATCTTCCATCCACTGGTTCATTCTACAAATGGCCACAATGGCCCAGGATCGGCCAGGCCAAAGACGGGAGCCTGGAACTCCATCTACATCTCCCATGTGGGTGCAGGGGCTGAAGCACCTAGGCCATCCTCTGTTGCTTTGCCAGGAGCATTAGCAGGGAGCTGGATCAGAAGTGGAGCAGCAGAGACTCAAACCAGTGCCCATAAAGGATGCTGGCGTTGTATGTGGCTGCCCACCTCACTACACCACAATGCCAGCCCTGAATCCAGCTTTTGTTTTGTTATCAGCTTAATTTCAAATGTATTGGTATAAAATTAAATATATAAATTTTTTATCTTTTGTAGCTTTTTGATTATGAAATAAACACAAGTATACAAAGCACAAACATCTCATTAATTGATTAGTAATCAACTTCGTAACATGATCTTGCTTTTCTTCATAAATTTTACTCCTTAATATGTATTTAGTAAAGAGTTCCAAATTGTTTTACAAGCATCATTTGGGAAAACTAGTATCTTTACAATGGAACTTCCATGCCATTAATGGGCTGCACTGTAATACTGATGTTTTGTATCTAAAAATCTGGTTTCTTACTGTCATTCCTAGGGGATATTTGCTTTGTTTTATTGTATCAGTCCCTTTTAATAACAATAAAGTCCTTTTCTCGTCTGCCCCCAGTAACCTTTCTTTACATAACCTTACAGGAAATGGTTCCCAGTGGTCTGATTCAGGGGTTTGTTCTGCTTGTAATTATAGGAGTCCCCGTTTTAAGTTATTTCTGACTTACAAAGAGAGGGAAAAAGTAAGGCATAATTGTGCATTACTGGCCAGGTGAGGGTCTGCTTGTCTTGTGTGCAGGTGTTGGGGGGAGGGATAAGGAGCTTTTAGGGAAGGGAAACAAGCCAGGAGCAGGAAGATTCTCTGCAGAGAGGGCTTTTTAGGTGTTGTGGGGGACAACCTGTGCTTACGGAATCGTCTTCCTTTAACTGAACTCTCTTCCCAATGACAGCCTTCCAGTGAGGTCCTCTCTCTCTTTTTTTTTTCTTTAGCACATGCCCTGGATATCGGCTTGGAGGGGGTGTTCACCTTCTCTGCCCTGTGGCCCGGCCCATGAAGACCCCTGCAACTCTGGGGTCCTGCCCAGCAGTTCCCTGGCCCATCAGAGCTGAGTGTATCAATGCAGGCAGGCGTGGGAACTTCTGCAACAGGGCTCCTCCCCCTGCAGTCCCAGCTCCCTCAGCTCCTCCTGTGTTTCTGGCACAAGTGTGGAATTATCTTGAAGTTCCAAGCCAGGGTGGAGATGTGTCTCTGTGTTTCTCTGGGAAGAGAGTTTGCAAAGAGTGATCAGATTGCCACCTTGAATCAGAACCCTACTTTTCATCCTCTTAGACGTGTAAGGAGCACTGAACAATATCTCAGAGACAGGCTGCCTGTGTGTGTTTTCGATTCTCAGCATTTGTTTGCTCTATAACCTTGGGCAGGCTTCTTATGGTTGCTGTGCCTCGTTTTCCTACTTTAACATGAGGATGAAACCAGTATCCAATCTACGGGTCATTCAATATGCTATCCATGTACACATCTGTAAATTTATGTAAAATTATATTATGTATGCATACGCACCTATGTCTATACCCCTCGTAATATATGTGCATGCACAAAAATGCATATAAATTGCTTAGCAAGGTGCCTGGATTGGAGTACATACTCATTTGTTTGCTTCTCTCCCCACTCCCACTGCATTCTCTGAGAACTGTTCTATTGTAGCTTGGAGATCACCAATTCTATTTTTTGCAGAGCCAATTAGAATTGTTACTATTTCCAGAGATGGCTGTATTTCAATCTGTTCTTTCTGAATGGTGTTACAATGGTAATCATAGAAGCCATATATTCCCATAGCTTACTGAGGATGCTAAACAGTTTTCTATGGTCTCCTGATTCCTATGGCAAATAATTCTAAAATCTATTTTGTCTCCGAAGACTCAGGATTCATTGATCCAATAATGTACTGTGTGCTTCTTATCTACCTGGCACGGTCCTAAGAGCTTGGAATGTAGCAGTAAACAAAACAGAAATAAAAATCCTTGTCTCCATGGAGTGCATTCTAGAGGGAAATAGGAAGTATGTCAGATGATAAATGCTCGGGAGATACACAGAGCAGGGAAGAGGACCAAAATGTTCGGTGTGGGAGGCTTCTGGTTTTTAACAGAACGGTCTGCAAAGATTTCAGATTCCTGAAAGGTGACGCTGGAATGAAGACTTGAAGGAGGTTAAGGAGAATGAGCCTGCAGAGCCCTGAGGTAGGAAGAAGCCTGGTAAATGTCAGGAACGGGCAATGGTTGGAGAAGCAGCAGAAGGCGGAAGCCGAAGAAGATGCAGTCGGGGGCAACCAGAAGTGGGAACTTGTAGTCACATGGGCCTTGTGACCCACTGCGTGGCTTTGGGTTTTTAATCTCAATGACATGAGAAATCACTGGAGGTTGGAACAGAAGTGTGATGTGATTGGCCTCATGGTTTAACAGAATCATTCTGGCTGCTGTGTTAAGTAAGGAATGCAGGGGCCAGAGGTGAAGCTGAAAGACCCACTGGGAAGATTGATGCAATAACTCAGGCTGGCAACCATGATAGTTTGAACCAAAAAAGCTAGCAGCAGAGGCTGAGAGAAAGGCCTACATTTTTGAAATTTACCGAGAATGAGCCAAGAGAACATGCTGATGGAACAGCCTGGGGAGTGCACAAAGCTGCTACTCTGCATAAAGCCAGGGGCACCAATCACAGACCGTGCAACACATCCTGCAGTGTCTTCTTTGGAGTTGTGCCATCAGGAGTGTCTAACAAAAAAGTCTAACAAAAGCGAGGAGTCAAGGATTTTGGCTTTAATCACTAATACAACGGAATTGCCATTAACTGAAATGGATCAGACAGTGGGGAAGAGAATGAGTTTGATGGAGGCTAAGGGATGATCAAAGACTCAGTTTTGGATGTGTTTAATTTCAGAGGTAGATGAGAAATCCAGGTGGAGAGGCTGAGCAGAGTTGGATAAATGACTCTGTAGGTATGGGGAGACATCTGGCTTGGAGATATCAATTGAGGGAACTGTGACCATGGTGATGGATTTTAAAGCCAGCAGACTAGAAGAAATAATTAGGGGAATGAATGTGAATTCAGGGTCAGCAAACTGTGGCCCTCAGGCCAAATCCAACCAGCTGCCTGAATTTGTAAATAAGATTTTATTAGAACACTGCCACATTTCTGTTTATATATTGTTTCTGGCTGTTTTCCTGCTACCATGGCAGAGTTGAACAGCTGCCACAGAGATCGCCAGGTCTATTAAGCCCAAGTTTTAAGATCAGGCCAACCTCTTGAATGGCTATGAAGGAAAGAAACCCAACAATTGATCCAGTGATGTTGGAGTGTTTAAAAGAAACCAGCAAAAAGACCAAAGTGGAGGAGTCAGAGAGGAAGAAGCAAATCGAGAAATCTGTGATGTCCAATGTAAGTGCAGAGATGATTTCATAACCAGCTGTGTGAAATACTGCCAATGAACTCAGTAGATTTAATTCTGTGGGCAGTATTAACTGGATTTGGTAAAGTGAAGGTCACAAGTGACCATGAGAGAGCGGTTTTGGTGGAATGGTAGATATTGGAGTTACTTCGGTTGAATGGGATCAAGAGAGAACAGAAGATAAAGCAAAGGGGATAGAGGCAACAGTGGATGGGCAGCAGCTGCAGAAGGTAGGGCTGGTAGTTTTGTGTTTTCAAAGAGAGAGTAGAAATACAGCTCGGATGTAAGGTGATAAATGTGATCGGTCATACAGGGAAAGTTTGATGTAGGGTAGAAAGGAGACAACTGCTGGACTAACAACCTTGAGTAGGGAAAAACAGAAATTGGTACAGTAAGTGGAAAAGTTTATAAAACAAATTGTTCATTCACGAAGCTGGAAGGAAGCCTGAATATGGGGCAAGATGTGAGTGATAAGAGCTTGGGGGAGTCTATTCAAATGACTTCAATTTTCTCAGTAAAACAGGCAATGACGTCATCATGAATTGAGTGTGAGAGCACAGTAGGTAGCGTTGCGGGGGGGTCTGGAGGCCGGGGAGAAACAGGCCATGGGGGCCTAGAGGGAGGGACGAGCCAGGGAAGCAACATGCTCTCGGCAGCTTTGCAGATGGCTCCAGGGGTGCTGCTGGCTCCAGTGGTCAGAGTGGTCAGCGCAGGGGCCGGCACTCGCCCACAAAAAGGGAAGGCTGCAAATAGAGAGGGGACCAGAGGGAACAAGGGTATTGAGTCCAGAGAAGCGAGAACAGTGCCCAACATCGAAGAAGTGCGCGAGGCAGTGACTGGGATGGCTGCGTAAGGAATTTAACCTGAGCACAGAAGGGAACAAGGGCAGCGACGAGGCATCAAGTCCTACTGGGGTTGAATTTTTGAAGGAACACCACTGGGCAGAGTGAACTGAAGCGAGAAGATGTCAGAAACTGATTGCAAGGGGTAAAGAGATCATTTTTAAATGGTTCCTTGACCATGGCAAACAACAATTTTGTACAGACCTTTGATTTGGTGATTCCTAGTTCAACACCCTGAAATCAAAAGTTGTTACTGTCACTACTGGTGGCCGTCCAGCACTTGGCATTGTGCTTTCCATTGCGACGTTTATGTATTACCTCCTTAGAGGCTGGTGGGGTTATCATTCCCATGTCAGAGAGGAGGGCTCTGAAGTGTACCAAACTCAAGTGTGTTAACCAAGGTTGCATGACAATATTAAATGAAGCCTGGGAGCCGGCACTGTGGTACAGCAGGTTAATGCTCTGGCCTGAAGTGCCGGCATCCCATATGGGTGCCAGTTCTAGCCCCGGCTGCTCCTCTTCCAATCCAGCTCTCTGCTGTGGCCTGGGAAAGCAGTAGAAGATGGCCCAAGTCCTTGGGCCCCAGCACCCACGTGAGAGACCCAGAAGCTCCTGGCTCCCGGCTTCGGATCAGCACAGCTCCTCCGGCTGTTGCAGCCAATTGGGTAGTGAACCAGCAGATGGAAGACCTCTTTCTCTCTCCCTCTCTGCCTCTCCTCTGTGTAACTCTTTCAAATAAATAAATCTTTTAAAAAAATGAAGCCTGAGGACAGCTCAGATCCTCCTGTTTGTACGTGTTCTCTGAATCATCCCTTTCTTGCATCAACTGGTAGGTAGGCTCAGCAGGGAAGCTAAAAGGCAGTCACAGTATCTGTTGGCAGCAAACTTGGGCTGTCTTAGCTCCAAGTCAAGGCTCTTTCTAACTTCCCAATATCACTGCAGAGGTCAACACGTCCTTAAGGCATAGACTTTCTTTCCACTGATTAAACTGCATGCTTTCTCTCTCTCTCTCTGTCTCTCTGTCTGCCCCCCACCTCTTCTCTCTCTCCCATTGTGAAAATCCTTCTTTTGTAGATTTTCTATTTTATCTTTTGAGTTGCTTTCCCATCCCTTTTTTCTTTATAATATTGAAAATGAACATACATTTTCCCTTTTCACAATTTCGTTTCTTCTATCTAACAGCATGGAACTTTCCATCCTTTTGACAGAGTTCTACAAC
This sequence comes from Sylvilagus floridanus, assembly GCA_949820135.1. NCBI lineage: Eukaryota > Metazoa > Chordata > Mammalia > Lagomorpha > Leporidae > Sylvilagus > Sylvilagus floridanus. The sequence continues at coordinate 114,030,881 of OX463231.1, forward strand.
AAAGGTTAATTACTTTATAATTTCATTCTTCTAAAAAAAAAAGCATACTAAAATGGCTAATTTTAACTGTGCCTCTTGTCAGTAGGTTCATATAAATTCACTGTAATTAAACCAGATGTTTTCTTGTGCCTTAAAGTCAGGTGGTAATTTAAGAAAAATTTTCATTTCAACATAAGGAGGACAGAGTGCTATCAAAGGAAGTTTTCTCCTTTCCTCTCCACTACTCTCATTTCCTCCCCCTTTTTTTCTTCTTTCTAGTTCCAATCCTGAAAAGTGGGATTAACGAGGGTAGCTATGAGAAGTAACAACCCAGAATAAATAAAAACAGAGAGCACTGCACAAATCAACCATAGTCCCCTGCCCTACTTTCCTGTCTAAATCATTTTTTTGCCTCTCCACTTCAGATGCCATGTTGGGTGGTTGGCTGGTTATTGTTTGTCATAAAAGTCTGGAATTGATGTAAGGAAAATCAAAATATTTTGAGAATAGTTCAGAGGCCACCACACTATGTAAATGAATCTTGGGGAGAAAAGTCAAAGAGATTTAGATCACTTAAATTTGCTCATATTCTGTAGTTGTGTTGGAGAGAAACTATTTTTCTAGATAAATATTTGCATCTTAAGATATCAAATACACGCTTTTAACTGGACTACACAGTGGTATACTGCCAAATGTTTTACAACGAGCTCTCCAAGGTGAGGGGGAAAAATACAAAGCTTCTGTGTTTGCCAAGTTCCATGGGGTAAAGACTCCCACCACTGTCATTGCAGGCAGTGACTGTAACACTAGTTGTGGAGACGCTAATGATCAGCTCCAGCAGTCATGAACACAATAAATTGCACTGCACCTATCCCTACCTTTTCAGTGTCCAGAAATGAGACCCTGTGGTATCATGAAAAGGACATGGACTTGAATGTCAGATATCTATTAATTCATCGAAGCAGTCAACAAACAGTGAGCATATACAATGGACTGGCACTTCCTTGATTCTGGGGAATATAGTGAATTGAATAAAGCAAAACAAAGCTTCTATTCTCCTAAGGCCTATATTCCCTATGGAGGGACAGTTAATGAACTAACAGAATACGTATCCGATCTGCCATGGAGAAAAAATAAGCAGAGAAGAGTGTTAGGAAAGTTTTGGCCAGGTGTAGGGTTGTGTATTAGGTAGTCAAGAAAGATTTCACAGGTAAGAGTTGGGGACACCATGAACATCTTTTAGCACCAATGCAGCGATAGCTTCTGCATGCCAGTGTTCAGTGATGCAGAGAATGAAGGCTATCAGCACAAAGCCCATCTCAAGTTTGCATTTCAATAACACACGCATTTCTCCTCTCCCATTCTGAGGTGCTGGGGTCCTCTCTGGGAACATCCACAGCACTCAGAGCAATACTCAAGTTTTGCCTTTAGGATTTCTTCAGGTGTAGAGAGCTTTTTAGCCTTCCACGAAATGATGCCGGGCTGCTTTGCTTGTTGACTTCTCTACTCTTCTCCTACTTTGCTCTTTTTCAGGTTTTGCGTGTCAATTCTTGTTGGGACAAGTGAACCTATACCTATCAAGCGGAAGCCTCCTTTTAGTTTACTAGGACTTGAGAAACCAGATGATGAGGCTTATTAGAAATGTGTGAATGGGAAAAAATATTTGCAAACTATGCAACAGATAAAGGGTTGATAACCAGAACCTACAAAGAAATCAAGAAACTCCACAACATCAAAACAAACAATCCATTTAAGAGATGGGCCAAGGACCTCAATAGACATTTTTCAAAAGAGGAAATCCAAATGGCCAACAGACACATGAAAAAATGTTCAGGATCACTAGAAATCAGGGAAATGCAAATCAAAACCACAATGAGGTTTCACCTCACCCTGGTTAGAATGGCTCACATTCAGAAATCTACCAACAATGGATGCTGGAAAGGATATGGGGAAAAAGGGACACTAACCCACTGTTGGTGGGAATGTAAACTGGTTAAGCCGCTATGAAAGTCTGGAGATTCCTCAGAAACTAGAATATAACCCTACCATACAACCCAGCCATCCCACTCCTTGGAATTTACCCAAAGGAAATTAAAATTGGCAAACAAAAAAGCCGTCTGCACATTAATGTTTATTGCAGCTCAATTCACAATAGCCAAGACCTGGAACCAACCCAAATGCCCATCAACAGTAGATTGGATAAAGAAATTATCGGACATGTACTCTACAGAATACTATACAGCAGTAAAAAACAATGAAACCCAGTCATTTGCAACAAAATGGAGGAATCTGGAAAACATCATGCTGAGTGAATTAAGCCAGTCCCAGAGGGACAAATATCATATGTTCTCCCTGATCGGGGACAACTAACTGAGCACCAAAAAGGAAACCTGTTGAAGTGAAATGGACACTATGAGAAACAGTGACTTGATCAGCCCTTGTCCTGACTGTTGATGTACAATGTAATACTTTATCCCTTTTAGTATTTTTTTTTGTTCTAGTACTATTGGTTGAACTCTGTAATTAACACACAATTATTTTTACGTGTATAAATGTAACTGAAAAGTGATCTCTGTTAAACATAAGAGTGGGAATAAGAGAGAGATAGAAGATGTACAATTTGGGACATGCTCAATCGGACTTGCCCCAAATGGTAGTTAGAAATGTGCCAGGGGATTCCAATACAATCACATCAAGGTGGCATGTACCAAGGCCATCTCACTAGTCCAAGTGATCAATTTCAGTTCACAATTGATCACACTGATAGGTCTAAGAGTCAAAGGGATCACACAGACAAGACTAGTGTCTGTGAATACTAACTGATAGAATCAAAAAGGGAGAGAACAATCCAACATGGGAAGCAAGATACACAGCAGACTCATAGAATGGCAGATGTCCTAAATAGCACTCTGGCCTCAGAATCAGCCCTTAAGGCATTCAGATATGGCTGAAGAGCCCCTGAGAGTATTTTAGGCATGGAGAGCCAAGACACTCTGGCAAAACAAAACAAAACAAAACAAAACACCTAAATGAAAGATCTCTGCGAGTGAGATCCCAGTGAAAAGAACAGGGCCATCAAAGAAGGAGGTACCTTTCTCTGAAGGGAGGAGAGAACTTCCACTTTGATTATGACCCTGTCGGAATAAGATTGAAGTCAGCGAACCCTAAAGGCTTCCATAGCCTTGGCAACTCATGACTAGAACCTAGGGAGATTACTGATGCCATAAACAAGAGTGTCAAATTGTTAAGTCAACAACAGGAGTCACTGTGTACTTACTTCTTATGTGGAATCTCTGTCCTTAATGTGTTGTTCAGTGTGAATTAATGCTATAGCTAGTACTCAAACAGTATTTTACACTTTGTGTTTCTGTGTGGGTGCAAACTGATGAAATCTTTACTTAATATATACTAAATTGATCTTCTGTATATAAAGAGAATTGAAAATGAATCTTGATGTGAATGGGAGGGGAGAGGGAACGGGAGATGGGAGGGGTGCGAGTGGGAGGGAAGTTATGGGGGGGAAGCCATTGAATCCATAAACTGTACTTTGTAAATTTATATTCACTAAATAAAAGTTAAAAAAAAGAAATGTGTGTAAAACACGGGTACTCATTCCAGAGATAAGCCAATCTTCCTTACAATTAAGGTACATGAGCTTTTTAAGCTGAAATGTATAATGATTATAAGCTACTAATCATAGGAAATATCAATTACATAAATGTATTATATACTTTATAATGATTGTATTTTATCTAATAATTAAAATTATGAGAGCCTACATTTCCTTACTGTAAAATATGAACAATAATGATACTTGCTCTTTTACATTTCATGCTAGTAAATGGATCCATGTTGTTGTTGAAAATACAACATGATATGACTTCTACAGAAAAGTATCTCTTAAGATCCAGTGAAACTGGCCGGCGCCGTGGCTCAACAGGCTAATCCTCTGCCTTGTGGCGCCGGCACACCGGGTTCTAGTCCCGGTCGGGGCGCCGGATTCTGTTCCGGTTGCCCCTCTTCCAGGCCAGCTCTCTGCTGTGGCCCGGGAGTGCAGTGGAGGATGGCCCAAGTGCTTGGGCCCTGCACCCCATGGGAGACCAGGAGAAGCACCTGGCTCCTGCCATCGGATGAGCGCAGTGCACCGGCCGCAGCGCGCCAGCTGCGGCGGCCATTGGAGGGTGAACCAACGGCAAAGGAAGACCTTTCTCTCTGTCTCTCTCTCTCACTGTCCACTCTGCCTGTCAAAAAATAAATAAATAAATAAAAATAATAAAAAAAGATCGAGTAAAACTGTATTTGCACTTGCATTTGACTTCAGCAATCCCTTGTAGGAACTTCCTCTGAAATTACAGCTCCACAAATACCAGACAACATGTGCACAAGCTCTTTCCTGCAGGATTATCTGTGATGGCAAATAATGAAAATCACCTAACTGTACATTGAACAATCGGGCACACTGTGGAATATCCATAGACACAACGGAGTACTACAGAGCCAAAAAAAGAATGAAGAAATTCTGTGTAAACCGGTGTGGAGTGATTTTCAGGACTATGTAAACTGAGCCATAGTGTGCAAGGTTTATCCATTATGCTCTCTTTTACACAAAAAACAAGTGAAAGAAAACATTATTTAATCAATATAAAATTAACTATAGGAAAGAAACTTGAAGTGAAGGAAAATGGCTACTTTTCAAGTGTGCGTTAGAATAGTGCAAAAGACAAATCCCATATTTTCATGTGGAAGTTCATTTCTACTCTCTTCATATATACACACAGTGTAAAAATGTGAGGATGACATATTATTTGGTAACTAGATATAAATGGTGCTGTCACTGATTTACACCCCATCCACAGTAATACACCCTTATTTCTCATTTAATGATGCTTTTCATGAATCATGCATTATGATATTGATATCCCCACTTTCAAGAAAAATAATATGCATACATATAAAATGCTTAAATATAGATTGAATATGGCAAAATGTTAAAAATTATTAAATCTAAAGTAGATAAATACTTGAGTAGTGCAAAACAGATAAGGTTGGTGGTAACATTTCTTGAAGTGCACTTTTTACAGTTTTGATTTTTGAAACACACAGCTATTTTGCACGTTAAAAGCAATGAAATTAAATAAATAAGGATGAGTCAAATCTTTAAATCGAAACAAATGAACCTAATTGGGTATAGAATTGATAATATGACCATACAGAGAAATGCACTGAACCTCTGAACTGAGTTTTCTTGCTGTATTCTCTCCGTGGGATATGGTTTAAGGACAGAAAACCGAAACCTCAACCTAACTCAGTAACTTTATTGTTTGTTAGTGGGATTGGTATTGTAATTCTGAAACTCTTGAATGTGTACTGCAGTGTGGAGAAAATAAAAAAAAATACATATATGCATGCTGAGATTCAGAACTTTCACTGTGGAAGAAAGGAGATAAGTGTACAGAATGTGAAAAAGAGTCCCAGGACGATGGATTTGAATCAGGATGCTTTGTTAAGATAGATCAGTTCCCAGTCTTCCTGCCTAAAGAACAGGGAGGAAATATCCAACAGTGAGCACACCTAGGACATCTAGGACATACACTTCAGTGCAAAAACACCACTCCCCACTGAAAGCAACCGCAGATCCTCAGATACGTAGTTGACTCCAGGTCTGGGTGAGGCACATTATAAGGAGAGTCCAGAATATTCTGTTGTGTCAGAAACCAGGAAGACAAATGGAGACCTATCGAAAGGACCTAGAAACCGCTGGAAGAGACTCCCATTAGCCATGGTCTAGACAACCCAAGCCTCAGAAGGAATAATGATTGTTATGGATTTTGATATACGGAGTCAAAAATTGACCTATGAATTGATGGAGATGCTAAAAAGAGGAAGGTCCTTCTCTAAAGATGAATGCTAATTAGAAGGAACGACAGATTTAGACATTATCCCTTTGTAACACTCATGTGGTAACTGATTCAGGTGAGGATGATCAGTGTGTTAACACCACTGAACAAAACTTCCAGGGGAACGGGACTCTCACACCACTTCCAAGCATCACTGCACTTCACAAAGGAGAAGGGGAGAGGATCTGGGTGGTTCCCCTCTCATCCAAAAACCAAATGCAGCATCCCCAGGGCGGGTACCCTGACATGCACCTCTCGACAAGGAACCATGAGCAACATGCATACCACTCACACAATATTTCGTCCCAAATGTTTTGCATTCTGGCTTCATCACACGTAATCAGATTTAATATTATTAGAAATGTGAACATGGACTCTCCATTAGATTATATTAAAATCAGTACTCAATTCCTTACGTGTTACAATGGTGGTGTGGATATGTAAGAGTTTAGGAGCTAAGCATTATGATTCACTTCATTTTTAAAAAAGGATTTATTTACTTATTTGAAGTCAGAGTTACAGAAAGAAAGAGGGAGAGACAGAGAGAAAGAAAGATCTTCCATCTGCTGGCTCACTCCCCAGATGTTTGCAAAGGCTAGGTTGGGCCAGGTTGAAGCCAGGAGCCAGGAGCTTCATCTGGGTCTCCCAGATGGGTGGCAGGGGCCCAAACACTTGGGCCATGATCCACTGATTTCCCGGGAGCATTAGCAGAAACCCGTGCCCATATGGGATGCCGGCACCTCAGGTTGTGGCTTTATTGGTATGCCACAACACCAGACTCATGATTTACTCTCAGGGGTTAAACACTGTATTTGTTTATGTGTACGACACTGCCATACCATAATATCCATCAGTCTTTGTAAAGAAAATGTAAATGCAGCAAAGTAATGACAAGGGCTGAATCTGGGTGGAGGGTTTCCGAGTCTCCTGCGTGTGACACCTTTCAAGTTCTCTATAGCTTAGAAACATTTCATGACAAAACGTGGCTGAAGGAGTACATGAGCCATGGTAGGTAACGTGCCAATGGGTGCCCAGCAGTAAAGGTGCTCAATCAGTGGCAGCCCAACTAGGATGCCATCATCATGGAGGTCGTGGCACAACACTGGCTGTGGCCTGGCAGAGGAGAAGTCACTAGGTAAGTCAGCTGTGGTTTTGTCTCTGGGGTTTGTGGAACAGGGGAAAAACAAAGAATCTCTTTGACCCTTTATCTACAGCTACTTCCCAGAGGAAGAAGCCACTGGGCCCCAGGGGCCATGAGCGCCTCTCTCTGGCAGCAGCAGACCCTCAGAGGCACTGGGGTGCTGACATGGCAAATTCTCTAAGTTCTCAGGGCGAGAACTGTGCAGCACACATGAGAGCAGTGTGAACGCGGTGAGCTCAGCCCGAGAGGCTGTTCTCTGGCGCCCCGAGGGGCAGTTCAGTTAATCACCTGGAGCCAGCTCCATGTCAGCTTGTCCTTGAGAGGCCTCATTCCCCAGCTCTCTCTAGGAAGAATGGAGCCCAATGCTGGAGTGTGAAGGGGTCTACACTTGGCTGAGAACTTCCTTCAGCCCAGGGGTTTCTGAGGTTTCAAGGCAGCTACGGAACTGGCGCCTCGTGTGTTGGTGTCCTCAATATAAGGTCCACACATCCCTGCGGTTTTCTGAATGTTTAATGTGCATTTAGCTTCCAAGCATTGTAACTCTCACACTGTTTTGACAAAGGCTTTGTGGTGTTGCCGTTTTGTTTTTCTTGGTGGTGAGAAGGATGAAGGCAGAGAGGAAAGCCTGCCTTAAAGCTGGCACTGTGGGTTTGCTGGTGCATCACAGGTAATCTTTGAAGAGCAAGAAGGTTGGAAGAGGATAATGTTTTAAGTTCATTTATTTGAAAGAGAGAGAGAGGGAGAGAGAAGGAGAGAGAGAATATGTTCCTTCCACTGGTCCATTTCCCAAATGCCCACACAGCCAAGGCTGAGAAAGGCAAAAGTCAGAAACTAAGATCTCCATCCAGGTTTCCCATGTGGGTGATAGGGACCCAAGTACTTGAGCCAGTATCTGCTGCCTTCCAGGGTGCCCACTGGTAGGAAGCTAGAACAGGAGTGGAGTTGGAACTCCAACCAGGTGCTGTGATGATGGCAGGCAGGTGTCCCACTGCACCACAACGCACGCCCTGGGCGGAGCATCTTCAGGAAATGCCCTGACTTCCTTCCTGACAAAATCCCACATATCACACCCATCTCCTGGGTCCTGAACGTTCACACTGATTTTCAACAGCGGCTCCTCCCTGGATGACACCTTGAAGACAGCACAAAGCCACCCTTTGTGCCCTGATTCTGCGTCTCCCATCAGGCACTGAGTGCGCCTATGCTGTATTTTCTGAAACCAGTTCAAAGAGTGGCCCGGAGCCCTGGGGAAGTTTCGCAGGGTAGCTGGATGGTTTCTGAGTTGCAGGTGCCAGAGGCACCTTTGCCAAGAAACATTCTTCCGTAAGTTACTGCAAAGGCAGTAGCTACATTTGTTGAAAACTTAGAATCACTGTGTATTCATCCAATTTCTTAATATGACACCACATTTAATGTGCACAACAAACTACAAGGCAGGTTCTTTCATTAACTCCAATTTAGAGTGGACGGAACCCTGGCACTAAGAGGTTAAATAATGTGTCCCTGGCATACCTGGTTCCTTAGTTCAAGTTCTCAGTGCAGTGTTCTACCTGCCGGAGAAGGGGCTGGGTGTTTTTCTAACAATGGAGCCAGTTCTAGAGAAGACTCAGGGGGCTTTATCAGAAGCCAAACTCCAGGGCCACAGCTCTGGGATGCAGGACGAAGGCAAGACTAGATGCCTGTCCCTCTGTGGGAGTGTCTGGGAGTGGCTTGCAGGAAGCAGACCACTCAACTCTGCTAGGAAGAGGTGGCTGTTGGAAGTGGGGGAGGTAGGGGGCTCTACCCACAGATGTGCTTGATTCATTCTAAGGCCAGGAAGTGGAGGGTGTAAGGAAGGAGAGGGTGTAGGGTGACCAAAGGCGGATCCTCTCTGCTGTGGCCACCTCCAGGGCTGGCCCACAGCCCACTGTGCAGGCGCTGCAGAGGCGGTAGATGCAAGGATGAATTTCAAGGGGGGTGAGAGGGGTTTGTCAGGAGGGTGAGCTGTTTCAGGATGGGAGGTGGTGGGGTGTGAGAACTGGGGGGTAGGGTGAGAAGAGGGTGTCTTTCCCTGACCTCCTTATAGGACTTCAGAGCCAGGGAGGAGTTTCTGGCTCCCTCACAGGACGTAACTCAGGGTCCCCTGGAAGCGGTTTCCATGAAACAAGAGTGCCAGACAGGACTGCCGTGGTAGAGTTTCTGTCTTGAGATTCTCCGGCTATTCTGAGTCAAGTGGGGGCATTTCCCCAGTGCAGCTGACAATGACAAACACATCCCTCAGGAGCCCATTACACCACGTTTCTGCTCCTGGACCCTTTGCCTGGATGGGCGGAGACAGTTCCTGAAACTCTACCTCCTAATCTCCTCTCACCCACTCAGGTCCTCAGCATGGGGTGACAGCTCCCTGTCCTGCCTTGAGTGCGCTCCCCGCAGAGCTACCCTGCAGACTCTGGTAGTAGCCTCCCTTTGCAGGACTGGGCTCAGAACAGAACCCCAAATTCCTTCCCTTCCTGTTCGGCTTCCCCCTTATCCATCTCTCTCGATTCACTTCCTTCATCAATCACTTGTCACAGATTTTCAACTCAGATTGTGATTCTAGGGAATTAATTAGAGATATTCCACAAAGCCAGCAGTAGTTTCTTGGGTAAGTCCCAGAATTGGCAAATTCTGTCCCGTTAATATACAAATGCCTGGGAAGGAATATTCAAGTCAGTTTGGCGCAGTCAAGGAAAGCCTCCTGGAGGAAGCAACACTGGAGCGAAGAATTGAAGGATGAACAGAGTGTGTCCTGCAAACATGGAGGGAGAGTCCACTCTATGTAGGAGAAACAGCAAGGGTGAGAGGAGAGGCGAGGAAAGTTCTGTGCTCCGAGAGTGCAAAGTGCTCCATATTCTTAGAGCCTCCACAGGGAGGTGTGTCGGCGGGCAGACTGAAGAAGCAGATGCATAAGGACCCGCAGGGTATGGAGGTGAAGGGAGGCAGTGGGGGGTAGAGGCTGGCTCTTAGGGCGACTTTCAGGTCTCTGTCTTGAACTACCAGAGGCAGTGCTTAGAGATGAGAAACTGCTCTAGTCTGAATAGGATTTGGACCCCTAACTCATGCAGGACTTCAAGTGCCAAAGTCACAGGTTAATGGTGCTAAGAAAGGAAGACATCTAATCCATTTATGGCGTGTGGGATGATGGGCCCAGCAGCAGGTCTTGGCATCATTGGGGTTATGCCCTTCAGGGGTCCTTCTCCCAAGAGGTTTGGTTACAAAAGGCAGGTTGGGTCGAGCAGCTCTCTGCTTCCTGGCTCACCATGAGACCCTTCGTCTGGTCTCACCAAGGGGCCAAACCAGTAGAGACTGCCTGGTCTTGGACTGTGAACCTCCAAAACTGATCCAAAATAAACCCTCTTCCTTCATAATAGCTTATCTTAGAAATTTAGCTATAGGGGTGAAAAGTCGATTATGTAGGCACACAAGGAGAAATGTTAGAATGCAAGAGGATATTTGTTTTTGAATACTTTGAGTTTTAAGATGCTTGCTGGACATGCAGGTGAACAGCCAGTTGTAAGTGCATTCAATGTATGTGCTAAGCTTTTTAGAATTCTTACAGAATCCCAAGATCAACATGTTGAAGCACTATGGTGTATGCTTCCTCCTGGGGGAGGCATCTGTGTATTATACCTTGGATAGGGGATGTGGAATATAACGAGAAGGGAAAGTGACGTAAGGAAGGGTTCTCAGGAGTGCATGCCTGTGACAGAGCTCCTGCTATGTATGGGGACATTAATTCGTGGAGTTGTACACTGCACAGCCCAGTGGGTCCTTCACTGAAAGTCTTGGGAAAGAGGAAGGTACAAAAAAGGAGGAGATTAAAAATGCAGGAAAAACAAAAATCTCCCAATCAATTGGCAGGATCTAGTGAACAAGCCCAACATTTCCCATCCCCCAGCCAGCTCGCCTCCCCCACTCACCGTCCTCCTCGGTCTGCACCACCAGTTCCTCGCTCTCCATCCGGCCCTCGGGGTTGGACAGCAGGAGCCGCAGACGGATGGTCATAAAGGGGCGCAGGCCCCGCAGGGTGTAGTGGGAAGAGGTCTGGATGACCTCCTCGGCCTCATACTGCTGCTGGTTGAACACGTACTGGTACTGCACCGTGAGGTTGTAGCTATGGCAACGGGTCACTGCATAGCCAAAGGGCTCCCACTGCAGGGTCAGCTGCCGGGCTCGGATGTCCACAATCTCCACATTCTGTGGCCCATGCACTGGGTCTGCAAGACACACAAGCAAGACATGGAGCTCAGAGGAGACTGCCAAGAACGTGGACGGGTGTTCCACACAGTATAGGAGAGAGCGGCTCTTCCAGGCTGACTTCAGTCACTCAGCCACTACCTTCACGATTTTTGCCATGTGCAGCACAATTTACGTTTTTCTATAAATCAGTCTTTTTCTTATTATATTTGAGCATCTACAAGAAACATAAATACACCAAGGGGAAACTTGCCATACATCATTTGTTATAAATAAACGTTAACCATAAAAGTAAATGCAAAACTATTAAATTCTGTTTATTTATCCATCTATCTGTATGAAAGAGAGAGGTCCCTTCCATTGGTTTACTCCCCACATGTCTGCAACAGATGAAGCTGGGCCAGGCTGAAGCCAGTAGCCAGAAATACAATCCAGGTCTCCCACATAGATGGCAAGGTACACATCAACAGGAAGCTGAAACTGGGATCAGAGCCAGCATCAAAACCAAGGTTCTCCCTCTCTGGGAGGCAGATGTTGCAACTGGTGGCTTAACTTCTTGGCCAAACACCTGCCATTCTTAAAGGGTGCCACTTATAGCCATCTTGAGTACGACCGACAACACACTTCCAGGATATATATCCATGTGATACATAAGGGCATTTTGGTTAATGATAGATTGCCCATAGCACTGTATATGATATACAGCGCAGGTGTATGACAGCCTATCCCAGCGAGGTCTGTGTAAATACACTCCATGTCACGCACACCACTACAAAATCACCTAGTGCCTCATTTCTAAGTACACGCCCCATTGTTAAGTGACTAGTGACTGTGTGTAGATGGCTGCTGACTTCAGATCTGCCACAGCCCCTCCCTGTGGAGCTGGCCTCACCTCTTCCGTTAACAGCATCTGGATGTACAAGAGGGAAACCGAGTCACACCCTTGCTGCACAGCACCCAGTGTAGCCAGAGGCCACCATGACCGAGTGTCTCTGCCCTGGGATCTCCCTCTTTCCCGTGATAACATAACTTACCACATCACAGCCCTTCACCCTCCTTTCCTTCCTGTCTGCTTTCTCCAAAATTGGGCCCTGCAGGAATATCATTCTATAAACATATCTCACCAGGCCTTCTCTTCCCAGCACTGTCCTCTCCTCCTCTCCTCCCAGGCTCCCACATAGAACACTGGATAATCTTGTTTTATTACTGATGCTTTGTTCACACAAATTAAATAGATGTTTTACATTAAACAGATTATGGCAAACAAGTTTTTCTTTTTTTTTTTTTAAATTCTCACATGGAAAGTTCATTCCATGTTAAGATTAGGCATTTGTTATGGTAAAAACGCAACTTCTTGTGTGACAGTATCCCCTGCAAGTCCGTGTGTCACATTCTGTTATGTTAAACACAGGCTTGAGATTAACTCAGTATTTCCCCCATATTGCTTATAGGACTTTGTCAAGTTATGCCAACTCTTTGGGTATCTTTTTTAATTTAATTTGTAAAATGATAACGGAAGCTAATATCATGGACCAGAAGGAGGTTAAGTGAAATGTTTGCAAAGCAGTTATAATTGCATTTGGAACATAAGAAGGACTGAATCTATGGAAGCTTGGATTTCTGTGTGTGTGTGATTTTGGCGATTTCAGCAATAGGAATAGTAATAAAAGTAGTAATAGTACCTGAGTATCTTAATAGTGGCATAGTAATAAAAGTAGTAACAACAGTACCTGGGTATCTGAAAAGTGGCATAGTAATAAAAAGTAGTAACAACAGTACCTGGGTATCTGAAAAGTGGCATAGTAATAAAAAGTAGTAACAACAGTACCTGGGTATCTGAAAAGTGGCAGTGCTGGTAGCAGCCACATGTGAAACGAGGGATAGGATTCTGCCATCTTTTTGGTTCCCTGGAGCACTGAGGGGTGCAGCTGCACTTGCAGTAAGGAGTAGGGCTGGGAGCTCTTTCTACCTGCCGAGTGCCTGGATCTGTCCCCATGCGGAAGACAGAAAACGTCCTGTCACTTGTGTCAGAGCCTTACGAAGCAGAATTCACAGAAACATCAGGGAGCCCAGGGAGCCAGCCGGAGCTTTGCACACAGCTGCTGGCAGGCAGCTGCAGGGGAGAACAGCATCCCCGGCCCCAGCTCAACTGGGGAGTTCACTGCCACTCTCACAGCCCAGTCACTCATGCTCACCGTCCTTTGTGCAAAGGACAGTCGGCGTCCCAAAAATGGGTGACTTTGAGACTGTGACATTGAACAAGCTGTTGCTGAGAGCCTGTGGTGCTAACCCCATGCAGATGGAAGGTAGAAGTACGGTCGCTGCAGTAGCTGGGGTCTCCGATGGGTTACATCCCACAGCGGCTCTGTGCAAGCTCAGGGATGGCAGAGCTGCTCGCCTGGGAGCTCCTGAGCATCCGGTCAGCCTCACCCAGTCAGAGCCTGTTCACTTGTCCAGACATGAGAATGTGCCTGGCAGGAGGCCGCCCACGCCCTCAGCACCTCTTCAGCGTCCCTCTCTTGGGTTGCACCTTCCAAGCCAGCGCCAAGCCCAGTCTGAAGAGCACCCTCACTTTGCTCTTGCTCTCCCTCGTTAGGGAGTGAGGACACACTCAAGGCCAAAGCAGAGAGCGCATTTATCAGGCATCTTCACTCCACCATATCACATAGGAAATGCAACGGCCGTGATTCCCCAGGACGGCTTCATAGCACACACAAAACAGAAAGAACACATCGTCATTAGGCAGCTGCAGCCACACCTGCTGGCTTCTTGCTCCTGAATCATCCTAGGACCCTGGGAGGGAGGGATGGGAAGCCCACCACATTATAGATGAATACATTGAGGCTCCGAGAAATATAGAAGCTTGTGCTGAGTAGCAAGGCTGGCAAGTGACAGAGTGAGGTTCTGAACTGGGCCCAACCCTACACCTGGTGCACAGAGTAAGGGCTTCAGTGAGTATCTGCTGGACGGCTGCTCGCTATTTTGTAAATCTGACAACAGCCTAAGGGGAGGGTATCCCTACCCCCCTCCTAGAGGAAGTCGCATCTCTGTGAGATGAAACGGTCGTCCATCCTAAACCCGCACAGCGAGTGGTGGAGCTGATAGATTTAGTCTGTGTGCATTCAAGGCCTCTGTACGGCCCCTGCTCCATGACACCACCAGAGACTGAGAGCAGGAAAAGAAGACAAACAGGAGGCACATCACAGTTCCCAGGTATCCAAGGACACCTCAGAAGGATGAGCTGAGAAGGCCAAAGACTGCAAGGTAGAACTTTCTTAACCCCCAGGAGCCTGGGACCGGCCAGAGGGGCCAATGTAGAGACTTAAATACAGTTAGTGCCGGGCTGATCACCAGTCTGTCTTCCCAGCTCTGGGCTCTATTCATCCTATAGCTCACCTGTGCAAATAAATACACTTTTTATTTGAAAGGCAGAGTTACAGAGAGAGGGGGAGAGATTATCCATCTGTTGATTCACCCCCAAAATGGCTGAAACAGCCAGGGCTGGGCCAGGCTGAAGCCAGGAGTCTGGAAATCGATCTGAGTCTGCCATGTGGGTGGCAGGGGCCCAAGGACTTGGGCCATCCTCTGCTGCTGTCCCAGGTGCATCAACAGGGAGCTGGATCTGAAGTGGAGCAGCTGGGATTCCAACCAGCACTCATACGGGATGCAGGTGTCACAAGTGGTGGCTTAACCTGGTAGCCCCAAATCAACACCTTTCTCTCCTTTTTTTATTAAGATCTTATTTGAAAGGCAGAATTACAGAGAGAGAGAGAGAGAGAGAGAGAGAGAGAGAGAGAGAGAGAGGTCTTCCATCAGCTGGTTCCCTTCCCAAATGACTGCAATGGCCAGAGCTGTGCCAATCTGAAGCCAGAAGCCAGGAGCCAGGAACCTCTCTGGGTCTCCCACGTGGGTGCAGGGTCTCAATCACTTGGGCCATCTTCTGCTGCTTTCCGAGGTCATAGCAGAGAGCTGGGTCGGAAGAGGAGCAACTGCAACTCAAACCGGCGCCTATCTGGGATGCTGGCACTGCTAGCGGAGGCCTAGCCTACTGTGCCACAACGCCAGCCACTTTGTATCCTCTTAAAGGAAGAAGCCTGGGAGGCCACCATTATAAAGAGGACCACGGGAACTGTGAGCTTGCCACGTGACAAAGAGGCTCCCTCCCAGAGCAAGGAAGATGGGGCACAGGAAAAGCCTTTTGCTGCCTTCCAAGCATGCACGACTGACTATCCAGGCAGGTCACAGGGTACGGGGCATGGGCCAGAGCATGGCTTGAAGCCGGACTCCAGCACTCACCAGCTGTGCGACCTTGGGCAGAGGCACTGCATCCCTGAGCCTGCACCTCCTATTCTGTAAAGTGGAAATCATCACACAGATCTCGGAGGGCTGTCAATGAGAACAAAATGAACTGGAGAGAGAGAAAAGGGCCTTTCCCTAACCGTGGGTGTTCCTCTTAGGACAGCCTCCCCTGGAGAAATGACTTAGGAAGCCTGTTTGGAGGAGAAGCTGTGTTGTCAAGCAATGGGTTTGAGTTGAGCCTCCAGACAAAGACAGAAGACACTGGGGCTGGGCTGAGGAGTTGGAGGGATGAGGTGAACAAACGGCTGGATGTTAGGGGTAGCCCAATAGGATCGTTCCCTTTCTGACTCCTAGACCCACAAGGGCCTTACATGCCTCACAGCTATTTTCTGTGACTCAGTCTCCTGTGCATTATAGGATAAACTGGGATATGCATAGCTCGGGCCAACTAAGGTACCACAGGGACACAGGAGCAGAGGCCAAGGGGACTCGGAAAGTATGAAGTTCAATTCCTACCCTCAAGGGAAGGAGGGCTCTGGTGGACCTACAGGGCAGAGGAAGGGCTTTGTAAACCCAAGAACTCCCATTCCAGAAAGGGAACGAAAACACTATTAGATGTCAGCTCTGGGCTGGGGGCTACTCTTAGCACCTGCCTCTGGAAAACCGCTCTATGGGACAGGAACTCAAGGCTCGGTGGAGGGAGGGGATTTACCCAACCTAGTGCCCACGCGCTGGGCCCCTACCGAACTTCACACAGTTCTCTGTCACACCCAGCGTCTGGATGCCACCCAAGAACCTGCTTGGCCACGTGTCTGTCTGCCCTCCCCGGCTGCAAGGGACCATGTTTGCTTTGTCCTGAAACCCCAGTGCACAGCACAAGGTCTGTTGTGGGGGGTAACTGCTGTGAGAACAGAGGGAGACCTGTTCTTGGGGGCTGAGCTCATACCTCCTGACTTCCCAGTCCCTGTTCTCAGTCCTCTCCAGCAATCAGCACAGGCTGGAAGGTGAACTATTTATTTATTTATTTTTGGCATTCCAGCAACAGAATGTCCCCAAATCCTTTACAGTGAAAACACATTTTCAGAAAGCATGATGGAAACATTTATGCTTTCAATCTGACCCCCCCCCCCCAACCCTTGGCCGCCAAACTCAGCTTGTGGTCCAGTAATTGCCTGCAGCAGGGAGAGTCTCAGGTTTACATTTGGGTTGGCGCAAACAAGTTGGAAATTGCTGAGAAAGCCTTGTGTGTGCAGTAGAGATTGGTTTGTTGAATTTACATCCCCCGTGTAAATACGGCCAAGCCTCCAGCCTGTGGTTTCTGCCTCCAGATAAGGCCCTGTCCATATGACCTCCTTGAGTAACAGCCTGCAGGCCACGAAGATAGCAAACAGTGCAAGGAGAGTGCAGCTTTTCCAGGGAGGTGGAAAATCATGCTCTGATGGAAAATCAAAGTGGCTCAGCCTCTGGGCATCCAGACTCTGCGTCCTGCGAATGGGTCCTAGCCTTCGTCAGACCACCCTCTTTCCATGGCAAG
The DNA here is from genome assembly GCA_949820135.1 of Sylvilagus floridanus. NCBI lineage: Eukaryota > Metazoa > Chordata > Mammalia > Lagomorpha > Leporidae > Sylvilagus > Sylvilagus floridanus. The sequence goes on from OX463231.1 coordinate 114,047,946, forward strand.
AGGTCAGCACCCACAGGTTGTGTCCACCTGGCCTCTGCTCTCCTGGCTGGACCAGTCTCTAGGTACCAGACATCCCATAATTACCTGCCCCAGCAGTGCCAAGCTCACATGCAAAGCCTCTATGGTTTTCCCTTGGTCTGCCTTCCTGGGAGCACCACGGGGCCCAAGAGGAGTCTGGAGAGAGGACAGAACTTGTACCTGAGGACCAAGGTCTCCACACGCATGCGCATTGGCCCTTCTTGGTGGAGGGATGAAGCTGGGTCAAAGGAGAGGGAAAAGGGTAACAGGTCTCCATGTGTCCAGTTATGAAGATGTGTGTGCCTGTGAGTATGCACACGGGTGCATGACTGAGGGTCTCTTGTGTTTGGAAGCTGCTTCATTCCTCTGCTCGTTCCTCCCTTCCCACGTCAGCACTCACTGAAGCACCAGGTCCATCCCGAAGTACTACAACATGGGCCTAATTCCCTCACCTCATCTTCACGCTCATTCCACAAATCGAACCCTGTATTCCTAAAGCCAAGTGTAGCATCCTGACCCCTCCTTGTATCTGCCAGGCTGTTTCCCTACTTGGAATGCCACCAACAAATCCTAGTTAATATATTCAAGGCCCAGTTCCAATGCCACCTTTGCTTATAACATTTTCCACGGGTCTCCTCTGCACACAGTGGATGCCTCCTTTACCCGTGTGCTTTAATATGCTACATACTTCCGCCAAAGCTCTTACCAAACTGCACGGTAACTCTTCATGTTTGGTTCTTGTTCACCTTCCCTGCTAACCAATGAGCCTCTAGGTCTCTTCATTTTTATAACCGGAACATACAATTGCCAAACAAACAAATGAGCATACAGCATAGTTGATGACTGAAGAACAAACCGGAATTGAGTTCCTAACATATCACAGAGGCAAAAATATTAAGTAATAGGAGTGAGCTGGAATTCTCTTTTCACTCCAATTGTTAAGGGCAATCCCATGGCTACATTCGAATTGGCTCCTTGTTTTGTTCTTTTCGGGCTCAACCTCTGGTCTCCATCCCTGCTGTCAGTAGCGATAGTTGTCGAATCGCCTAATGACCTTAATCAAAGCAGAGCATCTTATTAAAAAGGAAGCAGCAAAGCAGATTTCCAATTCATGAATTTGCTATGTATTCATCTTTGCATGTGGAGTTGGCTAGAACACATGTACTGTTCAAAGCTGAACCTAAATTGAGATAATTTGGGGCATGGGACTGCAAATGTGGAGGTGGATAGCTTGTATGTAAAATTAATTTTTTATCCATTTTGAGATGCAATTTGAGTTCCTTTCAAATTAAATTGCAATGGAGTCCGAGGCAGCTGGAAACATTATTGCCAACATAATTTGATACTGCAAGAGCAGTAATACGTTGACAGATAGTTCGATGTGACCATTAATTTGCAATTTCTGCAAAGAAATGATACACGAAGGGGAGAAAAAGGTAAGAGGAACAAAATTAAAATCCATCTTCTTTCCAGCCCTCCGTAAATCCACTCTCTTGCTTACTTTCTGTTATGTCCTCTAATTTATCTCAGATATTTGGTGGATAGGAATTTGTGTTGAATATTACCATGGTTATCTAATAAACATAGGCAAGGTTTGCAGCCAGCGCTGTGGCACAGCGGGTTAATGTCCTGGCCTGAAGCGCCGGCATCCCATATGGGCATCAGTTCAAGACCCAGCTGCTCCACTTCTGATCCATCTCTCTGCTATGGCCTGGGAAAGCAGAAGATGGCCCAGGTCCTTGGGCACCTGCACCCACGTGGGAGACCCGGAGGAAGCTCCTGGCTTCAGATCGGTGCAGCTCTGGCTGTTGCGGCCAATTGGGGAGTGAACCATCGAATGGAAGACCTTTCTTTCTCTCTCTCTCTCTCTGCCTCTCCTCTCTCTGTGTAACTCTGACTTTCAAATAAACAAACAAATCTTTAAAAAAATGTAGGCAACGTTAGCAATCTGAAGCTTCCTTTGGGGGATCCAGGCCATCTTGCAATCCAGAAACACAGGACTCTACCTGTCCAGACAATTAGAATCACCTGAAGGTGGGGCACGTTAGCTTGTAACATGCCAACTTCAGAGAGCAAGGCACAGTTGTCACCCTCCTGCAGGAGGAGCCCATAGAGCAGTTAACTGGCTCACTGGCTCACTCAGGACATGGTGAGAACAACATGGCTGTGTCACCACTTGCAGCTGAAGCAAGTCATTTAACTATCTGGGTCTGGATCTCATTTTTCTCATGTGTGAAAAACGGAGGATACTCCTGTCTCCCAGAGCTACAAGGTGAGTTAAGAGGACAGTGTCTTCCAAACTCCCGGGTGGTACTCGGCCCAGCCGCATTCCCGAAAAGCCGGAAGAAGTGTGGTGGGACAACCACCAGAACAGATGGGAGTCATGGGGCTCACTGTGAATTCCGACCTGCACCTGCTTCCTAACACAGGTGACTGCTGGGCTCACGCTTTTAATGAACAATGGCATTGGGCCGCCAGGCTTCCATTAACACCCCTTCAGACATTGCTGTAACTACTCCTTCCTTTTCAGCAACATATCTTGGACCTCTGAGACGAGCCAAGCATTAGAGCCAGAGCTGAAAGACAGACACTTTCTTGTCCTCCTGAGACTCAAACAAGGGGCTGCAGACACCATAATCATGAGGCTCAGAGCTCGGAAGCCTGATGAGACTTGTGCAGGAGATGGACCGGGCTGGGCAGGGCTGCTGGGCAGCACACAGTAGAAAGTCTCTCCAGTCGGGAACTCCCGTGAGCCTATTTGATTATGGCTCACGCACAGCCCTGACATCTTCTTTACAGACACCAAAGCCATGAAAGAAATTTGAGGTGAGTGAAGGTTAATGATCCCCCGTAACTGTATTATTAGGATTGAATAAAATTCAGTCTCGAGCCAGCACTGTGGTGCAGCGGGTTAAAGCCCCAGCCTGCTGCATCGGGATCCCATACACACGCCAGTGTGTGTCCTGGCTGCTCCTCGTCTGATCCAGCTCCCTGCTAATGTGCCTGGGAAAGCAGTGGAAGATGGCCCAAGTCCTTGGGCCCCTGCACCTGTGTGGCGGATGCAGAAGAAGCTCCAGGCTCCTGGCTTAGGATTGGCACAGCTCCGGCCATTGCAGCCATTTGGGGAGTGAACCAGCAGATGGAAGACCTCTCTCTCTACCTCTCTTTGTAATTCTGTCTTTCAAATAAATAAATCTTTTTTTAAAAAAAAAGTCCCAGGCCAAATTCTACTGCATGGGTGAGCATTTACTGCACAAACTCTCAGTGGTCCGTGAATACAAAACAAGTTGATCACTCTGTAAAACTCAATGTATTCCCAGCAAGGTGTCCTTTTGGTGACCTGATGACGACTGGGCATGAAAGGCTCATCTGTGACTGTTAGGATAATACTCTAAGGCACACTTTTTGTCTTTTGTAAAATATCGGATTGTAAGTATTTAAGGCTTTTCAGATCAGACCATCTCCGGCACATCCATTCATCTCTGCTGCTATAGTACAAAAGCAGACACAGCGGATACACACGTAAGTGGTTGTAGTAGTGTCTTGATAAGAGATCATGTACAAAGACAGGCAGCCAAGGCTTTGAGCTTTAGTCTGTTTACTCCTGTTTCAAGACTGAAATCAAGGACCTCGATAGTCACCTCAAGTAACCAGGAATCCCCTAATCTTACAACTGACACGGGGCCATTTAGGAATCAATGCTTGGACACCACCCATAAGGATAAAGGTTGGAGGCCATAGTGGAAACTTCTTTGTTTTGTAGTCTAGAGGGTGTTATAAAATAATATTCTGACCAATTCACATATTTTGAGTATTTCCATTTCACCATTTATAATATTTACTGTGCTTATCAATAGAACCCTGACTTCAACCACAGCAACCAATTTTTGATATTTAATATGCAAATTAGCAATGTGGAGTTTGTTGATTAAGGTGTGGTATCTGAAGCATAGGCAGTGCTCACACCTGTCTGGGAACTGTGCACCTCTTGACAGCAACACTAGCATGTGGAGTGTTCTTGGCTGGAAGGCTCTCAGCACTGGGTTGTAATTTAACCTAAAAACACCCCTAACATCCCAGTGGGCATAAGCCTGCATGCATGAGAATAAATTATCAATGACGTAATGTGGAGTTTAGAGGCCAAGAATGCTGTCTGGAGGCAGGCAGCCTAAGGATGTACAGAGTTTAATTAGGTGAAGGGACAGGGTATGTAGGAGTGAGGATGAGAGAGGGATAGTAGGAGATAAAAGGTTAAGACTCAGGGAAAGGAGGCAGCATAAAGTCCAAGGGATAAAGGCAAGGGAGCGAATGGCCATTGAGATTCTGATGCATGAGTGGACAGGGCAGAGGAGCAGCCATCCACAGATTCAACCACATGTGAGCATCCATGGGCAGCGATGCTGTTACACATCACCTGGCCACTCCTACCACCCCTAAGAAGGAACTGAGAGTAAGAACTAGGACACTGAGTTAGTCGTTCGTGTGCTTTTCCCAAGAGTCCTCTGCCAACAGTCAAGCCCTGGACAGATTCACCCTTTCAGCAAGTATTTTCTGAGTTCCCACCATGTGCCTGACACTACACTAAATGTAGAAGTGAAACCAGATACATATGCAGGTACTTCAAAAGGTTTGTGGAAAATGAAATTAAATACATGAGTTCCACAGGGCCAGCATTGTGGTACAGCTGGTAAAGTTGCTGCCTATAATGCCAGCATCCCATGTGGGTGCTGGTTCGTGTCCCAGGTGCTACACTTCTGATCCAGCTCCCTGCTAAAAGTCCAGGAAAAGCAGAAGATGGCCCAAATCGTTGGGCCCTTGCCAACCACTTGGGAGACCTGGATGAAGCCTCTGGCTTCAGCCTGGCCCAGAGCTGGCTGTTTCAGCCACCTGGGGGGTGAACTAGCAGATGGAAGATCTATGCCTGTCTCTCTTTCTCTATTTCCCCCTTTCTCTGTGTAACTCTGAATTTCAAAATAAACAGAAAAATATTCTTTAAAAAACATGAGTTCCTTTGGTGCCATTTTTTTTTTGCATTTTACACATACTATGGAAATAATATAATAAATAAATAAATAGACTCATGCTTTTAAACCCATTTTGTTACAAACTTTTCGACGTGCTCCCACATCCTTTCTGCCCTGGATTTATATTCCAGCAGAGTGAGAGACTGAATAACACAGAAACCAGCAAGTACGCAGCATGTCCAATGGGAGCGAGTGTTATGGAGAAAACTCAAGCTGGGAAGAGAGACTGCAGGATTCCAAGAGGCTGATGCATCAGTTTTACTTCTTTGGTTTTAAGTCCTGCCCCCAGCATCTCTACCTTTCTGACCCCTTCTCTCCATTCATACAACAGTCTTGACCTTTTGTAATGGCTTCACTTGAAGGACTTACTGAGCACCTATGGAGTGGCAGGCCAGGTGTTGGGGACACAGTGCTAAGCACAAGAGACAAGGTCCCTGCCTCTTGAGAATCTAATTTGGTGGGATGGACAGTCTAAAGCAGCCCTGGCAGTCAGCCTTGTGAGCTGACCAGACTGCCTGGGGCTGCAAGGGAATAGTGTGTGCACCGTCATGCTGGAATAATACAAATCATATCGTAAAGGAGACAGACATGGGATCGACTGGATGAAAACAGTAAGGTAGCAGGGCTGTCTGAAGAGGTGACACCTGGACAGAAAGTAGTCGGGCTTCTGGCTTCTCTCTGGTCCTGTCTCTGCTAGCTTCCATCTATGTCTCGGGTCTTGGTTTGAACATTTGGGGTTTCTGGGAAAGTCTCAAGAGCTTACCTTGCCCACACTGAAAGGATGGGTGAACTTGGCTGGGAATAAGGGAGGACCCAGTCAGGGCTGATCACACATCCCTAGCTTACAGGGCCTGCAATTAGTCACCTTCGGGTGTATATGGGGACCCGGGAGTTGGATACATCCCAGATTCAGGAGGTGGCCTCTTGAGGGGGTCATGGCCCTTGGGCTCAGGGTGAGCATGATGGATGCAGGCTGGTGCCCCTGGGCTGGTGCTAAAGCCATTGTTTCTTGGCTCCAAGCTCATCCTTGCATCCCCTGCTTTGGGACTGGGACTGCACAAACTGTATCTCTGCCCTGCCACCTGACTCCATGCCCATAGCGAGCAGAGGAGGGAACCGCAAGGGTGGAGGAGGAGGAAGAGACTGGTTCCTGTCCCTGTGTGCAAACTCCAGCATCACTTCTTCATCAGGGGACTTCCCCCTGCCACAGCACTGGTCACCAGCTTACAGTTGCTCCAGCATGGAAAGAGCTCGTCTCACTGTAGCACCAGCCTCAAGGCTTCCTTCTCCTGATCTTTTACTTCTCACGATTTTAGCCCCTTTTCTTAGTTCTAGCAGCTCCAGCGGTAGCTGTTTCCTGCAGGTGCTGCACTGGCTTAATGCCTTCATGTTTTTGCATTTGCAGTTTTCTGCTTCCTAGACAACTCTTTACATACAGGTAGTCAGGGTTCCCCAGACTTCCTCAGTTCATGGCATCCTCGGTGTTTTTTTCACTGCTGCTAAGCCAAAGAAACTTCTAACCATTTCGTTCATTAGTTGAGTCAAACAACTTAAGAAGCACTTGTTTCTTGACTACTTAGGAGTGGCTTGGGAGAACACCACACATAGATCTAAAGAAAAAAATTGTATTTCTAAAAGATTTATTTATTCATTTGACAGACAGAGTTACAGAAAGAGGGAGAGACAAAAAGTTTTCCATCTGCTCTTTGCCCCACTTCCAAATAAACCAAAGCCAGGACTCTGAAATTTCACTGGGGTCACCCACATGGGTTGCAGGGGCCCAAACACTTTGGTCACCCTTTGCTGCTTTTTCCAGGTGCATTAGCAGGGAGCCGGATCGGAAGCAGAGTATCTAGGACTCACACTGGCACTTGGATATGGAATTCCAGCACTGCAGGCAGCAGCTTGACCTGCGACACTGCAACCTCAGCCCCAGAAAAAATACGTTTACTGCATTCTAAACCACACATACTAACGGCATGCATGTATCCACTGAGCGTCATACAACTTCTCAGACTACGAATTCAGATGAGACACTGACAGTCATTTTCATGCAATACTTGCATTTATCACAGCAACTGCCAAAGGCCAGCTTTGCAAAGACAGGAAGAGCCAGAAAGGCAAGCTGCCCAGTCTAATATGAAGACTGTGGGACACTTCCTGTTAGCACGGCGACCGACCGGCATCACGTCTGATAGGTTTTTCACGATGCTCTGCAGCATCTCCTGGTGCCCTTGTCAGTTTGTAGTGGTGTCTTAAACTGCCTCAGCACTCAGTTTGAGGACCATGGCATTGCTGGACAAGCAATTCTATTAAAATAAATGTCACCTACACCTCCCATTGTCTGTACCTCTGGAATGTATCATGCCCCCACATTCCTGTCCCAGTTTCCCACACAGCCTGGCTACCTCGCAGATCAAATGCCCCAGTTGCTACATTCGGCCTCCCAGGTCTGTCTCAGATCTTGGTCTTCCCTTCCCCTCTACCTGGGCCGTGGCAGGACCAAGAAGCAAAGCAGTCAGCCGTGTCCTCTGCCACATCCACTCAAGGCTGGGAGAACTAAATGGACACAGGCACAAGATTGCAGGCTGGAAATAAAAGCTTTAGAATGTTTAAAAATTACTTTTGTGCCAGAGGAAATCGGGTGGGAAAGAGAGAAGCAATTTCTAAATTACATGGTTTCAGTTTCCAGAGAAAGAAAAAGAGATTTGGGGAGAAAAAGCAGAAGAGAAGCCCATAACATCTTCTGGGACTCACTTCAATTCACCCTTAATTCACGGCAAGCCACCTTGCCCATTAAAAAAAGAATAAAACCTGAAACAGTTCCTGTGGTCAAAAGCCACCTCGCATGAGCACAGGTGAGGGATTAAATGAATACTTTCCTTCCCCTGGCTGTGAGCAAAATGGGCCCAGGATGAATGCACAATTTCTAGTGTAACTAATTTGCCATCACTGCTTGAGAAGCCTGGAGTCAGTCAAACTGTTTCCAAAATATGGAAAACAAACAAAAGTAATGTCATCTAATAAGACTCTGATGGCTCTTCTCCCAGAACTGCTATCTCTTCCTAACTCTTCTTTCCCTGGGTGACTTCAGCTTTTGATATTCAGATCTGGGGCTTTTCAAAGCTGGGGTTGCTCGCTGCAGAGAGCGCTCCCCGCCCCAGGACATGCCCCACAGCCCAAGGAATCACATTCATCCATCCACCCTGCTCAGGACTGCTGGTCCTTGACGGGCCCTGCTGTGTCAGCAACCCCAGAAACGCCTACCCAGCTTTTCTACCAAGTCCAAAGCTTTCTTCTTTGAAATGTACAAGAGTGTCGTTAAATTGAAGGAACACTTTCAAACAAAAACCACTGTCAGTTTAAAGGAGCCTGATTTTCTGCCCGGTCTCATTTGGGACTTCCCTAGAAAGGCAATGTGGCAAAACAAAGTTGCGTGTGCCAGTCAGTCCAGGCAAACACCAACAACGGAAACTCAGCAGAACGGGGCGCATGGTAGGAACATGCTAGAAGACACACTTGGCTTCTCACCGCCTCCCGCGCTCGTTGGCCAAGCACCTTCTGGCCTTGCTGACACCTCTCAGCACCACGAGCTCTAAAATGTTTATGTCCTATTTCCTGGCTGACCTCTCCCAGAGGGGGCCACCACGGGGCATGCTGTGGCAAGACACAGTTGCAACGCAGGTTTAGATAAGCCACCAAGTGACTGCCCTTTATCCCAGAGTCTTAAAAACCGTCACCTTCACCTCGGACTTTGCCTTTCAAGGTTGCTCTCTGCAAAATCCGGGCTTTCCATTAAGCATCATTAATATCAATGCCCTTCCACACTTTTCATCATAACCTCCATCAGTAAACAGTCCTCAGATGTCCAATACTTTCACTCTTCTACCCATCAGAACTTATTCATGAACTGTGAGAGCCTGAAGGAGTAATTTTACCCTCACCTCCTGCCTGTGGGTCTTGTGAAGTTTAAATGCAAGAATCTGAGCCCATGCACAGGTGGACTGCTGCCACCACAGTGCTGGGTAACAAGTCACCCCCAAGGCCACTGAGCTGCAACAGCAGATACCCATTCTGAAGCTCACACATCTGCTTCTGCGATCATGGCTGGGCCCAGTCTGGTGAGGCTGCAGGTTGTGAGCTGTGTTTGTGTCTGTCCTGGGGCTGGTTCTGATACAGCTGCAAGCTTGCTACTCAGGACATGTTCTCTGATGGATGCAACAGAGTGAAGCCAACCTGTTCAAGGACTCCTCCAGTCTCCTCCATGCCCTGTTTGCCAACATCACATCAGCCTATGTGAGTCCCACGGGCATCCCAACATCAACAGGGCCACTCTATCCCAGCAGAGAAGGGAGATGTGGAAGTCAATTTGTGCTGAAGGAAAACTCAAGCTCTTGAGATGAATAGGTGTTCACGTTCTGGTTACCATGACCAACTGTACTTTTTCATAGTGTACTGACTTGGCCCCTCCCCTGACGGGAGGAGTCCGACTGTGCCTCAAGTGTCTGGGGAGCCAGAAGATTCTGGAGGAACAACGAGGTGTAGGCAGTTGCCTGACTGCACCTGTCTGGACTAACATGTGATCCAGCTCTGGGAGAGAGGGCAGACGTCTAGCACACAGATCTGAATCTTTCCCAGTTTCATTGTGAACTTTCTGACCCACCAGCCACCCAGGTCAGGTGAATCATGTCTATCCTCACCACCCCCCCAACAAAAGCATGCTCAGACCATATCCCTCTGTGTGTCCTGAAATCCCTCTGCTCCAAATCAATCCCCCCATGACAGGGAAAACAAAGCAAACCACCAAAAAGGAGTTTCTCATGAAGTCCACATCCTAATACCCAGAACCTGCTGATTACACAGCAAAATATCTATCCTGCACATGATTGAATTAAGGATCTTGGAACGGAGAGATTATTCCAGATTTTCTGGGTGGGGCTCAGTCACCCCCAAGGGTCCTGAGTGGAGCAAGGGCATGGTGGAAGAGGAAAGATAATGCCACATCGCTGGTTATTAAGATGTAGAAAAAGATCTCTAACCAATAAACACAGGCGAGGACACAGATTCTCTTGCAAACCCTACAGAAGGAACACAGGCCTGCAGACTCACTTCAGACTTCTCACTTCCAAATAATGCATTCATGTGGTTTTAAAACCCTACCTTGGGGCTGGTGCTGTGGCGCAGGTTAACACCCTGGCATGAAGTGCTAGCATCCCATATGGGTGCTCGTTCGAGACCTGGCTGCTCTACTTCCTGTCCAGCTCTCTGCTATGGCCTGGGAAAGCAGAAGATGGCCCAAGTCCTTGGGCCCCTGCACCCACGTGGGAGACCCAGAGGAAGCTCTGGCTCCAGATCGGCGCAGCTCTGGCCATTGTGGCCAACTGAAGAGTGAACCATCAGGTGGAAGACCTCTCTCTCTCCCTCTTTCTTTCTCTCTCTGCCTCTCCTCTATCTGTGTAACTCTTTCAAGTAAAATAAATAAATCTTAAAAAATAAACCCTACCCTACGTAATTAACAAAGAAACCCAAAATTTTGAGCCTATTTCTTATAATAGGAAATCTTGCTGACAGCCACTCTGCTTGAACAACAACAGAACAACAAGACCAGGCGGAGAAAGAGGACAACAAGCTCTGTGTGTGCTGCCGACTGCTGGATGAATTATGGGCATCTGGGCCAACTCTCTGTCAGCTGTATGTAACTACAGCCACCATGTAAGGCATGAGAAGACATGAAACCACACGAAGAACCAAGACCTCCTCTCTTAGTGGACCAATCGATTTCCAGGTCTCATCTCTCTCTATCCCTTGTTCCCTTTCCAATAAATTTCCCTGCAACACCTGTCCACAAAGACCAATGTGAGCACGACTCCTGGCTCTTTGTGTGTCTTCTTTGCAGTACACTTTCTCTCCACAAAAGACCAAGGTGTGTGTTTGGTGGTGTTTAGCATTGCATTGTGCAAGCAAACGAACTCATCTTGGTTTGGGAATGGTTTTAAGCTGCTGAGTTTGTCTGATTTGTGCTAGCAGTGATAAGAAACAGATAGAAACCCTCACACACTATTCTACTTTAGGTCTGTGCTTTGTACCCACCTCCCTCACTCTATGCCTTCCCTCCACAGACACATCATTTTCACACGTTCTTTGGCTTGAAGGAACGCTTGAGAAATGCGTGCAATCACTGAGCGTGAGAGCGTTTTTAATGATGTGCACTGGAACGTGCTGTACCTCCTTTAGCTTTGTGCTGCCAACACTGTGCTCCTGACATCCACACGGGCTGCTATGTGCTCTTCGTCTATTATTTCCAAACCTTCCATGGAATGCCAAGGTGTGCACCCCCCTTACTTAATCTATCTATTCAGCTGACAGGCACAGCATTTGCTCCAACTCATGACCAGAAAAGGGGCTGCATCAGACCCCTTCAGGACAGCCCCTTCCAGATTTCTGTGTTTCTTTGCAGTACACATTCCTGAGAGCGGAAGCACTGACTTACAGGTACCCGTATACTTAAACCAACACAGTATTGTCAGACTACTTCCAGAACAGATCATGGCTGTGTGTGAAGGTACTTGTGAACCCACACTCATGCCAGCGCTCAGCTTATCCGATTTGTCTGATTTTTACCAATTTCATAGGTGCTAAGTATTTTTCTCATGGTCATTTCAGTTTATATTTCTCTAATGATGTTGAGAAGGTCTCCATGTAGTCATTAGCCTTTTGAGTTTTCATCTTTGTAAACTTCCTATCTTTTGCTCAATTATCTCTTTATTTGTAGAAATTCTTTCATACTATTTTAATTATATATATTTATGGGGTATACAGTGTAATACATCAATACACATACACAATGTATACTTGTGAAACCAGGGGAATCTCAGGATACACAGCAGACTCATAGAATGGCGGATGTCCTAAACAGTACTCTGGCCTCAGAATCAGCCCTTAAGGCATGTGGATCTGGCTGAAAAGCCCATGAGAGTATTTCAGGCATGGAAAGCCAAGACACTCTGGCAAAAAAAAAAAAAAAAAGGACCTAAATGAAAGATCTCCACGAGTGAGATTCCAGTGGAAAGAAAGAACAGGTCATCAAAGAAGAAGGTACCTTTCTCTGAAGGGAGGAGAGAACTTCCACTTTGACTATGACCTTGTCTAAATAAGATCGAAGTCGGCGAACTCAAAAGGCTTCCATAGCCTTGGCAACTCATGACAAGAGCCTAGGGTGATTACTGATGCAAAACAAGAGTGTCAAATTAAGTCAACAGGAGTCACTGTGCACTTACTCCTCACGTAGGATCTCTGTCCTTAATGTGCTGTACAATGTAAATTAATGCTATAACTAGCACTCAAACAGTATTTTTCACTTTGTGTTTCTATGTGGGTGCAAACTGTTGAAAGCTTTACTTAATATATGCTAAACTGATCTGTATATAAAGAGAATTGAGATTGAATCTTGATGTGAATGGAAGGGGAGAGGGAGCGGGAAAGGGGAGGGTTACGGGTGGGAGGGAAGTTATATGGGGGGAAAGCCATTGTAATCCATAAGCTGTACTTTGGAAATTTATATTAAAGTTAAAAAAAATTAAAAAAAAAAAAAGAAACCAGGGGAATCAGCTGCCCAACTGACCCTACCATCACTCAGCATGAGAGAAAGGGAGAAGGAACAGAGGGAGACGGAGTGAGGAGGAGGAAGAGGAGGGGCACTTGGTGGACTGCTTACATTTGGGGGTTACTTGTCACTTGAGCAGGCATCTAGCTTACCCAAATTCTATCTTGATTTGTTTTACTTACTTTTTTCAACATAGAAATTGTACATATTTATGGGGTGCTGCTACATTACATGTATATACTGTGTAATGTCCAAGCAAGGTGAATGTATTTCTCTCTCCATTTAACCGAACATTCTACTTTCTATGATTTTCCAGCAGTGAGAGGAATATACCATACCTTGTCTGGGATCACTGTTCTATGCACTAGAGCCCCAGAATATTTGTTTCCTCATGCTTTTTCCTCCCATTCCCCATTCTCCACCACAGGCAACCATTCTCACGCTTATCTTGTATTCTCTGAAAATCTGTAATCGTGCATTTTGAAATTTATATAACTGGTACTGTTTTGTCTTGTTCTGCTTCTTTCTTGTGTCACTCAGTACCATGCTTCCCAGGCTCATCCAGGCTGTTGCACACTTCCTGTTCCAGACACACACACACACACACACACACACACCTGGGCTCTGTTGCTGCTGTCTGTTGTGTGGTGGCCAAGGATGAGCAATTGCTCTACCCCCTTTCCCTCTCCCCAGGGGAAGGAACAACATTGGTTTAAGAAGTCCTTGTCCAGTTGCAAAGTCATTTTCCAATGTTCTTTTCTTCATGTTTGGGTTTCTCTTTCCTACTGACATCTTAGATCTTCTGGAGTCTGCCACACGGGAATTCAGTTCTGTTGTCTGTGGGGTGAACGGAGTATTCTGCCCAGGTGATGTGTGCAGGCATGTTTATTGTACACGAAGTTTCTGAAGAGATGAGATGGTTCCTGAGCTTTCAATTCTTTCACTCCATTCGCTGCTATCACATATTTTTATTATTATGGCTTTAACACGTATGTAAAATACTGATACTTGGTAGAGCAGGTCCTCTTTTTTTTGATTCTTCCTCAAAACTGACTACTAGCTATCAGTTTTTATTTCACTATATACATTTATTACAGAAATTTATCCAATTCCTTAAAAGTTTAACAGGAATTTTTAATGACGTTGCATCAACTTCATAGAGATGTTGGGAGGGATGTTCATTTCTGTGACATTAACTCATCCTGAGCAGGGACTCTTCTCCATTTATTCAGATTTCTTTCAAGTTATTGATTCGTTTTAAGGTTGTCTCCATTGAGATTGTGTGTGTTCTTAGGCTGGTTAAATTCTAAATATTTGATAATTCTATTACAATTGTTTTAAATTAGATTTTTCTGCCTCATTATTGCTGGTCTAGAGGCATGTTATTGATTTCAGTAAGTTAATTTCATGTCTGGCAACTTTGTTTAATTATTATTTATCAGAATTTTTTCATTATTATTGATTTCTCTAAGAAACTTTTTATATCATCTGGCAAAAATGACTTTTATTTACTTCCAACACTTATATGTCTTCTTCCTTTATCTTCCCTTACAGGGTGTGCTAGAAATTGCAATATTAGGTTAAACAGCAGCTGGAGCAGGTGGACATTCTGAGTCTTTCTACTTCTAAAAAGAATGCACCTAAACTTCCTGTACTAAGTACACTGTTTGCCGCAGGATGGCAGCTTAGAAACTGAGGCAATTTTATAAACTTTCCTTTTTATATTTTCTAAGGGTTTTTAAAAAAATAACCATAAATTGGAGAGAACTTTTACCAAATGCTTCTCATTGAGATAATCATATGATTTTTATCATTCTAGTATATTAAAGTAGTGAATTACACAAATATGAAACCAAACATGCTCTTGGGATAGGTCCCATATGAATATGATTATTGTTTCCCTAACACAGTGTTGGATTCATTAGCTAATATTTAGTTCAGGAGACTTTTTTTTTTTTAAAGATATTCACACATGAAATAGGCCTGTGCTTTCTTTTCCTGTATTCTGATTTTTGGAATTCAAATAACTTCACAAAATGAGTACAATAACTTATGCATCCTATTTTCTAAAAAACAGTGTGTATGTTAATAACTAAATGCTCTTTAAAGTTTGGTGGAACTCACCTTCCAATCAGATAGGCCTGGGGTTTTTGAGGAATAGAAGCATGAATACCATTACAACGTCTTTAATTTTAGTGGTCATTCTAAAATTTAATTTTGTCATTTTATATTTTTTGATGATTTTATCCATTCAACTGAAATCTCCCAATACAACTACACAGTTCATTGCATTCATATTTTTAAAAATATTTGTATTTATTACATCTGTGTCAGTGTGCTTTGCTTTTTAGTATCCTTTTCAAAGAACCAGCTTTCATTTTGAAAAACTTTTATCCTTTCAATTAGTACTAACTCTCATTAATTAACATCCTTCTTGTTTCTTTGAGCTCTTTCTACTAGAGTGGTTGTTAGCACTTTAAATAATTATGAATTCACAAGAAGTTGCAAAGAAATGTACAGAAAGGTCCCAAACACCCTTAACCTGTGTCATAAAATAGTACAGTCGCATCAACAGGAGCCTGGCATTGTCACAACCGGCAGAATTCATTCAGATGTCACCAGCTCTTTGCATTCTTGGATGAACATGTGAGAGTTTTTGATTTTGGGCAATTTTATTACCTGCATGACTTCATGCACATGATTAAACTGTACCATCACAAGGCTCCCTTATTGCTGTCACCCTCCAAAATTCCCATTGAAACTTAATCCCCAGTGCAGTGGTATTAAGAGCTGGGGGCCTCGGGGCCAGCATTGTGGCAATGGGGGTTAATCCATTGCCTGCAATGCTGACATCCCACATGGGTGCCGGTTCACATCTCAGCTACTCTACTTCTGATCCACCTCCTTGCTAATGGCCTGGGAAAAGCAGAAGATGGCCCAAGGGCTTGGGCTCCTGCGCCCACATGGGAGATCTGGATGAAGTTCCTCCTGGCTTCTACCTGGCCCAGCCCTGTCCCCCACTGGGACTATCTGGGGGCGTGAACCAGCCCTTCTATCTAGAAGATATCTGTATTGCTCCTTCTTTCTCTCTGTAACTTTTTCAAATATTAAAAAAAAAAAAAAAAGACGTGGGCCTTTAGGAGACACAGAAGCCACGAGGCCCTCACGGGTGGGATCAGGGCAGGAGGGGCTGGGTTTGCCACTGTCAATCCCGCCTGCCCTGTGAGCACCGCGTTCATCCCCTAAAGACGATGTGGCCACAAGGCTGCATCTGAGAAGCAGAGTTAAGTCCTCCATAGACACCAGATCTGCCAGTGCTTCATCCTGGGTTTCACAGCCTCCAGACCTGCGAGAAATATGTTTCTACTATTTAAATGGACTAGCCCAGGATATCTTGTAATTACAAAGCAGGAATCAACTCTGAGACCCTCCCTGCCACCTGAACCACCTGGCAGCCACTAATCCATTCCCCCACTTGATAATTTCATGATTTCCAGGAAGCTGTAGAAATGAAAGAATATGTAATATTTTGACTAGGCCTAAGTTTTCACTTAGCATAGATCCATGGAGGCGCATCCAAGTTGCAGCATGTATCGATCATTGTTCCTTTGTATTGCTGGGTAGTGCTCCATAATATGAGTTCCTTTAACCCTTCACTATTGAAGGACCTGCTCAACCACTTGGGTGGTTTCCAGGCTGGGGTAATTATGAATAAGTTGGCACTGCACAGCTGTGCAAAAGTTTCCGGGTGAACATGAGTTTCCATTTCTCTGGAATAAATGTGTCAGAATACAATTGCTAGATCATATGGTGAGTTAATTTTTAGTTATAAACTGATTAAGCTACTTCCCAGAGTGACTATACCATTTTACATTCCCACTAGCAATGTTTGGGATTCCAGGTCTACACCATTCCCAGCATTTGATGTGATCACTACTTTTATATGGGCCTTTCAGATAGGTGCGCAGTGAGGTCTGGCTGTGGTTTTAATTTGCCTCTCCCTAATGGTTAATGACGTTGAACATCTTTTCTTGTGTTTTCTGCCTTCTGTGTATCCAGTTCATTTGTTTTTAACTTTTGTTTCCTGATAAATGAGTTTAAAGCACAGGTTTTTCTCTATAGGCTGCCTCAGCTCCGTTCTACAGACACAGGCATTCTCTACTTCATTATTCACATCATGATTTCTTTCAGATTTCCTTTGTAACCCCTGTATTATTAAGTAATATGTTATTTAGTTGTCAAACTCATGAGATTTTTAAAGCTGTCCTTTGGTTATTAATTTCTAATTTTACTATAAAACAGTTGGGGAACATGGCATGTGTAATATGGATTTTTTAGGATTTAATCAGGCTTCTCTTTTGACCACAAACATGTCCTGTTTTTCTATTTTGTGTGTGTTCAAAGTTACACTTCATCCATTTGGATTTAAAGCTCTATACGTTAAAAATGTTGAAGAATAATCTGTCAATATGTTAATGAGCTTGAAGTTATTAACTATATTTTTATGATCAACATTGCTGTCTATTTTTTGTCTATTCACTGCTACTGTCAATAAATTGACCTAATTTAGTCATAAATGCGTTTCCATCACAAATGATTATAACAACATAGTTTGTGAACACTTATCCACTTCATGTAAAGTTTTAAATACTATGCAGCAGGCCGCTGAACGAACACCTTGCCTTTATCATAGTTGTTTTTAAAAGATTTTTATTAATATGTAGAGAACAGATTTCATGTATTTCATAGCTACAGTTCTAAGATAGCAGTACTTTCCATCCTTCCCCCCTCCTTCCCTCAATCTTCCTCCTTCCTTCCTTTTTGTTCTTTAATTTTTGCAAAGACATAATTTCAATGCATTCCATGGTCACAGGTCTAATTCACCAATAACCATTATATTCAACAAGTAAAATGTAGGAGGACCACAGCTTCATAGGAGTATAGACAAAGGCTAAAGACAGCAGTTATATAACGAGATATATGTTTCATTCCTGTATTATATTCTGTAAAAACTGCCACATATCAGAGAAAACATGATATTGGTCTTTGGGGAACTGATTTATTTCACTAAGTATAATGGTTTCTTGTTGCATCCATTTTGTTGCAAAAAGACAGCATTTCATTCCTTTTTATGGATGATACATATATGTACACACACACACATCTACACATCTACACATTTTCTTTCTATAGTCATCTGTTAATGGGCATCTGGGTTGATTCCATATCCTAGCTATTCTGAATTGAGCTGCAATAAATATGGGGGTAGAGATAACTCTTGCTTATACTGATTTTATTTCCCTTGAGTAAATTTCCAAAAGTGGGATGGCTGGGTCATATGGTAGGAATATCTATTTTCAGCTTTCTGAGGTATCTCCATACTGTCTTCCACAATGGCTGTACTAGTTTACATTCCCACCAACAGTGGATTAGGGTACTACCTCTTTCCCCACATTCTCGCCAGCTTTTATTGTTTGTTGATTTCTGTCTGAGAGTCATTCTAACTTGGGTGGGGAAAAACCTCATTGTGATTTTGATTTGTATTTCCCTGGTGGCTAGTGATCCAGAGCATTTTTTCATGTGTCTGTTGGCCATTTGAATTTCATCCTTTGAAAAATGCCTGTTTATGTCTTCTTTACCCATGTCTTAACTAGATTGTTTGTTTTGTTGTTGTTGAGTTTCTTAATCTCTTTACAGATACTGGATATTAATCCCTATCAGTTGCATAGTTTGCAAATATTTTCTTTGTTGAGTGTTTCCTTTGCAGTACATATGCTTCTCAGCTTGAAGTAATCCCATTTGTCTATTTTTGCTTTTATTGCCCATGCCTCTGGGGTCTTTTCCAAGAAGTCTTTGCCTATGCCAATGTCTAGCAGAGTTTTCCCCATTTCCTCTAGTCATTTGACGATATCAGGTTGTAGATTTAGATCCTTGATACATTTTGACTTAATGTTTAAGATGTAAGATAGGGATCTTGTTTCATACTTCTGCACACATAGAAGCAAATTTCCCAGCACTATTTGTTGACAGGCTGTCTTTTCTCTAGGGATTGATTTTAGGTTGGTTTAAAGATGTGTTGATTCATTTCTGGGGTTTCTATTTTATTCCATTGGTCTACATATCTATGCCAGTACTAGGTTATTTTGATTATCACTGCCCTATAGTAAGTCTTGAAATCTGGTATTGTGATGCCTCCAATTGGCAACAAAAACAAAACCACACTTGCTTCTTAAAATTTTAAGTCACAAGGCTCCATTGTCCAGATGAAGAAACCAGGAGTCTGAAAGCAAAACGAATATCAGGCAGAAAGAAAGAGAGAAATCTGACATGTAAATGTGGATTTGTCTGCTTAGTCAATGCTTTTAAAGACCAAGGGTCAGTTGACTCCTTTACTAAGGACAGGCCTGTGGAAGATTGTGAGTGTTCCTTTTAAGGCTAAGAAATTCCTCATCATTATCATTGCCCGAGTTGGCATCTGCTGAGCTCTTGCTATTTAAGTTCCAGTTTCTCTGCTAAATGCTATACACCCATGATCTTATTTCATACTGCTGGCCACCCTATAAAGCAGGTATTAAAATCTTAGCATTACAGGTAAGCAAACAAGGGCTCAGAGTGGGTAGGAAGCTATGAACACAGTGGGAATGACTCTGGGGCCTATAGTCCCATACATAACCCTAGACCTTGGTTTCCTGCATAAAACTGGAGACTTTTGATGGAGACAATGCTTCCTGCAGCCCCACAACAGCTGTCAGGAGGAGAACAACCTTCTTAACAAGCCTATCCAAAAGTGCTTTGATTGACCTTGGGACTCCTCTGCCTGTCTTACTTGGTGGACTTGTGCCCTGGGATCTAAGGCACGGCACCTTTCTGTTACTCCCCAGAGGGGCTCAACATGCAGCTCAAGGCAGCAAGTGGGCCGTGTCAAGATGCTCTCACGCTAACGGCTCAGGTCTTCCTCTTCCTCACTCCTCCATCTCACCTCCCCGGCGTCCTAGAGAAGCACACACAGCTCACGCCATGATGATCTCTTCCCCTTCGCTCCCAGGTAAAGCCCAGCACAGCAGGGACTGCTAAACCACCACAAGTTGCAGTATCCGCTCAGTAGGAGCCAGGGCTTCTCTTAGCCATCCTGACCCTCCATCTACTTGCTTTTTCTCCTTCCTCATGGTCCCCTGGAGTACCACGCGAGAAGCAGTGAGTTATTACCATGTTAAGTGGCACTAAATGGCTTTATATTATGGTTAGAGACCTCTGGAGAAATAACGATGAGATCACTGCCTCTTTTGTTCTCGGGAAAATAACATGGCAAAAAGACACCTCTATTCCTCTATTTTAATTTGTTTTTATTGATCTCTTTGAAAATTAGAGAAACAAGTTTTCTCACGGCAAATGTTATGACAATGCATGGGGAGCCCCTAGTTATAAGGGATAATGAAGTTGGGACTGTGAAACAGGAAATAGTCTCTTCGTGTCATAAGGGTAGGGGAGGGTGGTGCACGAGCAGACACCTTTAAAAGGAAATATGCAAAATGAGGAAACACGGCAGACAGTATTGGTTAAGTCTGAGTTGTCCGTGAGCTATGCATCATCAAGGAGGCCTTCTGTGACCTCAATCAACCGTGCCGCTATCCTACCAATTTACTTTATGTTCTTGGCACTTGCAGAAATCAGATTGTTCATTTATTTATGTGACTGTTTATTTAGATGATTTCTCTCACCCTAGCCTGAATAATGGATTGCACAAGAGCAAAAGTTTATGTATTTGTTTCCTGACACCTCCCCAGGGCCTGGAATCACACGTGGCACACAACTGCTAGGCAAACAACTCAATGGATGCACCTGCGGAGTGAGTGTTATCCTCCGCTTCAGTCTTACCTGACTTCTGAATTTTCCATAATGAGGAAAAATTACCTTTCTACTTAGGAAAATAAACAAACACAAGTTTCAAGTTCGCATCCATTCTCCCTGGAAATCTTTCTCTTTCCTCAGGCACACGTTCCCTGATGGACTGTTGGAGATCTCACTGGAGACTGGACCTTGTCATCCTAATGCTCTACCTGAGCATATTTCTCGTCTTCCCCATTGAAATCTAAGCTCCCTGAGCATCAGACTCATAAGGTGCCAGAGCAGGAAAGAATTTAAAGATCGTCAGACCCAACTTTGCCTCTTACAGCCAAGGACAATGAGACTCGGAGATGTGACCTCATCAAACCCAAGAGCAAAAGATAATCCAGGCAAATGCTGCATTCTCTGTCGTTTCTTTATTCAGTTTGGCCTAGGTCACCATGCAACTTGGTAGGAGGCCTTGCACAATTAGAGGGCACTCAGCCCCCTGCCTCTGCTCTCTAGGCCACAGTATGCTCTCTGCATCTGTCGCTTCCTACTTCCCACCCTGGGTCATCCACCCCATGACTAGAAGACACAGGAAGGACTGACAAGTGGAGGAGTCATATCCACACCTTCTCTCCTAATTCTGCCCGTGCCTGCACCTGCTATCTTACCATTCAGGTCCAAAGATACAATAAGGAGACCGGGAAATTAAATATTTCTCTGGCGACTGCCATAAGGCACACAGATCATTTTTCAAGTAGTTTTCTGATAACTGTGTGCAAAGCCTCTCTCAGTGTTGCCAGGAGGGCTTCAACACTCCCTTGAGGAAGAGTAGCTTAGATCTAAAATGCATTTACTTGGAGATCCTCAAGAAATATGGGAAAAAAATGATATAACAAACACTTCAAACCTAGCCTCTTAGAGACTCAATTCAGGATTTAGCATTTCCATGTAGGTATTCATGCCTCTTTTCCATATAAATATCTCTACGAATTCCACCACATTGATTTGCAAGCTTAAAACTCTATGTTGTTATCATATATTCATTCCTCTTCAGCTTCCATCATTTCAGATTCATTCATGAACTCGAGTTCATTCATTTCCATCACTATCCAGCAAGACTGTATCCCAATTTACTCATTATTCTATTGATATTTACATTTTTTGGTTCTATGATTTGAGGCTTTTCATCCACTAACATGGAACATCTTTTAATTTGCATTAGTTTGTTAACATACTTAGCATATATTTTTTAATTTTCTAAGCCTTACACATTTTTCCTAGTTATGATGCACCTTTTTATTTAAGTTGGCACTGTAACTTGTATATGTTAACTTTTTATTTAAGTCTAAAAGAAAACGCACAGAAGGACACAGATTGCAATGAACTTTCACAAGTTTCCCCAGGCAGAGATAAAGAGAGATGTTAGCATCCTGTGGTCCTCTGCTCACTTTCCCATCAGAAAGGTCACTGCTATGCTAGTATTTTTGAATTAAATTTTCTAATTGTTACATAACATGTAAATGAGTTGTACACTATCTGATATCAAGCAACGTTCTTTTAGCTTATTTTTTAAAAAAATTTTAAGGTGAACAGATTTCATGTATTTCATATACGCAGATTTAGGAACATAGCGATACTTCCCATCCTCTCCTCCCCTCCTCCTCCTTCCTCTCCCATTCACTCTCCTAATTTTTATGATGATCTACTTTCATTTACTGTATATTAGAAGATTAACCCTAGACTGAGTAAAGAGTTCAACAAATACTAAGAAGAAAAAATACTGTTCCCTCAACGGTAGAGACAAGGGCTGTAAACAATCATGGAACCTCAAAATGCCAATTTCACTCCTATACATTACATTTTGTGGTATTCTATTAGTTATCACAGATCAGGGAATACATGGTATTTGTCTTTTTGGTACATTATACTTATTTCACTAAGTATAATGTTTTCCATTTTGTTGCAAAAGACAGGACCTTTGCTATAGTATCTTACTATTTTTAATTTCTATCATCAAAAATGTGTTCGTTTATATTGTAGTATTTCTATTTCTCTCTAGACAATGATGTCACATGTGGTTGGTACACTGTATTGATTTCTTTTCAGTAATTAGATGTTTTCCCCTTCGTAAGAAATTCTCTCCCATATGGGCTGTCTGCAATGCTGTGCACAAACAGCAGTGCTGACGCATCCCTTCCTCATCTGTCCTTGTTTGCAGATTCCATGCTTTGCCTCAGCACTGACTGCTTTCTGATGTCCTTTAGCAGGCGAAGGAAGGGTTTTTTCTATTACTAGATTTATGAGAATTTTTTTAGCTTAATATCAATGGGTTTTTAATTTTAGTAAATGATTTTATGCATCTATTCAGCTATGATTAATCTATTTGAGTTGATTAATGTGGTAATTACATTAACATATTTTCCAGTGTTGGATAGCCATTACATTTTGCTCAATGAAACCAACTTTATCTTCATCTATTTACTCTTTGCACTTCTTAAATTTGAACATTTGCTATACACACACACACACACACACACACACACACACACACACATATATATATATATATATGCAGATCATAAATAATAAACCAGCTTGGCCCCAAAATATCCCCAAGTAACCAATACTGACAAACAAAATATTACGAGCACTTTGCAAACACCATGATGCTCCCTCCTAGACATTAACCCCTCCAACAACTGCCAATATCCTGATAATTTCATTACATTTGCCTGTTTTTGAATATATACTTCTAGGAGCATAAGCACGCACTTTTTTGTGACTATTTTATTCAACTTCATGTTTGTGAGACTTCACCAAGCTGTTACATGTGACATTGCTTCACCCACCCTCGTTGTTGTCTAACATTGCATTGAGTGATCATCACACAGTCTATTTCTTCATTCTATGATTAACAGACACCCATGTTTGTTTCAGATGATTCAGCATAAAGATCAGTACTATTATAAACATTCCTGTGCACATCCTTTGGTAAGCCTAAGTATGCACTGCTGTTGGAGCTGCGCCTAGAAATGGGACTGCTGGCACACAGAGTGGTAGACAACCGACTTCTATATATTAAGGATCTGCAAATTACAGGCCTCTGGCCGGATTCAGCCTGCCAACCATTTTTGTAAACACAGCTTTATTGAAACACAGCTACGACCATTTGTTACATATTGTCTATGGTCACATTACAACAGCAGGGTCAAATAGTTGTGACACAGACTGTGTGACCTGCAAACCCTAAATATTTGCCGTATGGTTTCCGAAGTGCAAGTCTGCTATTCCCTGTGTCCTGTCAAGCCATTTGTGAAAGTCGTTGGTCCAGTTCATACTCCCACTCCTATCACTTAGTCATGATGTATTTTACCATGCACTGCTGAACTTACCCTCCCTCATAAAAGTTACATGCGGCTGCAATTACCCTTGGATTGTTTTTATCCTGGTGTGTTTTGGTAAGATTGTATCTTAACATTATGAAATTAGAGAATATTCCTATATTTTCCATCACCTGGGACAGCCTACAAAAATTATTTTCAATGTTTGATAAAATTTGCTTGTCATTTTGTCCTTTGCATTTTCTCTGAGAGATTTTCAACTAATGATTTGATTTAAAATTATATTCTTTTTTTATATTCTTCCTGAGTCTGTTTTATAAGATACATTTTTCAAGGATACAATATACTTTTTTTTTCACTAATTGAAAAAATGTTATGTATTAGGGTCATTCATCATAAGTATTCTAACAGTAATTATTTCATATATAAGAAGATCATAAAAAGTTTATGTAGCTAAAAAATCCTTACGTCTACAAAACACTTCTGATAAGAAATAGAACAGGCATGGGCATTTAGGGTGGCAGTTAATGTCGCTGCTTAAGACACTCAGATCCTACATTAAAGAGCTTTCTTCAAGTCCTGGCTCCTCCGCTTCCAATCCAGCTCTCTGCCGATGTGCAGCCTGAGCAGCAGCAGGTGACGGCTCAAATACCTGGATGCCAGCCACCCACAGGGAGACGCACACTAAGTTCCAGGCTCCTGGCTTCAACCTGGCCCAGCCTGGCAGTTGTCAGCATTTGGGGAGTGAACCAGCAGATGGAATGACTCCATCTGTCTGTGTCTTTCTGTCTCTCTGGCTTTCAAATACAATGAAATAAAAAAGAATAGAACAATACCCCTATATTTGAAATCCACCTGTACCCTTTCCTAGCATATCCATTTCCTTCTACCTACTGCCTTTGCAGAGGTGGCCACTAACTGGAATGCAAAGCAAACTGCATCTCTCTCTCTCTCTCTCTCTCTCTCACACACACACACACACACACACATTCTCTCTCTCTCTCTCTCTCTCTCTCTCTCTCTCTCACAGATACACACACACATTCTCTCTCTCTCTGCCAGACCAGCGTTCTTTAATTCTGCATACTTCTGAAGTATAAGTGAGGACATCATATATATTCTTCTTTGCCTTGTGCTTTTCATGTAAATAGCATGTTTACGACAGTTACTCATTCTGTGTTGTTCTAGTCATTTTCACTGTCTCATGCAACCATATGAATGGATATAAACTATAATCTACTCATCAGTTCCCCGACACAGACATTTGTCAGCCATTCATCAGCAAAGCTTCTCGGAACGCTCATGCATGTGTCTCCTGAGAGTGACGTGTAGAGGTCCTGTGGTCTGGGCTCAGGTCTGGAAGCGGTCACTGGGTATCAGGTTCCCATGCACAGTGTCACAGAATCCCAGATGGCAAATGTCTTCATCAAGGTGGTTGTATCAAGTCCCATGCTCACAAGGAGCGATTTAAAGTTGCCATTGTTCTGAATAACTGACAACTTATGTTTTTTATGTGGCCTCATAGTTTCATCTTTCTGTGTAACTTCTGTTTATTCTGAATGCCTGATGTAACTTGAGCTACTTCCTCCTTTTCTTACTCTTACATTCTTTTCCTTACCTTTCTACGATCAGATCTTTAAATATTAGGATATTCTTCATTACAACAAGCATTTTAAAGCTATAACTCTTCCTCAGGATGTGAGTTTAGCCAAATCCAAGGTTTGTTTTTCATAATCGTCATTCAGTTATGACAAGCTTACCCCTCTCCCTGATGTCTTCAGTAACAGTTTGTAGGATTACTTTCAAGTTTCCAAATGAATAGGCTTTTATAAAGATATTTTTGCTTCTCATTTCTAACAATTTATCTGTAGTCAGAGGATGTACTTAGTGTGAAGCTGACTGAAAAGTTCTGAGACTTACTTTATTGACTGATGATTTTTTGGATAACTTTTGTATGTTCTGGAGAAAATGTGTATTTTCCAATTTTGGGAGCAGTATTTTATATTTGTCAACTGGGTCTATCTTAGCAAATGTGTCATAAATCTTATTAATTTCTGGCTTTTTATTCTGTCAGTTACGGTATATATACCTGCTTTCACTTCCAGGAATTCTTCTATGCACCTGCTCACACAAGCTCCATGTTGTTCTTAAAACAGGTCAAGAACTCTGCTTCCTCAGGGCCAGTATACCTGCTCACTCCATCATGTGGATGCTCCCCTGATCTACACACCTGGGTAGGGAATTCTACCTTCATCATCATCCAAGCTACAGCCGCGCTCCCTTGCTCCCTAACTTTCTGTCCCTTTACTCTCATTTCTTTTCATTCTTAGCACTTATCAATGCCTACAATGTGAACGTCTTAAGAGCTGGGATGTGTGTGTATTTCTAATCTCCTCGGCTCCAGGAAAGGCTCCTGGAGTAAAGCAGATGCTGAGCAAACATTCGCTCAACGTCCGAATATGAAATCTCACACTGACAGATTCGCAGTGTTTTCTGCCCAGTTTTGGAAGGTGTCCCTTCACCTGTTTTACAACTGTGCTTTCATATGCACACAGGTTTAGTGCTGCTGAGATTCTCAACTAAACAAATCTTTCACAGCCAAGGACATCAACTTCTCTTTGAGGAAAACAGTAATTTACTATTTAACTTTCAGTGTATTTTCTCTGATATTAATAGTTTCACCAACTTTTTTTTCCATGACCATTTTCTGGATACATATTTCTCCACCTTTGATGCCCAAAGTCTGTGTATTCTCATGCTTCAGTTGTGTCTGCTTTGATGCTATAGAATCTAGAAAATTCCATTTTCTAAGCAAATGCACCAATTTCACATTTAAACTGGAGAGGTCAGATCATGTGCATCTCTTGAGAATGCCGATAAATTTAAAATTACTGTACCATCTTATGTTGTCTTGCTTTTTTATGGCCTTTTCTCCCTACTGCCTTTCTTTGAATTTATTGAGTTTTTAATTCCACTTTATTATAAATCTACACTTGTGTTCCTGCAAATACTTTGCTAGACTCTGCAGGTCAGCAAGGATAATCTATGCATGTATTTCTGGGAAATACCGCATTGATACAGCATCCACGCGGCACAGCCTGCATTCGGGAAGCTGGGCAGGGAGTACCCACGGCACACTATCTCACAGCCTTCCAATATCAACTTCCTCCACCAAGGAGGTCACTTTTTAGCTTGTACTGAAGGTGATCCCTCCCCTTTCTCCCTCTCCCTCTATTTTACCCCCAACCAAACAATTCAGTCACTCAGCATGCTTCTCTGGACCTCAGAGGTCTCCCAAGTTTTAGACATGTGCTAAAAACAGAAGGAAAGAAAGGAAGGGGGGCATGAAGGGAGGTAGGAGGGAGGGAGGGAAAGGAAAAGAAATGAAATGAAAAAGAAAAAAGTCTGGCAGAGTAGGTGACTTTACTATTTAAATGGTTATGTGACAAATGGAACTCGTTAATTCTCTGTTGCGAGGACAGATTTTTAGGGTCATAGGAAGGGACTGACCATACCATGAGCAACAGGAACTATTGCTTTCTATGTGTAAATTAATGCTTCTCTGAATATCAACAAGATGTGCCTACCCTTCTGCTGGGTCTCCAAGGGACACAGATTGTTCACAATTCTCTGTGACATTGAAAAGAGAAAAGAAACCAGAGTCAAATTTGCCCTTTGACTGTGTTTTGCATTGCAATTTGATTACAGAGCTTTTTATTTCACTTTGTTCATCGTCCTTTTAAAGCACTCAGCTCAGTGAACAAGCAGTCTCGATGGTTTCCTGTGCTCCTTCCCGCCGTGTATTCTATGAATGGGGCAGCAAAGTCACAAAGATGTGGACGCAGTAGTGGGCTTCACCTCCATCCTAACTCCTGCTCAGTGATTCACTGGAAAGTGTGGGATGCACACAGATCCTTCTGACACTCTGCCTCTCATGTATGCTTTATGCACACACAACGAACATATAGTTCCACTACAATCATCTGCCTACTCACCTAATATCTGCGTTTATCAGGAAGTAGGTGTGTGCATGGAAAACATATGCAGAAATGTTTTGCTGATGAGATTTATGATGAAAATGTGTCTGGACAAGTCTGACAGTCCATGTCTACCACTCAGCGACTGTGATCCTCTTGGTCATATTGTTCTACCTCAAACCACAGGTCTCCTCTATGGACCTAATTCCTTATGGGGCTACTGATGCCTTCCAGTTAAATCAGTCACCAGGTCTTGCCTTCTCCCCTTTCCTACTCTCTTTGTCTAAGGCCTGGGTCATTGTCACTCAGTGCCAGGATCTTCTATCTTTTTCTCTATTCAAGGTAATGAATAATACTGCACAATGTCCAGTGTAATCTTTGAATATATCTTTCCTGACTTGAAAAAAAAATAAGGATCTTTTTTAGTGTGAGAGTTTCTTGGAGGACTAGGGCTATGAATAGAAGCTGTTGCTATTCTAGTTACATATGCAAAAAATAACAGAGGAGGGGATTTTAGGGCAAGGTTACTGAATGAATTGATACATTTTAATCTGACCTTGAAATTTGGAGTCTTTTTTTTTTTTCCTGCTGAGATCCACTGTGAGTTCATAAAAAGCCTCTGGCCAGGGCTGTGTCTGTGCCACTTCCTGTCCCTCTCACTGTGAGGACAATGTCCTCCTGCACCCCAGGTCTCATCAAGTCTCATTAAAAGCCTTTGGGAGAGCAGGAACAAGCAAGATCTTTGAAACAGAACTGCATCCAAACCCCAGCTCCAAGGATGACATAAGTTGTGAGACCTTGACCAAGTGCATTATTCAGAGACAGGCAAGGTTATGCCACAGTAAAGACAAGTCCCAAATCCTGCAAATGACCAGCATCTACTTCCCATGCCCACAAGCACGTGAGAAGGGGGTTCTGCTAATCCTAATTAGGCACGGACCCAAGCTCATCTGAAACAGAGGACAGAGGCAGAACGCACAATGCTCCATCACCCGGCTCTTTAACCTTCTACCTAAATGAACCATGTCACTTCCACTACTACGGATACCCCAGGCCCAAGATGGCAAAGGAGGGTATGCCCATCACTTGCCCAGAAGGGGGGCCAAAGAGTTGAGATGCTAGAGCTGGCACTGAGGTGCAGCTGGTTAAGCCAGAATCTGAGTGCATGTTCAAGTCCCAGCTGCTTTGCTTCTGATCCAACTCCCTGCTAATGCACCAGGGCAAACAGAAGATGGCCCTAGTCCTTGGCCCCTGTCACCTATGTGGGAGGCGTGGATGAAGTTCCTGGCTTCAGTCTGACCTATAACAGGGTGTTGTGGCCACTTGGGGAGTGAACCAGTGGATCATAGATTCTTCTCTCTCTATCCCTCTCCCACTCCCTCACTCCATCTTTCCCTCTCTTGCGCTCTCTCTCCTCTATCTGATACCTTGCCTTTCAAATAAATAAATACATCTTTAAAAACATTAAAAATTTGAGATGCTTTACCAATGATTATCACACCAAGTTATTTAACATCTCTGAGCTCCAGCCTTCCATGGAAAAACAAAGCAGGGCTAGGCATAGCAATGAGATAAATTAAAACTAATGTCTTTAATACATGAAGTGCCCAGCACGATGTCTGGCCAGTGGTTGAAACATCGCAAATATTAATTTCCTCCTGCCTGCATTTGGTCCCCTCCCCTCCAGACTTGAGAAGAAATTGCTAAGAAGAGTGGGGGAGGGTATATTTCCAATTCCATGGAGAATGAAAATGGGTTACAACAGTAACCCCAGGGAAGGGGGCCAGGGTACGGACCAGGCCTGGAGGACCCAATAGAATTTCATTACCCCCAAGACTTTCGTTTAGCACAAAATCACTAACCCTTCTAGAAGAGCTAGTTAAAGAGAAAGTTCATGAAGAGGTCACCTAGGTAGCCTGACCTCTTTAAGGTCAGGGCCTGGGAAGCACCCAGAAGCAGGCTGGTGCCTTCATTAGCATATTTAATCATGTTTTTATCTTTAATCATCAAATGGCTTAATAGTGTACATTGTATTCCCAGGCCCAAAATAACAATGGTTATGTGGTTCTGTGATAGATGTCTTTAATAAAATCAGTAATTACCCCTTCTGTGTATGTGTATGTAAGTGTGTGTGCGCGCATGCGCGTGTGCATGTGTGTGTGTGTGTGGGGGGTTGTATTACCTTTCCATTTTCTTTTTAATTTTGTTTTTCCTAAGGTATGTGAAAAACACAGGACTAAAGCAGAACTCCAAAATTTTGTTTACCGCGCGTCTGCCGAGTAGGACAGGCAGATTCCAGGCTGCAGCTCCTAATGCAAGCCTCATTTCAGAAGCATCGGGACTGGTGGAGTCTTGGCTTCACAAGCCAAGGTGGGTTGTACCCCAGAGTGTGAGACAGGGCTAGTCACGGGATCTCTCTGAGCTCAGTCTACAGACCTGCAAAACTGCACAGCAGTGCTGTGAGGAGCACAAACTGCTTAAACAGTGTTTTATCTAACACAGAGTAACCAGCACGCACAAGGAGGGGTGGAGGGGCATTTGGTCCAGCAGTCAGGTTAAGACTGCTTGGAATGCCTACATTTCCCTATCAGAGTGCTAGGGTTCCAGCTCCTCCTCCTTCAATCCTGGAACTTGGCTTTGGTTAAAATTCATCTGCAATTTGACCTTCCACCTGCACGAATTCACAGCCAGTACATTGTTAACAAAACACATGAAGGGGCCAAGGCAGGCTGCTCCCAGCAAGAGGAAGCATGTTTACTGACCAGGCAAGATGGGCGATCGTGATCATGGCCATGCAAGACTCAGAACCGCAGAAACAAAGTTATTTTTCAAGCTCAAAAGGATGGGGTCACACAGTATCTGCCATTGCCTCATGGGCAGGAAATGAAGACAAGGGAATCGAAGCAAGGAGTAGCTGGTTAGCTGGTGAGAGAATAAAGAGCAAATAATGGGGGTGTGGAGAGGAGGTGGGGAGGCCATTGCCCTGTGAATTTCACAAGATAAATTAGAGAAAAGCCACATTCCTCAGCTAGAGCAGTGCTAACAACCAGAACTTAGAAAGCTCCCAGGGAGCAGGCATTTGGGCTAGGGGTCCTCCATCAGAGCCCCTGTGCTCCACAGTCAGCTCTGGCTCCCAATTCCAGTCTGCTGCTAATGCAGACCCTGGGAAGCACAGGTGATGGTTCCCTGCCACCCACAGAAGGGAGACCTGGACTATGCTCCTGGCTCCTGCCCCCCGGCCCCAGTGCAGCCTCAACCTTTGTGGGAGTCTGGGGAATGTGCTGGTGGATAGGAGTCTTTGTAGTTAAATATCCCTGCAATCCCCCACCATAACCCAAATCCCTGTCAACCACGGGTCTCTTCCCCGATTCTGTGGTCTTGCCTTTCCGAGAATTTAGCACCGATGGAGTGATACAACACAAAAGTTCTTGAGACTGTCTTCTCTCACTCAGTATAATGCCTTTCCGGTTTATCTGACTGCTGGATGTATTTAGTACACTCCTTTTTAATCCCTGAGGAATATTCCAGCATGTGGATATACCATAGTTAATCTAAACATTAGACTCTAGAAGGCCACTCATTTTTGTTAAACACGAGTAGAGCTCCTGTGAAAATTCATGTAAATGTTTTTGTGTGAACATAACTTCTCATTCTCTACAATAAATACCCACCAGCTGGCTTGCTGGGTCATTTGGTAACATATGTTTAACTTATTATAAAACTGGGAAATACTTTCATGTGTATGACTGTTTTATCTTTTTAGACACAACTGGAAGCTGGCCTTTTACACTGGTCTTAATTTTGCTCTTTGAAATCAGCAATGCATCCTACTGATCATTCTGGACACACCACTGTATTTTGATCCTTCTTTTTAATTATGCTGTAACATTTTTATTGTTACTGTGCTTTTTATGGATTTCTTAATTTTTTCCCCAAGCTTTCTAGGTGCAAAATCATTGTGCCAATTACTCCCCAGCTTCCTTGAAGAAGCCATTTAAAAATATTTTTCTTATTTTCTTACTTTCTGGATAATTTATTTTCTTTCTTCAGTTTATTTAGTTGAAAATTTATATTTTGAAGCAGCTCCCTTATTCGCACACATTAATAAACAGGAAAGAACATAAATTGATGACTATGTTGCTCTAACTGTATCTGATCACATCTGATATATATTGTTTTCATTGTTATTTTCTGTGTGTTTAGAATTTTGGTTTTGATTTCTTCCTTTACCTGAGAGCTGTGTGAGAGTTCTTTCCTTGCTGTTCTATGTGATTTCCAGGTGTTGCAACGTATCTGATGTCTAAAGAATAATATAAACAGAACACCGTCACCAGAACATTGCTGAAACTCCTGAAGATCATTTGGCTGTTCACTCCTAATTTACACCTCTCTCTACAGGCAAACACTGTTTGGAATTTTGTGTTATTCAGCTGCTTATAAAAAATCCCAAAAGAATTTTAACCTTTATGCTAATGAAGTCAGAGTGGATGCTTTCCACTGCAGCTTGCATCTTAACATGATTTGGAATCCGTCCTTGTTGAAATTTGTAGCTGTAGGTTGTTCCTTTTCACAGTTACATAGTATTCTATAGAGTGTACATATCACCATTATGTCATCTGTTTCATGGATTTGTTTCCAATTTTTAGTTTGTATAAACCTTCTAAGTATATTCTTGTGTATAATTCATGATGGACATGAATGACAGTTTGTCTGGGTTAGGTACTTCAGAATGGAATTGCCTTTCGCTGTAAAATAAAATGTCGAATTTCCCCTAACATGATTTGACCAATTTATTTACCCTCTAGCAGCGCTCCACCCTACTGCTCTACATCTTTGCTCATGTTTGACAACATTAGACTTTTTTTACATTATTTTTACATATCAGATGTGAAATCTTATGACGTTCTTTTAACATCTATTTCTAAAAATTTAATATTCCCTTTCTGCTCCTTCTTGTCACTCACATTTTATGAAAAGTCTTTTTTTCATTCATTTATTTTTCCTTTCTTTTCAAAAACCTTTGCAACTTTTAATGAATTAAAGAGGCAGAAAGATAAACAGCGAGAACTCCTATCCACTGGTTCACTCCCAAATGCCCACCATGGCCAGGAGCCAAAGTTGGGAGCTGGGAACTCAATCTTACTACTCATGTGGGAAGCAGGAACCTAACCACCTGAACCATCACTGCTGTCTCTCAGGGCCCAGCTGGAAGCTGGAATCAGGATCAAAAGCCAAGAACAGAACCCTGGGCAGTGTGATAGGGATGTGGGCATCCTAACCTGACTGAGGCCAAACCCAGCCTACAAAAGCCTTTTTAAAACTGATTCACTGACGCCCATGATTTAGTTTGGATCCCTGCTTTCTGTTTGGTTCCTAAGCTGTAAACAGTCTCTCCCAAGGTGTGGTCTATCTTTTCAATTTATTTGGACTATGAGGTATGAAATAATATATTTGACTTTCTCATTATTACTGAGAAAATTATTCATGTTTATGAAATCTTTCAATATCTCAAAGTTTTATCTCAATATTTTTGCTTACATAAATTTTGTGTTTCTATATGAATCCTTAATTCATCAGAAATTGATTCTGAGCATGCTGAGCCACAGGTTCCCAGTTTTTCCAAGCGCACAATCAGTGACCCCTCTGCTGCAATACCAATTTGCAAACCAATTCCACAGGAGTATGGGCCTGTCCCGCTCACTGTTCCCTGTACCAGCATCACACTATTAACTTCTGTGACTTACAGTATGGGAAGGCAACTTCTTCCCTGGTTTCTTCTTTTGGATACTCTCTTCATATAAATTAGAGGATTCACTTGTCAAGTTCTACTGTCATCATCAGATATACACATTAGTTTGGGAAGCCTTCTCAAATTCTTTTTCCAATAACGTTTCTATTTAGATATGGCTAATGCCTTTCCATAGACTTACATAGTTTTCTTCATAATAATGTGTGCAAGTGTTGTTTAGCCTTAGAAAGTAGTATTTTCCTATTATACAAGGCCCCAGTAGACTCCAACCACAAAGAAAAGATCAGGAAATGGAAATACCGGTCTGATTAAGATTGGTTTACACCGTGTATATAAGTTGAAATAAGTAGTGCACAGGTATTATATATTAATACAACATTTTTTAATTAATGAAAAACATGCCTATTAAACCATCTGGGCCTAATACTTTCTTTTTTGGAGATTCTTAACGACTGAAAATAAAGTAAATTCATTATAGGTTATGGGACTGTTCTAGTTTTTTTTTTTTTTTTCTTCAGTTTTTACATTATCACATAATGTATTCACTTCACTAACTTTTTCAGGCTAATTACCCTAATGATAATGAGAATATTGTGTTTTCTACCCTGATGCATTTTCGTTTTCTTTTCCATGAATAATAGGATTTATTCATACCTTTTCTTTTTTTCACTGAATCATGGCAGAGGTTTGTTAATTATTTTGGTTTTATTAGAGAACTTTCACTTTGTCAGTCTTTCCCATTGTACATTTGTAGTCTAATTAATTTTCACTTTTATTCTAATTATTTCCTCCTTTCTATATTTTTATTTATTCTAACTTTGAAGTGGAATGCTTAACATACTAATTTTCAACTTTAACTCTTTGCTAACAAACATTTCATGGCTTACATCTTTCTCTAAAAACATTTTAACTATATTTCACCAATTTTGATATAAAATATTTTCATTGTCATACACTTCTGAATGTTTTCTAATTTTCATGGTGACTTCCTCTCTCATCCCTCAGTAATTTAGGGGAAATCTATATTAACATATATATTTTTACAAAGTTACTTCTTTAGTTTACATTAATTATTTTATAGTCCAAGAATGGAGTCTGTATGATACAGATTCTGTTGGTAACTTATTCATGTCTAATAGATAACCAATTTTTGTGAATTCAGGCATATTTGTGATTGTATTGTTCAAATCTCTACCCTAATAGAATCTTTCTTCTGATTAAAATTTCACTTCCTGATATATTAACATTTCCCACTTGATGATGTACTGCCACTTCTTAGTGTAGTAAATGGTGGCTTACCCAGTTGTATCTTCAAGACGAATTGAGCATTTACATTTACATTTAGCGCTGCTAACATGAGCTGTCGTTTTAGCAGTCTTTCCTACTATCCCTTTCCCACTAATTTATCTGTAACCTTTCCACGACCTAATGTGCTGTGACTCATCTAAACAGTAGACAGTGGCATTCTAGAAAATCTATTCACATAACTTTGCTGTCTTCCTGGAGAAGTTAGTGGTTTTGTTTTGGATATTTTTCTATCATTCCGTTTTGTGTTTTCTATATGTGGATTTCTTTAGTGGTCACAGTTAATACAGCTTAGGTATTTTTCTTTATGTTAATCATGGATTTGTTGGGGAGGAGGGGGAAAATTGTCTCCAAGTTTCAGAATTTATTGAGATAAGATTACCAATGATATCCTCAAGACATGAGATTCTGCAGTACCGGTAGAAAAACAGCTGTCTTTAATGCTTTGCACATGCTTGCATTCTTGCTTCCTTTTGACTTTATCTGTTTCTTTCCATTTCATTAATTTCTGTTATTACATTAGTTATGTTCTTTTACTTCCTTTGAATTTAGTCTCGTTCTCTACATGATTAGTTTGAAATACTAACTTGCTCATTTTCAGCCTTTTAAAAAATAAGGATTAATGACTACAAACCTAGCTTTTGCCATGCCCCCCCCTCGATTTAATCTACAGTTGTCACTACATTTCAATTGACTTTTTCCTATCCTGAGATAATTGTAGTTTTATACAAAGTTGTAAGAGATAATACAGAAAGATGCCATGTGCTCTTCATCCAGTTTCCCACATGTCAACATCTTGCAGAATTGGAGTTACAACAGCATGATGAAATTGTTACACTTGATGTAGTCAAGATACTGGCTGTTTCCATCAAAGGGACCTCCGCTCCCTCCCCTGCCCCCAATGATGTGACCCTTTATGGCCACACTCACCTTCCTCTCATTCCCATCCCCTCCTTAACACTGGCAGCCATTCATCTATTCCAAGAATGTTACATGAAATGGAAGCACATGCTCTGTGACCATTTAAGATAGAACACTGTTGTCGGGGCACCGGATTCTGTCCCAGTTGCCCCTCTTCCAGGCCAGCTCTCTGCTGTGACCCGGGAGTGCAGTGGAGGATGGCCCAAGTGCTTGGGCCCTGCACCCCATGGGAGACCAGGAAAAGCACCTGGCTCCTGCCTCGGATCAGCACAGTGCGCCAGCAGCAGTGCGCTGGCCGCAGTGGCCATTGGAGGGTGAACCAATGGCAAAGGAAGACCTTTCTGTCTCTCTCTCTCACTGTCCACTCTGCCTGTCCAAAAAAAAAAATAAAAAATAGAACACTGTCACTCAGCTTCATTCTCTGGACACTCATGCAGGTTGTTTAAGGCGTTTCCTCGTATTTCTGAATAGCAGTACATGGGATGTAGGTGCCCCAATTTGCTCACCCATTGATCCATTGAAGGACACCTGGCTTAGTTCCATTATTGATTATGATGAAAACTGCAATGAACAATCTCATCCAAGTCTGTGTATAAAAACTCTTTATACAAACATAGGTACTTAAATGCTTATAGTTGCCAATACATTTAAATATAGTTTCATTGTCCACCTGTGAGCTGTTGTTTGAAATTTTAAAAATCATGTATCTACATTTCATAAGGCTATATTTGTGTTGCTGGCTTCTATCTCCTCTCTCTCCAAATAGACATAAATATAGATACATAATTATGTGTTTGTATTCATGTTTAAAAATTAGGTCTCTATTTGATCTATTGTATAAGTTTTCCATGCATGCTTGAGAAAATGTATTCTCTTTTCTAATTCCAAGATTTTTTTTATATTTGTGTCAGCTATTACTGATTTAACTTTATTGTTTTAACTATCAAATAACTTAAGACAACATTTACCAAAAGATCCAATGCCTTCTATAAGTTTTAAGAGTATATATAGTTGGAAATATTTCTTGAATATTTTATTCAAATTTTAAAAGTTCTAATTAATGATTTCTGTGCCTGATTTATTAATTACTGAGACATGTAAAATTTTCACCTATGGTACATCATCTGAAAAATTTCCCTTCTTGTATGGTTAAGTTTTATTTCATATGTTGTAATCTGCTCTATTTGGTACACACAAGTTTAGAATTACATCCAACTGGTAGATTTATCCTTTCATCCTCATCATCAAATATTATTGCTTTTTAAAATTTTTAAATCTATTTTCATTTTATTAGAAAGGCAGAAAGAGGGACAGAGAAAGATATTGGTTGGTTGGTTGATTTTTTCTGTCTGTTGATTCATTCCTCAAATGCCCACAACAAGCCAGGACTGAGCCAGGCTGAAGCCAGGAGCCCAAATCTCCACCTATCAGTCCCAGATATAAGTCCAAGACACTTAAGCCATCATCCACTGCCTCCCAGGATGTACTAGCAGGAAGTTGGATCCTAAGCAGAGTATTCAGGACTCAAACCAGATCCTCCAGGATGGGACACAGGAGTCCTAAGTGGCAATTCAAGATGATGCCCCTGTGTCCCATGTATACACATCTGCACATGGTGCTGAGAGATTAGTGTTGTCAGACAATGCAAAAATCCAGCTCTCTTTTGACTAGGTTTTGCCCATAATATTGAATGCTTTAAAAATTACTGATTTTTTTATGTCTTTTACCTATAATCTCTAAAGAGATGTGTCTCCTGAAGAGATTTATTAAAAATAAATAACTGTATTGTAAAATACAGCAAAAATATATACCTGAAAAAATATAGAGCTTAATAAAATGCCCAGGAAGCAAACTGCCTCAGCATCAATGTTTAAGTCAACAAATAAAACTTACTGGGCATACAGAAGCTTCCTCCCAGTTACAAACCCTCTCTCTGTCAAGATAAACACTATCCAGTTATTAAGATAACTCCATCCTGCTCTTCTTTCTAACTTGATCTTCCTAATGCTCCTCCCAACATACCGCTGTGCTGTTCTCATCTGTTGCTGCTCGTACCTTTTTAAAGGCAAAGCCTCAAATCTCTTTGAGTCCTCAAGCTCCACTTTACACACTTTTTCTCCCAGTGCAACTAATTAAACACTGGGTTGGATCTACAGGCTCACTCAAGTTTCATCTTGTGTTTTCTCTCCTTTATCCTGAGATCTGCCACTTCTCTGAAGAGGCCTCATTCCTTTTATGGGAGAATGGTATTTAGAAACCAAGATCCGGATGTTAGCTGTGTTTAGTGTTACTGCGAGGTCATTCTTTTCCAGGTCTTCTCAGTAGATGGCTTGGAAGCAATGTATGTACACAAATTCATGCACAAACATGCATCACACCTATCCTTTTTCTACCTTCTTAGGCATCTATCCATCCATTCTGATACCTCTGATCCTGGCCAACATTCTTCTCTGAGCTATTCTGGCCATTTCAGAGGAGCTCAAGATAAAAATATCTCTTTCATGTACAATAACACTTCCGATTCAAATTCAGAACTACATGGCTTTACTTATCCTTGACTATCTTATATAGATTTGCCTTTTTTCCTTGTCAAGAATCCTGAGTCTCAAGGAGATGAGTGAAACAGAATCGGAATATCATGCTCTTCCCCTCCTTACTACATTAGTCTCAGAACGACAATGAGGATACCAATACTAGCTCAACTAGTTTTATTACTAAAGCAGTAGAAGTTTTCAGACATTTTCCCATGTCCCTGAATCTTCAATACTTGTACTGAATCTGTGCTGACAGAGCATTTAACAAGGCAACACTGTACTTTTTCCTATATCAGAAGTATTTATTTAGTGCTTGCCACCAGCACTTACGCTGATATTTCTCTAACCATGTTGGTTGACGGATGCTCATTCTTGGGTAGGCTCTTCAAACAGAGCCCATGATAACAATGTTCTCTAATTCCTTGCATGTCCATAGCAATTTGTTTGCAATTGTTATGTCTGGTTGTGAGTCTTGCTTAGCACAGCAAGACTGAATTTCAGTGCTAGTTCCTACTTTCTTTACTGCAGTGCCATACTTATGTGACTGCTTTTGGTCTATCACAAAGCATTAACCTCACAAGTCTGATAATAATCTGATTTCCGATTTCCTCTCCTTATGTATGACTTAATCATTTTTCCTAGACGCATTAAAGAATTATTTTAAGGTTTGAAAATTTTACTAAAATGTACCTTAGTGCTAGTCATGCCACGTATATATTCCCAAAAAGGTGTTGTGCCCTTTCAACAAATTATTTTAAGAATGTTTTCTTGAATTGTACTTTTCTCTTTGGTGAAAATGTATATCATGCTTCAATTCCATTTTCAATGTTTTTTTTTTTAAATAAAAAGCAAAAAGACCCTAGTTTAGTGGGAATATAGACAAAGGCTATAAACAATAACTAAATGGAAGCATGTAAATGGAAGAATGAACATTTCATTCATAAACTCTAAGTTTTAAACTAACCACAGATAGCTAAGATTTTTTCATCACTTGTGCCCTTGCTTTGTATTTCATCTTCAGGGATTCTAGGATAGCAATGATGTTCTCCATTGCCTATCTTCCAACTTTCTGCTTTTCTCTTGAATCTGGTTGCTTCTTTCTTTTGCAAAATTTCCCTCTTTAAGGTATCTATCTCCAGGTACTATATGTTGTATTGATTTCCTTTTGTGTTACTCCAAACTTAGTCTTCATTTGAGATACATTTTTCTAAATTTCTAATTGTGTCCTGATTTCTATGACCTCATACTGATTTTTTCAGCTTCCATGTCTCATATCATTTTCTTAATGCTTTTATTAGCACTTTTAGAGACAGGGTGTTACTGATTTCATCTGACTTGCAGGCACATTTATCTGACATATTTTTATTATACACTATTCTTGTTTTCTTACAACTTGGTAGGTGTTCTGATCTCATTTTCCATCTTTTATGTGAAATTAATTTTTCTCAACATTTAGAAGAGGAATTTAATTTCTAGCTTCTACAATTCAGTTTCTAACTTCCCAGAGCTTTATTTTTATTTTTGTACAGTGTGCAAAAGTATGCTGGCTCACTGTCTGAGATGCCCTAGCTGTTTATCTCACTTTTTTATCTGAACCTTCAATTTCTTGTAACTATTGTCTCTGTGCCGTTCAATTTAGATTCTTAATCCCAGTGTTTATTCCTAGAAGGGAGCTTTGATGGGTTGCTTTTGAGAGTCCACAGGATCCAGACGGTTCCAGACCCTCGATGCCTTACAGTCGACTGTTGTCACCTCCTACAGGGCTGTGCAAGATTCCTTTCGTCCCAGCTCTTACTCCTAAATTTGATTTTTGAACTTTCCAGGGGGAACTTGCTATCTATTTTTGATTCTGCGGGCCTCACGGTCCCTCACTGCTTTTCTACCCTTTCTGTATAGCAGTGATACCATGCAGGTGTTACAGCCGTCAGTCTGACAATAATCAGATCTTTCCTAGGTAAGTGCTTCAGTCGTCTTTGCCTAATAATATACTTTTCTTTTAATGTCCAGAAACTGTATTTGAAGGTTACAGTACTGGTCATGCCATTTGCCAGTGGGTTAACTTTCTTCACTCATAATTGGTAATTCATGGGGATAGTAGATGTCAGTAGGTGTTTGTAGATAGTATCCATGGGGTGCTGTTTTCCTGTTTGGGTTTTTCTGTGTGAAGAAATGTGGTAAAATTGAAAAACTAACTCACCAGTGACATTTCCTAGCGAATAACCTTTTCTGTCCTCTTTTCATCACTTAATCTGAACAGTCTTACTTGGCGAGTTTAATACACTGACATAAACATATTATGCTGAATCACAGATATGGTATATTATTTTAGTTTGTATTTTTACATTGTCCTTCAATTTATAAAAATATTACTTCCATTTTCATCAATTCTATTTTACCTTTCTACTGCTTTGGAAGTTAGTCTATGAGGGGTTCATTAAAAAGTTCATGCAAAATACATATTAAGGTACCAGTGCTGTGGTACAGCGGTTAAAACCCTGGCCTGCAGTGCTGGAATCCCTTACGGGCACCAGTTCAAGTCCTGGCTGCTCCACTTCTGATCCATTTCTTTATTATGAAAAGCACTGGGAAAGCAGTGGAGGATGTCCAAAGACTTTGGGCCCCTGTGCCCACGTGGGAGACCCAGAAGAAGCTCCTGGATCCTGGTTTCAGATCAGCTCAGCCAGCTCTGGCCATTGCAGCCATTTGGGGAGTGAATCAGTGGATAGGAGACCGCTCTTTCTGGTTCTACCACTGTAACTCGTTCAAATAAATAAATCTTTTAAAAAATAAATATTATGGAAAATTATGCATAGATTTCAAACTTTTAACATCAAAAATCAACTAATCCTTGGATTCAAATTTTCCACGAACTTTCTGAGGTCCCTCATGTGTCCATATCTTTAAGTTAATACTGTTCCTGCATTTCAATAAATATTACCAATACTACTTCAAATAATCCAAGGATCTCAGTATATTTTAAAGATTTATTTATTTATTTGAAATTCAGAGTTACACAGAGAGGAGAGGCAGAAAGAAAGAAAGGTCTTCCATCTGATGGGTCACTCTCCAATTGGCTGCAATGGCTGGAGCTGTGCCAATCCAAAACCAGGAGCCAGCAGCTTCTTCTGGGTCTCCCATGCGGGTACAGGAGCCCAAGGACTTGGGACATCCTCCACTGCTTTCCCAGGCCATAGCAGAGAGATGGATCTGAAGTGGAGCAGCTGGGTCTCAGACCAGCACCCATATGGGATGCTGGCGCTTCAGGCCAGGGCGTTAACCCACTGCCCCACAGTGCAGGCCCTGGTTCTTAGAATATTTTAATCTAATCCATCTCCTTCCAACTTATATATGATCATTGCCAAATTATTCAGTACTATGTTTTCAATGTACACAGACACACACCAACTTGAGCATTATTTTTTCATGTACTCAATGTTTATTTAGATTTCTCATTCTGTTTATCAATTACTTTGCTCACTGTTCTTTCTTGCATAGTAGGTATTTCTTCTAGGGTAGACTTACTTTTTAATCCTGAACTGTGACCCTTTGACTTTCCTGTTGCGAGAGGTTATTGGTAGCCTACAGTTTTTGCTTGTCAGAATACCTTTCTCTTACCCATATTCTACACATTATATGCAATTTAAGGTTTTTTTTTCTCCCTCCCTCTGCAATCTAGAGCTTTTTGTTATTTTTCTGGCCTTCTTTGCTTCTGTTGAGAAATCTGCTTTGGATTGGTCAATTCATGGTAAAGTGACCTATAAATCTTCCCTGCTTTCCTTGTAGACTTTGATGATACTCTGAAATTTTCTACAGTAAGTCTAGGTGTCTTTATTACTTTAATTCATCCTGCTTTGGGTTAACTAGATTCTTGAAATTGAGAATTCTCATCTTTCTTCAGTTCTAGCAAGTCCTTAGCCACATCTGTTTGAATGGTGTTCTTTCCCTTAGTCTCTAGTCAGTGTACGTGAGATCCTCTCCTACTTCATGTATCTTTACTCCTTTTCATGCTTTCCTTTGTACGTCTTTGGGTAATTTATTAATTTTTATCCTAATAATTACAATTGTTATCATTTTCTTCTCAATTAGGTCTCATTTCCTCCAACACCAATCTTGCAAGTGGTTCGGTTGGCTTTGAGGTCTGTGGCCACAGATATCTTCACTTAGCACCAGACCACATCCTTGAGGGCACACGGCAGCCTTGTCTCATAGTTACTGCCCAGCATAATGTATTCCCCATAGTCTTAACTCATGCATTTCCTTTTTTTCCAACTTTTCCTTTGATGGAGGGGTATTTCTGAGAGCAGAAGGGGGCAGAAGGATTTTATTCTGCCATCTCAGAATCAGAAGTCTGCTACTCACCTTTCTTAACAACCTTTGATATGGAAAAATGTTGGAGGCTTTTCAGGAGTCTGAGTAGATTGTAGGCTGTCCCCAGAAATGTCATTTGTAATTAGGTTGTCTGGAATTTGGAATGCATTTTCTTATAGAAACCAAGTTATAAATGGTGGTTGGCAACCAGGGCTAGATTTTCAATAGGCTGTTTAGCTGGATACATTGTGTTAACAGCATTATTCTGGCTTCACAGAACTACTATTTATTAAGTTATTTCTATGGGAAAAATAAATTCAAAGTTCTAGCTGGTAGAATACAGAATATTTTAAAATGCAAAGCTATGTCATTCCTCCAATGGCTCCCCATTGTTCACAGGCCAGGGACAAAGTACATCACATTGCCTACTAGGCCCACGAGCTGGCTCCTGCTGGCCCCTCTGCTTGTGCACCATTATCCAACTGGTGTACTTATTGTTACCAGAGTATGTCATTCTCCTGCCAGTTTGCATTTTTAGCTCCTTTTGCCTAGAACGCCTTTCTCTCACATTTTGCTTTTTAAATGTTGACCCACCCTTCAGAATTCAGCTCAAATTTCATTCAGTAGGACAGACAGCCTTCCCAGGTCAAACAGCCCTGTAGTATTATTCCACCATTACCATGCTACATTCTCTTTATGTACGTTCACTATTCTATTTCCAACATCTCTCACAGTGCCTGGCAGATAGAGATTCACTAAGTACATGTTATGGGATGAACGAATGAATGATCAGATATACCTTGTTCATGAAACCTGGCCACTAGGGACAGGTGTTGTGGTAGAGCAAGTTAAGCTGCTGCTTGGGACATCTGCACCCCATATCAGAGTGACTGGTCTTAGTTCTGGCTACACTGTACCTCTGATCCAGCTTCCTGCTAATGAGCCTAAGAGGCAGCAGATGGTGAACCCTATACTTGTGCCCCTGCCATCGATACAGAAACATGGATGGAGTTCCAAACTCCTGGCTTTGACCAAGCCTAGCCCTGGCTGTTGAGCACATTGGAGAAGTAAATAAGCACATGGAAGACCTCCTTCTCTATCTCTCTGTATGTAATTCTGCTTTTCAAATACATAAGTTAATCTTTAAAAAAAAAAAAAAGCCTGGCTACTGTCTATTTATTGTGTTACCACTCACCAGTTTGTCACAATTGACTTTTTTAACCCCTTTATGCTTCTTGGCATGCCTAGCTCTTAGGGAAAGAACTTAGAAAATTTTACATGTTCTATGTGAAACAGAACTGATATTTTAAAGCTAACTTTCTCAAGTTTTAGCACATAGCCCTGATTCAGCCTTGCGGGATGGACACAGCTTATCACAACAATGTGCTGAGTATTGAGGGAGACATACGCTACTAGGTCAGAATTGAATTGCAAGCCATTAGCTCGGTCTAGGAATATTGGGGAAGGCTTTGAAGAGGAGGGGACTCTGGGGATCAGACTTAGAGGAGAAAGAAGGGTTAACCAGGCCAATCGAACAGGGAAATTGAAACCCTGCGTGTTCTCCCCTTACTCAGTTCTCTGAGAATGCTTGTGTTTCCTTGTGGACCAATGCTTCTTTCAGATCCAGGGCACCATCCACCCAGTACCACCCTTAGCAAGCCTCCAAGTTGTGCTCCCACAAGCATTGCTTCTAATTCAGCATAGCTAGAAAAAGGCCCAAGGGCACTTTTCAAAGACAAGAACCAAGATAAACTGGATACCAGCAGCCTCTGGAGAAACTTGGTCTTGGAATCCTCCTGTGAGACAGTACTGAGCAGTGCCCCAGACCTTCTAATCCAACAGAAAACACAGGGGATGCTTGGGAAGAAGAGAAGCAACCTCATCACTGAGACTCAAGTGGCCAAGTGGGACTCCTATCCCCTCACCTGTTGGTGACAGGAAATCTGACCCACCTTTGGTTTCTAAGCTATTGCTTTTGGGAGCTACAAGTTGCTGAGATGTTAACATAGGCTGAAGGGTCTACTGTGGTTTCTGTTGAGTGAAACATTCTCATTTTATTCTAGGTGGTGATGTTCTGAAATGCTAGAATTTTGCAATGAATACATAACCTTTTATATTTGGAAGATGGTAGAAAACTGAAAATTCGGGGGTGGCGCAGTGGCATAGCAGGTAAAGCCACTGCCTGGAGTGCCAGCATCCCATATAGGTGCTGATTCAAGTCCCAGCTGCTCCACTTTCAGTCCAGCTCTCTGCTATGGCCTGGG
The DNA here is from genome assembly GCA_949820135.1 of Sylvilagus floridanus. Classification (NCBI taxonomy): domain Eukaryota; kingdom Metazoa; phylum Chordata; class Mammalia; order Lagomorpha; family Leporidae; genus Sylvilagus; species Sylvilagus floridanus. The sequence goes on from OX463231.1 coordinate 114,092,823, forward strand.
AAAGCAGTGGAAGATGGCCCAAGTGCTTGGGCTCTGCACCCATGTGGGAGACCTAGAAGCAGCTCCTGGCTCCTGGCTTCAGATTGGCACAGCTCTGGCCATTGTGGCCATCTGGGCAATGAACCAGCAGATGGAAGACCTCTCTCTGTCTCTCTGTAACTCTGCCTTTCAAATAAATAAATCTTTAAGAAAAAAGAAAACTGAAAATTCACCTATGGGGTGGAGCAGTCTACTTGTGTTAAGAGATTGTGAAGTGGCCAAAAAGTTACACCAGAAGTTGGGAAAGAAAGAAGGCTTTTATAAATTGATTACTTTTTTATTGGTTATTACTTTTACTTAGGGATGGCAGATGTGCCTGACTCACTGGAGAGGGCATTAACAAGACCTTCAACTGCCATTCTCAGACACTCATCTAACAAATATGTAGTGGATGCCTTCTGGTTGCCAGGCCCCCTTGGCTCTTGGCCCTAACAGCTTCATTTTGAAGTGCAGCCAACTGTGAGATCAGGTGACTACAAAATTCAGACTATGGGAAGATGCTCAAGAGTAATGCCAGCTGCAAAAGAACAAGGGCTGGTGTGCATTCGCTCACTACCCTGGGGCCGTTCATGCTCCCTCTAAGGAGACACTCTACCTGGGGTAGGTGTTGGCTAGCCTCCACTGTCTTACAGACGTGGCTTCACAGCACATCAAAGACAGAGGGAACCTCAGGCTTCAGCATGCAGCCCAGCCCTCTAATTGGGTTGCAAGGGAGACTGAGATACAGAAGAGGAACACAGCCAAGCATGTGTTATCTGAAAAGCAGCTCTACTGTCTGACTGCAGCTAGAAATATGGACACGACAGGGACTTGTCCTCAGGGGAGCCCTGCAGCACAGAGAGATGTGCAATTTAACAACTGCATGGTAGCACTGTAAGTGGTGCATAAGTTGGTTTGGAGATAGGCAAAACTGTGGGGAAGAGAAGAGGCCACAATGAGGAACTCTTCATCTGTCTCCTGCTTGGAGACAAAGAATACAGGTTCCTGCATCCATAGCCATGGAGGAGGTGTGTAACATAAGGTGTGGGGCTACCTGCCATGGGTTCATGGGTTCAAATCCTGGTTCATTAGGTTCTTTGAATCTCAGCATGCATCTCTGAAGTGCCTCCCTCACAGGGTTCTTTGTGAGGCTGATATAATGGATGCACAGTGCTCAACGCATGGTAGGATTTCAGCGAGTAGCGTGATTCTACCAGTATTCCCAGAAAGCCTTTCATACTCGTCTATAAAAAGGGCTCCACCCCGCTGTGCCTGGTTTCATCTTAAATAAAGGCTAAGGCCTTGGGGAAGTGGATTTTCTTCTTTGAGCCCTAACCATCTTTCCTGACCTGAGAAGACCATCCTCAACTCTGTCCCAAGACCATGGGAGGTGCTTAGGCTTGGCCAGCCATGGATTCCAAGTACAAGCTCTATCCTTTCAACACAGACTTCTTCCCAACCTACAGAGCTCAGGTGGAAGAGGACTGAGGTGCACTCTCTCCATGCCCCTCACTAAGCCCCAGAGCTAGCTATACAAGTCACTTAACAGAGCATCCTCAATCCCCTTCTTAATGCAGGGACAGGCACAGGAGCCCTAACAGTTCCCTTTAATGCAACTGGATTAATTGCCTGTTCAGAAAACAGCTCGATTCTAAATGATCCTAAATGGCCTCTAATACCTGTAATCTTCCCTCCACCACGCTGCCCCACTGCATTACTGAAGTGGGGCTGGTTCCGGGAGCTGCACTGCTCAGTAAACAGCAGGCAGCATTGCGGGACGCCAAGGAAATCAGGATCAGTTCCAAGGGAAGGCTGAGAAATTGATGAAAATGCTACTGGCCTATTCACCAGCCTAATTTGATTCCAGAAAATCAAGCAGAGGAATCTGAGCTGGCCCAGTGTTCTACAAACTCACTGTTCCTTTGCAGGACTGAGTAATCAAACATGGGCGCACTACCAGCTCTCAATCCAGGGGCCTTCCTGGCCAGTTCAGTAATAAGGTGACCCTCTCGGGGATCGCATTCTTCTTTCTCAAGGCCTCTAAGAGAGCTCAAAAGATACCATAACATCACTCAGCTGCATGGAAACCAGGGGTTGGGGGCTAGTCCAACAAGGCCAGAGTGTTCTGGCTTTGGGTGCATACCTCCCTAGCAAACAGGAAAAAAACATAGTTAGGAGAATGGATTCCTGATATCCTGGCTCTACTACTACCACTAGCTATTTAACCCTGGGCAAATTACCATTGAGGCCTTGGTTTCATCATCTTTAAAATAGGGATGATTATAGTGGTACCTTACTTGAGGGGTTATTGTGAGGATTAAACGCCTTAATATGTGCAAGGTGCTTCAAGAGGACACGGCTCAAGGTGAATGCTGTATATGTGTTTGCTGTCATGGCCCCAGCTTCACTCCCCTCCTCTGGGCAGCACGTAGCCTCCCTCAGCCTCAATTCGTCTTTCTGTAACTGGAGATAATGGTTGTTATAAATGGGCATTGGGTTAAAGGATGCACAGTGGGTAGTGCTGAGCTATCCCATGAATGATGTTTCATGAGCTGCCTCCTGTCCTGCCCAGCAAGTGCTTGTCCAAGTCACATTCTCATGCACACTGCTCAGCAATGCTTCTTCCATCCATCTGCCCTCTCTGTTCACATGGGAAGTTTCCATAGAGATCTACCTGGGGCACTTAGGGAAGACAGGTTACCGGGTCAACAAGGCATGCAAGGAGAAGTGGGCCAAGCCTACCTGGGAAATACAAAATGGGAAGTCAGACATCTATACCTCCTCCATTTAGACCTGTGATACTGAGGGCTGAGAAAAGAAATTAGAAGGCTGTGTTTGCTTGAGACTTCTAGCACGTGAGACTTGGCATTGCCTTCTCTGAGAGCTTTCACCATGCCAATGTCCAGCTGTGAGATTTTGAGACCTTGGCACACAGACACTAGCAGAAAGTGTGGGTGGATTTCCACAGGAACACCTTGCATGACCAAGGTATCCTGACCTAGAACTGGGGTTGGGCGGAGGGTACAGACCACATCCCAAGAACACTGACCAAGTCTTAACATCCTTGCTGACTTTAATGTCAAAGTCAGAGTTGGCCTCACTCTGATGCTGCTTTACCTTCTAGATTTGGTATGGATGGCTATTTTCTCTACTTCCCAGCCATCATGTGATCACTCTACCTCAATTGCTTCCTCTGTAAAATAGGGCTAACCATCATACCTACTACATGAAGAGATCACAGGATGGAAGGAGCACATTAACAGTGCTCAATGCTTGCTGCACCCTCAGGATGTAGCTGGGGCTGTGCTAAATAATCGTTCGAGTGTTCCTTCCCATTGTATCTTCCTACTATCTGTGGGAGGTCATCCCTGCTGCTAATCCCTATTATGCAGATGAGAAACACAGGAAAAAGGAGGTTAATGCGGCTTCTCGGAGTCATACCGCTAGGCAGCAAGGAGCTGTTCACAAAGTCCCTGGCACAGAGCAAGAACTTGATGAAAATGCTATTGTCCTGGGAACCGCCATTAGTGCTGCACTTCAGGAGAGAGAAGGTGTCCATGGCCTAGGTACTAGATTAGAGCAAGTGGATGATAGGATGAGGTGACAACATCCAAAAAACGGCCCTGGCAGTGATGAGGCCCTGTATAAAGGGCTAAGAGCACTTCCTTGGGGACCCAAAGCAGATCGTGGTTTGAAGTGGCCTTGATTCAAACAGGGCTGGGAGCTGGAGACCCCGTGCCTGCTCCATGGCCTCCCAGATGACAGGGACAATCAGAAGCCACCATGCCACCCTGGATCTCAGTGGCCTCATCTTTAACTGCACAAATACAGTCCTATCTCACCCACTACTGGAGGCTGTGGGGACTCATGAGGATTGCCCAGTCTGGTTACCCCTCACCATCTCTCAGAGAGGAGAAAGTAATCCCCCAGACTGGGCATGTGGCATAAACAACTGCCCCACTGGGCAGGGGACCAAGAACTCTGCAGGGGCAGGAACACAAATGTGGCACTGTTTTTAATTACTTAGGAAACTAAAGATTCCCGTGTGTCAGATTTTCTTCTTCAAATCAAAAATCATCTGCTTATCCCCTATCCATTAATTCTTTTAATCCTTGCAGCCATACCATAAGAGAAATCTTATTCTGAGCTTATAGAAGTCAAAACAGTTATTTCCAAGAAATGAAATGACTCATCCAATGGCAGATGGCTGGGGATTTGGAAACTCTGGGTTTGAACCTAATGCTATCTATCTACCTCCAACATTCTCGTGAGTGACTGTTATTCTTCAGCTCCTAATGTTTCTTTAATCTGCCTAGTGCACCTGTGTGGAGACACCTACATTCCTGTATCCGGACACTTTACCATTGTTCACCTCATGAATACCATGACTGCTCTGGGCCTCCAGTTGCCTAACTACAAAATGAAGATACCTCTTGGGTAGTCCCAGCATGAAAAGAGGACATTCACAAAGTGTCCATGACAACACAAGATAGGGTGCTCAACTTCTCTGTGACACAGGCTGATGAGACGCAATTTTTGACTTATCAGGTTGGCAGAAACAAAAACAATTCCTATAATATTCAGTGCTTATAAAGATGGGGAAAACAGATACTTGTATATCACTGATAGAAGCATGTATTGTAGAAGCCACCTAGAAGAGCAATTTGGTAAGAAATAGTAAATATAAAAGAGTACTATCCAAAGATCATAATATTTGATTTTGATAATTTCCAAATATAACTAATCTAAAGGGCTACTGATGAACTAATGACTAGATAACTATAGCATCCCATCTACCTATGTGAATAATACAACTTTATGTGATAAAAGAATGGAGTATGCTTGTAGTTACTAAGTTGGAAAGCTGTGAGGTCAACATTGTAGCACAGTGGGTTAAGCTACCAACTTGCAACACCAGCATCCCATATAGGAGTGGGGGTTTGAGTCCCACCTGCTCCACTATTGTTCCAGCTCCCTGCTAATGTGCCTGGGAAAACAGAAAATGATTACCCACGTACGTGGGCCCTCATCACCCTCATGGGAGACCCAGATATAGTTCCTAGCTGCCAGCTTTGGTCAGGCCCCAACCTGGCTGTTAAGACCATTTTGGAAGCCAGCAGATGGAAGATCTTTCTCTCCCTATATCCCTATTTTACTCTTTTAAAGAAAAAAAATAAATAATTTTTAAAAAAATATGAAAATACCTGTAAGTATAGATATAAGTAAAAAAAGCTTTGAAATTCTCATAAATATCATTGAAGTTAAAAAAAAAAACTCACACATGACAATATTTCTCTTTCTCCCTCCCTTTCTCCCCCTACAACACATTTGAAATAAGCTGCATTAAGCCTGCAAATATATATTGTATCCTGTTAATAGCAGTTCTGGAGCAGTAAGGGAAAGCTACCATCAATGTAGGCTTTGTTTTACCTGATGTCATTTTTTAAAAATATGAACATATAAACATGTGATTTGTGTACTTATAAAGGTAAAATAATAAAAAGTACTGTCACAATTATAATGTAATGTGTGCTCTGACTCAATATGTTCTTTCAAAATAAAATAAATCGGATAATAAATAAGCTTTTAAATTATGTGCCTATTCTTATTGATGGAGTTTCATACCCTATTTTTTTTTTTTGACAGGCAGAGTGGACAGTGAGAGAGAGACAGACAGACAGAAAGGTCTTCCTTTTGCTGTTGGTTCACCCTCTGATGGCCGGCGCACCGCGCTGATCCGATGGCAGGAGCCAGGTGCTTCTCCTGGTCTCCCATGGGGTGCAGGGCCCAAGCACTTGGGCCATCCTCCACTGCACTCCTGGGCCACAGCAGAGAGCTGGACTGGAAGAGGGGCAACAGGGACAGAATCCGGAGCCCCGACCGCAAGGTGGAGGATTAGCCTATTGAGCCGCGGCACCAGCCTCATATTCTATCTTTCTAAAAATGTCTTTTACTGAAATGGAAATGATGGTCTTCATTTGCTGATGATGACGGGGAACTCAGGCTTAAGCAATTTGTCCTGTTGCTAAGGCACAGATCTGGGAATGGAAACCAACTATTTGCCTCAACTTCAGTTCGCTGCCTCTCTCTTCAATCATTCAGTACATCTCCACTGAGCACCACCCATGTCCTGAGTCCAAGCCAGGCACTGGGGAAGCAACAGGAGCTGGAGAGATGTGCTCCCTGTTCTCAGAGCACCAGGGTCCAGCAAGGAAAGCCGGTGGATTCACATGTATCTACAGTGCAGTACGCGAGGTCTGGATTTCCCTGGCAATAAATTACTCTTCACTGACGTCTGACACAAAGGGAGTACAACTAAACAAGTTTTTGGTCTGTTCTTTGACTATAATGTTCACAACAACATGCCCTGTTGATCTAAATATTTTGATCCATCAGTAGATCTTTGAATAAAAATTATCAGGACAGCTATGGAGCATCGACTAAGTGCCAGGCTTTACTGCCTTATGCAAATGGGCTGACCCACTGGATCCTCAAGCTCCCCCTACAAAGCAAGCACTATTGTAACCCTCATTCTGCAGATGAGGGAAGGCAAGCACAGAGATTCCATAAGAAAGAAAACAAAACCAATGACAACCTGCTTGAGGTGATGAAGCTAGTCAATGCTAGAGCCACAGAAAACCCAGCCTCTACCCTCCTTTGCCTACCCAATGAAACATTCCAAGTTGTCCAGCGGGACACATGTGCCGAGATTCCTTCTCCAAGTCTTCTCTGAAAACTGAGCAATGAAAATTGAGGATCAGATGTCTGTCTGTCCCAGAGCCAATGGCTGTAGGAAAAAGGAAGAAAGAATAGTATATTCTGGACTAACTCTCATTGTTCTGTGTTGGCAGATTAACAGGCTCTGTGAAGAGAAGACTTATTTTTCAGAAATGCAAGTGTGTAAGAGCCACTTGACCACAGCTCCCTAATCAGGAGCATCTTGCTAATTGCCACTAATGTGATTAGCAGAATTAATTAGCCACTCAGAAATATTACACACTGAGTCACATGGGGATTAACCTGTGTCACGATTGTGAACATTGCTTAGGATAAAGAGGGTGAGACAATTGGCCTCCAAAGGGAATCTTGATGTTCTCATATTCTGCTCATGAATCATAAGTATGTGTTACATTAGATGAAGGCAGAGAGAGAGAGAGAGAGAGAGAGAGAGAGAGAGAGAGAGATTTCTAACTATTCCTCTAGATAGTTCTGTGAAACTCAGTGTTCTGTCTCCTGCCGCACAGAACCTCTTCTTATCTCCCCCCCACATGAGAAGCTTGGAAGAATCTTCTCCTCCATTATTCACAGTTTGGGACTCTGTAGAGCAGCCCCCTTCTCCTGGTGAACTCCTATTCACTGCCAAGGTAACCAGTGCACTGAATTATTGCCAGTGCTCCTTTTGGTATTTTGCAGAGATCTGCGTAGACACTTCCACTCTGGCACTGGGAATTCAGAGTAAAGGACTGCGCTGCCCCCACACTGTGTCTCCTGACCCTAACTACAGTTCTGGGCATCCAGGCAGACTCAGGATTTGCTGATTCATCATCTCCGAATCTCCGAACCAGGAATGGGTGCAAACATTCTGTGTTTCTAGGCTTGAAGTTGCAAACGTAGGGAACACACACATTGCCATGCCAGGGAATTACGTGAAAACATCGCATGTAAGATTGGTTACACTTCCAAACTTTTTATCAGGAGACAAAAAAAGCCTTAGGCTATATTAAACCCAAAGGTAGCATCTGCTAAACTGAATCCATTCCTTTAACTCTGCTGCTCCTACTGTTTCTGATCTCAGTGAATCAAAAAGGTAGAGAACCAACATCACTAATTGTATCCCCAACTACTTAATACATTTTCATATTTATTAATTCCTCTCTAATTAAGACCATATTGTTTTAATCTAGATCTCAACAATTCTTAATAGACACAGATACCTAGAGAAAGGATCCCGTACGAGAGACAGAGATCCAAACAAACAAGCAGAAGAAAACAATTTTGAGGAAATGGACTACTCAGTGTTAAGACCACTGAAAGGGAAAAAACTATTACCAACATCCCCAGAGATATAAAAGAACATATTGCAAAAGTGTGAGCAAAATACCAGGCGAAAAGGACATTCAGAAAACAATAAAGAACTCTTGGAAATTAAAAATGAGATAGTACACATTAGAAACCAATAAAATGGTTAGAAGCAGAGGAAGCCTCTTGAAAATCAATATTACAAAACCAACTGCACAGTTTCAACACCCAGAAACTAAAGTTCTAGAAAAGCAGAGCAGAGAAAATGAGAGTGCAATGATCAGCCAAAGAGACTAAGAAACCTTCCCAGAAAGGAAGAAAATATGTGGACAAAAATCCACCCACATCAAGGGAGGTAATAAAATTCTAGAATTACGAGACATTTCCTAGTGTCCTACAACTTTAGGCAGCAAGGGAGGCAGGTCAAAATCAAGAATCAAACAGTTTCAGTTTTCTCAAGAGAAATGCAGGATAATCGAATATAATGGAAATTATCTGCAGTCTAATCACTCACTTCGTGCATGGGTGTATGGAAAAGTTTCACATATTGATCGTCGTTTACTTTCCTAGGAAGCTACCGCAGGAAACGTTCTTCCAAGACATGGCAGGAAAATAGGCAGAAGAGTCAGTGACAATGGGAGCATTAACGCGGGGATGAAGCGCAGAGAGCCCTGGGACCTTGGGACGAAAGGTGCGCCCCAGGCACAGAGAGCAGACCAGCAGAGCGGAGCAGGCCAGCAGCTGACAGAGCTTTCTGTAGGAAGAGGAAATTGGAAAAATAACTGAAGCATCCGAATATCGGGGGAAGAGCTTTAGATAATTGGCAAAGAGTGGAAGCTGAATTAGTAATAAAAACATAAAAATGAAGCAAACAAACCATAAACGCAGCAAATATTAGCTTCAGAGAAAACATAATAGTTATGCAGGAGGGGAAAATCATCATAATTTACTGCACGGTTCAGTTTTGAATGGCATTTACATAGTCAAAATATTGTAAACACTGATTGTTGATCTAACCAAAATTAGCATATAACTTTATTGGAAGGATGAGGACGGTGGGTGGACTGGGTGCCTGTGTGAGTGTTGGGTGGTTGGGGGGAAGCAGACAGAACTAAATCATGCTCCTCAGGAGAAGTTAACCGATGATAAACTGGAAAAATCACAATTCCCAATAAAGGTTATTAATTCAGGAGTGTGGGGTTAACAGGGTTTTAAGCAGGTAAAAAATACTTCTGACTGGGTGTGGGAAAGATGCGGGGCTGCTCCTTTATCACTAACTGAAGAGCCATTTGACCACTTATCTGATGTGCACATATGACAGGGGCAAACACTCTGACTTACATAAAGGAAGGTATAAATGTGATGGCAACCCTTCCAAGGTTAATATGATCCCAATAAAAACATGCACAAGATGGTTTTAGGTTTCATATAAGAAAAGATTTCATATTAGATTACATTTCAATGTCAGGCAATTCTGGAGTAGAGGAGGTCACACAGGTAAAGGTGGCTATAGTGGTAGATTAGCTAGCCAAGAAATTAAAGCACATTCTAAGTTTCAGAAAATAAACTATGATTCTGGTATGCTAGTAAACAAAAGGAACATAGTCAAAATGTAGAAACAGCACAAAAATACAGCATGGATTTAGGATATAATAAAAGTGGAATAAAAAAGTAGTGGGAAAGAGAGATTACTTAGTAAATAGTTCTTGGTGGCCAGGTAGGAATAAAAATGCAATTGAATTCACAGCTCACATCACAGCCAACTTCAGATGGAAAATATCTAACATGGACACCAAAGAATCAAACGTTTAATGCAAAGTAGAAGAGCATATAAGTAATAAAGATTACTGTTTATTTATAAACTTGGACAGAGGAAGTTCCAGGATGACACAAAACCACAAGTCATGAGAGCAAAGATTGGGTAGAATACATTGAGTATCATTTTTTCATCTTCATGTTTAAGATCACTATAAAGCAAAGTCAGAGAAGACTTTAAACTGAAAAATAAATTGCAACTCCCAATTTTCCTAATACAGAAGGAACTACTATCAATCAATAAAATAAAGGACAAGCACCACACAGAAAAATGGATAGAGCAGAGAGTTTCCAGGGAGGATCAAAGAGTGACTCATGTATGTTTGAAAGATGCTCAAATTAACCTACAATTCCAACGTGTAAATGCAAATTTACTGAAAGGTAAGTTTTCACAAATACGGAGAACTTATGAAATGTACTTCAAATGTACTTCATTGAGCGGCTGTAGAGAAACAAGGCTGCCGTGTACTTCTGCAAGAACAGCAGCATGATGCAACCTACAGAGAAGGTGATTCGGCAAATCTGTCAAATTAAACCTGCCACTACCTTGGGACCGACAATTCCATTTCTAAGAATTTTTCCTACTAATATACTCACACATGCATGAAATGACATTCCTAAGAACAAAGGACTTTAAATGACTTACCTATCTATTACCAGGGACTGTTAAACTCACCAAGTTTTATCCAGATGATGATATACTAAATAGTCATTAACAAAAGCTTTTTATGTAATTGAATGACTTCCAAGACATACAGATAAGTGAATAAAGCAAGGTGCCAACTAGCAGGTTCAGTGTCAGTTGTTTAAAAGAAAAACGGGGTGGGTATTGTGGCATAGTAAGGTCAACCCCCATATGGGACTCCCATACTCCTTACTGGAATGCCGAACATTTGAGTACCAAGTCTGCTTCCAATCCAGCTCCCTGCTGATGTATCAGGAAGCCGATCATGGCTCAAGTAGTTGAGCCCCTGTCATGTACATGGGAGACTCAGAGTTCCTGGCTCCTGGCTTCAGCCTGCTCTAGACCCCCTTGTTGAAGGCATTTGGGAGTGAACTAACGGATAGCTAAATTCAACCCTTCATTTGTGTGTGTATGTGTGAGAGAGTGAGTGAGCGAGATAGAGAGACACTCTACCTTTTGTCTCTGTGTGCATGTGTCACTCCACCTTTCAAATAAAACAAAATAAATGTATTTTGAAAAATGAAAAGCAGGGGCTGGCATTGTGACGGAGCAGATAAAGCTGCTGCCTGTGATGCAGGTCCTGATTTATGCCCTGCAAATGGCTTAGAGAAAGCAGAAGACGTCCCAAGTGTTTGGGTCCTTGCCACCCACGTGGAAGACCCAGAGAAAGCTCCTGGCTTCCGCCCGGCCCAGCATTGTTGGTCATTGTGGCCATCTGGGGAGTAAACCAGAGGCCGGAAATTATTTCTCTCTGTAGCTCTGATTTTCAAAATAAATATACAAAAGTAAATATGCAAAAATAAAATATGCAAAATAAAAAACATAAAAGCAGGGGCTGGCACTATGGCACAGCAGGTTAAAGCCCCAGCCTGCAGTGCCGGCATCCCATATGGGCTCTGGTTCAAGTCCTGGCTGCTCCTCTTCTGATCAAGCTCTCGGCCATAGCCTGGGAAAGCAGTGGAAGATGGCCCAAAGTCCTTGGGCCACTGCACTCCTATGGGAGACCTGGAAGAAGCTCCTGGTTCCTGGCTCCAGATTGGCACCCATCTGGCCATTCCTGCCATTTGGGGAGTGAACCAGCAGATGGAAGACCCCCTCCCCCGACTCCTCCTTTCTCTGTTTAACTCTGACTTTCAAATAAATAAACCTTTAGAAAAAAAGCATAAAAGCCAATTGTTGGAAGGTTTCCTGTGTTATCACGCAGGCTTGCCTACGTGAGCATAAATATCATGCCCTTATCAACTCTGTGCATAGATCAATGATGAGAAGGAACAGGGCAGCTGAGGAACTTAGAGTAGATGCAAAGCCATTCTTTCTTGTATACTCTTGTGCCTTTCAAATTTGGAGCTTCAAATATGTGCTAATTACATGCTAAACTGATTAAATTTTTAAATGTTAAGAAGTTGTACAGTAGGCAAAAATTTTAAAAATGGGGCAAATATTTTGCTCACATGGGCATGAAGAACCATTAACATTGTATTTTTTTGACAGATAGAGTTAGATAGTGAGAGAGGGACAGAGAGAAAGGTCTTCCTTTGCTGTTGGTTTACCCCCCAAATGGCTGCTATGGCCAGAGCTACACTGATCTGAAGCCAGGAGCCAGGTGCTTCCTCCTGGTCTCCCATGCGGGTGCAGGGCCCAAGCACCTGGGCCATCCTCCACTGCTTTCTTGGGCCACAGTAAAGAGCTGGACTGGAAGAGGAGCAACCAGGACTAGAAGCCAGCGCCCATATGGAATGCTGGTGCCGCAGGAGGAGGATTAACCAAGTGAGCCACACGCCGGCCCCTAATATTGTATTATAAATGTCATGTAATGAGATCCATGTAGCTCTTTTCCTAACGAGCATGTGGCAGAACCACTGCAAACTGAAAGGACTCAGGCACACCGTTAAAGACATCACATTCATACTGTGTAATGTCCATGTGGAACAGAGCCTTTATTTTACAGCTAAGGAAATCGGATGTAACTGTTATTTAAGACAACGGAGTCTGGAGGATCACATTATTGAGTGACAGGAGGAAAACATAGAAGTTCAACCTCTACTTTTGATTTAAAAATTCTGACCAAATTAAGAATGAAAAATCACATTCTTTTCAATAAATTTTTAATTGCATTGCTTTTTTGAATGAGAGAGGAGAGAGGAATATCTCCCTTCTAGCAGTTTGCTCCCCAAATGCTTTCAAAAGCTGGGGCTAGGCCAGGCTGAAGTTGAGAGTCAAGTTCTCCATCCAGGTCTCCCAGGGAAAAGGAAGAGACCCGTCACTTATGCCATCACCTGCTGCCTCTCACAGTGTGCAGTAGCAGGAAACAGAACTCGGGAGCGGAGCTGGGAGGTGAACTCAGTCATTCAGATACAGATCGATGTGCGTATCCCATGCCAGGTCTTAACACTATGCAAATGTCCACTGCAGAGAACTCCCCTAACGTGCCATAAACCTAAATCTACAGTAAATTCCATCTATTTGTAGAAGCCTTAGAAATATTCCTTTTATAAGGAGGTACCTGTATCTGAAAGGAGGAGAGGACTTGTCTAAATGTTGGAGTTTATGAACTCAAGAGGCGTCCATGGCCTTGGCAGCTCATAAGAGCCTCGGGTGATTACTGACATCATACATAAGAGTGTCAATTGTTAAATCAACAACAGGAGTCACTGTGCACTTACTCCCCATGTAGGATCTCTGTCCTTAATGTGCTGTACCATGAGAAGTGATGGTAAAACTAATATTCAAACAGTACTTCATACTTTGTGTTTCTGTGTGGGTGCAATCTGTTGAAATCTTTACTTAGTATATACTAAGTTGATCTTCTGTATATAAAGATAATTAAACATTAATCTTAATGAAAAATGGGATGGGAGAGGGATAGGAGGTGGGATGGTTTGCGGGTGGGAGGGAGGTTATGGGGGGGGAAAAACCGCTATAATCCAAAAGTTGTACTTTCAAAGTTTATATTTATTAAATAAAAGTTTTCTTTAAAAAAAAGAAATATTCCTTTTACTATGGGAACCAGCAGAAACCTCCTCTATCACTGGTTCTGTTAAAAGAAGAGGAAAGCAAAAGTGTGAGGTATAAGTATTAGAGGAGGTTGGACATAATTGTTATTATTTGCAGATAATACAACCATGTGTTCAGAAAATGCAACACAGCCTTCAAATTATTAGAATCAATAAAAGTTTTTCTAGGTAGCTGGATACAGTATCAGCTCAAGAAAAAAATCAATAGCATTTTCTACACCGTGAATGACTAACTAAAAACCATAATAAAAATAATATATCAAACACTGTGCCAGAAATCTATAATACACCTAAGAATTAACCTAATCAAGTATTCACATCATCAATAAGACAACTTTTAAAAGTCTAATAATGGACATGAAGAAACTGAACAAATCCAGAAATTGCAAGATCCTGGAGAAGACAAAAATACAACAAATATGGCCATTTTAAACTCAATACAATACCATAAATGTTCTAATTGGATTCTTATAATAACCAAACTTAGTTTAAAATTCATAAGAAAGAATAAAAATTCATGAGAGGCTAACGGAACAGTGGGGACCTGCCCAATCCAATGTCGTGTGGCAGACTAAAAAGGATCATTAGGGTGGGATTAAAAAGTGAACTCAGAACAGACCACTGAAATATAAAAATGCACTATATGATAAAGGCTATGTTACACATCAATAGATAAGTGATGGACAGATTAATAGATGTGTTGGACATACCAGCTTATCTTATGAAGAAAAACAGAACAAACAAGGTAGATTTTAAATGGATCAAGTGTCAAAACAGGAAAATTAAAACTATAAAGTTAATAGAAGAAAATGTAAGAGAATATTTTTGTGAATTAAGTGTGAATGACTTCTTAAAGCTTGAAATGCGCACGCAATAAAGCAAAGAATTGAGGCAATTTATCATACAAAATCATGAATTTACGTTCAACAAAACAAACAGAACGTGACTGTGGAAAAGAGGTTTGCAATGTCTAAGACAGCTGAGGAATATCCAGAATATAAATGCACATTATGAATATTTAAAATGATAGGCATTCTTCCTTCAGAAAAATAGGTAAAAGGTACAACCAGATAATTAGTAAAGAAGTAGCATTTAAAATGTTAATGAGCATTGGAGTAATGTTCAAACATCATTATCAGAGAAACAAAAATTAAAACACTGTACCATCATTTACCCTTAACAGACTGCCAAACACATAAGAAAGTTAGGGGCAGGCATTGTGACATACTGGATAAAGGCGCCCCCTATGGGTGACCACTGGAGTCCCAGCTGCTTCACTTCTGATCCAGCTCCCTGCTAATGGCCCAGGAAAAGCAGCGGAAGATGGCCCAAGTGCTCGGTTCTCCTGCTACCCACATGGGTGACCTGAAAGAAGCTCCTGGCTCCAGCTTGGCCTCCCTCCAGCCATTGCAGCCATCTGGGGAGTTAGTAGACAGAAGATGGATCTCTCAAATAAATAAATAAATAAATAAATAAATTTTAAAAAGAAAGCTAGACAAAGTCCAATAATGTCAGGACTGTGGAGATATGGTAATACTCAACTAAAACTCCGAGAACACAGACTGGCACGGCCATTCTGGAAAACACTCTGTAGTCATTAGTCCAACTAGAATCCTTATAATCTAAAACTCAGACATTCACGTCCTTATTTGCAGTCCAGAGAACGTCTCCCAGAATTCCATGAGTATATGCAAATGAAAATGGCAGTTGGTGGTGATTTGGAGACAATCTGGCACCTATTATAGGAGAATGGATAAGCAAAGTGTAGGCCACAACGCAAGGGTTAGAAGCAACATGTGAAATACACATGCAGTAACCCAGAAAGAAGCTAAAAATTTAGTGATCACAAAAGAATGAAGTAGCACAAGCTATAAATGAATCATTTGTGCAGATTTAAAAGACTCAAAATAAACTAACAAAGGGCATTTTTCCAGATCCCAAACAGTGGGGATGTAGGGAAATGGGAGATGAAAACAGGGATTTAAAGCGGTGACTTAAATGAAACAAGGGGGACCTTTGGGGGACCAATGCTATTAGATGCTGTAAACTGAGGCTGGCCATTAACTCTACCTGCTCTGGAGGACAGAAGGGAAGTCAGCTTTATCGCACCTCCACGAAATAAATACTGAATAGAGGGAAAAGTGCCCACGTGAGGAAGCACCAGCTTACTTCTCTGCCTAGAACCTGGCAAAGACGCATCTCTCCTCACCACAGTCCTCACCACAGCTACAGCAAGGGAGGGAAACACTGCAGTTGGCATGACGTACAACCTCCAGCAGGTAGCTGTGACCCTGCCCCCTGCTCTCCTGCCAACCAGACACACCCAGGGCATCTCAACACCACTGTGGTGCAAGCTCACGACAGTCAAGAGCAGAAAGCCCATCCTGATTCATGTCTATCTTAAGGCTCAATCTCAATCATTCAATGAACAAATAATCCTGACTACAAAGTTCTTAGACAAAGTCACGATGATTTGCTTCAAATTAAAAATGGGCATGAGCTCTGTAAATGGTTTGAAATTTTATAATTTTGGGGGGACTGTGGCTGCTTTGGTGCTAAAAAATACGGAAGCCACTTACTGGATAATTACTATATTCTAAGTACATGCCAGTTATTTTCCTTCACATTCGCAACTAGGGTTATAAGATAAAACTCGGTCCCATTTTGTAGCTGCTATTGGTCTGTCTCCTGCATAGCCACTGCTTTCATGAACTGCCACTCTCTTTCCTATCATCTAAGTGGAGTGTCAATCACCTTCCCAACCTTCCGGTCCTGTAGAGTCGATATATGACAACAGCAGGTAGAGCAAGAATCGTTAAAGACTGAAGGCATCTCCGGAACACCTTCCAATTTCTTGAAGGGAAACACTAGCAAATCCAGAGAAAGCAGCAGACATGTAAGCGTAGGTGAAAGGGGGAGGGGGAAAATAGAAGTCAGACATAAGGTAAATCTTGCCTCTGAGTTTTTTAATTATATGAAAGATTTTTCTATTGATTAAAGTTTTTGAGCTGGATTCTATCAACTGACTCTGATGAAGAGACAGCTGCCCAGACCCCAGACCAACCATCTTCCCGATATGAGGCTGACCCACTCCCCTGGAGCCCAGCTATCTCTTCTTCAGCACCAATTCAGACTGGCTCTAACGGGTCCCCCTGGCTCCCAGCATGCTGGACACTCTACTTCGTAACCACTTTAATGTACTGCCAGCATCCTTTTTGTGGGGAGATCTAATTTTCAGAAATTGCCCAGGCTTAGATCTGTGGACTGAAAAAACAAACCCACAAAAATATTTTTCAAAATTTTAGAATGCCTGGAAAGTAATAACAATGATACACTGTGTATAAAACACTTGGGTTTGGCCGGCGCCGTGGCTCAATAGGCTAATCCTCCACCTTGCGGCGCCGGCACTCCAGGTTCTAGTCCAGGTTGGGGTGCCGGATTCTGTCCCGGTTGCCCCTCTTCCAGGCCAGCTCTCTGCTGTGGTCCGGGAGTGCAGTGGAGGATGGCCCAAGTACTTAGGCCCTGCACCCCATGGGAGACCAGGAGAAGCACCTGGCTCCTGGCTTCAGATCAGCGCGGTGAGCCGGCTGCAGTGCGGTGGCCATTGGAGGGTGAACCAACGGCAAAGGAAGACCTTTCTCTCTCTCTCTCTCTCTCTCTCTCTCTCTCACTGTCCACTCTGCCTGTCAAAAAAACACAAAACACTTGGGTTTGAAGGCATTTCTTAGTCTGCTTCGGGTAATGGTCTCCCCATTGCAACAAGAAAACTACCACCCAAGGAGGCTGTTTTGAAGAGACAGAGGATAGGAAATGTACTGGGGTTAGATTCTGTTTCCCCTTACTGGCTGAATAAAGTGGTATTCTACTTAATCTCCCTAAACTTCGAGAACTTCATCTGAATGCTGAAGATGACAACGCCTTCTTCATGGGGTTGTTGTTATATGTGAAAAGTAAGCACAACCATACAACATCTGGACGAATTCTTGCACATTGTTGACCCTTGGTTAATTGTATGTCTGTCTCTATGAGGTGTATGTTATATGTATTTATGCATATTCAACATTTTAAGGCATTAATCCTGTTATGTTGATTAAAACATCTGCCTTGTTACTCTCATCACACCCTGCAAAGAGCTGGGCCACTCCCAATTCACACACTTCCCAGTGGGCCCGTTCTTTTAGAAACAGTCATCAGGCGCACACAAAAAGCAATTTAAATGGTTCATCTTTCCTCTTTTCATCCATAGGCAAATTTCAATAATTATCTTAGTCAACCCATTAATTAGTCTAAATTTGCCCAAGCATAATTGATGCTGCCTACACAATTTTCTATAAAAATTTGAAATGGATGGCTAAACAGAGATTTTTTTTGTTGTTTGTTTGACTAAGTGCAGTTTCCTCCCAAGCAGAGTGTGTTAGTCAACGCTTATCTGGTGTAATAAGCTGGCTTCTGGTGTTCTTGTCTGCATCTGTGACACAAGTTTGAAACTCCGCATTCAAATGACGCCTTGCACTTTCTAGCTTGCTGACTTATGGTCTGCTCCTTGATCTCTGAGGGAAAGCCCACTGCCTCGCTTGTCGAATGCGGATCTGGTTGACTAGCTCCGCTCTCTGCAGCTTGTCTCTTGCCTTGGATTCTGTCACCATACTGCACCTCTGTGGCCACATCTTTGGTGCTTCTTCTGAGCCTTTAACATGCCTTGGTTCCCCCAACATTCCATTCTCAATCTTCTATTGTTTGGCAACACCCAATTCCTGAATAGACAGATTGATCTCCAACCTTAGTGACATCTATGCACAAGAGGGATGCACTGGCTGGCACCGTGGCTCAGTAGGCTAATCCTCCACCTACGGCGCTGGCACACCGTGTTCTAGTCCCAGTCGGGGTGCTAGATTCTGTCCCGGTTGCCCCTCTTCCAGGCCAGCTCTCTGCTGTGGCCCAGGAGTGCAGTGGAGGAGGGCCCAAGTGCTTGGGCCCTTCACCCACATGGGAGACCAGGAGGAAGCACCTGGCTCCTGGCTTCGGATCAGTGCAGTGCGCCGGCCGCAGCAGCCATGGGAGGGTGAACCAATGGTAAAGGAAGACCTTTCTGTCTCTCACTGTCCACTCTGCCTATTAAAAAAGAGGGATGCACCTTGATCAATATCAATCCATAACACGTGGTGCACATTTCTGCCCCAACCTCCAGACCCTTTTCAACAGACAGGCTGTGATTCACAGAAAAGATGAAGAGAACAAACATGGAAAATCTCGCAACAGCATGAAAGGTTTAAGCTTTTACACTACATTCATGATGAATGAAATCAGACTGAAAGAATAAAAGAATGATAACTGTCACACCAGCTGTCTGAGAAACTTCAGCCACCTGAGGAATGACCTACAGAACAATACCTCCTTAACCCTGATCGGGAGAGTGATGTCAGTAGCTACAGAACAGGCCTGAGCTGAGCAGAACAAAACATCCAGAAGCACACACAAACATGAGCATATTTCAAAGGAACTGTGGAAATGGAAATAAAATGGAAGCTTATTTTTGGTACAAATTTTTTTTTTTATCTGGCCTCAGAATCAGCCCTTAACGCATTCGGATCCAGCTGAAAAGCCAAGACCCTGTGGTAAAAAATAAATAAATAAAATAAAATAAAATAAAAAATAATGACCTAAATGAAAGATCTCTGGGAGTGAGAGTCCAGTGGAAAGAAAGAACAGGTCATCAAAGAAGGAGGTACCTTTCTCTGAAGGGAGGAGAGAACTTCCACTTTGACTATGAC
Source organism: Sylvilagus floridanus (assembly GCA_949820135.1). Lineage (NCBI taxonomy): Eukaryota > Metazoa > Chordata > Mammalia > Lagomorpha > Leporidae > Sylvilagus > Sylvilagus floridanus. The sequence goes on from OX463231.1 coordinate 114,112,145, forward strand.
CTTGTCTAAATAAGATCAGAGTCGGCGAACTCAAAAGGCTTCCATAGCCTTGGCAACTCATGACAAGAGCCTAGGGTGATTACTGAGGCCATAAACAAGAGTGTCAAATTGTTAAGTCAACAACAGGAGTCACTGTGCACTTCCTCCTCACGTAGGATCTCTGTCCTTAATGTGCTGTACATTGTGATTTAATGCTATAACAAGTACTCAAACAGTATTTTACACTTTGTGTTTCTATGTGGGTGCAAACTGTTGAAAGCTTTACTTAATATATGCTAAATTGATCTTCCGTATATAAAGAGAATTGAAAATGAATCTTGATGTGAATGGAAGGGGAGAGGGAGCGGGAGCGGGAAAGGGGAGGGTTGTGGGTGGGAGGGAAGTTATGGGAGGGGGGAGCCATTGTAATCCATAAACTGTACTTTGGAAATTTATATTCATTAAATAAAAGTTTAAAAAAAGAAAAAATGTTTTTAAATCTGTGCATGGTTTTTTTCATGAAAGATTTTCCATGAACATCTTGGATGTACCTTGTATGCATGGATTATTTTTTGATGAAAATAAATTCAACTTTTTAAAAATAAAGATTTGAAAGGTTGAATGACAGGCAGGTAGAGACAAAAAGGTTGATGGGGGTGCAAAGTGCAGACACAGCCAGTGTTCATCCCTTTGCTGGTTCATTCCCCAGATCCCCAGAACAGCCAGGGCTGAGCCAGGAACTCCGCTGTGTCTCCTATGTGTGTGGCAGGGGCTCAAGCACTTGGGCCATCATCTGCTTCCTTCCTAGGGTATGCATTGGCAGGAAGCTGAATCGAAAACAGAGCTAGGACTCAATCCACACCCTCCAGTATGGGATGTGGACATCCAAAGCAGTATCTTAGCACTGTCCCAAGTTTATCATTTAATTCTATTTTGCATAAACTTTATGAAGTGACCTGAGATAATTCAATAGCATTGGTATAATAAGTTAAATATGTGAAAAGTACTTAACTTTATCCCCAAGTAAATGCCATATGGAGTACAACTCTTTGAAAGTACAAAAGCAAACAAAAATGTCAACTTAAGTAAATATTTATAAAATTTTCACAGGAATTCTTTAAACATGGCATCAGTGAGAGAAACCACTGGGGCCAGCGCTGTGGCATAGTGGAAAAGCAGCTGCCTGTGTGCCAACATCCCCTAGGGGAGCTGGCTCAAGTCCTGGCTGCTGCACTTCCAGTCCAGCTCCTAGCCAATGTGCCTGGGAAAGCAGCGGAAGACGCTCCAAGTCCTTGGGCCCCTGCACCCACATGGGAGGCCCAGAAGAAGCCCCTGGCTTCTGATTGGCCCAGCTCCGACCTCTGTGGCCATTTGAGGGGTGAACCAGTAGATGTAAGATCTCTGTTTCTCCCTCTAACTCTGCCTCTCAAATAAATAAATCTTTGAAAAACTGAAAATAGCAGAAACAATTGGATTTTTGATATATGATCCTGCTATGAATTAAAATGAGTATTAGTGACACAGCAGGCCAAAAAGAAGTCCTTTGATTAGTGGTTCAGTCCATCAGCGAAATCAGCGAGGTTTTCTGTGTGCTATAACCACATGCTGCATCTAACAGCTCAGAACTGGAATGACTTCCACTTGGAAATTGAACTTTAGGAATTTATCTCAAAGCGTCTCATGAATTTGCACTGATGCACGGATAGCCTTGCTCTCTCAAACAGCAGAATAATGGAAAACTGGAAATCATATAAAAAGTCAATGATAGGCTAACTCAAAATCTCTCCCCGAAAAGACTTCCAGAAACTTACTTGCAGTTCCTCATTACATCCCGTTCTGATTCAGACACATACCAACCTGCATTTCACTCTTAAGTCCCAGTGAGCTTACACAATCACCAGGGCCTTCCGTCCCTAATTCAAAGCACACTTTTGGTCCTTCCCTCACCTGAGACCCCAGCATCATTCTATGTATCTGGTTCTTTCTCTTCCATGCAAGTTAATTATTGCAGGGACTTTGCTAGGTTATTCCTCCTCTGTTTTCTCAGGGTCAGGAGTCCTTAGATTCTCTCCTATTATTTTTCTACAGGTGTGCATCTCAAAGGGTGGTCCCTGGACCAGCATCAGGAGCATCACCTGGGGACTGGTTAGAAACAGATTCTGGGCCGGCGCCGTGGCTCAACAGGCTAATCCTCCACCTTGCGGCGCCAGCACACCGGGTTCTAGTCCCGGTCGGGGCTCCGGATTCTGTCCCGGTTGCCCCTCTTCCAGGCCAGCCCTCTGCTGTGGCCCAGGAGTGCAGTGGAGGATGGCCCAAGTGCTTGGGCCCTGCACCCCATGGGAGACCAGGAAAAAGCACATAGCACCTGGCTCCTGCCATCGGATGAGCGCGGTGCGCTGACCGCGGCAGCCATTGGAGGGTGAACCAACGGCAAAGGAAGACCTTTCTCTCTGTCTCTCTCTCTCACTGTCCACTCTGCCTGTCAAAAAAAAAAAAAAAAAAAAAAAAAAAAAAAAAAAAAAAAAAAAAAAAGATTCTCCAGCCCAACCCAAGATCTACCAAATGAGAACTCTGTGGGGTGGAGCCTGGCCATGTGAGCTCGGCGAAGCTCTCCAGAAGTTTCTATGCCTCCTCAAGTGTGAGAACCACCACTGTAATCTACACCTGTGCTTCTCAACTTTTGCTGCTCATTAGTAGTTTTCAAAAGAGATTTAAGAATCCTGATATCCAAATAATTCACAACTTCTGGGGCTGGTACAGGCATTGCAAAATTTTAACTGTCCCCGTGAGACTACAAGGTAAGAAAAGCTCTTTTACACTTTTTCCTGGATGCTTCATTCCAAACAACCTCTTTATAAGAATAATGTGGGAAATTTCCTAAAAATATAATATTCAGGGGGCCAGCGCTGTGGTGCAGCGGGCTAAAGCCCTGGCATCCCATATGGGTACCAGTTCTAGTCCTGGCTGCTCCACTTCTGATCCAGCTCTCTGCTATGGCCCGGGAAAGCAGTAGAATGGCCCAACTCCTTGGGCCCCTACACCCATGTGGGAGGCCTGGAAGATGCTCCTGGTTCCTGCCTTTGGATCAGAGCAGCTCTGGCCATTGCAGCCATCTGGGAAGTGAACCAGTGGATGGAAGACCTCTCTGTCTCTACCTCTCTCTGTAACTCTTTCAAATAAATAAAATAAATCTTTAAATATATAATATAAATATATATTATATTCAATCCTTTCCCAGGGTCATTATCAATCAACAGAAGCATTAATGTGGAGTCTAAGATTCTAATTTTTCACAGAAGAGTCTGAGAAATACTTCCAATATCTTAACTCAATGGTTCCCAAAGCATTACTTGTGGATCTGCTGCTTAAGTATAATCTAGAAACTTGCCAGAAATGGAAATTCTTGGTCCCCATCCTGGACTTCACTGAATCAGATTCTAGGGGTGAGGCCCAGCAATCTGCATTCTAAAAGCCTTCCAGAAGACTGATGCACAGCAAGTGTGAGGCCCACTCTCTCAAACTCCTCTGTGCTAGGGAGAGAAGCCAGGACCACATAGTGGTCTAAAGTAAGAGAGACAGTGACACAGGTTCAATCCTGCTTTCTGCACGTATTACGACCTTCAACTAATTACTTAACTTCTCTATGCCTCAGCTTCTTCACTTGTAAAATGGGGTCAACAGCTAAGCCTAACTACTACATCTGTTGTGGGGATAAAATGAAATAGTCTTTATCAGGACCCTGGCCAGTACCTGGCACTGAAAAAGCACCCACACATGTGGGAGCCGTCTTCACTCACAAATCGACATGTGTAGGCCAGACCTCTCACTGAGGGATGCAGCCTCACTGCCTGCTCACCACCTGCTCTTGGGAATCCCACAGGTGCATGTCCCACAGTGAGCCCTGGGCTGTCCCCATACCACATACCTCTGGTGCCTCCATTCCAGTCCTGCCCATCATTAATCCTCAGTTCCTTCAGACAGTCTCCCCAGGTCCAGTTTCAAATGCATCCCACATTGCACCTGCCACAGCCAGCCAAATATCAAGTTCTAAAAACATTTGGAACCTACCAAATACATCTTCATCTGCTCACTTTGATACTCAAAGCCACTCCCATGTCCACAAAAAACACCCTCACTAGCCTCCCCCAGGAGGAGGTCATCTCCACCAATCTGTTCTCCCCACAGCAGACAGACAGGGACCTTTGCAACAAAAGTTACATCACATCACTTCCCACCAAATTTCTCTAGAAACCATCTGCTCTACTGGGGGAATCAGGACCATCCTCATGGCCTGAGCTTGCTGGGAGCAGGCATCCTTCAGCATCTCCATCCTCAACCTGTGTCTCCTTCCCTTCACTGAGTACCCACCAGCCTCCCTCAAGCCCCTCTCCCCCTGCCTCAAACACACAGAGCTTACCCCATGTAAGAGCCGTTTCCCTGCCCAGAAGCACATGTGCGCCTCCCCAGTGCACCTGTTCTTCAGGCTCCCAGTGCAATGCCCATCACCTCCTGGACAACTGATTTAGTGGGTCAACTTAACTGGGACACAAGGTGCCCAAACACTTGGTCAGTCATTCTTCAAGGGTGTTTCTCTGAAGGTGTTTTTGGATGAGTTCTACATTTAAATGACTGTACACAGAAAAACATATTTTCTCCCCTCATTGTGAGTGGGCTTCATCCAATCAGTTGAAGGCAAGACTAGAGGAAAAAGGCTGATCTTCCCACAAATAAGAGAATTGCCCCTGACAACCTCTGAGCTAGGACATTAGTTTGTTCCTACCTTTGGACTTGAACTGATTCAATGGTGTTTTTATCTTAAAAGATTTATTTGAAAGGCAGAGTTACACAGATACAGAGAAAGGAGAAGAGGCAGAGAGAGAGACAGAGGTCTTCCATAGATGGTTCACTCCCCAATTGGCTGCAAATGGCTGGAGCTGAGCCAATCTGAAGCCAGGAGCTTCTTCCAGGTTTCCTATGCAGGTGCAGGGCCCAAGGACTTGGACCATCTTCCATTGCTTTCCCAGGCCACAGCAGAGAGCTGGACCGGAAGTGGAACAGTCGGGACTCAAACCAGTACCTGTATGGGATGGCAGCAAGGCAGGCGGTGGCTTTACCTGCTACACCACAGCGCCGACCTCTGGTTCTTTTGAATTTCAAGACCATAGGCTTCTGACGGGAATCAACCATCGTCTCACCTGGGTTGCCAGGTTGCCAACCACAGATCTTGAGACTTGTGAGCCTCCTTGACTGGGATACAAGACCAAATACAAAGTTGCAGAATGCAGTGGTTGTATGACATTTGTATCCCTAGTAGCTAGCACAGCCTTTGGCAATTTGTTGATTCCTGTGTTTATGAAACAAAAGATCTACATGGGGTATTTTATTTAGATATAAAATATTAGAATATTTGATACCATAAAATGATCAAATACACACATGAGAAAAAATTGACACAAATCTATATACAGTTTAATCCCTTCCAAAGATTACAACACTAGGAAGCTGGCATCAGGTGCTGGAGGCAGGAGGAGTCTTGACCGGCATCGAAATGTCCACCCCCAGGATAGTTTTAAAAATTTTCAAAAGACATAAGTAGATCATCTACATTTATTTCTTATTAACCTTTGCATTTATTTGGAAGGCAGAGTGACACACACACACACACACACACACACACAACTGCTCATCTGATGGTTTACTCCCCAAATGCCTGCAATAGCTGGGGCTGGGCCAGTTCAAAGCCAACAGCCTAGAACTCTACCCGGGTCTCCACGTGGGTGGTAGGGACCCAAGTGCTTGGGCCATCACTAGCAGAAAGCTGAAGCAGAGATGGAGTTTCCAAGGCTTCGCCCAGCATCTGATAAGGGCCGTGAGCATGCCAAGTGGCAGCTTCACCTACTGTGCACAAAGCTTGTCTCAATCTACATTTAGAAAAGATATGAAGATGACAATGCCATGTAGAGCGTCACTGTTAACTATCAAAATCTAACTTTAAAATGGCATTTTTTTATTACTGGCCAAAATGGTGAAAAGATGAAATTCAACGTGGCGGGGCTGGTGCTGTGGCGAAGCAGGTAAAGCCGTCGCCTGCAGTCCCAACATCCAATATGGGCGCCGGTTTGAGTCCCAGCTGTTCTACTTCTGATCCAGCTCTCTGCTATGACCTGTCTGTGTGGGTGCAGACTGTTGAAATCTTTACTTAGTATAGACCAAGTTGATCTTCTGTATATACAGATAATTGAAAATGAATCGGGGCCGGCGCCACGGCTCACTAGGCTAATCCTCCGCCTGTGGCGCTGGTACAGTCCCGGCTGGGGCGCCGGTTCTGTCCCGGTTGCTCCTCTTCTAGTCCAGCTCTCTGCTGTGGCCCTGGAAGGCAGTGGAAGATGGCCTGAGTGCTTGAGCCCTGCACCCGCATGAGAGACCAGGAGGAAGCACCTGGCTCCTGGCTTCAGATGGGTGCCTTAGCGGCTATTTGGGGGATGAACCAATGGAAGGAGGACCTTTCTCTCTATCTTTCTCACTGTCTAACTCTTCCTGTGAGAAAAAAAAAGAAAATAAATCGATGAAGAATGGGATGGGAGAGGGAATGGGAGATGGGATGGTTGTGGGTGGGAGGGAGGTTATGGCGGGAAAAGCCACTATAATTCAAAAGTTGTACTTTGTAAATTTATATTTCTTAAATAAAAGTTGGAAAAAAGAGCACAGGGCCAAGGAGGGAAAAAAAATGGCCAAGTCCCTGGGCCCTGCACCCGTATAGGAGATCCAGAGGAAGCTTCTGCTCTTGGCTTCGGATCGCAGCTCCGGCCATTGTGGCCATCTGGGGAGTGAACCAGCAGATGGAAGACCTCTCTCTCTCTCTCTCTTCCTCTCCTCCTTTCTCTGTGTAACTCTTTCAAATAAATAAATAAATCTTTTAGAAAAATTCAATGTGGCATGATTCCTTACATTTTGACTCAGTAATTAAATTTCCTGGACTTTATGCAAAATAATAAATTAATAATGTTAGACACAATTCTTCTCATCATACATATAATAGTGAAAATTATGGAAAATTCTAAAATTACTCTATTTGGGAATTAATTCAGTTACAGGATCTCTGTACAATAAAATGTCATTCCATCACTAAATACGATGCTTCAGAAGAATATTCACATTATGGAGAAGTATTCTGATCTATTTTAACCATAGAAATAATATAGAGAACTTCACACATCATGGTCTCAACTTTTAAGAAAAGCATACATTGTAGAAAAAAGGATGTAGAAAATAGAAAGGATTATTATCAGTGTGAGCTCTAACTTGTGGGATTGTTAGTCTTTCTTCCTTAAACTTTTCTCTATTATCCCATAGAAAATGTCTTAATTTTATAAACCAAGAGGAAATTGTACCCTGCTTAGAAAAAAAGATGGCTTAGAAGTGTTGAGAGCAGGTGAGTGACGTGTGTTCGGTGCCTGGGTCTAAAGTGAGAACAAGGGAATAACTGGTGAATGAGACGGTAGGAACGATTCCTACACAGGCAGAGGCAGACATCCAAGAGACACTGCAGAGGATCGTAAGGAGCCTGGGAGCTTCTACAGTGAGATGCCCCTGCCAGTCATGCTTTGACGACTGAAGCTACAGAATGCAGGATGATCCCTGACTTTCTCCAAAAGCCAAGTGTGAGTAAGTACTTGGAGAATGTTCCAGTGATATTTCAAAATCCATCACTAGTGTGTACATACCCGAAGGCAGGGGCCATTTATTAATTATTTCTGTTTTCCATATGCCAGCACTCAGCTGGCATGCATCAGGGTTTTCAGACAGTCCACCAAAATGCACATTAGGAAAAATCTACGCATGGATCTCTAGCTTGTGCAAATTAATCTCTTATTTCCATTTTCCATGATGTTTTTGAAGCTCCCTTGTATTCTTGGTCCCCAGAAACTCTGTCTAAGGAGTAACTGAGGCCATGGGAGAATGCCTGATTTGAATGCGATTTGACAGAGACTATGTTGTACATCACCATGTAGAAGTCAATGACAAATCCCACCAAAAAACATTCTATTCTACTTATACAACCACTATGAATAAGGCAATAAACTTTTTTATTCCTTTTCTATTCAACCCAAAGTCTTAAAAAATACTGTCTCAAGGACTGACATAAGCTGAAACACTGAATATTATTTTTATTCACCAAAAATGGGAATCAGTTACATTTATAGAACACATTCTATCTGGGCATTCATTAGTAAATCCAGCTGGACATGGTTTTCTTCTGTGGCGTATACTTCAATATTGCACTTCCATTCTGACATTTGGATTAGCTCATGTCCCTAGAGTCATGATTTTCCCTGCCACCCCACACCACAGGTCAGAAACCAAATGATAGCAACAGAAGACAAACAAGACAACATGTAGAAAAGCAGGCAACCATGCATGGTTACAGCTGTGTCCATATTAATGTCTACATTCAGCCATGGCCACAATGCATCCATCAGTGCCAGCTACACAGAAAGCTTAAAAGAGGGTTCAACAGAAAACTCACCTCTGTTGCCTCCTCCAGAAAGTCAGGGGACCCTCAAACTTCACTGTCTGGAACTCCCCACCCCATTTTCCTCCAAGATGAGCCACACTGGCAGCCTCGGCAACACTCTGTAGTTCCCTCCCTAGAAGCTGGGGTCCCAACATAGAGGAAGGTTCCTTGGGGTGGTGAAAGTATCGTGGTGTGGTTAATCTCCAAATAATGTCCCCCACTCCATAACTAAGTCATAAATGCCAGAGGCTTTCACCAGACCTGCCAAGGTGTCTATTTCAAGAGAGGCTCAGGGGCTGGCACTGTGGCACAGCATGTTAAGCTGCTGACTACAAGGCCAGTATCCCATATGGGAGCCAGTTCGAGTCCCAGATGCTCCACTTCTGATCCATCTCCCTACCAATGCACCTGCCAATATGCCTGGGCTCCTGTAACCACATGGGAGCCCCAGATGAAGCCCCTGGCTCCTGGCTTTGGCTTGACCCAACATTCACCATTGCAGTGATTTGGGGAGTGAATCAGCAGATGGAAGATCCCTCTCTCTCTCCCCACACCCCCCAACTTGGCCTTTAGAATAAATGAATAAATCTTTTTTAAAGAAAAAGGAAGAGAGAGAGAAACAGAGAGAAACAGAGAGAAAGAGAGAGAGAGAGAGAGAGAGAGAGAGACTGACTCCAGAGCACCGTTCTGGGTGCACATAAATCTTGCTTCCCGTGCAGTGGGAGGCAGGTCTCCTTTGTTGGAAAGAATAGAAACCTGGGAAGAATCAGAAAAAGTTGAGTTGAGAAGGAGACCAGCAAGCTTGTGAACCCTGCAGATGTGCCAGGCAGAGATCTGGGGCAAGCAGTCTGTCCATCCGTCCGTCCCTCATCTGAGGGCTGCAGTGTCTCTTGGCCTGCATCCCCACGTTCTCCTCTCACCGCATGCTGTGACCCCCTCACAAAGCCTCCTTTCTCTTTCCCACCACCCAGTCCCCACTTCTCTCACCTGCACGTGTTTCTTCCCTTCCTCTCCACACAGGTGCATGCACGCTTTTCTACACCCCCACCATGCACATCCTCTCTGTAATCCACAGAATTCCAACTAAGCAAGTGCCCAGCCCAGAGGTTCTGGAGTCTCCTGGAAGTCAGGTCCAGGTGGAGACCCGAAGCAGGAAGGCTCTTGTTGTGGCCCAGGATGCAGCTCTTCACCAAGCAGCCATCGTGGGATGGACGGGGAGCCATGGATGCAGGAGGCACTGCTCAGGTGGGAGAATCCATGGGTCTGAGCAACTGTGTGCATGTGCAGTGACAGAGAGCACCCCTTAGGATGCTGCTGTGGCTTCTGGCTCAGGCAACAGAGCGGGTGCACACAGCTCACAATAACCTATTCTACATGAGCATGTAGAAGAGATGAGCTGGAAATGGTAACAGCCTTGATTAGACCAGTGCACACTGCACACGGACATTGAGACAGCACACTGCACCCCACCAATACATACAATGATTACAAGTTAAAAGTTTCAAGAAATGTTTAAGGAAGTGGAAGTGCTGATGACCCTGATGTAATCACTGCACCCAGCATACATGGATCGAATTATCACACTATATGCCATAAATACCTACAATTAAATGTTTTTAGATATATAAGGTGGGAGGCAGGATGACAGGGAGGAGGAGAGAGATGATGAGAGGATAAAAGCTGCTCCAGCATTCCCTGATCCTGGGGCCTAGTTATCTAAGTGAGAAAATATCTGTAGCATTTTCAGACTAAAAAACAAAGACCTCTTAAGATAAAAGAGTTCATAATCACATACAGACAGTCCTTGAATTTCGTTTGTTCAATCTGAAATAATTCTTCCTTTGGTACACAGGGGCATCTTTTTTCTGAACTTCTGAAAATTCATTTGAGAGGCAGAAAGAGTGGGAGGACCCCATCTGCTGGTTCACTCTCAAAGCTGGGAGTCAGGACTCAGTCCAGGTCTCCTACATGAGCGGCAGGAATCCAGCCCCTTACGTCGTCACCACTGCCTCCAGGATCTGCCTTAGTGGGAAGCTGGAGTCAGACGCCAGAGCTAAGAGTTGAACCTCGGTACCCTGAAGCGGAACAGAAGTGTCTTCACTATCATATTTTTTTTTCCAGGATTTATTTATTTGAAAGTCAGAATTACACACACGGGGGGGGGGGGGGGGGAGGTCTTCCATCCACTGGTTCACTCCCCAAATGGCTGCAACGGCCGGGACTGGGCTTATCTGAAGCCAGGAGCCAGGCTCTTCTTCCTGGTCTCCCATGTGGGTGCAGGGTCCCAAGGACCTGGACCATCCCCCACTGCTTTCCCAAGCCATAGCAGAGAGCTGGACTGTAAGTGGAGCAGCCAGAACTCAAACTGGCACCTGTATGGGATGCCAACCCTGTAGGCGGCAGCCCCACCTGCTACGCCACAGCACGGCCCTTCACTGCCATCTTAGCTACTTAGGCCAAATACCTGATTTGGGGAGTGAACCAGTGGATGGAAGATCTCTATCTCTCCCTAATTCTGCCTTTCAATAAAATAAATATTTAATTTTAAAAATCAGCATTCAATATTTGTACATTGTTATGGAGTACTGTGCAACATATCAACACATGTATACAGCATAAACTGACCAATTCTAGTAATTAGCATTTCAAGGACCTTAAATTTGCAAAACTTATGCTTGGTGCATTAACAGATTTAAAAAAAAATAAAGCTATCACCCAATGGCAACTTTTGCCTGCCCCTAGTTAGGTGCTGGCTGCATCACTCATTTGCATATTATCTTTGATGCAATGATCTCCCACAGGGTTTGCAAACTCTGAGAGCAGGGCTGCCGTCCTCGTGCCCACTGCAGGGTCCCCACTGCCTAATGGAGTGACAGCCACTTGCTGGATGCCCAGGAAGTATGTCGGGAGGAAGGAGTATGTGCAATCTTTTTCATGTTGTCATTCATTATTATTCTGCGAAAACTGAACAGCGAAATGAAATTATGGAAGCGCTCGCATCTATGATGAGAAGCGCAGGCCCATAAACTCGAGGCAATGATGGGAACCATTAAGCATCGTTGAAAGTGGTAAATTTTTAGCCTCAATTGGATGCTCATGGAACTTAAGCCGGTCAAATTTGTGCTCAATTGTCAATGAAAAGAAAAAGATTAAAGATGTATTGAACACTGGAAACAGAACATGGAGGTTTTACATAAAAGGACAGGCAAGCTGAGGGTGAGGAGTCATTGTAAGCTTTACATTTCTTGAACCAGGCCTCCTCACTCCCTACAAAAAAGAGAAATCTGAGACAACTGTTCTAACGCTAGATATGTTCCTTTTATGCAAAATTTCAGGAAAACGCTGTGTTACCAAGTTCAGGCTGCTTATCCCGGTCGTTTACCCTGATGTCTCATCCACAGACTGGTGAATTCTTGTAAGCAGACCAGAACGTGGGAACTGACAGCCAAAGCCTGCATTTCGGCCCATAGAAGAATTCACAGCAATCCTCAGCCCCACCTGTGTGTCAGCCCGTGACACTGACGTCCTGTTACTGAGTGCTGGTTCGAGTCTGCTGCTCTGCTTCTGATCCAGCTTCCTAGGAACGCGCCTGAGAAGGCAGCAGACGATGACCCAAGTGCTCGCTGGCCTCCCAGATTTGGCCTGGATCAGCCTGTTATTGCACCCAGGTAGGGACTGAGCTGGCCGATCAAGGAACTTTTTCTGTCTCTCCCTCTCTGTCAATCTGCCTTTCAAATAAATTAATAAAACAAACATTAAAAGCCTAAAGAACTCAGGGCACTGCTAATGAAGCCCCTGGAGAACGCTCAACTCTGCCGGTTAAGAAGACCTTCTTGTCTCAGAGATGAGGCTTGGCACGTAAACAGAGGTGAAGTATACCACACCCATCAGGAATGTGCTGGCCTAAGTTAAGATGCCCCTTGTGTGTTAACATTCTACATCAGACTTCCTGGATTCGAATCCTGGCTCCTCTCCTGATTCTAGCTTCCGGCTAATACACAGCACGTAATGGCCCAAGTAGCTGTGGTCCTGTCACTCAGATCAGAAACGCAGATTGAATTCCCATATTCTACCTGTGGCCTGGCCCAGTCCAGACTATTACAGGCATCTGAGTAGTGAACCAGTGATGGAATATCTCTATTTTTCTGCCTTTCAAATAAATCAAACTCATAATTTTCTTTTAAAAGAATGCACTTGCATGTCTAGTTCAATCTCTCATTGCTACCTTCAGCCATGGAAATATGTCCCAGCAAGAGATGGTCCGTCCTTCTCCCTGGGTCCTGGAATAAACACATGAGACAGAGCCACAGGTACCATGGTGCTGACACACATGGGTGATGTGAGTTTAAAAAAAAATCTGTTGTGTAAGCCAATGATATTATTTTCCTGTTACTACAATAAAGCCAATTAATATGAAAAGCCTCTCTAAGAAGATGACATTTAAGCAAAGACTGGAAGGAGATAAGAAGATAAGCGATGTGACTTTCTCAACTCACACATCTATCAAGTGGTAAAGCTGTATTGAAGATTGTTCTCTCTGGGTTTGTTCATACAATCCCCTACGGCAGGCACCTGCCTTGCTCAAATCACAAAAGCCATATTGTCAGCAGCCTTTTTCCATCCTGGCCAATTAGGTGGAAAGAGCTTCTCTCTAAGGAAGATCTAAAAACAGCAAACCGCCAACAGCCACACCAACCCCAAGGCACTTGGGGCATAAGGTCCTCCCTACAACTCAAGGTAGGTGTGACAGATCCTGTGCTCAAGTCTTCCATCTCTGCCTCATCATTAATATCTCACTCCAGGTGCTAGCCAATGCCTCCCATTGGCAGCTGAGAAGGCCAAGGCTCAGAGAGAAGCAACTGCTTTAACACCATGCAGTCAGCGGATGCCGGTGGTACAAACCCTGTCTTTCTGAGTCCAGGAATATCATGTCATGACCAGAATTTCTATACAGCTGACTACTCGAGCTGCACTACAATGGTATCAGTCGCTGTGTTATCCCTACATTATGGATGAGGACACTGAAGCTCGGAGACAGCTGGCAACTCTCAGGGGCTTTCCCAACTTAGTAGAGCAAAGTCAGAACCAAGAGGTTTTTTCGCCTCTGATCCTGGGCGCTGCATGGGCCCCGTTCTCTATGGAGTCTCTTCATGGAGAAGACACAGAGCTATGGTTGTTGACTGCAGGACGTGGAAACCACTGTGGTTAGTGTAAAGAAGCTCTAGGACATTAACAATTGATTCATCCTTAACTCGAGACAGGAGAAGCGGCTGCTGACGCCCAGGGAGAGGCAACACGCCACAGGCACGAGGCACCTCCTCACTCAGAAGGGGCTGCCTTTGCCAGGGTCTGGGGCCACCACAACATGGCGGATGGCGTCATAGTGGGGAGTGTGAGCAAGAGGGAGAGATCACGCTGTGAGACAGGAAGCGAGTGTGACCCAGGGGCCAGACTCCCTCCTTTGAGCATCACCCACTCTCGGGGGGAACTTACGCACTCCGTGAGCCGATCATCAGTCCCTCCCTAAGGCAGCACCCTCGGTGTTCTTGGGGTCTCGCACTAAACCTGTGCTCCTTAATGCTCTACCTTTCAACATCGCCACCCTGGGACCAAGCTCCAAGTACCTAAACTCTGAAGGACAAACCAGTGCCCAGAATCTATCACTCTGCCTATGACTCTTGCCTTACAACACAGCCAAGTGCATTTGCCATTAATGCTGTTCAAGGCCAGCTTGCAGCAGATACAAAGACAGACGACCAGACACAGGATCCTTGGGACCCACATCAGCAGAGGCTCAGCCGCTCCCGCACTCTGAATGGTACCTCCGGGGAAGGGGGCTGGCAGCACTGTGGCCAGGATGGCAGCCTTCCAGTGCCGCCTGGCTGGTCCACATCGAGGCTGAGTTTACTGGGGGAACCTGGTAAGGACAAATCCCCACAACGAGGCCATCCATTAGATGTTTACGGGCAGTCCTTCGGCTAACAACATCCCCAGTACTTATAGGAACGAAGGGGGATTATGCTGATGGAATAAGGGAGAAAGAGGGATCTGGGGATTGCTGTAGCAGACAGGGACTTAATCTATATAAATTGCAAAATTCTGCCTTTTGAAGAGGACTTAATAGCTAATGCTGCATTGCCTGTTCTGGGATGTGTACGGGATTCCAAGCCAGGCCGGTCCTCTAAGAATCCACAAGTTTCATCATGGTGACCTCCCAGGCCACAGCACCAGGGAGGTGAGGGTGGCTGGCCGCAACTTCCAGCTCCGGCAACAAAGATCACTTACGTCAAGCGTCTAGCAGAGCGCCCGGGGCCTGGTGGGGGAATGACAATGTCTCCTTGCCCCATGCCATCTTTTCAATCAGTTTATTTAATAGATTTCCAATGCATTATTAGTGTCTGCCTCGTGGTGTCCAAAGGCATTTGGCTATTATTAAAGGAGAGACAGAATGCAAAGAGGAAAATGAAAAGAAACCTGGCGACCGGAGAGCAAAGCTTGACTTGACAATTCCTTCCATTGAGGTTCTCTGACCCCTAACTTGAAGAAACTGGGCTGAGAAAGGAGGCCCACCCGGTCTCCAAACCCCCCTGCAGACGCTATTCTAAATGCAAAGAAATGTCACAGCGGAAATAACCGTAACACAATTGTACTTAGCCTGTTTACTGAAATATCAGTCATTGCTTTGCACAGCAATTCCATTTTTAAAGTTCATTGTGCTAGAAGAAAATGTTGGAGCTCCTTAATTCTTACAAACCCAGCCGGGTGGGAGGTGAGAAGTTTGTGAACTGTATGAAAATCCACATTTAAGCAGCATGGCCGAGCTCTCTTCTGGCAGCCTGCACACACACCCTCACTTCCCCCAAATCCAGAGGAAGCTCCCTCTCACACGGCCTGCCCTGGTTCTGACAGAAAACATTAAATGAACATCAGCAGGAGCCAAGACAAAAGGGAAAACAGCCCAGGGCCATCCAGGACCTGCATCTGAGGGAGACCTGGGGACGCCAGTGGCTGCGGCAAAAGCCTCCCTTTCCCAGCTTCTTTCTCTGGGGAGGCAGAACACAGGTGCACTGGCCCCGGCACCTCCGTGAAATGACTCTTCACATCCATGGGCAATTTCCTCCAGGGACATGAAAGGTCACCGAGGCTTCGGAATTGGCACCAGCGCCCTGTGGTTAACCTGTGGCTGCCAGCAAATGCTGCCGGTCCCCAGGAAGCAACAGTCACCTCTAAATGAGGTCTGCCTTTGCCTTCACTTAAGGACCGAAACAACTGCTTTTTCTCCCTCTGAAACGCAACCTGAGAGATGCAGCGCCCTTGAATGGGTTTCCTTAGAGAGCAGCGGGAGGAGGCAGTGTTTCCTCCTGTGGACCTAAGAGGGAACCACAGGCTTTCCCATTGCTGCCCACTTTCCCTGCGAAGGGCGAGATCCAGGGCTAGGACCCCAGCAGGTGGCACGGAGGTGTGTGTGGCCTGCAAATGGCTCAGTATCCAGTGTCACTGACAGCGTCTGGAGCTACACTTGATCCGCACCTGGTCTGTTCCTTGTGGACTTTGGTTTTCAGGTTTATAAGCTGCTCCCCACACTATGTTATGTTGCTTCCCTTTGCCAAGAAGATGTGCTGTGCAAGGGAAGGGGTCAGCGGAAGCCCGCCCCCGGCCCCAGCTCATGCTGACCTGCGCTGCAAGGGGCAGAAAACCAAGCATGGGGATTCTGCCTCAGTTTCCACTCTTGGGACTGCAGCTTTGACCCTATGGTTCCCCCAGGGGGCTCTCTCCATCCTAACCAATTCCATCATCACTTGGCTCCAGTCTTGAAATCAGGCTGCTGCTAAAACACTGACTCAGGGCAAATCCTGTCATGTCTCTGGGCTTCAGTCGATCTATTTGTGAGATAATGTTTAACTCTACCTTTATAAATAAATAAATCTTAAAAAAAAAAGTTTTAGAGAGGAGAGGGGGAGGAGGAGGGAGGGAGGGAAGTTGGTCTTCCAGCTGCTGGTTCACTCCCCAAATGGCCAAAATATCTGGAGCTGGGCTGATCTGAAGCCAGGAGCCTGGAACTTCTCCCTGATCTCCCACGAGCTGCAGGAGCCCAAGGACTTGGACCATCTACTGCTTCCCCAGATGCATTAGCAGAGACATGGATCAGAAGTGGAGCAGCCGCGACTGGAACCAGCATCCATATGGGATGCCAGCACCATGGGCGGCAGCTTTACCCCCTAAGCCACAGTGCTGGCCCCTTGAACATTTTTTATCCAGTCTCAAAATTTTTTTCTTTTAAACTGTAATTCATACTCAGTAAAACATATATATCTTTAGTGCACAACTTAAATTTCTATGCATGTCCACAGACCTGCCACCAAACTGATAGAATATTAATTCCCAGCCTTCCACCATTATCTCAGTCCCCAGCCCAGGTAAAGCCCAGGTTTCCCCACAGGAAACCACAACTCCGATCAGCATGAGAGTAGCTTTGCTATTCTTGAGTGCATGTAAATGCAATCTTAGGTAAGCACTCTTTTTGTGTCTAGCTTTGTTTGCTCAACATAAAGGTCTTGAGGCTGAGCCACATTAGTGAGTGTACTAACAGCATTCACTGTGAGAGTGGAATACCACAATTTGATTACCCATTCTCCTGCGGATGGCCATTTGGGTTGTTTCCAGTTTGAATAAAGCTATTATGACTACAGCTTTTATGAGCATTCTTGAGTGGGAATGCTAGTGGACTCATTCGTTTTACATCCATGCCAAGGACCAGTCCTGGAGATTTAAGCACCAAAATTCACCACACCCCCAGGTGACCCGTTAGCACACATTGACGTCCCACAGGCACCAAACTCAGCATGTCCTACACAGAGTCCGCCACCTGGCATTCATGATGCCTCCAGTCTCACTGCTGAGTGTCCCCCAGGGCTGCAGGGCGGCCACCCTGAGGTTCCTTTCATGCTCTGGATACGCCTTGCTCTTTCCCCCCTTCCTGGTCTTTAGAGAAAAATTAAAGCCGGCAAGGACATTAACTGTATATAGAAACACACTCTAGAAAGATGAAAGACTTTAAGGTGAAGTAAAACAAAACAAACAATGAAAGTACTAGAAGAAAAGTTGGAGAATGTGTTCATATTTCAGTCTTGGTTCCCTAGAAGTGTAACAAAGCTAAAAGCGAGGAGGAAATACTGATAGAAACCACAGAGGCATCCTACAGAAGAATATAAAAGACTCACAGCATAAGCAAGATAAACTTGAGTAAACCTATTCATACTGTGTTATCCTTAATATGCAAAGGGCTATTAAAAAATAAGAATTTTATTAAGCCCCCAGTAGCAAACAAATAATTAAGAGGCAACTGAAGGCCGGCGCTGTGGCTCAACCGGCTAATCCTCCACCTTGCGGCGCTGGCACACCGGGTTCTAGTCCCAGTCAGAGCACCAGATTCTGTCCTGGTTGTCCCTCTTCCAGGCCAGCTCTCTGCTGTGGCCCAGGAGTGCAGTAGAGGATGGCCCAAGTGCTTGGGCCCTGTACCCGCATGGGAGACCAGGAGAAGCACCTGGCTCCTGGCTTCGGATCAGCGTGGTGCGCCGGCCGCAGCACACCTGCCGTGGCGGCCATTGGAGGGTGAACCAACGGCAAAGGAAGACCTTTCTCTCTCACTGTCCACTCTGCCTGTCAAAAATTTTTTTAAAAAAAAGAGGCAATTGATAATATAAAGTTCTAAAAACATGAAGAAGCTCTCCAGCATCATCATCAATATAGAACAGTATATTAAAATAAGCTATTATTTTTCATTTATCATTAGATTAGTATTTAGGTAGCTGATAGTTTTGAAAAATAAGATCTCTCATATATTCTTTTTTTTAAAATAAGAAAGTTTTATTTTATTGATATGAAAGGCAGAGATCGAGAGAGAGACAGGGAGATAGCCAAAATCTTCCATCCACTAATTCTCTCCTCAAATGGCCACAACAGCTGGGGCTGGGCCAGGACAACGCCAGGAGCCCAGAGCTTCTTTCAAGTCTCCCATGTAGGTGGCAGGGGCCTAAGCATTTGGACCATCAGCTGCTTTCCCCAGGCCATTAGCAGGAAGCTGGATCAGAAGTGGAGCTGCTGGGTCTCAAACTGGCACCCATATGGGATACTGGCGTTACAGGTGGAGGCTTACCCTGCTATACCATAATGCTGGCCACTTTCACAGAGTCTTGATAGAAATATAAATCAATGCTTCTTTCCAAGAAGAGATCCCTATGATGAGCAAACACTTAAATGTGGTCCAATAATTCAATTTCTAGGATGATATCCTAAGAGAACAGATGCATGTACATAGATTGATATCTCAAAAATTCATGGGAAATAGACTGCAATAGACTGCAATGGAGCTGAAAAACTCCTACCAGCTAGCAACGCTGGAGCAATGTCATAGTGCAACACATTGCTCCTATTTGTGATGACACGAGTTTAACCAAACCTACTGTGCTGCTAGTCATCTAAGAGTATGGAATACACAATTAATGTGCTTGACCGTGATAATAACCAGCAATGCCACTGGTTTATATATGTGCCACGCTTACCACTATGCAGAGGACATTCCTTCTACCTACCTAAAAATCTACTGTAAAACCGTGTGCCAGCTTGCACAGGCAGCAGCCTACTGCATCTTCTGGTGATGGCAGGTCAAGTCTGTTCATGGAGTACACTCTGATGTCTGCACAACCACAAAGTCACCCAACTCAGAAGGTGTCCCTGTCATGAAGCAGCAAATAACTGTGCCTACATACCTATGGCAAGCTTTTGTTTATAAACTAGCCACAGTAAGATAGTAACAATAATAACAACTGAGACAACGGAGGGGCAAGTGTTTGGCCTAGCAGCCAAGATGTTCATTGAGACACCTGCTTTCCATATTGGAGTCCCTGGGACTGCTACTTGCCTCAGCCTCCTGATTCCAGCTTCCTGCCAAGATGGACCTTGGATGGCAGTGCTGATGGCTCAAGCAACAGAGTTCCTGCCACCTACATGAGAGATCTGGATTGAGTTCCCAGCTCCCGGCTTCGGCAATGGCCCAGTTCCAGCCATGACAGCATCTTTCAATAGGCACTCACCCTTCCTCTTGTGATGATATGCTATACAACCGTGCCTGCGTGATGAGATGCAGTGAGGTGAACCATCCAGGTGTTGTGAAGACACCTCCAGCTACCACGTGAGGGTCCACCAGGATATGGCAGCAGGCATCTCACAACCAAGACAGCTACTAAGGGGCTAAGGAGCAGGTAGCATGGGAACCCTGGACAAAGGGATACTGGGTCAGATGGCGGGAGATTTCGTCATGCTACTCAGAATGGTGTGTGCAATTAAACAGCAGCAAATTGTTGATTTCTGAATTTTCGATAGAACATGGATACCTGAACGTGCAGAAGGCAAAACCGTGGCTCAGAAGGAGCAGCTTTGTCAGGGCGGATGGCTCAGAACATCGTCGGCTGCCCCTCGTCCCCTCAAGACGCAGACACCAGCCCCTGGAGCAGCCCCAGCGCCCACCTGCCTGTAGCTCCCCCAGGCCTGTGAGACCTCAAGCTGAGAAGCAAGCCCCCTGTGGCTTCCTGACAGGAACTGTTTGTGTCAGCCTAGGTGCACAAGCCCATCCCGTCACTCACAGGAATACACTCCCCACACCGTCATTTGTCACTGTCAGCCTAGGGAGCAATTATATTCCAGCCAGCTAGAAATAAACAGACACCGGCATCACACATGAGCTGACAGGCAGACACCCTGCCTCGACCACATACCATCCCCACCTGCCCCGCTGAGACACAGACGCAGTCCAGAGCCTGGTGGCAGAAGCGGATGAACCGGGAGCCTCAGACGATCTCTCTCCTCCGCTCCCATCACCTGCTCTTTTCTGGAAGAACAGGGGGATCTGGAGAAAAGACTTCTTCCTAAATCCAACAGTTGTGAAACTTCCGGTGGAAACGTCCTTGTGGAAATCGGCAAGTTGGAAAGGCACCTCTGTGGCTCGTTTGGTGGGACAGCCCATGGGCCTAAAGCCTCCAGGACCAGGGGAGCCAGCACAGTTTGGTTTGGGAGCCAAGACCGACCTGGGGTTGAGCCCCTGAGACACGGCTTACCAGCTCTTCCATCCCTACAGGGACCTATGAAAGGGCAATATTTGCGCTCATCTGCCCCTTGCCTTCCTATGTTTATTCATGTGATTTCCTGTGTGCCACACACTCCCGCATGCCCCTGCAGTGTAGACATTTGCTCTTGACCAAATCCTGTTTCCCCTTCCACAGTACACAGCTCTAGCTGGGTAGGAGCTCACAGCTAAAGGATGTATTTTCTACCCCCATACTGGCCACAAGGTTTTTCAAGGTAAGTCTTTAAAAACTTAATTAAAGCTTAAAGCTTTATTTTATTTACATGAAAGGGAGAGCATGAGACAGAGAGAAGGTCAGACACAGAGAGGTGATCTTTAACCCTCTGGCTCAATCCC
This sequence comes from Sylvilagus floridanus, assembly GCA_949820135.1. Classification (NCBI taxonomy): domain Eukaryota; kingdom Metazoa; phylum Chordata; class Mammalia; order Lagomorpha; family Leporidae; genus Sylvilagus; species Sylvilagus floridanus. Next base: position 114,133,117 of record OX463231.1, read on the forward strand.
CAAATGGCTGCAACAGCCAAAAGTGGGCCAGGCTGAAGTAAGGAGCTCATAACTTCATCCAGCCCTCCTGTGTGGGTGCAGGAGCCCAAGCACTTGGTTCATCACCAACTGCCTTCCCAGGCACAAAGTAGAAGCAGAACCACCAAGACCAACTGGGGCTCCAAATGGGATTCTGGCTTAACCTGCTGCACCACAATGTTGACTCCAGTATAATTTTTTAAAGCACCGTTGGGTTCACTGCATGATGTCACCGAAGGTACAGAACCTCAATAGTTTTTACCAACTCAAGAGGGGCCAAAGTGACAGCTGAAACTTCCAGGCCCTGCCTTAAAACACCTCCCATGCATCTCTCCAGGCTCTCTAACCAGGATATCCTCAGAACTGGAGTGATGTAGCCATCAGGCCTCTGTGACCAGATTTCTGGGTGAACAAGTAGAAGACTGTTCACTTTGTTTACCTTCCAGGGCCAGCAGAGACTAGATTTTCACTAAATGCAATGTGGTGGATTAGATCCAGAAGTCAAAAAAGCATATTAAATACAAATCAGAAAAGAAAAACAAAAGCTGGTGAAAATCCAAATAAAATTTTATTATGTTTACTGAATAATAACCCACAAGTGTACCATGGTAACATAAGACGATGACCTGAGATTAAAATAGGCAAAAAGTAGACGAGGACTCTATCATCTTTGTAACTGTTTTATAAATAAATGTATTCTAAGATTAAAAGTTTATTAAAATAATTCTAAAAACACAATTAGACTACACGGAACCAGTGTATGCGTGTTGTTTGTTCCTGCAGCCCAGCCTGCTGTTACAAGTGCTTTCTTCATCACTTAGAAAATGCATGGTCACATTTGAAGACTCCCTTCTCGCATTAGCTCCACCACCACAACTCCCTGATTGCTGAAGGGGGAGGCACCATAGCTTCACCAGCACAGTTCCTTTTCCCATCTCACTCCAGGGCAGCAACTACACCTCTGCCCACTTCCCAGACCAGATCAAGGTCTTCCCTGAGTCAGAAGCCTGGTCGTGCTCACAGCGACGGCATTCCTGCTGCTACAGAGAAATACTTGTTCAATGAGCTAATGCCCACCTCACCTATTCATTGTGAACAGTGACTACATCCACTGGAGTGAGTCTCCTTCATTAACTCTGGAGTATGGCACAGAGACAGAGGATGATCAATCAAATGCAAGGTATTTATTGAACACCAGGCCTGCTTTCCAGTTGTGATATATTTTTCTGGTGGCCCACAATGTATGTTGATTCATGGTACTTGGTTCCATGAGTGTGATCGTCTTAATTAGTATTGATGTAGCAAAATGGCTTAAATAGTCAATTCAATGCCTCCAATCGAATACTCAAATACGTTAGAGGTGGGAGCTCCCATTTACTGAGCACCTCCAGGGTGCCTCACAAGCATGTATGCTAGGGGCTTTTGCCCCGATTATTTCATTGAATTCCAGTGGAACCCTCCAAAGTGGAGACTGTTATCCTCTGCTTTACAGGTGAGAAAATTGAACAGGAAGAATAAAGTGAGATGTTTACCGCTGCTCCCTTCCTAAGTGGAGCCAGGTCTCCAAAGCCTACCTATAACCTGCTTCCTTTCAAAACAGCACCTTGGCATGTGATTGATTGCCAGGCCCTTCTAAGAACTGTCATAAAAATAAATTCAATTTCTTCCATGTCCCTCTGGGTTGGCTCTCAAATAAAATCTGAGCACCAGAACTCAAACTAAGTGCTCTAAAGTAAAGTCGAGTTGTTGGAACTGGGACTTTGGATCACAAATGCCCACCCCCAGGTCCACAGAGGGCTGTCTGAGATGCTAAAACTGGGGTCCATCGAATCTCCTGGAATCATCCGGAAATAAGTCATATTTCAGCTCTTACGACATGCCAGCACTGTGCTAAGCATGTTAGATAGCATAGCGACAACCTGAGAAGGCTCTAATGTTATTCCTACTTCAGAGACGATGACATGGAGCCACAGACATGTTGGACAACAATTACTGTGGACGAATAATTCACAGGAAATTAGATGCTCAATACTTCCTTTTCTAGCGGACTAAACCCTCTCAACCACAAGGACAGCCTTGCCTTACTCATCTTTGTTTCTAAAGTGCACATCACAAAGTCCTGCACACAGCAGAGACTCCACAAACAGCTGCCGGAAAAGGCAGGAAATCACACAGGCCACAGGGGAGACTGGGGAAGATGACATCTTTGGAAGCCTGTGAATGAGTCACCTCATGATTTACGCTATCAGCCCACGGCCTAAGCCTGCACCTTACTCACCAACCTCCTCCTACCTGCTCCCATTCTCAAGCCTTAGCCTGTGCTGAGTCACCCTAGGGCACCCAGAGGTACAGCTCCTTGATGCTGCTCAGCAGGGGGTTCCCGCAAGAGCCCCTGGGCCACAGCTATGCCGCACTCCAGGGACAAATAAGGAGAGGACTCTTGCCCAGTGTTCTCTCAAGACGTCCCATCACCTGGCCTTAAGTAGGCATGATTTGTGCTTAGGTTATACAAAGACTCCCCAGGAAGACTGTTAGAATCACCCAGAAATCACGACTTGGGGTCTTTTGTTGTCTCCAACTCTGAATATTCACTCCGCTTCCCCTGGCAGGAGGTCTTTGCCCCCATGTGTATCAGTGCATGCTGTTAGATGCTGATCAGACTCTGAATCTCAGCATAGGCTGCCATGGGACACACATGAGCATTCCATGAATGGTGTGCCATGCGTGTGGCAGGTTGTTTGGAGCTGGGGACAGAGGACACCACCCTTTACCGTAGGGCCTCCTGATATCACAGCCCTAAACCATCCTGCAAGGCTTCAAGTATTCAACCCCCACCTTGCCTGGCAGTCTTCACACACAGTAGACACGACACCGCTGTGCACATGAGTCTGGCTTTTGCTCAAGGCTATATTAGAGCACCTAATGGTAAGTCCCTATGAGGATCTCTTACTTCACCTTTGGAATCCATAAGGCAATTTTCACTCATGCATACAAATGATTAACTGTTTAATGTGTGAAATGCTTGCTAGGTTTCATGTTGCATGGAGGTGCCTTCTTCAGAGCTCTTTGTCCAGGATCTAGCGGAGTAAGCAGCACGCAGCCTCTGTTCTCTTTCTAAAAATGAGCAGTTAGGGGTGGGTGTTTGGCATAGTGTTTAAGATACCCCTGGGGATCGGCACCGGCACACCGGATTCTAGTCCTGGTCGGGGTGCCGGATTCTGTCCCAGTTGCCCCTCTTCCAGGCCAGCTCTCTGCTGTGGCCAGGGAGTGCAGTGGGGGATGACTCAAGTGTTTGGGCTCTGCACCCCATGGGAGACCAGGAGAAGCACCTGGCTCCTGGCTTCAGATCAGCGCTGTGTGCTGGCCATGGCGGTCATTGGAGGGTGAACCAACGGCAAAGGAAGACCTTTCTCTCTGTCTCTCTCTCTCTCACTGTCCACTCTGTCAAAGAATAAATTAAAAAAAAAATGAGGTAGAGGTGAATGTGTGTCCACTGGGAGACCCATTCTCAGAGCCCTTGAATGTTCCCACTTCTCTTCCAGCCTCCTGCCTTCCCAATGACAGGATCAGGCCCTGATGACCTCACTCATCTTGAGAGGGCAAAAAGGGAAACTGGAATCCCGAGAAGACCCAGCTCAGCCCCTGCAGAGCCCAGCTGACCTCCCAGCAACCTGCAGACGTGGAAACAAACCCAGCTGGGGTCGTAACACCTGCACACACCTGAGCTAAGCACATGCCCATTGCTGTATTCCACTGATGCTTAATGTTTACTTTCTTAGGTAGCAAGCGCTGACGAATGCAAATGAATACACCGTGTGACTGAAGAAGAAACTGAGAATCAGCAAGATCAAGTTACTTGCCCAACATTTCTCATACGGGATGAAGCTGGGATTTAAATTCAGACCTGCCCATTTCTGTAACTGCTGAGCGTCTAGTATCCCCCCTCCCCTTCTCTGCCTTGGAAGGACGGGCAGTCCTTCCACCTGGCAGGACAGGCAGTGTGCGTCATCACATCTGGGGGCTCTCTCCCATCTGTCCCTCTTTGAAAGGAGCACAAAGGTGACCATCGGGCAGATGCTGTACTGAGTCAGAATATTACACCTGGAAACACCACTTGTCCTTGCCCAGTAACCGCCCCCAGCCACAGAGCTCTCCTTGGCACGTACAGGTATTTCTCACTTTAATGCGTAAATGCCATTCCAAATAAGCAACCAAATCCACCAGGTAGGGGAGCTCCAGGTGATTAATGCATCTCTCAGGTGGGGAAAACCACTTAATCTTCAGCTGCAAGTTTCTGACTCCACCAAACACAGCTCTAATCGCCCACAAATGCACTGCCTGATGGGCCTTTATTGCTTAATTACCAAGGTGAGAGGCTCGTAATTAATAAGCCATTTACTCGTACATTTAGACATTTCCAGCAAATGTCGGCAATGATTTTCCAAGGAAATTCACATTATTTGTCATCTTACTTTGGTCTTCTGCTACCTGAATTGGTCACCTAGCTCATTGATTCCCAAAGTTTTCTGCCCATGGCTAACTTTGATAGACAACAGATCACCATGGTTTCTCTCCTCCTCTCCTGTCCTCTCACTTCTGACAATGAACTTGGTGGGACACAAAGACTGGATGTGGACAAAATTATCATCCAAATTGCAGCTGGGTAGCAATTACACAAGAACAAAGGTAAAACTCCCATTAATCCTACAGATAGATTAATGCAAGAAAAAAGGTTGGTGAAAACCACTACCACTAAGAGCACACTCGGTATGTGTACCAAAAATGCCTTTTTGCAACATTCTGGAGAAGGGTTTCATACCATGGAGTCAAACAATTGCAAATCATGTATCTCAGTACATGACTAGGTCTACAATGATAGTGTCTGTATTCAACACGTGCAGCCTCTTTGCCACTACTCACTAAATAAAAGAACATAATAATGATTTTCATAACATTTACATTGCATTAGGCATTATAAATAAGCTAGCCATAATTTAGGGTGTAGGAGAAGACTGCACAGGTTATATGCAAATGTTGTACCATTTTATGTAAAGGACTTGAGCTTTTACATGCTGGTGTCCAAGGGTGCGAGTTCCTGGAACCAATCCCCCACGTACCCTGAGACACATGTGTGTGTATCCACTGGTACCTAAAAGTGTCTCCTCCTGCACATGGAAGCTTCGAGTCTCAGCAGAGCAAGGAACTGGAGTCCTTGAGAAGCTCTATGAATGAACTAATGCGAGTTCAGAACACAAATGCTCAATTCCCTTATAAACAAATGGAGTCTGTGGCCTACTGAGAAGCAGCTTTCACTACGTAGAATCTGGGACTGACTGGCTGCCCTGTGGCTCAGCTCTAAAGATGCCCCTCTGTACAGGCTGCCCAGGGATCCTCGCTGGAACTATCAAGTGAGGTCTCGCAAGTTGGGACAGTGAACAGTCTGCCATGCAGGAGCATTTACTGCTGGGTCTCAGAGCCCATGACTCTAAGACACACTGTTCGCTGTGGGTAGCAATTCGCTCCTCCCAACTCGGAAGCAGCAGCATCTCCACAGGGAGGCAAGGCAAAGAGTGCCATTCATCTATCACTCAGCCCACAGTGCAAATGCCCCAACTCTGTCACTTCAACAGATGAATGGAGAACGTGGACCGATCCATTGTGTCGGCTGACTGTCCAGAGAGTCCTCAGATCTGCGTCCTTCCCAAGCTCTGCCCATTCCACGCCAGGCTTTTTGCTGGGTTCTTGTTGTTGCTGTTGTGCAGGGGGGTGGAAACAAGCAATGCTAATAGGTTTTTTTTTAAAAAATAACACAACGCGTTTATTATAGAAAAATTAGGGAAATACAGTTAAAAACGAACTAGTATACATGATTCAACCCTGGGTAAAACAAATATGAACTAGTTCCTTGCAATCTTAATTGTTCATACTTTTTCATTCTTTTAATATATATTATGCAAAGCACGATACCTTGCAGGCTTGCACAACTCGCTACTGAATAGTCTAGCACCAGCCAGTGCGTGTTATAAGCAGCTCTATATGAACATTTTCAGTGGTGGTAGATATGATGAGCAAGGAGAGATTATTTAACTGTTTTCTTCCATGGGAGGCTTAAGTTGTTTCTAACTTTTCCATCGTCACAAGCAATGCTGTGATGAACACTATGGTAAGCAGACCAGTGGCCCTCACCAAAAGTCAGTCCATATCCTGATGCCCAGAACCTATGAAGCGTGTGTTAGTTACACAAGGACTTTGTAGATTAGGTTAATCAATTGAGTTAATTAAGTGCTTAAATTAATGATCCTGTGATGAGGAGATTAGCCTGGATTATCTAAGTGGGCCCAGTGTAATCTCAAGAGTCTTCATAAATGGAAAAAGCAATCAAGAGGGAGGGAGGTATAGAGGAGAGAGGAGGAGGGAGCAGGGATGAGGCAGGGAAGAGAGAGGGAGGAGGACAGAGAGAGAACAGGGTGAAGACAACAAAGAAAGAGAGAAGAGCTGGAGGATGCTGCACGGCTGGCTCTAAAGATGCGGGATGGAGTCCAAACCCCAGGAGTACAGGCGGCCTCTAGGAGGAAGGCAGGAGAGGGCTTCTCCCCTGTTTCAGAAAGAACGCATCCCTGCTGACACCTTGCTTTTAGCCCAGGGTGATTCATTTTAGACTTCTTACCTGCAGAACTGCAAAATAATTGTGTTTTAAACACTAAATTTGTGATAATTTGCATGGCAGCAAGAAGAAACTAATGCAGTGCCGGCACTGTGGCACAGCGGGTTACAGCCCTGGCCTGTAGTGCCGGCATCCCTTATGGGCAGCGATTCAAGTCCTGGCTGCTCCACTTCCCATCCAGCTCTCTGCTATGGCCTGGGAAAGCAGTGGAAGATAGCCCAAGTCCTTGGGCCCCTGCACCCGCAGGAAAGACCCAGAAGAAGCTCCTGGCTCCTGGCTTCAGATTGGCACAGCTCCAGCCATTGTGGTCATTTAGTGAGTGAACAAGTGGATGGAAGACCTCTCTCTCTGGCTCAACCTCTCTAACTCTTTCAAATAAATAAATCATTTTTTTCCTTTAAAGAAGAAACTAATGCAAACAACCTGTAAAAGGAACTATTTGCATACTTGAGATTTCTAAGAGGGCTGGTTGCTGGAAGAAGAACTGCTGTGTCAAAGTCATTGTTTCGAGAGCCCTGGATAGATGTTGCCAAGGAGCAGCCAAACCCAGGGTGGCTGCCACTTCTCTCCATCTCTGCTGCCCACACCCTGGCCCGAGCCACCCTCACCACCCCTGGGAAGAAAGCCCCAGCCTTTCCTTGTCCAGCCTCCACCTGCAGCGAGGCGCATCTTATTAGAGTGTGGATCAGGGCCTGGTGCTCTTCTCCCTTACACTCTGATGTGGTCCCTTCAGGCTGCAGTAACAAAGTATCTTAGGCTGGCTAAGTTAGTAACAACAGAAATTCAGCACTTCCCGTCCTGGAGGCTGAGGGTTCCAAGGTGAAGGTGGCGGCAGAGACGGCACCTGGAGAGGACCTGTTCCTCGTGGATGGTGCCGTCCACGCACCCTCACGGGGCAGAAGGGCAGGACCACTAGGAGCTCCCTCATGCCCTGGGCAAGGACACTCATGCACAAGCATGGGACCTGCTCTTAAAGCCTTCCCTTGGGAACGGGGTCAAAACCTCAGTTGTTAGGGGACACAATCAGAGCACAGTTCCCTCCCAGGACCTCCCATTTGTCCTCACAAAAAGAGAAAGGGAGGGCATCCGTCCTGGCCACCCTCTGCTCTCACCGCCCACCATGCACTCTGGCCTCTTATCTTACGGGCCATGGCCACATGGGTCTATCACAGAGCCTTGGCACATGTTGTCCCCGCCCCAAATGCTCTCCCCACAGCCTCTTTGGCCCTGGGTACCACCCCTTGGTCCCTCAGGGCCCACACAAAATTGTCCTTTCTTGGAAAAGACCCCTGACACCAGCAAGGCCTGCCTCTTCCTTTGCCATATACTGTCGTCTTCAGAACACTCTCCTTAATAATTATTATTAATTTCAAAGTTTAATACCTACCCAGATATTAGACATAGCACAACCTCTATGAATCGTCACAATCTGAACACACTTGTGCAAACTGCACCGATAGCCAGAAACAGCATTTCCTGCATTCTAACATGCCCAGAGTTCCCTCATGCACCGTGACCATCAGTGGCAGAAATTAGATTCGTATTTTTTAAAACCTGCAATTCCTCTTTTTTTCTTTGTTTCTCTCAGTAGAATAAAAGATCCATGAAGACTGGACCCATGTCTGTTTCTGTTTCCTCTTATATCTCCAGGGCCAAGTTATCTTGGCTCAACAAATATTTGTCAAATTCAAGGATGAACTATTTAATCATCAGCTAATCAATGTTGTAGGAGCCAGGCAGCAAGGTCTCTGAGGTACACTGTGCAGGGTGCCCACAGAGACAGCCAGCTAAGGGGTTGGGGACAGGGCACAGGGGAGGGACGGTCAGACAAATGAACCTGCCAATCCAAGCCCAGCCTGCCCTGGGCCAGGCAAGCTGTCAGTTTCTAGAAGGTTCTCCATGGTAAAGGAGCTTACCCTTCCCCCCAGCTCTCCTGCCCATGGTGCTCTGATGGTATATCCTTCCCTGACCATGAGAGATATCTCTGGAGGGAGGATATAAGCTCTCAGGACCCAGAGGGATCTCAGTCAGCAACAAAGAGGCAGCATTAGATGGCACAGTGGCAAGAATCAAGCTAGCATGGGTTAGCTCAGACTGGGAGAAATTCGAATCCACAGCCCAAGTTTGGAACCAGGGTGGTCACTCACCAGGTGATTATTCCATGTTCTGACATCATCAGGTCCTCCATCCCCGCCTGCCTTCCATGACAACCTTTGTCTACACTGTTGTCAGAGCAGGCCCTTCCACATGGGGGCCAAGACAAGAACATGATCGTGCACTGGTCTCAGAGCAGAACAGACTCCTGCCGTGCCCCCGACTAAAGGAAAGCTGGGCCCCAGCGACGGGGATGCATCGAGACTGCAGATGGGAGCTGGGGACTGTGGAGCCAGCCAGAGAATCCACTGACATTTCCTCGTCACTCAGAGGGACCGTGGCAGCCGAGATCTTATTTAAGACACACAGGGTTTACAGTTAAGAAGCCGTGAGTCTGAACAAATTCTTTAACCGCAGTTCTCTGCAAACGGCTCCGTGGTTTGCATGGCTTCTATCGTGTGTTCCATCAAAAGGGTATTGGCGACATAACTGCACATTATCACTATTGACATTTCCCAGCCTACTCCACTTTGGTTAAAAAGTGGGCGCCCAAAGATGCCACTTAATAACTTTGGGCATCATCAAAATGTCACTTTGACAAGTAGAAAAGTGGATTTACACACCCACCAAAGGTGACCCGCTTAGAAAGAGACAGCAGGGATGGTTCCCTGGCCTCCAAGACAGACAGTCACAGCCCATGTCCTTACAGACTGCCAAGGCTCGAGCACAGGGAGCGAGAGGAAACATGAGAACACAGGGCAGCATCAGCGTGGGTCACCCCGGGCCCCCTGGAGCAGGCTGGGGCAGACAGAAAGGTGCTGAGGTGTCCGCAGCACAATGGGGGCTCAGGGTGGGGGAAGCAAGGGCTGGCCCCAGGCTGGGAAAGTACCTGGATTCAGTTCTGGCCCCGGAGGGAGGTGACAGGTACACGGGAAGATGCAGAGGAATGTGTGAGCCCAGGGACCCTGCCCTATGGTCAAGGTTAAAAAGAACACTCAAATCCTAACAGAGCTACAGCTGAACACAGTTGAGAGAGGACAAGGCCCAGTTTCCCAGGGGAGGAGGCAGGAAGGAGCTGTGCAGAGGATGCGGCCCGGTTAAGAAACTGGGAAAGCTCTTACGCAGGTGCTTCTGCACCGCCTGGGTTTCCATGGCCACAGCCGGCACTACATACCACACCCTGGGGGGGGGGGGGTAGCCTCGGTTCCCTCCTCTCCCCCACCTCCCCAGGGTTTGACAAACACTTTCTACAAAGGATCTACCAAAGCAGTTCAGTCTGTGCGGAGCATAGGGTCTCTGTCACACTCAGCTCTGCAGCTGCAGTGTGAAAGTTCTAACGCCACGTACAGAACCCGGCAGTGGCAAGGCTCGATCCACAGGCTGTCACCAGCCACCCCCTGATAGAACAAAGTGCCGGGCCTGTCAGTTTCACCTCCTCAAGATCTCTTACTTCTGCCCACTTCTCTCCAGGTCCCTTGTCCACGCCATTGGTCCAACCACAATCCCCTGTTGCCTGGATGGCCACACTTTCACTTCTGCCTCCACCAGTTCTCCACCCAGCAGCCAGCAGGAACATCCTACATGCAGTCCTGATCAAATCGCCTGGCTGCTTTCTAACAGGTGCCCCCCTGTGGCTTTCAAAAAAAAGTCTACCCTCATCAACGGCCAACCTACTGACTCAACCCCTTAAGGAATTAGCTCCTGTCCACCCTCCACCCCGCCACTCCAATCCAGCCAGCATAAGCACCTTTGGATGCATGGAAGTCTTCCCGTCCTTGTCTTTGTGCCTAGACAGTGCCCCAGAGTGTCTGTCCATCACAGTGGCAGTCCTTCTTTCTCTCACCCTGATCCACATCAGTTTAGGCACCACTTCTTCTGGGTAGCCTTCCCTGATGTCCTCAGTCAGTGTTGAGTGCCTATCTTCTCAACGGCTAAACCGTGAGCACCTGGACGGCGGTCATGCCCAACATGTACCCACGCCTTATAGCGCAGTACCTGGCTCGCCACAGGTGCCTAGTAACTATCCACTGACTGATGGAATGTATCAGTGAGTCAATTAACTCTCACTGTGAGAGAGGAGACGCAGCTCCGAGAATACCTGAGTGGCCACCCCTTCCCGAGGCTGGAACATGCTGTGACTTGGGCTCCCTGTGGCTCTGCCTGCCCTGGGCAGGATGACTTTTATGCCCTAGGGTTCTCTGGAACTTGTAAGTCTGCAGTTTGGGGGCCCCAGAGTTATCTGGGTTAAGGAAATAACCTGGTTTCCAGAACTTTCTGTGTTTTGTAAGGTGGACAAAGGTTAAGAGGGACACAAAGGCATGGACATGTTTATATATTTTCCTGGGTAAGAGCATAGGTGAATCCGCAATCAAATTTTCCTTAATGTTGTTATTAACATATTTATTCATTAATTCCATTGTTCACTCATTCATTCTACAAAGGTGCCCTGAGCTCCCCTGAGGTTTCCAGCTGCTGCATCCCCAGTGATGGCTGACAACCAGTTCTTGCTTTACTGTCTGGTGGGGAAGGCGGCCCATTTTGATATAGCATGGTAAATGCTGTGATAAATGGATGGCCAGGAACCATGCTAGGCAGTAAAATGAGGAAGAATAAAACTGACAATAAAGTATACTAGAATGCTCGGGTCAAGTAGTATTTTAGAAACGAGTAGACTTAACGGTCTGAAGAAAAACAAGCCAGAGCCAAGAAAGAGCACCAATCTAGAGACAGTTAAAAAACACAAAGCCAGAGAGGTCGGCTGAACGCCAGTGACTGTTACAGCAGCACAGAAAGGAAACATCAGGCTATTTGCAAAATTGGATCACAGAAGCAAAAATATGGTTTGCAAGGAAATCAACTGGCTTTAGAGTGACTCCCTCCCAAAAAGGGCCAAGCAGGTGCCCATCTTGGGTACTCCTGGGAAGAAGAGGGTGAAGGAGCAAGCCCAACGGCATAGATGCAGGGAAGGAGGTAGCTTGGGAGAATCTCACATTAAGTCCTGGGCCAGCATTGTGGCGCAGAGAGTTAAGCTGCTGCTTCCAATATCGGCATTGCATAAGGGAGTCCTCACTGGTGTTCCAGGTGCTCTGCTTCCAATCTGCCTTCCTATCAACGTGCCTGAGAAGGCAGCAGAAAAAGGTTGAAGTACTGGGTCCTCAGCCACCACTCAGGGAGACCTGGAAGGAGTTCCTGGCTCCTGCACTAGCCTGGCCCAGCCCTAGCTACTGCAGCCATTTGAAGAGTGAACCAATGGGTGGAAGCTCTCTCACACATTCTTTGTCTAACCTTCTCTTTCTTACCCTGCCTTTAAAACCTTTAAAAATTAAGAGTCTGGTTAGATGTAGACCCAGGCACACACATGGAGATGGGATCTGTCCAAACGTGAAAAAAGCCTCCGGAGCTGGGCCAGGTTGCAGGAGTCTGTGTATGCGCACGGGAAGGCACATGTGTGTGTTAGATCTCAGTATGAGGCAGGACACTAACAGGCTGGAAGGCAGAGAGCCCCGCTGACCCTACTCCAGGCCCACTGGTCTAACTGCTGTCTTTCAACACAACAAGCATGCCCCTGCCTTGCAAACTTTGCACTGACTGTCCCTAGGGTGGTCAACTTTCCTTCCTTCCCTCCTCCCCTAATCTTTCAAGACCCATTTTGCCAAATCTCTCAGCTCCTTTAAGTCAAGAAATTTGCATTAGCCAGTCTTTTAAAAGCTATACACCCCTTCCACCACAACCATCCCAATCTCCCTTTTTCTCGTTTATCCTGTACTTACTACATTCTAGTATTTCATGAACTGCACTCATTTATGATGGTTAGTAGTTATTTTCTGTCTCCCTCAGAGAATGCAGGCACCAGGAAGGAAGCAGATTGTAAATTCTGTTTATCAATGTATCATAGCCACCTACAACAACAGCTAGAACACAAAGTAGGTGCTCAATAAATATTGACTGAATTGAATGATCTCTGTAATTGGTGACTGCAAGAAGAAAAGGCTTCAAGTCACATGACAGGAAAATATTCTAAATCAAAATGCCGTTTTTTTTTTTTTTTAACATAACTTCATCCTCAATTCTTCCACAAGAGGAGCTGGACATGTAACCACGACAAAGGGTTTGCATAGAGAATGAAACAAATTTTGAAATGAAAATAGGAAAGGAGCTCTTGGAAAGGGCCAATGCATTGCCTTTAAATGGAAAAAAAAGGTGGGGGAGCATAGGTAAAAGCAACTTTGCAAAGACAGTTCCCTTACAGGTGCAAAGAGCCCAGAGGTTAAGGACAGGAGAGCTGGCTAGATAGGGTAGGTGCCCTGTTGTTATCTGGGCTTCTGCCTGGAGCATTTCTGGGCAATTTACAGCCCAAATCAATAAACAACTTACATTCTGCTCCAAAGGAATGACTAAAATGAATGTGCAGCATCCCAGGGAAACAAATCAGCGCTGGGAGCTACAAAGGGCTTTGGATCCCAGCTTTGACTCACTTCAGTGAACCCAGTGCCCCAGGTTACTTGCTAACCATGTGATGATCTCAATAATGATGGCTTTGTGGGGAGGGTGTGGGCTCAGCCCTCTCCTGGGTCCCCCTATAGAGAGTTCTCAATCTGCCCTATTCTGTGGAGATAAGAGGCACCTGTCTTAGCACTATCTGCAGGCCCTCTTTGCTGGGGTGTAGAGAACTTGTCCCAAAGGCAGGGTTTAGGGTCAAGGTTTCCAAACCGACAGCACCCCAAGGCTCTGTCTGGGAGGACAGCAGTTCACCAATAACCTGGAAAGAGGAAAGGCACTGAGGCTGCCACCTGTGATGGTGCAATGCACAAAGCCACAGGTCCAGGGGGTGCCTGGGACCTGCAAGGAAATTTGCCTGAAAGTCACAGTCCTTTGCATGGGTTGGCTAATTCCGGGGAAGAACTCCACTTTGCAGTTTTCATCATGGGAAGCTGCCTTTTAAAAATCTGCAAAGAGACCCCCAAGACACTAGTAATAGCCACTATCTGATCACCCTTCAGGGGCTTGCTTAGTAGGGTCAGGAGTGCTTGGTCAAGATAAGTAGTAACTTGGGGAGAAATTACTTCCATGACCTTCTCAAGCATCTGGATCTATAGAGCAGACTATGCAGCATTCCCGATTTCCTTTTGGAATCTGAATGTGACCTACACATTTGATTTCCCAAATTCATATTCAAATATATTCCTTACTCCTTACTTCATTTCACTCACCCAGTTGTTCACAGAGTTACTAGGAAGCACCGATCTGCCCCAGGCAACCCCCAAGCTTACCACAGTGGCTGGCACAGAGTCTCCCGCTTTCATCTCACCCTGGCCCCTGCATGTTTACTGAGCATTTGGATGGACGAATGATGAGACCATCTTCTAACTCAGATGTATAGGGTTGTGCAGATGATCTTGAACTTGACCTTGACAATGGAGAGCTATTCTCAAAGACTCTGTGGACTCTAAACAGAGCTCCAGAGAGAGTGTTTTTCTAAAGCAAATGCATGCTTGGCTTGGGAACTGAAAACAGCAGTTAGTCTGCTTAGAGTACAAAAGTCTGCTTCCTAAGCTCCACAGTTCCTGCTTAACTATCAGGAGTAAGACTTTAAAGGGTCACCCCAGAGCCCCACATTCAGGAGAGTTCTGCTTAAATGGTCATGAAAGTTGGCCATCGTTATTGATAGGGGACAGTAATACATTGGGCTTTTGTCATAGCTGAACACCGATTCTCCACTGTCTCTCAAAAAGTGTGTTCATGGGCACACAAGCACACACATACACACACAAACATGAATGCAAATAGTCTCCCAGCTGAGCCGTGTCCACACTCTTGACCCACAAACTATGAGCTATTTAAAGAAAACGGCTACTGTTGAACATCAGTCAATCTGCCTGGCGTACTCAGAATCCTCACAGCAGCCTGTAAATGTCTGTCTGGTCTTGCCCCGTCTTCTCCAATCTGCTCTTTGCTCTTCCCATGGCCCACCCTACTCTAGCCACACTGGCCTCTCTGCTCATTCTTGAACACATGAAACAGGTTTCTCCCAGCCCAGGGTATCTGCATCAGCTCTCCTCTGTGAGGATGTGCCTCGTCCCTAGATGTCAACATCCCACCATCCTGGCTTCATGTGAGCCTTTACCTAAATATGAGTCAGAGAGGTCTTCTTTTTTTTATTTGACAGGTAGAGTTATAGAGAGGGGGAGGGGGAGGGGAGGGGGAGAGAAAGGTTCCCCCTCCGTTGGTTCACTCCCCAAATGGCTGCTGCGGCCAGCGCTGATCTGAAGCCAGCAGCCAAGTGCCTCCTCCCAGTCTCCCATGCGGGTGCAGGGCCCAAGCACTTGGGCCATCCTGCACTGCCCTCCTGGGCCACAGCAGAGAGCTGGACTGGAAGAGGTGCAACCGGGACTAGAACCCAGTGCCCATATGGGATGTTGGCACCACAGGCAGAGGATTAACCAAGTGAGAGAGGTTTTCTCTAATGCCTCATCTCAAACAGCGAGTCTTTCCATCCACCCCAGCTGGGAACAACCCCTCCCATAGCACATTCACAATCTGAACACATACATAAATATGTGTTGTCTATGGTCAGGGCCACAGCTCTTAGTCACACACAGAAATGCACACATCACAGTATCACTTCCCCAAGAACAGGAGCTTCTACTGATGCTATCACTGCATGTTCCCAGGAACTACAATGGTGCCCTTGGGTACAGTAATGACGAATACCTATTTGTAAATGAATGAGTCAGTCAATACTTGTATGTGTTTTTATAGAGAAATCTTTTGACGCATACCTGATTATTCTTCAAAATAACTTCCTATAAGTTAAACCGTTGAGCTGTAGGAATCGTATTTCATAATCTTTTAGAAGACACTAAACAAAATTCCTACAGACAGGCTTGTACTGGTTTCTGATCCCATTAGAAACGTGTAAGACTGTTAACTCCCTTGCATTATCACCAATATTATGATAAAATCACATTTGAATGCAAATAGTCATCAAATATATTTTGTGGGCATCGTAAAAAAATGAGATTCATTGCTTGAATTGCTCTTCTCCGGTTCTTTGTGATCTGGGCTTCTTTTCATGCTATTGACCACAGCAGAAGGGAAGTTCCTTGGGAACAGGAACATACTTGTGCTCAGTGCTGTACCTCTGCTTCCCAGGAGGAGCCCAGTATACAACAGGTACGCGACAAAAACCTGTGGAAGAATTCACAGGGATGTCCTCTGTTTTACTTGGAAGACTATTGACTCATATTTCCATTGCGAACTCTTTTTTCTTGAACTAACTCTACATATATGGAATAGTCACTTTTTCCTGTCATCTACATTGAATTTTTAATGTGCTGTGTTCTACTTTGTGTACATTATTATTATTTTTTGACAGGCAAAGTGGACAGTGAGAGAGAGACAGAGAGAAAGGTCTTCCTTCTGTTGGTTCACCCCCCAATGGCTGCCACGGCTGGCACGCTGTGCTGATCCGATGGCAGGAGCCAGGTGCTTATCCTGGTCTCCCATGGAGTGCAGGACCCAAGCACTTGGGCCATCCTCCACTACACTCCCGGGCCACAGCAGAGAGCTGGACTGGAAGAGGGGCAACCGGGACAGAATCTGGCGCCCCGACCAGGACTAGAACCCGGGGTGCCAGCGCCGCAAGGTGGAGGATTAGCCTAGTGAGCCGCTGCGCCGGCCTGTGTACATTATTTTTGACCTTCACAAATTTGAACTTTCATGTAGTCGCATCTGTGATTTCATTTTAGTTCCTCTATTTGATGCCATGTTTAGCCATGAAAGCTAACACTTCCTTCGCACTTAGCACACGCCCGGCACGTTCCTGAGGACTCACCATACCGTCCTCAGCTCATCTACGCAGCTATCCTGAATGGGAGACGCCATCACTACCGCATCACACACACAAAGGACCCGAGGCAGAGGGTTCTAAAATCAATTATTTCCTGCATAAACTCTTATACTTACCTATATTTTGTTCAAATTATCTTTATGATTTTAGTTTTATTATTTGTGATTATTGGTTAATAATAGTAATTATGGGGGGTAGTTTTTTGAGTGTGGTAAGGAGAAGACCTAATTATTTGTTCTTAAATAGTTGTGAAGTACTCCAACATAGTTAACTGAATCATTTATCCTTCCTCTACCAAATTAGTTATATTTTAACATATTTGTAACATTATGCATGAGTGTCTATGTATATAAACACAAACACATGCACACACAGAAGCGCACACATGTTAGTGTTTGAAGTATTTTTATTTAGTTCAATTGCATTGTCAATCTTCATAGTTATTTAATATTTTTGCAGTATTGCAGTCAGGCAAACTTATAAAATAGAAATATAAAGAAGAAACATAAAAGGATTACCAGTGATTCCCTACAAATCCTGATTAAATACACATTCAATGTTATTCTCATGAAATATGTATCTGTCAAATACAAACATAAGCGCTCCTAAATTGCATTACAAATGCACGTCGCTTCCTGGAAACGGTTTGGCAGCCCAAGGAACGCGCACAGGCCTCTGCTACCCCACAGGGAGTGCCTATGAGGTACAGATGCTTAACTGCATCACTTGTCCCAGTCTGAATTCTCCTGTAAAACCCACTGACTGGTTCAAACCACTGGGCGGGCTGCTTACGGCTACCTTCACAAAGCACCTTTCTACCCCTGCTACAGGGAAGACCCTGCATGGAAACCTAACTCCAGGGTGGGTCTCCTCCACCTGAGCCTGCCTTTACTACCCCCTACCATGCCAGAGGAGGGCCGGAGAAGCGGGTACAGAAACGCAGAGCCGGGGACAAGCACTGGTTTCTGGAGCTACTAAAAACTAAGCCGATCCCTGGACCGAACTCACCTGCTACCCCACAACCTCAATGTAATAATAACATAATAATTTATTAGAATTTCCCATATCCCTTGATATTCATGTTTATATTTCTGTTTCCATATCTGCTCCAACAAGAGAGCCCACACTTCATCCCCTTCTCATCTTGCTTTTCTCTTATTGATGGTGTATTTGAAAATGGCTCCTCAGTCATTTTGAGAGCTGCATAGAAAGTCACTGATGGGTGATCTATTTAACCTGTGTCAGAGGTGACCACTCGGGTCCCACGGCCAGGCATTTGGACTGGTCTAATAAAAAGTACCTTCCACGCTCACCACAGGGTGCCACCCAACTCCACTCAGTTCACAGAGGGAGAGGCACAAGAATTCTGGGCTTCCCAAATGCGGCCTGGCCTGTGACCCAGCAGCACCAGCTGCGCCCCTGGCAGCTCTGCCTTCCCCTCCTAGGGGAGCCCCAGGGAGTTCTATCCTCCACCTCCTTGCCCTCAGCCACAGGCAGCATGGCTGTCAGAATCTGGTTTCTCAGATCCTGGCCTGCTCCAGGCTGGATGGGCAGAGGAGTCTGAGCTGCTTGTCCCCAACAGGCTTCAGAGAAGTCTCTACTCCTGCTGGAACGTGAGCCCCCCGACACTCATCTGCACTACTGTGTTCATGCCACAAGCCAGAGAAAGACCCACGTCCCGATCTCTGTGGAGCCTCCGGATGCCAGGGTCCGGCCCGACAGCTGCCCCTAACTATGTGAGCTTTGTGAACAAGTTGGCCTATCCTTCAGACATAAAATGCCTCAAAACAGGGCTCTGACCTCTGCCTTTCATCAAACCATGACCTGGCCAAGAATGAGCTCTGACCCAGTCACAGACTCAACTCTGACCCTTGGAGCCTGGGCCCTGACCACGGCCATAGCCGCATTCAGGAAGGAGGCTCACCCTGAGTCATGACCCAGGTCACAGACGCAGCTCTAACTCTGGACTCATCCTGAGCCCTGATCCTGGATGGACCTAGCTTTGGCCCTCACTGTAGTGGTGACTGAGACCAGCCAGCCCTCTTCCAATGTGGTCGCACAAGAGGCTTGGCACAGCCTGCAGATGGCCTCAACACAAGACAGCCTCATGTCCCACGGTCTGTGAAATCCAGCATCTTACCATGAGGGAAAGGAATCTGTCCTACAGATCTGAGTTCAAATTCTGCCTCTGCCCAGCTGGGCAATGTTGGGCAAATTAGCTCTTTGATTCAGAGAACTCCATCTGTAAAATGGATAAAAAAAAATCTACTAGCAAGATGGTCCTAAGGATTGAATTCTATGGATCACATAAAACACCCAGCTCATGATAGCTACTCAGTAAGATTCAATCCCTTCCCCCAGGCATCATTTCAGCTACAGCCAAATTGATGGCAGCACCAATCCCTCCAGAGCTGCACTTCTCAGCATGAGGACCACCACACACGTGGCTACTGAGCCAGTGAACTGGGGCTACACGTTAAGATGTGCTGCGGGGGACACACCGTATTTCAAAGACTTAGTACAAACAAGAGAGTAGGGGCAGGCATTGGCCTAGCACTTCAGATGCTTCCTGCATCCAGTACTGGCGTGTCTTGTTGGAGTCCCGGTTCTGCTCCTGACTCCAGCTTCCTGCTAGTGCACATCCTGGGAGGTAGCAGGTCATGGATCAAGTACTTGACATCTCAACACCAATGCGGGAGACTCAGGTTGAGTTCTTGGTGCCTGGATTCAGGCTGATCCAATCTCAACGGTTATGGACATTTGTGGAGTGAACCAATGGATGGGAGAGGTCTCTCATTTCTCTCTCTGCCTCTCAAATTTTTTAAAAAAATTTAAAATGGGGCCGGTGCTGTGGCAGAGTAGGCTAAGCCTCCACCTCTGGGACTGGCATCCCATAGAGGTGCCGGTTTGAGACCTCACTGTTCCACTTCTGATCCAGCTCTCTGCTAATGGCCTGGGAAAGCAGCAGAGGATGGCCCAAGTGCTTGGGCCCCTTCACTTACATGGGAGACCCAAAAGAAGCCCCTGTCTCCTGCTTTGGATTGGTTCCACTCTGGCTATTGTGGCCATTTGGGGAGTGAACCAGTGGATGGAAGACCTCTCTCTGTTTCAAATATATAAATCTGAAACTTTTAAAATGTATCATTAATGATTTTCATGTGTTTTCATATTGAAATAATACTTTGGATATACGAAGTATATTCCTAAAATTAATTTTACCTGTTTCCTTTTTTCATTTAATGTGGACACTAGAAAATTGTCAATCACACATGTGGTTTGCAGGGTTCCAGGTCTGGAGAGAGCAGCTTATGACTAAAATGACAATCAAAACAGCAATAACAACCACGATGAGAATAACAGCCAGTGCTTATTCAGTGCCCAGCACCACAGTAACCTCTGAGGTAGGCCCTGTTGTCCCATTGCTCAGATGGGAAAACTGAGACATCAGAGATGGAGTAGCACTGTCCACGCTGCAGAGCTCAGCAGCAGGGGAAGTAGAGTTTGTGCTGACAACATCTAGATCCAGAACCTACATTCTATAGTAACTGTCACATTTGTTAATATGTGTCATATCAGGGCCCTTCCTACATGTAGGTCACTTCATAGGGCAGAAATAGGAACTGGACAGTTAAATGCTGCCCTTGAAATCCAGGCACGAGCGACACCTTCCCTCCCCAGCTACCAGGAAGCTCCCGGCCCATCGTACTGGCCAACACCTGGTGGTGCCCTCGTGGGAGACAGGCGCATTCTCCCATCTTGCCTTTTGTGTTTCTCATCTATTGCCCAAGTTATCTCCTTCTGGCAGAATCAAACAGGACAGCTGCCTCAAAGCCTCTCAGCTTTTTCCATTAGCGAGATGCACCTTTGAGAACAAAAACAATAAACTCAATTGTTCACGAAAGCAAGTTCTGTTCTCAATTCGGGTGCCAGTCATAAACACGGCCCCTTCTATTTGAGCAGAAACTTCATATTTCAGCAGAACTACTTAATATGTCATTTCTCCTGCATCCATCTTCTTCAAAGCACTCTTCAGAAAGGAAAGAAGGAAAAACCAACTCATCACCAAGCACTTTGAACGGGAGAGAGGAACTTTATGATCAGGAAACCCCAAGGCTTTACTGCACAGCTGTACATGTACCCTCTGCAGCTCTACCATCCACTCCCGAGATGGGAAAACTTCCCCTAGAGCCAGCAACTTGGCTTCCCATCCGAATGGGAGCAGACGGTAGGAGTCACGCTCACCCCCCAACCCTGATCTGCTTATCTTCCAGCAGAGGTCCTGGCTCAAGTCTAAGGCTGCAATGTGACCAGCTCAGCAGTCTTGCACTGTGCATCCCCAAATACTTGGGAAGTAAGAACTGAGCTCCGTGGGAGACTGCATTTTCCCAAGATGGCCACAGTCACACTGTTTAGTCCACACGTTCTTACTAGGTGACCTGGTCACTCTTCAAGAGGCAGAGTACTTGCCGCCTCCTCTTGAACCTAACGGACCTCTATAGATGCGTCAACCAACGGGGCATGCCACACACGCGTCTGTGTGACTCCTGCAACTAAGACCCCAGAAGTGGCACGACTTCTGCTGGCCTCTTCCACTCTTGGAGGCCGGTCACCACT
Source organism: Sylvilagus floridanus (assembly GCA_949820135.1). NCBI lineage: Eukaryota > Metazoa > Chordata > Mammalia > Lagomorpha > Leporidae > Sylvilagus > Sylvilagus floridanus. The sequence continues at coordinate 114,154,356 of OX463231.1, forward strand.
CTGGGGATGCCCAAGCCACACAGAGGGGCCAGGACCAGGGGTTCCAGCCGACAACCCCACCTAAGGCTCCAGACGGCAGCCTACACAGCACGCACCACCAGATCTGCAGGTGAGGAAGATTTAGACATGATTCCCGCTCCAGCCACTGTCTGATGCAACCTCCCGAGAGGCCCCAAATGTGAAGTCACCTAAGCTGAGTCCAGTCACAACTCACTGAAACAATGACGAACAACAATGAAGTGCTTTTGTCCGATGCCATTCGGTGTCAGGTGGTTTATGATGTGGCAAGCACCTACGATGTAACAAGCATTGCTGCTAAGACACGACAGTGACACAGGCTTTGTCCCTGCCCTTAAGGAGCTCATAGCTCAGAGAGCAAAGCAGCCGATCACGCGCAGGTAATGCAGGGCACACTGGTACCCGGGGACCAAGCCAGGCGTGAAGGAGCAGAAGCAGCCCAGGATGGCTAAGGAGGCGCCATGGAGGAGAGGATTTCTAATTCAATCTTTAAATGACCCTACCAGTTAGGTGAAGGAGCAGCATTCTCATTTCATTCTAAAAATTTGTTTAGGGGAAAACATAATAACAGGAATAAGTAGAAAGAATTATGGGAAATTTGTCTTACTTATAAAATATATTAAATGTCAATAATTAGGCCGGCGCCATGGCTCACTAGTCTAATCCTCTGCCTGAGGCACTGGCACCCTGGGTTCTAGTCCCAGTTGGGGTGCCAGATTCTGTCCCGGTTGCTCCTCTTCTAGTCTAGCCCTCTGCTGTGGCCCGGAAGTGCAGTGGAGGATGGCCCAGGTCCTTGGGCCCTGCACCTGCATGGGAGACCAGGAGGAAGTACCTGCCTCCTGGCTTCTGATGGGCACAGCGCGCCGGCTGCAATGCACCGGCCATAGTGGCCACTTGGGGGGTGAACCAATGGAAAAACGAAAACTTTTCTGTCTCTCTCTCTCTCATTGGGTAACTCTGCCTATCCCCCCCCCAAAAAAAAAAAGCTGATAATTAAAACCTCAGTGATGATGAATATATCGACAGACTGACAGTGGACCATTGCAAAGTCCAGAAATAAACCCAAATGCCCTGGAGACTTAGCATATATATTAAAAATCCCAAAAGAGACTTTTCTAGAAATGTATTGTTATGCATGTTGTACACCAACATAACCTGCAGGTTAAAAAAATCACCTTACATACAAAATTTAATTCACTGAATTCACTGAAATTCTAGAATAAAGAAATGTATAAAAGAAGATTAATTCATCTGTAACCATGAAGGTATCTAAATTTTTTTTTTAACTTAAAATCAAGAAACATTAAAGATTGATAAATAGACCTACATTATGTAACGCCAGAATAAAGAGAAAAAGGCTACAAGAAGATAGGGAGCACACAGAGCGAGCTGAGTCCATAAACAAAGACCTCTATCAAGGTTGAAGATGGATACAGTGTCAGCCTGAAAAACCACAGCTTCTCCTTAGCAATCGCAAGTTTTCTGCATTTATCACAAGGCTTGGAACAAAGCAGATGCTTAATAAGATAAACGGAATGTAATAGTTTCAGAAGTCTGAATTACAGCAAAAGTTCTGGTTATGCGAGCTGTGTCATGAACAAACAGGTCTTTGTGCACACATAATATCCCTCCAGCTGGGAGAAGCTGAGCAGTCCCCATTTCTCTCCCAGGACACTAAACAAAGGCCACAGCACACGGGAGCCACATTCATGAGGACCGGCAGTCGTCACAGCACCAGGTACCTCCCTCCTGGGAGGATCGCGTCACTGCTTCCAGGTAAAGTGTAGACACTACAGTCACCGAAACTGCTAGGCAAAGCCACCCACGCAGCATTGAAGGAGCCCAAGAATGGTAGAAACGGTTAAAATGCGGCTTTGTTCTCTGGATTTCATCTTGCTCCACTTACCCCAAGCTCACATTCCAAAAGTCAGAACCTACATCTAGCTAAACTTCAACTTTCTCATTAGTAAAACGGGAGCCATGACAGTCACTTCTGAGTCATTGGTCATTTAAATGAGAGTAACAGTCACCATGACTATATCATGGTTACTCTGTAGTGATCCCATCCTGACAAACACACAGGCCTGGCCCCATCTGAACTTACATCTCTCTGTCCGGAGGAGAGGCCACTGCTCCCTGTGACCCACAGGGGAATGGAACATGCTCCCAAAGATGCAAAGAACAAAATGACAGTGCCCAGGGCACACTGGTTGGTGCACACTGAGCTGCTACCCAGCATCATGGGTCACAGGCCATGCTCTCATGACTTCTGGAAGAGGGACAAGGAGCTGTTAAAGCTGGGATTTGTATTCCTCACTCCTCCCTCAATCCAGCAGAGCTGAGGAGGCATTAAAAGAATCCAGCATTTTCAGAACAAGGTCAAGAGAGAGAGATGTGGCAATGGGTCAGGTTCAGAAGGCTACCCGCTATGAAGGTGCCAACTGCCCAGCGTTTCCTCTGCACAGATCTTCCGAAGCTGGAGCTTAGGGTGCCTTTCGGCCAGCTCTGCTTCTTGGTTTCTATCACAGGCCTCTGAGGACTCCACCCAATCATGCTCAGCTCCTTCCTCTTTAAGTAAAAAATTGAAAATGCAGATTTTCCATTTAGCTGCCAGGAGGGCAAGCTTTCGGGAGTGTTCTGCATCGTCAGAGCCAAAGGGCAGTACATTCATGGGGAAGCAGAGGCGAAAGGAGTCCTAGCATCTAGTTCGTGAACCTTTGCCTGACTCGGGTCTCACCAGCACAGCTGTGATCACAGAATACCCTCATCAGTGAGGGGCAAAGTCCTCCAAAGCTCCTTACTCGGCTGCTATTGGATGTCACAATCCTCTGTACCCCTTCATCTGGTGGTCACCCAGCCTGACTTAGAACTCTACTTTGGAAAGATCAGGAAGGGTGCTATGTTCATTGAGCAGACAGCAGCTCCTGTGTCACCCTCTCCCCCCAAGAAGCCTTCTCTCTCCATTTCCCAGCTTTTCCCTAACGCATTTTGCTATTTTGTTTTCTCTACGGTTGTGTTGGGTGCTCGGCCAAGCAGTGATGTCACCTAGCTTACTTATGGCATTTAGGCAGAGATAGAGAGCCTGTTTATCTAATCTTTTCAAACCAGATTTGGTGGACTGCACAGAGTCTTGATATTTCCCATTTACTGACAACCTTGAAGGCTCACATTTGTTGCCTGGACTCCCATTAAGATAAGAATGACCACAGAGATAATGACAACCATGAAGATAAGGACTCCACTACTCATAGCTCCGGGCTGTTTGCAGGAAGAACCAGGGAACCTGCTCTACAGTGCAAGGGTAAACCGGGAGCTGCCCCTTTTCCAGAAGATGACACAGGGAAGACATGTATTTAGCTTTATGAAGCTGTCTTCACCTCACCAACCAGCAGTCTCTGGCTGGGGAGAAGCTGAGACTAGAGGGAGGGACTTAGGAATCACCTGTAGAGTTGGCTGGTTGAGGCCCTGGGCGAGAAGGAAATTGCCACACCAGGGAGGATGGAAGGCGGGGAGAGGTTCCCCAGAACAACCCAGCACAGAAGCAGTGCAAACAGCCCAAGCACTGGTATCAGGGGCCCCATGGTGGGAAAGGAAGTACAAGGCTTGCAGAACCCCGGAGGGACTAAGAATGGTGAGGACGGGAAGCCTCTGTGGGGAGAGCCACCTGGAGAGGCTGTCCTCATGCAAATCCCATTTACTGCTGTCGCTGTCTATGCAGATCCCATCCCACTGAGACACAAGAACATCACTTTCTGTAAAACTGGCTCATGGGAACAGCACAGGCATTTGGGATCCTTGATGAGTGACAACTTAGGGCCAATATTTATCCTTTGTAATGTTTGTACTTCCTATCTCCCTTGGGACAGTAAAGAATGCTGCTGATATCAACACCAAAAGAGATATAAAATGAAACCTTGTTCCATGGAGTTAATCCTTAAAAATAAATTAACACCTGCATTCTGTAGACATACACACCTGCTCGTACATAAAGAGAAGTCAGATGATGCTACAGAGATCTAGAGGGTTTTGAATGCTGACTTCCTTTTTCAGTCTGGCCTTTTCTCTGAAAGAACCCAATAGGCTGTTTTGAGGCTCACATGTAGGACGTCCAACTCAAGTAAAGGCACATCAAGTATCCATCCACTCCCCAGATCTCAGAACCCAGCCTCCTTGGTCCTCCTGCAGCAGGGTTTGTCTGGCAGACAATCGAGCAGAGTGAGCGGATCACTGGATCAGAGCTGCCGTCAGCTCTCCCCTCTGTGAGCACAGACATGATGTGGGCACCTCGCCGACAGGAGTGACTGTCTACAAACATGGGCCACGGGGTTCAGGAGGCGAGATCCTGCTGCACTTCACAAAAGGCTCTGCTTTCTAGGATCTCTTCTTAGCTTTAGGTCGAGCAGTATTGCTTGTGGCCAAAAATCTGTGGTTGAGTTTCAAGGTTCATTCTGCCTGGTGTTGAGTCCTCATTCCAGTCCTCAGCATGAGGGACCCCGAAGAGACCCCAAGGAAAAGGTGAGTAATTTGGGGAGTTCAGCTATCTACAGAACCTGGTATAGTGCCCAAGAGATACCACATATGTCTCTATGTCACATCAGCCCTCTTATTCCTACTAAGCCGGGGTTTTTCAACCTTCAGCAAGTTGTGATGATTAAAATTGTCTCCAAGGGTACACAGCAGCAAATGGCCCCTAGTTGGGAACCACTGCACTAAGTTAAGCAAGTAACCAAAGAGGAAGGGTTTGAGAACCTGTACCTGAGCTCCACAGTGCTAGGGGGGTGGTTTCAGGACTTCAGTTTGCTGGTCTGGCGTGTCTTCTCATCTCCCCCCAAGGGACAGATCCCAGGTATGCTTTGATTCCCTATCTGAAAGATTTTCAGTATTGCCATTAAACCATGGGCAGCTTCTTCCCTTCAGGTGGCTTGGGGAACTGTCCAGAGTCTAGGAACATAGCTGGCTGCCTTTCCTCCTCTTGCCAGAGTTTTTAAAGAGGTGTCTAACATCTCTCTGGAGTTTGCTCACTGCAAGGAAGAAAACTTCTCCTCCCAGGCTGCCCCCTCCCCTGCCTCGAGACAAGGTTCCCCGGGTTGCTTAAAGGGAATCAACACCACACCAGCCGTGTTCAATGGGATCCTTATTTAACAAACACCCCTACCCATATGCCCATATGTTCAGTTTCAAAACCATGAGTCTGTCTCTTAATGGGAATTCAGAGAAATAACAGCCCAGAGTGGAGCCCTTATCTCTTCCGTAGGAAAGGAAGAAGAGCCTCCAGGAATGATGACTCACCCACCCAGCCCCACACTGGAATAAAGGTGGGGCTGATCACAGGAGCTGTGTGCTGCTCTCAAGGGATCTACAAGCCCCAGAACTTCTGGTGGGATAGATCCACTCGCGACAAGACTGCTCAGGGAACTGGGTACTTGCTGATCTAGGCAGGAATGTACACTGCTAAACTCAGCTTTAATTTTTTAAAATGCATTTATTAGAAAGGCAGAGAGAGGAGGAGGAGGAGTGAGGAGGAAGAGGAGATGATCTCCCATCCACTGGTTCACTCTTCCAAACGCCTGCAGCAGTTGGGGCTGTACCAGGCCAAAAATCAGGAGCCGAAAACTCAAGGCAGCTCTTCCACATGGACAGCAGGGACTCAAGTACTTGAACCATCCTCTGCACCCTACCAGGGTGTACATTAGTAGGAATTTGGAATCAGCAGCACAGGCAAGATTGGAACCCAGTCATTTGATAGGGTACATTGCTGTCCCAAGCGGCATTTTTAAAAAGATTTATTTATTTACTTTCAAGGAGTTACAGAGAGAGAAGAAAAGAGATCATCCATATACTGGTTCACTCCCCAGATGGCTGCAATGGTCAGGGCTGGCCCAGGCCAAACCCACAAGGCACAATCTTCTTCCAGGTCTCCCATGTGATGGCAGGGGCCCAAGCACTCGGGCCATCTTTTACCATTAGCAAGGAGCTGGATTGGAAGTGGAGCCTCTGGACGTGAACTGGCACCTGTATGGGATGCCCGTATCACAGGTGGTGGCTTCACCCAGTACACCATGAAGCCAGCCCTGTCAAGTGGCATTTAACTACTTTACCAAAGGCCTCTATTTAACTCATTTTTAAATCTCCATTTCTCATCTCAGTAGAATGATCAGAGTATGCCAAACTTCACCAGTCCTATTTCTGAGCTATCTCTGAGCTCAGAGCTCTCCTTTCCCTCTGTATACTCCCTATACAGTCCAGGTTTCACTTTCATGACCTCAAGTGAGCTAATGTCATTGTCACCTCACTGCTCTCTCTGCCTCCAGACTACCATGGAGTTTTCGGCAAAACCCAGCAGGATGAGGAAATACTCACATCCCTGCACATCAAATACCACAAGCAACATTCAAGCAAGAAACAGATTTTCAAACTCGAAAAACAAAAACTCTTGCCACATTTGTAAAAGATAAAATAGTACCTACATTTCTGCTTCTACCCTGTCTTCCACATATGCAAAAGGCACAGACAAATCAGTAAGAAAAGGTACAACTAGGTAAAGGATATGAGGAGGCAATACAACAAATATTGAATTCCAAAAGGAAATTAAATGTTTAATGCTACTCTACTTACAACTGATGGTCACAAATTAAATAAATATTTTAAAATTTATCAGATTAGGGAAGATTTAAAAGGTTAGCCACAGCCAACGTGGGCAAAAACTCATGGAAACGGCAAGACTGATGCTGCTTGGAAGCACAGTTTTCCAGCAGCTTTCCTCTCCTGTATGGCTCTCCTATGGCTACGTAACAATCTCTTTCAAATTGAATAGCTTAAATACAACACACACTCGCTATCTCACAGTTGGAGCGGGTGAGGAGTCCAGGCAGGACTTACAGGACTTGCTGCTCAGGGTCTCACAATGCTGCCATGAAGGCTGTCAGCCAGGGGCTGCGTCTCATCCACGGCAGAGCTCACTTCCTTGCAACTGTAGACTCTCTGAGGCTTCTTCAAAGTCAAAAGTGGACTCTTAGATGACTCACCTGATTAGGTCAGGTCCATTAAAAAAAATTAAAATCTCCCTTTTGATTCAAGACAACGGATGAGAGACCCTAGTCTTATCTGCAACATCCCCGTAGTTTTGCCACATAATCACACAATCAGGGGAGTGACATCCCATCACCTTTGCCATATTCTGCTACAAGCAAGTCACAGGTGCCACCCACACTGAAGGGGACAGTGTGAAACCAAGGCAAGGGCCATTAGGGATCACCTGCTCATCCTGCTAACTGCTTGTTTGGATCCAATCTAAAATGTCATTAGCTTTGACACAGCGATTTCACTTGTGGGACTTTACCCCAAGGAAACACATGGAGCAGAGCAAATCCTTGCTCGGAGATGCCTCTTCATCACCGCGCTGCTTGACATCACACACAGAGGCAACCTCAACACTGCAAATGCGAACTCAAGTCATTTATCTGTAGGAGATACTGTATAGATGTAAGATGTGTACAGGACACAAGTGATCACAAGTTATTTAAATGAAGAGAGCTGTGATGTGGGAAGTGGGAAAAGCAAGTTAAATATCGAGCCCATCTACACCCAGGTGTGTGTGTGCGTGTGTATGAACACAAAATCCTAAGCATACACACAGGGGTTAGCAGAAAGCATATCCAAGTACAGGAGTGGTAGGCAATCTTTGTTTTACATGTGGTTTTTACCATGTAAAACTTTTTAAAATAGTCATGTATTCCACTTATTACAAGAAAGCTGTTTTTTCCAAATGCTACAGTAACAGTAAAAAGAGCAGCATACAAAATCGTGCACCCCTGGGTGTTTCATGTTTTGTAAAACATAAATCTGATGAAGAAAACTTGATGAGGAACAAACGAAATTTTAATGGTGGCTAGACAGAGGTTATATTATGCGGGGGATGTCTTAGGCATCTCTTCTGGTTCTGCTCTCCGCATTTTCAATACAGCATGATTATTTTAATCCTTTTTAAAACCAATCCTTGTTTGTTTGTTTTTTTTAACCGTAGGAAAGGACCCATGGGCAGGGACTACAATAAGCCAAAGGTTCCTCTCATATCCCTGGGTTCCCAAGCAGGGCTGGCCTCTGCCACCTGAGGCCAGCATGCTGAACACAGGCTTTCTCTAGTGCTTTAACTCTATGGACCCTTTCTCACGGCTGCCTCCCCCTCAGGCTGTGAGCAAATCAATGGCAGAATCCCACTCCCTCACCTCTGTATCCCCAGTGCCCATCACAGGGCCTGCCACAGGGAGGGTATTCCATGGTGGCCAATGGTTGAACAGAGGAGATGCTAGCTAGCATTCATGAATGTTACACAGCAGAGCCGGGTACAGCCTTGGAAGAGCATGGAGCTGAAGGAGTGGGCTACAGGCAGGGAGATCAGATTACCCTGGTTCATCAGGGGCAGGGCCCTGAGGAGGGGGGGGCAGGAGCAACCACCTTGCAGGTGAAGGGAAGCAGAATGAGAAGAATCAGGGGAATGATGGAGTTGGGGATCCAGGGCAGAGGGGGCACTGAGGCCAACATCCAGCTTCTGTCTTACACAGTGGGTGGTAATATTTGCCTGAGTCAAGCAAATGCTTGTGAGAAATGAGTGACAACTTCAGTTCTGAGTACAGAAACCTGCCAGGGCCTCTGCGTCATCCCCCAGGTGTCACAGAGCTATTCTGCAAACCACAGGAACCCAGCATTTGCAGGTCTTTGGAGTAAAATTCACTTATCCCTTCTCAAGGCTGAAACACTCCCTGCCTTAGGACGCCATCCCTTCCCGCAGCCTGGAGAGAAGCGGTACAGTGGCAGGGCTGGGTTTGCATCAGACACTGCATAAGCCCTGCTGCTCTGCAACAGGAGAGATGTTCACTTGCATGTGTTCCCTCTGCCACAGGCTCCTCATCTGCCCTCCCAGGATGACGCGCGCTGTCTACACTCCCACCCTGAACACTCTTCTTACAGAATCGGCTGCACATTCCATTATTCCGTGGTGACCTCCAACAGCAGCTATGATGGGTAGAAGACTGACTTTGGGTATAAGTTACATTTGCCATCGCAGGATCTTAAAAGCCCCCAAGATATGACTGCAAGATAGCCTCCTGCCTTTTAATACCATCTCTCGCCCAGGTCAACTTCTGCCTGGCACTCAACTTGTTTGCAAAATGGTCCCTATCACCATGCACTCCCAATGCCACCTCAGAGCACCTGGTTTCCTAGAGCCACACCCCTGTCTGCTAGAGTTTGGATGTGGCTTGTCCCCCAGAGGCTCCCATGTTGGGAGGCTGGTTCCCAGATGGTGGAGATGGGAGGTGGTGTGGAGCCTTTGAGAGGTAAGGCTACTTGGGCATCCTCAGGTCATTTGGGGTTGTGTCCTGAGGTGAGATTAGGTAGTTCTCGGGGACCCCTGAGCTGACACTTGCAAGAGGGCTGTTGTAAAAACAGTAAGCCTGCCTCTCCCCAGCCTCTCTGGCTTCCTGTCCAGTGATGTGCTCTGTCCACACAGCCTTCAGCCTCCAGCCACTGTGCTCCATCTACCATGAGGCCCTCCCCAGAGCCAAGTGAATGCACCATGCCCTTGAATGTGAAGCAAAACAAAGAGACAGACACCTCTTTTCTTTATAAGGTTACCCAGCCTCAGGTATTTTGTTGAGTGCTGGAAAATGGACGAATAACCTGCCCTAGCACTGTTCTCTCAGCCCTGACTGCCCTTTCCAGCATGACCCAAGTGACCAAGCCCCTGGCAGCCTCCAGGATCCAGCTCAGCCATCACCTCTCTGTTTTTAACAGAGTGTGTTTGTGTGCCTCAGTCCCAGGTCCCTGTGAAGGCACGGCACTGCACCTGTTTGCTTATGACTCTGCAGCTCCTGCACAGCTCTGCACAGCTCTGTGCTCCCACTTACATGGCCAAGCCTTGTCTCAGTGTCTCCCATCCTCACACTGGTCACAAAGTTACATACTAGTGAGTGGAAGCTGCTGTTAACTGAATGAGCGACTCCCAAATAGAAATCCTTTTTACCTCAAACAGTGCAAAGGACCAGCCCTGAAAACAAAGGTTTGGGACAAACCTTCAGCTCATCTCTGCTCATCCCCAGCATGTAATCTGCCTTCTACCTCCAAAGATACCCCTTTAATTTTCCCAGTGTATTAACCCAAGGGCTGTACCTCCCTGCTTGCAAATTATCATCCTACATGTAACACAGGCATCCTCTACAAATTGTTGTGTAGGCCATCAAGCAGCAGCACTTGTCATGCACACCTGGGAGCGCACAAACCCTTTGTGAGACTCACAGGCCAAACCCCATTGTCCATATTTTTAAGAGATTTTTTAAATATTTATTTTACTTGAAAGAGTTACAGAGAGAGGTAGAGACAGAGAGAGGTCTTCCATTCGCTGGTTCACTTCCCAGATGGCTGCAATGGCTGAAGCTGTGTTCATCCAAAGCCAGGAGCCAGGAGCTTCCTCCAGATCTACCACATGGGTGCAGGGGCCCAAGGACTTGGGCCAGCTTCCACTCCTTTCTCAGGCCATAGCAGAAAGCTGGATTGGAAGAGGAGCAACCGGGACTAGAACCAGCGCCCATATGGGATGCCAGCGCTTCAGGCCAGGACTTTAGCCCGCTGCACCACAGTGCCAGCCCCATTTTCCATCTTTCACACATGAGAAACCCGAGGCTCAGTATATTTCTCCAGGTCACATAGAAAGTGGCAGAGATATGGGTGTGGGGTTCTAGTCCAGGTTGCTCCTCTTCCGGTTCAGCTCTCTGCTGTGGCCCAGGAGGGCAGCGGAGGATGTTTGGGCTCCTGCACCCGAATGGGAGACCAGGAAGAGGCACGTGGGTCCTGGCTTTGGATCGGTGCAGCGCCAGCCGTAGCAGCCATTTGGGGAGTGAAACAACAGAAGGAAGACCTTTCTCTCTGTCTCTCTCTATATATATGTATCTATAACTCTACTTGTCAAATAAAAAAAAATTTTTACAGATTAGAACTCAAGGCTTATTACTTTGAAGGCTGAGCTCTTTGTTACAAAGTATTTATTTATTTATTTGTTTGGCAGAGATTGAGAGGTAGAGAGGGAGGGGAAACCCCCATCCATTGGTTCATTCTCCAGATACTCACACAAGCCAGGAGCTTGGAACTCAAGCCAGGTCTTCTGCATAGAGTACATGCACCCAACTACTTGAGCCATCACTTGCCATCTTCCAAGGTCCTCATTCACAGGAAGATGGAATTGGGAGTGGAGCTGGGATTTGACCCAGGCACTTGCACGAGTGGGATGCAGGTGCCTCTACCAGGCAGCCTAGAGCTCTGTGCATGTTACCACCACTAAAGAGTCTTAATAAGATGAAATGAGCATTAATGATGCTTCCCTGAGAAAGACAGCAGCCTCCTGACTTTCACACACACCCAGCTTAGGCTTGCACACTGAGTAATAAACAGATAAAAGTCACTTCCCATCATGGTCTACACCTGCTCATCTGTAAACGAGCACACCTAGGTGAGATGGTTCCCAAGAACTTGTCTGGAATGGCTGCAGATTTCCAGCTGCCAAACCGGGGTCTATGCAGGCACAGTGCAGGCACGAAGAACACCAGCCGCACTTGTTGTGAATAAGAAGCCACAAAAAATGAATGGGGATCATTTATGAAAAGAATAATAAAAGCACACACTCCTTGATGCCTGACATAACAGAGGGCTCCGTGCCTCCTTACTGGCTCTGCTTCCTGATGCTGCTGCCAACCCAGTGTCATTCATTCCCATTTGCCTCCAGTTCTCTTTTCGTGCAGAAATGTAATTTAGTGGGTGGCTTTCCCCACAACTCCATGTCACTAACACATCCGTCTCCTTCTCTGCTCCTAAAGTTTATGTTCCTTTACGCACAATAGGCCATGCATTGCCACTTGCCTTCAAAGTCACTGCAACAGAGAAACTCCTTCTGAAGGCTCCTGCAAGGAAAAGGGACCAGGAGTTTCCACGGAGACCTATCTGGAGCCAGATTTTTTTTTTTTTTTGACAGGCAGAGTGGACAACGAGAGAGACAGAGAGAAAGGTCTTCCTTTGCCGTTGGTTCACCCTCCAATGGCCGCCATGGCTGGTGCACTGCAGCAGGCACACCGCGCTGATCCAAAGCCAGGAGCCAGTTGCCTCTCCTGGTCTCTCATGGGGTGCAGGGCCCAAGCACTTGGGCCATCCTCCACTGCACTCCCGGGCCACAGCAGAGGGTTGGCCTGGAAGAGGGGCAACCGGGACAGAATCCGGCGCCCCGACCGGGACTAGAACCCAGTGTGCCGGCGCTGCAAGGCGGAGGATTAGCCTATTGAGCTGCAGCGCAGGCCACCAGATTGTTAAGGTGAGCCATAGAGTGCTGATGATAACACCAGGGTGGTCAATACTTATTATAGACACACAATGACAAGCAGCCTTCCATACATTCTTTCGTGCAATACTCATGGTAGATGCCAGCATTGTGGTGCAACAGATGAAGCCTGCTTCCTGTGACAGGCATCTCGTGTTAGAGTGCAGATTTGAGTCCCAGATCTTCTGCTTCCAATCCAATTTCCTGCTAATGCTCCTGGGAAGGCAGCATAAGATGGCTCAAGCATTAGGGCCCTTGCCATGTGGGAGACCTGCATGGAGTTCCTGGTGTCTGGCTTTGGTCTGGCCCAGCCCTGGCTGTTGTGCCCATTTGGGGAGTGAAACAGCAGATGGGGATCTGTCTGTGTATCTGTCTCTCTCCCATGCATATTTAGGATGCCAGTATCACAGGCAGCAGCTCAACCCTCCTTACTGCTGATCTCAAAAGTCAGATTTCACAGTACCTTGGCAAACACTTAAGATATGCTCTGGATCGGGAAGGTTTCAGGGCAGAGGTGGGGGACAGAGCATGCCTTCCCTTCTCATTCATTCATTAATCCAACATTCTTTCTTGCTGTTAAAATGAAAATAAATAACTTATCTGAAAGACAAAGGGACAAACAGAAAACTTCCATCCTCTGGTCTACTGCCCAAACGCCTGCAGCAGTCAGGGATGAGCCAGGCCAAAGCCAGAGCCCAGGACTCCGTCTGAGTCTCCCATGTGGATGGCAGGGACCTAAGTGCTTGTATCATCGCCTGCAAGAAGCTGCAAACAGGACTGATACCAGCACTCTGATACAGGATGTGGATTCTCAAGTGGTGTCTCAACTGCTACACCTAATGACCACCTCCAACAAGTCCTTATTGTGCACCAAGCATGTGCACTGCTTGGGATACTAAGGCAGTTCTGAGAGCTCACTATCCAATGAAGGGTGAGCAGAATGTGAGAAAACAAATGTGCAACTGACACACACAAATCCAGGGAGAGATCAACGCAACCCAGAAAATAAACAGCATACAGGAAAGCAATAGTAATGGGTGGGGGGAAGGGAGCCGCTTTTGTCCTGTCAGAGAGATATTTGATCTGAGGCAAGAAGGAAAGCACCAGTCAGCTAAGTGAAGAGCTATGGTGCAGGGCATGTAGGGAGGAGCATTCCACAGAAAGCAACAGAGGTGTACGAGCCCCTGCATGGGGGGCACCGTACAGCACAGAGTGCCTGGTGTGCTTCCAACTCCAGCTTCCTGCAGTTCATATTTTGGGAGAGACAGCAGCTCTGGGGTACTCAAGTACTCGGGTCCCTGCCACCCACATGGGAGACCTGGATGGACATCTGGGTTCCTGACTCCGGCCTGGCCCAGCCCTGGTTGTTGAATTTCAGAGTGAAGCAGCTGATGGAAGATCCATTTCTGTGTGTGTGTGTGTGTGTGTGTGTGTGTGACCATTTTTCAAAAAGAAGACAAAGAAGGAAGAGAAGAAGAAGAGGAGGCAGCCAGCAGAAGGAAAAATAGTAGGGAAGAGGAAGATGAGGAGGAAGAGGAAGATGAAAGAGGATAAAGCAATGGAAGAACAAAAGCTAAAAGCAAACAGGCAGAACCTCTTCAGAGAGTTCTTGGGAGCAAAAACCAGGCCAGTGCAACGGAAGTGCAGTGCCCGACACGCCAAGGAGAAGGAGATGAGTTCTGAGAGGTGGATGAGGCTAGACCACGCCGGACCTGGGAGGCCACAGCAGGCGGGGATCTTGGGTGTTCTCCCACGTGCACTAGGAAGCTTTTAGGGGATTTTAAGCCGGGGAATGACATGATCTGATCTATGGGTAAGAACTGGAGAACAGAGAAAGGCGAGATGAGTAGGATAATTTAGAGGCGGAATCTGGAGGTGGCAATAAATGGTAGGCACCACTCCACAGCCGTTCAAGAATGGCCTTTCTGCTTCGTCTCCCCCGCCGTGTTTCCCAGGACACGGGGAGCAAGGAGATGTGAGCAAACAGTAAGCTTTCTCCACCCACCTCCCGGGCTCCCTCCTCCACCAGCACCCGCTCTTCTCCAGCCAGGGCTCCCCAGATTTAACAACCGCTGCAGAGCCCAGAGCACCCTCCTTTGGCTTTGCCCTGTGAGAGGCCTATTTGTAGAAATGAATCGAACAATAAGGGGTCGGTGGATGGACAGAAAAGCAGGAAAACTGGGAAACACACCTAAGTGTGTATGAGCAGCGTTAGCTTCCCAGCACCAGGGAGGCTCATCCTGCAAGGGGCACCCGGCAGATACGGAGTCCGGACGTCTGGCCAAAGCGGGATGGCCATGAGTCATTAATGTTCTAGTTACTATCTCTTCCCCAGTTCTCCTGCCTCTACACTTCCTGTTCATTTACACAGTCATCTTGTGAGAACCCACAGGTTTTACAATGTTTTGTCTTCCCCGTTCTCCTTGTTAACACACAGGGCTTATCAAACTGAGATACTCATCTGAAATATCTATGTTGGGCTGGGATGGAGGGGCCGCACAACTCCTCTGTGGACCGGGGGTTCATGGATCAGAATCCTCAGGAGCTCGTGAATACTGACATTTTAGCTCATGAAGAAAAGACAATTGACCTTATTCTAGGACAACACCTCAGCGGCAGATTTCTTTTTTTCTCCTGATAATGTTCCTTCCTACCCAGCACCAACTGGGTAGCTATGTTAGTGGAAGAGGAAGACTTAAACAGAACCGACTCGAGACAGGATGGCTCATTCTCATATTTATCTCATGCCTATATCCACCAGGGATCCCAAAGTCTTCTGGGTCCAACTACGTATCAAAGTCAGTAAATCCGGCTAAGGTTCCGAGAGCCCAATCTCGATTCCCTCCAGGACTCATCAAGTCTTCGCTGCTGCCCAAAAAGACACCAACTGGACATCAAGGTCACTAGAGGTCCATGTAGAAACAGTAAGTGTGAAACCAGAGCCATGAGCATAAGTTCACACCCCTTCTGCCTGTTCTCTTCCTCAGCTGCCCTGGTGTCACACAGCACAACACCAAGTCCATCTTCATCCTGGGCTGTCTCCTCTTGCCCGTCTACAAGGTCTCGTCTGCCTGTGCTGTCCCCTGCTCCAGCCATTTAGTTGGTGAAATGGCTTGTCTTTACCCCACAAAGATACCAAATGCTCAGAGTAACAAGGGTCCAGTGGCTATGACCATGCCTGGGGAGGAGTTCTCTCTAGAATTTAGCAGGGGCTCAAGATTGTTCAAGTAGGTAGGAAAAGGATGTAAGGGACAAGAGTTCCCCACCTTTCTTCCTCTCCCAGGAATGCTCAGTGGAGCAGGCTGCCTTTGGCCAAATCGCTCTTCCCTACCTGGGAGATTACATCATGCCCAGTGCACCACAGCCTGCAATACTGGGCCTAGGGGGAGCATTGATCGAGCCCCCCTTCCCCGACTTGAGGCTGAGAAGGTGACTCCATCTCAGGTATTGAGAAGAAAGCTAACGTTGGGGTGGGTGTGGCTGACCATGGGCAGCAGTCAGCAAGGATTTCTAACACAGACTGTGGGACTCCCAGCCAGATGGACAGCAGTCAAAGCCAAGGGAAGAAGAGCATCTCAGAGCCTTAGCTGATCAGAGCACAGCAGAGACAGCAGAACTCAGGAGGCCGAGACTGAAGCACACACAAGGCACATGGTTAGACACAGGCCCAACAAGTCCACTAAGAATCCTGTGACACCAGCGCTGGGGCAGGTGAAGATGGACCCCATGCTTGGAGTGAACCCACAGCTGACTGTGTCCCATCACTCTCTGCCCCAGGCTGGGACTGACCCTGAGGACAGAGCTTACAGTGGGGGACCCACTGCCTTTGTCTGGGGTCAGGGAAAGAGATTCAGAAGTCAGGGGACCTGGGGACACGGACTTCCCAGGCCTACTTCTGCTCATCAGCTCCTGAGTGAGAGAAGCCATGGGCCTGCAGGCCCTCCTCGCTCCCCGCTGGTGTTAATTCACTCACTTCTCGGACATCTCTGCAGCAAGGTCAAGGGCTAGATGAGTAATCAAGGCTGAGCTAACACCTCGGCCCTGGCCATCGATTCTCAACCTTGGTTTTCAGAAATGTCTCACTCTCTTCTCCAAATAGGCTTCAGACCTGGGAGCAAAGGGCTTTCCTGGTGAAGTTTGGAAATGACTGACTTAACGGTTGAGGCTTTCAGAAACCTGCATCAAGACAGACATGAGCAAAGACTGACCTCCTGACACGAGATACGCCCACCAGGATGCTGCCCTGGGGAGGTGAGGGGACTCCAGGGAGTGGGTCTCCCTCCTGCCTATGGAAGCATGAAGTCTCCAGACTCACCGCACACACGAGAGGTTCTCAGGGTCCAGGGGACATAGGAATCAGCGCCAACATCAGGTTCTAGGCTCTAACCCAGGGTGTCTGGTTCTTCAGGATCTCCAGCAACCAAGCTCCCTGATGAGTTCTGTGGATATATGTCCTCAGACCATGGCCACTCAGAGTGTGGCAGGTGGACTGTGGGCAATAGCATCTCCAGAGAATTGAGCAGAAATGAAGAATTTCAGGCTCCATCCCACATGGACAGGACCAGAGTCAGCATTTGAGAAAAGCCCCCATGAGTCTTGTGCACATTGAAGTTGGAAAATTGCTGGCTTAGGCCACATGGCCAATGCCCTCAGCTCCTCTCTGATGCCTGATTCTTCCTAACTCCAGGACTCCATGTCCTTCCTGAGGAACCCATTGCACCACAGGAGAAGTGCGGAGTGAGCATTTGGTGCAGTGGTTAGACACTGCTTGGAGCACCCCTACCCCATATGGGAATTCCTGGGCTTGAGTTCAGGCTCCACTTAGGACTCCAGCTTCCTGCTAAAGCACACACTGGGAAGCGGCAGATGACACCTCATGTACTCTCCCTGCCTCCCATGTGGGAGACCTGGATTGAGTTCTAACTTCAGTCTGGCCCAGCCCTGGCTGTTGCAGACACCTGGGGAGTGAACCAATGGATGGAAGATCCATCCATCTCTCTCTCTCTCCCTCCCAACCCCCCAACCCCAGCAAATACATTTTTAAAAGTTTCTTAAACCACACGCAATTTCTTCTCTTGAATGTTACAGCAATTTTTCTCTTGAATGATACAGTTTCACAGGGAAATATACATACACACACACAGCTACTAGAGTTGATGCAGTGGGGCTATTCTTAGTGTGAGGACACTGGCAAAGCCAATCTGATGGCAAGAGGACAAGAAACAAACAGTATGAAGGCAGGAGCCAGTGCTGCAATACAGCAGCTCAATCCATCACTACTGCCATCAGCATCCAATATGGGAGTGCTAACTCAAGTCCCAGATGATCCACTTCCGATCCCGCTTCCTGCTGATGTACATGGAAAAGCAGCAGAGGATGGTTTAAGTGTATGGGCTTCTGCCATACATCTGGGAGACCAGGATGAAATTCCTGACTTCGACCTGGCCTAGACTTGGCTGCTGCAGCCATCTGAAGAGTGAACCAGCAGGTGGAAGACCTCTTTCTCTAACTCCCTCTATCACTCTGCATTTTCAATAAATATTTTTTAAAAAATATGAAAGCATCAGCCTTGCTGCCTATCCACACATTTTATGAAATAGACAATAATCCTTAATTCAGTCAACATGTGTTGTGCACCTGCTATATGCCAGGCACTTTCAAGAACAGTGAGCTGTTTGTACAACATCCTTTGCTTGATAGAATCTGTTCACTCCATTCCCTCTCTCAGCTGCACATACAACAGAGAAACAATAAACCTGTGAGACAGAAAGCATTATTCCAACTTTACACATGGTAAAACTGAGGCTCAAAGAAGTAACAACTCACCCACAATTAAGACAGTATGTTCAGAGGCCAGTGCTATGGCTCAGTGGGTAAATCTGCCACATGCAGTGCTGGCAGCCCATTGGGACACTGGTTCAAGTCCCAGCTGTTCTACTTTTGATCCACCTCCCCATTATGCATGGGAAAGCAGTTGAAGATGGACGAAGTGCTTTGGTCCCTGCCATCCATGTGGGAGACAGGGAAAGAGCTCCTGGCTTCAATCTGGCCCAGCCCTGGCCCGTTGCAGACATTTGGGGAGTGAACCAGTGGATGGAAGATATCTGTCTCTCTTCCTCTCTCTGTAACTCTGCCTTTTAAGCCAATAAATAAATATTTTTTAAAAAATGTATTCAAACTGGGATCCATACTCTTTTGGTTTTTGCCCCTCACACCCAACCTGATCAATTTGTTTGCCAGACACAGTCTCTGAAGTTCACCCCTAGAGTCACAACAACAGAGCAATGCTGTTGCTTCTGTTCCAACAACGAACACCTCACAGAGAAGCCCCACGTTGGGTGGCACTGAATTGGCCTTGACGACGTATAGATGGTCCTGAGTGCACCCACGCTCACAGCAATATTGTTCACAACAGTTCAAACATGGAAGCAACCCAAGGGTCTATCATTTGCTCAACACATAAGCAAAATGTGGTCTACATGTACGACAGACTGCTCTCCAGCCTTACACAGCAAAGAAATGATGACACATGCCACACCATGGATTATCATGGAAGAGATCCGGCAAAGTGAAACAATCCAGTCACAGACAGACAAATACTCCGACAAATGTGTAGTCTAGCAGTGAAGATATTGGTCAGGACACCCACAATGCCATATTGGAGTGTCAGGTTCAAGATCCACCTGTGGCTTATAACCCTGGTTTCCGGTGAAGACGACCCTGGGAGGCAGTGGCTTGCATTCCTGCTGCCAACACAGGAGATATGGCTTTACTTTCAGGCTCCTGGCTTCAGTCCCAGCCAGGGACCACTGCAGACATTTGAGTAGTGAATCAATGAATGGTAGTTTCCCTCTGCTTCTCTAATAGATTAAAAAAAACCTTTTTAAATAAAAATACCATATGATTCCACTTAGATGAGGTACCTACGGTAGTCAAATGCACAGAGCAGAAAACAGAATAGCAGCTGTCAGGAGTTGAGGGAGGGAGAATGGAGAGTTACTGTTTAACAGATATAGAGTTTCAGGTTTCAGAGATGGAAAGTGCTTTGCAGGTGGATGGTGTGGGTGGTTGTACAACTTTATGAACATATTTCATACCCTGGAACCATACACTTAAGATGGCAAATTGTGCATGACCAGTGTTTCTCAAAATTTTAAAAGCAAGCCGGAGAAGGGGATAAAAACAGATCCCAAGCAGCTTCCTGTGAAAAGGGCGGGCCTCAGCATTGGAGGCTGTAAGGGAGTCACCACAAGGGGTGGGACGGCCGTCTGGACCAGACAGAAATGTATTAATGCATTGGCCAAGTGCGAGATCCAGAGGTGGAGCAAAGCTAAGCAGAATGTCACCTTTAAGTATTGATTTTTTTATCCCTCATCAATGGCAATTCTTGTTCAAGGAAGAACAATGCTTCCTGAGCACACAAAAATAAAAATGCAGTAAAACCTGAGTGTGCCTGAATGACCAGAGCCTGTGTGTGTGGGATGAGTGAGTGGGTCCCATGGGCCAAGGGTGCTGGGGGAGGGGATCAGCAGGGATGAAGAATCTGTGGCTGCTGGCTCTGCAGCTGGTTTCTCGCCATCACAGGCACCTGAGGGCCCTCCCTCTGCCTGCTGATCTTCCCCCTGTGCACCTGTTGATGCTCCCAGCAATAAAAACCTATTTCAGCATCTTCATAGGGCTCCAGCGGCGATGATACCCAGTATGTGTCACGTGTCACAGCTTCCAGAGCGCCTGTATGCACTGCCCAACCATCGACAACCACGCCCTGGTGGGGTCACTGCTTCTACCCACTTTTCAGATGAGGAAAGGGAGACTCAGGCTCCGAGTCACACACTCTGGTTTGGCACTCCCATGTCCTCGTCTGCCCTGGCAGTGAACAAGTCCTCAATGGCCACAGCTGGGGTGCCTCGTGTGTCACCGGCAGCCTTAGCAGCTGCCTCAGGACCCTTGTCTGATGAACATGCATTGCGATGGCACCTTAATAAACGCCTCATTATTAGGAAGGATTAATTCATTAACGAATATGAGGCCGCTGGAAAGCCAGAGCGTGATATAAATACCCATGTTGTCAGCTTTGCCTCTCTGTGGCAGAATGAAAGGGACCATAGTTCCCCCATTGTCCTTGGATAATAGTGGAAGGAGACTCTTAAGACAAACAATGCTGGGCTGTTTGTACAGCACAGGCTGGGGAGGGGAGGGAGATGGGGCCAGGCTCTTCCCAGAGTAGCATGGGCTCTTTCCCCTGCTCTTCTTTAACCTCACTCCATCAGACACCCATATATGCACCTGCACACATTGCAGCCCTTGCCCCAGCCAGGATCCTTCCTGGTGGCCTTGTGTGAAAGCAGCAAGGATAATGCCCACCTACAAGCAGGTGTAGGTGTGAAGCCGATTTCCCTCCTGGGGGTGTATGGGCGGTAACCAGTTTGTACTTGGCAGGTCACACCCACAGGGAGCAGGTGGCAAACTTCGTAGATGCCCAAGTTTGCTCTATCTCTTATATGAAAATACTGAGTGCTGTAACCAAGGGACGTCTATTTCTCCACACTTCTGGAGGCCGGGAGTCTTAACTCAAGGTCCTAGGGTCCTAGGAGGGCAGATATTTGTTCACGGCTTGTAGACAGCTGCCTCTGCACAGCCTTTCCTTGGAGTGTGCACAGAGATGACAGCTCCTGTGTCTTTTCTGCTTCATCTGCTTCTTAGAAGGGCACCAACCTCATCATCGAGGCCCCATCCTAACGATCTCATCTCAGTCTGATCACCTCCCAAAGACCCCCACCTCTAAATGCGCTCACACTGGGGTTGGGACTTCAACGTAGGAGTTCGGAGGGGAACACAGGCATTCGCTCCTTGACAACAGCAAAACGCCCACCCCCAACATGTAATTTATCATGCATACAGGTCCTATGCATCAGGAACTTGGGCAGGATCCAGCAGAGATGGTTTTCTCAGTTCTCTAATGTCTGGGAACAGCAGGACAGCCAGAGTGAGTTGGATTCTGGGCTGGAGCTGCTGGAGCTGGAGGAATTCGTTTCCAACAAGAATTCTTCACTCACATGTCTCACGCCTGGGCTGGGCTGGGCTGGGCTGGCTGAAGGTCAACTCAGCTGGGGCTGTCACTCAGAGCACAAACACACGGCCTTGCCACCTAATCCGAGTTTCTCTCACTCTGTGTGTGAGTTCTGAGAAAGAGCATCTCCTGGGGAACACGTGACCCTCAGGAATCACTTCGCTCTTCAAGCTGGCTTTGCTCAAGCAGAAGGAGCGGCCTCGGTCCACCCATGTTCAAGGGAAGGGGCAGAGACTCTGCTTCTTGAATGGAGAAGCCAGAGTTTGGAGAACATGAACCACCATCGGGTACAGCGTCAGGATTTGGTTTGAGTAGTTCCAGATGCTTGAGCCCAGTCAGTCACTAGGGATTATGATACTGTAGAACATTCTAGTAGGGTAGGCAATGGTATTTTCACTCCATAGAGGCGTAGGAGCAGCGGGAACTCCAAACTCAGGGTCTTTTAGAAACCTCGTATTTCTTAGGAAATTGGGATCCACTCAGTGCCACGTGGCTCCCAAGTGACACCACCTCCATTCCCAGAGTCCTCTGCCTTCAAAGCCAACACTCACCCTTCATCCCCCCAACACTGGCGGCTGCCTGTTACTTTCTATTACGGTAAGGCATCCCTCTCTGGAGCTGGCTGATGTGCTGTTTACAAGTCGAAATCTCGTGGTCCCCATCTCTAGTGGGAGGGGAGAGGCACGGGGTGGTAAGAGGATGCTGACTGAATGGAGAGGCTGCAGGCTGGCAGGCACTGCTGAGTGGGTCAGCAGGCCCCCAGGCCCCCAACCCTCCAGAGTAGATATGCGATGGGCAATTGGATAAACACATTTGGAGCAGGATGCGTGTGCAGCCGAGTGTGTACACATTTTTAAATATACATTTCACATCCATATGCAGATCCCAGTGACATGTGACAAATGTGCAGTGGCCTCCAGGAGCTGTTCTCCAAAGAGGCACTTATTCCATTTGATTCTAGGTATCCAGGCCTCAACAGATGCCAGCATTCAGACAGGCAGTGGGACACAGGCTTCAATTACTGCAGGAAGATCTGAGTTAGACAGCAGGAAGGACTTCACCAGCTTTTATCAACCCATTCTCTTGCTGTGTGGCACACGGGCTCATCACAGACACGCTGATACATACGGGTGCTTTTTGGGCACTTGGCATCCAACTGGTAACAAGTTGGCTATTGGTTTTGGCCCACCCCCTCAGATTTTCTGGGACACAATTATTCTACAGAGTGTCACTCTGGTGAGTAGACTTGACCGAAAGGAAGGCTCCCTGTCTCAGAACTTGAAATACCATTAACTGGGGCCCTACCAACCTCTTCTGTGAGATGGGAAGGGGTTGAGGACTACCTAAATTATCTGCTGTGTGCCAGGTACGTTGTCTGTTGTTTGGTTTTGGCAGAAGTTTCAAACACTGAGATGTAATTCATATACCATACGATTCACCCTTTAAAGGATACAACCCAACTTTAGTATATTCACAGTTGTGTAACCACCAGTGTAATTTATTCTAGAACATTTTCATTATATCCCTTACTTCCCACTTTTTCCAAAACCTCTCACCCAGACAACCACTAAACTACCTTCTGTCTCAACAGATTCGCCAGTGCTGGACTTTTTCTAAAAACACAATCATGCAATACCTGGTCTTTTGTCACTGGCTTCTTTCACTCGGCATAATGTTTTCAAGGTTCATCAATGTTGTAGCATGTATCAGTAATTCATTCTCTATCATTTTGAAAGAAGCAGTCTATTGTTTATTTACCCATTCATCAACCTGTGGACAGGTGAGCTGTTGCCACTTTGGGGTTATTAAGAATAATGTTGCTATCAGCACTGATGTTGGAGTTTTTCTGTGGATGTCCGTCTTCCTGTCTCTTAGATACATATGAATACACTTAAGACTAGAAATGCTGGTAACCCTACATTTAGCTTTGGGAGGAAGTCCACAAAGCAGCTGCAGCACTTGATATTCGCCCTAGTCATGTATTAGGGCCCCAATTTCTCCCCATTGTCACCAACACTTGCTACCATCTGTTTTTTTTCCCCACAGCTATCTTAGTGTCTGTACAAGTCCATCTCTTATACTATCTCATTGAATCTTCAAAACACTGTGGCAAGGGCAGGGACCACCATCCGAATTTACAGATCACAAAACTGAGGCTGGAAGAGGTCGATTCACTTGTATCCCAAGGCTTCAGTAGCTGGACAAGGGAGATAAGGATTTATTGTCAGGTCTTTCTGGTATACCCACTCTACCTTCTGTCCAGCCCATCCTCTCTGGCCAGTCACAGCCTCCTTCACAGCCCTCTTTACAGGTTTCTGTTTGTGTTTCACGTGGGACTCGTTTCTGAGAAGGTCAGGACTGGCAGTGGAAGAACATTCTGCTCAAACCCACCTGCCCTGAGGCTGACCCACTCCCTCCTGGCCATGTGCATTCCTGCTGCTGAAAGTGGGTGAGAGTCCAGGCTGCTGGCAGACACTGCGACAGGCTTTCTGCCTCCCGCCTTCTCTCCATGCCTTATACTTGGTCCTGCTCAGCTCCTGCTCCACAAAGTGACAAAGAGCTCAGCAGTTACCCCATCCACACATTGGAGCCCACGTGACTCTGGCCTGCCCCTCAGTGGCTACCGGAATCCTCAGCACAGACAGGAAAGCTCTCCTGGGGTTCAGAAATGGTCATCAACACAACCCTGAGTAACAGGGCTCCTCCGGAGATGCACAATGGGACGGGAGCTGGGTTGCAGGCTGCTCCAGGGGCCAGTCACTGTTCCCAGAGGCCAGCAACTTGTCCGCTGCCCTCCTGTCTCCCTTGCTCCTCCCCTCCCCAGCACACGGGGGAACCGTCAGGTGCGTCGTATTTCTATGGCGCACTTTGTTCATTATTCTCCCTCCATTGTTCTTTGATGTATGACAAAACTCCCAATTTGTCAAACGCTTAACAGCGGTCAGAATAATCTATTCTCCACACATTCCCAGAGCTTTGCATTTTGCACAACTGTCATTGAGAACAGTTTATGAATTTTCTGTCATGAGGAATCCGAGAGGATGGGAGGGGGGGGGGACGAGCCTCCTCCCATCCCCCTCCCCCTACAAGCTCCTTCTCTGGTGAGTCACAGTATTGGGTCCTCAGAGAGGAAATCAGGCAGGCTCCAAGACTCTCCCGTTGTGTCCCACATAATCGCACTTAGCATTTTCCCTGCAGCCATTTCTGCATGCTTTTCTCTTTGCATGGTATTCCTCCCCAAGCCCTACACACCTAGATCAGGCAGCTCCTTCTCCCCAAGGACCTTGCAATTAGCGCCCTAAAGATTGTGCTAAAGGCCGGCACTGCAGCTCAATAGGCTAATCCTCCGCCTGTGGTGCCAGCACATCGGGTTCTAGTCCCGGTCGGGGCCCCGGATTCTGTCCCGGTTGCCCCTCTTCCAGGCCAGCTCTCTGCTGTGACCCGGAGTGCAGTTGAGAATGACCGAAGTGCTTGGGCCCTGCACCCGCATGGGAGACCAGGAGAAGCAGCTGGCTGCTGGCTTCGGATCAGCGCGGTGCGCTGGCCACAGCGCGCCAGCCACAGCGGCCATTGGAGGGTGAACCAACGGCAAAGGAAGACCTTTCTCTGTCTCTCACTGCCCACTCTGTCAAAAAAAAAATTGTGCTAAAGGGACCTCCTAGTCCACAGCTCTGTGTTCCCACCTGCCAGCCAGCCAGCCCCAACCCTCCCAGGTGTGACCTCCAGCAGATCTGAATGCGAACCTAGAAAGCTTGAGCTTTAAAAAAATTACATATGAAAAGATGTCTACTGAGTCATCTTGAATAGCCAAAAATGAAAAGTCAATCTACACTTCCAAAGAAAGGAGATTGATGAAATAAATTATGATAAGCCACACAGGAGGTACCACTGAAATGTGTCTGTGGCGTGGGACTGTGATAAGAATGTGCTCACTGAAGTAAGTTTCAAAACTGTATTTACAGTAATGATTCTAATTTAGTGAATGTATGCATGTATATGTATGCACAGGGAAAAAGGAGACCAGATGGAGAGACGCCCTAACTGTTAAGTCTCAGGAGATTATCTGCTTTTGCAAAAGATACTTATTTTTAGATATTTTCCAAATTTTCTTCAATGAACAAAAAAGTTATTTTTTAACATAAGACTGTTTAAACGTTGCTTTTGTGCAATGTGGTCTATGCATGCCCTGTGCAAAAACTTGCAAGTTGGCTGAAAGTGGCCAGTTGTACAGTAAACAGAATTTACAGCCCAACGGCTTTTTGACAGTAAGCACTTTCTCATCCACACTGGCTGACACCATACTGAACAGCAGCTGTCCGTATGATTTTCATCACAGGAACTTTTGAAACCACAATCCGCTTTCTGCCTTATTTTATTCCATTAAAAAGCTGTCTCTCGAAGCTAATGAGCAAATTCTCTGAGTACTGGAGCCTAGGAAATGCTGAATCACGGGGCGAATAGCCCATTAAATCCATACTCGTTATGCAGCCCTTTGAAGCCTCAACAGCTCAGATAGCTTGAAAGTCCCTCTGAGAATATATAGGATCTGTAGTTATCATATGTAAATGGAAGCCAATGCAGAGTGGGAAACCGCGACTGGCAAATACCTGGGCTATGATCTCAGTTGCAGCTGTAATCTGAGGAGCAACACAGCGATCAGTACAGCAAGAACCCAGAGGCAAAGATTAACCTTTACAGGAAAATCCTGAATAAGGTCGAGACTCCAAGAAACGAAGACCCTGCGAGCTACTCAACAATTACAATTGTTGGAGCTGAAAGGAAACCTCAACACCAAACCCTTGGGTCCTTCCTTTTCCATTTGTTCTCTCCTGCCCCTACCCACCTTGGAGTCCTTGAGCTGTCTCTTTAATCAGAATTTTAGAGTATGTTCTCAAAACGTTTCCTTCAAGTCCTTCACAACCATCTGAGGAGGAGGAAAGGAGAAATTAAAAAAAAAAAAAAAATCGAGTACTCATTTGCTAGAGCTGCCTTAATCAAGCACTAAACACTGGATGGCTGAACACAGCGATGTACTGTCGCACAGTCCTGGTGGTTGGAAGTCCAAGATCGCAGGGTCAGCGGGTTGATTCTCTCTAAGAGCCATGACAGAGAATCTGCTCCAAGCCTCTCCCTTATCATCTGGTGGTTGCTAGCAATCTTCAGCATATATTTTTTAAATATTTATTTATGTGAAAGCCAGGGTTACAGACGGAAGAGGGGAAAAAGAGATCTTCCATCTGCTGATTCACTCCCCGAATGGTCACAATGGTCAGGGCTGGGCCAGGCCAAAGCCAGGAGCTTCAGCTGGGTCTCCCACATGGGTGTAGGGGACCAGGCCTTGGGCCATCTTCCGCTGCTTTCCCAGGTGCACTAGCAGGGGTCTGGATGGGAAGTGCAGCAGCTGGGACTCAAAGTAGTGCCCATAAGGGATGTCTGTATTTCAGGGGTTGGCCTAGCCCATTATGCCACAAGGTTGACTCCAGTCTTCAGCATTTCTTAGCCTGTAGAGCATTACTGCTGATCTTTGTTTTCCTCTTCACAAGGTTCTCCCTGTATGCATGTCTATGTCTCGAGCTCCCCTTTGTATAAGGCTGCCAGTAACACTGGGTTAGGGTTCCCCCAATGACCTTATTTTCATTTAATTATATCCACAATGACCCTATTTCTAAAGAAAATTGGGTTCTAAGACTATGACAATAGTACTTCAACATATAATTCTACCCATAATCCCTCAGCAACCCAAACAACCACTTTCTTTGAACCAATGCCGCACGCAAACTGCAGAGCCCTCAAGAGAAAACCTGACAGCCTTACAAAGCAATAGCATGGGCTCCAGGGTCAGCCAAGCCCACCCTTCCTCATCCCCCTGGCTACTTCCCCCTCCTGCCCGCCACCGCTGCTCTTTCCACCTTTCACCTTGCTCCTGCACCTTCCGCCATCCCCCAACTTTAGGGATGGGAGCAAGAAGAGGTCATCTCAAAGAAAGGGTGGAGCCACTGCTGCAGGAGCTGCTACCTGCACTCACACCCACTGACGCCCCTCACCTGCACGGAGCATCCCCCTTCCTCGGCTCTGGCTCCTCTGCCCTGGAGCCCATGCAGGGGCCTTGTTCACACCTTACTCCTCCTGCTTCCATCTTCAACCTTCCTCTCTCTGCTGGACTCCTCCCACCAACACTAAACACTCCCCACTCCCTCCCTCCAAAAAGAGCAAAACCTCTTGTCTTCGAGTCTCTCAAAACCCATCCCGGCCAAATACATGAAGAGAGTAAAATAAGATGATCTTCCCTTGGCTGGCCCTTAATGCAGTTCATCTGACTGTATCCCCATGTGTGCATTCTACACTCTCCCAATGCTGACCTCCTGATGCTAAATTCAGGGCTTCTTTAGTCTTTCTCTAAAAAGACAACTCAGCAAGCAAGGGATGTCGCGACCACTGCCTCCTGAAACACAGAATCCCTTGGCTGCAGACCCTTCAGCTTCCTAGCTCTCCTTCCTGGTTTGCTTTCTTGGCCTCTCAGGCTCTCCCCAGAGGTGCTGAGTGTTCAGTGCTGACATTCCCTGGAATTATTCTAGATTCCCCCTTCCCTCTCCAGTCTCCCCCTGCTGCTATGAATTGAATTAAATGACTACACATAGTACTTGGCAGCCCATACCTGCAGTCTACCTCTTTATCCAGAACTCCAGATGTCCACACTCCTAACGGCCTCACTTGGATGACCCGCATCCAACAGGCAGTAGACACAGCAATGGGTGACTCAATGCTCCTTCAAAAAATGCTCTGAAAGCCCAGTTTCCTTGATCCTTTGTTCCCCCTTCTTCACACCTACGTTGTAAGGGACCGAGCCCTCCCGATATTAAACTTACATGTTCCTGTCTTAGCAAATGCATTCTCCCTCCACCAGAGCAGACACAAGCAGAACCACTCAAAGTCCTGTGTATGTCACTCAGTTGTGTAATGCCAGCCTTGGAATAGGGATCGCCTTCCCTGTGTCAACTCATGTTTAAGAGAAGAATCTGTTAAATTAAGCATCCTATTGTCCACTCAGCTTGGCCCTCAGTCTCACTGCTGGGTGGAATTACAGCTACTAGTAACTGGAAGTTAAACAGCAGTCCCTTGTAGAATAAAAGATGTCAAAATATAAAATCAGATGAGAGGAAAGTTCATGGCTTCAAAATGCACATTGGTTTAGAAAAATCGTTGTTACAGAAGACTGTCCCACACCATCACTAATAGGACCAGGTACGGAGCTTAGGGAACATGTGTAGCTCGGCACCCTCATTTCCAAACCCAGGGGAGTGAGGTCCAGAGAGGAGCCCAGGTGACCTTCCTGCAGGTTACACTCTGTTCTCAAATGGGAAAGGTGCTGACAGAATCTGGTGCTTATCCCACCTGCATGTGCGAGGCCTAGCACACACAGCTCCTGTTCTCCAGGGCTTCACATTTGTTCAAATGCTTGCAGAGACGTCAGCATCCCAGCCTGCAGGACCTCGGGTGCACTGTCCTCACCCTGGTCTCCACTACTCCACGCCCGCATTCCAGCAGAGGTGCCTGAACCTCCTGGATTCTGAATGCCCAGCCCGCCTCTCCTCTCCTCTCAGATTAACCTGAGCCCTGCTGGCTCAGCAGGGATGCTCCATTCTCCTCTCCTCCTCCTCTTCTGTTTCCACTGCAGCTTGCCTCCCCAAACACCACTCTATTTAGCCCTCTAGGAACCCTGCAAGGAATTCTGGCTTCTACCTGGCCCGGCTTGACCCAGCCCCACGAAGGAACTCAATTAGAAATGATGGCAGCTGGTTGCACCTCTTATCATGGCAAATACAGAAGAAAACACACACACACACACACACACACATACACAGAGCAAAATCACCATCAAACCCAAACCCAGCAAGGCCCAGGTTCTGATTCAGCCAGCATGAAGCCATGACTTGTGCCAGGGCCTGTGCTGGGTGCTGGTGTTGACACGGTCTCATTTGATGTAATCTTCCAGCCTTTAATAGAATCCTGCTCTCTGAAATGTGCACAGGGGCCAAAAGGAAACAAGGCATTATTTATAATAATTGGCTCACCATTACCCACTCACTTGGCACTGCCTGGAATAAGATGATGGGTCTTTATGCTATTCACAGCCTATAAAAACGTAGTTCTGTTGTGATTCAACATACACTAATCTCCATTTTAAGAGGACAATAGAAACACTCAGCCATTATTCATCCTAGACCCTTAAACGGCAGAGGATTCCCTTATCAGGAACGAAGGTTAGAAGAGTGTGAGTTATTAATACTGCAAGTGGCCCAATGCATTTATAGAGGTGCTCACACTACTGGAAAAAGGAAAAAATGAATTTTAAATGCCATATCACTTAAGAGGCTGGTGTCATGGCGCAGCACGTAAAGCTGCCACCTGCCTTGCCAGCATCCCATATGGACACTGGGTCATGTCCCCGCGGCTCCACTTTTAAACCAGCTCTCTGCTAATGGCCTGGAAAAAGTAGTGGAAGGTGACCCAAGTGTTTGGGCCCCTGCCACTCAATGGGAGACCTGGCTGAAGCTCCTGGCTCCTGGCTTCAGCCCTGGCCCACTGGGAGGAGTCAGATGGGTTAATAGGTAGTCAGGGTGGTTCCAGTGGAATTTGGGGTATAAAATATTTGCTGCCCTTCCCCAAAAAAACATTATCTTTAGCAAGAACAAACAGGCTGCCTTCTTTTGGAATCTCCAAATTTACCAAGAGAATAGCAAGGGAGCTTTCCTGGGCTCACAGCTTACTGTGAAAACAAGTTACCTACCCCACCCTTAGCAGGCCAGACAGGATGGAGAACGAGGTCTTTTGATGGTTTTGTCCCCCACTGGTAACTGAATGCCAATCTGATCATTACACTTAAAAACTCCAGTGCTACAAGGTTCTTCGGGTACTTTCCTCTCTTGGAACTCCCCCTCCATGCCGCTCTGGCTGGAGGTCTTTGACTCTAATACATCTTTTTAAGTCTCTGCTGTCTGCTTGGAAATTCTTGTTCCATGTGAAAGAAGAATAAAAGTAACAATAATTTTGCTGCCGCTGCAGCTCAATAGGCTAATCCTCCACCTGTGGCACCGGTACACCAGGTTCTAGTCCTGGTTGGGACACCGGATTCTGTTCCGGTTGCCCCTCTTCCAAGCCAGCTCTCTGCTGTGGCCCGGGAGTGCAGTGGAGGATGGCCCAAGTGCTTGGGCCCTGCACCCCATGGGAGACCAGGAGAAGCACCTGGTTCCTGGCTTTGGATCAGCGCGGTGCGCTGGCTGCAGCACGCCGGATATGGCAGCCATTGGGGGGTGAACCAACGGCAAAGGAAGACCTTTCTCTGTCTCTCTCACTATCCACTCTGCCTGTAAAAAAAAAAATGAATACATAAATCTTTTTTAAACAATACTCATACCCGTTGAAAGGCTAGGCCCAAGTAGAACACTGAAAGGCAACAAATATTCCAGAACAACTGAAGGTAAAATGAGAAGTGGGAACGCGGGTCTTCATTCCCATGACCAGATTCTCTTAGTTATGAATATTCTGAAAAACCAGGCAGAGGAGAAAAGCCACACAGGCTCAGAATCCCAGATGAGAGGGGGGCAGGGAGAGTGGGGAAGGCGGCAGCAGCTGCCAATCAGAGCTCACTAGTGATCGGCAGTGGTACACAGGCATAACTTGCTTGGTGTTCACTCAGTTACTCACTGCCACGTTCCACAAAGAGTTTGAGGCAGCCTACCAAAGGAACATGATACAACAGCAAAATGTAAGACTGAAGAATTGGTACTAGCATAAGAGAGCTATGAAATACAGCAGCAATAGGACACACACCTGCAGACCAAAATATTCTTGACCACAGTCAAGTTTCAAATTTGGCTTGGAGTTTCCTGGTAGCCAGAGGAAAAAGGGAGCAGTCAGTTACAGTTACAGAATTATCTTTAACAGAGACTTAAGCATTTTTCTTTATTTTCTATATTTTATTTATTTGAAAGGCAGAGTTACAGAGAGAGAGACAGACACAGAGGTCTTCCATCCACCAGTTCACTCCTCGAGTGGCTGCTACGGTTGGGGCTAGGCCAGTCCAAAGCCAGGAGCCAGCAGTTTCTTCCAGATCTCCCATGTGGGTACAGGGACCCAAGGACTTGCTCCACTTCTGCTGCTTTCCCAGGTGCTTTAGCAGGGAGCTGGATCAGAAGTGAAGCAGCTGGGACTCGAACTGGTACCTATATGGGACACTGGTACTGCAGGCTGCAGCTTTACCCACTATGCCACAATGCCAGCCCCCATTCTTTGGCACAGCAGTTGAGATATTCCTTGGGAAAACCCACGTCCCATTTCACAGTGCCTGGGTTTGAGGCTCCCCTCCACTCTCCACTCCAGCTTCCTGTCAATATGCACCCTGGGTGGTTGCAGATGATGGCTCATGCAGTTGGATCCCTGAGACCTGGATTTAATTGCTAGCTCCTCCTCTTGACCTCGCCCAGCCTGGCCATTGCAGGCATTTGGAGTACAGACCGGCAGATGGGAGATCACTCTAACTCACTGTCATGCAAATACACTAAAAACTCATTCATATAATGAATAGGCATGTGAGCATGAAATTAAATAAACTATATAGCACATGGCACTGATACTGACACTGGAAACAAGCTAGATCCTTGCCTAGATTGATTTTTTTTTATTATTTCCACCATCATTATATGCTTTCATTCCTTCTGTGAAACTGAGTTTGGTAGCAGGAGAGCTGTCTACCTGGGTATCTGATTTTTTTTTTTTCCTCTCTGCCCTTGGTCCCTCCTAGTCTCTCTTCAACCTCAATCTCAGATGTAGCTGTTGCTATGCCACAGCCCAATATCAAGGAAGTTCACAAACCCAGAAACAGTGGGCCAGTCCACATGGCCAGACAGTATTATTAGAAGCAGTGAACGATGACGGGCACAGGAGGAACCCGCGACTCAGAACCAGTGACTGATGACCACTGAGGCTCTCACCCTAAAATGCGCCAATGTATTTTACGTATTTCTATCTGCGATGCTCGTTCATAACTATTTGCTCTCCAGCCTACTCTGATCATGATGATCAAGTCTACGTTGTAGGCAACACAATGGCACTGGCTGTCTTGGTGCCAACCACTCTGCGATTTTACCAAGCAAGGCGAGACCAGCTCCTGGACCTTTATGTTTCCAGCGACTGTATTTTCTAAACCAAACATCAACAAATGATCACAAGGGCCTATCAATTAAACTGTTTTGACACATTTTCATTTAAGAAAAAATTATGGAAAACTGGAGCTGCCTTGGGAATTCAGGTCAAGGCCACTGCATTAAGTATCTCTATCAGTATTCCCTGCCCCAGCCCGCTATCATTCTGCTTTCCCTCCAGGCTGCTGCTCTGTGTTCCCTTTGAACCTGCACATCTCCAGCCCAACACTCACTACACTTTGCAGCTGACTCTCCAATTAGACTGAGAACACACTGGGCACAGGCTGTCTGCCGATGCAGTTGTTCTTTCTACATCACATTCAGTAAGAACTACATGAACTGTTTTGCAAGCACAGGGAAACCAGTTCTTTAGGAAATGACCAAGTATGGCAAGTTATCTCCTCTTTTTTCCATTGTCTTCCTTACTCTTGAGCCCCCAGAGTGCATGTCCTGTCGTGACCAGCCTCAGTCCAAGGCCTGGATCCCCAAGGTTCTGGGAGGCTGAGGCAAGCACACAGTAAGCACACATTCCCAGGGCACGAGACACTCTGTGGAAACAGCAGGCCCTCTAGGGGTAGCCACAGAGGGTCAGGTGGAATCCTCCACACTGCATCAGGCAAAGATGTGGTTCTGCATGACATCCCAGGACACGGGGAGTTTACCTGTCCTGGTGCTCTGAGTTGACCACCATTTGTATATCACTTCTTGGTTCCCCAATCCAGCAGTGGAGGTAAAAGGAGACCTCAGATGCTTTGGCCAAAATCCCAACCCTCTGCCTTCAGACTATGAGCTTTGATGAGGATTTTCTTGGATGACAACCACGTGGATTTATTCATTTAAATCACAGTTACACATGGCTGTGGAGCTTTTTACAGTGGCCAAGTTCAATCTCCTCTAAATGTGATCAATCTTGGTACCTTCTTTATCCTGTGTTACTTAAAAACTTTTGATGAACATGTAATATACATTTTATGAAGTACAATACAGTATTTCATCATTATACATAGCATAAAGTGATCAAACCAGAAAACTAGCTTTGAACCAATGTCCTGGATGATCAAGTATGTCTGAGATCCTACATGAATGAGCTTCAAACTTTGCATATAACCATCTTTCTTCATGTCCATACACATAAAACTCTTTATCCATTTAATCATGCTATGTAATCATA
Organism: Sylvilagus floridanus; assembly: GCA_949820135.1. NCBI lineage: Eukaryota > Metazoa > Chordata > Mammalia > Lagomorpha > Leporidae > Sylvilagus > Sylvilagus floridanus. Next base: position 114,188,174 of record OX463231.1, read on the forward strand.
TACTTATCATAAAACATAGCTCTCATCTGGTAGTCAGAGTTGGTTTTCTCATTTGAACAGACTGGTCCAAGCATTAGACAGCAGGGTAAGGCAGAGAGGGTCTTTTGATATATACTGGGGTCCACATCTGCCCAGGATTCAAAAAATATTTCCATGTCCTATTTTTGGAAAAATGTTCCACTTTTCAGTCCTAGTTTTCAGTGTCTTGGGATAGTAATTGTTTGTTTTACATCTTTGTCTTTTTAAAAATATTTTCACTTACTTGTTAATTACAAGCTTGGAAAGTACTTTTTAGGGCCAAAGATTTTAGAGAAGCTCCAGTAGGAGATACTTTATTTCAAAAATAGTTAATAAAAAAATGAGGACATCTTGTCAATTGCTCAAACATTTTTGATTGTTTGTCTTTTCTCAGAGACACAGGAGCACCATTACAAGCAAAGTTCCATCCGACTCAGCTGCTTTGGGGAACACTCGTCATTCAGGTCCATCATTTGCAAAAACAGTCCTAAAGACATAGGAACAAACAGAGACCATGGGTTGTCTGGATGCCATCCAGACTCCAGGATGGGGCAGGAGGCAATGCTACCGCAGGGGGAGAATACAAGCAACCCTGGGGTCTCCACTTCAGGCACTTCAGTAATCTTCCTGGACTTACGGACTGCAGTTAAGAGAAGGCTGAGGAAGGCAGGATGGCTCAAACGATCACAGACACACAGCTCTCAGGTGGGAGAAGGCACTAACTATGTTTTCATTGCTTTGTTTCATGTGACAACACGTATGTTATCTAGCTCCCTATCCCTAAAACTAGAGAGAACTCACTTCACAAAACTGGCAAAATATTTTTTAGTATATTTAGTTTTAATATGGTAACTCCTTTCCCCTTTTTCTTCCTTCCTTCCTCTGTTTCCATTTTTCCCATGTATGTATCTATTTGTCTATCCAAAGATACACAGACTATTGACCACGTACAAAGTATATATTTATATACATCATCTCCTTAAATTTTAACAATATGCTGCAATTCAACTCTTAATGTTCATTATGAGTACCATTACATAAAATTTAAAGAGATTGTACGCCTTGCTCAAGAATCAGCAAAATACAGCTGATGGGCCAAATATAATCTATTTTTTTTTTTTTTGTAGAATAAAGCTTAGCTGGAACACAAACATGCCCATTTATTTATGCTCCCATGTGAGCACTGTTGAGTAGTTACAGCAAAGATCACGTGGTCCACAATGCTTAAAATATGTACTACTGGCCATTTAAAGACCCAGTTCCACCCCTGATCTTGCACAACACTTAGCAAGAAATGAGCAGAGTCCAGGATTTAAACTCAGCTCCTCTGCCTCAAAGGGTCATATTCTTCGACACCATGCCAGGCAGTGGAAGTATCTGAGCTTTGTCTTCATGACTCCTCAAAAGCTAGGGTGAGCTGGCCAGGCTACATCTATGGCCATGAGAGCAGAAAAACTTGCATATATTACTTAGTAAGCAACCAACCACTGTTGAGAATTCTCCTCATTAGTTAGAAAAGCCAGCGAGAACTTTTTTTTTCTGGTGAAATAATTATAGAGATGAGTATTGATGTATGTTTTGACTTTGCTGCAAAAGTAGTTCTGTCTTCTCCAGTTTAAGTAATTACATTTGTTTCTAAATAGAGCAAATGGAACTACGGTTGTCAAAGAATGCATAGATCAGTCGGCTGAGTTTATAGCGTCCTAGGTAGATGAGAAGTTAAAGCAATTATTCCACTGTAGGGAGAGACACTACAGAATATCTTGTGCAAACTCAAGCAGATGAGTCTGTTGAGCATCTTATGAGCCAGAAGACAATAAGGGGTGAATGTCTCTGAATGGAAATGGAAATTTCCATACAATGGGATTGAATGTCAAACACTTGTTATAATTATGGTCTAGCAATTGCTTCAAGTGTTTCCTAATGTTTTCTGGTATGGAGTGTATGTTCTAGATGTTCCTCCAACATTAGGAGGGTATATTCTAGATGTTTCTCCAACATTTGTAGAGCTTAATTTTTTTTTTTTTTTGAAGGGGAGGGCCCTAGGATGCTTCACTTAGTAATCTGGGCGCAAACAAGCAAAGTAACTTATTAAGTTGCTTAAGGCATTAGCTTAGACATTGCTTAGACATTAGCTTGAAAGAAGAGACCAGAATCCAGAAAAGGACAGAATTGATAAAGGACCTGGCCTTCCCATTGGCCAAGGGTTCAAAGAACATGTGAACCAGGTTCACTTCAAACAGTCATTGCTGAGCACCTGCTCTGCTGGAATAGAAGATGCTAATGGCACTGGATTCCACAGTTCAGACAGAGTCACCTCTTGATAGACAGGATGATGCCCTCTGTGACACCCCTACCACCTCCAAATCCATCCACATGTGAACTCCAGAAGCTGTCACCATGACATCCTACCTGGCCAAAGGGATTTTGCAGATATGATGATGGATCCTAAGATAGATGTTTCTGGATTATCTGGATGGGATCAATATAATCACAAGGGTCCTTGCAATTGAAAGATTCCAGTAGGAGAGTTAGAGGCAGAGATGTCTGCAGATACTATCCTGTTGGCTATGAATATGGAGGAAGGGGTCATGAGCTAAGGAATGCAGGTAGCTTCTAGAAGGTGTAAAGATCAAAATGATTTCTCCCCTGGAGTCTCAAGAACAAACACAGCCAGGCAATACAGCATAACTCACTGTAGACTTCTGACCTCCAGAAGGCCAGAAGATAACCAATTTGTAACTGTATGACATTAAGTATGTATGATTTGAAGTCACTACTTTGTAGCAATGAAAAACCAATGGAAAAGCTATGACTGCTGATAGACTGGAATGTGCAAATTCTGTTTAAATTCCGTTCTGGCATTTGGTTGTAAGTTGGGGACGAGGGGAATGGATATTTGAGGGTAGTCTGATGAGTTACATCGTAACTGCCAATCCAGTCTTGGGATGAAAGACTGAAATGAGATCAGTTGGCCACTTCTGGCCAATTGGCTGAAAGCATTATTGATGTATGTCATTGCAGGTTTGGGGTAAGTAAGCGCAGTTGGGCCACACTATTTCCTTCCTCCTTTGTCACAAGACCTTAAGAGCTCCCTGCTACAGACGACAGAACTGCAAATCCTAGTCTCTGAGCCACCGATGTTTGAAGAAAGGTTTCCTGGGGGAGATGTGAGACTCTAACTTACTTCAAATCAGTATGAAATGAACCTTTATTGTGTGAAATCTCTGAGATCAGCGGCTGTCTCTGCATCACAGCCTACGCTACACTGACAAATAGAGTCAGATGCAGGCAAGCAAATCTAATTTTAAAAGTGACCAAGGACTATGAATGGATAATGAAAATCTGAGTTTCTCTGCACCATGAAAAAGCGGGAAAAGCTCTCTTCTTTCTCCCCTGCTGCGCACATGAAGTAGTGTAGTTTAACAGCCCAGCATTTTAGAGATCTGCAAAAGATGAGTTTGCTTCCCATTGTGTATATGACCACACTGGAAATTCACATACAATAAGCAGTCAGCTTGCGGAGTTAAACATGTTACTTAACAAAACCATGATAGCTGGATTCTCTCATGATGCCTCAGTTTGATAATAAAACTAAAGTTGAGGTATACTCCACGGTAGGACGAATGATATCAGTGCGTTCAGCTCAGTTCCCCATCTACTCTCATTTCTCCTTTATCTTTATATCTTCCACCCAAGCACAGTTCCTGGTATGTAGTAGGTACCAACAACCTTGCATGACAGAATGAGGAAGGAATGCTAAAACTCGATTTTAATCTTGCCTAGAGTTGAATATCTAAGAGTTAATTGGAACACTAGATAGAGGACTGCATTCAGAAATGCAGGCATTCTCTAGATCTGAGATCTTTTAGAATAAATTCTATTTTAGTTTAGTTTAAGTCAGTGCAAATGGGTGGATGATGAATTTTGGAATGTTACAAGTATATCAAAAACAGATGTATATGTCCCCAGAAGAGGGATAATATCTACATAAAAATTTTTGAAATAATCACTTTATAGCAAAAAAAAAATCAAATGAAGAAGAACTTTAAATTCCATGTCATGGTTAATTTTATTCCTGAAATCTATGAACAAAAAGGCAAAATTACCAAAAAATGAATATTTTAAATGAAATTCATGAACAAGAAACTGAAAAAAGTAGGCAACAGTATAGCACATTTCAACATTTAAGAGGCTTTAATATTCATACTTTCCTCTGATATACAATTATATAAACTTAAAATCCTTGAAAAGTTGGTATTTTTTGTTGCCAGAATTACTTGTAAAGGTATAACAGACATGTTTAGAACTATCGCCAGATGATTATTTTTGAAGAAACATCATAGTAATAATTCTTATTTTTGGAAATGCTAGGATTCTAGAATGATCCATGAAGTCAGTCACTTCTCTAAGTCTTGGGTTTTTATTTTGATTTGCATTTTGACTAAGACAGGTAAAAATCCAACTTTCAGATAATCGGCACCAAGTTCTCAATCTAGTTTCTAGAACAAGACCCCAGTGGGCCTCAAAATGCCTGCAGAACTAACACCCAAGAATCATCAGCTTGAGAGCATCACCAAGAATTCACAAGCTGAGTGTCCACGTTGGATTGTTAAGGACTTCCGCACAACTGCACTTGCATGGAACTCATAAGAAGTAATTATTAACTGCAAGACTTTGAGGACTCTTCCTGTGGCTTTTAAGGAAAGTCCTTGACTTAATGTCAGATATGTCCCTAAAAAACTGGTGCTTAGCGAATTAATAGAGTTGAGAGATGATTTGAATAACATTAGGCTATATTAGTCCTGTACTTGGCTACTCTTGAACATGCTAAAGCAATCCACAAATCCTGGGCAAAGGCTATTCACTGTGGCTGCACAGAGGTCCCGGGTGCTGTGGTCTGACATTCTATTACAGTTTCAAAGGAGGGTGAAGGACTCAGGTGGGTAGAGACCGATCAGTCCTTCACAGGATGGAGTATCATGGAACCGCTGCTACCAATTACATGGAAATCATGAAATCTCAATCTGTGTTGCCAACTGTTCTTACTGCCACACTTCACACAGGTACACAGCAGCATTTTAAGGAAAATAACTTCCAACATGGGGTCTACTTGATAAAACTGAGAGGAGCACCTCTGGGGAAGAGTGATGTAATCACAGCTGGCTTTAAAAATAGCTAGGATGTTAAAATGGAGGCACGCCAAGGGGACCGTGGCGAGGTGTGGGAGCTCCAGCAGGCACTGCACACGTGCAGACCTGTTGCCTTGGGGAAGCGTCATCCTAGGGACTCTCATGTGTGCTTGTAGGAAGCTAATAGTGCTGACTTATGGGAAGAGAATACTGCCTGACCCCACAATGAAGGTGGGGCCCTCGCTCCTGGAGGGACACAGTGGAGAGGGAGCACCTCCCTACATCTTAGGTCTCAAATTCTAGCATCAGCAGCACTGTGCAGGTTATTAAAATGCAGACTGTGGAATCCCACTCCGAGACACCAGCTCAGTAGGTTTAGGATGGGGCCTAAGCATCTAGGTCTCTAACATGCTCCCAGGTGATGCTTATGCTGCTGGCCTGGGGCCTAGACTCTGACCCAGCTGCATGTTTCACTCAGAAGCCACACCGATTCACCACCTACACCATTTTTTGTTGGGCTTTATATCCAAAACCCAAACAATGGTCCATGGAGCTATCCATGATCTGGGCCTTGGTTACCTTTCTGACATCATCTCTCTCTTTTTCCTAACTGATTAATATTCACTTAGTTGAAAAGCAGAGATTCAGACACACAGAACAACAGAGACAAGCAGCTCTCCCACCTGCTTGTCTATTCCTCAACTTCTCACAACAGCTGGGACTGGTCCAGGCCAGTGCCAGGAGGCCGGAGCTCCATCCAGGTCTTCCACATGGTGGATGGGACCCAGGCTCCTGAGCTCTTACCTGCTGCTCCCCAGGCTGTGTATTAGCAGGGAGATGGAATCAGGTGCACAGACCCCACTCCAGGCACCCTGGTGTGGGATGCGGGTGTCTCAGCAGCATCTTAACTGAGCCAGACATCTGCTCCAACATCACCTCCCGCCACTGTCCCTGTTTGTAGAGCTGTCCCAGGCTCACTTTCTCCCTGCTGTTCCTCAAGCATATCAACTTGGTTCTCCTTCAAATCCTCTGCCATTGCTGTTCCCTCGATCCAGAAAGTTCTTCCCGCAAGTCTTCAAGTAGCTTTCTACAACATGCATCCAGCCTCAGTTCGGAGAGGCCTTCCATAAGTTTCCTATTTAAAATCACTCCTTTCCCATAGCCCCTGTCTCTTCACTTTCTATCCCCTCCCCTGACTTAACTGTTTCACACTATGATTTGCTAATTTTCTGTTTCTTCTTCTAATCATGAAGTCTATTTGGGCCACTGCTATATTCCCAATGCTCACAAAAGTATATGGGGCAGGTGTTTTGGCACAGCAGGCCACACCACTGCTTGGGATGCCCATATCCCATATCAGCGTGCTGGTTCAAGACCAGGCTCCTCTGCTCTGATCCAGTTTCCTGCCAACGCACCTGGAAAGTCAGGGTATGACAGCTCAAGTACTTAGGTCCCTGCTACCCAAGTGGCAGATCTGGATAGTTTCTGGCTCCAAGCTTCAGCTTGGCCCAACTGTGGCTGTAGTGGGCATTTAGGGAGTGAACCACAGGATGGAATCAATCATTTTCTCTCTCTCCCACATACACATACACACATAATTAATCTTTACAAAAAGAAAGTATAGCATCCATACTAAGTATTCAATACTTGTGATATGAAAGATGAAATCACTGATATAAAAAAGTGAAGAAAGAACATCTGCCAATCAGACAGTTTCCAATCCAATAAAGTCAATGGGGTGAAAGCATAAAGTTTTGAAACCAAGTCTTGGGGGGCAGGCACTTGGCAGTGGCCAAGACACCACTTGGGATACCTGCATCCCATCTCAGAGTGTCTACATTAGAGTCCTGCTCTGCTCCTTATACCACATTCCTGCTAATTTTCACCCTGGAAGGCAGAGGTGATGGTTCAAATACTCGAGTCCCTGACATGCATGTGGGAGACCTGGATTGAATTCTGGGCTCCTGCATTGCATCTGGCCATGTCTTAACTACTATAGACAACTGGGGAGTGAACCACAGGCTGGAAGATCTCATGTATCTGTCTGCCTCTGTGTCTCTTTGTCTTTCATATAAGTAATCCTAGGTTTAGGAAAACAATCTATAAGCATGTGCATTCTATAAGGAAAGTTGTTAAGCAAAAGCAGGTTGAATTGTGTACACTCACGAGAGCTAACAGTGCATCTCGCTTCCCAACCTCACATTCAGTAACTTTATATTGATAGTTTGCAACCAGTCACAATGAGAATATTTACACAAAAGGAATTGGCAACAATACAAATCACAGCTTGTTCCTGCCAAAGAGCTGATTTAACAGCACAGCCACAGATGAATATATTCCATTACTCATTTTGATAGCCTAGCCTATTAGCCTGTCACCAAGACCGGGGTGAGTCGGGTTAGCCACTCATTAAAGGAGAGAAAATGGGGCAACTCAGTAGAATCCATTGGGACAGACTGGGAGCCTTTATGCAAATCCTACTCCAGATGTTCATGGGGCTGAACATCCACCATGTCCTATGTAAACAGCCCAGACCTAAACATGGAAACACATGCTTTTTTTGTGATCCATGTGCGCCCTTCCTGCTCCACGTGTACCATGGGGAAAGTGACCCCATTGCCGAGTCTAGGGCCAGAACATGTGAATCAGGCCCACGTTATTCAACCTGAAAGTCAGACCTACCAATGGATTTTCATTTACACGAGCCAGTGAGTCTCCCTCCCTCACTTAAAATGAAATGAATATTGACTATATAGCGCAGGTTTTAGGGAAGGTTATAAAACAGTATAAGCCAAGTATAAGCACAAGTAAATAAAATACATACTCAAGGTCACAAGGGACAGAATGGAATGAACAACAGTAAAAATTATTTAACTACTGGAAGTTACATGAATCTCTTAACATTTTTGCTTAAATTTTAGTCACACTGTCTTTTCAATTAAAAACTCCTGAATATATATTGGATTTAAGCTTTCTACTGTTTATAAACTGTCTTCTCAGACACCAGAAAAATAGATATCTGAGATAAACCCACAAAGTAAGAAGGAATTAAAATGGCAGAGCTGATTCAAATACCACATTAAAGAAAAGACCAGAAAAAAATCTTATAATAAAGATTGCTGTAGCACATTAATTATAAGGTTTCAGATAGATTTTTGTAACTCAAACATAAAAATTTTAAATTACCTTCTCTTTTATTTCTATCTGTTATTAATGTCTCCGATTGGAGGACAAGCTGACCTTTAAATATGAACTAGTTTAGGAAAAAAAATGCCAAAATTCACACTTGACCTCTTCAAGAAGGAAACTCATTTTAGTCACTGTATTTTTTTTTTCCTTTTTACAGGTGCTTTTTTTATGCCTGATAATGGCATTTACATATTTTAAAGCAAGCCAAAAGCGAACAAGGAGCACTGGTAGTCACTTGTTTTAATTGTAACTTTAGGCCTCTGAACTTCCTAGACTAAGAACCATGGAACATTCTAGACTTCCTGATTCCACAGGACCCCTGGACTTCTAATCCCTGGTGAGCAACTGCCTCTGCATGCAGCTCCTTGCTGGCCCTCCACCGACTCTCTCTGCAATCCCATGGCACTCCTCTTGTCTTTGCAGGAAGAATCTGCATTCAACTACACATCTTCAGGGGACACAGAACAGCAGGTTGTTCACCTGCACGATCTGTAGCATTTCACTATAAAGTGCCCAGAGGACTTTCCCCAGGAGCCCCTCCCCTGCTTACAGTCCTTTGGGCTTTTCCAAACTTCCTGCCCGTTCCCTTTTCATGTCCATCTCTGTCCTGTTGCTCCCAAATTTCAAGAGACACAAACCAATCAAAAATCTCGACAAGCTCTTTTAGGTCTCTAATGTGATGCTTATAAATTATTTAGATATAAGCTGTTTTTCCACCTTCTTTGCAATTTTTGCTCCATTCTTTGGCTTCATTCTTTTGAATCTAGCTAGAGCCCATTTAAAAATGCCTCCCTTCCTTCTCCTTTACAAAAAACCAGGAAATCTCCAAACAAAGTTGAGATCATTTACTCTATCTCTCAGCAACCATGAACCTCTATGAGGCCTCTTATTCACTGCCAAACTTCAGAGAGTTGGCTACACACTGTGTGGAGCCCCACACAATCCTTTGCAATCTGGTTTCTCTCTATACCACTACAATGCACCTGCTCTCAAATGAGCATGTCAGATCTTGTGTTCCTTGAACCAGTGTGCAGTGCAGATCCCAATACACATTAGACTGCTGGAGATTTGGAGAAATCTTTAAGAAGACAAACTACTTGTATTCAGTATGAGTTTTGAAATATGCATTGGGAAAAATGGTTAGAGATGTTTACAATTCCTGGGAGAGTTAAATCAACATTGTGGTTCACGTCTGTGCCAGCCATGCTTTGATTTCTAGTTGCAAACTGCCCTCTCTCCAGCTGGGGCCTTGGAACACAAATTGTTCCTGGGACCATACCATTTATAACTACACAAGCATACATTTTTACATGGTTTTAATCATTGTGTATGTTCGATGGTGTCTCTTGGCTGGTTTATTTAGCATTATATCATAAGCATTTTCCATGTTGCCCAATAGCATCTATAATTACCATTTTAATGGCTGAATAATATTCCACTAATTGGACTAGCCATGATTTACTGAACCATTATCCTACTGCTAGGCATTTAAGTTGCTTCCAATTTTTGCTACCATAAATTGCCCTGCATATAGTTCTTTGCTACATTTGGATAAACTCCTTATGATAATTTCTCCTGCATTAGATTACAGGGTTAAAGAGTACAAACCTTTTTTTAGGGCCTTTGATGCAATCTCTAATTCCTTCAAAAGGACTTTCCCAATCTGCCACCAGCAATTTGGAAAGTGCCTTCCTAACATACCAATGTGAACAGGGAGATGCACTCTGAGTAGTACGGAACCTGGATGAACAAGCAGCTCTGAGCACCGAGCACACAGGATATTTCGATGGACTGCCAGTCTGAAAGAGCTCTCTCTGATGGACACTTTACACAGCCCCCCGGCCCTTCTCTCTTTCAGCGACCCCTGCCTGGAAATTTTTTAGAGAATCATTAAGAATGATTTTTGTTGCAAGTGGGATATCAGCTCTACTACAAATCAAAGTCCCAGGGACTCTGGGGAAAGACCCTCCAAGTCTATGCCCAGCTCAAGTACTGTGAGCACAAGAATGCTTCTCCCTCAGTGAGAGCCAAAGGCCAAAGGCAACTCTTTCTGGTGACACAGAGAACATGCAAATGGATTAGAGGAGCCATTTGTGATTGACAGTCCCTTGAAAGTAACCTAAAGTCACTGGAACAAGTACCCAGCCAGAGAGATCAGAAGCAGCAAGGCAAAGCTTAGGTACAGCACAGTGACCCTCCGTGCCCAAGGAAGCCCTGAGATCTACTAATGGAGCAAGTCTCGGGGTCTGGAGCCCTTGCCTCCGGTCCTCGCTCTCCCTGGACCGTCTGGCTTCATGTTGACTCCTCAGCCTCACTGAGTGCCTCATCGTCCAAGGAAACCGAGATCCATGCTCCACGGCTGCTGTGGGACTGGCAGAGTCGGGGTGAGCAGCCATTTGCCTGGGAAGACCCGAGCTAGCAAAGTCCACAAAGCTTGCAAAATCAATCCTGCAGCCTCACAGCCTATACCAACAGCGCTCCTGCTGAAACCACGTCAAAACTTGCTAGGGAGTTGGGCCAGGGGAGGCAGGCTAACTGTCAAATGGCGCAAGTCTCTGCAAAGCCACCACTCTGAAGAGGACCCACGTCCTCCCTGAGACTCCATATGGAAGACTTTGGGTCCCGGAGCCAAAGCTGGAAGACTCTGTCTGGGCTCAGAATTATGCCCACATCAGAGCTCTTTGTTTCACATCCCATGCTACAAATGACTTCTGATTATTTTCTAAGTTAAATCAACCCCTAGAGAAAGTTCTAATCCTTTCCAGTTATATGAATTTGAGAAAGTTATTAACACCCTCACTCTCAGTGACCTGCATGCTAAACTGGGATAAAAATGCCTCCACGAGGAGCAAGATAATGTGACCATCACGATGATGACAACAACGAAGAACAAGAGCAAAGAGAATAATGGTTCAACTGTTCAATCTATGTGATGCACTCGCACTAACCCGAATGCAAGCCTCATGAACCTTATCTCACTGAAGGCTTCTCACTGCCTGCTGAGGCAGGAATATTAGACCCTGGGCAGGCTGGAAGCTGGCATGCTGTTCCTTAATCCTCATCACGAAGAGCAGTCCAACCAACGACTTAGTGGGACAGCACCACTGCTAAGGTGATTAGGGACCGGTCCTGCTCTGGGAGGCTCTTCACAGGACCAGAGCAGCATGGCTTGAGTTAACAACCACATTTACAGGACTCCGTGTCCCCGGTCTTATCTGACCTATGCCACTGCATCATTTCCTCCTCTTTGAACCTAGGGTTGGTTCTGGTCAAGGGTACGATAACAAAAATAATTTCAAGTATGTGAAGCTTTCCAAAAATGCTTGTGCATTTCTGCTCCCATTCTCAAATCCCTGCTCCAGCCATGAGCACAAGCCCAGGACAGCAAAGTGGAGTCAGCTAGCTGAAGCCACACTAGGCTATGCAGCACCAACAGACCTGCCAATCAGCCAGGCCCAGCTCGGTTCAACGGAACCTGCTAGACAAACCACAGAAATGTGTGTGCCATGAGGTTTTGTGCGTTTTGCTAGGCAGCAATACCATGGCAATACCTGCCTGATACAACCAGTTTCCTTACCTCACACACACTCTGCCCTTCATTTATGTTGATAACACACAGTAACTGTTTCAAAACAATTTCACATGGCTTGTAACATTGATTCTTTAAGGAAACTCCATTAGGTGCCTGTTAACATCACTTTTACTTTAAACATGAAAAAAAAAAAAGGCACAAAAAATTTAAATCCTTTGCCTAGCTCACACAGCTAGCAAACTATGGGGACAGGACTTGAAGCTGGGTAGCTTGACCTCCAAGTCCCACCCCTAACTGCTAGACTGTGTCTCATGGCACCTTGGGACAGCTCTGTGAGCCAAGCTGTTCTGCAGGAATGGTTGCAACCTCCCCTTCCCCAAGCACAGTGCTCCTTGGTGGGCCCTGTTCATCCTAGCCAGGCCTTGTGAATCAAGGGCCTACTGCTTCCCGTCTGAGCTCAGGGCTCCCTCTCAGGCTCTGATGAGATCCTGTGGGACCTGCGAACACCCTTAGGACAGGAAGTCTTGTGTCAGCACACGATACACAGATGCGAGGGGTGAGCCACTGAGAGTGGCGAGTGCTCTTCCCGACGCAGCGCTCTGAAAGCCCTGGTCGATGAGGGGCTGGACGGGGTCAACGAGAAACCAGCTGGGGCCCGGCTCTCCTTTTGCTGCTTCTCAGTAAAGCTCCAGGAATCTTCTACTGAGGCTTCCGGTGACCAAGCAGGTTACAAAGGGTCCCGTGTTTGCCCAGGTCTCACTGTCGCAGTCATGTGGGCCTTTGTGGGAGCCTCCTCTGGGACCTGCGACCTCCACACTCACCCTTCCTCATCTGCCCTGCACGTTCAACCAGAAACTCTGCCCCAGATGGATCCAAGTCCAGCAATGGGTTCTCAAGCTCAGGCTCCGGAACACAGCACTTGGGTCCCCTCCGCATTGACCAGAGCGGCCTCCCAGGCCTCGGCACTGACGGGTTGTCCCCAGAGCACGAGCTTTCTGTGCTCACACTGCTCCTGGGCTCAAAGCTTTTCCTTCCCAGCGTGTCGGGTGCATCTCAGTACCCAGAGGACAGGGCTGTGGGACAGAGAGGGGACTGCACTGACTTACATGAAAAACCAGGGTCCTGGTCAGCTGGCCCTCTGGTCACAAGCCCTTGAGTGCAGAGATGCAGCAGTGTGGAATGCAGCAAATCCCAGGGCTCAGCCCCCAGAGCAGCTAGCAGTGCCTGGAACTGGGTGGCTGGGGAGCTTCCTACACACCAAAGTGAAGGCCTGGGATAACGATCGCCGATTCTTCTGTACTGCCTTTATCACAGCGCCTAGCCCTTCGTCGACAGCTTGGATGCATAGGAGCGGCCCAGATTAAGTTTGTGCTCATCCATCTGCTCATCCAGCCAAAGTCTCGCCATCATGCCCATTACACAGTGGAGAAAACTGAGACCCAGAGATGATCAGTACCTTGTCAGGTCAATCAGCAGTGAAAGCCAAGGCTCATCCTGTGGTTTCCGTCACTCCTCACCCCAAGTCATTAAATCTAACTTTTCCTTGGTCACACGATTTGCTAAGCAGGGTATATTGTGCTGTAGAAATTGCAAACAACTATTTTAAATTATAAAATCCATTTTCTAAAAGATTTTATTTTATTTTAAAGGTGGAGTGACAGAGACAGAGACAGAAAGGTCTTGCATCTGCTGGTTCACTCCCCAAAGGGCCACAATGATCAAGGCTGAGCCACACTAAAACCATGAGATTCTTTTGGGTCTTCCATGTGTGTGTGCAGGGGCCCAAGCACTTAGGCCACCCCCTGATCTTTCCCGAGTGCATTAGCAGGGAGGTGGATTGGAAGTGGAGCTGCCAGGATTCAAACCAGTGCCCATATGGGATGCTGGTGCTGCAGGTATGGGCTTTAACCAGCTGCACCACAGTGCTGGCGAAAGACTATCAGGGAGGAAGGGGAGTCCAGCAGAGTGGGGCTAGAGCCCTACCCACAGCTTGGAGGTCCCAGGCAGCCTTGCCTCATGGCTCTCTGCCTGGATGGGGGCTCTCCCTGAGGACATGTGTGGAAGTGCTAGGGAGTGAAGTGCACAGGAGTGACCCTCAGCCAATGTGGGATGGGAAAGGGGGACAAACACCCTAACTTCCTAAGGGTCTGCAAGGAGATAACCCCTGGGCCACAACGGTGACTCCCATCACCCACCCTCCTCCCTCTATCTCCTTCCTCATTTCTTCACCATTTTGAGGATCTCCTAAGAAAACCACCTATACCCAAATCAGGATCCATTTCTGAGGAAATTTCAAATAAGACATGAAGAGATGTGTTTCCTATTGAGTAGGCGATCTGGGCTGAAACCACCACAGGGACTTAGGGTAAGTAGAAGCACAGAGAACTAAGAAAGACTGGGTCACTGGAGTCTCTGGGAGTGGAGCAAAGTACATTGGTGGCATCATGCATAGGTTTCAGATATGAAGAAGATAGGATGTGTATTTAGGTGGTGCATGTAGGAGAAAGAGATGCACGGAAGGCCGGAACTAACTAACTAACTTGGTAATTGCTAACTCAGCCAACGAAACTGAAGTAACGAAAACCAGTGAGTACTGCAGAAATGTGCTGAAATGCTTGAGTGACTTTGCTCCTAGGGCCATTTTGAGGGCTGAGGGGAATCCACATGAAGCACCTTTCCCTGTGCGCCACTGGGTCCCAGGGAACCCCTAATGACAACTGTTCATTATCACAGTCAACACAGCAACGCACCTGCTCTGTCCTCCTCACCTGGCCACAGCACCAGCCCCAGCAGCTGTAATGCCAAGTGGTTTTGTGCACAGAGCAGCCCACTCCCATCCTCCCCCTGCTCCGGGAGATGCCCTCAGCTCATGGCAATCATCTTGCCCACAGAGGGCCATCGTTCCTGGTGACCCACAACCAAGGGCAGACTAGCACAGGCTGGTGTTGGGTATATATAGAGGGGCAATGCTCAAGTTCGCTTGGTGATTCATGGCCCAAACCCAGGTCGCTATCGTTGTGAAGTTAGGGAACCCGGTCACGCTCGTTCCTTTCTGAATCACCTGTGGCTGCTTCCATGATCCAACAGCAGCTGAGCAGTCCCAACACAGGCCGTCTGGTCTGCAAGCCCACAGGTACCGACTCCTGGCTCTTGAGGGGAGGAATTTTCTGATTCTGCTCTAAAGAGCTGTACTGTCAAATACGGTAGCTATTCATCATACATGAGTATTTATGTTTACTTCATTGAAATAAAATTACCAGCCCAGGTTTTGGTTTTTTTTTTTGTTGTTGTTGTTGTTGTTGTTGTTTTTTGACAGGCAGAGTGGACAGTGAGAGAGAGAGACAGAGAGAAAGGTCTTCCTTTGCCATTGGTTCACCCTCCAATGGCTGCCAAGGCCGGCGCACCATGCTGATCCAATGGCAGGAGCCAGGTGCTTCTCCTGGTCTCCCATGGGGTGCAGGGCCCAAGCACTTGGGCCATCCTCCACTGCACTCCCGGGCCACAGCAGAGAGCTGACCAGCCCAGTTCTGTGGCCACACTAACCACAGGGCGAGTGCTCAGTAGCCGCACGTGGCTGGCAGCTCTCCTACCGCAGCGTGCAGAACACCGCCATCACCACAGCACGTTCTGGTGCGTACAGCTGCTTCAGAGACTGCAGCTTGCAGGTCAGCTCCGAGTGGCCTTAGCCTGGCACCACGCGACTCAAGCCCTTCCACTTTTCTCTCCCTCGATGCAATCAGGTGTCCCTGCTCCTCATCTCAGGCTGTTCTTTCTTCTTTTTCCCCCCAAAGTTTTATTTATTTATTTATTTGAAAGGCAGAGAGGCAGAGGCAGAGAGAGAGTCAGAGAGACAGAGACATCTTCCATCTGCTGGTTCACTTCCCAAATGGCAGCAAAGGTTGGAGCAGGGCTGATTGGAAGCCAGGAGCCTGGAGCTTCTTCCAGATCTCCCATGTGGGTGCAGGGGCCCAAGCACCTGGACCATCTTCTACTGCTTTCCCAGGCACATTAGCAGGGAGCTGGACCCGAATTGGAGCAGCCGGGACTCGAACCAGCACCCATACAGGATGCTGGCACTGCAGGTGGTGGCTTTCCACGTTATGCCACAGTGTTAGCCCCTCAGGCTCTGATTCTAGGGAAACCCACCAAAGATGTTTTTGTGCTGGTACTGCACCCATGATTTTATATCATTGCCTCTCTTAGGTGAGGCTGTGAGTTACTAAGACAGGAGAGAATGTCAGCTTCCCCTAAATCCCCAGCCCTAGCACGGGCCTATCAGAGAGCGACTTTCAATAAACACACAATGAAGGAACAAGGTAAACAGATGGCCTCCTCACACGCTGAACCTTGGTGTCCAGCCAACTGCCCGGGGAGCCCCTTGACCCACTCTTACTGCAGATTTCAGGCTCGATTTCGCAGCCATTCAGCCTTGCCCAGGAGTCCAGCTGTGACAGCTAATAGATGAAACCGTTCAATTTGCGAGTTCCGGCCATAAAATCAGCCAGATCTCGGCGGTGCGCCACACCTAGGTCCGAGTGCCCAGCTCTGCAGACCGCGCCCTCACGCTGTCCACCCTGGGTGCCTCTGCCAGGTGGGAATGGGAGATGGCGAGATGGAGGATGTGTCTGCATCTCCAGGAGCCCACTAACGAGGCCGTGCCTGGGAGATCAGCTGATGCTCATTAAACTAAGGCTCTAGTGGCCAGTTCCTCCCAGGTTTCAAAATTGAGAGAAAAGTCTGGCTTTCTAGACGTCTGCTTTCATCATAAGATGCTGCAAATCACATCTGAAGTGGACAGGGGAGAAAGAAATCATTAAGTAATAACAAAAGTAGGAGATTGGCCTCTGAGCTAGGCTTCACAGGCATCGCGCAGCCCTGTTCTGCACGGCCTCTGAGCAGGGTCTCTGGAGAGCAAGCCCTCCTTCAGAGAGTAGCTGGGTACTCTCCTCCACAGCAGTCTGGGCAATGCCTCCCCCGGGTTCCTGCACAGCCCCGGGACCTCGTGAGCATGGTTTAACTGCTGAGCTGTCAGTAGCCACATTAAGACAGGTGCAGACACCCCCACCCCTTCAGGCCAGAGCCCTTTGTGAAGAAGGGGGTCCTGGAGGCTTAGCATCCTCTACCGTGCCCCCACAGACCAGCGGCAGAGACAACTCCACTGCCTCCACCCCCCACCCCCACCTGCAGCCATCCCCGGCGGCCTGATGCTCACAAAGAGCTTGTTCCATCTCCAGAACTGTAGCAGGGAGGCCGTCGCCAGGTGTGGTGATGAAATGGCAGGTCATGCATGGCCTTAGGCGAGAGCTGGTCCAGATGAAGACCCCCATGCCTCTGAGCGGGGCTCAATGACAGCCCCAGAGTTCCCCTGCAGCCACGACCCCTGAGCCTGTGCCGAGGTCTCCCGAGTGTCCAGGGCCACCGATTTGTGTTGCTCCAGGTGCACCATGAAATCTCTGCAAATGGTGCCTCTTGGAAGGGCCTAGCCCTACAGGTGCGCACCTGCCTCACCACCACGTGGAACGCTCACCTCCCTCTGCATCTGGCACAGCTTGGGCTAACGGACTTCAGAGTCACTTTGTGGTCTCCCAACTGAGGCACTGATGCACACACACTTCCAGGAGTAAAGTCCATCTCTGCAGACGCATCCACAGAGTCCTCGGGGTCAAAAAGATCTCACTCCAGATGGAGGGAAGAACACCCCACCCCTTGTGATTCTGTGAAGGTCCTTGAAGGGCCCAGGGATTATTTCATTTACTGCAGAACATGTCTGCTGGCCAAGAGCAGACAGACAGGAGAACCTGTGCGTTTGAAAGCACTCAAGGGTCTACGGCACAGACCAGTTAGAGCCTTGCCCTTGCTCCTGTATACAAAAACCTCAAAACAGACAACAACCTCAGGCCTACATAGCTCAGGCAGGGGAAGGGGAGGGCCCTAACCCTAACCCTAACTCTAACTCTAACCCATGCTGCCCCCTTAGAAAGACCTCTGTTTCACTGGCTCAAACTTAGTCACAAGGCCACACCCAAGCTGCTAGGTGGAGGGTGGGGGCTGGGACATGCATTTTAAGCTGCTTACATCATTGCCAGACATAAGAAGGTGAGAACAGACATCGGTTGGGCAAACAGCATTCTCGTCCACGTGGCTCCTTGTTTAAAGGGGGAGAAAGGAGCACTGAGGAGTGGAGAACAGCCCAAGGGAACAGCACAACAGGACCTGGAATCCAGAGCAACAACCGACACCCTGTCCAGACCTGCCCTAGCCACACCGTCTGAACTGTTGAGGATTTTTACACAACCACTGCAGGCATCTTCAATCATTTGCTCCCCCCCACACACACATATACACGCATCACACAAGCACACACACATCACACACTACACACCCCAGCCTCAGAAAGACTCCCTCCATTTCAATCATCCATCTGTCACTTCCGTCAGTCATAAAAAACAGTGGGTCAACTGGCTGGGGGCGGGGGCCGTGTCGAATCGGGGGTTGGACTAAATTGGAATTGACCAGTGGATTCATTCTAGCCATCACCCTGACAGCTCCGGCAGAACACGCACAGGGGCCAGGGCAGCGGGAAGGCAGTGTGCATGACAAAGGGCTTTCATCCTCTGCCCGTGCGCTTCTGTCTTGGTTCTGCAGTGACAATAAAGCAGAGGTCATCTCCTCCGCTGCTCTGAGATCCCGAGGATACTTAGGCAAAGATAAGGCAAAAGAAAAAAACCAATTTCCTTCCAATATTTTTAGCATCTCAGGAAAACAACTACAGTGGAGAAAATATTCATTTCTGTCACTGTGGCCAAGAATGACAAGGATACAAAGAAAATGCAAGGGGGCCTCACATGCGCAGTGAGAAAATAAGACAATTAAGAAACCCTGGGACACGCGACTCCTCCAGCAAGTGGGTACACTCGCTTTGCTCAGGCCATGCTCCCTGGAAGGGATCCCAAAGACCAAAGGCTGCTTTCCTCACTCACTTTCCAAATGGCTCTTCTGCGTGGAATGCTATGAGAATAGAAACTGCTCTGTTAAGGAAAGTGGGGTGGGCACATGTGACTGTGAGGGACCGGAGAGGATACCTAGGAAGGAGACAACTGCACAGGACAAAAGAGATACAGGCAACGGAGCCACAGAAGAACTCACCATCCCTGCTTGCCAAATTCAAAGTAACCAAGGAACCTCTGTCCACCTTCTACTATTTGCCAACTACTGTGCTAAGTATTTTCACAAATGTTATCCACCTAGTCCTTGTTCCAAATATACGAAGTAGTCATTTTATTCCCATTTTACAGATGACAAAGCTGAGGCTCAGAGAGATAAAGCAATAGTCCTTTAAGGGGCAGAGGGAGGGACTGCTCCTGAATCTGCCTGCTGCGGCTGCAAGCCCAGTGGAGCGTCTCAGCTTTGTGGGGGGCAGTGTCCCCGTGCAGCGTGGCCCTGCGGATCCCTAGGCGAGGCAGTGTTGCACAGCAGGGCCATGGAGGCTCATTCCAGGGCTTGGAGCCAGGGTTCAGGACTCGTAGCTCTGCGATGGTGGACAATGACTTCTTTCTTTGAACTTCTTCATCTTTATAAAAGGGATGATACTTTCTCTCCAGTTGCTATTAATATTTGATTGGAGAAAGTAGGCAAAATGCCTGCCATATATTCTGTTTCTGTTCTATTCTAATGACAAAAATGGCCCATTAAACAGACATTATGAAACCAGGCTACTCGGAGAGCCCCTCAGGGGAATTCTCTGCTCTGAATCCACATTGCCATTGGCAGGGTTAGACCGTGCCACTCTTCATCAACGCGGGAGAGCCGCCCCAAGTGCCTGAGCTGGACACTTAGAGGACCCGAGCTTAGAGGTCTCTGGGGTCCCAGCCCTTGAGGCATAAGTCAAGGGGCAAAGAACAGGTGTGACGTGCGATTCCTCAGCCCGGGTTAGTGATGGCCACTGTGGCACCCAGGACTTGTTCCACCATCAGGGATCATCTTCCTTTTGCAACTTCAGCCTCCCCTCCACTCATGATTGCCACAATCCCTAGAATCCTACCTTCAGTGCTGTCAGAACCCGCCCTGCTCACCACTGTCCCTGTCTGCCCTGTGCGGACACCACAGAGGACGCCGACGCTTTGGATGCCTGCAAGGAGGCAAAGCCACGGGCCCGGTCCCCACTCTGTGTCCCCTCCCCTTCCGTCCTACCCCACCCCTTAGTGAAGATTCCTAAACAGCATGGCCTTCATTCACGCGCGTGTGCTGGAATACTCCGGATGGCTCAGGAAATATTCAGACCTAACCTGAAGGATCCTGTGGGAAGCAAATTACCAGCATCTCCTTTCTCCATGACGATTCCCCAAGACCCGGAAGTATTCCCTCAATTAAGAGCAGCAGGAGCCCACATTGTATGTGAAGTCCTACGCTCTGCGCTGGGGGTCCAGGAGGTAGACAAAATACACCCTCAGCTTCATACAGCTTAACAACCCACAGAGGAGACAGCACCAAACATCACGGGACTGAGTGACAGGAGAAAGGACACAGGTGGGTAGATGCATTAGCAGCAGGTGCAAAGGGGTGGCAGGAGGCAGCTAAGGAGTGGGGGGCTGGCGGGCACAGGGAAAGACAATGTCAAGGCGGTGCCCGCTCTTAGCCTAGTTTTGGAGTTGTCCCTTACATCGTTCAAAAACGCACCTACATTCTATCTGTGACATGCATTGTAATATTCCTGGTCACAAAAATATTTTGAAATAATTTAAAAGTGATCTTGCTTGGGGCCAGCACTGTGGTACAGTGGGTAAAGATGCTGCCTACAGTGTCAGCATCCCATATGGGTGCCGGTTCGAGTCCTGGCTGCTCCACTTCCAATCTAGCTCTCTGCTGTGGCCTGGGAAAGCAGTAAAAGATGGCCCAAGTCCTTGGGCCCCTGCACTCACATGGGATACCTGGAAGAAGCTCCTGGCTTCAGACTGTGCAGCTCCAGCCATTGCAACCATCTGGGGAGTAAACCAGCAGATGGAAGACCTCTCTCTCTTTCTGCCTCTCAGATTAATAAATCTTTTTTTTAAAAAGTGATGTTGCTTTCAATATTATTTGGTACCCAACCACTAATTTACCATTGCCTACATGCTCTCCAATTATGTTCCTTTGAGACTTTTGATCTCCAGTAAGGCTCACCTATAGCTTACTGTTAAGTACAAAGAAGAAAACCTGAACAGCACATTTGACAAAACATGGGTACAGGAAAGACATGTAGCTATACCAGCGATAATCAAATGCTTGTCATCCAATTACACAGTTCTCATATTTTTCAGCCAACACATTGTTTTTCTAGGCCTTAAAACATTTCACTAAGCCCTCAAGTCTTCTGGCCACAGAGAAGAATCAGGGAGAGAGAGAAGACAGGACAGGGAAGGTGGGAAAAGCTCTCGAAAGTTCTCAAACAGCAGGGAGGGCTGAGTCCCCCCCTCAGGGCAGCAGGGACATGGCAGTGATACCAACCAGGAAAGGGGTAGGGGCCTATTTGCGCTGGAATCCTCGCTCTGGCTGTTCCCGGTAGATGAACAGTGGCAAGCCCACGGAGTGGAGAGTAGAACTGCAACAGAGCAGGGAGGCGAAGGCTGGGGGAGCCCAGGAGACATGTGAGGAGGCCCTCCCACACCACGAGGGTGAAGACAGAGAAAAGGAACATATTCCCAGGCAACCAGGCAGGGGACCTAGGAAGAGCACCTCAAAGTTGTGGTGGAGGGCTGGCGTGGCAGCACAGCGGGTAAAACCTGTGACATCGGCATCCCAAAAGGGTGACAGTTCAAGTCCCAGCTGCTCCACTTCCAACCCAGCTCCCTGCTAATGCACATGGGAAAGCAATAGAAGATGGTCCAAGTGCTTAGGCCTCTGCACCCAACTGGGAGACCCAGAAGCAGCTCCAGCCCAGGCCATTTGGGGAATGAACCAGCCAATCGAAGTTTGCTTGCTCTCTCCATCTCTGTGTGATTCTTCCTTCTCTGTGTAACTCTGACTTTCCAATAAATAAAATCTTTAAAAAATATTTGCAGTAGAACCAGGAAGTGACACTGGCCACTGATGAGACTCCCACAGCTGACTCCAGGAAGCTCTTCCCTTGGAAACACACTCAATGTGCCCCTGCTGCTACCCAGGCCACAGGGTTTCTCCCGAGCTGTGCGTAGGCGAGCAGAGTGTGTGTCTTCACAGCCAGCCAACAGCAGCTCTGCAGAGCCACCATTTCCCCTGGGTACTGACCATGTTTTAGCACTCTGAGCAGCTCTGCATCACCTGCTCCCTTAAGCCTTATCACAGCCCACAGAGGTGGACGCCATTATTTCCAGGTTCCGATCAAACTGGAGGCCCAGGGTAATTTGGCAACTCTCCCAAGGTTACACAGCTGTTAGGTGGGGGGAGGGGGGTAGAGTTTGAAGCTGCAGGTCATACCTTTCCCAGAATAACTATCACTGCCCATGAATTCTGGGACAACATCACCACTCTCACTGACACTGAAGAAAGATTTATGGATTATATCTTCCTATACTAATATTTTACACATTACATTTAACTTCTCATTTAGTCATCATGAGACTTGCTTCAATATGATAATCCACTGGGTCTGGCAATTTCCTTTTGAATTGGATCCTAAGGGCCATGGGACCTGCAGGTGCATCTCCTACTATGAGCAGGTCCCAACGTGGAAAGACACAGAAGCAGCAAAATGAAGCCACATTCAAACAGACAGCAAAGCCTACTGGAAAAGAAGAGTTATTCACTTTAGATATTTTCCAGGTCTCTTACAGATCTGATAGAACAACAAAGGGTAATGGGTGTAAAATAAAATGTGACATTTCCCTGTATTGTGGCAGCGAAGACTCCTTGGGCCAAGTCTGTGAACAGGAGAGCAAAATCCGAGAAGAAAGCACTGATCTAAGGCATAAGGATGGAAATATAGTTCCATGGCTGATTAGACAAGGATCCCTCAAAAAGTTCATGGAAGATGTCCATTATAAAGACACTATGCACAGATTTTAAAAATTTATTGAACTAATAACCTTGGGCTTTAATTCCACTTTTCCAAAAGCTTTTTGATGATATCTGAGGGGAGGGAGGAAGAGGGAAGGATTCCAAATGAGTCCCAGGTTTCTGAGCTGGGCAGGCAGGTTGCTGTTTACCAAATAGAGTAAGAGTTGGATCCTTTTCAGCATCAATGTGTAGGGTGGAGGTGGGTATCAGAAAGCAGTCAGATATGGAGACCTGGAGCTCAGAGGAGATGGGGACAGATCAGTGTCTAGAGAGAGTTTATATAAAAGAGACTCATCAAGTGCAGAAATCACAAATTAAAAACAGTGAACCTGCAACCCTACAGCAGGTCCTTCCTCCATGTGCATGAGCTGGATAGAGTTTTTGTTCAAAAGACAGAGCTAGTCTGTAGTCCACAGGGAAGTAAAGAGAGAAATTCCTCCAACTGACCTAGGTAAATTTCAATTTTTCTTTGATGCAGAGACATGACCATACCTTAAGAAGAAGAAAGCTAAGACAGGGATGCCCTAAGGACAAGAGAGGGACAGATGTGGGAGAGGAAATGTCAGGTGCTGAAAATTCAGAGCCTGCTGAAGCCAACTCGAAGGGACAGATGTGAACCTGCACACATTTGACACGTGTTAATGCCAACAAGGGAGAGAATCGATTCTGCTGCAAACATGGGGCTGTGACTTGTGAGAAATAAGAAACAAGTCATTGATTATCAGCCACTTGTTTGCTGAGCTATTGTCCATGAAAACAGAAGAATAAAGAGAGCATGTAGATTTTAACTGCTGCAGATGGGCATGGCCACGTAACCAAAGCTGCTATTCCAGCACAGAGGGCAGGGTGGAAACTGATCCACGTTCTGAAGAACTTTCTCAGTCTCAGAAATGCCTGCTGACCCAGCAGCGGCACTCCAGTCACCTATGTTTATGCACATTAATATCTAGCAGGGCATTAATTTCAAATTCTTGAAAATTAGAGAAGACTTGACCGGCCAAACATCAGTTAGGACAAAATCAACTTCACATCCATATAACAACATATCAAGACCTAAAACAACGCTTTCATTTTCTTGTCCCCTTTTCACCTACTCTATGGCACTCTGGCTCCTCCTCCTTGCTGTTCATGGGGACTCACCAGGGCCTGTCAGGCTGCCAAATCCCAGGGAAGCCCTGGGACAGATCTTCCTCAATACTGCAGCCAGGTGACCGCCTCCTCCACCCTGCAGTATTATATTCCTGTTTCCACAGCTCCATCTTCACAGTCCAACCCCACACTGGTGGTGTCCCACAGCCTGGCTCCCCTCGCTCTCCTCACCCCCTAGGCTGATTATGTTTGCCACCACGGCTTTGTGGGGGGGAAATCCGCACTTTGATGGAAAACCACATGTTGTCTATAGCATGCGCTTTCTGGTTTTGGGATTCAGATTCTCTGGGAGCCATCTCATCACCCTTGAAGCTACGGACAATCGGCAGCAGCTACAGAACAAATCTTGTCTGCAAACTTGTACACGGTTCTTCCTGGGGGGAGGAATAACTCCTCCTCCCGCCCCCCCATAAAGAAGGTAGAAGTCATTTGCCTCTATTTACATATTCATTTCATTCCTGATCCACAAATGCTTCTCTCTTAGATTTCCCCATGTACTATGTCTCACATCTTGTCAGTTTCCTTTTAATGAATTCAACAAAATCATGTTCATTTTTGCATTTTATACAAGAGCGCTAAAAAAATTCATGGGTGATGGAATTAAACATTTTTCCATAAACTTTTAAAGCCTCTAATGTCAGAGTCATGACTTCATTTTTTCTTCAAGTTTATATTTTAGGAGTTTCAAAAGCATAAAGAGCTAAAGAACCCAAACGTGCCCCCATTCCTAACCATTTCCGGCCTGATTTGTACACACAAATGAGTATAGTTGATTCCTGTTACTCATGGAAATGTTCTATATGGTTGCTCCAAACTGGCACACACTGAATCACTGCTCCAAGAGGAAACCCAGGGTAGGTGCCTGTAAGACGCTGGTCTCTATTTTTTTTTTTTTTTGACAGGCAGAGTGGACAGTGAGAGAGAGAGATAGAGAGAAAGGTCTTCCTTTTGCCTTTTTGTTCATCCTCCAATGGCCACTGTGGCTAGCATAACACGCATATCTGAAGCCAGGAGCTTCTCCTGGTCTCCCATGGGGTGCAGGGCCCAAGCACTTGGGCCATCCTCCACTGCACTCCCGGGCCACAGCAGAGAGCTGGCCTGGAAGAGGGGCAACTGGGACAGAATCCGGTGCCTGGACCGGGACTAGAACCTGGCGTGCCGGCGCTGCAGGCAGAGGATTAGCCTATTGAGCCATGGCGCTATCTCAATACTTGTTTTTAACTAACAATTGCACAAGCTAGTTGTGTGTTCGCTCTGCTTAAAGACACTTTGCTTAATATATACTACTGATTGATTAGCATTGAATTCACAGCCAGCAGCACCAGCATGCGTGCCTGAAGGGAGCTCCCCTAACACAGCTATTTTATTCACAAGGCACATCCCAGCCTTCCTGTGCTTGGAAACATCACAGATCCCTTGAGCGCTACACTCGGGGACATTCTAAACAGTGAGTATACAATGTGAAAAATAGGGCTCTAAGCAGGTGATAGAGAGGACCCATTTGCAGTGCAAAAGGTGGAACAAGGGTCACCCACTTGACACCACCTGGGAGCACAGGCATTGGGCCACTTGAAGTCCTCACTGCTCTGTGCATGTCTGTGCATGAGGACCCAACCTCAGTGTTGATTTTGGTGCCATCTGTGCATTGCCGTGAGCAGGTGAACTTGCAAACATGGACTCTGCACGTAACGCAGACGGACTGTATCCTGTGTCTATGCTCTAATGTATGTCTCCTCCACGAGTCTTCAGGATCCATAACGATTCAGACCATATCTGTCTTGTCTGTCACGCTACAGAGCTTAATACACAGCTCCATGCATGGCTGCCATGTAGAGTTTTTCAATGTGTACCTGTATTTATTAAAGTAAAAACATGGGAAAATGATCATTGTAAATTGTTAAATATCATTGGGGCCAGTGTTGTGGCATAGTGGGTTAAGCTGCCACCTGCGATGCCAGCATCCCATACCGGTGCTGGTTTGAGCCCCAGTTGCTCTACTTCCGATGCAGCTCCCTACTGATGCTCCAGAAAAAGCAGAAGATGCCCAAGCCCTTGGGTCCCTGGGCCCCTGCACCCATGTGGAAGACCTGGGAGAAGCTCCTGGCTTTGGCCTGGTCCAACACTGCCATTGTGGCCATTTAGGGAGTCAATCAGCAGATGGAAGGAAGACCTTTCTTTCTATAACTCTGCCTTTCAAATAAATAAAATAATCTTTAATTTACAGAACACGTGTGTGTGGACTCAATTTTGTCCAAGGACACATGCACATCTGCATTTTAAAGAAACAGGAAGCAGCTGGCCTTTGTTGCATAGAAGAGCTGCTGTGTGGGATGCCCACATCCCCTATCAGAGGCCCTGGGTTCAAGTCCCGACTCTGCTTCCAGTTCCAGTTTCCTGCTAATGCTCACCCTGGGAGGCAGCAGTGATGGCTCAAGTGGTTGGGTCCCTGCCACCCACATAGGAGACCTGGACCGAGTTTCAGCTCCTGGTTTTAGCCTAAACAACATGAGCTGCTGCAGGCATTCTGGGAATGAACCAGCAGACAGAAGATTTCTCCATGTCTCTTTGCCTTAAAAAAAAAAAAAAAACAAACACACTCATGGGAAGTTACACCAAAATCTGAAGCAGTCATTTCTAGGTGGTGGTGTTAGTGGAGGACTTTCACTTTCTACTTTTTGTTTCTCTGCATCATCCAAGATAAAAATAATAACCTTCATTTTATCACCACAAAACGCCATCAGGATGCGAACACCGCCTTAACTTTTCCACTAAGTTCAGCACAAGTTTGAATAGCTCCTGGCACCACGGGCTCCCCAACTTGCAGGAAAACATCTTGGTCAGCGTTTTTATCCTGCTCGTGTGACAGGTTTCATGGCATACCCCCACAGGGCCCAGCACTCTGCTAGTAATATCTTTTCTCTAATGTCTTTCTGAATGTGTGGCCGCAATGGACTGTCATGCTGTAGAGCTTTTTTGTGCTGCATATTACGGACATCCCATTGCTCAAGTCATGCTCAACTCTAGATTCATCACAACAGGTTAGCTTGATAAGCACACGTAGCTGGAGATGTATACTCATCCTTTCTCCTAACTGATGGCTGTGCCAGACACAGAGATCTGTCCTCAAGGGGTATAGAATCGAGCATATTCACGACAGTGAGATGGCCGCTGGATATCAAAGCTGCCGCGGCTTTGATGAGATGCTCAGGGGTGGGTGCAGGGACCGTCAAGTTTGTGTTCTGTCTGTAAAGGCAATTAAGGGTCACGTTATTGACTTCTTCCTTTTAGGGGATATTCCTCCGGGCTCCATCTGATTGTGTTTAGTTCATATACTGGCCTATATAAAACAGCCTGGGTCAAGTTTAAATGGATTTACTGCTTACCCCTCAAAGAGAAAACAATACCATTCAATTAATCAGAACTCCCGTCGCCTCAGTCCCACGGCCCCCACCTTCCCTCCAAGGCACCTGGTTAATCCAAGATTCATAGCACACAGAAACCTGCTGCGAGCAGACAGTGGGAATTGGAAGGATTTGGGGTCAGCGGGTGCTATTTTAAAGCCATTATGAGATTTAAGACGTGAGGACAATTACTGAATTCCTCAGAGCCTCAATGTGCCCCCCCCCCCCCCGTATAAAGTGGGAGTGATCATCTGAGCTAGTCCCAGGGTCACTGTATCAACAGACATGCACAGCGCTCTAGGGAGACAGCACCCACAGACACAGCGCTCTAGGAAGACAGGACTATAAATGGCTACACACACAGGGGATGCTGGCCCCACGGGCGGGCTGCAGCTCTCCTCCCAGGGTGTCTGCTCTGCCAGTGCATCTGAGGTCAGCAGATTTGCAGTCTCCCAAGGTGAAGCTCCTGGGACAGCCTCTAAGGTTCCATCTTTCTCTCCTCTACATGACCATCTTCTTTCCCTCCCAACCCCTCACCTGGAGCGTAGTAAGCCATTTCACTAACGGTGCTAGGATAATAGACTATTCAAAAAAGGAAGTTGAAACCCTACCACCTACCAAAGGCCAACATAAAACCCATTGATGAATGAGTTAATTAAAGACAGGAAATGATTAAAAATGCCACCTGGATAACAGCTATCATCAATGAGTCCCCCTACGCAGGGTCATTTTAATTTCCGTGTATGCATCCGATTTTCCAGTCTCAGTACACTTCCACATCTTCAGGAGCTTCAGCACCTACTGACCGAGTGCCTGCGCATGCCATGCAAAATTCCAGGCGCTGGTGACCAGAACAGATAAGGGTGCTGTCCTTGGGGAGTACAGAGTCTCATGTAAGAGACACACAACTCAGTGATTATAAAGCAGTGAACTGTGTTTTTAAATGGTTAAATAGGAAAGTGAATAGGTGGCTAATTGAGATCAGGATGCCAGACATGGTCCGGGCAAAGAATAATGATGACTTAGTTATGGAAGGGGTTGCCTGGGGAAGAGAGTTCCAGGGAAAGGGGTTGGCCTGTGCAAAGGGCCTGAGGCAGAAAAGAACTTGACCATGGTATTTTTGAGGAACAAAGATGAGAGTGGCTGACCCATGCGAGCAAGGTAGAGGAGAATGCAGAAGAAAAAACTGTAGAGAAGTAGAAATAAATATAGACGGGAGATGCCACTTATGCTTATGAAATGGGGCAAAATTAAAACAAAATGATAGTGCATAATTCTGGCAAGGTTACACTGAAACCGTTCACATCATTATAAAACAGCATAATTATTTCATTGAAAGCAATCTGTAGCATGTAGCAAAAGCCATAAGGATGTCTCTATCTTTTAATACCTCATTCCTTGAAATTTCATCTCAGAAATTTATTCAAGCAGAAGGCTACAGGCAGGAAGATGGTGACATTTTGGAAACATCTAAATATTCAACAATGTGGAATCATTTTGCAAATTAAGGTAATCAGACACACTGGAGTCATTAAACAAGGTGGAAACTCCTTAAGAACCTGTGAAATATTTACTTTCTGGTGTGCAGAGACAGTGGGGACTACAAAGGGCACAAGGGACACGATCACATAAGCACGGGGTCAGTGGTTGAAGGGGAACACACACGAGCCAAGTACTGACCTAACCGGAAGGTGGGCTCAATTTCCTATTTTCAATGAGTTGTTTCCATATTTCAAAAATTTTCTTCCTTCCAAGTATAAATATGGAAAAGAAGGAACCAGCACCTGCTACGGTAGCTGGAATGACCGTATCCACATCCAACTTGAGCCTAGCCAGGCAAATGTGGTCGGAACACTAACAAGGGACTCCTGGTCCAAGACCTTCCCAGGAGGGGAACCTACAGCAATGGTGGACGGACATCTGCTCCCTGCTGCACACACACAGGTACCCTAACCTCACTCTCAGCTCCTGCTGCACCTGCCCTCGAGTGTCTCAACATGAACTGTGGGTCACGCCAGAGGAAAATGACTCAGAAACCACACCACACACCCGCGTTCCCCTGTTCTCTGGCCCGTGGTCATTTCTTTGCTCTGCATCAAGCTGTGTTTGTGCTCCGCGGGCCTCTCCCACACTTCCTAGTGAACCAGGACCTCTACACTCTGGGGTGGGCAGTGGCGGGCAAGGGCCCTAGGCATCTTCTGGCTTTGACATCATTTGGCTGACGCTGAGACAATGTGTTACTGGGACAGTGGCCTTCTCAGGCCCTTCTGTGAATGCAGCCAGTGGCTGCCAGTGCCCCTTGGATTCATGGCAGTGAGGGTCTTGGGGCTGACAGGTGAGGAGGGCCTGGGTACCTAAAGAGAAAGCAAGTCTCTAGGACATCAATGTGCCATGGGATCCCATTCACCAAGTGCCTGCTACACCCTAGACTTTGCACCAGACACCGAGTTGCACGGCCAGGTGTCAGACTCCATGACGCTAACCTCGGCCGCTCCCTAGCGTGTGAGACTTGGTGCAAAGCACTGAGCACCTCTAGGCCTTGGCGGTAGTGATGCTGGACTAGCTACCTCACTGGGTGCAGAGCTGCAGACTCTGTTCACTAGGAAAACCCTCCCCGAGCACATCATAAACACCAATGACAATCTCCACCCAGACAGGAGCAATATTGTTCCCATTTAACAGATGGGGAAACTGGTTCAGAGAAGTCAAGCAAATCACCCAAGACCCAGCATCCTAACAACAATCGAGATTCAAACTCAGATGGCTCAGAACACAACCCCGTCATATGATTGTCCTTCGTTCCATTTGAACATGGAGACCGAAGTATGGCTGACATCCCAGGGCTTTGAAAATATGCAACTGGCCCTGCACCTTCCAAAAGTGACACTGATTTGCTAACTGCAACAAAATAACCTGTCACATTTATATAGGGTATTTCCCAATTGATAGTAGTATTTCACATTCACATTTGACCATAAGGGAGGAAGCTCATTTAAATATCAATTTTAAACAGCACACAAAACAAGGAGAAAACATGAGCAGTGATTCATAACGTCAGAGCCTGAATATATAAGTACTTCTGGGGTCTTCACAAAGTTTGTGCAAAGTGTACATCATGAAAAAACTATTCAGGAACTTCAAATTGTTTAGACCCCAAGGAACTTGTCTTTTAATTTCATTTTCCATGAAGTTTAGGAAATGCTTCCATGTGTGTGTCGTGTCTGTGTGTACAGTCTGTCTATGAAGACAAACACAGACTAAACACATTTTTAAAGGAGGGATGTTCTCGAGAAGGCTTAAACCCCAGAACTGGCCGGAGCCGTGGCTCACTTGGCTAATCCTCTGCCTGCGGCGCCGGCATCCCATATGGGCACCAGGTTCTAATCCCGGTTGCTCCTCTTCCAGTCCAGCTCTCTGCTGTGGCCTGGGAGGACAGCGGAGGATGGCCCAAGTGCTTGGGTCCCTGTACCCACAAGGGAGACCGGGAAGAAGCACCTGGTTCCTGACTTCAGATCAGCGCAGCGCCATCCATAGCGGCCATTAGTGAAGTGAACCAACAGAAGGAAGACCTTTCTCGTTTTCTCTCTAACTCTGCCTGGCCAAAAAAAACAAAAACAACAAACAGAACTCAGCATTCTCCACCACTTAACATTCTGCTCCATGCAAAAGACATGCGAAGAAGAACCTAGAAAACAGAGCCTGGAGAAGTTGAACTGCTCTGGAAATGTGAACAAGACTTTGCTGCACCTGTGAGTGATGCGCGACAGAGGAGAGAGGAAGAAGTGAAATGTCCCTGCTAAAAGGACATGTAAGGAATGATTTTGAAGTTGTTTGCTGGGAAGGTGCCAACCCCCTCGCCTGTGTCCCACCAAATACCAAAAGAAGTTCCTGCTCCAGCTAACAGCCTGTCCGTGGGGCTCTGGGAGACTGCTGGGATAAGGGCCCAGGTTCCCATGAGGTTCTGTGAGGATGGCCACGGGAATCAGCCCGATACTCCAGCTTCAGGGGAGGCAGGGGATGGAGACCGAGAGCTTCTCTGCCTACCTCGCCTGCAGGATCCAGAGAGGGGCACCCTGGTCAATACTTCCTAGTGCTCACAGATAAGCTGGCCCCAACTGATATGCAGATGCTGTGTTTATCACAAAACTGGAACAGTGATTACATACGCAGCTTTAAGCCAATTTTTTAAACTTATGGCATGAGCAGTGATCCATGCACGCAATTAGGCATTCTCCAAACACGTGGTTTGTAAGACCAGCACAGAATTCCACCGTGAGCATGCTCCACAATTCACTTCACCAGTCTCCTTTTATTGGTGTGCTTAAGTGATTACCAAGTTTTCGTCCTTATAAATAATGCAATGATGACCTCTAGGTATAAAACTCCTTTTGAGTAGCTGATTATTTTGTTAGAAAAAAACATCAGCAAATTGTCCGCTAAATATGCTATGCCTGTTTAATCCAGCTGCAGAAATGCCCGTAAGAGCTCGCTGTGTCGCTCCTTGCCAATGCTAATCATCAACAACTTAAAAATATACTTTGGTAATAATCAAATAAATAGATTTTACCTATATTATCTGTGACTCTGGATATTTTTAATATGCTTTTCTCTGTTCATTTTGTTGGGCAATTATCTCTTTATACAGTTCAGCTTTTTTCCCTATCAGTGTGATTACATTTTAATGTTAGTCCTTTATGTATAAGGATTATTTTTTCCTTTTTGCAGTTCTGCCCCTCATTTCCCCACATCCAGTG
Organism: Sylvilagus floridanus; assembly: GCA_949820135.1. Lineage (NCBI taxonomy): Eukaryota > Metazoa > Chordata > Mammalia > Lagomorpha > Leporidae > Sylvilagus > Sylvilagus floridanus. Next base: position 114,220,359 of record OX463231.1, read on the forward strand.
GGGATGTGTGAATATTGTGAACATGCACGGAAGGACTTTTCCTTTTTCCTTTCATACAGTAAATTTGCAAACTGTGACCTCAGTGGTGCTTTATTGGCTTTTCGTGATCTGGGAATCTTTCCCAATAAAAAAAAAGTTTTAAATTTCCTGCCATCTCCTGCTTTTTTATACCTTTAAGCTTTTTTTTTTAAAAAAATACTTTATTTATTTGACAGGTAGAGTTACAGACAAGTGACAGACAGAAAGGTCTTCCTTCTGTTGGTTCACTCCCCAAATGGCCACCACGGCCGGCACTGCGCCAATCTGAAGCCAGGAGCCAGGTGCTTCCTCCTGGTCTCCCATGTGGGTACAGGGGCTCAAGCACTTGGGCCATCCTCCACTGCCCTCCCAGGCCACAGCAGAGAGCTGGACTCGAAGAGGAGCAACCGGGACTAGAAGCCGGTGCCCATATGGGATGCCGGCGCCACAGGCGGAGGATTAACCAAGTGAGCCGTGGTGCCGGCCCCTACCTTTAAGCTCTTAACATATCCACAATTTATTTGTCACAACATGATATATATATACAATAGATCCTAATTTTTCAGATTATTTGTACCATGTACAATTTATTAATCATGTACTACTTGGTAAATTCATGTAAATTTTAAATGCCAGTTCACCGTATACTGTGTTTTTTCTGGGCTTTAATTACCATACTTATTATAAATGTTAGTATCATCACTTTTTCAAAGTGTTCTTGACTACTCTCCCTTGTATATTCTTTCAGATCAATTTTTAAATCACTTTGTCAAGTTCCCAAAAGAATCCCATTAGGAGTTTGATTGCAATTGTATTAAACCCATAAATTAATTTGGAGAGAATTGATATCTTCACAATATTAAATTTGCTAATCCAAAACATGATATATTGCTCCATTTATTCAGGTCTCATTTTATCATCCTCAATAAAATTTTGTTGGTGTATGTATTTTCATATAGATTCTGCAGATTTCATAGTTTACTCCTCAGCATTTATACTTTAATTGCATTTGAGAATATGATACATTTTATTATATTTTTATAACGGTTATTTTGGCATATGACTATTGATTTTTGTTTATTTGCTTTGTGTTTGACCATAATACTGAAATCTTTCAGTCATTCTAATAGTTTTTTTTTTTTTTTAGTTTATTCTCAGAGGTTTCCAGGCTATAAGAACATTTTCTGCTTGAAATAAGAAAGTGCCTTCCCATTCCCAGCTTATGAAGAATTCTGATCAGTAATGAAAGCTGAGTTTTTTCAAATTACTTTTCAGTCTCTCTTGAGAGGATCAGATGGCTTTTATCCTTTGACCTACTGATATGAGGCATTATACCAATAGCTTTTCTAATATTCAACATTTTTTCATCAGCACCATCTTGGGATACACCCAACTTGGTCTTGGCACATCATGCTTTCATAACGGTGTGGGATTCTGGGGGCGATACTAGAGAATGAGTTCTACGGCTGCACAGTTAACGCTCCCGTTTCACCTGGGCCACTCGGGCAAGTGTGTGACCTTGGGTAAGACGCCTGCCTCCCAGACCATCAGGGGAAGAAATTACACTCACCCATAAAGTTGCTACAAGAGTTACAAGAAGAATACTCCAAACAGGCTCAAAACAACACATTTTGCATATGGAAGCTATCCACTTGCTTGCTGCTGTTTTCATTACTATAATCGTATATTTATTTTATGTTATTGCAAACTTTTCATAGCCTTATAGTGATTGACCTCTACTTTTTAAACATTTTGAGGCTAACTTTAGAAAATCCGATTCACTTGATAAACAAGCCGTGTTAGCTTTTATCATTAGGAATACCTTTCTGTAGCTTACTCTCCTTGCCAAACCTCGATCTTCACGATCAAGGGAGACTGCGTGACTATTTGCTGACGGGCTCTGTTCTTCACCTTCCAGATACTGCCAGGAAATGTGGGATGGCAGAGAAATCTAAGTGCAGCAGGTAGTTCCATAGGGCTTTTCTTCTTTTGGAATTTTATCTAACCAAGAAGAGTAGGCAGCAATATTGCCACAGTCCACGGACTGTGGAGGGGCCCAACTGGAAACCCACTCCCTTCCCTCCCACCACCGTAGTCAGTTCATTCAAGACAAAGATGTCGGTTGGCAGGAGAAAGTCTCTGATGCCATGAATTATAGGTTGAAGGAGAACGGATCTTACATTCTGTCCACCTCTTTCTTAAACCAAGGGACGGGAAATCTGTGGAGTCACTCACAGATGTCGTGAGTGTGATGGAAAAGGAGAGACAGTCTTCAAGAAGTGCAGGACATCTCATGCCCTAGCAGGTGTCTGTCCTGTACAGACACACCCTAGCTTCTACAGCCAGTGCCCCTTCTCCATTTCTCTTCAGGAAGTGGTAGCCATCTCTGTGGCTGCCTTCAAGACTCACCTGCACTGCAGCAACAGCAAGCTTCTTGTGAGCATAGTGTGGTCTGCACAGATGACCCCCCCCACCCTAGTTTCTCATGGTCTTAAGATTTTTCCACGGATCTTTTGAATCCACTGATTGCATTTCTTTGGCTCCAGATGGGTGGTGATGTGTTTTAGATGGCCAATCTTGCCATGCTCCTGTAAGCTTTATAAATCATCTCACCAGGACTATGGCAGGGCAGAGATGGGTGTTAGAGGTCTCTGCTCATATGGCCATCCTGCCCAGAAGGAAGTTCCATTTACTTCCAGTTCAGAGCCATAATTGGTAGGTCAGACTAGGCTAGTCCACTTTACAGATGATGCCGTCAAAGCTTAGACAAAGAGAGAAGGACTCACAAGGCTGGTGTTACGTCTTATTCTCTTCTATGCTTTGAATTACCTCCTTAAGTCTTCATTTTATCTTTCTTGTCCTGGAACTACACATGGGTCTCACTGGTCCCTCAAAGAACACAAAGACCACCCCTGGATGCTAAGAGCTAAAGGTCAGGGCTCACCTCCCTCTCTGCTCTGGACCCAGAGGGCCTCACTGTCGCAGCCTTATCCTCCCCAACCAAAGAGGGACCTGGATACAGGGAACAGAGACAGAATTGAAAGAGACGACTGCCACCCTCCCTAGCAACCCTCATCAGGTGCCACGGCAGCTACAAGTCAATGACTCCAGACACCTGCACAGCCACACCTGCCCACCCTCCTGCAGGAGCCACCACTTCTGTGACAAATGATCGCGGCCTTGGAGGATACCGCCAGCACCAACTGGAGAAGTGCATCTTACAACAGAGTCCGCTGTCCACAGGGAAGGGAACCTCCTTCGTTTCTACAACCCTTTCCAAGACCTGAGATTTCTTTACAAGCCACGTTCACTGCAGTTTCTACGGCCTGAATTTTCTGTGAGGCAGGTAACTTATCTCACGGAAGCTTGACAATGACAATCGTCTCCCCTAAGTGGAAGAAAAAGAAACCGAGGCACAGAGGTAAAGGGGTAAATCCCCAGTCACCTAGCCAGCACACGCCCTGTGTGAAATAAAAACCAGATTCTGTGTGAGTGCAAACTATTGAAATCTTTACTTAATATATACTAAATTGATCTTCTGTATATAAAGAGAATTGAAAATGAATCTTGATGTGAATGGAATGGGAGAGGGAGTGGGAGATGGGAGGGTTGCAGGTGGGAGGGAACTTATGGGGGGGAGGTGGGGAGTGATTGTAATCCATAAGCTGTACTCTGGAAATTTATTTATTAAATAAAAGTTAAAACCTGGGTGAAGTGGTTCCCAGGACAGGAGTGGGCCTTCCCCAGTGACCGACCTGGGCATCCATTTTCAAAGCTGCTGCCTTGGCTTCTCCCAGTGTTAGGCAAGGCAGCTCATGCAGGCAGTTGCCTCCTGCTGCCACTCCTGGGAACCCAGTGGGTACTGTCTGCACATGACCCTCTCCAGTTTTAGAGTAGCCAGGCTGCTACCGGCTAGGGAGGAAGAGTGACCCTCCAGCGGCTAGGGGGGTTCTGAAACAGCACTCGCAGTGAGGCTGGGTGGGTACCAGGGCCCAGCTGCCGTCACTGGGTGTCTGCTCTTAGGGCTACGCTGGAGGAAGCCATCCGGCATTCTGTGCAACGTCACGAAGCGGGAATTCTCACAGGATGATTGAGAACAACCAAAGAATATGGCCTACTTTCCAGATGCCAGTCCATCCTGAGAAATGGACAAGACTTCCTGCCTTGACACAATGATGCATAATCTTAACATCCAAGATATTAGCAGCAACAAATAATGATTTGTTTCATTATAGGCATCTAAAGAGCATTTTGAGCTTTTCACGGCACTTTGATAAATATGATTGCATTTGCCCCCAGGCCTGTATCTCAGGAAGGATGGTGAATGATTGAACTGAGGAAAAGGAACAAAATGATGAATGAAATAAAAAATGAATGGGTTTCTCAAGAGAACAGCAACAAGACAGAGGATTAGATTGCTTTCTTCCATACCTAGAAGCCCCTTTGATCCTGAAGTCCAGGTCAAATCAGGTAGATCTCACGGAAGAGAAACACAAGGCCTGCTGGTCTGCAGACTTACATACTCCCATTGCCAGCAACCTGCACCTCAGACGCGACACTCTCAAAGCTGAACTCGCATCCTCACCCTTCGATCCTATTTTCCATTGCACAAAGTGGTTCCACTACTCAACTCTTGGGCATCTCAACCAGCAGTCTTGGACATCACCTTTCACTACCTTCTCCTGTCCCCATGTTCCCAGATTCCCATCTGATATTCTGAACAAGTTCTGTTATAAGTGGCTAAAAATCTTCGCCTATTCAACTGGTAGGCTACTCTGTAGCCAAACTCTAAACAACCTTCCCCTGGAATCCCCCACCTTTAAGGGCTGGATTCTGTTCCTAGAATCCCAAGTATCTACTTGGTCAGTGACCTGTCATAACTGGAAGAACCAGAATATATACCCACCCGTCTTTGCCGAGTAGCTCCCCCATCCCCTTAATCTTCTTGAGCCACACCCAAGCTGTTAACTTATTCTGCTCTTGGCATGTCCTTACTAGGCCACTCTCTGTCTCGAATGCCTAGCACAGAACCTAAAATAGGGTCGGGAACTGTTTGATGGAAAGTGTGTAGCAGCCTTCCAATCTCGGCTGGTCTCCATTGTTACCAGTGTCCCCACCACCCTATCCCACCTGCAAGAGGACACTTGGGAGCCAACGAAGTCCCCAGGCTAGAAACTCCATCAAGGAACGTGGAGTGGTATCCCTCAGGCCCCCACACTTAAGTTCTAAGCTCTTCATCATCTGTGATCCTGATCTGATGGTTTCTCAGACTTGGTTTTCCTATCAGGTACCTCTCAGAGCTGCCTCGGGGATCAGTTAACAGCTGATGGGCACCTCCTGAGGGGCATGTTGGTGCATCCCAGCACATCAGTGGGGTGGCTGCGCGCCAGCATCGCTCAGAGGGCTCCTTAAAGCAGAGTCCTGGGTCTCACCCTGAGACTTCTGATATATTAGGTCAGAAGAGTGAGCCTGAGAATCTGCATTTCTAACAAGTGCGAAGTGGTATTTGTCTTAACTCCTTTGGGCTGCTACAACAGAACACAATACACGACTTATAAAAACAGAATTACTTTTACAGTTCCAGAGGTGAAGTCCAAAACCAAGGTCAAAATCAAGGTGTCAGTAGATCAGGTATCTGGTGAGAGCTTGTCTCCTGGCTCCCACACGTGTTTTCTTCCCAACACAACAAGGGGCAGGGGAGCTCTTGAGCTCTCTGGTGTCCTGTTTATTAGGGCACTGGTACCACTCACGACAGCTCCACCCTGGGGCCTCACCGCCTTCCAGACTTCAGCTCCAAATCCCGTCACACTGAGGATTATGCCTCAATCTCATAGGGGTGGGGAACGTCCAGCCCGTGGGCCATATGAGGTGCATGAAATCATTGGATCTGGCCTTGCCGATCCAACTGCAGGTGGGACTCCAAGTTCAATCATTCTATAGCATTTTTAAGTTACCATTTTGTATGGCCTGTGAATGATGTTATGAATGTCCAAAATGGCCCAGTCGACAGCAGCATGGGTGCCGCTGGTCCGGGGCCCTTCCTTGCCTGCTTTAGCACCACTGCTTGGAGCACTGCTCTTTGTGTGCAGACCCTGTTCTCCTCCACGAAGCACACTATTTCAATACATGATTTCGTGTTTATGTTTTACCCTTTTTGTTGTTTTGTTGGAATCTTAACCCAGCCTGTAAATTCCTCTGGGCAGAAATTATACCTTCCACGCTCCACACTCTCATTTTCTGTTTTGTAAAATAATGAGTACATTTCCAGCATGATTAATAATAGAGTAGAGAAAGGGGAGAAAAAAACTCGGCCTACCAGTGCCAATAAGGAGCCTCTACAAATGGATATCAGCTCGGAAAGTCTCTTAAAAATTCATTATGAAGCAAGAATCGTTCCACCATCGGGGACAATGCAAGAAAGATTATTTTCTTGATGACACATCTTGTAGAATGTGGGTTATTCAAGATTTTAGCCATAACTTACTTAAACACTAACATTTCTTGAAATATAATACCACAAACAGCATTTTAACTCGTAATTTTTATAGTGATAGCCATGTTATTGTGTTTTCAACTTGTAAAATCCATTACACAGTTGTGGCAACAGTTTGCAGTAGATTGTAAATTTTTATTGAGATGATCATCTTGTGATTGAATTTCAAAATGTATTATATGATCATCAGCAAATAAGTCCATGGGGGCTGCTAAGGTACTTTGAATATCATTTATAATGATCAAAAACCCTGAAAACCCTTACACATACCCTGTGGAAAGAGGGAAATCTCATCAGCAGGATCAAATCAATTATTTTTATGGATGAATATCACATCGCAAAGCTGAGATAAGGTATTACCAAGTTTAATAACATACCCTTATGTCCTTTTAAAATAGTAAGTTTCATTATCAGGTTTCAATGAAGAATTTTACCAAAGACCTGCTTTTAAAATAATCAAGAAAATAGTATCTCTTTTCATCACAGTGGTTCAATAACCTTCAAAGGAACATTCCTAAACCACAGAAACACTCCCTATGCTTGGGTTACACGCTACCAACACACACTACTGAGATACTGAAGAACAGCTGCACTAAGTTCCAGTATAATGCATGCAGACCCTGTAAACATCAGAGCCCACAGCAGCTCAGAGATATATTAAAATCCACAGTCCCAAGTAGCAGTCCCTTTCTGGGCACGCAGTGGAAACCAGGAGTTTTCAGGAATAAAACTGGAACCAAGGGAGCCTCTGAGACAGTCCTAGCCAGCACATTCTGAAACAGCATCCAGGAACGTCAGACACACAGTTGGGTCCAGGAACCCACAGAGAGTTCTGAGAAGCCAGAGACTCTCGGAGGAACAGGCCCAACCGTGACTCTTGGAGCAGGAGCCCCCAAAGGTTAAAGATCTGAGAGTTCTTAGGGATTAAGGTAGTTCCAGAACCAATCAGGAGCAACTGGAGCCACCAGGCACACTGCCAGCATCAAGGTCACAGGCCCAGCCCAGGGATTTGAGGGGTGAGGTTGGAATCACAAGTACTGACAAGATACAACTGAAGCCAGAAGCCCTCAGGATACAGTCAAGATGAGACCTTCCAGGGCAGAGCCAGGAGCCCTCAAACAGCAACAGGGACCCTCCTAGACACTATGGGCAGCGGAAGCCTCAGCCATGCACACGGGCACTGGGAGCCTTGGACAGACACACCAGCATCCTATGAGAAACACTCTCAGAAGCAGGAACACTTCCAGAATTGAGGGATTTCTCTGAATCACACTCAGACTCCCCAGAGACACAACCCAAGCCAGGAGGTCCTCGAAGGCAACACCCAAACCTCGGCTGTCTCATTCCGCAACGGGAAGTTCCCTCCCTCCAAACAGACGCAGGAACGAGCACCAGCCCAGCATCTCAATATGGAGCGAGAAGGAAGCTCTTACCAGCACACTTGGTCCTGGTGGTGAGGGGAGGCCCTGGTGGCCCCGTGCCCCCCTCGCCCGGCCGGGTGAGCAGCACACGGATCTCGTACTCCACATCGGGGTCCAGGTGCCACAGCTTGTAGTTGGGAGAGTCGACGATGTGTGTCTCAGCCCAGGTACCAGTGGTAGTGCGGTATTCCACCTCCTTCAGGATGATGGGACCGTCTCCGATGATGGAGTTGGCATTGGGCTTGATCCACAGGTAGGTGGCCCCCACAGCCAGCAGCTCCGGGGGGGCAATGGGCGTGGGGGGCTCTGAAAGGCAAGCAATTAGCAGAGTACTCTCAGTGGTTTGCACAGTAAATCCAAGCTCATGTGAACAAGTGGCAGAATTCCAGACAGTCATAAAAGAGCAAAAGACCTTTGTAAACCCCACACACCTCTCACTTTCTCACTTTTTAAAAAAAGATTTATTTACTTAAGAGGCATAGTTACAGAGAGAGGGAAAGAGAGAGAGTGCAAAGATCTTCCATCCACTTGTTCATCCCCACAAATAGCCACAATGACCAGAGCTGAGCTGAGGCCAGGATCCAGGAGCTTCTTCCGGGTTTCTCAGGTTGGGTGCAGGAGCCCTTGGGCCTTCTACTGCTTTCCCAGCCCATCAGGAGAGAGCTAGTTAACAAGTGGAGCAGCCAAGACTTGAACCGGCGCCCATATGGGATGCCAGTGCCACAGGCAGTTGCTTAATCTACTACGCCACAGCACCAGTCCCCCCCTCCCCAACTTCTCACTTCCGTTTTCAACAAATACAATACCTCCTTCACTGAAAGAAAGCAAAGAAAGAAGGCGGTGTAAGGAAATGGTTTTCCAGAGCACAGAGAAGATTCTTCCTCTCACCTGCAAAGGAAAACCTAGCTGTACAAAAGCACAGTTCAGCTCACAATCCAGTCTGAGATGTGCAAACACAGCCCAGGTAGGACCACATCAATTCTTAACAGACGTTCTCCCCAAACCGTGATAGAAAGAACGGAGCTCTCACTCAACCCTGGCAGGTTCCTTCCAGCAGAGTGTGTACCAGTTGCCAGAGAACACTCAGAATTAAGGGTCAAAGGATCACCTTGTATCTGCTCTGTGCTGCCACCTCTCTTCCATTAAGTTCTACACAGTTCGGGAACATTCCAACAGGCTTTTATAGTGGCTTCTTTCTGGCAATCCTTAACCCACTGACAAAGCTGTAGAAATTAAATACTTATTTTGTTCTTCCTACATACCAGGAAAATTGACATGCATTATTTCACATGATTTGGGTGACAAAATAATGACTTCTATTTTGATGGGGAAGAAAGGATTTAAGAATGCAAGTGATCAGGTCATGGAACCACATTCGTGGAGCAGGTACAGAGGGCGTTACATGCCTGTGTAACTTCTTGGCCCAGGTCTCGCTTGCAAGGTTGTCTGCCTCTTGATACTCATTTTCTTTTAATCAAACTGGGTGTTACTGCTTGTATTTAACAAAGACAGCAGTGTAAGAAGAAAATGAGAGAGGCTACATCCCGATTTGCTACCACCCCTTATAACAGCCAGTTTTATTTCTCTATATTCTATTCCAACTTTAATTCATGTACCTTTTTTCATGTGGTTACAACAACTCATAGACCCAGTGTGTAGTTGTCTTCCCTCACTGTGGGATGAGGACTTTACTTGTGACATGAAGTTTACTGTCATTGTCTCTGATAGCTCTGAAACAATCCACCAAGTTACCACACTAACCATTTTCCAGGTTTTGCTATGGTAAATAATCTGCACTAAACATTGTGCAAATGACTTCAGCCCTTGTCTTCGTTTTTAGGGCTAAATTCTGGGGATTGGATTATGTCAAGGAGTATGAATAAGTCAGCAATCCTAGAGAATGAAGTAGAGAGAAGGATGCACTTAAGGGCAGGTTCAATGCAGATTTTGTTTGCGAACATGTTACTTTTGGGAGGCTTCTATGCTCCACATATTAACAAAGGCAGGTATGAATTTTAGCTTGGAACTCAGGCGAAGGACTCCAGGTGGAGACTCATTCAGCATTCCCTCCTATTAATTACCTAGCAGCAAAGATTCTCCAGAAACAGAATAATTGCTATAAAACGGGGTGGACAATATTTTCTCAGTATGACTTGAAACAAATCTTAAGGGACAACTTCGGATTGCCACTATTATAGCCTACCATTTGGTCGTAGAAGGAAATTAAGCAGATTAGTCAAGCTGGATGCTTTTCTTTACAAAGCCATGGAGGTTATTACTCAAGACCTTGTTATCTCAAAGGTGTTTGCAAATTGATTTTTGGATAATTTGTTCCAGGTAGAGAAGTTAAGTTGGCAGACAAATAATTTCTGGGCTTATCCTTTGTGCATTTTAAATGTATAGACCCTTTGATCACCATTATCAAGTCTCCAGGGTTCCCATCAGGCTCCAATGAGGCCCCGAGGGTGATATTTTGTAGCTCTGTGATGACTCTGCCTAATTCCTTAATATAATTATTCATAGGCTGGCCCTGGACAGAATTAAGAAGAGCAGACTTCAATACTTTGGGGGATGAGCAAGTGGCCACATTAAGCTCTCTTCCATCTACTTTTCGCCATGTTTTTCTGCTCTACTTTTTCAGGCACTAGCAGTTTTCAGATACGGACTATCAAAAAAATAATGTGTTAAATTTTCAAAATGCTTAATCTCATCTCATGTATTTCTGGGTACAAATATAACAAATATCCCCTTGGTTGTATAAATGTCTGCATTTCACCTCACAAGTCCACAAAGTCATGTGCAGAGTAGAGACTAGCCATTGTGGTTCTCGCTCCCTCTGTCCCCTCAAGAATACACCTTTCTGGTCCATCACAGCATTTCCTATATCTGTCACGAAGAAGCCATGAGGTTGTGGCTCTGTTTTGTCTGTTCTTTTATTTAGTGACCCACTGGTTTAGAATTGCTATCCTTTAGAAAACCTACCAACTGGAGAGTCAGAGAGGGAAGCAGAAATGAAACCCAGAATGATGTCTTGTCTTAATCATATCATTTAAAAAAAGGTTTATGGGGCTGGCGCTGTGGCACAGTGGGATAAAGTCCCAGCTTGCAGTGCCAGCATCCCATATGGCCACTGGTTCGATTCCTGGCCGCTCTACTTCCTATCCTGCTCCCTGCTAATGTGCCTGAGAAAGCAGTGGAGGGTGGCCCAACTCTTTGGGCCCCTGCACCCACGTGGGGGACCCAGAGGAGACTCCTGGCTCCAGATCAGCTCAGCTCCGGCCATTGCGGCCATTTGGGAAGTGAACTAGTACAGGGAAGACACCTCCCCCCCTTTCAAATAAATAAATCTTTTAAAAAAATCATTTCTTTAAAAAAAAGATTTATTTGAAAGGCAGAGTTAGAGAAAGAGAAATTTTCCATTTGCTGGTTCACTCCCCATGTGGCTGTATTGGCCAGGGCTGGGCCAGATTGAAGCCAGAAGCCTAGAACTCCATCTGGGTCTCCCATGTGGGTCGCAGGGGCCCAAGACTTTAGCCATTACCTGCTGCTGAGATGGCATTGGTACCTTCTAGCCCAGTATCAAAGCACCACAAGGACTAGAACCTGTGAGCCCACCTCCAAGGCCTGGGCAGCGGCTGTCCCTGAGGCTGTGGCCTGTCTTCTCCATGTAGATGGTGAGGTGACCCCTTAATGTAATTCCACCTCATCCTCAGGCAGCAATCTCTAGACCGATTCTGTCTATCTTTTCCCTGCTGTGAGCACTTGTAACAGTTTCGCTCCTCAGAAACTCCTACAGAGAGAAAAAGCGCTTCAAATAGCTGGAGATGGAGCTGTACACGGATGTGTTGTCTGCCCCAGACAGAAATCAAACATTCGGAGAAAAACTGAATGTTACCGAGATGTGAAATGAGCTTGGATTTGGTTAAGGTGCCGATCAACTGGCCTCCAACACTTCCCACCCCAGCTCAGCTCAGACCACCCAACCACCCTTCTCTTTACCTTGCATTTCTCTTGCTGACCCATACAGGTGTGAGGGACTGCCCCCAACCCACCCCACCTGCCCACACACACACCCCACCCAAGTGGACACACCTCACTCCTCACTCCCACCCTTCTGCAGGGGCCATTTCTCCCAACAGGAACAGCTTTCCTTTGTACCCTTCTCTAAACCAGGCCCGGTGTTCTTTTCAGACCTGCTGCTTGGCTACTTAGTTTTGTGGAACAAGAGCACAGAGTAGATGTTCAAAAGCGTCAAGCTGATTAAACTTCCTACTCATTTGCATGCAACGAATGGTGTGACAGATTTTACGGGGAATGAATTTTATAGGTAGATAATTTGTGGTCCATTTTCACAGCCAATAGAAAAACAGTTCAGGATTATGAGAAACATGCAGATGAAAGTTACTAGTTCTTCTTGGGAGAAAAATTACATTCTGGGCACCTTGGCATACATCTGCACCATGACGTCTAAGATGGGGGACCTGAGATATTACAAGGATAGATCCTACTGGATGGTGAGCAACCACAGTCCTCTTTCTCAACTAAAAGCCTCCAAGAGGAGGAAGGTCTTCAGACAGACTGAACTACACTAAGAGCCCAAACCCTGGGGCTGGTGCCGTGGAGCACCAGGTTAATCCTCCGCCTGCGGTGTCAGCATCCCATATGGGCGCCGGGTTCTAGTCCTGGTTGCTCCTCTTCCAGGCCAGCTCTCTGCTGTGGCCCAGGAAGGCAGTGGAGGATGGCCCAAGTGCTTGGGAGACCAGGAGGCGGCACCTGGCTTCTGGCTTCAGATCAGCACAGCGCCAGCCATAGTGGTCATTTGGGAGGTGAACCAATGGAAGGAAGACCTTTCTCTGTCTCTCTCTCACTGTCTGTAACTCTACCTGTCAAATAAAAAAAAATAAAAAGCCCAAAACTAAGAAGAGCTAGGAGTGCCCCCCTCCCCAAGATATAGCAAAAGCTTCAAAACCGGGAATTTCATTGCGCTATTAACTCTGGATTTGGCGTCAGCCTGAAAGCAGACACCACAAATTCTTCCAGAAAAGTATCATCCTCAGAGATACTCTCCATAGGTACAAAGTTCAATCTTAAAAAGTCAAACCAACCAAAAGCCCACCTATTAACACACCTAGATGCTAACACAACTAGATGCTAACACACCTAGATGCTAACACACCGAAATGTTGATCATTTCCTTAGGGCTGTAAGGAAATGGGCAATTTTGTTTCCTTTTTGCTTTTCAAATGTTCTCTATTACACTTGCATTGTTATTTACTACAATGATTTTTTTTTTTTTGACAGGCAGAGTGGACAGTGAGAGAGAGAGACAGAAAGGTCTTCTTGGTTCACCCTCCAATGGCCGCTGCGGCTGGTGCGCTGCGGCTGGCACACTGCGCTGATCGGAAGCCAGGAGCCAGGGGCTTCTCCTGGTCTCCCACAGGGTGCAGGGCCCAAGCACTTGGGCCATCCTCCACTGCACTCGCGGGACACAGCAGAGAGCTGGCCTGGAAAGGAGGCAACGGGGACAGAATCTGGTGCCCTGACCAGGACTAGAACCCGGTGTGCCGGCGCCGCAAGGCGGAGGATTAACCTAGTGAGCCACAGCGCTGGCCTACAATGATTTTTTTTTTAAAGTGAGGGTTTTTCTTATATTTCAGGATTTACATATGGATGTGACCTCTACCTGTTCTCTCAATCACCAGGAGTTTTCAGCCAATCTCCCCTCCCATCCACCCAGGAATCAAGAACCAGAGCTGTGCCCATCTGCCCAGTGAGTTCCCTGCCAATTGCTCATCTAGGACACAATTTCCACCCCCTCTATTGTGCTCACTGTGTTTTTATCTCTCTTAGACAAAGAACAGCTAAAAAGTGTGAATTCCAGCCCAGCTATATTTCAGTCGTACGTAGCAGATGCTGGTGGTACCCAACCCACATGCCCTTAACCTACTCCAGAAGTCATGTGCAGGTTCATGGACAACACCTCAACGTTCTGATGATGTCCACCCCCAGCCACCTCCTCCTCTCTGCCATAGGATCATAACTGGTACATCCATTCTGCCCTGCCATTGCACAAAGAGTTGTCCCTCCCAGGATACTGTGGGTAGTAGTTAGTGGACAAACACCCTATTTCCTTCTTCTTTGGTGGGACAGAAGGATGGTTTTACTTCGTCTTTTAGATGGCCCCTGGTCAAACAGCATCAGTCACCTCCAAGACTTTTAATGTACCCACTAGGGACTTGTCTTCCTTCTCTTTTTTCCCTCTCCTCTTTACTGGTGCTCCTTTCAACTCCCAGATAAACTACTTGCCAATCCTTGTCTCAGGATATGATTTTGAAGAAATCCGGTCTACAATTTTATGAAAATCTGAGCAACCTACTTGACATCTCCCATCTCCAATCCTTTGTCTGCCAACAGGGTTAATAGCACCAGCTCCTTTGCAAGGTTGCCTTGAGGATTAAACAAGTTAGTACACTGAAAGCTCCGAGAAGAGCCCAGCACATAGCAAGTGCAGCATTTAGCCGCTTTCCTCATCACACTCCCAACCAGCTACATTTCAGCTACTCAGCAGGCATTGGAAGCCTTAGCTGGTGTGTCCATTGTGTGGTCCCTGCAGAGACACAAAGATCCCACTAAATGAACCCTCTCTTCCTGTGTCAGAATAAAAAGGACCCATGGCCACATCAGCGTGTACTCTGACCAATATTCCCACAAGCAAATAAATTTAAGAGCTCAGCCTCAGTCTACTTAACACAGTCGTGTTGCAACCTGTGAAGACATTGAGAAATGCATAATTCAATTTAACAACTTAGCACTGGATGAGATTTTATGACCTGCACCACTCTCTCTGCTCCTGGCTCCTCTTTCTCCCCCAGAGCCTCATCATTGTTGAGATTACTCTTTGCTGGGCCACTTCCCAAAATTAAGAGCCAAGTAATCATTCTAGAAGAGGCTTCCTTTCACTGCTTGCTAATCAGGAGTGCTCAGAAATCATGACTCAAGAGTTTGTCTCCCAGAGAGAGGAGTCTAGGAGAAGCAGGATTCTCAAGCTTTGGAATTAGAGCCACATTGTAAAAGCAGCTTGTTCCAGAACAGCTAAGGGCCACAAACAGGCGCTCTTCGCCTCATCCGCCCAGCTGTCATTCAACAGCCTTGCTATGGCTCACTGGCTAGAAGGAACCCATGCCTTAGCGTTTGTATCTCGGATTTGCAGAGATACCCAAGCCTGCCCACCACATGAAGGTGAGAGTTACTGTTACTGCAACTGAGGAAGGGCAAAACCACTCCCAGTGTGAGTGATGCTCCCCCTCACACCGAAGGGTAAGGACAATTATAGTGTGAACTTTACAGATGGAGGAATTAAAAGAACATGCTAGTTATTGGCATCATCTTTTAACTTCAAGTCCACCCTGTTTGAATCAGCTCTGACTCTGGGGGCTAAGCCCCCGCAAACTGCTCTTCTAGGCTCCCACGCCAGCAGGTTTAGGAGACCCTAGGTGGAGAACAGAACTCTGGAAGATGGCTCTCTTCCTGGTTCAGAGTCCCTTCAGCATCACTCCAGGGACAGGACAGCTGCGCTCTGCCTGTATTTTCTCCTGGCTCCCACACCACCCACCACACAGCACATCTCAAGAGGTCCTAGCAGGAATATAGCCCCGACCTCTGCAGTACCATCTGTGGGGTCTCCCTCTTCAGGGGTCCCAGCATCAGCCCCGCAGAGTTCCTTCCAGATTCTCAGGCCCCGTGATCTCACCTGTCCTGGTTGCTGCCCCAGGCCAGGTGCAGTGGCTGCTTCCTGCCATTCTTGGCTTCTTGTATAACCCTCTTTCACTTTGGCATCCTTCTACCACTTGTGTGACAAATTTTTTCAATAAAAATCCCCTGCATGAAATTCCTGGTGTGGTTTGGGGTTTCCGGGACCCTGACTGATAGAGGTAGATACTATAATTGTCTTCATTCTTCACATGAAGACACCAAGGCAAAGAAGTAACTGCCCAAGGCTATGCAGGTGATACGTGGCGGAGCCCAGGTACCCACGCTGTTTTGCTCTGGAGGCTGTGATCTGAATGACGCACTGAGCTTCCCTGGTGTCCTCCTCTCCACAGTCAGTTGTGGAAGGAGGCAGGTAAATGAGAGCTGGGAGGTCTTCAGCTCAACAAACACGTGCTGAGGGCTGACTCTGCTATGTCCTGAGAACAGTGAGTCAAAGCAAATAATTCCGTCTCCCCTGGAGCGACCCAGGACACGAAGAAATGAAACATGCCGAAATCAGTGAGCTACAGAGTAAAGTGACAAAGACTGGGCAGTGGCAGGCCCAGGGTCCTGTGGATGCAAAGAGGCATGTGATACACAGAATAAAGGCCCCATTGCCATTCAAGTTATCTCCAAAATTGATGCAGCAACCAGGACTCTGGTTAAGGTTTGTGAGTGAGAGAACACCCTGGATAATGCCTGATGTGATCCAAAGAGTCCTAGGAAGTGCAGGAGGACAGGCAGAGAGTCAAAGAGGCTGCCTGCTGGCTTTGAAGACGGGGGAAGGGACCACTGGCAGGGAAAGCTGGTGACCTTTAGAAACTAGAGAAGGCGAGGGAGTGGCGTCTCCCCTAAGTCAAAGGAACACAGCCCGCTCACTCACTCTAGACTTCCAACTTCGGCACGACAAGATAATAACTTCATGCTATTTCGTTCCACCAAGTTTACAGTAATTAGTTACAACAGTAATGAGAAACTAATACAAAGTGGCAGAGGTCAAGGAAGGCTTCCTGGAGAAATCCAATCATGAACCAGGTCTTGAAAGCAGCCAGGACTCAGTGAAGCAGTATTTATAACTTAATACCTAATGATCTGACACCCACACAATTTTATACTCTCTCTCTAGTAACTGCCACAAATGAGAGAAAACATGTGCCATTTGTCTGGCTTGTTTCACTTAGCTTAATGATCTCCAGTCCCATCCATTTTGTTGCAAATGTCAGGAATTCATTCTTTTTATAGCCGAGGAAGATTCCATCCTGTATGTATATATTTTCTTTATCCAGTCATTAGTTGATGGACATCCAGGCTGTTTCCAGGACTTTGCTACTGTGAATCGAGCTGCTATAAACGTGGGAGTGCAGGTATCTCTTTCCTATGCTGATTTCATCTCCTTTGGGTGTGTTCCAGGAGTGGGATAGCTGGGTCTGATAGATCCATTTTTAGTCTTCTGATGGATCTCCATACTGTTTTCCATAATGGTTATACCAATTTGCATTCCCACCAACAGTGCATTAGGGTACCCTTTTCTCTACAACCATGCCAGCACTCGTTATTTTTTGATTTCTGGGTAACAGCCATTCTAATTAGAGTGAGATGATACCTCCCTGTGGTTTTTACTTACATTTCCCCGATGGCTAGTGATCCTGAGCATTTTTTTAGTGAGTCTATTGGCTATCTGCATTGCTGCCTTTGAAAAATGTCTATTTATATCCTTTACCTCTTTCTTAATTGGATTGTCTGTTGTTGAGTTTCTTGAGCTCCTCATATCTTATGGATATATTTGCAAAAGCACAGTGTGCAAACATCTTCTCCTGTTCTGTCAGGTGTCTCTTCATTTTATGAGCCGTCTCCTTGGCTGTGCAGAAACTTCTTAGCCTAATGTAATCCAACTCTGTGTTTGCTTTTATGGCCTGAGCTTTTGGGGTCTTACTCAAGAAGCTTTTACTTAGGACAATTATTGTTTCAAGAAAAAATAGAAAATAGGAAAAAAAAACAAAATACACACATGGCTATAATGTCTACATGAGATGAATGCAGCAACATTTGAAAGGTTTAAATTTCAAAACTAAAAAAGTAAACTTATATAATGATAAAAAATAAAGAGGAAAAGCCAAGGAGAGTAACAGGCACTGGGGGAGGCGGGGCCTTCAGAGACAAGACGATGGATTATCCAGGAACTACATGTTCCCCTAAAACACAGCCGAGGAGGAAAACAGGAAAAGGCAATCCAAGGGGTCAACAGGGACAAGATGAGGAATGACTGCCATCCTAAGACTGTGTAAGCAGTGGAGTTTGGGACAAGTTCAATGAGACCTAGGTGGAGAAGGGGTCTTGGAGAGAAACTACAGACTAGGGTCTGAAGGAAAGGGATGTCATGATGGAGGTCCGGCCAGTGTCCCGGATTTGGAGCAAAAGTGGCAAAGTCAGAGGCCCTAGACACAGGTTTAGGAAACTGGATGGATAGACATCGTAAGGGAGATAGGATCAGTGCAAGGCTAAGCTTCAGCAGGTGGAGCGAATCCCAGACATGTGTTCAGAGTCCTCCCTTGACCTCCATTCTAGTTGCCCAGTGCGTATAGGCAGATGTCTGCCTCAGTTTCTCTACCCAGCATCCTAGTACTGTGTACTAGCTTCTCCACACTATGCCCAGTGCCCTACAGTTCACTCCCTTGCATTGTTTGTTCATTTTCACCTACAAAGGCCAGTGTAGCACACTGTGGAGGGCAAGACCACTGGGTCAGAGACCAGCTTGCAACCTCTGTCACTTAATGGTGTGAATTAGGGCAAGTTTCCTAACATCCTCCAACCTCAGTTTCTTTGAGTGTAAAGTCAGGCAATGGTGTCTTGCTGGGTCCTTATGAAAACCAAAGGTAAATAGGAAACGTGGCTGAATGGGGCTGGAACAATTCTCTCCCCTCCCCCACCCGCCTTTGGCCTTGGCCTCCTGCACTAGTCTCTCTCTCCATTCTGCAGACCTTTCCATTAAAGGGCCATTCAGCTCAGACTCAAAGACCCCTGCTGTCCCCTCACCATGCATTTGAGCACTCAGGGCATCCTGGACTCATGTATCACATGTAATAAAATCAATTTCAGCTCTATGCATGAGGAAGTCACCGATTCCCACTGGGACCAGCAACTCACACTCAACAATCACTGGGAGGAGAGGGATGTGAAGGGAGGGGGGCACACAGCAGCTGCCTTAACAGAATATGATTGAGAAAGAGATAAGAGGTGCTTAGAATGGGGAACAGGGGAAGAAACAAGCAATTCAAAGCGGCCGAGTCCAGGCAGCTCCATCAGTTGCTCTGCTACCAGCTCCAGCAACAACGGCTTACACAGAAGGCATTGGGGCTTCAGTGATGTTACTTTGCAAATTTCTCTCCTTGGCCTATCCCTGTGTGCAAGAGGGAGATGCATAATTAGTCTCTAAGCTGCTGAAATGGCTCGAAGTGACTGCAAGTATCGACTCCTCTGAAGTGTCTGGAAGGGGTGTCCAGCTGGATTAACAGGCTTATCCCAACAGCCCACTCGGTCGTGGGGAGAGTTTAAGAGATGACTGCCCCTTTTACGTAAAGAAACTGAAAAATTAGCTTCTTCCCAGCTCCCGCCGCCTCGTTCCCCTAGGTCTGCCTCCGGCTCTGCTGCATCCAGGCGGAGACAGGTAGCAGAGCCCACACAACCGCCGTCTGGGAAACCACTTGGAAACAGAATCCTGCAAAGCCCCACCCACAGAGGCCAAGGCGAGACATCAGCTCCGAGAAGAGGACCACTAGCTTCACGCTGACGTCCACCACTGGCCCTGCATGGGCCGTTTCTGTGATGGGAGAGACTTGAGGCGGCAGAGGAAACGCCAAGTCGCTTCAGACACTGTGCTCGATATTTCTAACATCGCTTTCCAGCACTTCTCAAACATGGCGACAAGGACCCCAAAGAAATATATAGTGGGAGAGGCAGTGGGAGATGGGATGGTTGTGGGTGGGAGGGAGGTTATTGGGGGAGGGAAGCCACTATAATCCAAAAGTTGTACTTTTGAAGTTTATATTTATTAAAGTTTAAAAAATAAAAGAAATATATAGTGACTTCCAAGGGGATACAGAAAGGAAGAGTTTTTAGCTAGAACACCTTCCTGGAACAAAAGTCTACTTGAAGAGAGAGGGTACAATCAGCTTAAATTTTTACATGGATAAACGGTTTCAATGAATTATCACCTTTACACAATTCTTTCAGAGAATACAGAGAAAAAAATATTTCTAAACTCATTTTACAAGCCCTGGATATAGCTGTCAAACCAAGATCTTACAAGGATATGACAAGAAAAGAAACTTCCAAGCTGATTTCTCCTGTAGAGTAAAAAAATCCTACATATTACACAGGGTAGCCTAAGTTTGCAGAAATGTGGATTTTTTTTGAAATTTGTACATGATTTTTTCCATAGTGTATATTTCTTTAATATTTATTTGAAAGGCAGAGAGAGAGGCAGAGGCAGAGGGGAAGGGAAAGAGGGGGCAGGGGTAGGAGGGAGAGGGAAAGGGAGGGAGGGAGAGGGAGGAAGAGAGGGAGAGAGAGAGAGACTGACTGACTTCCATCCCCTGGTTCACTCCCCAGCCTGCCACAATGGTGGCCAGAGCTGGGCTGATCTGAAGGCAGTAGCTAGGAGCTCCCTCTGGGTCTCCCATGTGGGTGAAGGGGCCCAAGGACTTGAGTCATCTTCCACTGCTTTCCCAGGCCACAGCAGAGAGCTGGATCAGAAGTGGAACAGCCAGGTCTTGATCCGGCACCCACACGTGATGCCAGCACTAGGTGGCGGCTTTACCAGCTATGCCACAGCGCCAGCCCCTTAAGTATGCATTTCACATGAAGCGTGTGAAGCGCCCTCATGTTACCGGACCAAATCCAGTGACACACAAAACGAAACACAGACCACACCCATGTTGGGTTTATTCCAGGACTGTAAGATTGGTTTAATATAAAAGAATTTGGGCCCTGTCCTGTGGCCTAGTGTGCTAATCTTCTGCCTGTGGTACAGGCACCCCACATGGGCACTGATTCACATCCCAGCTGCTCCAGTGGATGGAGGACCTTGCTGTCTCTGATCTCTCCCTCTCTCTGTAACTCTGCCTCTCAATTAAGTTTTTTTTTAAAATATGAGAATGTATTAACATACCTCCCTCCTCATATAAAAACTAAAAGATAAAACAGTGTAGTCATCTTAGGAGATGTCAAGAAGCATTTTATGAAAGTCAACAGCTGTTAGGAAGAGAAGGACAGTCGCTTACTGACAAAGCACACCCAAAATGTGACCATCAGCACTGAAATACTGAATGCTGCCCCCAGTGCTACTGGACCTGGCAGTCAGCATGAGAAGACAAGAAAAAATATTAAAAATAATAGCTGTATTACTTTCCAAGATTTATTTGAAAGAGTTACAAAGTAAAGAGAGAGAGGTCTTTTATCTGCTGGTTCACTCCCCAAATGGCCACAATGGCCAGGGCTGGGCTGATCTGAAGCCAGGAGCAAGGAGCTTCTTATGAGTCTCCTACCTGAGGGCCGTATTCTGCTGCTTTCCCAGGCACTCCAGCAGGGAGCTGGATTGAAAGTAGAGCAGCCAGGACCCAAACCAGTGCCCCATATGGGATGCTGGTGCCTCAGGTGGCAGCTTTACCTGCTACACCACGATGCCAGCCCCAAGTTTTAAAAAGACACTACAAAGCCTTTTGGTATTGGTTTTTCCACTTAACAACCTAGATTAATTTCCAGGGTATGATGCTATTTCAATCACTAGTTGATTCCTTTCTACCAATGAGTAATGTCATGTGTGCATATAGTTTGTTTTTTGTATTTATTTGAAAGGCAGAGAGAGGGAGGGAGGGTGACAGAATTCTCTTATCGGCTGGCTCACTCTCCGAATGCACACAAAGGCTATGTGTGGGCTGAAGCCAAAGCCTGGAGCCAGGAACTCAATTGTGGTAGAAACCAATTACTTGACCCATAATCGCTACTTCCCAAGGTCTGCATGAGCAGGAAGTTGAAAATAGGGAGCTGGAGCTGGGTATTGGAACCCAAGTAGTTCTATGTGAGATGCCGGAGGTGTTTTTAAAGATTTATTTTATCTACATGAAAGGCGAAGCTAGAGAGAGAGAGACAGAGGCAGAATCTCCATCCTCCAGCCCTCTCCCCAAATGGCTGCAATGGCCAGAGCTAGTCCAGACCAAAGCCAGGAGCCAGAAGCCTCCTCGAGGTCTCCCATATGGGTGCAGGGACCCAAGCACCTGAGCCATCCTCTGCTGCCCTCCCAGGCTCACCAGCAGGGAGCTGGATCAGAAGTGGAACAGCCACGACCCAGAGTGTAGGCCCTAGTGGCGGCCCCAGAAGCCCGAGTCTTAATGAGTACCTTAACCACAAGGCTAGATGCCCCACCACCACCTCTCCACAGGTCGTTTATCATTCACCTTTTGAAAGTCACCCGAGTTGTCTCATGACTTTCGCTCTCAGAAGTACAGCTGCCATGAACACTCACGTACAGGTTCCTACGTGAACACAGCTCTCATTTCCCTGGGATAAATGCATGGGCGGTCCATTGCTGGAACTTGTCCCACCAGACTACTTTCCCGAGTGGCTACACCACCGTACATTCCCACCAGCAATGGAGGGGTGACCTTCCTTGCCAGCATCAGCGTCGTCACTCATCACTAGTGTTGTGTGTTGGCCATTCTGATATGTATTTCATTTTAATTTGTACTTTCCTAATGACTAATGATATTAAACATCTTCAAACACTTATTTGCCATTCTGTGTATCTCTTCAGTGGAATGTCTGCTCTAATTGCATTGAATTTATATATCCTGGATACTGGTCCTCTGTCACATATGTGGTTGGCAAATATTTCCTTCCCCTCCATAGTTTATCTTTTTTGTATGAGTTTCCACAAACTGAAAGTTTTAATTTTGATTAGCTAGAATGTATCAGATTTTCCAGTCGTAAGTCATGCTTTTGATGTCAAGACTGTATTTTTTGCTTTTGATTATACACAAGTTTACCAGTTCTCACAAAGCAGCTCAAATTCCTGACAAAACTCTGTTCAGGCACTCAGTTGACAAACACAGAACTATGGCTGCTTCTATTCTTTATTTTACCATACAGAGTGTTTTTCTTGTTAACACAGAAATGTGGAAAAATATGTCTACATTATTTTGAAAGTTCTAGTGGCATTCTGCATTAATTTTTTAGAAGCATAATATTTTAAAAATTACTTCCATCAGAATGATGGATAGTTGTTTAAAAAGTGGAAACCTGAAGAATTTGCTCAAAACTATTAAAAAGTTGCAAGACAATAAAATCCAGAACGACCTCCGACTGTATGCAACTCGGCAGCGTCTTTCAGAATCCCCTCATTGGACCTGGCGGCAGCGAAGATGGGAATCGCAGATTCAGTTAGCGGCTCCGTAGCAAGCAGCTGCCCAGCCGCACCGTGTAAGATCTGCATAGATGTTGTAACGTTCATTACTGTATCTCTTGTACAAGAAAATCTTACACAACATCTAGGTACGAACATCCCTTCTGTGGGGATACTTAGAGACAGGCAGGCATGGGCACTTCTAACAAGGGCCATTGTGAGCCCTCACTCTAGGTGTCTACACCTTCCCTGAGACTGGGCTGGACCGGATGACTCGCTTCCAACAGAGTGCCCCGGAAGTGAGGTTACTTCTGAGACTACAACGCTGTCTCTCCCTCCCTGCTCTCTCTTCCCCCTTCTCTCCCTGCTCTTTTCTCCCTCCCTCCTCTTGTCCTCACTCCCCTCTCCTCTGTGTCATGCTGTGAGTGGCCCTATGGAAAGCAACACAACAGCGAAACGGTGCCTTCTGCCAGCAACTAATGAGGCACTAAAGCCTTCCAAAGGCTGCATCAGTGATCTCTGAAGCTCATCTTCAAGACTGTCAAGAGCCCTGCCAGTGAGCCCAGGAGCAGACTCTCCCCAGCCAAGTCTCGATTCGACCGCAGTCCCAGCAGACTCTGATGACAGCAGTGAGACACCCCAGACAGAACAACCAACCAGGCTACACCAGGATTCCTAATTCTCTGCTGTCAGACAATAAATGTTCATTATTTCAAGCCACCACAGTCTGGGGTAGTTTTCCATGTAGTCATAGGTGACTAATACACCATAAGTATTCCATTGATAACTAATAATTTGAAGGTATGCCAGACTATTTTTATTTTATTTTTAAAAGATTTTGAGAGGTAGGGGGAGAGGGAGAGGGGGGGAGGAGGCAGAGCGGGGAGGGGGGGAGGAGGCAGAGCGGGGAGGGGGGGAGGCAGAGCGGGGAGGGGGGGGAGGCAGAGCGGGGAGGGGGGGGAGGCAGAGCGGGGAGGGGGGGGAGGCAGAGCGGGGAGGGGGGGGGAGGCAGAGCGGGGAGGGGGGGGAGGCAGAGCGGGGAGGGGGGGGAGGCAGAGCGGGGAGGGGGGGAGGCAGAGCGGGGAGGGGGGGGAGGCAGAGCGGGAGGGGGGGAGGCAGAGCGGGGAGGGGGGGAGGCAGAGCGGGGAGGGGGGGGAGGCAGAGCGGGGAGGGGGGGAGGCAGAGCGGGGAGGGGGGGAGGCAGAGCGGGAGGGGGGGAGGCAGAGCGGGAGGGGGGAGGCAGAGCGGGGGGGGAGGCAGAGCGGGGGGGGAGGCAGAGCGGGGAGGGGGGGGAGGCAGAGCGGGGGGGGGGAGGCAGAGCGGGGGGGGGGAGGCAGAGCGGGGAGGGGGGGGAGGCAGAGCGGGGAGGGGGGGGAGGCAGAGCGGGGAGGGGGGGGGAGGCAGAGCGGGGAGGGGGGGGAGGCAGAGCGGGGAGGGGGGGAGGCAGAGCGGGGAGGGGGGGGAGGCAGAGCGGGAGGGGGGAGGCAGAGCGGGGAGGGGGGGAGGCAGAGCGGGGAGGGGGGGAGGCATAGCGGGGAGGGGGGGGAGGCAGAGCGGGGAGGGGGGGGAGGCAGAGCGGGGAGGGGGGGGAGGCAGAGCGGGGAGGGGGGGGAGGCAGAGCGGGGAGGGGGGGAGGCAGGGGGAGGGGGGGAGGCAGAGCGGGGAGGGGGGGGAGGCAGAGCGGGGAGGGGGGGGAGGCAGAGCGGGGAGGGGGGGGAGGCAGAGCGGGGAGGGGGGGGAGGCAGAGCGGGGAGGGGGGGGAGGCAGAGCGGGGAGGGGGGGGAGGCAGAGCGGGGAGGGGGGGGAGGCAGAGCGGGGAGGGGGGGGAGGCAGAGCGGGGAGGGGGGGAGGCAGAGCGGGGAGGGGGGGGAGGCAGAGCGGGGAGGGGGGGAGGCAGAGCGGGGAGGGGGGGAGGCAGAGCGGGGAGGGGGGGGAGGCAGAGCGGGGAGGGGGGGAGGCAGAGCGGGGAGGGGGGGGAGGCAGAGCGGGGAGGGGGGGGAGGCAGAGCGGGGAGGGGGGGGAGGCAGAGCGGGGAGGGGGGGGAGGCAGAGCGGGGAGGGGGGGGAGGCAGAGCGGGGAGGGGGGGGGAAGAGGTCTTCTTCCAGGTGTCCCACATGGATGCAGGAGCCCAAGCACTTGGGTCATCCTCCACTGATTTTTCAAGCCATAGCAGAGAGCTGGATCGGAAGCGGAGCAGCGGGGACTAGAACTGGCACCCATATAGGATGGCGGCACAGCAGGCGGAGGATTAACCTACTGTGCCACAGCACCAGCCCCTACCAGACTATTTTTAACTAAACAAGAAAAAAGTCTTGGCTAAAAGCTAATATGATAAAAAGGCAAAATCAAATGTGTCCTCCAAAAATGTTCAATGCTTCATTTAAGATCAGTTTCAGAGTGCCTTTTGGGGTGAAACTAGCAGAACGAGCAAAAGATTGGGGAAGATATGGCTGAATCAGTTTAAATAATTTTTAAAAAGGAGGCAGCCAACTCTTATTGAAGGGTGCTCTCAGAGGAGAGATGCTAGTGCACTTAAAAAACGTCCTCGAGCACTTGGTAAGCCTGGTGTTTTATTTTGCAGTGCAAGCAACATAAGGATTAACATTGGGCCATTTTACCCATTTCTCCTCTATATTCTAGGAAGGCACAAATTGGCAAAGTACTTGAAAAAAAGAGAACTGTCAACAAGATCAGGATGGATGTTTGCATGGTAGTAACTCAGCATATCATAGACAAAACTGTGGGCAGGACAAGGGAGTCCACAGCAAGGTACTGTGAATTAGAATGTTCCAGCAGGTGAAGTATCATGCAATAATAAAAGCCAGTCCTAAAGTATGCCTCTTATTTCATCAATGGAGTGTGGAAATGTAGGAACATGTTTAAAAGTCACCTTCCTGGTCACATATGCAATAAACTGAGAAGTGAATTTGAAAGCCTATCTCAGCTTACTCATGAGGCACATGATGGTCTCAGTGAAATTGCCCTCGTTCTTCACTGAGCAAAAACACAGACAAGCAACAATAGCTTGCTTTAAAATCTTGCCTAAAACCTCAGATTTTTATCAATAGAACAATCTGATTAAAGGACAAACAGGTTTATGGCCGAAGTTTTCCCCAGAGTATTAACTTTTTTTTTTTTTTTTAAAGAACTGCTAACAGTTGTTCCCACAGAGCTTTTCACAGCTTGGAGGCCTTCATCGCCTCTTCAAATTGCCCCGTGAATTTCCTCTTCTACCTTTGATTCTCCTAAAGGAAAGGAAACATAATGTAGATTACACGTTCCTAGTCAGAAACCCCAGCAAGGTTTCCCAGCAGCTCCGGTGAACTCCAGACTGACCCCGAACTCTCAGTGTTCTGCCCAGAAGACTTACGTGGGAACATGGGGAGCCCCCAAGGTCAATTTGAAAGCCAAAGGAACCCGTTTTTTTGCAGACAGGAAGCATCAACAGAGCCTCTCTAAGAAATGAGAGGGTCATTATTGAAACTCTGCATGATCTGATCCTTGAAGGAGCCATTGAGAGGGCTATACCGAACTCACACTTCACTGGCAAACTGCCTGGGCCCCTCCACATCCATTCCCTACACAAGGCCAAGTATGAGGTACTTCAAAAAAACGTATGGACTATGTAGTAGAAAAGACAAGCTTATTTTGGGGCCGAAATATTTTGAAATACATGCATAGCTTTTAATAATTTGCACTTTTAATTATTTAAAAATGTTTATCTGAAAGGCAGAATTACAGAGAGAGGGAGAGAATCAGCAATCAGGAGAAAGCACCATTCTCTTTCTGTTGTTCACTCCCCAGATGACTGCACGAGCCATGGCCTGGCCATGGCCAGATTCGGGAGCCTGGATCTCTCCCCAGGACTTCCAGGTGGGTGGCAGAGGCCCAAGCACTTGGGCCATCTTCCACTGCTTTCCCAAGTGCATTAGGCGGAAGCTGGATTGGAAGTGCAGCAGCCCAGACTTGAACCAATGTTCCCATGGAATGATCCCATCATGGTGGCGACTTAACCCCCTGCTCCACAATGCCAGTCCCTTCATGAACACAAACCCCACACACTGTTTTAGTAAAGGGTCTTTGCATTAATCCATTCCATTCTTCTTAGTAAGTCTTTAGTGGCTTCTCTGGGGGGCTCTTAAACTCAGCTGCACGTAGAACCATATGAAGAAGAGTTAAGGCTTCTGATGCTTGGGTCCCAGCCTTAACAACTAATTCAGAATCTCTACAACATGACCCAGGTATCAGGATTTTTTAAAACTCATCCGTTGTTTCCATTATGTGGCCAAATTTGAGAAAAAAAAAAAAAAACACTAGGCAGCATCATTCATTCCTCCAAACACGTCAACACTCATCGCATGCATGGCTTCTGGGCGAGTTCCTAGCCTCTCTCTAGTGAGCAAAGTTGCAGGCATCTCTACGTCTCCAATTCCAGCGTGAGATGCCAGTGAAGGCATACATGAACGAAGGAATGAAAAAACAAATTACTTTCCTCATCCACCTGTCTCCTAGTTGCTTGAGATACAATGAGGAATTCTAATGCTCCCAGGTAGCCACACACAGACTAATCCAACAACCAACGTGTAACAATGTAACAATAATGCCTACAAACTACTTCCTGCAGGGAATGATCCTGGAGAAGAAATAAGGAGTTTTGTTTGTTTGTTTTTGTTTTTTTTTTTTTTTTTTTTTTGCCAACAACATAAGAAGCCCACTCCCAAGAGGCCAATACATCACCTTTCTCTGTGACCACATAAAATCCTTGTGGACTGAAGTTCTGCTGTTCATGGCCCTACAGGACCGTACCTGTCTCAGAACATCCACTAGGAACCCACCAGCCTCTGTTATGTTCCAAAATGTGGAGCCTGGGGTTCCTTGAGGGTATACGTCCAGACACTTATTTACCAATGATTTGAACAGCTGAAGATGTACTTTAACACGTAACCGGAAACTAGCATATCCTTCCATGACAGGGATGACAGTGACATGAATTTTGGTTTGAAAGAAAAGGAAATCATGTGTCTTTTTTCCTAAAGGAAAAATATTAAATCAGAGTAGACAGAAGAAATTATGGGCCGGCGCCGTGGCTCAACAGGCTAATCCTCCGCCTTGCGGCGCCGGCACACCGGGTTCTAGTCCCGGTCAGGGAGCCGGATTCTGTCCCGGTTGCCCCTCTCCCAAGCCAGCCCTCTGCTGTGGCCCAGAAGTGCAGTGGAGGATGGCCCAAGTGCTTGGGCCCTGCACCCCATGGGAGACCAGGATAAGCACCTAGCACCTGGCTCCTGCCATCAGATCAGCGCGGTGCGCCGGCCGCAGCGCGCTGTCCGCGGCAGCCATTGGAGGGTGAACCAACGGCAAAGGAAGACCTTTCTCTCTGTCTCTCTCTCTCACTGTCCACTCTGCCTGTCAAAAAAAAAAAAAAGAAGAAGAATTATGAAGGGGGGGGGGGCTGATAACACTGATGTATAGAAAATTCTGTTGGAGGCTCCTAGTTGTCACTCATTCTGCAGAAGGCCAGTCAGTAATTTTTTCTGCCCAACAGCAGAGGCACCCTAGGGTGCGGACTGCAGCCCCTCGGACTGTGCCCAGCACGGAGCCTGACACAGGCCTTCTGAAGAGGAACCATTTAGGGTAAAGACGATTGGCACAGGAGTGAGCCTACTAAGCAATTCAGGTCATTGCTAAGAAGATAATGTGGATACTACTCTCAGCAGCAGCCCTAAATAGATGTGGTATCATGTCCCCTCTCCCCTCCCACACCTGGCAATGGTGGCAAGACCCAGGTGCCCAGCTCCTTTCCACCAGTCAGCCACTGGGCCACGGATCCAGGAAAGCACTTAAGTCCCAAGAGATTTGAATGCATGTCTTGACATAGCACCCAACGCTCCAGTGCTCTCCAGAGAATGACCTCTAGCAAAAAAAAAAAAAAAAAAAAGAAAGAAAGAAAGAAAAGAAAAACAGAAAAACCCACACACACAAAAATAACAAACCTCATTTTGATGTGCCCATGAACTTGAGCAGCTCACGGAAGTCACCTTGTCCCTCTCGCCTCAGCTCCATGTGCTGCAGCTACTGGGGTCCCCTCCCCTCCAACAGCACAGGATCCAGTCCCCTCCAGTTCCTCCCATGCCACTCAGCCGCAACTGAGAAGCCTGGAGGCTGGATACCCCCAGCCCCCACTAGAGGAGGATCTGCCACAGACTAGGAAATGGGCAGATGTGGAGTGTCTCATCTACAAAGTGGACCATTTTCTCAGTTAAAAAAACATGTTCTCACTTAAGAATGCTAATGGACCATGCACAGAAATAAAATTCCTGACCTACTTTGAAGCCAAACTTATTAAACAAGCCGACCTTATTACTCGGAAGAGACTGTAAAACAGTGGAATAAAAGCTAAATGGAATTCCTCGCATCTTTTCTTTAGCAGGAGCAGCTGGGAAAAAGACAATGGAGTAGTAGAGCCCTGGGCCAGTCATCAGCAGCCAGCACTCCCATCCGGCTTTCCTGCCAACTGTGTGTGACCCCAGAGGTGTCACTGGCCTGATGTAGATTTCAGAATCCTGAGCTGTGTCTGGACAAGGGGGGTCCCTGAGGCCATTTCTATATTATTACTGGAGATTCTACTCTTTACAAACATAACATTAAAATCAAGAGAATCAATTTTCAAGGGCATAGTCTAACAGGGAAGACAGCTACGGCTCTGAGATGAACATTTTGCCTGCAAGAAGCCTGCAGCCTGGCTGAGCCGGGAGGGCGGTCCGTACTGATTAATGGATTTATTTCCTAACAGCAAGTTGAAAGCCACCACCAGGCTACCGCAGACATAACACAACTTGTGTCTGCAACAAGAATTCCCTCTGGCTCTTCACCTGACAACTTCGGTTTAGCTGAACGAATCTTTCAGTGCATTTTAAACCACAGCCCAGCCACAAGCGGCCACCTACAGGTTATAATCAGATTTTTTTCATACCAGGAAAGCAGAGAGCAACGACGCATTTCCACAAGGTTTTTAGGGCAGTAACATGAGTCATTCCTGCCCATTGTGGAGAAAATCCTGGAGCTGCAAGTGCAATTATCTAAACCAGAACTGGAGAGAGGCTCACGATGCAACAGCAGGCCTCGGTTACCCGCACGAGGGTGGACTCGTCGGCAATGACGGCTGCTGCTTTGGGATGTTTAAGGCCGTTGTGCAGATGTCACGAAGCCGTGGGACTGGAGGACCCCTCCTCAGTTAATCTTTTGGGTTCAGAGATTCTTTCCTGCCTGACGACTTCTGAACCTGCTCACCCTCACAGAGCTCAGAAAACGAGACCAGTGGGCAGGAGAGGCTCCCCAGAAGGAGCCAGGGGACCTGGGGATTAGGTGCAGAGTTGCAGATCCCATGCAGATTCAGAGCACAAAGCTGAGGAAACCAAGACCACGGCAAAGCAAGCTTCCTCGAGTCCTGCAGAGCCCGGATGCTCTGCAGCTGCAGAATGTGGGGGCCCGGCGAGAGGGCTGGAAGGTCCCTGGCAGAAGACCCTTGGACCACAGCTCTGTCGTCACTCACTGAATAGCCTGTTCCAGCGTTCAAGCCACTTGCAGGTACTCAAGTCTCTAAAGGTCCTTGGGGAGAGCTAGAGGTCGAGTTCTTTCTTCCCTTGTTACAGAAATGGACACAGATTCAAAGAAATATACCCAAGGCCACAGAGCTATTAAATGGCCAAGACAGGAATGTGTGTGCAGCCTTCCACCACAAGGTTAGACCCTAATCCCAATCCACAGCCCCTACCTTCTTTACTGATCTCCCACACCTGCCAGTCACCATCTGTACCTACCAATCACAGCCGTTCTACAGATGCAAGGACACTCCCACTCTCCATCAGGCTGAACTCTGGATAGCGTTCTCTCTGCCTTTGCAGCTCTGATGACTGTGGGCTTGCTCCGCTCTCCAGCAATTCTGTGAGCTGCTGAGAGTCCTTGTGTCACTAGGCCCAGAGTGCCTTGGCCTCATCTTCTTAGTGGTGATTCTTATGAACATGTCTGGGGATCAGTGAAGAGCAGGCGGGGAGCCCAAGGAGGTCAGGAAGGCAAGACAAACTCTGCTGCAGGAGCTGTCAGAGGCTGGTATCAGCACTTGAGTCTGCAGAGCCCCAAACATTCTGCACCACAGAAGGGCACCCCTGCACACTAGGCGGATCCCAACCTCCACAGCAAGGGAGGTGGCAACCTGTTATGTCTGGAGATTCTCAGTGAGCAGAGGGAGGCCAGCCCTCCTCACTGGCTGCCCAGTGTCCTGGAATGAACCTCAGCCCATAGAATGAAGACCCAGAGCCCTACAGAACTGAAATAGCACCATTCTGCTCCCCACCAACCCGTGGCAGGAAAGAGACCAAGACACAGCAAGAAGGGGTCTGCTTGAGTTCTCTTAGCAAGACAAGGGCAAAGCTAGGACTAGACCATGGATCTGGATTCTCAGGTTCTAACCAACAAGATTGATACTCTCTAGTGCCTCCTGAGACAACTCCTAGTTTTATGTTTCTCAATGTCGATTCTTCTGGTTAAGCATCTTCCTAAGTTTTTCTTGGATCCCTGCCATACAGCTATCCCATATGTTTGTGCTGACTCTACCAACAGCTCCAAGGGTAGGTGCTCTGCTAGCTCCTGTCAATCAGCATCTTTGCCCTCCCACTCCCCTGGGAGAACTAGCTTAGTAAGCTTTCCCTGGCCCAACGTGGACTACATTAAACCCTCACTCCTCTCCACCACTTCTGTACTGCACATACACCCATTACAGCCCATATCCCACTCAACTGGAATTCTATTTGCCACTCTGGGACCCTGCCTTCCAGACTCCAGAGCTCTCTGAAGGGAAGGGTTGTGCACTGACCAATAGAGAGGCAGAGGCAGAACAGAAGATCCATACATTGGACAGTGACTTTCTTCCTGCACTGAACTCGGCGCCTTCTCTATTCAAATCATATTCCAAATCACAGTCAAAACAATCATGTACAAGCCCAGGCCCTGTGAGAACACAGCCTTTGTCTGTTAAAAACAGTGTCACTTGTCACCCACACAGTGCCCTGTAATTTACCCGGCACTGACTTCCTCATTACCTGATTTCATTTAGTACAGTCCTCGTGGCAGCCCCGGCTTCCACCGTGTGCACTATGAGACACTTGGAAGACCCAGAACTGGGGTGCAATCAGGGAGCAAACTTTGGTTGCAGCTAACTGGCAACATGTATGTGTTGCTCAAGTTCACCGGGGCCCAGCCAGTTCACAGGTTCACCCGCAAAGGCCTTCTGGGAACCGAGTTTGATATTTACAATCTTACCTTGTATCTTTCCCTGGCTTCTGCTACCCACTGAAATAACCACATCTTTCTAAATCAATGTCACCCATGTTTGAACATTGGTTGAGAAGTCAGATAAAATTGGGCATGAAAACAGAATCCCTCACTTGTCAGCTGTATGGCTTGGGTCAAAATGTTTAACCCCTCTTGGTTCTCTGCCTCTGTAAGGTAGGTGCTGCAAGAGTATCTACAGCACAGGGATGTAAGTAAGAATTAGATGAGGAAATGTGAGTTGACAATCTCTACAGTGTTTGGCACAGAGTAATAACGAGCAGTAAGTAAATGTTAGCTATTAACATGATGATGTTATAAACATTACCATTACAATTATGGCTATTAATTAGGATATCTCTAAGCCTGTCTACTCTCAGATGGGGTCCATGTCCAAGATTCTCTGTGCGTCTCTTCCTTTCCTTCCTTTTCCCTCCCTCTCTCTTCCCCTTGCTCAGGCAGGAATTCCAGGACTGTCCCCATCTTTTGGCCGTCCAGCCTAAGGCGGCTACGGTTTCTGGTTGTTGATAATTTCCAAGTTGCTCATTCTAGTAAACAACTCCCTACATTAAATTGAACTCTGAAGCTTCTGTTTTCCCTGCTGGGCCTTGATTACCATATACATTGGATGTGTATATTTGGGCAAAGTTCTTTCTGTGCTAGAATTTCTCTGTGAAACATTGCTAATATATCAAAATTTGTACCCAGTACAATATACAACAGGCACATGGCCACCTCAGCACCTGGCATGTCCTATCACTTTAAGAGAGTAAAGGTCTTTCTCTGCTGGAAAGATTTTTTCCTGTGCAGAAAGCTCGTCCTAAGAATTCTACTCTAAGGAAATAATGAATGAAACTGTTGCATATACAACACAATCATCACAAAATCACCTATCATGAGGAAATCTGAAACAGCCTAAAAATACAATTAAAGGACATTGTTATTGTCAGTTGAACTGCGCCTCCCTAAGAGGACATTTTGAAAGTGTCACTCTGAGTATCTCAGATTTTGACCTTATTTGGAAAGAGCATTGCAGATTTAATTAAGAGTAGGTGAGCTCTGACACAAGATGATAGGTGTGTTGGTACTAGGACACAGAGCAGGCCACGTGAAGACGGAGGGTTGGAGAGATACAGCTTACAAACCAGGGAATGCCAACGACTGTCAATAAACCACTAGAAACCAGGAAGGAGAAAGAATGGATTCCCTTGTGGGGTTTAAAGGCGGTGTGGCTCCCCAATACCCCAATATTCCGACTTCAGACTTCTCAGCTCTCCTGAGCTGCACTGTTTTCCCCACCTAAATAGTGCACTTTGCTGCAGCACCCACAGGAAACCAGTCCAATGCTAACACAAGGTGATGAATATCAGAGTGGCACCACATCTCTACTTTCTCATCCCCAGATGCACGTGCCCTGTATAGTCCTGGGGACGATGAAGATGCCAGAATATTACTTCTATGAGGAGGTTATGATACATGGCACTTTTTTTTTGCTAAGAAAGGAAGACTACCCTCAGATCTGACTTAATCAGGTGAGCCCCTGAAAGAGACAGGGAGGGTTCTTCCTGGAAAAGATTTGCAGTATCAAAGTTTCAATTTCACAAGAGTCCCCAATGTTGAAGACAGAAGAGCCTGCCTGCTGAAGAATGTGGGTCACCTCCAGAAACAGTGGCTCCCAACTCACACTGGCAGAGAAAGGGCGACTCCAGCCCCACAGTCACAGGGAACACAATTCAGCCAGAAACAAGAATGCTCGCTTTTTCTCCAAATGAAAATCCAGCCTAGCCAGCACCTGGCTCTCGGTACTGGAATACTGTGAATAGAGCCCAGTTGTATTGTGTGTGGGCTTCCTGAGCCACAGAACCGAGATAACCATGCATTGCTCTTGGATGCCAAATTCGTAGTCATTTCTTATTCAGCAATAGGAACCCAAAACAGGTAGATACATTCATGTTATACAATTGTATGCAATTGTTCAACTATAAACGTGTCGAAGGCCCTAGAAGAGCACAAATATGTGTAATATTAACGTGAAAAAATACGAAATAAAAAGATACTCTTTTCTAAAGACATTTATGCCAAATCCATACATATGCTTTTAAAAAAATTAAAGTCTTTGGATATATTAGGGTGACAGAATGGTCAGTTCAAAGTTGCTTTTAGCCTTCTATCATGTTAAGAGGTTTTTAAAATTATAAAAGTCCAATTTGTTCTCACCCCTTGTCCACACGGAATAGATCAGGATGGGGCCATTTAGGAGGGCACATCCAAAGGTTGATCACCCAGAAGTTGGTTATCAGAGGCTGTGGAGAGTAGGCAGGAGGGGGATGAGGAAAGCTTACTGAACAGGTATTAAGTTATAATCGGGAGTAAGAAGTTCTGGTGCTCTGTTGCACAGCAGAGTGCCTACAGATAATGATAACGTGCTGTATGTTTGTCTATAAAGAAGCCAGAAGAGAGAATTTGAATTCCTTCACTATAAATATTTGACATATTGACCTTGACTGGACATTATACTATATACATCACATGGTATACCTTAAGTCTGTACATTTTTAATGCATCAGGTAAAATTGCAACAATGTTTAGAGTGTCCACTATAATTTCTACTCTATAAAAAGATGTTAAATTCTAGGTGGAAAAACAATGGTAACAAATGGATATTCTATTTTCAAGGTCTGTTTTAGTATATTTAAAAATTATTTATAATTCATCTGAAAACAGTTGGTGGGAAATGTAACCAAAAGATAAGTTTATTTTGGTGCAAAAAATATGTGAATCCACACAAACAAGGATGCTTCAAAATGATCCTGGGAAATGTGTATTTTTCACACCAAAATAAGTTTTAAATTCCATTTTTTTCATGAGCTTTTTGAAATACCGTTACAGAAATCATAGTATCCTGAGAGCACACACACCTTGCAGAAGAGGACCACATGAGAGCTGAGGCTTCATACAATCTCATGGGAGAGAGATCATTTCTTGTGTAGACCAGTAAGTCATCACAGCACAGCAGGCTCTCAGCTCTGGAAACCCCACACAGGTCCAGCCTGCTTCCATGACCTCCTTGTCCAAGGTGGCAGACACCCCCTATCCCATGGCTAACATCGTGATCTGTGTCAAGGGCCAAAGAGGATTTGCATGCTCCACACCTTCCACACTTGCAAAGCCCATGTTCCTTAGGACTCTGCCTTGCTCTCTCTCAGCCTGACTTTCAAATATCCCCTATTGCTTCCTCCTCAGCGATTTGAACAAGTTGCTGAATGTACCATGGTCTCAATTCTCTATCAGAATATCATGAGAATAATTGTTTAATAAGGTGCACCTCTCTATTTTCCCATGTATTTATGGTATGATCAAGGAATTCACTTAGTTCCTCTGAGTTTGACAATTCTAAAAATGGCATAAGACTCCCATATCCACTCCCACAGGGACGCTGGCAGTACTGGCACTGGCAAACAGAACTGCCCCAGCAAAGGTCAAGGCAGAGAGCGAGCGAGCGAGCGAGCTTCAAGGTGTATCCAGAGAAGCAGCGTGATAGGCAGCAGGTACTGCAGATGGAGGCTACTGGTGGGAGGGCGTGGCGGGGGGGTGGTGGAGTGAGAGATAGGCAGCTGTCCCAGGTAACTGACAGCCCAAATACCACAGGGCCTGGTGTAAGCTGAGGCATGCTGGGATTGGAACTTGCTTCAGTTATCAAAATATGAGTGCAAAGGAATGTGTGTCCTTCTGAACAGAACCTTCAAGAGCCAATTCACAATTCCCCTCTTTCTTCTTTGTCACAGTCCCCAGGAAATTCCAGATGGTAACTGTTTTCTCTCTAACCTCCAACAGCCAAGTCACAGGAATAAAAAGTAAACCTTCCTAGCCTCTACTGTAGCATTACCTAATGCTCCCCCATCCACTACAGCATCTCCCCTTTCCCAAGTGGGGAAGATGAGGCTGCGAGATGGACCGAGACTCAAATTCAGGTGGCTTACCTCGAGAGCCCACACTCTCATCACTGTGCACATTCTTCTCTGCTTCTTGTTGCCTGGGGAAGGCGACGTTGTGCTCAAGTGCCGCAGGGATGTGAGAAGAGTCCCACTCCGAAATGAGCAGCACGACGTGCCACTCTTTACCTGGACTAATGCATCAGCCGCGATGTGAAAGGCACCAGGTGTGAGGGTGTTTTCATGGAAAAAGGTGCATCATTAGGGAAAGAATCACAAATGGCATCTCCTGTCTTCTCTGAAGAGGCTCCTACTGCCCAGGTGTGAAGAC
Source organism: Sylvilagus floridanus (assembly GCA_949820135.1). Classification (NCBI taxonomy): domain Eukaryota; kingdom Metazoa; phylum Chordata; class Mammalia; order Lagomorpha; family Leporidae; genus Sylvilagus; species Sylvilagus floridanus. Next base: position 114,257,023 of record OX463231.1, read on the forward strand.
GATCCCCCTCCTGAGCCCTGAAGGTCAAAGTATATAATCTGCCCACCCTGAATGTCTGAGTTTTTCTTGGGCCAGAGACAGTGACCCGGGGTGGGGGTGGGTAGTGTAGATCTTATGTTACGAGAAGCAAATATTATGCAGTAGTCCAGAGAAGAGGCCCCCTACTGAGAACTATGGATACTAAGAGTCAGGTTTTGTCTTGGATGCACAGTGAGGTGGCACCCTTGGCCATGGGCTCTTCATATCTGGCCATCCTGGGGTTCTGCACAGTACTCAACTGAGCAGTCAGAATTCTTGGTCCATGCCCATCTCAGCAATGGTCCATAAGTAGGACTTGCTTGTATCCCCGAGTCTTGGATTCCCTATCCACAGCAGAAGAGGGATATAATGAGTGATGTGTCAGGAGATTTACAGCTTGGAAACAGTCAAAACAGATGCCAACTCTCACACAATGATGATAGGCATGTAAACAGGTACAAACTCTATGGAGAACAATCTAGCAAAAATCAATCACAGTTTGAACTGTTCAGCAACCCCAGATTTAGGAAACAATGCTAAAGATGTGCTTGCACAGTAAAATGACACTTGTACAAGGTTATTCAGTGTTGTTTGTGATAACCAAAGCCTGGAAGCCATCCAATTGTCCAGTAAAATAAACAATGGTGCAGCCGACTAATGGAATATCTCAGCAGGTCAAAAGAACAAGGAAGTTCTTTATGTCCAAGTAAAGACACCAAAGATACATTATGAAGAAAAAATGAATCAAATAAGTTCGTGCAGTTAACTTTGGTTTATGTATGAAAAAGAAGACAATAGAATAGGAATTCGACTGTCTGCACATGAAATACCTCTGGAAAGACACACAGACAGCACCACTGCCAATCTCCAGGGAACAGAAATGTTTGGCTAGGATGAGAGACGGAAAGAGGAATTCTCACCATATCGTCTTCTGTGTCTTTTGATTTTTGAACCACATAAACACACCCTCACAAAAATACAGCACTGTGTATGTATGTGTTTTCTTAGCTACTCCTATCCAGGGCCTGAATAAGAATCAAGCAAAGTCCCAGAAGATTCTGAACACTCTCAAGGGTCTTCCTGAAGCCCGGCACTCAGGGGCTCCTGACGGACAGAACCTTTCTTCTGTCTTTTGAACATACATGGTACTACTCCCCTTTCTGACATCCCTACTCTTCGGAAATCTTAGCATAAACCTCACATGCAATTTTAGATTGTTTACAATTTTTTTTTAAGTTTTGAATAAAAGAATTTAGGGGTAAGAGGCAGGGGCCATGGAAAGCAATAAGTAGGACTAGGTTCCAAGTGGGACTCTAGGTCCTGCAGGCGGCTGGACAGGCCCCAGGCCTCTTGGGGCTTTCACTGCTTCAGACAGCTATGAAACAGGTGATGTCTCAGATCCCTCTCCTCCCAGTTTTCTCTCTAGGATTCTAAAAATGACATGGGATAGAGCAAAGTCAAGACTACATATAGGGAAGTCTGCACCACAGCTGCTCAGCATGTATTTTTCTCATTCTACTAACCAGTTATTAACTGGTAATGTTCTACCTGGACCAGTAAGTGTACAGGTAGGGCAAGGCTCCAAGTCAGATCCACACACATGGGACCATGGGCCGGTATGGTGGCACCAAGGTGAAGCTGCTACCAGCCACACCAGTATCCCACAGGAGCGCTGGTCCAGGTCCCTGCTGCTCCACTTCTGGCCCAGCTCCCTGCTAGTAGAGAAGGTATCAGAAGGTGGCCCAGGCACTTGGGCCCCTGTCACGATGGTTGGAGATCTGGACACACTTCCAGGCTCCCCATCCCTGGCTATTGCAGCCATCTGGGGAGTGAGCCTGATGAAAAATTGATCCCTCTCTCTCCCTCTCCCCATAAACTCTTTCAAATAAATAAATATTTAATAACAATCAACACATACTCATGTACATGCCAATTCTGTGCTGTGCTGTGCTGGAAGCTATGACTACAACAAGCAGAACACAATCTTACCTCAACAGGGGTGGTGGTTATAGCATTTAAGATGGGGACTAAGAGGGGATTTCAATCCTCCCTCTCCCCAGACAAGGCCTTACCTATCCAGCCAGGACAGAGTAACTGGTGTCAGACTTCATCTCCTGCCAAAACGACTATAAGACTGTAAACAATGTGTGCGATTTTTTAAAGTCAAGAGTATTATGATCGCCAACAAATACACAGATGAGCCTCGTGTTTTTCTTGGATTTCTGCCGGGAGCACTTTCTGGACTCAGAATGAGAGGATGGAGGCTGCACGGCATTGCATTCCCGGCACACAGATGAAGCCAAACTGGCACTTTCAGGTCATGGAAGAGGCTGGATTTATAAAGTGAGGTACAGGGAGTAGGTATGGGGATTCCTAATCCATGCAAGAAAACCCTGGCAGACCTAGCAGAGTGGAGACAAACCACAACACCAGAGGCTGCGCAGGGCTGGGAGACACTGGATTCCCGGTCCTGCTGCCAGCACAGGTGCAGTGGGGACCCCAGGAAGATGTGGTCAACACCTACAAGTAAGGACCACAGGCTTCGGTGAATGATGAAGCCAAAGCAGATCCATCCCAACAAATAAAATGATCCTGACAGTTTCAGGAGGAAACTGCAATTTAACTGACTTCCAGGATAAAATTCAGTATCCTTTAATGCAAACTGACATGACTCAGGATACCTTCCATATATCACTCACGGTTCTCACGTGAAGGGAAGGGAAGAAAACAAAAATACAGTGAAATGAACTGACTCCAAGATGATTCAGACATTAGAATCTGCAGATTTTTAAGTAACTATTATAAATATGGCAATGGACATTAAAGAATTTGGGTGTAAACGGAGAACATATATGGGAGACTATAGCAGAAGAATGAAAAATCAAAAAAAACTTAAAAAATTTTATGGCTGAAAAGTATTGTATCTGAAATGAAAATTTACTCTGGGGTTAATACCAGTTCAAACTGCTGACATCAAATGTCAAAAGGGGTCAACAATTATTCAACCTGAGCAACAAAGAAAAACTTACTTAAAAATAATACAGATGCAGTAGCATGTATATTTGGGGTCAGAGAGATAATAGACAGAAAAAGTATCTGAAGGAATGTCACAAAAGGCGAAAACCAAATGTAAAAATATCTTAAAGTATTGCTGAGAATTTAAAAAAAAACACAATGAATTAAGAGATATTATATTCATGGGCTGGAAGGATCATTTTCATTAAGTAGTCAATTCTCCCAAAATTGCTATAAAGACGTCATATAAATTTGGTGCAATATTCCAAAAGTTTTATTTTTAAATAAATTGATGGATACTGAAATTTGTATAGAAGTACAAAGAAGCTAAAATATTGAAACAAGCTGGATAAATAACAACATGTGTGTGGGAGCAGGCAACACTGTATTCCAAAGACCTAAAAATTAAAACTCAGTATTTGACAGGGGCTTGCCCTCCTGCACATCCATTACTGCACCAAGCCTGCATTCCAGGTAGCCATTTCCTCCAGAACAGAGATCTCAGCTGGCCAGTTCCGCGTTTTGAACAGAGCCATGCTCCCGAGCCCAGCCCAGATGAGCTCATGCCTCATAAATCCACAGGCATGTAAGCAGATGAATAATTGAAGTGTGCTTTATTTTCCCTCCAGGCAGGGTTGTAGGATTCAAAAGCTACTGTCATCGAGACAATGACATATCAAAACAAATAGATCAACAGATAGGTACAGAGAAACCTAAAATGGATCTATAAATTTATGAACACTGGATACACGAGGTTTCGACCAGCAAATGAACAAATGGGGAGGGGGCATTGGTTAGGCAGCCGGGGAGCTTGTTGGGATTCTGACAGTACCTGGGCTCAGGTTCCAGCTCTGTTCCCAGTTCTGGCTTGCTGGTAACATGCACCCCGAGAGCCAGCGGCCGATGGCTCGAGTACTTGGGTTCCTGCTACGTGAGTGGAGACCTGGACTGAGTTCCTGGCTCCTGGCTTTAGGCTGAAGCAGCCCTATCTGTTGCGGGGAGTTAGGGAATGAACCAATGAAAGTGATATTGTTTGTCTCACTCTGCTTCAATAAATATCTGTGTATTAAAACTGTTTAAGTTCATGGAAATATAGGATTATAACATAAGTTTACTTTGGTACAAAAAAATGTTGAAATCCATGCATGCAAGACTCTTCAGAAGTTTGTGGGAAATGTGTGAGAAAACAATTTCAAGAATGTTAGCACCACAATGAACATCTCTTATTACTACGATTCCACAAACTTTTTGAAATACCTGCTTATTCCTCCAGGTTTAAGCATAATGAGTTGGGGAAAGATGGATTTTTTTAGATAGTGTTGGGTCAATTGTTTACTATGGACAAAATGAACTTTGATATCTATGGAACACTTTAAATGAAAATCAGTTTTAGATGAATCATGTAGATCTACATGTAAAATTTAGGATGATATGATTTCTAAAAATAAGTATTTAAGATTTATTTGAAAGGCAGAATTGTGGGGGTGTGGAAAGAATGAGAGATCTTCCACCCACTGGTTCACTCCCCCCGCCGCCAGCCCCTGTCATGGCCACAATGGCTAGAGCTGGGCCCATCTGAAGCCCGGAGCTTCCTCTGAGTCCTCCACATGGGTGCAGGAGCCCAAGCATTTGGGCCGTCTTCCACTGCTTTCCCAGACACATTATTATGGAGCTGGATTGGAAGTGCAACAGCCGGGACTTGAACTGGTGGCCATATGAGATGCTGGCATCGCAGGCGGCAGCTTTACCTACTATGACACAGCACTGGCCCTGACACAGTGTATTTTATCCTGAGGAATAGAAGTATCTCTGAAATATGCTATCAATAAATGAACAGAACTGCTGATGACTCTGTTGTGGCACAGCTGTTTAAGCTACTGCTAGCAATGCCAGGAGCTCTTATTGGACTGCCAGTCATGTCCCAGCTGCTCTGCTTCCAATCCAGCTTCCTGTTAACATACCTGGGAAAGCAGTGGAAGATGGCCCCAGTGCCTGAGCCTCTGCACCCATGTCTAAGACCTGGATGGGATTCTTGGCTCCTTGCTTAGGTTTGGCCCAGCCCTGGCTGTTGCAGCCATTTGGGCAGTACAGCAGTACATAGATGCTCGCTTGCTCGCGTGCGCACACTCTCCGTCTGTCTCTCTCTCTCTCTCTCACACACACACACACACACACACACACAGTCTCTCTCCAACTGCCACTCTGCCTTCCAAATAAATAACTTAAACATTACTAACTCTATTCATGAGCACTGTTAATTAAGTGAAAAAGGCAGGCCATACACAGGGAGAGAATATTTATTCCACATACATTAGACAAGGACTCATATCCAGTAAATAAAAAGTCGCTATCAGTCAGCAAAACAACTCAATTTAAATAAAAAGCAAAAGACTTGAACGTGCACAAAGTGGGAATCTAAATTGCCAACAACAAAAAAAAGGTGTTAGAGTGCTCAAGATCACCAGTCATCAGAAAACAAGAGTTACAATCACAATTAGCTCTCCACTATACCCATGCCAGAATGACGAGCACTACAAGACTGACAAAACCAATCTACTGCATTAGAAACCCATTTGGTGGTATCCATTTATCTTTAAGAGTAATTCCACTCCTAGCTATACAGCCAGAAAAACTGAGCCTAACAAACCCAAACATCAGAATGGTTCAGAAAGGCAAACGCAGGAGAGAACTCAGATGTCTAAAAGCAGAATGCACATACTTTGGTATATTCCGACGATGACACATTAAAGAATTTCAAAGTTGACTATTGCTATGTACAACATGAGTCAGACTTTACTGTAACTCTGAACAGAGTAAATCAAGCACAGAATATATACTTTATGGGGCCAGCATTGTGGCTCAGCAGATTAAGCCACCACTGCAAGGCTGCTGTGCCAGTAGGAGACTTGGCTGCTCTGCTTCTGATCCAGCTCCCTGCCAATGCTCCTAGCAAAGCAGCAGAGGATGGTCCAAGTGCTTGGGTCATCTTTTGCTGCTTTCCCAGGCACATTAGCAGGGAGCTGGATCAGAAATGGAGCATCCAAGCCTTGAACCAAAAACACGGGATGCCAACATCACAGGTGGAAGCTCAACTTGCTATGCTTCAACAACAGCCTTGCAGGGTGATAAGTTTTATGGGCCAAGGGGGTAAGGAGAAGAATGAGGAAGTGGTGGGAATCTGAGATAAACCTTAGGTTCTTTGTGGCCTTCGTGCAGAAAAGATTGGTGAGGCAATTAATGGAGACCAAAACTTTAGAAAGAATGTGTTGAGCTTGAGGCACCTGTGGCCATCCACAGGAGTATCTCTGGAAGCTAATTAATTAGGAGTTCAGTGGAACTGTCCGGGCAACAACTATGGGTATGGGAGTCATCAGCATGCCTGGCCATAATTAAAATGATACTGAGTGGAATCAGAGAGAACTGGGTCATGATCAGGAATGAGAGCCAGCCCTCTGGGGAACAGGATGCTTGAGGGACATGCTCAGATAGAGCCAGTGCAAGCCCAGCTGTAAAAACAGGCAAGAAACCAAGAGACCCAAGTTCCCGGAGCCCAGTCCTGAAAGGATGCCAAGTGTGGCCAGTGAGGCCAATTCTTCCAGAAGCGTGGCTGAAAGCCAAGGAGGTGGCTCTGCAGCAGTGGTCCTAGGTCAAGTTATTGCCCCTCTCTGAGTCATGTCTTCTCCAGCTCCAAAGAAGCTACATTTTAGTACTGATGTCAAATGTACTGCGAAAAATGATTAAGATAACTAACGCATATAAAGTGCTAAGCAAATAGATAGCGACTGTTGCCTATACCCAACCATGACCCTTGTTTGTAAAGATTAAGCAAGATATTCTTTGCCACACTAGGAGTAACAGTAACACTCTTCAAGCAGAAAGAGCCAGCGGATGAGTGTCACCGACTACCCCAGAAAGGAAGCAGAAAGAAGGCCCCACAACCCCAGGTGCATGGGATACCTGCTGCTCAACAGAGGATCCGAGTAGGCATGGAGAAAGACCTATCTAGTGAAGGAGCCCTGAGCCATCCCTGCAATGAACAGGGCCATCCCTAACCAAAGGCCTGCACCGTGGACTTCCATTCTTGGGCAGGATCCCAAGGAACCATCAGCACAGGTACTAGAGATATTACAGGAAATAACAGCTGTATCTATTCACTTAGCACAAGTCATTCACTCACTCCTATTTAACACACACATGTCAAGTGCCTACTAGGGAAATCATTTCAACTCCTGAGGGAGCAACACACTCCTAGGATGTCAAACAAGAAAGAAAAGGACAGTTAACATATATTCCACATTTGTTATGTGCCACACTCTGGGCTCTTATCATATGATAAATGAGTGATATCACATTTGTCCTTTAAGCATGACTGGAAGGTAAAACTCACTATTCCCAATAGTGAAGCTTCCCAATCTAAGTGATTAGCCCAAGGTCACATAGCTGTAACTGTCCAGACCCAGGAGCAGAAGAAATATGCATCTAAGTCAGAGCAGCGCAAGATGGCGACGCAGGTGTCCCAGCCATGCAAGCCATCGTGGGAATTCCAGATGGTTCAATGAAGACATGGACACATGAAGCAAGTTTTGTATGTAAGAGCTTTGTTCAGAGAAAAAGGATCAAAGGTAAAACTGACTTATGTCCCAAAGTCCTCAGAACACAAGAGGGGTCTTCAAAAATTTTTGATGGGAAACATGTACTACTGTGCATGCATTTCAATTTTTTTGCATCAAAATAAATGTTTTTCATTGCATTTTTCCACAAACTTTTTAAAGAATCCTCACAGGTGCTCCCAGCTGACTCCTTGCACAGAGAGGTTCAAGAGATCTGCGGGTCTCAGCCTCCCCAGTACTGCAACGTGCCTTCCTCTTGAATAAGCACAATTCATTCTTAGGACCAAAGTTATGCTGGATTATTTCCAAGCTTTCTCGAGTACACAAAATTGTCTTTCTGTACCATCAAATCCCCAGATCACATCCTTAGCAGCTGTTTGAGATATTTTGTCAAAATTGCATGTCATCGATGCACAGACTAATTTGTTGCAGACATTTTTACATCTGGTTGACTCCAATCAAATCACCCAGAGATTACGTCAAAACTTACAAATTCCATCAGTTTTAATTACTTCAAACAATTTTGATGGCCGTTTGAATCTCTCCCACCTCCCCCTCCCCCACCCCATGTTCAACACAAAGCTTCAGAAATAATAGGGGACAGATGGCAGAAATATGTAAGATTTTTAAAAAACAAAAATGATCGAGGAAAGGTTTCATTTATTTTGATTTCCCCCCCCCCATCTACAATCAAATTGCTTCCTTGGAAAAGGACATCTTCATAACATCCACACTAACTTCTGAAAAAACCCTTTAATCTAATTTTAACCAAAATGAAGCACTTCTCCCAGCCCAACTTTGATCGGCATAGATTTAGCACGCAGAGGGATCTCAGATGCGCCTGTTAATCGCAGCACATCTGTGAGTGGTTTCACCTGGTGTCTGAGGAGCCACTGCACAGCCACTGCAGCTGACCAACAAATCAGGCACAGCTGGAGTGGATGAGTGCTTGTACAGGCTACAGCTCGTGCCGTTCAAGCCTCCATCCACCAGCACCGTGCTGGGGAGAACAGATCTGGCGCTGGAATGGGTGGTGCACAGTGCCTGGTGCTGCAGATGGAGCCGAGAACGTGTCCCTGGGCAAGGCAGAGCCCACAGGAAGGCTGGCACCTGAAGGCTGTGAAGTCGCCATAGGCGTCCTCTGTGAAAGACATTCTCAAGACACAGGATCCTGGAGGAGGCAGCCCACAGCTCCGGTGCGTGCCTGGGGACAAGCAGCTCAGGGCTTCCTTTCAGCTCTGGGCTCTGCGGTCCTTGGCTGTTCTGGAGGATGAACCATCTCTGGCTGCTAGAAGGATGCACTCAGATATAGACATAAAGCCATGGATGGTAAAACAGCAAGGCCTTTAGGGCTACAAGTCCTGGATTCACTTCTCTCTCTGCAACTAACGAGCTATATGATCTGAGCAAGCCACTTAACCTGTCTGAGCATTGCTTTCCTCACTTCTAAGTCCTTCTTATTTAGTGTTTAAAAATATTTTATAACACCTGGCACAAAAGAGCCAATAATATGGGAGGGTGGTGCTGTGATGCAGTAGGTTAAGCCTCCACCTGCAGCACCAGCATCCCACATAGGCACCAGTTCTGATCTGCTCTTCTTCCTATCCAGCTCTCTGCTGATGGCCCGGGAAAGCACAAGATGGCCCAAGTTCTTGGGCCCCTGAACACACACAGGAGACCCAGAAAAAGCTCCTGGCTTCAGGTCAGTTCAGCTCTGGCCATTGCAGTCATTTGGGGAATGATCCAGTGGAGGGAAGAACTTTCTCTCTCTCCCTCTGTCTGTAATTCTGCCTCTCAGATAAAGTCTTAGAATAAAAGAGCCACCAAGAGAGAGATCTTCCCAGTGTAGAGCTTTACTGCATCACTTGAGCGACGAGCTCCCATTCACCTGTCCAGCTCCTTATCCTGCTCTGTAGGGGCTTCTCCCAGCCAGCCTATCTAAATTTCAACCCAGTAACAGTGGCCTCCATTGTCACGCTGCCTCTGGCACCGGGAAGAGGCTCGGTCATCATTTGATGAGTGAAGACCACATTCCCTGCAGAGTGTTCCCAAGCCTATGTCCCTTTCTTCCTTGGCACTTGGGCAGCCGACACTCCCAGCCTCCACTGCAGTTGAATGTGGACATGCAGCTACGTTCTAGCCAATGAGAAGCGAGTCCAAGCATGTACCACTGGCAGGCTTGGTCCATCAAAACAAACTAGCAATAGAAAACAAACATTTTTCACTCGAATATGTGGTGCAAAAGAGCCATGGTGATGATGAGTGACAGAAAACAATTAAGATCCTGGATTCCTAAGTACTCCCTGGAGGACAGCTGTCCTCCTTTTGAGAGATCTCATGGGTAAAAGATAAAGCTGTCGTTTGTCTGAACAATGAGACATTTCAGGGTTTGTCTTGGCAGGTACCCAAGTCAGCAGGTGTCCAACCTTGGTGTGCATCAGAGTCATCTGGAAAGCTTAGGAAATCTGACCCCTGAGCCCATCCCAAACTTCCTAATTCAGTAGGTCTGGGATGAGGGAGTAAAGAATGTGAGCTCCCCTGTCTCCACCTCTCTAACTCTGTCTTTAAATAAGTCTTTAAAAAATAAAGGTGCTGTGGCGCAGCGGGTTAAAGCCCTGGCCTGAAGCACCAGCATCCCATATGGGTGCTGGTTCTGGTCCCAGATGCTCCTCTTCCGATCCAGCTCTCTGCTATGGCCTGGGAAAGCAGTAGAAGATGGCCCAAGTCCTTGGGCCCCTGAGCCCATGTGGGAGACCAGAAGGAAGCTCCTGGCTTCAGATCAGTGCAGCTCTAGCCATTGCAGCCATCTGGAGAGTGAACCAGTAGATGTAGGACCTCTCTCTGTCTCTACCTCTCTTTGTCTTTAAAATAAATGAAATAAATCTTTAAAAAAAAGAATGTGAGCTCCTACTAAATTCCTGGGTGATCATGGTGCAGCTGGTCCAGTGGCCCCTTTGAGAATCACTGTCTAACAGCTTACAAACACTGATCTATTAAAGCAGGACCTGGGTAACTCTGACAAACTTGGAAAGTCATATCCAGCAATTAGCTGCCTTGCATTGGTCCTCACACTGTCCAACACCATGAGCTCATGGCCTGTCCATGTGAGAAGACACCAATGTAAACACATGCAGGACAAAACCTGACAAATGCCAAATGAGAAGAATGTAGAGACAGAACCAAGCTACCTTGGAATGGGTGTCAGCACTCCTCCAAGCAGACACAAATAGGATTTGAGCAACAAAGGCACAGAGACTGCAAACTCAGAGCAATTTCAAGAAGCAAAGTAATTTGTTCTGGACAGAAAGCAAATACAGGTATGGGGTTCCTAGAAGTGAGGTGACGAGGGATGCTGAAGTCAGGCTTTAGAGTTGAAATTTACCATAAAGGCAGCAGGAAGCCCCTGAAAAGGTAGGGAACAGGGGCTCTCAAGCGAGCTGCTTGATGAAGAACTGGAGCAGAGATGGATCAGCAAGAGGCAGCGTTGGGATGACTCATGTGACACGAGGATGTGGATGCCACTCAGACCTCAGCAGTGTGGGTGGTTGGAAACATGGGAGGGAGGCCAGGCAGGAACACTTGGAAAACGGTCATCAGGGGACTCAGCAGGCAAGGGTGCGGGGAGGGAGCAGGTGAGCTGGTTCTCAGGTTTCTGGCTGGGCGAGTAGGTGCACAGCAACGCAAAGAGAAGAACAGACACAGGTGCAGGCTGGGGGAAAGGGCTGATGAAGTTAGGGACAGAGTAAATGGCCTGTGGGATCCAGAGGCTCTGCGGGGGGCTTAGGGCCAACATCAGAGCAACTGGATTCCCATGCCAATCATGAGCCAGTGGCATAGTCAATTTCTGTCCTCGTCCCAGGAGACTACTGCTGTCACATACACCCTTACACACACACATGCAGGCACAAATATAGAGATCCAGGCACACACTTCATCTATACCTGCTGTTTCACACATCTCCCTTCACCCATCCATCAGTCCACCCCAATAAAACTCTTAGTGAGCACCTCCCAATGCCTGTCCCTACGGCAACTGTTGTCACATCCCCCGGGGGAACACAAGCTTGTGTCCATCTTGATGCCCTACTGGGGCAGCTTTCTGGCAGGACACCAATGTCCTTGCGTTGTCAGAGGTCTCCTCTCCACCTGCCCCTGCCCCCTTCCCTATAGCATCCAGCACAGTATCAGCCTCATCAGGTGTTCCTGCTACTGACCTCTCTACTTCCTCTCAACTCCTTTCCCTCTGCAGTTATTCCTCATCCAACTTGGAATCCATAGTCCGCCCTCCCAAGAACACTCCCATCAACCTGCGATTCCCTCTGCCTCTGTCACCTATTGGGAGAATCCCAGCACCCACTGGAGCAGGACTTCCTAAAGGTGACTTGGCCCATCAGTCACCTGATGAACTTGTTAAAAACACAGATTCCGATACAGTAGGTCTTAGGGACCCCAGAGTTCTGCATTTCCCACCAGCTCCATGGTGATGCCAATACTACTGGGATCAAGCAAGTATTACCTACATCCACTGTCCCCTACCACCTCACTCTCTGCTCCACTGCAGCTTCCACCACCCTCTGTGCTACCAGAGTAGCTCTAGCTTAGTCCATGAATCACCTCTATGATGCTAAGTCTATCGGCCATTAAAATTGGAACCTCTCACTCCTGGAGTTTGTCTCTTCCTTTGCCTTAAGACACTGGATCCAAGTTCCTCAGACTTCTGCTTACTTTAAGTGGGCTGCCCAAGGAATTTCTTCCCCATAAGGAATGTTGGTCAATTTCATCTCCTCCATTCTTACCTGGGAGCTGGGAACCTCTCTACTATGCTTTTGCAGGGTCTTAGAGTCAGCCAGTCAGCTGCTCCCAGGCTAAACTCAGGCCGTGCCATGCACCATGGCAGCACAGCCCAACAGACAACATTCTGCAGTGACAGAGACATTCTGTAACCACATTGTCTCATGGCTGCCACTAAGCACGTGGAGCTCAAGTGACCAGAAACTAAAAATTTTACTTGTATTTAGTTTAATTAATTTAAAGTAGAATTTGAAGAGTCACATATGGCCAGTGGCTGCCATATTGGATAACACAGATTTACAAGAAAAAAAATCCCTGAGACGGTCTCATCACACACCAGATGTTTCTCAGGCCTATGGCAAATTTTGACAGTTTGGTGAAGCTACCATAGACAGCAGGTTACTGGATGGATTAGTGGCAGGCTCAGATGACCCAAGTTCAGATACTGCCTTTAGCCAAGCTCAGTTGGCTTCATTGTAATCAGTGGGTGATAGCAATACTTAGACACTGAATGAACATAAGTAAATACACACATGATGTTTGTTAGCACCTAATAAACTAGTGCCATCTTGTTGGTATGTTTTATTAAGTCTTGCATCCAAGAGTGACTGCCTCACTGCCCACATTAAACCAGTGTGAAAGCCAAAGAAGCCACTCCAAGAACACACAGAAAACTGCATTTGAACCTGGTCCTGCCCAGCTCCAAAGCAATGGATGGGTCAGTTATGGCTCAGATGTCCCATCAGAGACAGAAGTGCCCGCCTCTCACTCCTGCAGACACAGAATCTGGAAGGCTGTCAGGCTGGGGGAGCTGTTTTACAGCTCATCATTCCCACACCCCCAGAAGGGGTAATAGTCCTGATGTAGCAACCAGGCCTGCAGCGTTCACTGTGCTCTGCCCCCAGAGGCCTGGCAAGGAATTGCACCTCCCCTTTCCAGACACTCAGCTTGGGCAGCCCCCTCTTCAGCTCTACACACAGGGAGGGACATGACCCCTCCCCTCGTTCAGCACAACCAGGCTCTGTACTTCTAAGTTCAGAGTGGTCCCAGTAGATGCCATCTGCTCTGTCAACATGTGTTCCATGCACTTCCTTGCAGAAGGTGCCTCGGAACAGGCAGCAGCATCTCAGGCAGCACCTGCCATAGGGAGCAGCTACCCGAGGAGCCTACATGGAGTGAGCACCCAAAGGCCAATTCAAAAGTCAAAGGCTTGTTCTCCTCTGTGCAGGGCAGGCATCCAGGCTGGGGTAGAAACACCACTGAGCTTGCACCCAGCAGGCTGCGATTCAAACCTTCCTGTGTGACCTCAGGAGAATTACTTGGCCTCTGTGAGGCTGGTTCCCATGAGTGGAAATGACCTCATGCATAGCAACTGCACCAATCTGAAGCCAGGAGCCTGGAGCCTCTTCTAGGTCTCCCATATGGGTGCAGGGGCCCAAAGACTTGGGCCGTCCTCCACTGCTTTCCCAGGACATAGCAGGTAGAGCTAGAGTGGAAGTGGAGCAGCTGGGACTAAAACCAACACCCATAGGGGATGCCAGCAATGCAGGTGGCAGCTTTACCTGCTATGCCACAGCACAGGCCTCCCAAAACTCACTTTCAATCGTACCTTCTAAGTGTAATGTTACCAATGAGCTAAAGCTTATGAAGGCAAGTTACACAGCTTGCAAGATGCAGGACTCTCAGCTGCATGTCTATGCCGATTACCCTGTTTGCCCTCAGTATCCCAGTCTAGTCTCTGCTGTGCCCCACGCACCTGGAGGCCTAATCCAGCTGACTGCACCTCTCACCCCCTTGCCTGTGCCTCCCATTGCAGGGTCAGCCAATCAGAGGCTAGGAGACAGAGGGGGAAAACAACACAAACTAGGGCTATCCTTTCTCTTCTTCCCCCACCATGCCCCGCCCAAAGCTCTGTCTTGGTTTGAACACTCCCTCCCCTTTCTGTTTAGCCCTGGGAAGTAGCAGCAGCTTCTTGCTATTGCCTGTTGGATGCCTCCCTGTTCCTTGTTTCCTCAACTCTGCCAGTTATCTCTACAAGTAATCTCTGCATGAAACTCACAAGAAACAAAAGTGCTAGGAAAGGAAGTGCCAGGTACCTCCAGAAGGCACAACATGGGAGCTGGCATCATCTGAGGAGGAAGGTTTTCCAAGAAAGTCTCAGTTGGGGCTGCTAGAATGGGTACAGCTGCCCCCTTTGTCCACAGGTTCACTTTCCACAGTTTCAGCTACCTATGGTCAACCATGGTCCAAAAATATTAAATGGAAGAGGTCTAGAAATAAACAAAGTGTTAAGTTATAGGCCATCATGAGCCATGAGATGAATTCAGTGCCCTGCTCCCCCATCCTACCAACAGCACGAGTCTTCCTTCCGCCCAGCGTATCCACGCTGTATACGCTACCCTCCCTTTGTGACACAGTGGCCATCTCAGCGATCAGACCGACTGCTGTGCCTGCATCACAGTGCTTACATTCAACTCACCCTTGCTTTATCTAGCAATGACCCCAAAGTGCAAGAGTGGGGATACTGGCAACTTTAGTATGGTACCATGGGTAGTTGTTGTAGCTGTTACTCTTACTGTGCCTAATTTACAAATTAAACCTTATCACAGCTGTGTATGTGAAGGAACGGCACATGGGGTTCGGTACTACCTATTGTTTTAAGCATCCCTCAGAGGCCTTAGAACAAAACTGTTTTTGATAAGGTGTGTGTGTGGGGGGGTCTACTATATGAGGCAACTCCAAACTTGCACAGCTGGCCATTACAATCCTCCATTTTTGGATGACAAGACTGTTCCCCAGGGAAGGGCAGCATGGTCAAGGGTATTCAAGTCCATTCTTGTCTGCATATGCCAAGCAGGGCACTGGGAAGTCTACCTGACGAGTCAGGGGGAACCTTTATTACTTTAATTCTGCTGTAATTAATTACCACAAATGTAATGTCTTAAACCAAAATAAACATATCAGCTCACTGCTCTAGAAGTAAGAAGCCGTAAAGTCAATTTGTAGGCGTAGCTGCTCCTCTTCGGGAAGCCCAGGGGAGGGTCTGCTCATGTGCTCCTCTCAGCTTCCAAGGTTTCCGAGGCCACTGGCATTCCTTACTTGGAGCCCCTTTCTCCATCTTTCAGCTGCCAGCCTAGCGTCTGCCTCTCCTGCCACCTGTCGTATCTCTTCTACCTCTGACCTCCTGTCCCCTTCTTATAAGGCCCTAATGAATAACTCACCCCCGATGACTCCATCTAATCCCCTCATCTCAAAACACTTAGGCACACATGCAAATTCCCCTTTGCTTTGCAGGATACCACATCCACGTGTTCTGGTGATGAGGACGTGGACAACTTGGGGTAGGGGGTGAGGAGGATTATTCTGCCTACCACGAGGGCCTAAGGCCCTGGAGCAGCTAAAGGCTTGGCCGTTGTGAAGACAGACTCACCACTGAGGAGTTGGTAGCAGCCATGTTGCCTGCCAAGACCAACACCCAAAACCAGGACTCTGAGGCCAGATGGCCTTTGGTAAAAGGGCTGGTCCATCCAAGCAGCAGCTCTGTGACCTTAAGACATGTAACCTTGCTCAACCACACATTACCATTTGTACAATGGAAACAAGATCTTTTCCCCAGGCCCAGAGGACTACATGAGCTGGTGTGTCAAGACCCCCATACCTGGTAGAGACCCCACCCTCCCCCAGGGCTCTCTTGGCCCCCTCTATCTTCCATGCTCAGGATACGCCCACACAGCCTACATTTACCCCTTTGGGGACTGCCACTGCTTTGCAGCCGGGACCGATGAGCTGTCACTAATGGGATTTTCCAGGAGTGGGGGAGGCAATGGGAGAAGAGCAGAGCGTCGGTGCCTTGCTCATCCTGCCTGGATCCTGACAGACAAATTGGAAGAGAATTACGCACAGCAAAAACGTGGTGAATTCGTGACAGTGGTCCTCACACAACGTTGCCTCCCCAGGTCTCATGTTCTACCTGAAAATCCCTGGGCATGTCAGATCATGGCACCCCCACGTTTTTAGCATCTTCTGAAGACTGCCCTGCTGCTGACGGGACAAAGGGACGCCTCCCTCGTCTGGATCTCAGATACTCTTGTGCATGTCTCCAGATTGCTTCCCTCCTTGCCCTGCAAGTCCCATGATCCCATGGGGAAAGAAAGAAAAGCTTCCCCAAACCAGACACCCTCCTGATATCTAAGTTCTAATGTGGGGCACCCCTGTGTGAGGCTCCTTCAGCTGTGGAATGGGTCACCGTGAGTTAGTCACCACTAGGACAGCCAAGCACCTTGGTGGGGAACAGCAGCTGGCAGACACTGCATTCCCAATAGCACCTTCAGTGTGCCACACACTCATTACAGGCAGGTTCCCTCTCTATCACACTACTAATCACACTTGTCATCTTTCTCAGGAGCACAGATAAGGACGCTGTTTTACTTATCTCAGTGTTTGGAGCACTGCAGGCACCCAGCAAATGTTTACAGGAAAACAGATGACAAGGAAAGGATGACTGGCATACCAGTCAATGCTCAATTTCAGTAAAGTTCTTCCTGGGAGCTCCAAGGACCTTTATTTGCTCGGGCCCACTAGGTCTTAGTACTACCTTACTTAATACTAGCACAATACTAGGTCTTAATGCTACCTTGCTTAATACTTCCTTACAGTAGCCTCCATGATGGATCTTAGTAACAACAAATCCAACCTATTACCTTGGTGTTTACAACCCTTCAGTAGTGCAAGGTCAAGTGCAAGGTCAGATGGAACCATTCCAATCTGGCTCTAACACACTGCACCTCTGTTGCTGTGCCTCCAGCCACCCCTCTCCTTGAATTTTGTTCCTGAGCAGTCCAGACTCTGCACCATCCTCCAAACACCCTGTGCCCTTGCACACACGGTGCCTTCCTTCCCCACACCTGCAATCACCTCTAGAACCGACAGATATTGAACCTTTGGCAAAGCCTGCTGCACCCTTGAAAAGTTATTCGATGCTGGTTATTTTTGGTCTCAGTGCAGTAACAGCTGTAAATACCTTTATGAAGCATCAATATTTGGGCAGGTTATATGCTGGGAAACTGCCATTCCTCATCTCTAGCTTGCATTCTAACACCTGGGAGGACTTTTAAAACAGATACCAGAACCACAAACTGGATTCTGACTCAAAAGATGTGGGGTGGGACCAAACCATTTACTTTCCTAGCAAGCCTCAGGCATTGCTGCTGACAATTTCCATGATCCCCCTGGGAGAAGCACTGTCTGACTTGTGAGTAAAATTGCATGACCATTTTACAAGAGAGGAGAAGGTGAGCTAGGTGCCACTGATTGAATTATTTAGTGAGGAAAGTCAAGTTTTGAATAGCAGCCTCTGGAGCCATAGCCCGAGCTCCCTCAACTCAGCAATGGTAGTGACAGAATCTGACATTCACCAACAGCACTTTCTGCTCCAGGCATTCCACCAAGCACTGCATGCACACTTAATCAGTCTTCTAAGGTCAAGTCCATCATGCCTGCATTGTAGCCAGTGAGCAAACAGGCAGAGAGGGTAACTTAGCAAAGGTCACACCGTCTGTACAGGGTAAGGATCAGGGATGAGTCAAGACACCACAGCAGCGCGCTTACACATCACACATTTTTCAAATGCGACGTTGCTCACCATTTATTACAATTGTTCGTTAACATGCAACTCTCTCCAGCTAGTGAGTACCTTTGTGATCAGGGAAACGGTCTCATTTAACATTGCCTCCCAGCCACTGACAAAACACAAGCAATTAGCAGTTACATAAACGTGTTTGATGAATGAATAAATATGCAAGACCAAAGGAGTAAATGCAGGGGGAAAAAAATCATCCAAGTTTTAACCTCTCAACAAGTGTACCAGCCTTCTCTATAGATGGTGGGACTGGATCAACAGAACAATCCATTTTGTCTTAAAATATAAAGAAAACACAACCAAGCACAACAACAGTGACAACAAAACACTCTGTCCCCAGAAGCTAGGAGTTGGCATTCAGAGACGGCTCCAGAGCAAGGCAAAAGACTGCAGGTTTGGCAAAATGAGGCTCCCACCCTGAACTAAAAATGCTTCTCTTGTTTCCCTTTTAGCTAATTTCTCTCTTTTCTGAGCCTACCAGGGGGGTCAGTCTAGCGGCTGCTATTCAAACCAACAGCTGCAAAGGAAAAAAAAATCTTTTCTGTTGCTTGTAATCAAGGGTAAAAATAAGAGAGGCACAATGAAAATTAGGGAAAATAAACAGCGATCAAGCCTTTTCTTTTCCATTTGCCTGTGGCATCCTGCTGTGTGTCCAACAATGGGGAAAGAGACAAGACTGGGATGTGGGTTTCCACTTCAGCTCCCACTGCAAGCAAGGACAGAAAGACGCCTACAAGGAGCCAGAATTATGGGACCATGGAGACTTGACTCTCACAGCCCCGTTCTTCCACACAAAGAGAAGAGCAGGGTGGAGAGAGGACACAGGCAGGGGAGGGAGCCAGGAATAAATGCTGCTTGGCCCTTGGCTGCAAGATGTAGGCTTCAACTCCCACAAAGCCCCCAAGGTGCCCATTTTCTCAGTCCTCCTGGGCAAGAGCTTGGGCTTGGACTCTGACTAGAGGCCCTCCAATCAACTTATACATAACCCTCTTTCCCCCATGGCTACCTCCTCTCTTCGAGTCTTTGGAGCCCAGCATCTGAGTACTGAACTGAGATTTGGCCTAGATGGCCAGGTTCATTGGACTGTAGCTTTCAATGAAGACAAGGACAACAACTCCTACCAATGCCAGGCACTGTGCTATGCTCCCATCTTGCAGTACCTGGCCCTCCCAACAGTATTAGAATGAGGTTAAAGTAGTCTTTTCTCGATTTTGTAGGTGACAAAGGCTCAAAATCATGAAAGCGTGACACCACACACGTGTGTCTGGGTCTATATGCCCCAGTGCTGACAAAGACAACTGGACTTACCCAGCATCACTCTTCTAGAAAAAAAAGGCACATACGCATCCTAATTCTTTTTGTTAATATTTATTTATCCATTTATTTCCATTTACTTGAAAGGTAGAGAGAGAGAGAGAGATCAAACTTTCACCTTGTTGGCTCATGTCCCAAATGCCCACAATAGCCAGCACAGGGCCAGGCCTAAACCAGGATCCTAGAACTCCGTTCAAGTCTCCCACATAGGCAGCAAGGGCCCAGGCCCTTGAGCCAACATCTGCTGCCTCCCAGAGTGCATTAGCAGGAAGCTGGATCGGAAGCAGAGTAGCCAAGACTCACACTGGTGCTCCAGCATGGAATGCAGGTAGCCCAAGCAGCCGTCTAACCCGCTGTGCCTCAGTGCCTGCCCCATGGATACCAATTCTCAGCCACCTGACCTCAAGCCTGCCGCATCCATGGCTGTGCCGACAGCTGTTTGGATACGCGGTGGAAGCTGGGTTTCCAGGGTCACTGCTGGAAACGAGGCCACCCAAAGAGTAATCACGGCCAGGGTGGGAAGTGCATGGAGAAACGGCCTTCAGATCTTGTTCATCAGCCACACGGAACAAAGCCAGAAAGCCATGAGGTAAGAGCCTCAAGACCTATGAATGTGTCAGAAGCAGAGAAAGAAATCAAGGGGAAACTAGAGGCCAGGGCTTCAAGGGACCGCCTCAATGTCAGCCAAAGTAAGCGGAGGGTGGAGGGTGGAAGAGCAGGAGAGGAGCAGAGGTGTTCAGGGTTTGGTGCTGCCTCGGAGGCACAAGCGAGAAGATCAGAGATTGTCAGGGCACCCCGGGTACTCGGTCCCAACTGACCTTGTAGTGGATACCGCTGGCGGGAATGCAGACACCAAGCGCTCACAGACTCCGCCCTCCTCAGACATGTCCAAGGTCACACTGGCTGGGCTGGGTGTGCAGGAACACTGCCAGTGATGGCCAACGTGGGAATACCAAGGCCTTGTCTTCTCATCTCGACTTGGAAAGACTCCCCAGGCCCATCCCCGCTCCAGGTCTCTCCCCTGCGATGGTCAGGGCCCTCAGTTGTGGCTGCATCGTGAGTCAGCGTCTCCATCTGCTGGTGCTGCCTTCTTTGCTCTCCTGCAGGTGCATCACCATAGGGCTTTCCCAAATAAACCTTCGGCACTCAACTCTCAGATTTTATTTCCAGGGATCCCAACCTAACATACTCTCTCTGCCTCAGAACCTCCTAACACTTCCCTCAAGGAACTTTCTGGAGTGAAGACAGAATTCATGCAGATTGTGGGAGGGGTGAAAAGGTGGCGCAAATATCTTTAGCTGGCCTGGAACACAGGCTCCCTATGTCCAGATTCCTCCGTGGTTCCTCAAACACCTGCAAGATTTCCACACTGGTTCTGGCATCCGCCATTCAGCAACTCTAATTGCACCAGATTTTATTTGAGTCTTCACTGGGGATGTCACTTCATCCAATTAAGTAGAGGTTACGGAAGGATCTACTTGTCATTACAGCAATTCCTCCCTGTGCTAAATGCTTCCAGAATCTTAACAACCAAGCGAGCATGGTCAGAAAAGATGGCTCCAGTGGAGACGGTAGTATTTCTCTTTCACAAACATGGGCAAGCCCCTGAGCCTGACATGCACCACCCGTGTACAGCAGCTACATAAATTAGACAGGCCCAGATAAGTCAGGCTGGAGACAGGGACGGAAACAGAATGCAGATGAGGCTCTCCACCAGGTCCACCACTGTGCACAGAGTTGGGGAGCCCATCCTGTTTGGGCAGCACGCACAGAAGAGCTGTTGAGCGTACAAGCAGGAGATGTGGACGCAGTGCCCTGCTCCTTCTCTGTCCAGTGCTAGGATTTCCAGCCAGCCGCTCCTTCTGTGCCAGGGTCTCGGCTCCCTCCAGCAATCTGGCCCCTGGCTTTCCCTCCAGCCACTACTTATCCATTTAGTCCAGATTCAACATGCCATACTCATTCCTACTTCCTTTGGGGATTCTTACTCACTGGTCCCTTGCCCTAGAAATACCCTCTTCCTACTTTCTAAATGGGTGACACCTTCCCATTCTCTGCATGTTGGATCAATTGTAGCTTCCTCTAGGAAAGCTCTCTTGTCCTCTTAACAAAGTTGGTCTCTTCCCTTATTCTTGGCTATTCTAGTTGATTACAGCATGGCCCTAATCATAAATTGTAATGTTAAATTCATTGTTAAGTCTTTCAAAGGATGAAACAGTGCTGTCCGTCATGGTAGCTACTAGCCATGTACAGCTACTCAAATTTAAGTAAAATTAAATGAAATTTAAAATAGTTTCTCCATCATGATAGCCACATTTGAAGTTCTTGGTAGCCACATGAGACTACTGAGCACCTCTATCAAACAGAGCACAGTATTCCTATCATTCCAGAAAGTTCTATGGGTCAGTGCTGGTCTATAACATAGGCCTTATCTATTTGATTGACCCTGGTATCTCTAGGACTCTATAATAATTTCTGGGCATATGGGAATTTTATTTGAGTAAATATATTAAAAACACAGCAATTTTAAGTGGCGGTATGCATGGAGAAGTTAAGCAGCAGCAAATTTCCTATCTGCCTTGGGAGGCTGAAGAGGGCACCCCAGGAAGGCTGGTATCCACTAGAGCTATGAATGGCAGTGGGAAGATGATCGGGGCCATGCAGTGGAAGGACCAGAGACGAAGCATGTGACAGAATGACACCTAAGGGCAAGCTTCTTGCTGCTCTGAAATCAGAACTCAGTTTCCCTTGCCTTGAAAGTCTGATGCTTGGGCGCTCATGGCTGAAGTATTTGTCTCAGCGTCAAGAATTCAAACGTACACTGGCAAAGCCAATCTTTGAAAGGTAAGGAAAGTACACTGCTTTTCAGAATTCCAGATCCCCACATCCTGCTCTCAGCCTGCATCCTCCTGGCTTCTGTACCACAGATGCACTACAGCACACACAGGTTGAGCAGCAGACAAAATACCAATCCGAGGATGGATGCATGGAAATGTTTATGCTTGTGGGCATAAAACAATGATGCAAACTCACAGAAATAAAGGTGCCCCCTCAGCATACTGGCACGTGCCCGTTTCCAAGCACATCCCTCCCCAGAGACATGGCTTCACACTTGCCTTCCAGGTGTGTGCATCCGACATCTACACAGAAATGGTGACTCAGCCTCAGGAATTCAGGAGGGTGGTGAGGATCCCTGGGGTTGGGGGAGGAATGCACAAATCCTTGGGCTCATATCCCTTTGGAGAAGGGAGCTCACTCTCCTCTGAGCGACGGGCTCATTTATACAAGCAAACAGATCAGAACATGATACAAGAAGGAATTCCCACTGCATGCCTGGCTTTTTGCATTTCCTTGTGAAGATAAAAGGCAGAGGAAAGGAAAGAGCTGGGAGCAGAGTGGGTGCGCACTAGGAAGCTGCTCTGCATGAGTCACTCCCATCACACGCACTGGCTGCTGCCCTCCTGGACGCCAAGCCCTGGGTCTTTGGCTGGGAAGATGCAGGTCGAGTGCGAGCTAGCTGGGGAGCTCATTAGCACCTTGCCAGAGCCAAGGGCCACCTGCCTTCCAGGAGGCATTTTGAACTCTCACTTCTGTTGCTTCCCCGAAATCAATACAGCGCTTTTGCAGTGGCTCCATCCACTGCCCTCGCAGCTGTGGCAGGCTGGCTGCAGGCATCTAAAGAGCTGTCTGGGTTTATCCGCATACACACCCTCCCCGGGTCCCACGCATGGCAGGCGATATGGGTAGAAAAATGGCCCGAATGCCAACAGGCGATTCACGCACAGATCCTCAGGGTGTATCCATGGAAGGCTCACAGGTCCCACCAGGAATCAGACCCTGAAGCCCTATCTCCCACTCAGTCCTAAGGGCATAGCACTACTGCATCTGAGATGAATCTCCTTACAGTATTATGTTGCTGCCTGAGCCAGCTTGCTGCTGTCCTTCGTATGGCCACCAGGATCCAGGAAGCCTTCAGCCCAGGAAGCCGCAAGTCTCTGGCAGGCATCATTACAGCCGAGTCGCAAGGCAGACCCTGGGACTGCCATCTTCCCAGCCTCTGGGTCACAGGGTCCCGAAGGGTGCCGTTGACTCCATTCTGCAGGTGCAACCTTCCAGCAGTCAGCTGCTCTGGAGAAAGGACTACGCTCAGCCCTTCCGAACGCCAGCAGGAACCCAACAGTCAGCCCTCTCCTGCCCCCAGAGCACCTCTAACAACATCACCACGCCCAGGAAAGTGATGCTGTTCGAGGCCCAGTGGACCAAAGCAATTGGAAAGTTGATGCTGCTAGATCCCAAGGCTTAGGATTATAGAAGATCAGAACACGGCAGGATCTAGTACAAAAGGTACTAGCACAACCCCACGTGCAAATCGGGGTAATACACACTAGACTGGAGGAGCAGTCCTGCTGTAGATTGCACAGCACAGTGACTACAGTTAACAACGATGGGTATATATTGCAAAATAGCTAGAAGAGAGATAGTTCAATGTTCTTGCCACAAAGAAATGATAGAGGTGTGATATGATGGATATGCTAATTATGCTTATTTAAGCATGAAGCATGTTCATTGAAACATGTTATTGTACCCACAAATACGCACTACTACTTGTTGATCAAAAACCCAATGCATTTTTAAGAACGGACAATGATATATCTACTTCAAAAGGACTTGCTGCGAGAGTTAGCCAAGACCATCCTCTGAGAGCACTGTGTTGGTCAGCTTTGGCAGCAGTAACAAACGACCACACGTGCTAATGGCACAGACACTTATTTCTTTCTCTCAGGTTCATGGATCAGCTGTGGCTTGGCCAAGCTTGGCTCTAAGCTGAGTTTAAAGCTGTGCCATCAGCCCCTCATTCCAGGAACAAGGCTGAAGCAGCAGACTTGGAGGAGTGGGACAAAGTCTTCAAGATGAAAGGTAGCGAGTAGGAGTCAGCAGGAACACAGGACTTTTGAGGACCCAGTTCTTCTGCTCACATCAATTTGGTGAAACCAAGTCACATGAGCAAGAGCTCTCTGCCCCAAGACAATCTCCGCAAGATGCAATCTTCGCCGAGCAATAGTACATTGTCCCTGAAGTGCTCAGCAAGAGGTCACTTAGAGCGACCTCTCTGGAAATGTGAGATATCGCCAGTACCAGCATCATGGTCACCATTAGCAATGGCATTTGCTGCCGAGTCACCGAGGCTCAGGCAAGGCTGGGACAGCTGGGGCACACTTTGCAGGCTGCTATCAAGGAGTGACCCCGGGAAATCTTTACTCTTCTTGCTCAATCAAGACTGACTCTAAGAACTGGCAGAGCCAGCGGGACCACTGGAGAGGAAAGGACCACACCCAGGCCAGGGCTGACCTCAGAGCTGTCCTTGGGACAAGCAGGAACTGGAGGAAGAGGCATCACGGAGAAGTGAGTTCTAGGCAGGGCAGGACTTCAACCCAGGCCCCTTGACCTCCAATCTCAGTGTTAAATCCCAGCCTCACCCCCAGCTAGGAGAGAAAACATTTTGAGATGGAATTGATTTCTATGTATTTTTCCTTAAAAAATAAAAAAAAAAAGCACGAACCTCTCTATGCTTATTTTTACTTCTTTTAGGCTGAAGCTTAACTCCAAAAATAGACAGTCTTTTTCGGTAGCCCTGTCATTAGCACTTGCTACAAACACTATGTCCCCCACACGTTAAACTGCAAGAATGGCACTTGAAAAGAGCAATTAGAGCAGAAGTCTCGAGAATCATCGATGGCAGTGGTGCATTTCCTGCTGCCCACAGTCTCCCCAGGGCACAGGAGAGCCAGCCTCCCCTGGAGCCCCCATGCCTGAGTGGGCCACAGCACCCTAACACCTGCTCTGTTAGGTGCCCTAGTGCGTGCTGCCCCCAGGAGAACTTGGAGCCACAGTCACCAACGCTATTCTAGCCACGTACCCTTAACCACATCACTTAACTTAAGTCTCTTGTTCCTCACCTCGAGAATCAAGTCATGATAATTACAGGTTACTAAGGGCATCTGTATCATTCCGTACACAGTAAAGAACCACTTGATTTCATGGGAGCAGTCACAAGAATTGCTCCTCTATACTGCGATCCTGAAAACAGATGAATCGGACACCACCCTTGCCTCCCAAGCGCCGATAGTCTTAGAGGCCCTCCTGATAAGTGGTTAGAGGCTTGGGGTGCCAAACGTAACATACAATGGTGGGAAAGGTTGCCAGGGAAGGCTCCCCTAGAGAGGAGATTCTTGGGCTGAGCTCTGAAAGGGTTCACACACCAGGGAAGGACATTGCACAGGAAGGGAATCCCATGGGCAAAGGCACAGGGGCTAACTGCAGCTATCCCGCCTCATTTCCAGCCTGGGGCGCAGTGTAAAGAACAGGAAGCAAAAAGATCGTGGAGGGCTTTGCCCGCCCTCCCTAAGAGCAAGCAAGTAACAGCAATATCTTGCATTAATGCATCAAGCGCCTGGCACAAGAAGCAGGATGAGCAGGCCCACACTGAGTGTTCATCCTCATGGAGCTCTCCATCTATAGAGTGGCACAGGGGCTCCTGCAAAGGGTTCCCGAGAACTGTGGCTAAGAGACAGGGTCCAATTTGCAGAGGGGGTCTCCTTATCTGGGCAGTCACCAATTCAGCAAGGCGTTGACCATCTCTGGTTTCAAACCTTCAGAGGTTTGAATTACAGCCCTCAGAAAGACGTTTGCATTCTAAGTCCCCACTACCCGAGAATGTGACCTTATTTGGAAACAAGGTCTTTGAAGCTGATGCCCTACTGGATGAAGGTGGCTGGGTCCCAGTGACTGGTGTTCTTATAAGAGGGACACCGGACACAAACGCACGGAGAAGCAAGTTGCATGATGGGAGAGGCAAAGATTGAACTTGTGCCTGTACCACCCGAGGAACACTGAAGATCACAAGCAACTGCCAGAAGCTAGCAGAGAGGCGAGAACAGAGCCTGCCAGAGCCCTCGGGAGGAACCAGTCCTGTGAACACTGATTTGGGGCAGCTGGCCCCCAGAACCATGAAGGAACATAGTTCTGTTGGTTCAAGCCCTGCCGTTTGTATTGACGGGTCAGGGCAGCCCTAGGACTAATACAAAGGTGCAGTGAGAAGCCTTGGGGATGGCAAGCTCAAGGAATACAGCAACTACATTCAGATGCACTTGACCCCACCTTGAGGGAAGCGGCCAGGAGGCAGCTGGTGTCTGCCCCGAGGGCCGGGAGCTCCCGCCTACTGTTTCAGCCACATCATCTCACTCAGACCTCATGACCAATCTGGGTGGTCACCCTCACCATCTTCACTTTCTAGATGGAACAACAGGCTTGTAGAAGCATCATTCCGTGCCCCAGCTATGTGTGGCAAATGGCAGAGCTGGGGTCTGTATACATCATCCTGTCACCCGCTTTTGGGCCAGGAGATTATATTCATGTGGTCTCTGTCCATAAGGCATTTGTAATTCAGAGTGAAGAGTTGCACTATCATCATTCTCTAGAATTACATCACTTATTACCTTATTTTTCTTTGTTCTCCACTAGAATGGATCCTTCAAGATGGAAGCCCTGACCCATATGGCTCCTTAGTGAACCCAGTGCCTAGAAGATTCCTGGGACCTAACAGGTATTTAATAAATATTTGTTTCATCAATTAGCAGGGGACATTTGGAGACGAAGACAGCACTGTCTATTTCTCTACTGGACCTATAAGGTAGCCAATGGTACTAACTGCTTGCTGCTCTGATTGGAGAACACGCTCAGAAGGTGACAACTCCGAGTTGTGTGGGCCCCGCCTGTGCACACCAGCATCTGAATCAGGAGGTGCTGTAGCCTTCAATTCCTTTGGAGTAGGCCTGACCAGTCTCACAAAAACACAGGCAAGCACAGCGATTACCGAGTAATGAAAGGGATAGACAGGAGCAGCAGCAAGGGAGGACAGAATGCAGAGAGGAGGAGGAGGAACAAAGAAATTTCTCGGCAGGGAACATACGGACCAGAAGGCAGCAAAGAGGGTGCCGTGGTCATCCCAGCTTCCCAGTGTGACCTTTCGATAAGGAAGGTGGCGAGGCAGGGCGACAGGGTGAAGGGGCAGAGCCTCACAGAGACAAGAGAGGAGGATGTGGAGTGGGAGAGGGAGTCAGGGTAATAGAAGCCCAGACAGAAGACGCCGCTGACAGAGGACAGACGCGGATGAGTGGTGTAGTTCTGAACACATTTAGTTCCAAAATGGCCATCAGCATGGGATTCGTTCATTATGGAAAATGTGTACTAGATTGCCATTATGTAAGCCTCAAACCAGGGGACACTGACTATAGATCACAACCTACCAACCTCCTCACCTGTCCACTGCAGAGGCTCCAGCAGGGAGAGGCATGTGGCAGCAGAGCCCTGCCTGTACCCACCGTGCAGGTCTCTGCCAGAGTCCCCCACGAGCAGAAGCCTCCCGATGGGCCTGGACGCCCTCACTGCCTACAGAGCTGGGCACATGGGTCAGACTGGGCCCTTCCTCATGCCACTGTGCACAGCAGCATGGCTAGCTGTGCCTGCTCCACCCAGGCAGGGGTGGGCAGAATCCTCTCCACGCAGACTGGTGTACTCAGCACCCAAGGTTGGTCATCTAGAAGCTGTCGATCTGGAGCTGCCAGCTCCAAACCCACCCCAAAATTGCCCCAAGAACACAAGGCAGAGTAACAACAAGCAACATGGTGAGCAGAAAATAGAGGCGACAGAGAACTGGGACTGCATTTGAGCCTTGCAATGCGGCTATGCACAAGGGAAGCTCCATGCCAGGACACCCCAGGGACACAGGCCAATGCCTTCCTCCAGGGCTCTCTCCAGTTGCAGGTGGACTCTGCCACTAACCCCCGAGAGGCACACACCAAGAACGGCCCCCACCTCCACACTCGTGCTCAGTGCAACCCTGGATGGGTCCTCCCAACCTTGGCACGGTCAATACCCACACCGCTTTGGTAGGACAAGGGGCCAGCCCAGGTGAGTATCAAAAATGAGGTCAAGATGGGATCTTTCCCGGCAAGGAGAGGGTCATGGGCCTGCCAGAGGGGATTAATGCAGACCAGGGTGGAAGAAGTGCCAAGTGGGGCTGGCAGAAATGAGCTGGATGAACAGGGCTGGAGTTAGTCTGCCCGGCAGCCTCTGAGAGAGAGGGGAGGAGCAGAGCAACAGGAGCCCTAAGCCACCCCAGGGGGTGTTTGTGAGAGCAGGGATCCCTCATACCCCATTTGGGGGCCTTTGCACTTCTGCTCAAGGCACTCCTTCCATTAATCTGCACATCTGCTGCACCACAGAGAACGTGAGGGTGTGGGGAAGGATGAAGGGGCATTTGGGAGAGGGAACCAAGTTCTAACTTGGATGGAGCAGAGCAGAATGGAGGAGCGAGGAGTGAGCAGGAACAGAGAAGTTGGGAGGAACAGAGGCTGCACCAGGTTAGATGTGGCTGAAGAACACAAGCCCCTAGGCGGACTGAAGAGGGAAGAGAGCGACAGCTTTGCCCACCTCAAAGGGCAGGCTACATTCTGTTGGCATCCTGGGGGAGCTCCGCTTAGACGCAACCCCTGAACAGCGGCATGAACCCTCTGAGCAGAGATCATCACTACTGGTATGTCCATGACCCATCTCCTTCACGATTCCTGGGGACAGTGGGGACAGTCCAGTGATGATGTCATGGACCAGCAGTCCATCAGGACACCACAGTCTCAGCTGGAGAGGCAAGGGTGGGAAAGGCCGTAGTGTGGGGTTGGGACATCAAGGGTGGAACCCTACAGCCAGGCATTCACCTGCAAACCACTGGAAGCAGACCAAAGCCTGGGAGGAGGGCGCCTACCGCTTCCTTCATCTCCATGTCTGCCATATGTCAAGGAATAAAGGCAGCGGAGCCTCAGACCCAGCAGACACGTGCAAAGAGGTCTGGCAGAATTGCCCTTGTCACCAGGCCTGCAGGCTTGGCTGGTCACTTAATGGACTGCGTTAGCCCAATTAGGAAAAAACAGTGAAGGACAAAAGGGGGCGGTCAGCTCACAGGGGTGAGGACAGATGGGCCTGTGGCAGCAGAGCCCACAGAGATGGAGAGGCCTCCAGATGCGCCAGTCCTGAGGCACTGGGCCCTAAGAGCCAGGTAACTCCCCTGGGCAGGAGCCCAGAATTGGCAAACTCCCTCAGGTCCCTATTGGGCCCCTAGAAAACACCGAGTGGGAACTGTGGCCCGTCCACATGTGATGCTGTCTGCCCACCATCCAGGTGGTCAGACTGAGGTTTCTGAGCCATCAAAGGCAAGAAGGGCAGGGTAATGGACACAGCCACTCTCCGGCGGCACCACCTGCCTCACCCCTGTGAGCTGCGATTGGTCCATCTACCGTTCAGTCTTATCACAGTCCAATAGGGTGATGGAGTGGGAACAGTTGGTGCTCAGCTCCAAACAACCACCCTGGAATCCAAGCATCTATCTGGAGGTGCTGTCAACCTCAATGTCCCAACAGGGGAAAAGAAAGGGAAGACTTTATAGGCCTGGCCTGGAAGGGGCATTTATCACTTTGCACACATTCCTCTGACCCCAGCTGGGTGCTGAAAGCTTACTCTAAAGGAAACAATAAATGATATAGAGAACAATGAACACTGGTATGGGAGTCTGTGAGCTTGCCCAGCCTGTATGAGGGAGGCTGCACCTGCTAGGATTTCTGCAGTTCACGGATCTCAAACAGGAGGCAACTCACACTGTCTCTCTCGGGAGATGGAGACACCGAGACCGACTCACTTGCAGAGTTTGACCTAACAGCAAAATATGGACAGAGCCAAGGGCTGAGCCCAGCCGGGCCTACTTTTAAAGTGCAGCCGCCCCCACACCCCTAAGGAAAAGATTTTCAGCTGTAAGTCGCAGTCCTGTCCTGTTGGGGGCCCGGCAGCTCCTCACTCGCATTGGGAGGAGATCAGAAGCATGCACCACAGAGCACATTTTCCCTCTGATCAACTCAGACAGGAGGCTTCCCCTCCTTGAGCGCCACACCACCCCGGAAGGCCTGCTCCACACCGCCAGGCCAGTTCCATCTGAAAGGGAAAGTCTCCACTTCCTGGGTTGCCAGTGAGTCACAGGTGCCCCGGGACACACATAGAAAACAGGCCCACTATGTCAATTAATAAGGAAAAGCTGGAACAAGCACATTTCATTTGCAAGAGAAGCAGCCAGATTGTAGCTTCCTTTGCTACTGGGTCTAAGAAAGCATGAAGGAGGATCTTACAGGTAAGGCAAGAAAAAACAAAACTTTAAAAGCAGAAAAAAAAAAGCCCTTGCCCAGCTGGTGGGGACAGAAGGACCCTGTGCTGTTCTAGGAGGCCCACGGCTCTGACAGGTGACATCATTTGTTTTTCGTACTATTTCAGGGATGCGTCCTATGTTTCAGTAGGGAATGGACGTCCCTGGAAACGCTGAACCCCTGTGCCAAATGCCTGCTGCTCCAGCTTTGTTTCTGAAATGTTTAAAAGCACCACCATGATTTCCTCAGAGGGCTCAGTTTGAAATGAATGGCACTGCAGAGTGCTTTTTAAATGCACAGTGCTTGCCTCTCCCAGCTGTACTCATCCCGAAGTTTCAAACACTGGGCTCCCCTGGGAAGTGAGCCCACCTGGCTGGGCGAGTGTGGACACGAGGACAACTCCCACGAGCGGCAGGGCTGACCTGGACAGTTCCACTCTACACCCTACCTCACGAACTAGGAACTACCTGACAGATGGGTCACAGCTTTGGATTCTGGATGTGAGACTCAACTTCATGAGTAGAGTATTCATGACGTCACCTCCAGCCAGCGCCACTCAAGCTCCCACAGTTCCCGAGCCTCACGAGCCACAGCCAAGGTCAGCCTCACCTTCCCTAACACCCAGTGTCCTGCCTCCTACGTGTTCTGGAATTTGTAAACTCTACGTCAATCAATGGCTGGAGATGGGAACATTATTTTCATCCTTAAAAAACAACTCCAACGAAACATACCTGTACAGGTTTCCAGTTGTGCGGAACTTGAACCTCTGAGCTCATTGTCAATGGGAAAAGGGAGAAATATCTTCTGTTTTCAAGAAGACTAGAAAGCTTTAAGAAGCTATGCCTGGGGGGGTTGTCCAAGGCTTTTCTCAACCCAACTTGTATTAATTAGGATAATACTAGCCACTGTACCAAATGAATTCCCAGGCAAAGGAGCTTAACACAACAATGATTCATTATTGCTTAAAACACAGACCTGCTTAGCCAACAATTTTGCTCCACAGGGAAGCTCAGGGACCCAGGCTTATTCAATATTGTCATTCTGCCACCTCCTAGGAGCTTGAAGTTCAACCAAGCAAAGAGGGAAGAGAGACCTTGGCATGACTACCCCCTTTTGAGACATCTTCACTCTTAAGGAACATGCAGCACTTCAGCTCCCGTGCCTTCGATGGCAAATAATCACAGGGCCCCGGAGAGAACAAGGCAGCCTGGGACACGCAGTCTGTGCAGCACAGCTCTCCCCGGAAGAGAGGCACAATGCTTGGCACACATCTAGCCGGCTTGGTGGGCCTGAGAGTCAGTGGGAGTTTCTCTCCGATCTCCACACTGGGGAGCCAGTGTGCCCCTGCCTTCTACTGGGTCTGCAGGTATTTAGTGGGAAAAAGGCAGAGAGGTGGAGGAGGAGGCAAAAGCCGGCTCTCCAGGTGGGAGGCTGGGACTCAGATAGGTGGGTTCATTTCCTCATCACCAGCTCCACCTTCCTTCTCCCACACCTCCGGGCTCCACCTACCCAAGCTCTGGGAATCGCAGTTGGGCTCTAGGGCACCCATGACACAGAAGGACCCGCAGGAGAGGGGTCTGGACAGGGTTTCTGGACCTCAGCACAACTGGCCTCTGGGGCTGGAGCCTGCTTCCCTGCAGGGGCCGTGCTGGGTACTGTAGGAGGTTTATCAAGATCTCTGGGTTCTACTCCTGGATGCCAGAGCACTCCCTCACCCACTTACCCACCCTAGTTCCCCAGTTGTGTCTGTGGAATGTCTCCAGACACGGGTGTTTGGCCTAGCAGTTAAGACCCCAGCTAAGATGCCCAGAATACCCGGCTCTGGATCTTGACTTCTGATCCCTGCTAACGCAGACTGAGAGGTGGCAGCGATGACTCAAGTAACCAGGTTTAATCAGGTTCCTGCCACCGACGTGGGAGACCTGGTTTGAGCTCTCAGCTCCTGGTCTCAGCCTGGCCCAGTCTTAGCCACTATGCACATTTGCAAAGTGGACCAGCAGATAGGGACTCACTCTCAGAAAAAAAGCCTCTATGGGACCGGTGCTGTGGCTCAGTGGGTTAACACCCTGGCCTGAAGCACCAGCATCCCATATGGGTGCTGGTTCAAGTCCTGGCTGCTCCTCTTCCAATCCAGCTCTCTGCTGTGGCCTGGGAAAACAGAAGATGGCCCAAGTCCTTGGGCCCCTGAACCTGTTTGAGACCCGGAAGAAGCTCCTGGCTTCAGATTGGTGCAGCTCCGGCCATTGCGGCCATCAGGGGAATGAACCATCAGATAGAAGACCTTTCTCTGCCTCTCCTCTCTGACTTCAAATAAATCAATCTTTAAAAAAAAAAAGTCTCCAGACATGGACAAACGTCCTCTTGGGGAGAAATCGCCCTCAGTGAAAAAGCACAGATCTCAAAGAGGCTGCAACATTTGGGGCTGGTTTAGGCTCTAGAGAGGGCACAGAGGCAAAGAACGAACATACCTCCACATCTGGAGCCCACGAGCTTAGGGCTTAGGTACAGAGAAATGATGCTCCATGCACAGGAGACATTACAGAAAGTCAGCATTAGGAAGTTCTGAAAATAACCTCTTCCAACAGGGAGAGGCCAGGCCTTGGACTGACTTTGATGGGGCTGCGCATCTTCATGTGAGACACAGCCACAGATAAGACGAAACACACCCTGCTGTGGAGACGGCCAGTTGAGAGTCTGGCTGTGACACACGGCCCACCAGCAGCAGCTAACAGACTGAGGCTCACTCTTAACCTAGATCATGCTTCCTCTGGAACACAGGTGTGGAATGTTCCACGCGAACGAGGATCTCACGCGACTGCCATTTGATTTAATTTCCACATGCGTTCAAAGTGTTAATGTAACACATCACCATGCGGCTGATGAAGTAGTCAAAATAACTCAAGGAAACCAGTGCTTGTCAGTTTTTATTTATCCACATTGACGCTTCTTTAGAAATAAGCTGGTCTTTGTGCCCAAATAAAATACAATATACAAAGCTATCGCCTGGTTAGCTTCCTCCTCAACACATATGTTCAAGTTTAAGTTTCTCACTTTTCTCCATCTGTGCTTTTTCTCTTCCCACGAAAAGCTAATAGTGATGTTATCTAGGAGTGAGGAGTTGGAGGGAGCTGTTGGGTAGCTGGCAAATGTGGGGAAAAGGAGATTGATGAAGACACGCACCCCAAGCAATCCCAAGGCACACACAGTGCAATGTGTGTATAGGAGATTTCCGTATTAATGACCTCTCCCCACCTCCAGCCCCCATCTAGGGGAGCTGGCATTCTTATTCCACTTTACACACAGGGAATCAGGAAATGGTGTTCCTAATCCACATGGCAAATACCGGGCAGAACCAGGGTCTGAAGTCAAGACCTCGGATTTGCGATCTGTGTTCTTGACATTCACAGTCTGATGAGACACCATGCAGCCCATCACTAAGGAGCTATGACTGGGGAAGGACAAGCAGTCAGAACTTGAGCATCAGGACACTGCCCAATGGAGAACAAGGCCTGCAGAAAGGACAGATGCTGAGGTTTCTCTCCTCAAAGCCAAGGTCAGGGGGGAGTAGATGAGGAGGTGGGCTGAGCCTGACATAAGAAGTTGGTACACCTTGGGACGCAGGTTGGTCCACAGGTACCCCAGGAAGAAGGGCTCCAGAGGAATTGGGAGCGTTCACCAGAGAGATGTCGTCCCATAGAAGGCACTGCAGAAGGCCTCAGCGTTTAGATGTCTCCTCTAAACGCCCACATGACAGGCTGGATGAGCAGCATGGCTTTGCAGGTTGACCGAGCCCCTCAAACCACAGCCTGAGCAGGCTACGGCAGGCCCTAAGGGACACAGGGAATTACAAATCCTATAGCCTCTGCATGTGGGAAGGAAGAAAACCTGAAAGGGAAAGGGTAAGCAAGAAGCACAGAGAAATTCTTCAGTGGAAGGAGGCAAAGCAGCTCAGAAAGTGATGAGAGCCTTCTCACGGCACGGACAGTGCACTGATCAGCTCAGGACAATAAGCATAGCTATGGCCACAGACACTCCGCATTCCTGTGCGGGGAGAACACTCAAGCACCACCTTGTAAATTATGTGTCAATCAAGAGCAAACTAAGAACAGAAGTCAAAAAACAAAAGGAGTAGTGAGGGCTCTTCGATGTGGTGCATGCTGGCGAGGGGAGGACTTGGGGCAGCTCCATTGGATCCGGCAAACATGCGAGTGGCTTGTGTATGCCAGGCATCGTCTCAGCTCTGTGGACACAGCAGGAAGGGAGGCTTGCCAAGTTTCTCCCTTCAGTAGTTTGGGTCCCGGTAGGAAACAGACAATAGTCAAACAGACGTAAATGATGATGGCAGATGGTGATAAAATTGAGGAAGGAAACCCAAGCAGAGTACAAAGGTACAGTGCCAACAGGTGGGGCGCATGGAGGATGAGCATTAGTGTAGAGAGGACGGCTAGGGGAGGCCCGAGGCTGATGTTGGAGCACACGTCCGAGTGAACAAGGCAAGGGAGCCACAGGATTCTCTGCATTCAAGCAGGTGCCAAGATCCTGCAGTCAGAACCAGTCAGGCTAGTCCACCGATGAGGCAGTGAACTAGAGTGGCCAGAGAAGCCAACGGTGCACAATTATGGGGGGGGGGGGTCAGGAATGAAAGAAAGAGGGGCTAGCTCTAGCGGCCACACTTCGAAGCTTGGCTGTGAAACTGCGTGTGATAGGGACCATCAGAGAGTTTGAACACAGGAATGCAGTGGTTTAACTTGTTTTTAAACAGTAACTTTGGCAGACCCCAGGGGGATAAGAGCAGAGTGGAGAGGAGGCTGGAATAGCCACCCAGGGAAAAATAAGAGTCCTGGTCCTATGCAGTGGTCAGCCAGCAGTGGCCCATGGACCAAATCCAGTGCTCTGCCTATCCGTTTGGATAGAATCATTTTGACACATAGCTCACTCATTTGCATATTTTCTGTGGCTGCTTCTGCTACAATAGCAGATTTGAGTAGGGGGAACAGAGTACATAGGGCCCACGGAGCTGAGAACATAGACTACCTTACCCCATAGGGGAAGTTCCCCAACCCTGTCTAGAGTGCTGACAGAGATTCCAAGAAAGACTCAGGAGGTAGAGGTTTCAGACTTAGAGAGAATGAGAATCTTCTGCTATTTCACTCCCAGAATGCTTGTAGGAGCCACGGCAGGGTCAGGCCAAAGCCAGAAGCTCCATCTGAGTCTCCTGTGCGGAGTACAAGCAGGAACCCAAGTACTTGGGCTCTCTTCACTGCCTCCCAGGCACAACAGCAAGAAGCTAGAGCAGAACCAAGGAACAGGGACTCAATTCTAGGCAGTCTGATATGGGATGCGAGTGCCCAGCTGTGCTACAACCCCAGCTCTTTGGCCCCAAGCCTGCTCTCTGATCACTGGGCAATACAGCCGCCAGCTCACTTCTGAGGGCTGGCAAGGGACACAAGCGGATGCTCCCAAGTCTGGTTCTGACAGTGGCAGCTTTTGCAGGGCTCCATGGCTCTGCCAGCATCATGTGCAGAAGGGCTGTAGGCGGTGCTGCTTCCCACGGTGGGGCAGGAGGGAGCAGCCAGCAACCCTAGCCACCTGGAAAGACTGTGGATGCTGCAGGATCCCCGGAGAAGTTGCTGCATCCCAGTCCCATCTCTCAGGCCTTGGGGGTTTCAGCGTGTGCAGGACAACTTCCAGCTGTCCTGTCTGCAGCTCAGTGGCTGTGGGCTTTCCCCAAAACCCCAGGAGGCCCCAGATACCATGTGCAAAATGACAGTAATGGCAGGAAGTTAACACCCCAGCAGCAGCCCTCAATTAATGAGCAGGGTGCTTAGGGAACAAATACCCCAAAGCCTCTACACCACAGGAGTTCAAGGAATCCGGAATTCCCCAGGATCAGGCCCCCAATGCCCACAATGCTCCTTTCTCAAAAACACCTGCTCTATTGGCCATCATCTCTCTACATCCCAAATCAATCTCTTGCCCTCATCCTTACTCCAGTCTGCCTCTAGGCATTCCGATTCCATACACCTCATATATATATATATATATATATACACACACACACACACACACACACACATATATATATATTTGACAGGCAGAGTGGACAGTTAGAAAACTCTTCCTTTGCCATTGGTTCATCCTCCAATGGCCGCCACGGCCGGCGCACCACACTGATCCAAAGGCAGGAGCCAGGAGCTTATCCTGGTCTCCCATGGGGTGTAGGGACGAAGCACTTGGGCCATCCTCCACTGCACTCCCGGGCCACAGCAGAGAGCTGGCCTGGAAGAGGGGCAACCGGGACACAATCCGGCGCCCCGACCGGGACTAGAACCCGGGGTGCTGGCGCCGCAAGGCAGAGGATTAGCCTAGTGAGCTGCAGCGCCAGCTCATACACCTCTTATATTCAAATGCAGGCCATGCCCGTGGCCACAGCCAGCTGCCCGACACTGGTTTTGCACTGGGCACCGAGACCCTAGCTCAAGAGTGTGTGTGTGTACTACTGACAGTGGCTGACCCTGCTCATGAACCTGCCAGCTCAGCTAGAACAACTTTGAGAAGCCCTCTTGGAACTTTCCAGTCTGTATTAAATCATTCAACTTCTGCATTGCTGGCCTTCCTGAGAACATCCACAGAGAGGCTGTCCAAACACAGAAATACATGTATGTAGCACGCATGTGGGATAGAGGACCAGCCTGGGCTGAGGCACAGGCAGACCTACCTCTGCCACTTGCAAGCAGTGTGACCTTGGGGAAGTTCTGCAGCCCTCCTGGGTTTTCCTGCTCCGATGTGTAAAATGGGGATACTACCAGCCTTGACATCCCAGCCCTGTGGTGAGGATTAGTAAGACTGCCTAGTGGGTGCCTCACACGAGCTACATGGTGTCTATTATAGGTCTGGATGATTCTTCCTGCTAGACCATCAGCTGATCACTGTACCTGACTTATGATTGAAATCAATAAACCTTTATTACGCAAATGAATACAGGAGGTCAGGGACTCCAGCCAAGCCATCTTCCAGCCAGAGGCTATAAACTCCAATCACTACAGGAACCAGACTAAGGAGTCAAACAGCCCAAGTTGGGATAGCCGTCAGTCAGGGAGCAGGTGCCTCCAGAATGGTCTAGCCCATTGTAGCCATTCCAGGAAGCAGGCTCCTTGGAGTAAACCCAATTTCAATGTTTTTTTAGAAAAGGAAAACAAGACATCACACTATAGGTAAACCGCATGTGCAACTGGCACCAGTGGGCTGGGTTTGATGACCTCAATGTCGTTTCAGAAGGAGGCCTGACGAGGATCCGGACTTGCATTTCCATAGAGCCAGGATGGCATCCTTTAAGCCAAAGGACAAAAATGAACAATGTCTTTGGGCAACATCTAAGAGTAGTAAATATGGTTATTGGTAGTAACGGGCATAGTTTTGTGGGTTCCTACTTATTACTAGGATGAACACATTTAAGGAGGCTTTAAAAAGTGTATGAAAGTTTTTTGTAAATTTATAGAGAACATATTTCATGTATTTCATATGTAGAGACTTAAATACTCCCTACCCTCCCTCCCACTTCCTATCTTATTTTACTTTTAGTTTTTGCGATATCATACTTTCAATTTATTTTAGCATCACAAGTTTAATCCTCTACTATATAAAAAATTAAACAAGTAGAAAGACCACGCTGATCCTCAGGAGTACAGACGAGGGCTAGGAATAATGATCAGATCAAGATGTCAATTTCACTCATATTATTCTTTTTGGAATTCTAAATCAGAATGTATATTTGTCTTTTTGTGATCGACTTATTTCACTAACCACATGGATCTCCAAAGATTTATTTGAAAGGAAGAGTAACAGATAGGGAGGAAGAAACAGATTTTCCATCCACTAGTTCAGTCCCCAAATGCCTACAACAGCAGAGGCCAGACCAGGCTAAAGTCAGGAGCCAGGATCTCCATCCAGGTCTCCCATGTTGGCGTCTGGAACCTGAGCACCCAGGCCATCATCTGCGGCCTCCCAGAGTGTCCAGGAATCTGGACAGAAGTGTGGGGCAGCTGGGATTCAAACAGGCACTCCAACAAGGGAGTGGGCATCCCAAGTGGCAACTCACCCTGGGCATCACCATGTGACAGTGTCTGCCCCTTGCATTGTCTCAATCCCGTTATTCCCCAAACTTCTGAAGTCCTCTCAAATTATTCTGTCCCCCTCTCACAATTAGATGCAATTAGATGTACTCAGTCCACTATACAGATAAGAAAACCAAGGCCCAGTGTGAAGTCACACAGGCAGCTGGGGCCAGGACTCAGACTGCAACTCAGGTGGACCTTGAGCCACAGCCCCACACGTGACCTTGACAAGGTGCCTTTGTAGGAATTCTCAATTTGTAGGAAGGCACACATGGATGTCTGTCAGAACCTCTGACTATCAGCACTGGTATGGTTTTTCTTCTGGGCACCAACCCCATATTGCTCAGTGTTCTGAGCATGTGGTAGATTGTTAAATGGAGTTTGAAGATTGGTTTTAAAAGCTCCACTGACAATCAACTTTTTATGAATTAGAAGTTTATCAGGATACATCTGAATAACTTTGGCCGAGGATGCTCACGTCCTTGAGTTAAGCTAAAACGCCTTGAAATTGAAGACACTCAGAACACCGGAGACGGGCAGAGAATAAGTGCATTTATGAGCACTGGTCTGGAACAGGTCGGTTGAGGGGCTGGATTGTCAATTGAGCAAAATCTCAATTACAGAGTAATCTAATGTATACCCAGGTACATTATCACAACTCAATAAACAGCTCTTCAGAATTAAGTAATTCCAATTTGCTTTCATTCGGGTCTATGTGTTGCCCTGAGAATTTGATATTAGCTACACTCAAATCAGGCTGCGTCTGTCCAGTGCTGATCTTCACCAACCCTGGATGGCACGTGGGCCAGCCAGCCAGCCACGAACACGTCTGCATAGGAGAGAGAGGCCCAGCCTCTCAGCTCATTATGAGACCCAGCTGCAGAAGCCACTCCAGGGTCTCTATCTCCCCTGCGAGCTCCCAACCACAGCAGGCCGGAGCTCTGCACAACCGCAGGGGGAGGGAGGCAGGACCACACCACTGCAGCTACAGAACTTTCCAGATTCTCCAGCCAGACAGGAGGGGACCACAGAACTCCAACCTGCACAGGCCCCTAGGACCCAGGTGCTTCCAAGCCCCGTCTTTCCCTTCACCGGGCAGGGCAAGGGCTCCAACCCCACTTTACATAGACCTTGAACAGCTCCTCCAAGGCCATAGAGGGGCTAATCCAATCAGCACCTGGCTCAGCTGTCCTAGCCTACCCAGAGTCCTTCACCTCCTCTTCATCTGGGAAAGCCCACCTTCACGGGACATTGACTTCCGTTACTGGGCAAACACCTCAGAGAACATGTACTAGACACTTCCAAGAACGCCTACATTCATTTATCCCATTTAATTCTTACGACGTCCTCTGAGGGAGGCAGTTGTACCTCCTGTTCCCAGATGAGCCAGCTCAGGTACAAGAGGCTTAAGCCATGTTCAAGGTCACAGCGCTGGGACCAGATGGGGCTGGGATTCATACCTGGCCTCCCAGCTCTAGAGTTGCCTCCTGCCCCTGCACTGGAAGCAGATGGAGGACTCCTGGGAGAAGAGAGCCACACTGGGATGCTCTCCTCCCCGAGGTCTCAGGCTCAGGCCGGAGTTGTTTCATTCCTTCAGCCCACACTGTCTGTGGGAGGTGCCAATCTTCACCCAGGATAGGAAATCCAGGCCAGAGAGCCATGCCCCAAACCAGCACTTTGGCCATGAGGATCCTTTTTTTGTTTTGTTTTGATTTTCAGATTTTCCCTTTCCCTCAGAGAACAAAGATTAGTATTTTTCCTTCAGTCTTTTTCATGAGTGCTAGTACTCCAGTATTGAAGTACTTAAGCATCCCGGCTCAGCAGAGGCAAAGGGCCCTTAAGGAGGAAGGAGTCGTTCTTCCTAAGACAGTGTCTGCCCAGTGCGCCAAGTGGCCACCTGCAAATGGCTCCTGACCTCACACCTCAGGGAGGCAAGTGTCCCCTGGTTCCCTCTGCCTTTGGATGACCCCCACTTTTGTTTCCTTGGATACCATGAGCTCTTTAAGAGTGTGGGTAGGGAAGGGTTAAACGTGTTTCTCCAGGAAGCTGGAACTCAGCAGGCAGTGGGGACTGGACTTGCAAAAACTGATATGGCGAGTGAGCGCCACAGGCCCAGCCACCCCTGCCTTACCTGCTCACCTGATACCTGGACCCCCAGGTACTGATCTAGACACTGATACCAAGTGCCACCAAGGCCACACTCCCCAGGGGTTCCTGCTGTGGCCAAAGCAGCATGGGGTAGACCCAGCTCAGACCCCGGCTCTGCCACTTAGGCTGACCCTCTCTCAACCTGGCTGCCTGTCCTCCCAGCCATAAAGCTAACTGAAATAAAACATGCAGAACTGCAATTAGGAAAACAATGAGATAACATATGTGAAGGGACTTTGCTACATTCAAGAGACCAAGTGCTCGACTTACCACCAACTGAATATTAAAAATAAGGGGGGAAATCGACACTAAAGTAAGTGTGATTCCAGGCCAAAATTATGGACAAATTTCATCAATGGGACCAGACCACAGAGAGCTCCAACCCTCCACCACCTGCTATGCACGAAGCCTGGGACCACCCAGTCAATCTCTTCAACTGGAGCAGCAGGGGTTGCCGATGAGGGGTCTCTAAGCAGCAGCAGCCCCTGCATCATACTAGCTGGCCACACTGGTGCACCTGGGGCCCCCAGCAGCACCAGCCCCTCCCCCTCAGCTCTGGCCCAGGATGCACAGCCAAAGGAGAAGTCACTGTCCCAGCACACTGTAGCCATTTCTCTAAAGGCAGGCAATCATGCTTCCATTCTGTGCCCAGCAGCCTCTGGAGTTCCTTCCCACACCTCCCCCCTCCTTGCTGCAGACTGGCAGGCATACACAAAGAATAAACTACATGCTGCTTGGCTTCATCCATCTGTGCGAGGAAAGTTGAGGTTTCTACACTGGCTCCCATAGTCATTCACCCTATTCTCTCATCACCAGCTTTACATTAGGCTGGAAAGACCGTGGAGAGCGTGAATTTTCATGGGGCTTCTGATGTAGTGCAGGACATCACTCATAAAAGAGGCACAACGAGAGGCCTGCACTGTGGCATAGCGGGTAAGCCCACATGGGGGCTGGTTTTAGTACCGGCTGCTCTACTTCCAATACAGCTCTCTGCTAAGGCCTGGGAAGGCAGTGGAAGATGGCCCAAGTGCTTGGGCCCCTGCATCTGCATGGAGACCTAAAAGAAGCTCCTGGCTGTGGATTGGCCCAGCTCTGGCAACTGTGGCCATCTGGGGAGTGAACCAGCAGATGGAAGACTTCTCTCTGCCTCTAACTCTGCCTTTCAAAAAACTAAACCTCAAAAAAATATATACAATGAGCATTGTAGGGAGCAGCTCAGAAATCACAAAGGCCACTGTGTCACACCACTCAGCCTTTGGGCACCAGAAGAGCAGACACGAGCCTAACGTGGACAGAGCAATGCACTTTCTCTCATGTATTAATGCACTCAATGTAAACCAATTTAGAGATGATTTTTCCCCCATTAGTTGTTTTGTTCCTGACTGCCTAATTTGTTGATCTTTGGCTTAAGTGTTCATGGCACTAGGGTGATGAAATAATTCCTGCAGAAGCCAACGCCACACTCACTCATCCATCATTCCACAAGTACTTACAGGCTGAGCTGTATGAAATGACTAACTGTGCAGGTCAAAACAGGTGGACCGAGGGCAATTCTATAGGGTTCCCCCGGGGTGCCCCCCACTTGGAACTGGTGCCAGGCCCTATGCTATGTGCAGGAACTCACAGCCACACAGATGGCAGCCCCCTGCTCACAGAGCCCACACATCCTACAAG
The DNA here is from genome assembly GCA_949820135.1 of Sylvilagus floridanus. NCBI lineage: Eukaryota > Metazoa > Chordata > Mammalia > Lagomorpha > Leporidae > Sylvilagus > Sylvilagus floridanus. The sequence goes on from OX463231.1 coordinate 114,299,584, forward strand.
GGGAGATGGATATCACCAAGTAAATAAGCTACCACTGTGAAGTGCAACGAGGGTGAAGCAGCAAATGAAAGAGGGTGATGGCGGAGTGTAGCTACCTTGCTGAGGGACAGGCAAGTTCTCTGGGAGGAGCGGACAGGATTACAACTAAGTGGAGTCCCCAGTGACAGTACATTGTCAGCCTTGTGAATGGGGTGGTGTTGAGGGAGGAGACGGTCTAGCCTCAGGCAGCAGAGGCCCACAGAATCATGGGGTCTGGTCCTACCCCACGGCTGGCTGGACTCAAAGATAAATATTAGCCTGCTACAGATTAAGTTGATAAATTTTGTATGGCCTGTGAATATTGTTATAAATATCCAAAGGGCCCTTGGCAGAAAACAAAAAGGTTCCCCATCCCTGAAGGGGTCATGATGGACCAGCACACAGAATTGCAGACTGTAGGATCCCCCAGTCTGGTCCAATTCAGGCTGCCTTATGCCAGGGGCAGCAAAGAGAGGTCAAGGTTTCCACACCAACGCATGCCTTGACCAAGCAGATCTACTCGGGAGCCTTCTGGGAGTTGATCCATGTTTTTTTCCCCTTCCAACACACCAACTATCATTCTACTGCTGGCATGATATGAACAGCTTCATTATTTCATTCACTAAATTATGCTATATTGAAATTTTAATCGGTGAACCTAACATGGGCTAAACGAGCACAACCATACACTGCTGTTGCCAGTGCAAATTGTCAAATTGTTTCTTTTGCAAAAGCAATATTGCAACACAAAGGAAAAATCCATAAAGATGCTCATTTTCGTTGGCCTACCCACTCTACCTCCGGGGAATTTATCCTAGAGAAGTAATCTGGTTCAATAGGATAAAAGCCTTCTCTTCAGAAGAACTCCATTGCGGTGTTAATTGTTGCGCACCCAAAGCAAAGAAAAAAACAAAAACACCTGGAACTACTTAAATGGCTACAAATAGGGGGATTTTTAGGGATCAGAGGACTCACCTGAGGAAACAGCATATGCCCATTAAATGTGAGAACACAGACAACATGGAGTTGCAGAAATAAACAGGATGTCTAGGTTCTCAAAAGAAGCAGTGAAGGGAACAACACACATATTTCAAGGGAAAACTAGTAACTGGTACCTCTAGGTGACCAAGATGACAGTGGAAAAGAATGGAATCAAGGCTGGGGGATGGGGCGTTACCTAGCTCAGAAGTCCTTCCAAACATTGTCATTGCATCAAGTTTTCAATTACACATTCCTCAGAAGCAACATGACGTGCCCATGGCCATAGCACTCCCCCAAAGCACAAGGACATTTGTGCCTTGTAACTGAAAATACAAAACAAAGCCAGATGCCGCGATGTCTGTGTTATGTTTCCCCCAGTCTTCCACAGGTATGGGCCGGCAAGTGAGGTTCGCCTTGGAGTAACAACGCAACGTCGCCTGATTTACAAGGTTCCCCTCTTTAGGAGAGAAGGGGGGTGAGTGGGAATGTGGGTCTCCTCCTATGAAGTGGGAGCATGGGAGAGCAGCAGACACGAAACGGGGGCTTCACTGCTCTCAGCAAGGCCATCCTGTGCAGGACTGGGCACGGGTCCCCAGCAGCTCCGGGCACAGGGAGAAAGCAGCCCGAGGCTGGAGGCACTCACCTTTCACAATCAGCTCTGCGTAGTTGGACACACCGGACCCCCCATCGGAGCGGATCACACAGCGGTACTTGCTGACGCTGCGCTGGGCGGTGTCCGCCACACTCACGGTGGCCGAGAAGCGTCTGTGGTTGACCACACGAGTGACCATGAGGGCCGTGTCCCTGCCATTCCATTGCTGCGGGGCAGAGGAGAGAGGGGAGGAGAAATTATAGCAGCAAGGGCTCCCAGGTGAACTCCAGCACGGGGGCTCCACCCATCCCCACACCTGAGGGCCAGGACCCGCCCACCATGATGGGGCTGGTGTGTGCTAGTGATTTAATTGAACAAACTGCTAAGGAGATGGTGGAGAGGAGGGACACCTGGTGCGCAGAAAAGCGAGGAGACACCCTAAACACCTGGGTCCTTCCTCAGCCTGCACTTGGGACTGGGCTGTGGCCCCTTAGCCTGCCTCCTTCCTACCTCCATCCCTTAAGCAAAACCACAGTGTCTACCAAAGACACAGCTGTGTTCCTTCGTGAAATCTCAGTGCACGGGGAATGGTAATAAACGCTGCAGCTTCTAGTCCTAGAGCTGATGGCTGGATGCGCCATGCCCTGGACCTGAGCTCCCCCTGCGCCAGGCTGTCATGGTGGAGAGGGTGTGGACGTGTGGACAAGGGCTTTTCAGCTCTGCTCTTCCTGGGCTTGTGCACTTTCCTCTGCCTGGCATGTCCTGACTCCCTGGGAGCAGTCCCCACCCTTCCTGCCCCCCACCCGTTCAGCTCTCACCCTGACAGATGCACCAGCTTCTGGGGACCAGTCAGGCTTTGTGTGATCAAACTTTCCACTCAATGTCCTACTTCAGACTGGGAGCACCCTGAAGGCAAGACTTGCCTTTATTCATCGCCAGCATCTTGCCTCAGCAGGTTAAACATTTTTAGAACACAGGTAAATACACACAGGTTTTTATTTTTAGCATCCTGAGTTTTAGGTGGGAGTTTGAGTCTTCGACCCCTTACTGACCGGCACAAGTTATGAAAACCCAAAAGGCACACGCATAACCCACACAGCACACACATGTAGATGCGGTCTCAGTATGTGCCCGACCCTGAGCTGGGGACTTTTGTATAAATCTCTTCGTTCATCGCCACAGCCCTGTTTGAGTTTTGCATCATTGCTGCTTTGCTCTAAAGAAGAATCCAAGTGTCAAAGAGGATAAGTAAATATGCAGAGCAAATACGGCCCTTATCCAGGCTTTCCAACATCAACCCAAACATTCTTTTTCTAAGATCTTTTCCTCACTGTCTGCCTTAATTTAAAAAAAAAAAAAACACAATTCTAAAAGTGAAATCGAGGTGGGAAACAGCACAGTGGTTAAGTCGCCACTTGAGATGCCCGCATCCGATATGGGAGTGCCTGGGTTTGAGACTCGCCTACACTTCGGATCCAGCTTCCTGGAGGTGCACCCCCTGGGAGGCAACAGGTGATGGCTCAAGTTCTTGCACCCCTGCCACTGACATGGGAGACCCAGACTCATCTTCAGGCTCCTGGCTTTTGCAGGTATTTGCACACAATTATGTGTGCATTATTTAGCTCACAATTTTGGTGGTTCAATCAAATCCAAGACCAGGCATCCCATTGGTTTGGCTTCTGATGAGGGTGGCAGAAGACAGTGACAATGGCACAGTGTGTGTTGAAGAGGGACCAAAGAGCAATCCAGAAGCAGAGAGTAGCTGGGTCCAGTGCAGGCTTCTGTAATCAATCCTCTCAAGAACTGTTCTGAGCGTATCCCTAAAGACCATGGACTGCCCACTAGACCCATCTCCTCAACACCATAACAGGGTTGTTTCCATCCTCCTAGTGCCGTCAACTTAAGATGCTGGGCGTAAATATCTACATATGTTTGGGGGCCAAATTACATTCAAACAGTAAGTGCCAATTGTCATATGCATTCTAATTGATAACCCATAAGCTTAGGCACGTATCTTATCTTCACCATACACATGAGGAAACTGAAATCCAAAGAAGCAAAATCACCTGTCTCAGATCTCCCAGGTTATAAATTGTGGAGCTAGAATTTGAATGCAGGGCGCCTGGCTTCAGAGCCCACTCAAACCCATGTGTTAAAAAAAAAGTGTTTGCTCTGATGTGGGACTGACTATTCCCCCCCCACACCCCCTGAAGCACCCGCACTGTCAAATGTGGGAGAGTGCAAGCAACAGGTATGAGTCTGCAATCCACCTATTTGTCATCAACTTCTTAGCTGATAACAACAGTGAAATCACAAAGGCAAGAAGTGAGTGTATAAATCCTGTATAAAAGGTAAGGGAAATAAACGAAAGTGAGCACCATCCAACCAAACAGCCTATGAGACAAAGGCCTTGGCTCAGACATGAGTGTTGTGAACAGCCTAGAACTCGGATAGGTTGCAAAGGAGAGACTGAGAACAGTGTCATCATCCAGGATCCACAAAACGTGAGCTAAGAGGTGAGTGGTTAAGGAAAAGCCCTAAGAAGGAAAATGAACCCAGAGGAGCCAAGGAGAGAAACAAACAATGCCCTTTAAGAATGCAACATGGCCTTGGGAAAAAAATAGAAACAACACTGCAGAAAAGTGCCAGCCTGGAAGACAGGCCTGACAACATAACCCAGAGAGCAAAAAAAAAAAAAAAAGAGAGAGAGAGAGAGAAAGTTTGTCTCTCTCCATTTTCTGATACAGAAAACAGACAACTACCACAGAAATCACATTAGGCCAGGTCTCTTTCCTGGATTAAGACCAGAATCTTCAGACTGAATGGGGTACCCTCTACTTGATACATTTTTTAGAAAAACAAAAGAGTGGAGGTTAATAAAAATATTAGCTGTTAAGAGTAAAGAAATAAAATCTAGGCAGAAAAAAAATCAAGTACAAAGAAAGAAAGAAAGAAAGAAAAAAAAATCCTTACGCCCAGCTGGTATAAAAACCTCCTCACCTGCAATTGTTTTCAAAGTCAAGGCAGTCCCCATCGGCTGTGACTGGTCCATCAGTGGTCCCAGATGGCCCCTTAGGAGGCTGTACTTACTGTTTATAAGAGAACAGGATGGAGCTAATAAAATGAATGAAAGCAAATGCCCAATTTGTGCAGCCTTGGGCAGGCAATTTCATCTGTGAGCTTCAGTTTCATCATACATGTTAGGATTTTGATCATCATACCCACTTTACAGAATTATTGAGGAAGAAATGAGACTGCATATAAAAAAATAAGTAAAACAAAACCCTCAGCACAGGCTGGCAAAACATGGGGTCAGCAGAGATTTCTAACTGAACCACGAAAGGTGTGGTAGTCAGGACAACAGCCACTCCAATGACGCAGACATCCTAATCCCGAGTCTCTGAACGTTATTGTGTCTCGCCGAAGAGATTTTAAAGATGTCGTTAAGTGAAGGATCTTGAGATCAGATGATTTTGGATGATCCAGCCAGGCCCAATGAGCCCACAGGAGCCCCCACATGTGAGAGAAGGAACAGGTGCATCAGTATCTCAGAAAGGCATTGGTCTGAAGCGGAGTGCAGAGCGATCTTCTGCCTTGAAGATGGAGAAAGGTGCCAGGAGCCAAGGAATGCTGGGAAGAGGAGGGGGACAGATTCTCCCTGAGTCCCTGCAGAAGGAACACAGCCCACCTGTACCTTGATTTTAGCCCAGTGAACCCAGACTTCTCAGATCCACAGCTCGAGGGAAACACATTTGTTTTGTTTCAAAACCATTAACTTGTGGAACTTATCACTGTAGCAGGAACGACTAACACAATGACAAAAAGGCTGATTAAGTGCGCAGCATTCATTTTTCACATGTACTCTAAGTTTTATTTCAGTGCAGCCCCGGGCGTTATTTACTTTTCTTCTTAATGGTGTCAGATTCCAGCAGAACCAGGGAGGATTATGCACACACTCCTGAACCAGTCACGCTGCTCTGTTTAGCTCCTGAGCACTCTTGCCCACTGAAGGATAGGAAATTGCAGGTTGTCTTATGAAATTTCTGGAAAATAGGCCTTTTGATAATCACACTTGTCATATTGGGGGCAGGCATGAGCAGGAAGGCCCAGATTCATGAGAGCAAACAACACAGTGATGGACCATGGGCAAGGAGAAATGGAGGTTAGGTTCAGGGAGACGAGCCCAGATGGGAACAGCTCCTGAGTATGACGTGTCAAGACTAGGCAGGAAAGGCAGACGAGTGCTGAAGGTCAAGGCCAGTGAGCAGGAATCCAGCAACAGAAATCCAGGCAAAACTAAAGGACCGCAGAGATGATGTGCAGACGGTGAGGGTCTCAGTGGCCAGAATGCTGTGGCCGCCTGGAGGAGGCAACCTGTAAGCAGCATGGTCTCGGCCCCAAGTGGAGGCAGAAGAGGAGATGTAAGGAGATGTTTTATGCAACAGCTAAGGGCTCAGCAATGCTCCCAGCATGACTGGAGCGGGACAAGAATGCGGGGAGCCTGAAGCGGACCACAGGCACAAGGCAGGAAAGTAAAGACTCCCAGCCAAGCCAGCAAGTAGCCTATAAATGCACACGGCTGCAAGTTCTGGGATGCTGGGAATGAGGACCAGGGCGATGAAGGAATGTCGAAGCCCTGGGAAAAGCCAAAGAGAAGCCTGGCACGGATGAATGCCCACGGAATCCCAGGAAAGCGGCTGTCACATCCAGCTGGTGTCCTCCACTCGGGCTCCTATGAACCCTCCCAGCTCCTCTAGCATTTTTCAGACACATGACTCCCTTCTGAAATCGCGGGGCTCACTCTTTCCTGTTCTCGTGAATTCTTCAAGCCTGTATGTCTCCTCTTCAGAAGCAGAATCCTCTTTGAGGCTTTCACATTTCATAAGACAATCGAATACATTTCCCAGTGGGCCCCGCCAAGCTGCGTTTTAGGGTGGGTGACCTCAAAGCCTAATCGGAGACATGGTGATTTATTGAGTGCTCTCAGGAGAAAGGAGAGGAGAGGAGCTAAGACAAAACTGGAGGCGTGCTTCAGCCTGATCCCACAGGGAGCCCTGGTGCACACCCTCAAGTTGATGCAACCTTGAGGCTCAGAGGCCTGCATCTGTCCCACCATGCCCAGCAGGCACCGGCTGTGGAGCAAGGCAAGAGGGAATTTCCCATCTGACTGAGGACAGGTTCTCGGGGGGAAGGGAGAGCTGTGAGCCTTTCGCAACCACCATGCACAAAGCTTTGGGACTGGGGACATTGGCCTGGAAACAGGATCTATCGAGGATGCTAACAGCATCCCCAGTACCTGTCTTCCCTTTCCTACCCCCACCCTGTCCTACATCAACTAAAACCTGAGGGCTCCTGAAATCCAACCAGCTGCTGCCCAGTAACTTGCTGGGATTCAGTCCCGAGTCTCTTTTTATTAAGGGGGCTGAGGACTGGCCTCTGGAGTACACTGGCCACTCTGCAAGGCTGGAGCACCCTGCAAGAAGCCCCACTGCCCATGAAACGGCAGTACATTCCCCAGGAGTGAAGAGCTCCATCACCGAGTATGATAAATATGTTGTTCGACTTGACAGGATTTGTCTGAGCATTTATTTTTTGGCGAGTTCTATTTATTTTTCATTTATCTGAGAGGCAGACAGATACAGAAAAAGAGTCAGAGAGGCAGGCAGGCTGGCAGGCAAGGAGAGTCCTACCCACTGCAATGGCTGAGGCTGGGCCAGGCCAAAGTGGGGAGCCGGGAACTCAACCCAGGCCTCCCATGTGGATGGCAGGGACCCAGCCACTGACGCCATGAACCTGCTGCCCTCCAGGGTGCACGTTAGCCGGAAGCTGGAATCAGGTGCAGAGGCAGAACTCCAACCCAGTTCCTCCTACATGGGATGTGGGTATTCCAAGCAGTGGCTTCATCATCACTGGGCTGAATGCCTGCCCCTGTCCAGGTGTTGATTACCTTGCGAGTGACAGCAGCATTCTAGAGGTGTGCTTCCTGCTAGGCCCTGTGCTTGCTGGCTTACCTAACACCTAATCCTCTGGAATCCCCATGCAAATTCCTCTCAATGGGTGGCCCTGGGCCAGAGCAGCCTCACCAGTATGACCTGGGAACTTGTTAGAAAAAAAAGTTTTTAAGAGAATCCCAGGGCTGATATCCATTTGTAGATGTTGTTTATTGGGGCTGCTAGTCTGAGTTTCCCCCCCCTTTCCCTATTCTATTATTAATCACATTGGAAATGTACTCATTATTTTACAAAACAGAAATGAGACAGTGTGGAGTGTGCAAGGTATAATTTCTGCCCAGAGGAATTTACAGGCTGGGTTACCAACACAACAGAAAAAAAAATAAGTAAAACAGAAAGGCAAGGGCTGAAATAGTACACTTCACGGAGGGAAACAGGGTTCGCGTGGAAAGAGCAACACTCGCAGAGCAACCGAGAGCTGTGGGTCTCAGTGGTCCCCAAGTCAGCTGCACAAGCATCGTGGGGAGCTTGTTAGAAACATGACTTCTACAACCCCTGAGACCTAACAAATCAGCACCTCTGGGGTGGGGTGGGCCTTCTTCCCTTTTTCTTTTTAAAATGTACATATTTATTTGAAAGTCAGAATTACAGGGAGAGAAGGAGAGAGGGAGAGAGATCTTCCATCCACTGTTGCACTCCCCAAGTGGTTACAAAAGCCAGGGCTGGCCCAGGCCAAAGCCAGAAGCTTCTTCGTGGTCTCCCACGTGGGTGCATGGGCTCAAGGACTTGGGCTATCCTCTGCTGCTTTCCCAGACCATTAGTAGGGAGCTGGATCAGAAGTGGAACAATCGGAACAAAAACTGGTGTCATAGCAGCTTCACCCTCGACACCACAAAGCTGTTTCCTGGGCCTTCTTCCTTTAAACAAACCCTATCACCCGATGCTGAGACTGCTGACCTTGTCCTAGGTTTCAGGAACTTCAAGGTCAATGCCATCTTCAGGCCCTCAGGAGGAAAGCAAGGGACCAAATAATGCCACAGAACATGTAAACAGAAAAATCCCTTAAGCCTAAGGCCATTTCCTGAGGGTGAGCAATGGGTCACTATGCCGAGTGTGCACCAAAACCCATCCTGTGCTCTATGGCCAAAGCCCTGGGTCCTGAGCACAGGTTTTGACTGAGCCCCCTGGGAAGAAGGCTGCCCCTTCCTTTGCCCTCAAGCTGTGTCTGCCTATCAATGTGGAGGCTCCTGCAGTGCATCTGCCTCGAGGGAGAACCCCTCTGGCCAATGAACCCATCCTGAGGGGCAGACTTGGTCTAAATTAAACCAAGGCATTGTGCAGCCTAATCTGAAGTGCTGCCTAATCCCACTCACACCCTCGTCTTTCTCACCCTGGCCACAGTTGCCTTTGGAATCTCTCTCTCTTCCCTCTTTTCCCTTTTCCTCTGCTTCTCTTGCTCTGTAAACACAACTCAACTTCCACCTCTTCTGAGTTGCCTTTGTTTTGTGTGGATAAGCCTGTTTGAGCGGAGAGCCCACACTCCTTGCAAAAGGCAGGGCTGTAAATACCCACACTTTCATATTTCTGTCCCCAGCACATGGGCGTCCTTCCGCCCCAGGCAGGACTTTTATCTTCAGGAAGCCCCAGGAGAGGACAAGAGCAGCCCCTAATGCAGCGAAGTGTGCCTCTTTCCCACTCTCTGATTATCTATTAAGGTATCCGCGATGGCCTTGCCATTTCGTAATCCGCCATCCAGTCTCCTCTGCTGTCCCGGCGTTATTCCCTTCACAAAGAGACACACAGCCTGCAAAGATGGATGCCATTATTTCAGGGAGAGCAGGCAGCCTTGCAATTGATGTGTAATTGGCAAAAGCGGAAACACTACTGTCTTTAATAAAAGGAAATGGCTTCTGGTTTCACACAACACATACTAGGCCTGGTTTATAGGAAATACCCTCATACAAAGTTTGCTTTGAGCTTTTGGTTTTAAAAATAAATAAATAAGGAAAAGGAAATCAGGCCCAGTACTTCCAGCTGAAAATTGTTCAGATGGTTCTAGGAATCTCTGGGCCAGAAAATCTTTAGGTGAAGCTCCTACAATTCATCTCTAAGGAATATTCTTTTCACTTCTAGCCACACCGCTGCAACAGCATTGCAACAGCATGACATTTGGAAACTTGCTAAAATCCCGGCCATTGATTCTCCTAAGACCCTATTTGTTCCTTTTTGGCAGTCTCTAAAGAATAGCTTGTGATTATTCTTTATTAAAAGTTGAAAGGAATGGAAGTAGACATAAATCATGTTTGATTAGCTGTGCTGAAACCCACGTGGAGGCCTATGGCAGGCACGGCCAACTGCTCCTGCGGGGGTCATGTCTGGGAGCAGAGCTCCTCCAGAGAGCCAGGAGGGGCCTGGCACAAGCCCCACAGGGAGCTGGCTGTCAGCCCTGAGCAGAGAGGATGAGCAGGTGGGGAAGGGCCTGCACACGTGTCACCTCCCGGCACAGTGACACCTCCTCTTGCCTAAGCCTGGTCACCTCTCAGAGCTCCACCTGCAGGCCCTGGAGCCCACGGGTGTGGCTCCGATTATGCAACCCTCACGCCTTCCCTCTCTGTCCCCACCAGCCGTCATCTGTCCCCGCGGCAGGCTTGTCACACTGTGATAAAGTAGCTGACTCTGGGATTAGCTGCTCGGCATCCATCTCTGCCACCGGAGGGGAGCTCGTGTGGACGAGAGCACGTCCACCTGCTTCCCATGCTCTGCCAGCTCCTAGGACAAAGCAGGAAGGAGCGACCCTGACATCAGACCCCAAAGGGCGTAAACCGAGCATGGGCTGGGAGAAGGCATCAAATGGAAAAAAAAAAAATGAAAGAGAACAAGAGTGAGGGGCAATTTCTGGGTCTGAGTTGGCTGGGTCCTCCAGGGGTCTGTACAGGAGAGCAACGGAAGATATCCGTGCAACAGGTGCAGACTAAATCGAGAGAATGCAGCCCCGTCTGCAGGTCCCAAGCCCAGCTAGATGTTCGTTCTTTGGGTCATCCTAAAGAAGCTGTGTGCTCCTCTGCGGTTCACTTTGGGTGAGAAGTAGTAAAGACAAAAGAGAGTTGTTGAATTCTTGATTTAGTGGAGGGTTAAGTTTGTGATTATAAATTCAAAGTTGTCATTGTAAACATTAAAGGAAAAAATAAGGAAGGAAGGAAGGAAGGAAGGAAGGAGGAAGGTGAGAGCGAGGGATGAAAGGAGGAAATAAAGAGATCACAGTGCCACTTCATAAAAATGCAAAAGTCCAAGGCCAGCGCCTGTGCTTAGTGGGCTAAGCCTCCGCCCATAGTGCCCGCAGCCCATATGGACTGTTAATATCCCAGCTGCTCCACTTCCAATCTAGCTGTCTGCTATGGCCTAGGAAAGCAGTAGAAGATGGCTCAAGTGCTTGGGCCTCTGCACCTGCGTGGGAGCCCGGGAAGAGACTCCTGGCTTCAGATATGCCCAGCTCCAGCTGTTGCGGCCATTTGGGGAGTGAACCAGAGGATGGGAGATTTTCTCTGTGACTCTCCTCTCTGTAACTCTCCCTCTCAAATAAATAAATAAATCTTCTTTAAAAAATGCAAGTCCTGGACCTGGTGCTGTGGCGCAGTGGGTTAATGCCCTGGCCTAAAGCACTGGCATCCCATATGGGTGTCATTTCTGGTCCTGGCTGCTCCTCTTCCGATCCAGCTCTCTGCTATGGCCTGGGATAGCAGTGGAAATGGCCCAAGTCCTTGGGCCCCTGCACCCACGTGGGAGACCCAGAGGAGGCTCCTGGCTCCTGGCTTGGGCTTAGCACAGCTCCAGCCGTTGCGACCATCTGGGGAGTGAACCAGTGGATGGGGGACCTCTCTCTCTGTCTCTACCTCTCTCTGTAACTCTGCTTGTCAAATAAATAAAATAAATGTTTTTTTTTTTTTTTGACAGGCAGAGTGGACAGTGAGAGAGAGAGAGACAGAGAGAAAGGTCTTCCTTTGCCGTTGGTTTACTCTCCAATGGCCGCCACGGCCGGCGCCCTGCGGCCAGCACACCGCGCTGATCCGAAGGCAGGAGCCAGGTGCTTCTCCTGGTCTCCCATGGGGTGTAGGGACGAAGCACTTGGGCCATCCTCCACTGCACTCCCGGGCCACAGCAGAGAGCTGGCCTGGAAGAGGGGCAACCGGGACAGAATCGGACGCCCGGACCGGGACTAGAACCTGGTGTGCCGGCACCGCTAGGCGGAGGATTAGTCTATTGAGCCATGGTGCTGGCCAACTCTGCTTGTCAAATAAATAAAATAAATCTTTAAAAAAAATGCAAGTCCATTCAACCTATAAAGTTTTGAGGTTAGTATCTTGATTAAAGTATTAATAAGAAATTGGGGTTTGCTAAGCATGAGGTTACTCAGCCATGACCAGACCGACTGTGTGCAAATGTCTGGTCATCTCCACGAAAAACATGGGAGACAGACACAAACAGGAGGCCCACTGTGTGCTGAGTGATTGCCCTCTTCTGCCCTCGCCCATGGACCTACGGCAGGATGCCTGTCAGCCTGCAGACCGGATGAAATCTCAGACCTTCCCCAGTACAGATCCAGGGTCTCAGCGAGCCAAAACGGCAAGAGCAGGTTCACGGAGCCAACAGCCAGCACCACCATGTGCAGAGCCAGAAGCCAAGCTCAGGCCTGCTACCCATCCCTTGGCTTTAACAGGAAGCTCCTGGTGACAGTCACTCAGGCCGCCACGCACGAGAAGAGGCAGGAGTTAACCAAAACTGCATCCCACGTGCAGACATCCACACAAAGAACCCAGCTAAGAAGGGAAAAGAAGTACAAAGAAAACTAGAGGGGGCAATTTGATTAAAAAAAAATTCAAGGACATTGCTATTTCATTGATCTCATTTGCAATTTTGAGAAACTCAAATATTCTGAAATATTTTCCACAGTGACCAATAAATTAAGCGATTTATAAATACAAGGACACTTCAAAAAGTTAATGGAAATCGGAATTCAGTTTATTTTGGTGCAAAAATTTTGAAATCCACACATTCAAGAGGTCCTCAAAAGGTTCATTGTTATGAAAGCACTGTGCACAGATTTCAAAAAATTTTGTACCGAAATAACTTATCTTTTAATTTGATTTCCAGAAACTACGTGAAGTACTCTTGTGTGTGCTAAATAAATTTTTAATAGGAAACCAGCTGCAAAGAAGGAAAGCCCAGGGTGGTAACACAAGGTGATGGGGCCATAGGACAGGCACAAAGGGCGAGCTCAGGACTTAGAATATGATTCATACCTATGTTCACTTCCGGCCTCCGCCCTCCACCACCTGTGCAATCCTGAAGATCCCATTTACCTCCCTACTGCTCTATCTCCTCGTCCATAAAATGCAGCTACAATGACATCCATCTGAAAGGCTCACCGTGAAAATTAAACGAATGCTGTGTTCAAGCATTCAGATGGACAACAGCTGTTAGGAGGTGGCATCATCGCTTCACCATCATTATTCAGTTGCAATGTGGCCCGAGGCTTTCATCAGGAATCCCGCACGGAAGCGATGCCTGGTGCAGACACAGGCAGGTGGTGGGAGGAGCTGCTGCCCAGAACACTCAGCTCTGGGAGCCCGCGGCAGCCCCTCAGGAGCGAGACGATGAGTTACTGCCAGGATGGGTGGCTGCGCCATCTCCTCTTAGCCTGAAGGGCTCACGGGGCAGGGGCCTTTCCCTGCCATGCTCAGATCTGCTCCCACTCCAACGCATGTGATTTGTCGAAACACATACACCACCCGCACTGGGATCTGTGCAGAGTGTTTGGACACATGGCCTCATTTCTGAGACTCTCCAAATGTTATTTGTTGTACAAATTCCCACTGGAGCAAAGCCTTTGTAATGAGGCCTGGAAGTCTATTCGAGGGAGGGGGGGGCTGACTCCGGCTGCCCTGGAGTCCCAGAGGAGTCTGGGGATGGAGCCCCCTCTGCCATGCTGCTTGACAAACACCTGGGCCATCCCTAAGTGCCTCCCATAGGAAGAGCACCTAGTGGCAACAATGGAGGCTTGGGAAAACCTGAGGGAAGCTGGCCAGTGTGCTCCGTGGGGCCAGCACATCTGCTGGCATGAGCTGCACCATGCCCGGCCAAGGCTCCCTACTCTGCTGAGTCTAGGCAAACGTCATCATCTCTCTCTTTGGTAATAGCATCTCTTCTATTTAAATCAGTTCCCTATATTCATTTTATAGTATCTGAATGAAAGAATAGACATGAAAACAAAAATCATACTTGATCTTGCATCACCATCAATTATGAAGCACCTGACGTGTGCGTGTAGTGCTACATAAAAGCATACACACGAATGGACATCCTTGGGTGTGTGGTCAGCCTCAGTGTTGACAAGGGTCTCTTGGATTTCAAATTCCAGAGATGCTCAAGTCTCTCCCATAAAATGGCACAGTATTTGTATATAACCCACCCACATTTGCCCATGTACTTTGAATCACCTCTGATTACTTATAATACCTAATGCAATATAAATGTTATGTAATAGCTGCTATATTGTTTATCAAGTAATGACAAGAATAAAACTTTTGCATGTTCAGTACAAAAGTTAACTTTTTGCCAAATATTTCCTGTCTGAAGTTGGGTAAACCCATGCGTGAGGAACTCACGGATAAAGAGGGCCAACTTGTGTGTGGAGGGGGTATGTGTGTGTGTATTATATGTGTGTGTATTATATATATGTGTATATTATTTGTGTGTATAATATATGTGTGTATGTGTATTATATATGTGTGTGCATTATATATATATGTGTGTATATGGGTTTTTATTGTAAAACTTTATATATTGGATGTAATCATTGTTTTCTAACTTGTTCTTTTTCACCTAATTACATGTTGTGAAATGATATTAACTATTCTTCTATAATCTGATATTTAATTATTACATTCCAGCCTTTCTTTAAGTAGTCTCCTGCTGGACAATTAAGTTTCTAATTCTTTCTCCTGTTGAACATGCCTGTAGATACATTTTTGTCCCTATCTCTGGTTATTTCCTTATGTAAACTCCCATACATAAAATTACTCATTGGAAAAATGTGTACATTTTAGGCTTTAGATGTCTATTGCCTAATCACCTTCCAGAAAACATGCACCTGTTTACATTTTTCACTGCGCCAAACCGATAATTCTGCCAGTGTGTTCCCACCTCTCTGTGCAGTGTGTGTGTATTTTTCATAAGGGCTCCCCAAAACTGCAGATCACTTTGCTCCCTAGAAATTCCACAAAAATGCACACCATCTGCTTGCTTTTAAACTGCCTGAGAAATTACAAGTTTGGATTCCTCAGGCCATTGTATCAAACAAGAAATGAGCAATTTATGAATGAGGCCCTTCAACCACAGACCATGGCATTACAGCCATCCCTCAGGATCTGCAGAGAATTGCTTCCAATAACCCCCAGAGACATGAAAATCTGTAGATGCTCCAGTATATGAAATGGCACAGTATTTACATACAACCTATCCCTGTTCTCCTACACATATACTTTAAATTAGCTTCACATTACTTATAATAATGCATGCGATGTAAATGTTATGTAATTAGTTGCTACACTGTGTAGCTCAGATGACAAGAAAAAGTCTGCATATGTTCAGTACAGATGCAATGTTTTCCTGAATATTTTTGATCAGCAGTTGGTTGAAGCTACAAATGCTGAACCCAAGTATACAATGGACCAATTCTATACTCATCACAAAGAGAAATCATCCCAAGAAAATCTTGTTTATAACTTTTCACTGTCCTTTTATCAACCTTTGCCTTGAAGCACTAGATTTTTTTTAGGCTCAGATACAGGTATTTCTGCCTAGTTCCTACCCACGGATTCTTATATAGAACTCGCACTGTAATTCCAGGATAGCTACCACCAGAAGATGTGGCTTCTGGAAAAGTACACGCTGTTTCTAGAAGGGTGCACATCACGAGTGTGGGCTGCTCCTCCCTTTTAATCTCAAATGAGTTTAGTTATTTGAAAGAGAGAGACAGAGACTGACTTTCCACTGATTCACTCCCTAAACGCCTGCCATGGTTGGGGCTGGGCCGGGCCGAAGGCAGAAGCCTGGGAACTCAGTCAGGGTCTCCCAGGGAGAGGAGACCTTGGCAGGGACCCAAATCCTTGAGCCATCACCTGCTGCCTCCCAGAGACTGCACTAGTGGGAGCCACAATCGGGAGCCGGGCTGGGAGTCAACCCCAGGCACTCCAAACGGATGCAGGCGTCCTGAGCGGCATCTTGACCCCCATGCCAAATGCCTGCCTGGTTACAGGTCCTAACACTGAAGTCACTAATGCATTTTGGGTTGATTTTTTTTATGTGGTGAGAAATAAGGGTCTAGCTTCATTGTTCTGCATTTGGATATCCAATTTTCCAAGTGCCAATTATTGAAGAAACTGTTCTTCCCCTGTGTAAGTTCTTTGTGCTTTTGTCAAAGATCAGTTATAAAAAAAGCATAGGTTTGCTTCTAGAATCTCTGTTCTATTTTACCAGTCTGTTTTCATGATAATCCTATGCCTTTTGATTAATGTAACTTTGTATATATTTTAAGTCAGGTAATATAATGAATCCTGCTTTGTTCTTTTTGCTCCAAGATCGTTTCAGCCCTTTGGTTCCATATGAATTACAGGAATGCTTTCTCTAGTCTGTAAAGAATGATATAGGTATTTTGTTAGGGATTGCATTGAATCTATAGGTCATTTCGGGTAGTAGTGGCATTTTAAAAACTTATCACCTTTGGCAATTTAGTGAAATTCCTCAACTTGTCATGGAAATACTGCTGTTGAAAGACAGACCTGCTGTAGGCACTTAATGAAGACTTTTTTCACACTTGTACCTGTCATTTGCTCTGGGTATTCTCGAGCTAACTCACCCCAGCTCTGTTCTGTGGAACAGAACTCTGGTAAGTCTGCTGGATCCTCCTCTAGCTGTTGACCAGACTAAGAGAAATGCCTCACAAGAAATCCAAACCATAGGGGCCTGTCTCACATCAGGGTTGCCATCATCTCCTAAGGGGTTAGTGACTTACAGGTTCTATTTTATAGAAAGATGTTCACCTGGGTGTGACAGTTAATCTTAGGTGTCAACTTGACTGGGCCGCTGGGTCAGATTAAACATGAATTCTGTGTGTATGTGTGTGTGTGTGAGTGTGTGTGTGTGTGTGTGAGTGTGTGTGTGTGTGTGTGTGTGAAGTATTTGAACTTGATGAGATGAGCATTTGAACTTGCGGGCCCAGTGAAGGAGCTGGCCCTTCCCATGTGAGTGGGAATCACGCAGTCTGGGGAAGGCCTGAGTAGAATACAATGAGAAGGGGGAGTTTGCCCATTCTGCTTCCTGCCCATCAGCCTCAGTAAGCACCTGCTCTTCTCCAGCCCCTGGGCTGAGATGTGCGCCATCAGCTCGCACGGTTATCAAGCCTTGGGATTTGGATATTACAGAACAAGCTTTCCTGGGCTTCGAGCTTGCAGACAGTACATCACGGGACTTAACCGCTGCACCAGCTGATTGGATCTGCTTCTCTGGAGAACCCTCACTAAAAGACCTACTTCCAACTAGGGTAGCTCCATGGTTTCCATGGCAGATTGGGTCCCTCAACCTAGACACCAAAATCACTGACACTCGATTTCCTGATGACAGATGGATCTGTATACAATGCATACACATCCTCTCATGCACTTTTAGTCATCTCTGGATTATGATGGCACCAGTGCTATGTAAATAGTTGTCATACTCTTCAGGGGACAGTGACAAGAAGAATCAGGCCATACACAGGATAGACACAATTTGTTCTTCTGGGCATTTTGATCCACATCTGGTTGAACCTGTAGATGCAGAACTCACACATCCGGAGAGCCAAGTGTACACCATGGCATAACAGCCCAGACTTAACTAGCCTCCCAGGCATTAGTCAGCAAGCACCGTGTACGTCATCTGCCTGCCAGTATTTCCTGAAATGCGGACGAGGGAGACATTACTTAGGGAGATCTCCTTGGAGAAACAGTTACTGTATCTATGCACCTGCCAGAGAAGCCTGAAGCATCCCAGGACAGAGCAGGATGAGCAGAGAGCTGGTGAACTCTGCCACTGGGCACTGCCCGCCGCATCCTCCTCCCCTTCCTCCACCCTCCCACATGGCTGGAACACAGAGCATCATTATGGGAAACAGGCCTGAGACATTTGCTTGTGCGCCCCGATAAGCCTGGGCTGGAGAAAGCTGTTCATTACATCACATAGTGTTTTCTTTATGAGGACTCCTGGGGACAATTCCTGTCTGGCCTCAGTGTGAACAACACTTAGAATTTTCCTGAACAACTGCTTTGTGTTTATCGCGCAGACATCAGAAACTGTATATCTGACAAGTTTTCTTTATTCTAGGAGCAGCCACAGTGCTGTGGACTCCGCTTGTGACCCACCAGTGAGCAGCAGGTGCGCACCAAGGCACTTTAGCACTATCACCAGATACAGTATATGCTTTCTCTCCTATCTGCGCCGCCTCCCTTTAATTTATGCTATCTTGTCATGTTTTATGTCCCATTGCAAGCCACAGGAAAACTGTTCTGTGGAATAAGATTTGGTTTACAATAAAAAGTAGATAAATAAATAACAAGTAAGTAGTTCTGCTTGAATATCGTCCAGAACTGGCCCAGCATGTAGGGCAGGCCACTCAAAACTGCAGCAATGATCATCATAAAATAATTGGAAAACCCAAATAAACTTGCTGAAAATCTTGTCCCCGCCCCTCCCCTCTCATTCGTAGGGCCCAGATAAGGCAATGCCGATGTATTTTCATCCTAATTCCACTTTTACTGGAGTGACATGTGGAAGTTTATTAGGGTCTCCTGTGGTCTGCAGGCAGCCGTGGGAGGGAGCAGAGGCAGACATTACTGTTATCTTAGTCCCGTGGTGCTGCTGAGTAGCCAGGGAGAACTGTTGGACCCTCGATGGGATCTTTCTGCCCACAGGGTTTCCTACCGCCACAGATGAAGAGAGGTTTCAGTCTTAACTCTCAGCAAAGGGTCGAGAGGGACGACCAGGCAAATGGGCACACGGGACATGGAACTGAAAACCACGAGGACCCACTGCTCACCCATTCAGAAGGCCAACAGGAAGAAGACTGAGCACACCGACTGTCGGTGATCATGGAGAGCAACCAGAACTTCCAAAGACTCCTGGGAAGACTGTAAAATGGTGCAACCATTTCTCAAAGCAGGTCGTTGCTCTTCAACAAGCTACACATACAAAATGACCCAGCACTCCCTTTCCAGGTTTTTACCCATGGGAAACGAAAGGACACAAGCACCTTGTTTTGTAATGGCCAGAAACCAAGAACTACCCCACAGGTCTCCATAAACAGCTGAGTGGGTAAACGAAGCATAGGAGGCTGTTTATCACCAAAGCATACACAGATACATAAGCTGCTGGCAACCACAACAATATAGATGAACTTATGAATAACGATGCTGAGTGAAAGCAGAGGATCTACTACGTGATTTCATTTATATAAAATTCCAGAATATACAAACTAATACAAATTGAGTGTGCTCTCACCTGAAATGTATAGGATCAGGAGTGCTTCAGGTTTCCTCCTTTGTTTCTCTTTTTATTTTTATGGATTTCGGAATATTTGCACACATATAATGAGATATCTTGGGGATGGAACCCAAGTGTAAACACAGAAATCACTTATGTTTCATATTTATCTTACACATTGCCCTGAAGATAATTTTATTTAGTATTTTTACTGCTCCTGCGTTTTGACTGTGGTCTGACATATGAGGTGGAGGGTAGAATTTTCCATCCAAGGCATAATGTCAGTGCTCAAAAAGTTCTGGATTTGGGAGCATTCTAGACCCCAGACTCTCTGCTTAGAGATTCCTGGCCTGCACATTGTGTCTGAAAGCCAGTCCCTGGCTCCACGTTACACAGGGGGTGGGAAGAGCAGGAGGAAGGAAACATAAACAGGGACAAAGGAACTTGGGGAAGATCCATGTCCAATGTCTCCGTGCAGGTACTGGTTTCACACATGAACATGTATCACGACTGATCCAGTGCTACGTGTTATGTGTGCTCTCTCCATTGTACCTCAACAACACCGCTCAAAAATAGCTTAAGAACAAAGCAGCTGTAGCCACGTGTGCCTTGGGGCTGCAGCAATGGACATCACAGCTCTCACTTCTGGACTGTCTCAGAACATCAAACCGGGGACAGAAGAGGCCAGCGTGTGCCAACCTCATAACTACCTGACTTCCAGGCCTCTGCCCTCCTCTGCTGCCTTGTCCTCCCCCAAACACAGCCTTTCTCATCTTGCAGGGGAAGCAGCACCAGCGAACAGACATAACAGAAACAGAGCTCCAAGCTCAAAGCCCACCCCGGATGGAATTGTTTCGCCAGACAACACCAAGATTTCTCATCTTAGCAACCTGTTCTAAGTGTTCTATGTTCTAAAAGAGCCTAAGAGTGACTTTCATTTTACCCAGATGCACCAGTGCACCCCTCAATATTCAAAACCCTCCAACTGAGGTCCCATGATGTCACACACCCAGAACCTAAAATATTCAGTTTCCCTTAGCCCTGGTAATCTGAGCTTAAAACACAAAAATTGTTAGAGGACAGTCACTGAAGGTCATAGTCACAAAGTCTAATTTTGCAACTTTTAGGTTCCAAACTCAGTTTCTCCATCTATACAATGGGTATACCCTATTTGTTGACCTCACAGAATTATAGTTAAGATTAAGCAAGAACATGGATGCAGTGCACCATCCAAGGAACACAGGTTTAGAAAATACCTCCTTGTAGGGGGCCAGCGCTGTGGCTTACTTGGCTAATCCTCTGCCTGTAGTGCTGGCATCCCATATGGGTGCTGGGTTCTAGTCCCAGCTGTTCCTCTTCCAGTCCAGCTCTCTGCTGTGGCCTGGGAGGGCAGTTGAGGATGGCCCAAGTGCTTGGGCGCCTGTACCCATGTGGGAGACCAGGAGGAAGCACCTGGCTCCTCCTGGCTTCGGATCGGCACAGCACCAGCCAAAGCGGCCATGGGTTGAACCATGGTTGAACCAATGGAAGGAAGGCCTTTCTCTCTCTCTCTGTCAAATAAAATTAAAAAAAAAAAAATACCTCCTCCTCTTGCATACCAAACCATTCATCACACACATGCCTTCTTCCCATACCCAGGGATGGGCCACGGTGAACAGGAGTTTCCCCTTTCTCACCTGGAGCCAAAGTTTGTCATGCTGAGACCACTTCCCACCAGCAATGCACTGAAACGTTGCGTTCTGCCCCACATTCACCTCGACATTTTGCAGGCGTAGAAAATGCGGTGCTTTTCCTAGGAGAGAAACCAAAGAGCACATGGGCACAGGATTATTCAGACCCCCCTGCTCCCCGGAGTGGGTGACAGCTCAGGTGGGTGTGGCACGGCGGACTGTGCCAGGGAAGAGGCCCCGCCCAGTGAAGAGATCATGGACCACCTACTACAAACCACGCCCTGTTCTGGGAGCTTTGCTCGTATTCTCTCACTTAAACCTCACAAAACCCATAAGGTAGGCAACATACCCACTTCATAGGGGTTATATAGTCTGGTGCAGGGAGATACCCAGACAGTGGGGGGACCAAGATACACATGGAGATTTCTGAGACCCCAACATTCCTGTCAAGAGCTGTCACCCTGTGGCACCAGCACAAACATCCCAAGAACATGGCCCCGGGGGCTTACAGGGGACGACAGGCAGGACCATGGCACTGAAATCTGGAAGGAAGAAAAACTGTAGCTGGGGTTTGGGGGGGACAGTTGCCTTACGGCCTGGGCGAGCAGAGGGAAGAAAGCTGAACTGAACACCTCCGGCCGCAGACCTGCACACTCGGCCTTAGCGACAAGGCTGCTGGTGGTGATGGAGAGGAAGAGAAGGAGCCTGCGCACTACGATATGGGCTGTGGGTATCCTAACTGCGTGCCAATGCCCCCACCACCACCACCACCACCAAGAGAAGACGAACAGCTCCCACTGCTCAGTGCTTCCGTGGGATCCGTACTACACAGGACAATGCTGTAATCCCACACAGCGGTGGGGTGGCAGGATTCTCTCTGCCGTGAACGAACTGAGGTGCAGAGAACCTATACACCTTGCCCAGGTTCCTAGGGACCCACGCAGACAAGTTCCCATCTGTATGGTTCTCCAAAGAGCAGCAAAATCCACATTCCCTGGGCTGTCAACCTGTATCTGGAATAATGAATTTCTTTACTGAGGCACAGTAAGGATCTCTACCACCATCTACCAAACCGACCAAACCAGTGAAGAGCTGAGCATGGGCCACCCCAGAAAGGGGCCAATGGAAAACTCCCAAAGGTCCAAGGAGTTCAACAAAGGCCAAAGAGCTGCTTTCCAGAGAGTCGAGCACAGGGGCAGACGAACAGCAGCAACGATGTCCCTGATCAAAAGTTCCTTCAGGCCGGCGCCGTGGCTCAACAGGCTAATCCTCCGCCTTGCGGCGCCGGCACACCGGGTTCTAGTCCCGGTCGGGGCGCCGGATTCTGTCCCGGTTGCCCCTCTTCCAGGCCAGCCCTCTGCTGTGGCCCGGGAGTGCAGTGGAGGATGGCCCAAGTGCTTGGGCCCTGCACCCCATGGGAGACCAGGAAAAAGCACCTAGCACCTGGCTCCTGCCATCGGATGAGTGCGATGCGCCGGCCGCAGCGTGCCATCCGCGGCAGCCATTAGAGGGTGAACCAAAGGCAAAAGGAAGACCTTTCTGTCTCTCTCTCTCACTGTCCACTCTGCCTGTCACCAAAAAAAAAAAAAAAAAAAGAAGTTCCTTCAGTGAGGGGTATCGGGATCCATGTCTTGCATCCTTTCATCTAATTTGACTTCATGATGTCCCTGCAAGCAGACTCTGCTGTCATTTCTGTGTTACAGAGGCAGAAGCCAACACTCAGGGAGTTCAATGTGCCCAGAGCAAGACAAGCAACAGAATTCAGTTCAGGCCCAGTTTTGCCCAAACTTGGTATTTAACTAGCAGGTTCTCTCGCCACCCTGGCACTGGGAAGGAAGATGGTGTCGCCAGACAGAGGCCAGGGTCCAGAGAAGAGCTGTGCTTTGTCTTCAGGATCCTCTCACTGCTCCTTCACCTTTGTGGATGATCCCTTCCTCTCTTCTTCCCCCTTGTCTACCAACCCATGTCACTGTTTACAAGGACCAGCAAAAGCCCGAGCAGGCAGCTTTGCTGGCAGAAAACACAGCCCTGCTGCTCAGGCTCTGAAACCAACGACAACAGGGCAGAGAACCCTCATTCCATCTCCGGGACCTCACAGCTAGGGGGCATCCAGGGTGCAAGGCCCAAGCAAGACCCCTTCTTGTGGGCTTGTCAGACTTTAAGATTCCTGCACCCAGTCAACCTGACAAATGTCACGCAGCTCGGATCATCTGAAATCATTTCCTTTGGGCTCTCCTGTACGACTTGGCAAATATATTTTGGGAGCATCAGTTCAAGTCAATTCTTCAGAAGGAAGATAGTGAACCGTATGAGTCTGTTTATGTCACAGGTTCAAGGGCGGGGACAAGGTCCATGTGCTCAGTATCAGCTCCAGTGTTGGGAACTCTGTGCTGGGTGTTACAGAGGGAAGCTCTCCCCTTACCCTTTGGGACACAGGGCAGACAGCTTCAACTCTGGGGACTGGAAGTTACGTGTCTGTCTCCTCTGGATCCATGCCTCCCACATGCTTGAGACGCCTTCTTCCCCCAGTTCTCCCTTCTCAACAACCCATCTCCTGCCTTGTTTCATTCACCTTCAATCCCTCTTCTCTCCCTTCTAGGTTCAGAATTTAGATAGTTATTGGCCCTGGTGTTAGAATGCTCGAGAAACCCCCGCTTCTTACAGCAGAGATGTGAAAACCATGGGCCTACAGGAGCTCAACAGTTATGTAAGTTAATCAAGTGGCTTTATCCCTTTTAGTATTTTTTTTTTGTTCTAGTTAATACTACTGGTTGAACTCTGTAATTAACACACAATTATTCTTAGGTGTTTAAATTTAACTGAAAAGTGATCCCTGTTAAATATAAGAGTGGGAATAAGAGAGGGAGGAGATGTAAAACTTGGGACATGCTCAGTTGGACTTGCCTCAAATGGTGGAGTTAGAAATGTGCCAGGGGATTCCAATTCAATCCCATCAAGGTGGCATGTACCAAGGCCATCTCACTAGTCCAAGTGATCAATTTCAGTTCACAATTGATCACACTGATAGGTCTAAGAGTCAAAGGGATCACACAAACAAGACTAGTGTCTGCTAATACTAATACTAACCGATGGAACAAAAAAGGGAGAAAACGATCCAACATGGAAAGCGGGATACACAGCAGACTCATAGAATGGCAGATGTCCTAAACAGCACTCTGGCCTCAGAATCAGCCCTTAAGGCATTCAAATCCAGCTGAAGAGTATTATTTTAGGCATGGAAAGCCAAGACACTCTGGTAAAAAAAAAATCCTAAATGAAAGATCTCTGTGAGTGAGATCCCAGTGGAAAGAACGGGGCCATCAAAGAAGGAGGTACCTTTCTCTGAAAGGAGGAGAGAACTTCCACTTTGACTATGACCTTGTCTAAATAAGATCTAAGTCGGTGAACTCAAAAGGCTTCCATAGCCTTGGCAACTCATGACAAGAGCCTAGGGAGATTACTGATGCCATAAACAAGAGTGTCAATTTGTTAAGTCAACAACAGGAGTCACTGTGACTTACTCCTAATGTAGGGTCTCTGTCCTTAATGTGTTGTTCAATGTGAATTAATGCTATAACTAATACTGAAACAGTATTTTACACTTTGTGTTTCTGTGTGGGTGCAAACTGATGAAATCTTTACTTAATATATACTAAATCGATCTTCTGTATATAAAGATAACTGAAAATGAATCTTGATGTGAATGGAATGGGAGAGGGAGCAGGAGATGGGAGGGGTCCGGGTGGGAGGGAAGTTATTGGGGGGAAAGCCATTGTAATCCATAAACTGTACTTTGGAAATTTATATTTACTAAATAAAAGTTTTAAAAAAATAAAATGGCTACTTGTAAAATAAAACAAACTAAACACCACCTCCTTGTCCCCTCCATCATTTCCCCACCTTTGATAGAATCTGGGTAGAATAAAGACATCTCTACCAAAACAAGGCACCACGTAAGCACAATAATAACCCGGATCTGACGCCAGCCTCAGCACTGGGGAGAAAGTAGGGCGCGGTGTGGATTCAGGGGAACGAGAGAGACCCTGGGCCCGTGAAGGGGAGGATGCTACTGAAACCTGGCCGAAGGAAGCAGGTGAGACAGCTTTCTGCAGAGTGGTGACTCAAGTGATTTCTCAAGGAAAGTAAAAAAAAAAATCCAGATTTATAAATCTCTCATTCCCTGACAGAATTTCTACTAAAATTCTGTATAGGAGGCCTATACCACGGGGCAAAGAGCTGAGACACTGCTTGCAATACCAGCATCCCGTACCGGAGCACTGGTTTTGGTCCTGGGTGCTCAGCTTCTGATCCTGCTCCCTGCTAATGTGCCTGGACAGGCAGTAGAAGATGGACCAAGTGCTCGGGGCCCTGTTGCTCATGTGGGAGACCAGGATGGAGTTCCTGGCTGTTGCCTTTGGCCTGGCTCAGATCTGGCTGTTGTGGCCATTTGAAGGATGAACCAGAAGATGGAAGAGTTCTTTCTGTCTCTCCTTCTCTGTTGCTCTGCCTTTCAAAAAAGAAGCAAAAAGAAAACCTGCACAGATTTCACAAAAGATGCTGACAGGTGGGCTGCATCAGCTTGTGGCCTTGGATACGCTGTTCTTGTGTGAGTCATCTGGAAACTCTCGCTTTGTCTGGTCCCATAACCAGCAATGCCCTCCGCGCACTGCACTGTGGGGATGCAGGGGGCGCTAGCCCTGGGTCACAGGAACCTGCCCCAACAGCCCTTGCTCGCCCAGCATTTCCTCCATCTGGCCTCCCTCTTGTCACTGCTCTCTGAGGCCCTGGCTCTTCCCTGAACTCTCTCTGGGGATCCTCCAGGTGCACGGGACATGCTTGGTCCTCCACTTCAGTCCCTGGGCTCCTGCCTCCCCAGCCCTCTTTTGTTCCCTGGTTCTCACTACAGTCTCTTGTTCAGCTGTATACTCCATCAACAGCTGCTCTGCCTTCCTTGGGAGCTCTGGGAGAGAAAATAACCCACCAGCACCAACCCCGGCCCTGGGCCAGCCATAGGCTCATGGCTTTAAGCATCCCCCTCTCGTGAACCACAGAGACCCAGCCCCCAAAGATGGGCTTCTAGTGAATGGGGTTAGCAGAAAACTGGCTGTGCGTCTGGGGCAACGTGCCTTGATGCTGGTGACATTTAAACTCCTGCAGATGTCAGTGCAGCATCTGAAGACATATTATTGTGCCCTTTATCTCGCTCTTTAAACCCGACAGTGCTCAGTAGGAAGCCACACAATTGGAAAGAAAGCTCAATACACACATTAGAGGCGTGCTGCCGACGCTCTACGGGCTCAGGGACACGGCCCAGCAAGGTTGTGATGGGTAAAAAAAAAAAAAAATAGGTTTGAAAAATTCTAAAAGTCAACTTGCGAGTTAGAAACTTTGAAACCAAGTAGAATATTGTGCTGACGTTTATCAGGCCCAGCCCTGCTAATGGCTAACACAGAGAACTAGCAGCACAAGGTGAGTATGGCTAAGGTGCATTCAGAATAACAGAAAAATGTTAAATGGGCTATAAAATACAGGCGAGAGGTTTCAGTGAGTAGGAGAAAATGATTCCTTTGAGTGTCATGCCGAACTTTAGGTCACTGCTTGGGAAGCTGTGAGGAACTTGCTTTGAGGAAGGACATCAGGGACCTGGTGTTGTAGGGTTGCAGGGAGCGTCACTGCCTGCGACACTGACAACCCCTATGGGCACCGGTTTGAGTTGGGGGTGCTTCACTTCCAATCCAGCTCCTTGCTAATGCACCTAGGAGAGCAGTGAAGGAGAGTCCAAGTGTTTGGGCCCCTGCACCCACAGGGGAGACCCAGATGGAATTCAATGTTCCTGGCTTCAGCTTGGCTCAGCCCTAGCTATTAAAGCTACTTGGGGAGTGAACCAGTAGGAGGAAGATCTCTCTCTCTCACACCCTCCTTCCCTCCCTCCCTCTCTGTCTCTGTCTCTGTCTCTGTTTCTCTCTCTCTCTCTGCTGCTCTCTCACTCTCACTCTTGCTCTCCTTCTAACTCTACCTTTCCAATAAATCAATCAATCAGACGTAATTTCAGCTCCAATCCATAGAGGGCATAATTCCAAGTCAAGCACTAGCCCCCTGAGTTTATGGGTAAACTCTCCCCATGTGTCAAGAGAAAACTGGAGGATATAAAAGCTGGGAGATATAAAGGGAAGGTATATTTCTCAACAGTTACATTTTTACTGGTCTATAGGTGACATCATCAATGCATTAAAATCTGGGGAAAGCACTTTCCGTCCAAAGGCCAGTTCAGAAGCCCTGACGACGTGACATAAACTCCCAGAAGCAGCCACCAGCATCGAGGGAAGCACTCAGCTCCCCCCACACCCACAGCATCCCAGTCAGCTTCAACGCCTCTGTCTCCCATTCCGATCCATCAGGTTAAGACCCAACTGGTTCCACCACGAATCTCCCCACCTGCTCATTCTCCACATGCTGTGTCTTCCTTGCACTGCCTGCCATGGACTGGTCTGTGTTCCCCTAAACCACAGGCATTGAGGAGCTGACCCCTAGTGACTCAGCGTGTGACTGGATTTGGAGACAGCTTAAGACAACCAGCCAGGTGACAGGAGGCCATGAGGATGGGCTCCAAGTCCTCCTGCCTGGTGGCATTCCTTTTCTTATTTCTAAAAAGGGAACAAATCACTGGCGCTGCTGCTCACTAGGCTAATCCTCCGCCTTGCGGCGCCCGCACACCAGGTTCTAGTCCCAATTGGAGCGCTGGATTCTGTCCCGGTTGCCCCTCTTCCAGGCCAGCTCTCTGCTGTGGCCAGGGAGTGCAGTGGAGGATGGCCCAAGTGCTTGGGCCCTGCACCCCATGGGAGACCAGGAGAAGCACGTGGCTCCTGCCTTCGGATCAGCATGGTGCGCCGGCTGCAGCGTGCTTGCTGGCCGCGGCGGCCATTGGAGGGTGAACCAACGGAAATGGAAGACCTTTCTCTCTGTCTCTCTCTCTCACTGTCCACTCTGCCTTTCAAAAAAAAAAAAAAAGGAAGAAATCTTGTATTTCATATAAACAGTTTTAAGAACATAATGAGGGGCCAGCGCTGTGGTGTAGTAGGTTAAGCCTCCACCTGTGGCGCCTGCATCCCATATGGGCACCTGAGTCCTGGCTGCTTGTCTTCCATTCCAGCTCCTTGCTAATGTGCCTGGGAACGCAGTAGGAGATGGCCCAAGCACCTGGGCCTCTGCACCCGCGTGGGAGACCCAAAAGAATCTCCTGGCTCCTGGCTTTGGATCAGCTCAGCTCTGGCCATTGCAGCCATTTGGGGAGTGAACCAGCAGATGGTTCTCTCCCTCTCTCTGTGTCTAACTCTGCTGCACAAATAGATAAACGACTATTTTAAACAAAGAACACAGTGAAGCTTCCCACCCTATCCTCCCTTCCTCCCTCGCTCCCACCTTCCCTCATCCTTCCTTTCTTATTTTTCTTAAGAAGAGGAAAGTTGAACCTAGACACCTTGAGTGTGGGGCAGAGAGGAGAGACCACGTGCAGACACAGCAAAACAGTGGCCAGCTGCGAGCCCAGGAAAGGCTGCAAGCCTGCTGACGCCGTGACCTCAGAGTCCCAGGCTCCGTGACTGCAGGAGCACACATCGCTGCCACTGAAGCCCCCCAGCCTGTGGTGTGCGGTGAACGCAGGCAACCCTAGCAAACGAACGCACCATCTGTTACATATCCTAATTACCTCATTATTTGTTTTATTTTCAGTCTCTTTCGCTTAAATGGAAGCTCATGAGCCTGTCACTCCTATAATCCCAGAATAGCACCGGGCATGGAGTCTTCACTCAGTAAACACTTCTTGGATGTCTCTCCACCACCCTAGTCCAGGACACCAACAACTCTGGCATGGCTCCAGAACTCTCTTCCTAATAGGTCCCCTCACTTCCTCTCTATGGCCCTTTAGCTTTCTCCATGAGCTGCCCGTGGGATTCCATGACACGAGGCCCCACTGCTACCCAGCATGGGTCCATGCCACACTGACGCTCTGAACTTAGAAGAACACCTTTTCTGCTCACGAGGATGCGTGAGGCCCACCACGAGCAGGCCAGCTCTCCCCCAACGACCACTTGGCTGCGCTAGCAGCACACAGCTGACCCCTTGCAGAATCCTGCACCTGCTGTCTCCTCTGCCCTGAATGCCCTCCCCTCAGATCATCACACAGCAAACGCCTCCCTATGATTCAAGCGAAAGCTCAGAGCATCTCTTCAAAGATCCCACCCCTCAGCATTTTGTGTGAGGAGCCCTCCCATACCCCTGTCACTCAAACCTACCACAGTCTACAGCACTTACTACTATCTGAAATGATGAGTTATTTAAAGTCATTCCTCCTCCTGTGCTCTTTCTAAATAAACACCATGAGGGCAAGGATTTAACCTTAGTCACTTAAGTATCTCCTGTAGCCAGCAACGCTCTGAACACAAAGCTGATTATTTAACTGTTGAATATTTAATTGTTCAAAGAACGGATGGATCAAATCCTAGGCTGTGTTTAGATTCAGTGTGGGACCTTGGGAAGCAGCCTTGGCTAGACCCAAATCAAGTTCATGTGATTCATGAGCAGTAGCTAGATCAGATGACTAGATACTCTACCAGCATTTGTACCTGAATTGAAATGGGATTTTTCCCATTCCAGTCACTCTCAGTGATCCCCACATTGCAGTTTCTGGGAAGTTTATGCTGAAGCCACCTAAGTACTGAGGTTGAACTCACTGAAGCACATTCCAACAAATAAAGCCAGGGTCATGTCTTGCCAAGATACAGGCCATGGCCCATTTCTGCATAACTGGCTCTCATCAATTCCATAATGCAACAGTCCACACTCCTCAGCAGGAAAAGGATGAGGTTGTCAGGAGAATCCTAAATCCAGGAGCAGCCCAAGGAGAGCACAGCCCCAAGAGCAGTCATGAGATTTAGGGGTGGGAAGGTATTCAAACGCCTTCCCAAGAACACTCTCCCATGGAGATGTATTAGCAAGAAACATTTTCCATGACCACAAGCCACAGACAGTGCTTGGAGAAGGGCAGAACTTCACCCAATCTGGCCTTACAGGTGGTTGAGTGTGCAACAAGAAACAGGTGTCCAGATAGGGCTTCACGGTGGAGGTGAAAATTCCTATGAGAACACAGAGTTGTGGGATCCAGGAAGAGACAGCCATGCAGTACTCTCTTGGGAAGAGCCGGTGTCAACTACCAGACCAAGTCCAAGCTTCAAGCCCAAGGGAAGAGACAGGAATGCAGGCAGATGCCACAATTGTAAGTACTAAGAATGGGGCTATGCAGGATTTGAGGAAGACAGAAGTCTGCTAGCTATCCAGGGTTACATGTGTGCAGCTAAATGGGCTATGCATAAGAGCATCTCCTCCCAGCACACCTGCTCAGTCTCAGGCCAAATATCATTCAGCACTGGAGGCTGACTCTCGGGACTAGAGCAAGGGGAAGCCTCCATCCTGGTGAGGGACTCACCTGCACACCCACTGGGATCCTCTACACACGAAGTCTGGTTCAACACAAGCATTTCCCAGGCATGGCAGAATGGACAGGCCAATCTGAGAAAATCTGAAAAGA
Organism: Sylvilagus floridanus; assembly: GCA_949820135.1. Taxonomy (NCBI): domain Eukaryota; kingdom Metazoa; phylum Chordata; class Mammalia; order Lagomorpha; family Leporidae; genus Sylvilagus; species Sylvilagus floridanus. The sequence goes on from OX463231.1 coordinate 114,329,950, forward strand.
TCAGGAAGCGACCCAGGGAGTAGGGACCTTAAGCCAGAGGAATGGAGTCTGAGTCAGAACTCCACACTCCTAAGATGTGGACGGAAGGAGGGTCTCTCTTGCACAGACGCCAAACACAGCTCCCCCGAATACGTCTGGAACTTGGGACTTGTCTCAGATTCCTCCAGTGATGGTGCCCTAAGGCCATGAGTCACACGATGGCATTCCAGCGCCAGGAAGAGGGAATAAAGTGATGATCCAGGGCCTGACAAGTTCACTGCAGAGGTAGAAAGAGTCGTCTCCCTGAGAGCAGTGTGGATGAGGCTGAAATGAGAGCAGTCCAAAGTGGGAGGACTGCAAGGCACAGCACGAGGGCATGTGAAGAGGCCTGAGACAGCAGCAAACTGCGTCCCAGCCCAGAGCATGACTCATGGCCAGATGGGGGGAACGGAGAGAGACCCGCTGCAGGGCTACTTCGAACTGGATGACTGCCAGGAAATGAATGGGGATCTTTGATTAGCAGAGAACCAACAAATTTATGGGACTGGCATCTCAGCCGTCCCACCCGGGGCTGTCCCAACTCCCATACCTTTTTTGTTTGTTTTAATTTCAGAACCCCTACCCAAGTATCACCTGTGCTCAATAACCTGCACCCAAGACTTGGCCCTCAGAGGTTTTGTGAGCCCAGAAACCACATCTTCCTGTTGAAACCCTAAGTCCAATCTGCCTTAGACTAAATACAGCGAAGGGAGGGCAATTTCCGGGGAGAATGGATGGGTATGGGGGAGTGGAGTGTGCCGAGGACTCCTAACACTAACCACCAAGAGAAATCTCTGCCTACCCCTACACAGAGCTGATGAACATATTTAAGATTATTTTTAAAGAATTAATAGCTCTGGGGTACTTTTCCCTGTGAGTGAACAGTGAGCTAATTTGCTCCATGTTTTGGTGTTGCTGGTTTTCTTTTTTTAAGACAATTGCACAAGATTCCATCCAAAGCCCTCTAATTCTTCCACTTCAGTGGTCTGAATCCCACTAATAAACAATCAGGACTTTAGACTCCCTTAATAATGGCAGGAGATTCAAACGAAGATGTTTTGCTACTCTCTGCAAATTCCTGGAGGTGCTGCCTGTTGAACAGGCCAGCAAAATTATGGATTTATTCAGGACTGATTGCATTGAGTATGTAAGCATTTTTGAAGGATTAAAAGAGAGAGAGTGAGAGATGTTTGTGAGCTGAATGAAGAGGGGGATTTACAGCCTCAGAAATACCCAGTCTGCACAGAGCAGTGTCGGGAGGAGGGCAGACTTACTGCACGGATGAGCGAGGACCCGGACCTCGTCCACAGCGATGTAGCCAGGATGACCCTTCAGAGAGACAGATTCAAATATCACCTGCAACACACAAGGCGGGAGTCAATTTCACACAGGCGGTTGTGGGCGTTCATCACAGGAAGCCTCCTATCAGAGCCAGGCAAAGAGACTTTACGTTAGGACAGCACACTACACCCTGGCAATGGACTCGGGTTCTCCAAACAAGGTAAAAAGGCCACACCGTCTGCTGACTGGCAGAAGAACATCAGCCACACGGAACATTTTTAATGGATTTCAGACACAACACAGGAAAAACAATCAAATGTGGCCTGAGGACTCCAATCTGCACCTTGCTCGCTGTGGTTTCAGCGACACCCAGGGAAGAATGGCCTCCCCCCCTCCCTCCCTACTAGCCGGCCTCCCTGCCTGCCTGCCTGTCTACCTGCCCCCCTCCTGCCGGCCAACACCTCAACTCTCCTAGGAAAGGTGAGACACGCTTACCTTGGAAGCTCAAATAAGCCAAGGAGGGTTTCCCCTGATTGGATCCCACACTCAGATGAAATAAGGTCCATCTGAATCTCTTAATAATACCTCTTAAAAGTCAGCAACAACCTAGCTGCTCGTATCTGAGAATAGAGGGCAATGTGTTCTTTGGATTTCCTCGTGTAACTGAAGTAGGCAGGCATACAGGTTAAAATTGATCAGATCTGTGAACTGGAAGACCACGCCCCTGTGTGACCTCATGCTCCTACCTAATGCCTTTGCCACACCCCCGTGTGGCCTCATTCCTCTACCTGGCCACACCGGGGTTCCCACCAGCCAATCAGGTTGATTAACCACTCCCCTTTGGAGTGGGTTAAAAGCCTTGGGCACAGTATGCCTGAGCCCTGCTCTTCTTCCCTGGCCTCTTGCCAGGACAGAGCTTGCTTTAGCCCTGTGCCTCCAGGGCGCATGGCCTTCGGGCCATGTGCTCTAGGCTTTCTGGCCGAGATGCTCATCCACGTGGCTGGTTCCTGGTGCTCGGTATGAACCCCCATGCACTTCTCTCCCCTAAATAAAGCTCTCACTCTCTCATGCATCTTTCTTACTAAATAAAAGCTTAAAATGTACCGTGCTGCCTCGTTTATCTGTGCAAGTACTTAGAATTCTTCTCTAAATATTAGGCAAGAACCCTCTCAGGCTTATTAATATTGGGGATTTAGTAATAAGCCCGTGGTGAAATCGTAAGGCACCCCAAATTCCGGTAGTGTGTGTGGCACCCCGGATAGCATTTCTTGTTTTTTTTTTTTTTTCTTTTTTTTTTTGTGACAGGCAGAGTGGACAGTGAGAGAGAGAGACAGAGAGAAAGGTCTTCCCTTTGACGTTGGTTCACCCTCCAATGGCTGCCGCGGACGGCACGCTGCAGCCGGCGCACCGCGCTCATCCGATGGCAGGAGCCAGGTGCTAGGTGCTTTTCCCTGGTCTCCCATGGGGTGCAGGGCCCAAGCACTTGGGCCATCCTCCACTGCACTCCCTGGCCACAGCAGAGGGCTGGCCTGGAAGAGGGGCAACCAGGACAGAATCCGGAGCCCCGACCGGGACTAGAACCTGGTGTGCGGGCGCCGCAAGGCGGAGGATTAGCCTGTTGAGCCACGGCGCCGGCCCGGATAGCATTTCTAGAGAACTTTAAGGGGCCACATTTTAGTGTGAGTTTTAGGGGGTCTTTTCCGATTTCATAACTACCACCTGAATTGTTTATTTCCACAAACGTGTGTGTATGCTTAAGCTGTTATAGTTCGGATAACAACTTCCCTCGTCCCCCAACCTGTCTCCACCAAGGTCACGTGAGTGTCTGTGTGGACAACCTGGGCGGCACCTCTGACCTCCCCAAAGCCAGTGCCTCAGCTCACCCTCACTCTTGGCTTTCTTCACTTCAGAAAATCCCCGTTTCCCTGCACTTGGGCACGATCCCCTCCCCCGCAGCACTCTGCCAGGTCACTGCCCTCGTTCCTGCCACTGTCTGGGCCTGTGCTTCTCTGCAGTCAGTGCATCGGCCTGGACTCCTCTGCATTCTCAAGCAGCCCACGTTCACCTCACCACGTGGCCTAACACCAGACAGTTCCCTCTGCATCTTCAGCTCAACTTTGCCACGCCTGTCATGAACCTGGCTTTACCCTACCTGTACCACACACACGAGTTTTCCTTTCAACATCCTCCATCCAGTCCCAGGAGACACACACACCGGCAGGAGGGAAGAGAAGGCTGCTTGCTAACCTCTAACCCGCTGACCTGGTCTACATGCACACGGTCTTCTCTGCAGGAAACGCCAGTGCTCTTGACCCTGACCCCTGCTGCACTGTCCACCCTCCTGGTTCTGGTTCTGCTGAACTTTCTCTCTCTATCCTGTAGCCCAGACCCTCCCTCTTACCCCTAACCCTGACTTATAGAAACGCTTGGGCGTCTCCACTTACAAACAACCCTCCAGCAGCCGTTTCACCCCTGTTACTGCACCGTTATTTCAATCACACTGAAAAATCTCCATAATTTTATCTTTACACACGCCCAATACTTCCTTACTTTCCACTTCAAAACCCCAACCTGTTATACTCTAGATCTCGTCTGTAGCGCGTTCTCAAAAGCTGTTCTCATGGCAGACACTAGCAGTCACCTGATTGCTAAATCCAGCGGGTGCTTTTCTTTTACAGAGGAGGGTGGTGTAGTCCGTGAGCTCTGGGTCAAGTCTGGTTCAAGTCTACCTCTGCCACTTACTGGTGCGTGACCCTGAGCAAGGTACTTGCTGCTCTGTGCCATGGTTTCTGCACTGACAATTACAGCATTTACCTCACTGGGTAGGGTAGTTGTTCAGTCCATACCCTACTTAGAACACTCTATGGCATGTGATAGGCTCTCAGTAAATGTTTGCTATAATCATTATTACTGCCTGACCATTCTTCTATAACTATCCTGCTCATAGCTCTTTTTCTGGTCTCTTCTATTTAGGTGCTGAGATTACATCACTCATGGTTCTTCTCATCAATCTGGGGCTATTTTGGGGGGTGCATTAGCAGGTATGCCTCCCCCTCCTCTGCTCTTCAAACATGGACTTCCTCTACTCATTGCTTTCCCATGCACGCTCTCTTTAACCTCCAGCAATTCACTGCCAACTCCCAGCCCCAGCATCTCCACTCTGACTTTTCACCTGAACAACAAGCAGTTCACTCATCCAGCTCATAGCTCTGTGTTTCCACCTTGGTATCACACCAGTGCCGCAAACGCAATCTGTATGCAACAGAACTGAGCAGGATCTCTCTGCAGTCTTCACCCTCACCCAGGGGTCACCCTCCTGAACTGTGGAACTCATGGGTGGCGCCACCCAGCTCCATCCAAGTTGAAGATCTGGGCTTCTGTCTGGGCTTCTCCTCCTTCTCCCTTTCTCCCTTTCTCTCTTTCTCTCTTTCTTTTTTTTTGAGTCTACCTCACTGGATGTCTGAAATTTGTCCATCCTCTCCCATCTCTACTATTAGGATGCACTAAAGGAAGAAGCCATTTTTGTTTCTGTCTTTAAAGATTTATTTATTTATTTGGGGCAAAGTTACAGAGAGAGAGAGAGAGAGAGAGAGAGAGAGAGAGAGAGAGAGAGGTCTTCCATCTTCTGGTTCACTTCCCAAACACAGCTGGAGCTGTGCCAATCTGAAGCCAGGAGCTTCCTCCAGGTCTCCCACATGGATGCCAAGGGCCCAAGCATTTGGGCCATCTTCCACAACCTTCCCAGGTCATTGGCACATGGATCAGAAGAGGAGCAGCCAGGACACAAATCAGTGCCCATATAAAATGCCACAACCACAGACGGAGGCTTAACCTACCATGCCACAGCGCTGGTCCCAGAGGCTGTTTTTTGTAGGAAAGCATCAGAGTACCACACTGGTCCAATCCAGCATCATGTTTTTTTTTTTTTTTTTTTTTTTTTTACAGGCAGAGTGGACAGTGAGAGAGAGACAGAGAGAAAGGTCTTCCTTTGCCGCTGGTTCACCCTCCAATGGCCGCCGCGGTCGTCGCGCTGCGGCCGGCGCACCGCGCTCGTCCGATGGCAGGAGCCAGGAGCCAGGTGCTTTTCCTGGTCTCCCCATGGGGTGCAGGGCCCAAGCACCTGGGCCATCCTCCACTGCACTCCTGGGCCACAGCAGAGGGCTGGCCTGGAAGAGGGGCAACCGGGACAGAATCCGGTGCCCCAACCGGGACTAGAACCCGGTGTGCCGGCGCCGCAAGGCGGAGGATTAGCCTGTTGAGCCACGGCGCCGGCCTCCAGCATCATGTTTTAACCTCTATCCACTTGACAACCTCCAAAGTGGACTCTGTCTCATCTTTCACTCCCCGGTTCAAGCCAGTAAATGGACAGTAGGTGGGTAAGGAGATGAAGAGGAAACTTCTCAGTGGTCCATGTGGTCACTCCGGGCCAGCCAAAGTCAAGGCCAGTACTCTCTCTTTGGGGCCTGGAGCTACAACAAGGGAGGCAATGGCAGTAAAGCAGCAAGTGACTGATGGCTGCCTGGGAGCTACGTAAGCTGATTTGGGGACAGAGATCACACCAGACACAGAGCCATTGCACCCACATGACAACCATGCTTCCAGAGCAGTGTGCTGGGACAGCACAGCCCCTCAGAGAGGCTTAACAGTGTGCAGAACAGGGTAGAGAGGTCTGCATATCTACAAAGGTGACAGTGACTTCATCCTGCAAGGCCAAGTGAACAGAGAGCCTTTCTTTAAAAATCACACACTGCAGAAAAGCCACCGCCTGCAGTGCTGGCATCCTATATGGGAGCCAGTTTGAGTCCCAGCTGCTCCACTTCCAATCCATCTTCCTGCTAATGGCCTGGGAAAAGCAGTGGAAGATGGCCCAAGCATTTGGGCCTCTGATTCCATGTGAAAGACCTGGATGAAGCTCCTGGCTTTGGCCTGGCTCAGCCTTGACTGCTGCAGCCATGCGAGTGGTCAACTAGCAGATGGAAGATCTCTTCCTGTCTCTCGCGGGCACGCGCACTCTCTGCTCTCTCTCTCTCTGTGTTACTTTCACTTTCAAATAAATCTTTTTTTTAAAAAAAATCACATGTCTAATTATTTTTTAAAAATAACTCAAAAGAAACTAAAAGCAAAGTCCATAGAAAAAATCAAAGGAAAATTGAATGTACATAGTACATTTAAAAAGAAATAGCATGAAAGCATTCAAACTGTATAACAAAAATGACAAAAGGAAGGAAAAAAGTCTGTTGTGACAATAAATATAAATGGGCTAAAATAGAGAAATGCTCTCCCACTGTCTAAATAATCAAAGCCTAATTGTATACTATAAGATTAAACATTTAAAACAGAATGCCTCTGTAACCTTTAAAAGAACAAGCTGAACAAAGACATAATAAGGAAATGCAAATAAATAAGACAGTTGTTGAAAATAATATGAATGCATCAAAGTAGAATATTAAACAAAAAATATAAACCATTAAGTGTATTTTAATTTTAAAAAATACATGAATCAAAACTTGAAAGAGAAAATGATGGGAAATAATATCTAGAGACTTAAACCCATGTCTTAGACTGTAACTTATCAAACAGGAAAAAGCAAAGGTATTGAGTACATACAAAATACAAATAATAACTTATTTATTATACATATGCTAATGAGAACCAACTGAATGAAACTTCCTGTTTAAGTGTTCAGGGATTATATGAGAATATCTTCAAACAAGAAATTGCATAGATTTGGTTCTATATATTTTGTAACTAAATTTACTAAAATTAGAAATTAATGACAAAGTCTTAAACAATCAATTTCTTAAAAGTTATATAAAACCTTCTTAATAACTATGATGTCAGGGTATGCTTAGTATGTCAACAAAAGTCTAGAACACAAGTGAAGTGATAAGCTGAGAACAATACCTGTAGTACATAGGCCCATTTACAGGAAAACAGCATTTTCTGTGTAAAACACTATTGAGAATCAACAAAAGTCATCAACCCTCCAAACAACAATTTCAGCAGGCAAGTCACAAAGGATGAAGTTGGAATGGTAATAAGCCCTGGATGCCAAAGCTTTTAAATGGGGCTGGAGATGTCAGCAGCTCTCTGAGGAGACCCTGCACAATCAGGTGGAGATGATCACCCCGGCAGGGTGCCTGGGTGTGGGGCTCTGACCACAGGAAGGCCCTTCCAGGACCCAGCCTGCTCCAGCTCCTGGGAAGAGACAGCACAAAGAAACAGGGGGTTACCAGGCCCCTGAGATGGAAACAGCCACCCAGGTATCCTAGGAGCGAGAGAGCAGCCCTCCACAGCCAAGCACACTCACAGGGAACTCAAATGAAGGTCCTGAGCGTCGGAAGTCAGGAAATGTGACCAGAGCCAGAGCAGAGGGCAGAGAAGTCTGGAGACTACTCCAGGGCTGTCTGCCTCCAGATGGAGGGAAGTAGCAGGTAAGGGCAGAAGCAGGCCACAGGAGGGGGCTCTTGTCAGTGCAAGGAGGCAGAGACTGAGTGCAGGGACCAGAGCAGAGGCCTGGGCTGGGAACTCCAACTTCTCTGCAGAGTGTTCTCCAACTCCAAGGCCACCATGTGGAATGCACATGCCCTGGCCCGAAAAGCCTTATTGGCGACCCCCTGGTGCAGGTGTCAGGGAGGCAGAGCTTGCGTGTAAAGGTGAAGACCTCGCCCTGAGCGTGGGGAGCCAAGAAATGACTTCCCAGGAGAGGCTCAGAGATGAGTCATACCCTAGCCCTGCAAAGAGCAGCCCGTGTGCCTACGTGAGGGTGCTGCATCTGTGAGGCCACGCTTCAGGGGAACTGGTGGTTTCAGGACCTTTCACAGTCCTTGAGCAGAGGATGTGTACAGCAAAAGTTTCCTTAAAGAAGATAAAAGCAGGATCCTCAGGACTCTGCTGAAGACAATGACCACGGCCCTGCATGTTTTCCCAAAGAGAGATGCCTAGGATAAAACTAAGAGATTCTATTTCCCACACCAGTCCAAGGAGGCCTTTGTAAGACACGGAGGAGGATTTACTGTCCAGGGAAGAGGGCTGGAGTGGGGGAGGAAGGAGAGAAGAGGGACGTAGGGTTCAAGGGTGGGCCTCTCCCTGTGATAGGCCCTCCTAAACTGTGAGCAAAGTTATAAGATTAAAAGTGCTGGATGCCCGTGGAGTTCTGGGAAGTAGAACTGAGTTTCAGGTCCAGTTGAATCAAAGTCAAATGAGTCCTTAATTTCAGCGATCTGCACAGCAGTTTCCAGTGTAGAACAAAAGGTCATCTGACCAAGGGAGGCGAGGGAGCGCGGAGCAAGCAGGTGGCTCAAAGACGGACATGAGTCCTTTGTTTCTCTAAACAGAAAAGTTCAGAATCATTAAAAACAAGACATGGAAAGAATCCCCCGCGGACACAGGTCATGATCTGAAGCACACAGCTGACAACATCTACCAGGCACCTGCTCTCTGGAGAGGAGGCAGGGGTGGGCTCAAGAGGGACAGCCCCACCCGGGACCCCCTGAAGACCTGGTGCCACAAAGCCCATTAAGAAGAAGGATGGAAACCCCATGCTTATGACCCAGCCAGGAGTCAAGGGCTGTGAGATAATCTTCTAATTTAATGCACACACCATGGGATCTAAAGTACTGGAAACCACACTTGTGTTCGCTCCACGGAATCCTATGTGTAGGGGCGGGGCTTGAGGTCCGGGAATGCCCACACCTGTGTTACTCCTGTCTTGGAGACTCCAGGTACACTCGCTTTTCTTGCAACCTCCCCTTGTGTGTGCACATGTGCACGAACATGTTGTGAGTACGGGAGACGTGTGTCTGTGCTACTGTGTTCGTGGACACATGCTGGTGGTCATGTGTATGACAGAGACACGTGTCTGTTCCACACTGCTTTCTCAACATACAGTGCAGGGCAGAGGGAACGTAAGGACACTCTACCTGGCCACGTGGAGTCAGAAAATTCTCCAGACGAGGCTGCTCATCACGGGGCCAGCAGAGAGGTGACCAAGACCAGGCTGAACTACGGTGGGCGTTTTGTTAATGAAGGCGCCCTCCACTCCTTCCCCTTTTCCTCCGATTCCCTCCCTTGCAACAACTGCCCAGGCCCACTGCAGGGCTGACATGATGCTATGTGTGTTATCTATCTGAAATCACAGAAGGACCCTTCACCGTACCTCCTATTACTCGCTGCCTTTTACAAGCGAATTGATTCCGAACGATGATGGGGTACAGCTAACATCACACACCACACAGCTACGGCATGGAAGATTCTCAAAACAGCCCAGCTATTCTGAAAGGCCAGGCGCTGAGCTTGCAGCCAGAGGACCCAGGCAGCATCCTGGGGGATTTCCATTATCCCGCAATCCCTCCTACTCTGAAAGAGACGGCCTATGGCCACGGAATCCAGAGGGTCACTGTACAGATAAAGGAGAGGCAGTTGTGTCCAGCACAGGGTCAGCACTAGGGAGTGCTGAAGAAACTACTCTCCCCCACTCTCCATCAAAAAGTGTGGCCAATGGTGAGGCTCTCCTCGTGGGGCAATATTCCTGCTCTTTGCACTCCAACCTGGGGCTTTATCCCAGACTCACTTGCACCAGGTCCTCACAAAAAGATTTCTAATGGGATGGCTGAGGCCTCCCTAGGGGTGTCCATGAGTGTGTACAGACATCTGCTGGCTACACTGATACTCCTGAGAATCCCGACTTGGCTGACTGTGTCTCCTGAAATTTCCCCCACATGCTGTAGCCTCAGTCCCCTCATTCTTTCCCAGGGAACATCTCAGAGAAAAACGCCCACCAGTCTTCACTCCACAAGTCACACGGGCAAGAACCAGGCTCATTCTAAGTGCCAAGGCACTGGAGCTCTGGTGGTCCCAGCTTTGTCAACAATATGCGATATACTTTGGACTCCACTATCCAGCTCTGGGCCTAAGTTTATTACCTACATTAGGGTTCAGTAAACCATGGCCTCAAACCTCAATAGGGCCCACCACCTGTTTTTGTGCATAAAGTACATCCATTCATTTACACAGTATCTAAGGTGATGGCAGAGCTGGGAGATTACAAGAGAGACTGGATGGCCCACAGACTCAAATGTTTACTATCTGGCTCTTTGTAGAAAATTCCTGCATGATGTCTGATACAAGGATGAATCAAAGCTGCACGTGCCAGTATGCGGCCTGTCAATCTCCACGGACAGGGAGCCTGCATAATTTATCATCCAAACTGGGCCGCCTTAGGAAACAGACGCTGCCAACAACCTCACCAGGACAACACAGGCTGGCCAGGCGTGTCCCAGGCAAGCAGACACATACGGCACCTCCACAGACAGTCACAGGACAAAAAGAGGTCAAGACCCACCGAAACAGGAGGCTGAACGTTAAACACCCGTGGCCTGGTTTCTTCCCGACTCGGGAGAATCCCGACTTAGCTGACTGTGTCTCCTGCAGCTTTCCCCACATGCTGTGACCTCAGCCACCTTATTCTTTCCCAGGGAGCAGCTGTCCTCACTCCACAAGTCACACGGGCACGAACTCTTCCCGAGATCCATACAGAATTCAGTGCAATTCTGAAGCCCCAGATACTCTGAAAACAAGGCCTTGCACCTAAGTGTCACATGAAGTGATTCGATGGTGACACCTGAGCCAAGCCATGCTCTGACACAGTGGTCTTCATTCATTCCATTCCATGTGAACCTGCCATGTGAAGTCTGGCTGTAGGAGAATTTGTATATTTGACTACAGCGTGCTGCTATGGAGGCTCATAGAGGTGTTGTAAAGCTTACAGGGTATGCAGTTAGACTAACTTTTAAATTCAAATATTCTGAGTTCTGAAACATCCGTGACACCAGAGTTTCAGATAAAAGTTTGCAGGCCTGGCAAACCAGTTAAAACACCCTGTACAAGAGGAAGGAGGAGACACAAAAATGAGGCCAAAGGTGCTCGATTTGTCTTGAAACCTCTAGGAGAGAACATCGCACTGTTAGCAACACACGTGCTAAAATGAAAGGACTCTGCTTTTAGCCACTTTTATTGACAGGTTATTGCTGTTCTAAAGGAACGAGCGAGGGCCTAGCCTGACATAAAATGCAGACAGTCCACGCTGACCATCACAAGGCTTTGCTTGGCTCACCTGTACATTATGGATATCTGCACCGGCCAGGCTCAGACAGGATGCTTGCTAAGTGATGGGCAAGTAAATTGAGTGAGTGACTGAGCAACGGTTTAGGAAAACATTTAGATAACCGCTCTGCCATCCACATGAAACTTAAAATGAGTTCTTCCGAGGATTTTCTCTCCTCTTCCCTTTCTCACCTCCTCTCTCCTCTCCTTTCTTTTCCTAACTTTCCCGGCTCTCTGCCTTTCTTTCCTGGCCACCCCATGGGTGGACGGGGGAGATGAGGACAGGGGAGAACCAAAGGCAGCAGGGTCACAAACATTATTATTAAGACCCTCCCCCTTGCCAATTCTCTGTGTCCCTGGGGGTAATCTGCACAGCTTGACGATTGCTGCTTCAAATACCTTCTTGTGACTTACTCCCATCATTCTCCTGACCAAGGACTCCAAACCCTCAGACCCAGGTCCAGGGCCCGCCAGAGGAGCTGCAGGATTCTGATGTGATGGAGTGTGACAATTCAGGCAACGCATATACCTGCCTGAGGGCCACACGTCTTCCGAGAGCCCCGTTCAGAGATACACCTTCCTCTCCCCCTGTCAGGGGAGCCAGCCAAGGCCAACTGTTCCAAGAATTCTACCAGAGGAAGCCGTGTGGCTGTGTGGTTAGGGTTTCGGTCTGTGCTGCCTGATACGGAAGTCACAGATCATTCATTTATAGCTACAGAAATGGGGCCAGTGAGACTGAGAAAATGAGTTATTTCATTTTATTTCATTTTAATTACTTTAAGTTCACATTTCAGAAGCTGGTAATTCAGTATTAGAAAACTCATGTTATGAATCCACTTCTTCAACTGTACCTTTTATAAAATATAAATGCAGACTAGTATTCCCAATGCCAATCCAGCATTCAAATCAAGACTTGTTGAAAGCATAAAACATACACATTGTAAGGAATTATGAAGAATGTAAAATATCTCACTAGTATTTGTTTAGGTTGATGACTTGTTGAAATAACATTTCAGTTATACTGGACTAAGTAAAACATGTCATTAAAATTAATTATACCATGGAGGCAGCGCTGTGGCATAGTGTATAAAGCTACTGCCTGCAGTGCCAGCATCCTATATGGGCACCGGTTCAAGACCTGGCTGCTCCACTTTCGATCCAGCTCTCTACTATGGCCTGAGAAATTAGTGGAAGATGGCCCGAGTCCTTGGGCCCCTGCACCTATGTGGGAGACTCGGAAGAAGCTCAAGGCTCCTGGCTGTGGATTGATGCAGCTCTAGCCGTTGTGACCAAATGGGAAGTGAACCAGCGGATGGAAGACCTCTCTCTCTTTCTCTCTCTCTCTGCCTCTCCTTGTCTCTCTGTGAAACTCTGACTTTCAAATAAATAAATAAATCTTTAATAAATTGATTATACCAGCTTCTTTTCTGTTTTTAATGTGGCTACTACAACTTTATAAATTATGTATGTAGCACACATTTATGTATTCGGCAGCTAACTTAGGCTGTAGCCTCCAACAGAGTGAGCACGAAGTGAGTTTCTACCTCCGTGTGAGTTTATATTATCATCATTTCTCTGCTTTAATGTCACCATCTATAAAATGGACATAACAGCACCAGCCTCAACAAATCCATCTGAAAACTAAACAAGCTAATATAAACATTTGTCCAGCCGGCGCCATGACTCACTAGGCTAATCCTCCACCTGCGGCGCCGTCACCCTGGGTTCTAGTTCCGGATGGGGTGCTGGATTCTGTCCCGGTAGCTCCTCTTCCTGTCCAGCTCTCTGCTGTGGCCCGGGAAGGCAGTGGAGGATGGCCCAAGTGCTTGGGCCATGCACCCACCTGGGAAACCAGGAGGAAGCACCTGGCTCCTGGCTTCAGATTGGTACAGCGCGCCGGCCGTAGCAGCCATTTGAGGGGTGAACCAACGGAAGGAAGACCTTTCTCTCTGTCTCTCTCTCTCTCTCTCTCACTGTCTAACTCTGCCTGTCAACAACAACAACAACAACAAAACATTTGTTCTATGTCTGGAACATGACAGACAACAAATGACAGGTCTCATCAGCACCAACATCTTACTACAATCAACATCATCATCTTTCTCCTGCCGCTAAAAGAATTTCAGGAAATACACAAAAAAGGGACAATGAAATTAAGGAGAAATAACAACCCATTGAAAATAAAACGGAAGTCGGTATGGCAAAATCCAGGCTAAGTAATGAGGATAAGTTAGTATTAAGTTCTGATTTCTAGTTATCCAGGCAAAGGAGAATAAGGCTTGAATCATCTCACAGATACGAACACAAGTGATCTCGGTAGATAAATGTATTCCTAACACTAACCTCGGCAAGGACTGCACCATGGATGTAGAACAGGAAGATGTCTAAGAAGGCCTCAGTCACTAATCTTCCCACCCTCAGATGCACCATCAGTCGCTAGAGAAATGTCCCCAAAATGCACATCTTGACTATAGTACTTTCTTATGAAAAAACTTTCAAAAGTGCAAATGAGGATTTACTGCAAATGGGCAAAAGCGACCTCACCGGGATGCTAAAAATGTTCCACAACTGGTTTATACTGATGGGTGCACAACTCTGTAACTTGACTAAAAATCATAGGGTTGCGCAGTTCAAACCAGTGGGTCCTAGGACACGTAAGTTCAATCTTCATGATATTAAAGTCTTTTTTTCAAAAGTCCCAGACTAAGATGACCTGGAACTGTGTTCCTCAAGCATGCTCTGTGGGCTGGTGGGGGTCTGCATACTATGTGCCTTCAGTGCATAACGAGATAAACAGGGCAAGGAAGGGCCATGTCCAGAAACTGACCCAGAAACTGGGCATTATTGTGCCTTTATTTTTCCTTCTTTGGTTTAGGAACACACTGATCTACATTAAGTCGGGGGTGCCAGGGGGAAGGGCTTTCACCACAGATAGTCTGTGCACTGCTCCAGACTGAGCTCCCTATGACCTACCTACCCCACTTTGCAGGCTTTCCCCCTGCGTATCCCCTTTACAACATGCCCCTCAACAGCTCAGAGCTTCCAGGCTCTGCCAGAATCTCTCACTCACTTCTTTATACCCTGGTCCCTGTCCCACACCTGACAACTCAAATGCCTTTCCCAATCATGTTTACGTACCCTTCAAGACTCAGCCAAGCCACCATTTCTCTTTAGAAGTCACCCTAATTGCCTTAGTAGCAGTGATCTTTGGCTATCTCTTTCCTCTGAATGGCAATCTTTCCACTTATAAAACAGGGAGAGCAACAGTAGCAGGCATTAGTTTGGTGCTGTGTTCACCCAATGTCCTAGAGAGCCCCACACACCCTGTTACACTAGGATTATTCATTTACCTCTCAGTCGCTTCCCCAAGACCCTGCCTCCACAAGGCCCGGCTAGGATGAGAAGCCCAGTAAAGTTGAATGATTGATTAAATAAATGAAGTCCTTCCCAGGCCTATCAAGGTTATAGAGGGCAAGAGGCACCCAGATTCATCATGGTTTCTCAAAAATCGGACCATGGTAAAATGCCATCCATACCTGATAGAAATGCGGCCAGAAGGTGCTGATGGCGAGCTCGGCCTTCACCCAGCCCTCGGTGACGACCCCGGACACGTTCCAGACGGGGTTCCCCTGAGGCCCGCCGTTCACCTTCACGTAGACGTTCAGGGCCCCTGGGCTGGATCTGTCCCGGCTGGAGAAGTAGTAATGGAAATCGATGCAGTGGGTGTCGTTCTCCTTCAGGGTGGGCAGGAGAAGGTGGGCCTTCTGGCCAGAGGCTCTCCCAGAGCTGTTCACCATCATGAAGGATCCTGAAGACCCCCAAAGGGAGTTGGAAGTACAGACAAGAAGAGAGAATGAAAATCAGCTGCATCCATACACACTGCGGCCAGAGGCGTGGCCCGAGGTTGTGTCACTCTAGGGGAGGGGGTCTGGTAGACCCTGAGGGACCACATCTCTTCTCTAAACCTGAGTCCCCCTCATCTATAAATGGGGATGAAATATCATACTCAACAAAGTGAAGTCAGAGGCGGTGACATGTGTGAAGGATTTCTACAAGATAAATAGTCTACAAACAGTTACAGAAGAAACACTACACCCAGCAGTTCTTGAAGGAAACATATAACAAAAAGCCAGGAATCTAGTTGCCTGCAACCTCTGTAGGTGCCATGAGGTGAAATATAACCACACGTGAAGTTGAGCTGTTTGAATGGAGGCAAAGTCTCTACGACACAAGAGGTATCATCACTCCAACGTACTCCACCTGAAGTCTTGTATTCAGAACAGGGAACCATCAGTTAAAAGAGAACACATTAAATGTACCCAAGTAAGAAAGGGAGACCCCTGGGGAAGTGTGAGAACCCACTGGAAGGTGGCATGGGAGGTAAATGACACTTGCTAAGCACTGGAGTAAGTTGAGTAGCGTTAATGTTAGATATCTTACACACACATACAAATGAGTAAATGAATGGCTAACATATTCATTTATTATTCAATTTAATCTTCACACTGACCCTAGGAGATAGGGAATTTCTATTTCCCTCCAAGACTGAAGGACTTTTCCTGCTCCCTCCACAGTCAAAGGTTGTGTTTCCAGTACTATTTTCAGAATGCATAGCTACCACCTCCAAGCATTAAAAAAAAGCCACCTCAGAGGAAGCGAGTGAACCTCTTTTGAGTCACTCTGACAGATTAAATGGTTGTTCCCAGTTCTTCAACCCTCTGGGGACCCAAGTCCTTTGCCACTGATGGGCAGCTCTTCTAAGAAGAAGCAGAGTAAGTCCCCCTCCCCAGGTTCTGGGCTCTACCATATCACTTGCTTTGACCAACAGGGTGTTAAGAGATGGATTCAAGCAGAGGCTTAAAAGGTGCTTCCTCGCTGGGCTTGTCCTCTTACACTACTGCCATCTTTCCCGAGAAGAAGAAGGGGGCACGTAGTGTGACCCCGTTCAGCTGGGCACAAAGGATAAACATCCATGAAAGAGAGTGGAGTTCAACTGAGAGCGAAGAACCAACGCTGCCACCAGGGGAGTGAGAAACACAGCCACGGGGCCACCACGTTCAACCTAGGCCCTCCAACCCACAAACGATGCGCGGCCCCCTGGGTATGAGGCTAAATGGTGATTGCTGTTTGCCATCGTTTCCTCTTGGCTCGCTGTGCAGCACTGCCTTGGCAATAGGTAATTAATAAAGCTGCTTGAAAGGGCAGACTGATGAAAGAAACCACAAGGAGGCACGTTTCAATTCAACACGCAAAGGGCTTTCTACCAAGGAAGGCAGGAGCAAAATGGGATTGACTGCACAGAGACAAAATGAGTTTCCCATCACCACATGTGGTTAAATAAAGCCCGGACAAGTGGAGGAGTTATCAAAGGAAATTTCACAATCAACTTAGAGCGCTGAACTCTGGGGCTCAGAGTCTTATGATTCTATGAAATCAATTGCATCATAAAACACAGTAGATAAACTCAGATGACTCTGGGATGAATATTTTCACCTAGAAAACCACGGTTGCTTTGGAATTTTATTTTAATCATGAAGATCTTCAAGCCAGAATGGACTCTTCAGACAAGACAAGCCACTTCAGTAGCAGTAAATTGCCTCATTTGTTCACCCCAATACGAGAAACACCGATAGCTGCCAGTTAAGTGTTGGGCAATTCATATCTTGTTGAGATTCTAGAAGGTTCCAATAATACATACCCTATACCCTTTGGGTTCTGAGTACACTTAAGAACAGAGACAGGAAAGAGACAGAATTCCAAGCCCCAATTTTACTGCTCACAGCGCTGTGTTAGAGAGAACATCTTGGACTGGAGGCCAAATGAGGCTGCCCACAGAGCAGCTGGGTGATCACAGACTGCTCCCTTTCCAAGTTGGCTCTGCTACCTACAGCCAGAGCTGCCCTAGTGGAAAGACCACTCCAGGCAGTTGGGTGGGCGTGTATCAACAAGGAGCTGATGACAAGGACAGAGAAACCTGCACTCATAGTTACCAGATTTTTTTTACATTCTACCAATCAGAAAATCCACCCACCTCTTGGGGATGAGAGCCACTGGGAGCAGAGTAAAGATGCTATCTTTATGGTGTTTCCCAGAGAGCAATCTCTGGTAGATGGCCTGGCAGTAACAGAGTAAGTGAAGAGAGGGCTCCTTCTCAGATGTATTATCTTGTTACCATAAACTCCCAGCAAGGTAGCAAGGAAGAAACCACTAAGCAATGGTGGGGGGAATGAACTGAAACTCAGAGAAAATACTGAGCCAGTCTCCATTTCCATGTCTCCCTGCTGTCCCCCACCCCAGGGGTTCTAGAGGTTTCCTTGGACAGATGAGTAACAACGCACACGTCTCCTACCACATCTCCCAGTAGGGGAGGCCGCTTTAGACGCAAGGTCTGACTTTCTCCACCTTGGGTCCCATGGTGCTCCCATGGGCATCTCGGCCCCTGTCCTCCTGCCAACTCATACCAGGTATACACGTGACTGGCTCCTGACAGTCCGCAGAACAGAGCCAGAAAGGCCTTCTTTCCCCAGCTCTTGTTCCCTGTTTTTTCACCCTAGCCTCAGGAACAGGGCAGGTGCACTGAGAAGGCGCATTCTACTCTGCTTCACGTGCCGTCACACCATAGCGCCCTGTGACATGGCCCCAGACACATGGCTAAGTGCTTTCCTCAGCCTCCCTTTGTCATTTGGTAGGGCCACATCCCTGAGTCCTAGTCAATGGGGCATGAATGTGATGCCTGGTCCACAAGAGCCACCTCCCTCCTACCCTCACATCTCCACCCTCTGTCATCTTGTCTCTCAAAGGGTGACTGTCTGACTGTCAGCTTCAGCACCACCTTGGGAACTCGTACGAAATGAGCATCTCGGGCCTCCCGCAGGCCTGGGTCTGCATTTTATCAAGAAGCCGGGTGATCTGCATGCACACTGCGGGATGAGGATCACTAGCCCATTCTCTTTTCCCACTTCCAGATGAATGCTTGGGATTTCAAGAGACTAGGAGAGGGCAGAGCCACATTAAAAGGGACCAGAGGGCAGGTGTTCGGCCTAGCACTTAAGACACTGATGAAGATGCCAACATCCCACAGTGCAGTGCCCGGATTTGAGGCCCAGCTCTGACTCCTGAATCCAGCTTCCTGCCCACACAGGCCTTGGGAGGCAGCAGTGATAGTTCAAGTAATTGAGTCCTTGCCACCTGGGTGGGGGACCGGGATTCAGTTACAGGCTCCAAGCCTGGGCTGTGGCTCAACCCTACCTGTTACAGGCATTTGGGGAGTGAGCCACAGATTAGAGCTCTTTCCCTATTCTGTTTCTTTTTGTCTTGTTGCCTCTTAAATCAAAAAATAATAATAGGGGCTGGCATAGTGCAAAAATCCTCCACCTGTTACACTAGCATCCCAGATTGGTGCCTATTCGAATCCTGGCTGCCCCACTTCTGATCCAGCTTCCTGCTTATGCAGCTGAGAAAGCAGTGGAGGATGGCCCAAGTGTTTGGGCCTCTGTGGGAGACCTGGAAAAAGCTCCTGGCTCCTGGCTTTGGCCTGGATCAGCCCTGGCCATTGAAGCCATTTGAGGAGAGAATCAGCAGATGGAAGATTCTCTCTCTCTCTCTCTCTCTCTCTCTCTCTTTCTCTCACTCTAACTCTGTCTTTAAGACAAATTAAAGTAAATATTTAAAAATAATAATAATTTTAAAAAGGATCCAAGCTCCTCCAGTGTTAAGGACCATACCAAAGGCCACCCACCTATTGGGAACATTCATTTTTGGACTTTACTCAAAGAAGGAATAAATTAGTAGCTGATTGTAAGCAACTGAAATTTTGAAATTTAACAATTTCCACAGCCAGCATTGCCATATTATTTTGGCATCCCAGTAGGATGTCTATGTGCTCCAAGCCCATTTATTCAGGGGGAGAAGATGGGAAATGACAGCCACTAGCAATGTTGCAGGGGGCTCTACAGGGGGACATCACCCACAGCAGGAATGAGGGTAGCAATGTGCAAGGGCACGCAAAATGGAGAAATCAGCAGGTGCAGAGCCACAGATGCAGGAAGCCACAGCACCCAGCAGTGTACCTGTAGGGCCCTGGGGGAGGTGGGACCTGACCACCTGTAGCTCCCTCCACAGCCAGTCCTCACGGAGGTCAGAGACAGCAATCAGAGCGGAAGCAAGAACATCTCTGCATGGAGCCCAGGCTGCCATCTTAGAGATTGCCCCGCGAAGGCTCGTGCTTAGGAGCAGCGCAGTGGGGCCCCCTTTGATCAACAGGTTGGCATAATTAATACCATCCTGAGGCTGTCAGTTTCCTGGAGATCAAAACTGCACCAATCATTATGCCCAGCTCAGTCAGAAACATGAAGGAGGAAGACTGTAAATACATTCTTCTCCCTTCTCCCTTAAAAAGAAAAAAAAATCCACTAACGTGATAAGGAACATAAAACAGCATTAGTTTCCTCATGGTTGTTACACACAGCACCGAAAACTGTGGAATTAAAGCAGGAAGTACTCTCTGGCTGGCCATACGTTTTGCATGTTTCCCCTCCGTGCATAATAACGTCTTGATAAGCGCCCCGTTATTGATGTGTCTGCAACACAGATCCCCTTTTTGGAGGCAAAACGCTCTTCCGTAGCAGATGGCGGCTATTGTGTTTACACATGGGCACCTCAGGATTGCATTGCCTCACGTCGGCAGTAAAAGAAAGTCCTAATTGAGTTTTTAATGGCTTTGCACATTGTTCATTAAGATTACATGAGTGTGCTCGGTGACTGGCAGCTGAGGGCCTGCAGCTTCCAGAGCCTGAGCGGGACCGGCGGACAGGCAGCCCTGGCAGCTTCCAGCGGCAGCACCTACAGGATGGGAGGAGACGTGGATGGTGGTGAGGGCCCACGTGTTGCCCAAGGCCAAGCAGCTGTGGAGGCTCGGGGTGAGTACCGATCTTCAGTGGAGAACCCTGCATTTCGATCTTGCTTCCGTCATTTATTGGTTGTGTGATTGTGAGCAAGTCAGTCAAACTCCCTGGGCCTCAATGTTCTCATCCACTAAATGGGACAATGAAACCACTATGGTTGTGGGTTTTTGGGTTTTTTTTTTTTAGTATGTTTCAGTGAATATTAAATAAAACACAGTTCTAAATTCAATAAACTTGAATTTCGTACTAAGCAGCCAGTAGCAGATAATATTGGGCCTAACACAATTTATAATAGTTCAGGTTTATTGATAGTTTGCTGCCTTGCCAGGCATGGATCCTAGGATTCTTTCCATGCCTAAGAGGCCGCGCCAGGCCACCTGTATTTAAAGCCAGAGATACTGAAGAACAGAGAAGCAAAGTCATTCTCCCAAGGCCACATAGCCAGAAAGTGATAAAAACTCAAACCAATTACCCTTGCTCAGCCAGCAGAGATGCAGGGTCTAGGAATATACTCTCCAAAGGGAGCAGCTAATAGCAACTCATACCTATTTCAATTTAAATTAATTAAAATTAGCATTTTTAAAAACATTTCTGTAGTCACATTTCAGACAGTCACATGGCCAGGGGCTACTACCGTAGTCAGTGCCAATATAGGCTATTTCCATTGTCATGGACAGTTTTGCTGGGTGGTGCTGGTCCAGGAGCTGTGGATTACTCATCAGAGCTTAACAAACCACACCAGGATGAGGCCCAGCTTGAGTAACCCAACCTACCTTTCAGACTCCAAAGGGGGCGCGCCAACCACTTGCCCAGGGCCACAAAACCCCGTCTGGATTTAGGCTGAGAATCCTGGGCTCTGTCTTCAGTTCCCACTGGAGACGACCCTGCCCCTCCTTGTCTGAGCTGGACCCTCACAGAGCAACGGCTCCCCAGGGAGCTCTTCAGGAAACCAGGCTGCTCCCCCAGAAAGCAGAGGGGTGTGAGATGACTTGCACAGGAAGCAGGGGTACACACCAGGAGCTTTCAGAACCTCAGCTCCGACACGCACATCCGCATCCACAACCACTGGTTCAGTCCCTAGCCCTGGGGCCTTCCAGCAAACTGGCACGGAGCTACCTGCCCTGGAATGGATCGCAGATTCACTTCTACTCCCTGGATGAACTCAGACCACTTCCTCAAGATCTCCCACCCTCAGTTTTCTCTGCTGTAAAAACAGCCATAGGAACCCATCTTGAACTGTGGCCGCTGTAGCCACAAAGGTGAAACAAGATGCTGTTTGTAAAGTGCCCAAGGATCGCTTCCTTATGGGTTCTTCTTTCCTATCTTCCCTAGACCTGCAAGTTTTTCTCCAATATTCTGGGGAGAACTCAATAGACCAAGGAAGAAAATAGCCAGGAGTTCACTGACAAACGGAATAAAAACTGCTGCCCATGCATCGGCCCTACAACTGATCAGGCACCACGCTGTGGGGACGGCCCCTCTGCCCATTTCCCAGTCACCTTCCTCCGCCCTCCCACCTGCTTCAGGTCCCTGGTATTTGCATCATGGACTTTTAGAGCAACTTCGTACCCAGCCTAGCCTCTGACTCTCTCACACCCAATACAACAGCCATCAGCCCCATCTTCCTGAGACACAAAACTGTCAACGATGGGGCCTCTGCTTCTGACAAAGTCATCCTCCACAGGAAACTCCTGCTTTCTCTGCAGTCCGCGTGGGGGCAGGTGGATCCCCCACCTCCCAGCCCCCATCTGCCTGTTCTGTATATAGAGGCCCTTCCCACACGGACTCAGCCCCCATCCACCTGTTGGAATCCCCCCGCTCTGCAAAGACAGCCACGCTCCAATCTCCAGAACCTCTGAAGATGTCAACTCACGTGGTACAAGAGAATTAAGGTTGTGAGTCAGGTAACCTTGAGACAGGGACGTCATTCTGTATTTTCTAGGTGGTTGCACTACAATCAAAAGGGCCCTTCACTGTGGATGTGCGAGCCGGAGAGGCAGAGCCAGAGGTTCATTGCCAGGTGCTAAGCTGCCTGCTCCGAGGACAGAGGACAGAGGAAGGGGCCGTGAGCCAAAGAGTGCAGGAGGCACCAAACTAGAAAACACAAGACCACAAGCTCTCCTGAGAGCACTCACAACACAGCTCCACCCTGATGACACCTGAGTTCTGTGCACTGGGGCACTTTTAGGACGTCTGACCTCCCAAACTGAAACATAATCAAAATGAGTCATTGTTAGTCATTGTATGAGTGGCATTTATCACAGCAGCAGTAAGAAACAAGACATCCCCCACGCATCCTCTGCCCACCCTGCTACTGAGCTTTTAAGGTGACACCTTCCCTGAAATCCGTGCCCCGCCACGCTGCCTCCTGAAACTATGTAAATGCCGTTAACTCTGCATCGCTGTCGCCAGCGCCCAGGGAACAGTCATTTCTGCACTGCTGTCCCTATAGCTCATGATGCAGACTTCAAGTATAGCGATCTTGGACAAGTACTCATTTAAAAGTCCATAATGATGAAATGAATCTGCCTGGTCACAAGAAAAAGGACAAGGGACACAAAAACATCCAAAGGCACAAAGAATTGTTACCGAAGAAAAGGCATGTGTCAAAAGAAGCACTGGGTGCAACCTTATTACCATGGAAACTGATAATCATTAAGCCGATCACAAACACAGCAATAAACCAATAGTCACAGTCACAAACATATCATTCAACATTACCCAGATTATCTGTTAAAGCAATATAATTATCATGTGTCGAAAAAAAAAAAAGGGAAAGAAATCTGCTTCTTTTCTAAGACACCAGAAAATGGGGAGGGGAGTTGTAATGTTAATTACAGCTTAATGGATACATAATATCTATTTAAAACAAGGAAAATACATCCTGAAGTTTCAAAGGAACTCAGCATTGTGACGATTTTGTCAGTCAGTTTGTTGGAACAAGCAATATGCATTTCTGTAATCATTCATTGAGACCAATAAGTTGAGGTTTAAGCATTTCATATGCAAATTTGTTAAGGCAATTTCCCAAGAAACAGTTATCTGATCATCCATGGAGGTGAGGATAATGTCGTTTTAAAACAGAATGAAACTCAGGTGATTGGATCTGAATGCCTTAGTGGACGAGGCTCCATGTCACCACATTCAATGCCCTAGCCCCTGTCCACTGGGTTGCTTCTCCCAAACATCAGATACCTGAGCCTCCTGCACTCCCTTCCCTTCCTGAGGAAAGAGAAGGGGAGAGGAAGAGGAGGATGCAGGGCAAAGGGAGAAAACAGACGATGATGAGAAGAGGAGGGGAGATCAGAGGGGACTCATGGAGAAGAGGACGGGGGCAGTGGAAAAGGGAGGGAGCGAGGCTAAGAAATGGACACAGGGCAGGAAAAGCAGGCTGAGCAAGGAGAGGAGGAAGATTCCGGGGTGAAGCAGAACAAAATCGAAACCGCACACAACCCTTCCTCCATCTTGCACCCTCCCAATTTCACAAACAGAGGTTTTCCACCCGGTGTTCCTTCGGGTCCTTACAACGATCTCAAGATGAAAACACAACCAGGGAAAATGTCGCAGGGCTTACCAGGCCCTGTGTTCCCACCCTTTGTGAGTTCATAACTTGCCTCCTTAAAGTAGTAGCTCAGCACCCCAGGAGGAGAAAAACAATGGAATCCAAAACGCACCACGATGACAATTCTTGATGACAATTCGGCTACACCAACTGTGCATCAGAAGACCTTGTTTGATTTGCTCTTTGATTTTGGTAAAGGTCAAGACAAAACTGAAGGTCAGATAATGTCACTCTCCTCTCAGACCCCCTGCCACTGTCCTGTGAAGCCACTATAGTCACACAGTGCCCCTGAGAAGCAAGAATTCCCTCCTCCCTTTTTCACTTGTGCAACAGGTGCACACGTAGATTTCTGCAGTGCCTTCCAGCTACAGAAGTCCATATGGCTCCAGACTTCACAGGGACATGACGGATTAGCAGGGGGCCAGGGTGGGCAAGATGTTCTACCTGGGTTCCCTCTGAACAAACAGTGGGGAGTGGGGCCGGCATGGTGGTGCAGTGGGCTAAGCAGCCACTTGCAATGCCAGCCTCTCATATCAGAGCACCAGTTCATGTCCTGAGTGCTCCACTTCCCATCCGGCTCCCTGCTAATGTGCCTGGAGAAGCAGAAGATGGCCCAAGTGCTTAGGCCTCTGCATCCACACAGCACAGAATTCCAGGCCCCTCGCATCAGCCTGGATTAGCCCCAGCCTCTGTGGCCGTTTGAGGAATGAACCAGTAGATGGAAGATTCTTATTCATCCTCTCTCTCCCAGTCACTCTTTCAAATGAATAAATAAATCTCAAAACAGTGGAGAGGAGAGACCTTTCTCCTTGGGTCTTGTTGCAGGGAAGTGTACTACTTTTTCCGTTCACTGCAGAATTCCTTTCTCTCATGAATCATTCCTGTTCTTAATGACAACAGCAACGACAGCAAATATGTACTCACACATTTCAGATTCATTTGTTTACTCCACTATTATTATCCTTCTCTTACAAATGAGGGGGAAAATGGGGCACAAAGAGGTAAAATAAGATCCTTCAGGCCACACAGCTGGTCACAGAGCCAGGATTCAAACAGAGAAAGTTCTAACCATCACACGGCGCTAGCCCCATGCCACCAGCAGGCACGCTCTCTCTGCTAGCAGAGGGTGACAACGGACTCTCTAGAGTTAGCTGGCCTTTCCCTGGAGATCTGGTTCAAGTAGAAAGAGGGTAAAAAATAGAAGGGAAGCAATGGCACCAAATGAGCTGGCGGTACAGCGAGCAGCAGGGCTGCTGGGGACAGTGTCAGACCCCAAACTGTCCCTGACATTCATCGGGTTCAGTCCTCGGCTTCTGCAGCACCAAACTGAACTGACATGGAACTAAAAAATATATTTTTAAAAACCTCCAAACTCTTCACACATCCGTTGGCATGATAATATTTTGATTAGTTACATTTATGCTCCAATTACACTCACAGAATGTTCAACTGTGTCTTATATATAGCATGTTTGCCATGCTCCATAGAAAATACTGGATTATTACCTCGTATATTTGCAATGAGAAAAGACACAAATGGAAAGGGGGAGGAAAAAAAAGCAAGCCGAAGAGATGACTAAGCCTGTTAAAATAGTGCTGTCTTGTCTCTGCATTACTAAATTGGGTCAATGCTATTATTTGCCAAGCTTTAAAATGCCAGAGCTTGGAGAGACACAAGGTATTATGGTCTGCCTTCCTGCTCACCTGATGCTTTTAGCTCCCCTGCAATCACTCACTGGTCACGCACCCAGTGAGTGGTAACATCCACAGTGGGGGATGTTTGTGTTTCCGGGTGGTTTTCGTTTTCTGGGAAGAGCATCCATTTATCCAAGAGGTCCATGACTCTGTCCTAGATGAACAGATAGATGGATAGACGCTAAGAGCTGCTCTGAGCTTTGCAAAACGCCTGCCCTGGTGATGCTAGAATGAACTTCCCACCCTGAGTGCTGGCTGGATGCCACCACACTACATTGTTCTTCATTAGCAGACAATGTGAATGTAGCACATTATCTCACACTTACATAAGATGGGCCCCTCGGTCCCATGGAGCTCTGCCAAGATCAGCCATCCCCCATTTCCATGGCACACACCCTCCAGTCCTCAGCTGCCAGCGCTTTCTCCTTCCTCTGGCTCCTCCCTACAGCCATCCCTAAGTCAGCTGCTGTCCCTAAGCCTCTGTTTCCCCTAAGTGGCCCCACACATGAAGGCCATCCCCTACACTAGTTTCTCACAAAATCCTGTGGAATCAGGACTTGTGCTATACTTAACTATGCACCTAGTACGTGTCTGACACTCCAGAGCAACAGCAGACAAGCATGAGAATTTTTGCCTTTTTAAGATCACAGACAGAGAAGAGGCAATTTTAAGAATGCAACAGTTAAGCTACCACCAGCAATGCCAGCATCCCATAAAGGCACTGGTTCATGTCTCAGTCGGCTGCTCCACTTCCAATCCAGTTCCCTGCTACTGCGCCTGAGAAAGCAGCAGAAGATGGCCAAGTCCTTGGACTACTGCACCCATGTGGGAGAGCTGGATGGAGTTCGGAGCACTTGGCTTTCGCTTGGCCCAGTCCTGGTGCAGCTATTTGGGGAGTGAACCAGTGGATGGAAAATTGCTGTCCGCAGCGCTACCTTTTAAATAAATAAATAGAGTGCAGGAGATTTTCAGACATGTATGTGCACAGAGAGGTAACTAACCCAGACTTGATCTGGGGGTGAGATGGGGAAGTATAAAAAGAAAATAAAAACAAACTCTCTGCTGAAGTCTCTGGCTATGGAGGTGTCAGACGGGGGAAGAGGGAACACAAAGAATGCTTATCAGATGAAACAGCCTGTGTCAAAGCTGAGAAGCAGGGGCTGCTGCTGTGGAGTAGGGGGTTTTAAAGCCCCGGTCTGCAGTGCAGGCATCCCATATGGGTACCAGTTTGAGTCCTGGCTACTCCACTTCCGATCCAGCTCTCTGCCATGGCCAAGGAAGGCAGCAGAAGACGGCCCAAGTCCTTGAGCCCCTGCACCCACGTGGGAGACCCAGAAGAAGTTCCAGGCTCCTGCCTTCAGATCACCTCAGCTCTGGCCATTGTGGCCAATTGGGGAGTGAACCAACAGATGGAAGACCTCTCTCTCTGTCTCTGTAACTCTTTCAAATAAATTTTAAAAAATAAGATAAAATTTAAAAAGAGAGATGTCCTCTGACCCTGGGCCACACCCAGTGCACCTGCTTAGGGACTAGGGGTCTCTGGCCCCAGGTCACCAGACACAAAGGCTCATCTTCAGCCTGAGCAGACCCCTGCCATCACTGCTCATTACCAAGAACATCATTAGGCACTTACTGGCCATTCCAAATGTACTGGGATCTGTATAGGAAATAGCACAATAATTATCCCTCCTTTTTTCCCATCCTCTAAGAGCTACAAGACTTTGACTGTTGTTATCCAATTAATCCTGACAGCTTTTTTTTTAATGTAAAGCTGTTTCTTTCATCCAAGATGAGAAAAGCTATTTTCTTTTCTGGAGTGCGAATGGTAGCTAAGAGCGGCCACACAACTTGGCCAACATCCTTAGGGTCCTTCCGTGCCTCCTCTTTCTGCAGGGTCAATAAAACCACACCCCGTAAGCACATGGATTCTGGATTCAGGCTGCCAGATCAGACCCTAGTTCTGTAGTCTTTGGGAAGCTACTCAGCTTGACTGGCCTCAGCTTCCTCATCTGTAGAATGGGGATGGTGAAGGTACTACCAGCACCTGCTCTGTCTCCTACATTCCTTAAACGGACTGAATGTGTTTGTGTATCTGACATGCTTAGAACAGTCCTTGGCATATCATAAGACTGTGTAAGTATTCGCTGTCGTGGCCATCATTGCCAGCAGCATCCCTGAGCCCTTGTGGGGTCGCTCTCTGGGACAACAGGGTAAGACAGCTAACCTCACAAACCAGCAGGGTCCGGCAGGACCCAGTCTCATGGTCCACAAAGGCAGTGGACACAGGAGGCACCAGGAAGCCATGGAACATTCCTCCCATCCCCACCCCCCAATGACCCTCAGCAATCTCTCTCTCTCTCTCTGCCAGCGATTTTCCAGGTGTCATCCCTGAGCCGACTGTACCAGCATCCCCTGGGAACTTGTGAGAAAAGCAGATTCTCAGGGGTCAACATTGTGGCACAGCAGGTTAAGCCACTGCCTGTTACACTGGCATCCTATATGGGCACCAGTTCCAGTCCTGGTTGCTCCACTTCTGGTCCTGCTCCCTGCTAATGCACCTGGAAAAGCAGCAGAGGATAGCCTGAGTCATTGGGCTCCTGCACTCAATGTGGGAGATGTGAATGGAGTTCCACGTTCCTGGCTTCTACCTGGCCAGGGAGGCCATCTGCAGAATAAACCAGAAGGTGAAAGATCTCTCTCTCTCTCTCTCTCTCTCTCTCTCTCTCTCTCTCTCTCTCTCTCCTTTTCAAATAAATAAATACATCTTTTAAGAAGTCCTCAGGCCACAACCTAGACTGACTGAATCAGAGACTCTGGGTGGAGCCCAGCCCCCTGGCCTCTCACAAGTCCCCTAGATGATGCTGATGCACCATCCAGTTTGAGAACCACTTTTTCCCCAACCAGCCTGCCTAAGCCTCAGCCTATTGCATGGACCGTTATAATCCAGAGTTCATGGCAGCTCTTGTCCACTTGAAAGGACACACTGCAGCCCTGATCCAAAGCTTGAGTTCTTCACTATGACCTCCCCACTCACACTTTTAGGAGTGTCTCCTATCATCGTCCCCTTGTGGCCAGGTAGGAGTGGGGCACTCCTGCCTGCAGAGGCATGGTGCAAGTCTTTGAGTGTGAAGACAACAAGAGCAGGGTTCTTGGAGAGAACAAGCTACAAGGAGTCTCCTTGTGTCGTGCTGGAGTCCTGGAAGCCACCGGAACATCTCCATGGCTGTTAACTGGAACTTCTGGAATTCAAACCCTGGACACTCTTCATGGCTTTCATCCTGAACTGCTCTCCCCTCGCCTCACCTTTCATTCTTCAACCTGCCCCCAACCTTCTCAGCTGAAGGTCTGGTTTCCTATTTGTGCCCGATTTCTCCTGCTGCGTGTGCCCAGACATCCGCCCTCGCCCCACCCTCTTCTATCAAAGCCCACTTTGTCATTCCCCCTTGACCAGCACCCCTCCCCCCAGGGTTGCTCTTCCTCTTTCTGGCCAAGGCCCATCCAGTCCAGCACATTCTACCCCAAAGAGGACAGCCTGTGGACTCCACCCAGCTCCACAGTGGGAGCTAGACACAGGAAGACAGGCAGACTCCTGATAGTACACCTGGGAAAGCAGCAGAAGACCCAAGTCCTTGGGCCCCTGCACCCACATGGGAGATCCACATGGTTCCAGGCTTCTGGCTTTGGCCTGGCCCAGCTCTGGCTGATGTGGCCATTTGTGGAGTGAAACAACAGACTGAAAATTCTCTCTCTCTCTCTCTCTCTCTCTCTCTCTCTCTCTCTTTCTGTCTCTCTCTCCTCTCTCTCTTCTCTCTCTTTCTCTCTCTCTCTCTCTGCCTTTATTTATAAAAAATAAACCTTAAAAAAGTTAAGAATGAGATCAAACAGTGAAGCAGAGGCAGCTTTAGTAGCAAAAGCTGTCAAGTATGCAAAGAGATCTAGATTCAGTTCCTGAGCCTCCCATAGCAAACTACCACAAACTGAGCAGCTCAAAGAAAAGAATTTGATTGTCTCACGGCCCTGGGGACTCAAAGTCAGAGATCAAGGTGTCAGGAGGGTGGGGTCCTGTTCAGAGCTGCAAGGGAGAAGGTGTTCTGTGCCCCTCTCCTGACTCCTCATGGCTGCTGGCAATCGCGGGTGTTCCTGGGCTTGTCAATACATCACTCCGATCTCACCCTTCAGATTCACGTGATATTCTCCCCATTGCTCCTGTCTGCAGAGGTCTCCTCTGTACAAACACAGACACTAGGCACACTGAAGTAGAGGCCCACCTCACTCTGGGAGGGCTCACCTTGACTAATTACAACTGCAATGGTTTTTTCCTAATAAGATGCACTGGGAGTTCAGACTTCAGCCTAAGCATTTAGGGGGAGATAACTGTACTCTTTACAAGCTTCCTGGAGCCCTACTGTGTGCATCAACCCAAAGATGTGGCTCCAGAAGTCCTTAGAAGGATTTCTGCTGAGTGACTCAACATCCAGCTCCGAGAGGCATGGTGCAATTGTTTTAAATTATCAAATGGTGGAGGGGAAGAGAAAAGAGCAGACAGCAGACAGAAGAGAGGCAAATCCACCCTCCAGCGCCAACAGCCACAGACCCGTGTCCAGGATCCCCTTTCTGAAGTGCCGTTTCCTTGTACCTCTGAGTGCCTTCTACAGAGTTCTGGCATTTCACTGGGCTGTGACTACAGCTGGTAAACTCCTCCCGAAGAAGAGCCTTAATGAGGGACTACAATGTACAGTGGCTTTGTGTGCGCTGCAGATCTAGCCAGAGGCCACTGGAAAAGGAGTGCACAGCCCCGTGCATTGATGTCACCAGTTTGTTCGGCAACAAATGTATATTTGGTGCCCGCTGTCCACCATGCACGGTTGTAGGCCCCAGGAACCCAGCTGTGAACAAAGCGGCCGAGCTACCTAATCAGAGACATTTGGCTGAGATGAAAATCCCCCTCGAGAGCTTTGGCATAAGTTGAATAGGGCTCCTCTGGGCGCCCCTCAGGGACGCTCACTGGCCTTTTATCCCATCATTTCCCCATTTTGAGTTCTTGATTTTTTTAACTCATCTTTCGATCCTCTCAAGTATCTGTGCAATGATTACTTCCCCAGGTGGGATCTGTGAATGAGACATTTTCTGAGCCCATGCATTTCTGATAACGCATCACTTTAACAGCACAGAGCATGTGGCTGCGTGCACATTTCCACAGGCCAGCCTATTCCCTTGCCAACACCACAGACCAGAGCTTCCCAGGCTTTGCTACAAGGACAGGAGAGCAGCTTGCCCTTTGCCTGTCAGCACCTCTTCTTGACACACATGTGGGCACAGGAGGTGGGCAAATTTCCTTAATCCCTAATTTACAGAAGATTATTTTATAGGTTTATACTTGGGAGCTCAACGTGACAATTTAGATGCAGCTCTGGAGCCAAACTCTTACAGTCAAATTCCAGTTGTGTCATTTTCTAAAGGGAATCCCTGGGCAAAGTACTTGGACTCTCTTTATTTCCCTATCTATAAAATGGGGATAATAAAAAAAAGCCAACCTCCTAGGACCATCATGATGATTAATTGACTTGAAATGAATGCACTGGCTCAGAGGAAAAGCTGACAAACTTTTTCCACAAAGGGCCAGGTAGTCAATATTTCAGGCTGTGCAGGCCACATAAGGTCTTTGTCATAATGACTTTATTCACTGCCAGAACATGACAGCCACCATAGATAACAGGTAAACGAATGGATGAGATTATGTTCCAGCAAAGTGTAACAAACAGGCAGCCAAGGCAGCCCATGAGCTATATATAGATTGTCATTCCCCAGTTTAAAACACATCAGGCAAATACTAAATTCTTAATACATGGTAGCTTTATTTATTTATTATTTATTTAGTAGTAGTAGTAGTAGCAATCATTACCATTCTTAGCTATGCTGAGATTCAGGAAGGTGGTGGTTGGATCCTCTCTGCCCCTGTCTGGCTCTCTGACATGATGAACAGATGGTGTGTGTGCAAAGCCCCATCCACAGAAGCGGTGTTCCCAGCCCACTCAGAGCACTCCGCTTGTGAAAACTACACCTCCCAGGATGCAACGTGCTGCCTTGACTGTCCCACTGAGCTGATTTTTGCCTTGCATTTGCGAGTGTCAGCCTTCACCAAAATGGAGAAAGGAAGGGTGGGAGGGAAACAACAAAACTCGAGTTCTGAAAGAGTCCTGTCAGGGTGTAAGAGGACGTCGGTCCTACTTTAGGTTGACGCAGACCTTGGGTTCCTCCTACCAGAGGGACAGAGAAGAATGACAGCCACATCTGGCTTTTCTTGGGGACACCAGACAGGAGACTGATTTAGTGTTTTTCTTAGCCACACCCATTAGCTTAGAATTGGGGACAATCCTCCCAGATTCTTTGTCCAGTCCAGTGTGGCTATGCACTTCCGCCTATGTTCTATCCTCATGCGAAGTGGAAGAGGCTGGTTTTCCCACCACGGCCCCTGAAAATGCAGAGTTCCTGGGCCCTCTGCTCTCTGTGGCATCCAGTGACCCATTCCAAACACGTGGATCCAGCCTTGATCTACTTCTCCACCAAGGTCAAAGCCATGTTCTGATTTTCTCATCCTGGCCCAAACTGATACACAAAAAGTACCTCAGTTTGTGGAAAATATAATTAAACAATGCTTATTTTTTGTGTAAAACATTCTGAAATACGTGCACTTTTATTAAAAATCTTTTTTTTTGACAGGCAGAGTGGACAGTGAGAGAGAGAGAGAGACAGAGAGAAAGGTCTTCCTTTGCCATTGGTTCACCCTCCAATGGCCGCTGCGGCCGGCACACTGCGCTGATCTGAAGCCAGGAGCCAGGTGCTTCTCCTGGTCTCCCATGTGGGTGCAGGGCCCAAGTACTTGGGCCATCCTCCACTGCACTCCCGGGCCACAGCAGAGAGCTGGACTAGAAGAGGAGCAACCGGGACAGAATCTGGCACCCCGACTGGGACTAGAACCCGGTGTGCTGGCGCCGCAGGCAGAGGATTAGCCTATTGAGCCACGGTGCCAGCCCACAACTTTTTGTTTATGCACATTTCTTACAACTTCTTAAAGATTCCCAAGTATTAGGGCCCCAAAGCACAGACAAGACGTGTGGGTGAAACTTCTCAACTTGTACAGAATTTCCTGAAAGGTACCCCAGCCTGTTCAGGCTTCAATCTCTTCCATACTCTTAAATGCATTCACGCATTTGTTCATTCTTTCATTGGCCCATTCATCTGTCCATCAGACACTCACTGAGCAAGCATTATGGACATGGTACCAGATGTTTGCTTCCCATAAAGACATCTTGGTCTAAATATGCTGGCCGGAACCTGTAGTACACTGCCCAGTTTCCTATTGAAGTAAGCTCTGGGCCCCAGCTGGTGGAGCCCCCGGCAAACAGTCTTCAGCCCGTAGCCCCCTAGGAAGTGTCTCAGTTATACAGTGTGGCCTCACCCAAGGTTTGGCTTTCCTGAGGTGCTGCATCCTCAAAGACTGGCTGAGGCAAAGGTTTTAAGTCCCAGCCATTCCTGCCCCTTGCAGTCTTTGATGGGCCATCAAAATACCAGAGCTCCACTTGGTTTGGCCAAGGATGTCTTCAGGCCTGCATCTCAGCTGTTTCTGCCTCTGCCCTCTGTGTGTCCCCTCCCTCCCTTCCATGCTGTTACTCCCAGGGGCTTCCTAATAAGTACCCTAATAAACACTGATCTCCATCTCTGATTCTGCCTCCCAGAGAACCCAACTGTAACAACAGGTCTGTGGATGCCAAATCACTCTGTCTGGTAGCCTAGAGGTGACATTTGCAATGGCTCTTAAAAGACAAGTAGGAAGATTAAAGAAAGGGAGCAGTCATTTCAGGCTGAAGGAACAAGAGAGAAAGGCCCGGCAGATGATAGCATAAGCTGAGATGCAGCACCACCTACTCTGCTATGACTGATGTGTGGGCATCGTGCAGGCCCAGGTCAAAGATAAAGCCACATTCTGACAAGTGGTAAAACATTCATTGCAAAAAGATCCATGTCTCTGTCTAAGTTCTATTGGGAAAACAGGAACCACTCTGGAAATTACAAATAGATAGAATGTTCATACAGAGACCCAAACCTCCACACAACCACTGAAAGTCTAGTGTTAGACAGCCAGGACGGTGCTCCCCAGGAAATCCCTAAGAACAGAGATCACAGGAAAGCCAGGGCCCACGGTTTCCACTGCTTGGGTGCCAATTAGGTAGATGCTCAATCCACAGAGGCACAGCCCTCTGGCCACCAACGGCCAACCCCCTATATGTGTCCTGGGCTATTGGAGGCCAGGAGCTTTCTCCAGATCTCTCACTGATGGGGTCTAACTGGGACCCTGTGGAATAAGGACTCTGGTGGAGGTAGTGTGCATATTTCATGCTCTCTGGCATAGGAGAGAGTTTGGGGTGCTGTGCATCAACAAGCATTATCTGGGGACCAGAGAAATGTAAGATTATTACAGAGCAAGTGGCTGCAAACAGGGACATCAGAGGCCAGAGATGGTGGTGCACCATCACTGCCCGATTCCTTCTCCTGCCGCAGGCTCCCACATCTGCTCTGAGGCTGGGCAGGGAGAGTGAGCAGGACACGTGACAGGAGCTAGCTGAAGAGCATACAAGGGACACAGCCTTGACCTGCCAGGTGTGGCCACAGGTAGATCTGGCCACAGTTCAGGATGGCCGCCTCTTATTCACTGGCATTTGGACAAAAAGGGCTCTCAGACGGAGTGGACAGAGCCAGTCCTGAGGTCAAACACCATACCATGGAGTCCTTTCCCACCAGTCCCTAGCTGGCTACTTGGGCCCCAGCTACCCACACGGGGGACCTGGATGAAGCTCTGGGCTCTTGGCTTCAGCCAGGCCCAGTCCCAGCTGTTGGGGTTATTTGGGGAATAAACCAGCAGATGGAAGATATCTATATGTCTGTCTGTCTCAGTCTTTTTTCTTTCAAATAAAAATAAATAAAAACATAAAAATAAATTTAAAGAACATCTCCACCTGCCTTTCTTTTACAGAAACACCTGTCATTGGATTTAGGGCCAACCCTAAATTCTGGATGAGCTCATCTTGAAATCCTTAACTCAACAGCATCTGCAAAGTCCTTATTTTGTTTCCCCAAATGTCATAAACAAAAGATTCAAAGTTATGACTCGTGCATATTTGAGGGACGGGTGCTCTGGGTGACTCTGTGCATGACTCATGTGCTTGAGCTGAATCCACACTATAAGGAGAGGAGCAGGTGACACACTTGTGCATTGAGAGGAGTACACAAGATACAGCAAGTGCAGGCACCACAGGCCCAGAAGTCATCTAAACTAAACATTGTTAAATATGCCTGGGAGACCCACCATGGCCTCAGAGTGCTCCCCCAGGCTGTTCAGGACTGGAGCTGACTTAGTTCACACAGGGCTCACACACAGCATTACGCCCAGGTCACTGTCAGGACTGCACAGGACGACCTCAAAAGCAGTTCCCGTTCTAAAGCCTACCCTTGGTATGAATGAGCACAGGTGCCTGCACTCCCTGGTCTGTTGAATGTGCAGGCTGGGCAGAATGAATGTCATACTCTCCCTAGCATTCACAGCCCACAGCTTCAGGATTTCACACAACGAAACATTGCCTCCATCCCCAAGAGGAAAATCAGAACAAGATCACTTTACCCAAGCGCTGTTCAGGACTGCTTCCTGCTTTTGCCCATGTCCCACTCATAATTTCCTTTTTTTCTTCTACTCAATATAAGCAGAAGCAAATATATCATTGAAAAATTTTAAAGTAGAGGTCAGCATTGGGTATGTAGTAGTTAAGATGCTACTCTGTATACCTGCACCCCCTATAAGAGTGTCTGGTGCCCAGGTTCAAGTCCCAGCCCTGGTGTTTTTGTTTTTTAGATTTCTTTTAAAGGCATTTAGAGGCTGGTGCTGTGGTTCACTAGGCTAATCCTCCACCTGTGGCACCAGCACCCTGGGTTCTAGTCCCGGTTGGGGCACTGGATTCTGTCCCAGTTGCTCCTCTTCCAGTCCAGCTTTCTGCTGTGGCCCGGGAGTGCAGTGGAGGATGGCCCAAGTGCTTGGGCCCTGCACCCACATGGGAGACCAGGAGAAGCACCTGGCTCCTGGCTTTGGATCAGCGCAGTGTGCCAGCCACAACCTGCCGGCTGTAGCGACCACTTGAGGGGGTGAACCAACGGAAGGAAGACCTTTCTCTCTGTCTCTCTCTCACTGTCTAACTCTGTCTGTCAAAAAAAAAAAAAGGCAGTTAGAGATAGAAGGGGAGATACAGAGACAAAGGCAGAGAAATTGGGAGGGAAGAAGGGGGTATAGAATGCCCCAAATGGCTGCAACAGCCAGGGCTGGGCCAGGAGCTTTTTCTGGGCCTCCCACATGGATGGCAAGGCCCCAAGCACTTGGGCCATCTTCCTTTGTCTTCCCAGGCACATTAACAGGGAGCTGGATCAGAAGTGGGAAGTATAGTAGCCAGGACTTAAACCAGCGCCCATATGAGATGCCAACACTGCAGGTGGTGGCTTAACTTGCACACCACAACACAAGCCCCCTAGCTCTGTTTCTGATCCAGCTTCCTGCTAATGTGCACCCGAGGAGGCAACAGGTTATACAGCTCAGATACCTGGGCCCTGCTCACCTACATGGGAGACCTGGATTGAGTTCCAGTCTCCTGGCTTTGGCCTGGCCCAGCTCTAGCTGTTGTTAGCACTTGGTGAAGGAACAGGGGTTGGGGGGGGACTCATAGTTCCAGTCCTCCCCACACTGCTGGAAGCACAGCCCCTTCATTTCCTATGCACTTTAGGACAAACCCCTTGCACTTCATTTTTTTAGTGCTTTTTAAATTTTAATGAGAATGTCAGGAAATAGAGAAACCTACAAAGAATAAAATACTAAACACCCCATAGCTCCACCACCCAGGATTAGCTGCTGTTTACATCTTAACATATGTACTTTCTGTTTTATTTTTAAAGAAAGATCACTTTATTGTTATGTGAAAATCATACATATTCATTTGAAGAATTCAAGAAATGCAAAGAAGTACAAAGATTCAAGTTAAAAAAAAATCAGGTCTCACCACCCAGAAATAGCTATCATTAACATATGGAAAACATCATTTTCCATCTCTTAGGATACATCAGTTCACAGAGGCAAAACAATGGGAGAATGATGGATGGATGGATGGATGGATGGATGATGGATGGCTATGAGGACAGAGAAATGGAAATAAATACCATCAACTGTGTAGTAATACATATGCTACTTAAATATCATTTAAAATTTACTTTTGTTCATTTGAAAGGCAGAGAGACAAAGGCAGATACTAAAGAACTTTTATCTGCTGGCTCCCTTCCTAAATGCCCACAATAGCTGGAGCTTGGTCAAGTGAAAGCCAGAATCTGGAACTCAATCCAGGTCTCCCATGTAGGTGGCAGGGACCACTATTGGAGCCATAACTTCCTGCCTCCCAGGGTGCACAGTAGCAGGAAGATGGATCAGAAGCAGAGCTGAGACTCCAATGCAGGCACTCTATGGGATGTGGGTGCTGCACAAAACGCTTGCCCCTATTTAAAAATTCTCAAATGATATTTGCTTTTACTTATGTTTAATAGAAGAAAAGATAAATTAAAACAAAATTGAAGGAAATCTAAAACTTAAAATGTTTGTGGACCATGAGATCCCTTTAAGGTTAAGAATATAGATTGTGAAGAAAATATTAAGAGTCTAGAGCTGTTAGGTAGGAAGTCAGTTATGAGCTTATGTGTGTGAGACATAAAGGCCTAAAGAGAAGACATCTGTGTCCAGCATATGCACCTGCATCTCAGAGTCATCCTGACAATGTTTCAGGGGCAGCCCGGCCTTTGCATCCTGCCCTGCCCCCTTCTACCTGATAACCTGCCTGGTGGGGGTCCCCACCCCTTCTCCCAGAGGCAGCCCAGTATCTGCATTTCAAACACCCTGGGGATCCCCATTCTCCTTCAGGGAAAAACTCAGAAGTTTTTCTATTTACATCCAAAAAGCCCTTCGTTCCAAGAGGAACAGAGGTGGGGAAGCAAGACCCATCTCCTTATTAAAAACCCCCAGCCTCAACTGGACTGTGCGCTCTCAGCCCTCTGTCTCTCTGCTGAGCCTCCTGCGTAATCTCTCCACTCAACATATGTATCCTACCCTCCCACCCCACCCCCCACCCCCGCCAGTCTCTCAGGCTCTGTCTGGAGAGGTGCCCATCCGTCCTTATGGATGTCCCTTCCCTAATAAACCTTGCTATTTTACCTCCCACTACTCTGTGTCTCACGCCTGAATTCTTTCTTGCGCGAAGATAAGAACCTTCCACTTCTCCGGTAACAGAGTAACTATGCTGTGTTTAAAGTATTTATTTTAGATTTTGGCTTTATTTAATGACTCCATGCTGTGCAAGATGGCATTATCCTGCTCACACTCCCTCTCAATTTCCCCTCTGTCTCCTAATTTCTCTGTTTTAATGCTTGGTGCCTGTGTTGTTATACTGCCTGAGTTTCCAAGCTTCATAAGCTGATCTACAGTTGTAGGGGCCACATTGTTTATTGTCAATTCTCTACTTATTTAGGTGTACCACTCATCATCAATCCTCATACCATGAGCTCTGGATTTGTGCATTTTTCTTTGCATTAACTCTTAATTAATGGGATTTTATGATTAAGTGTTTTTCCATGACCTCCCGGATGTCACACTGCCTGAGTTACTTTTTGGGTTTACAGTCCGACACTCTCAGGTGCTGTTTTCTTTGCCTCTAATCTATTAGACATCATTCTGTCTTCCAAGAGGGAACGCTGCTGGGGAGGTCTGAGGCCAGCCTGTGTCTTCCCTCTCATGGAGGAGCGTCTTATGCTCTTATGTCTGAGGGATAACTCCTTCTCCCAAGGTTTAATGGTTTAACAGTGGCATGTTTTGGCGTCCTGCACTGCATATCACATAGTCCTGAAACATACTGCCTTTCAATTTACTACTTTCTATTATTATACTAAGACACACAACATAAAAATGTCCAATTTAACCATTCCAAGTGAGCAATTCATAGCATTAATTTTTTACAATATTACACAACCACCACCATTATCTATTTTTAAAACTTATTCACCACTCCAAAGAGAAACTGTTTCTTATTCAGAGGCAGAATAGCCTAATTCTCCTCTTTTGATTTCCAGTATGCTATACTCATATACTAACTGCGTGACCTCGGTCAAGTTACTGAACTATGCCTTAATCTCCTCATATATACATTGTGGATACTAATCGTATTGACCTCAATTTGTCATGAAAAATTAATACGGAGGTCCCAACTTATGAAGGTTCAACTTAGACTATGCTGACTCCCTAACGATGTGTGAGTGATATGCATTCAGTAGAACTGCATTTCAGCTGTTGAATGTTGGTCTTTTCTCAGGCTAGTGATGTGCAGTACGGCATTCACTGCAGATACCAGGCAGCTGAGTGGATTGCAGCTTCCAGTCAATCCCCTAATCACAGGTAAACACCTGCCACGCTCCAGCATGCTATGCTGCTAAGCTAGATGCTCTATAGGTTAGGCATATTAAGCGCATTTAAAATGTAAGATACTTTCAATGTAGGACAGGTTTATCAGGATATAATGCTATCATAAATTAGGCTGTAACCCATCATAATTTACATAGTGTGGCTGTACAGGCAAGCCCCTGAAAATGTCTCCAGGTAAACTCAAGAAGGATTTGTTATTACTGTTATATTAAATGAAACTATGTTAGAATAGATATTTGAATAAAAGCTGTAGGTATACACACCTTTATATGATGTGTCTACATATCTAAATCTACCTTAGAATAAAATATTCCTCCTTAAACTGTCCTTATTAATCATCGTTACTTGACTGCTCTCATTACTGTAGTTCATCAGTATTCCTTGCTTGCCAAGACTTTATCCTTGGTTCCAACAGTGTATATTCCATTTTGTTTTTATTTAGTTCCATTTTTTCCCTGTTACTAATTTATTTATGGGCTATTTAATCCTATCAAGGCTATTTTGGGCTTCAATTTGTTTCTCTTTGTCCCCATTAATCTCATTCTGCTCATTTAGTGCCTCATCCTTGAACTCCCACTGCACTGACTTGATGTCCTTATCAAGCTGTCCTATAGAGTAGAGCAATTGAGAATAATGCACTTCCGTTGCTTAGCTTGTATTTCTTGGGAGGCTAGATTCGTTGTGCTTGCATGTTGCAAGCCTCCTGCTTGCTTGCTTCCATCCTTTTCTTCCTTCCTTCCCTTCTCCTTTTACTGATTTTTTTATTTGTAGTATGCCTTAATGTTGCCATGACATTTCTTCATGTCTTCTTGGCTCTGCTTGGGTGGCTCTATCCTGACACTCGATTTGCCATGATATATAGCACAGGTGACACCTGACTCTCTTCCCACCGTATCAGAGAACAGTTTGCTCTCCCCTTAAAGCTGAAGACTGAGTGTTCTTTATTCTGCCTGATTTCTGCAACCTGGTGGAAGGGTGGAGAATGAAGCAAAGTAAGAGCTCAGCTTAGGTGATATTTGGTCATTGTTAGAATACTGGGCACCTCCTCCTTCTTCCCAGACTTTGTAAAGTTTCTGGGACTCAGAAATGCTCCATTTACTTGCAGGTATTCACCCTTCCTATGAAAATATATTATCTATTGCTTTTAAATATGGATTAATTTACTTAAAAGAGAGAGAGAAAGAGGGACAGAGAGAAGAAACAGATCAGTCTTCCATCTGCTCGTCTGCAATAGCCAAGGCTGAGCCAGACGGAAGCCAGGAACCAGGGACTCCATCAGGATCTGCCACACAGGTGGCAGCTAAACAAACTCTTGGTACATTGTCCACTGAATTCCCAGGCACATTAGTAGGAAGCTAGATTGGAAAGCCTGGGAGTGCAGACTTGAACCAGACCTCCATATAGGATGCAGGTGACTCCGTGGGTCTCTTTTCATAACTAGTACATAGTCCTGAAGCTTTGGCTGCCACAGAGGGAGTTCACCAACTCCAACCTTCCACCTTTGCCTTGTTTCTGCTTCTGTCCCTGCCCCACTGGTCCTCTTCTTCGATCAGCTGAAAGCAAGGATAATGTTACCCAGTCAATTTGGTCTCCTCTAGATGTCTGTGTATTAATGAGAAACAGGATTTTTTTATGGATATTCTTTTTGGTGGATGGAGAAAATGGGTTACAAGCCTGGAAATACTTCTCTATGCCATTCCAATATTTTGTTTACTTCCTTACTTACCAATATTTAAAGCTTTATTTGACTTCTGTTTCCTTCTTTAGAAAGTATGTTAAATTTCAATTATTTTCCTTGTTTGTAGAAAATATTCATTGTATTTATTTCAAAAGCAGAGAGACAGAGACAGAGACACAGCCACTGGTTCACTTCCCAAATGCCTACAACAGCCAGACCTGGGCCAGATGGAAGCCAAGAGTCTGGACCTCTGTCTGGGTTTCCCATTGGGTGGTAGGGGTCTCCATCAGCTACTGCCTCCCAAGGCATATATTACAGAAAGCTAGGTCAGAAGAGCAGCCAAACTCAATCTCAGGCCTTCTGACATGGGATGTAGGTATTCCAGGTGGCAGTGCAACCACTGTGCCAAACAAGACTTCTTATGTTCCCAGATTTTTGTTTCCGTTTGTTTTGTGTTACTGACGTATCAGATACTGACCAAGAGGAATCTGTCACATGGTCTCTGTCAATGATCTGAACCTGAACTTCTGAGTCACATTTCCAACATGTAAGTAGGGATAACAGTTCTAATACTGAACTCGTGGATTTTTAGAAGTACCAAATAAGATAATAAATGTAAATTGCTTTGCAAGCTCTCAAATTTTATATGAATAGTAAGTTTTCAATAAATGTAGTTGTGAAAGAATGAGCTGTTATTACTCTATGGTAATGAACCTGGTCACCTAGTTCATAGGATTATAAAATTTCATCACTTGCAGGGAACCTGCAGCCCACTGCTTCACTTTAGACATAAGGAACCAGGTGTCTCAAATGCCATCTTCAGTGCCATATTTCATGAGGAGGTGGGCAGCAGAGAGTTCTATGTTTGTAATCTGCTGAAAAGCATGTCATTCACAAGGAAGCTTAAGAATAAAATGCCTCACGGGTTAGGAAGAAATATTTCTATTCATTTCTTAGGAGGAAGGCCCTATCAATCAGGGTTCCCTTCTTTTGATCAATGCCAAGATGAGTTTAAATATGCCAGCTTGTGAACAGAAGCTGGGAGTAAAGCTAAATTGTTTTCCATAGCTGCAACAGGAGAGAGAGGAAAGATAGAGAGCAAGCTTTAGCAACCGCTGAGCGCTATAAATGAAGAGGTAAATAAAAGCAAAAGTAGGAGGAAAATGGACATCTGTATTAATTTTCAGCTGTTTTCTCTGAAGTGCACACTTTCTCCATCTCATGCAAGGAACATTTAGCAAGGTCTGCATAACTCGGGATGTTTTCCTACCAGCATCCCTGGAACGCGCACTTGGGAATTCACTCAGGATTCACACAAAGAAAGAGCAGACATAGACTGTGCACTTGCAGAACCCAGAGGACACCGGGCCCGCTGGATTCTCCATGACGGGCAGTTATGTTTTTCTGTGTTCAAATCCACCCATGCGATACAGGGTAGGATAAGGCAGAGGGCTCAGGGTTTATCAAATAAGTGGATGGAGAGGCAATGATTTCTACTCTGAAACTAAGGAATAGTCAACACCGAGGGAGAAAACAACATCGAATCCTGAATGAAATCGGAGAGTCTGACACATGAGCAAGGGAAGCAGGTGCAGTGTCAGTGTGCAGCAATCTCTCCAGTCCAGCAAGGAAGAACTCTTGCACCAGGCTCAAGGTTAGAAGTTGTTACCCCCCTCTCAACACACTGCAGGGGCTCACACAAGCCTGATGTTCAGAGCAAATCAAAGAGGGCACAAAAATGAAATAAATTTTCTCAGTCTAAACAGAAAACCGATCATTGATAGTTACTGCCTAGCACCTCTCTGGAAGGACCATTAAGTGGATTTTCTTAAGTGTTCAAGCTACATAAACAACACAAGAACAAGAGAAGTTCTCAGTGATAGGTCCTCTTATCAATGACTTTGGGTCCCACAAAGCGATGTTATCATAGCTTCAAGTTTGTAGGAGGAAATGTGTTTCAGTCAATACTTGTACACCCAGAAAAACTATTATTAAAACCTGACCCAGATACTTTGAGTTACAAAGGCCTCAGAAAATACACTATGCAATACACCTTCTTAGGAAGTTACATGAGAATGTAGTTCCATTTAGATGCAAAGTATTTAATTTTTATGCTCACTTTCATTTCAATACCAGACTTCTGAGAACTTCCAAAATTTATTTTGTAAGCAAACAAACAAAAATCAAACAAACAACAACAACAACAACAAAACTACCAGCCATAGGAATAATAGAAAAAAAAAATCTTCCTGCTTGGGTT
The DNA here is from genome assembly GCA_949820135.1 of Sylvilagus floridanus. NCBI lineage: Eukaryota > Metazoa > Chordata > Mammalia > Lagomorpha > Leporidae > Sylvilagus > Sylvilagus floridanus. The sequence goes on from OX463231.1 coordinate 114,372,999, forward strand.
GAAGCCAGTGATAGTAACTGTACAAGGAGATCTCAAACAACAGCCATGAAGAACATCCAGTGATGACTTGAACAGTAGGACAGGTGACAAATGAGTGTGACCTCTCCTAGAAGAAGGGGAGACGGTAGTTCAGGTATATGACAGAAGTCAACAGCACAACGTAACCAAAAGATGACTGAGGTGACCTTGAAGGAAGTTGCATTTTCCCTCGAGAGTTACATAAGATGCACCTGTATCTAACAGAAAACAAAGTGTTATCCTAGCACACTCTATGGCTTTGCCGTGAAGCCATTTTCACAGTCGTAATATGAATAATATATGAGCTATTTATGCTTTCTCAACTTGCAGAATCATAAAATTGACCAATAATGAAAGACCAGAATATTTATAGAGGAAACTAGACATTAGCAACCTTGGTCACAGAACAAAGAAAGCATTGACAATGGAAAGGAAGGGGAGGTGACAGGCATTTGGTTTAGTGGTGGATGGCTATAGACATTGGCTGGGATGCCCACATCTCCTGTCAGAGTGCCTGGGTTCGAGTCCCATCCCTACTCGCAAATCCAGCTTCCTATACTAACGCATACCCTGGGAGGCAGCAGAGATAGCTCAAGAATTGAGTTTCTGCCTCCTATGTGGAAGATTCAGAATCAGTTCGCAGTTCCCAGCTTTGGCCCAGTTCAGCGCCAGCCACTGTGGGCGTTCGGGAAGCAAACCAACAAACAGGAATTCATCCTTTCCCTCCCTGGCTCCCCTGCCTCATATAAATAAACTTATAAAAAAAAATGAGGAGAGGATGGAGGTGAGTAGAGGACAGGGAAAGTACCAACAGCCTTGAGACCTTAACTGGAGACATGACTGATGGTTCAGAGAATTAGTACAGGTGTAAGCATATTATCCAAAATGGTGCAGATTAGCCACAGAAGGCATAAAAAGTAACATCTAACCCTAGAGGCAGGCATTTGGCACAATGGCTTAATTCACCACTTAAGATGCTCACATCCCATAATAGAGTACCTGGCTCTCAACTACTCTACTTTTAATCCAGTTTCCTGCTAATCTGTATCCTGGGAGTCAGCAGATGACAGATCAAGTCCTTAAGACCCTGCCACTCATACAGGAGACCTAGCCTGAGTTCCAGGCTGCTGGCTTTGGCCTGGCCCAGTCTGGGCTCTTGCAGGCATTTGCGGGATAAATCACTGCATGGAAGATCTCTCTGCATCTCGCAGCCTTTCAAATACAATGAAAATAAATAAAAATGTAACTACAATGGGAGACGGAGGGTGATTTAACAGGGCGCATCCTCATTACCCTCCGCAGAAAGCCAGTGGACAACATTGGTTAATAAGTCAAGGAAAGCACTTAAAGCACATTACTCACACACAGAAACAACCACCCAAAGTAGCAGAAATAGCAGGGGCTGGCCTGTGCGAGTGGGACCCCGGAGGCACAGCCGAGCAGCCTACGGTGGCTTTTCTGCATGGGCCTTCCAAGCTGTTTGACATCCTAACCATGTTTGTTTTTCAGTTTAACAAACCTTTTTAAATTTTTTGAACAAAAAATTAAACACAAAACTATAGAACTATCTCACCCACAAATGTGTGCATAAAAAAGCTCCCTGAATCAAATGAAGTTAATCATGATATGAAAAAGAAATATATGTATATTCATTCAGGGGCAATATGCTTTTTCCAAGAATGGAAAAAACTGCTTGAAATGTAAAATGCATTTATATGTTATCATTTTAGCAGGATGACAGTGAGGAAAACAATCTTCAATCTATTGTTGCTGTACAGGCTTTTGGCAAAATCTTTCCAATGTTCTTGGCTTTAAGAAAGTCAGCATTCTAGACACAGCAGAAGACTATCTTAAAATATCAGAGTGCCCATCTGAAACTGCAACACAACAGCACGCGTGAGCTTCAAATACTGAAGTCATTTCCATTAAATTCAGGAATGAAACAAGCTTATATCAATATTATTCCACAATGACTGGCAAATTTTAAATAATAAAATTTAAAAGGGAGGCAAGGAAGGAAGACGGGAGAGAGGGAAAATTACAATTGGTGATATGACTGAATATCTGGAAAATACAGGCGTCATTCAGAAAACCTGCAACACTGATCAAAGACTTCAGTAAGGTGAACAGCTAAAAAAACAAACAAGTAAAATACAGCAGCTTTCTTACACAGCAGCAATAACTACTGGGAATCTCTAATGGGGAATAAATTAACCACAATAGCAGCAATAACAAGGAATCAACTTAAACAGGGATGTGTGAGGGCCAGGTAAAGAAACCCATAAAACTTTACCGAGGGACATAAAAGAACCCTCAAAAAGGCGGAGATAAATGCAACAATTCTGAATCGAAGGACTCAATAAAGTCAAAATGAAGTTATCACAACAAATCATTGGCACAATAGTTGAAATTAGCATACAATTCAAGAGGAACATTTTGGAACTTGATCAAGTGATTCTAGGATCATCTGAAAGGAGCCACAACAGGTAGAGATGGTGCGAGGCCCTCGCACACATTAAATACAATAACTGAGAGTGTTGCACTGACGTTAACACAGACTAACGATGCCGATAAAAAAGAACGCCAACAGACCTTTTAAGAAAGATGTGTTTGGTTGGGGCTGGCGCCGTGGTACACTAGGTTAATCCTCTGCCTGCGGCGCTGTCATCCCATATGGGCCCGGGTTCTAGTCCCGGTTACTCCTCTTCCAGTACAGCTCTCTGCTGTGGCCTGGGAAGGCAGTGGAGGATGGCCCAAGTGCTTGGGACCCTGCACCCACTTAGGAGACCAGGAAGAAACTCCTGGCTCCTGGTTTTGGATCGGTGCAGAGCCAGGCGTGGCAGCCATTTGGAGAGTGAACCAATGGAAGGAAGACCTTTCTCTCTGTCTCTCTGTCTGTAAACACTGTCAAATAAGTAAATAAAATAATCTTTAAAAAAAGAAAAGAAAAGAAAAAAGAAAGATGTGTTTGGTGAGAAAGGCTCCAGCTCAAACGAGTGAAGAATGGCTAACCATGAATTCAGGGTTCTGGGATTCTTTGCCAGCCTTAGAGTCCTATCCACATAATGAACTCAAAATTAATCAATTATTTAATTACTCATTAACAAAATGTTGAACATGAAGAAGAATGTTTAAAAAAATCTAGTCATTAAAGATTTAGAAATAAAGGAAGTCTATTTCACCGAGGGATAGAAAAATAAGTTTTGGAGCCCAAAGCAAAAGAAGATCAAAAGGTTTCTAAAAAGGACAACATAAAAATTAGAACTATCTACCAGAAACAACAAACATTCTGAAAGCAAATAAGAACTGAGAAAATATATTTTAATGCATACAGTACACAAAGAGTAATACCTTTACCCCATAAGAGCTTATAAATATATGAGAGTACTCCAGATAGTTCATGGAAACTGGAATTAAAGAGAAGTTCGGGACAGGGGTTGTGGGGTAGCAGTGAGGCTGTTGCCTGGGCAGTTCATGTCCTATACTAGGTTAAGTCCTGCCTCTGCTTCTGAACCAGCTTCCTGTTGATGCGCACCCTGAGAGAGAAAGTGAGTGATGACACGTGTGTCCCTGCAACCCATGATGGATACCTAGAAGGAGTGCTGGGCTTTGGGCTTTGGCATGGCCCCGCCCCAGCTGATGCAGGCATTTGGGGAATGAACAAGTGGACAGAAGATGTTTCTATGCCTCTCTATCTCTCTCCCCAGTCTCGCTTGATCTCTCTTGTTTTTTCAAATAAATAACTTCATCTAACTTTAAACTCAAAAGGTTAATCCTACACTAAGCAGAGAGCTCAACAAATAATATGAAGAAAAAAATACTGCTCCTCAACAGTAGAGACAAGGGCTGTAAGCAATCATCAAATCTCAAAATGTCCACTTCACCCCAATAAGTTACATTTTAGGGACTCTATTAGTTACCCCAGATGAGGGAAAACATATTGATATCTGTGTTTTGGGGAATGGCTTATTTCACTAAGTATAATGTTTTCAGTTGCATCTACTTTGTTGCAAAAGACAGCATTTTTTTAAAGATTTATTTATTTGAAAGGTAGAGTTACAGAGAGACAGAGAGAGAGACAGAGAGGGGGGGATAGAGGGAGAGAGAGAGAGATGTCGTTTATCTGCTGGTTCACTCTTCAAGTGGCCACAATGAGTAGAGCTGGGCCCATCCAAACCCAGGAGCCTCCTCTAGGCCCCCAACACAGGTGCAGGGGCCCAAGGACTTGGGGCATCTTCCACTGCTTTCCCAGGCCACAGCAGAGATCTGGATCAGAAGTGGAGCAGCCAAGATGCAAACTAGTGCCCACACGGGATGCTGGCACTACAGGTGGAGACCTCACCTGCTACGCCAGAGCACCAGTCCCTTCTTTTTTTCACAGCTGAGTAGTACTCCATAGTGTACATCTACCACAATTTGTTTACCAGGTCACCGGATGATGGACACTTGGGTTGATTCCATATTCAGCTATTATGAATTGAGCTACCATCAACATAGGGGTACAGATAACACGTTCACATGCTGATTTCATTTCATTTGGATAAATTTACAGAATTTTTAAAAATATTTATTTATTTATTTGAAAGGCATAGTTAGAGACAGAGAGACAGAAATCAATCTTCTATCTACTGGTTCACTCCTCAAAAAGCCACAATGGTGAGGGCTGGGCTGGGCTGGGCTGAAGTCAGGAGCCTGGAATTCCATCTAGGTAGCAGGGGTCCAAGGATGCTTCTTTCCCAGGCACGTTAGCAGGAACCTGGGTCAGAAGTGGAGCAGCTGGGAATCAACCTGGTGCTCATGTGGGCCGCTGGTGTTGCAGACGGCAGCTTAACCTGCTGTGCCACAACGCCAGCCCAGTCACAGAATTTTCAACGAGAAAAAAAGCTTCCTAACAGTAGTTACAGCTTACTCCCAATTTTGTAAATATATATATATATATATTTAACAGATGGTGTGTGTGTGTGTGTGTGTGTGTGTGTGTGTGTAGACAGCTCTATAGAAAAAAGATCTGAAGATCTGAAGAGAGACCAACTTTCAGTCTTATACAGTAGGTTCGGCAGGTGCATTTACTTCTATTTTCTAGCTCTCACTAAAATGACAGCATAGGAATGAAAAGATGTGAGAGCATATATACCAAAACGATGGTACAGAAAATAACAACAAAATCTTGGGATATGAAAAACAGGTGCACAACTACTAACTAACCAAGCAGAGCAGTAAAAACTAAAGCCAGTGTGTTAACCAAGGAAAGAAACAGAATTAAACTAATCCAACCCACCATGTACCACAGAGATCCAGAAATCGGAGGCACCATATTTCTCTCCAGTTAAGGACAGAGAGGGCTGAAAACAGGAATGTGTGAAAAGCTGCGAAAAATATATTAAAATGCCCAGGTTCCCTCATGCCTCCGTCACACAGTCAGACGACAGTCCCCTCTCAATTCCTATACAAAACTGAAGATTTAGTCACTGAAACAAGTCAAACAGAGAGGATCTAGCTTGGAACACTGCAGTACCTGCTGAGAGTAAGTAAGGCACCATGGTTCAGGGGTAATCCATCGAACCAACACTCTGACTAGAGGGAGCTTCTACAGTGGGCTCTGAGTTGGTTCTTATACTCAAAACATCCTCTCAGAACAGAGTAAGGCTTATCTTTGGGGAAACTGACCAAATGACTAAGAAATGACCTTAGGTATAAACATTCCAAAAATCACCAATGAAAACAGTTTACTACCTCGACTCCCTATGGTCAAGTCCATCAGGGAACAAGTCCCTCCATCCCAGAGACACTCAACAACCAAGTGCCCCTCTTTACACTGAACCTGGCAGCTAATGACCTAGCATTTGAACAAACCTGTAGCATGGAGGAAAGGGAGAAGAACAAAGGAGAAGGGGAAAGGACGTACAGAAAACTGGAAACAATTTAAAAAGCCTTCTAAAACTGTAAAGAGAGAACAAGAACAAAGCACGATTAAAAAGGTACATTCAGGGAACCAAAGGGGGACTCTGAGATGTTAAAAATAAGAGAGCAGTTGCAAAAAATACAATAGAACAACCGAAGACAAAGTTAAATAAATTGTTGAGAAAACAGAACAAAAGAAAATAAGGAAATGGAACAACAACAACAACAAAAATATTTTTAAAAAAAGACAGGAAATTAGAATAGTGGCTTTAGAAATAAAAAACACAACTAATTGTAGTTTGAAAGAGAGAAAGAGAGAGATTATTAAATAAATGTTACAATGAAAATTCCTATAATTGAAGACAATTAACCTATAAGAAACAAGACCTTACATCCTACACAAAAATCAACTCACAATGCATCAAGAACCTAAAGCTAAGGCCTGAAACCAACAAATTCCAAGAGGAAAACATAAGTGAAATACTGAAATACACTGGCACAGGAAAAGACTTCTTGAATTAGACTCTGCCACTCTCCAAAGCACAGACAGTTGATGCAAAAATAGACAAACAGGATTACATCAAGCTAAGGAGCTTCTGCCCAGCAAAGGAAAGACTCAACAAAGTAAAGATGCAACCAACAGAATAGAATACAATATTTACAAACTATGCATCTGATAAAGGATTAATATCCAGGATATACAAGGAGCTCAAGAAACTCAACAACAATAACAGAAATAATCCAGTTAAGAAATGGGCAAAGGGAATTTCGCTGTCGTGCAGCAGGTTAAAGCCCCAGCCCGCAGTGCCAGCATCCCATATAGGTGTTGGTTTAAGCCCCAGCTGCTCCACTTCCTTTCTTTCTTTCTTTCTTTCTTTTTTTTTTTTGACAGGCAGAATGGACAGTGAGAGAGAGAGACAGAGAGAAAGGTCTTCCTTTGCCCTTGGTTCACCCCTCAATGGCTGCTACAGCCGGCGCACTGTGGCCGGCGCACCTTGCCAATCCAAAGCCAGGAGCCAGGTGCTTCTCCTGGTCTCCCATGCAGGGCAGGACCCAAGCGCTTGGGCCATCCTCCACTGCACTCCCGGGCCACAGCAGAGAGCTGGCCTGGAAGAGGGACAACCGGGACAGAATCCGGTACCCCAACCAGGACTAGAACCCAGGGTGCCAGCACCACAGGCAGAGGATTAGCCTAGTGAGCTGCAGCGCTGGCCATCCACTTTCTATCTAGCTACCTACCAATGTGCCTGGGAAAGCAGTGGAGGATGGACCAAGTCCTTGGGTTCCTGTACCCTTCTAGAAGACCTGGAAGAAGCTCCTGGCTCCTGGCTTCAGATAGGCTCAGTTTTGGAAGTTGCACCCATTTGGAGAGTAAACTAGTAAATGGAAAATCTCTCTCTCCCTATGTCTCTACTTCTCATGTAACTCTTTCCAATAAGTAAAATAAATCTTAAAATTAAAAAAAAAAAGGGCAAAGGACACAAACAGGCCTTTCTCAAAGGATGAAATGCAAATAACCAACAGATACATAAGAAATGCTCAGTATCTGGAAAAAAAAAACACACAATGTGATTTCATCTCACCCCATTTAGAATGGCTTTTATCCAAAAAAGCAAAAAATAGCAACTGTTGACAATAACATGGATAAAAAGGTACTCTAATACACTGCTAATGGGAATGTAAACTAGTATAACAATTGTGGAGGACAGTATGGAGAGTCCTTAGAAATCTGAAAAGGTATCTACCATATGATCCAGCCATCCCACTCCTGAGAACATACCCACCAGAAATGAAATCAGCATATGAAAGTTATCTGTGTGGCCAGCACTGTGGCGTAGCAGGTAAAGCCACGGCCCACAGTGCCAGAATCCCATACGGGCACCGGCTCGTGTCCTGACTGTTCTACTTCCAATCTGGCTCTCTGCTATGGCCTTGGAAAGCAGCAGAGAATGGCCCAATTCCTTGGGCCCCTGTACCCTCCTGGAAGACCTGGAAGAAGTTCCTGGCTCCTAGTTTCGGAGCAGCACAGCTCCAGTCATTGTGGCCATCGCAGAGTGAACCAGTGGATGGAAGACCTCTCGTCTTTCACTGCCTCTCTGTAACTCTGCCTTTCAAATAAACAAATAAATAAGAAAGTTATCTGTAGCCCCATATTTACAGCAGCTCAATTCACAACAGCTAAGATATGGAATCTACCCACATGTCCATCAACTGATGACGAAGTAAAGAAAATGTGTTACTTACACACAGTGAAATACTACTCAGCCATAAAACAGAATGAAATCCTGTCTTTTATAACAATTGTAAGCAAGTGCAGACCATTATGCTTAGTGAAATGAGCCACTTCCAAAAGACAAATATCGTGTTTTCTATGATTGGTTATAGCTAATTACGTAGAGTACAGAAAATAAAAACAATGTATATTGAGCTAGACTGACATCTTGTGATTTGACTGATGTCTATAAACCTTGGCTATACCACTACAGAACAGTGGTCTCTCTACCTTTTACTTGTAGAGCTCTTTGTTTACAGGAGCACTGAGCATGTGAATATAAAGTAAATTGAAAGAAAAAATTAAAACTTAAGATAATAGAAAAGGAAAGAAAGGAAGGAGGAGGGAGGGAGAGAGGAAAGAAAGTTTCATTGTATTCTTGGAATCTATGAAACTCACGCTATCTGTTCTCTACATATTAATAAATTTAAAATTAATAAAAATTTTTAAAATGTTAACCAAATAGCCAAGCACTACCTACCTTCTCCAAGGCAAAAAATATCAAAACACTAGAATTAAACATTACTATAGATTTACTGATAGAAAATATGTGTATCATTTATAAAGGATAAATCAGAATGATGGTAGATTTCTATAAACTTTGAATAGACAGCACAAGACCATCCAACCACATATGAAAAATCCCAGAGACTGATCAAGGTTCAAACTAATTCAATGGAGAAAGGAGAGTCTTTTCAACAAGCAGCGCTAGAACAATTGGACGTCGTGTGTGTGTACAAATGCATATGTATGATTCTTGACTCACGTGTCTATTTATCACCATATATAGACGATAACTCAAAATACAACATAAACCTAATGTAAAACATAAAACATAAGCAAGTTCATTGGACTTCAATTAGGCTAAGAAATTTAAACTGCCATACATAAAATAAAAAAATGATAAGTGAAGTTTATCAAAATTGAAAGCTTTTTCTGTGTAGAAGACACTGGTAAGAGAATGAAAAGACAACCCACAGACTGGAAGAAGATATTTTCAAATCATGTATCTGAAAAAAATCCACATATTCAGAATGTGCCATAAATCTTAAAGATTAGTAACAGAGGGCTGGTGCCATGGCTCACTTGGTTAATCCTCCGCCTGTAGAGCCAGAATCCCATATGGGCGCCGGGTTCTAGTCCCGGCTGCTCCTCTTCCAGTCCAGCTCTCTGCTGTGGCCTGGGAGGGCAGTGGAGGATGGCCCAAGTGCTTAGGCCTCTGCACCCACATGGGAGACCAGGAAAAAACTCCTGGCTCCTGGCTTCGGATTGACGCAGCGTGCCAGCCATAGTGGCCATTTGGGGAGTGAAACAACAGAAGGAAAAGCTTTCTCTCTGTCTCTCTCTCTCACAGTCTATAACTCTACCTGTCAAATAAAAAAAAATTACAAAAGATTAGTAATAGAAAAAATTTTAATGGGCAAGAGATTTGAACAAATGCATTACAAAAAGAAGATATACAAAAAGCAAATAAACATGTAAAAACATGTGCAGTATCGTTACTCATTAGAACCACAAGATGCCACTCTATGTTTATCAGAGCAGCTAAATATTGGGTCTGGCATTGTGGCATTGCAGGTAAAGTTGCCACCTTTATGTTCCACTTCCAATCCACTTTCCTGCTAATGGCCCAGGAAAGCAGCAAAAGCTGGTCCAAGTGCTTGTGCCTCTGCCTCAGATCAGACGAAGCTCCTGGCTCCTGGTTTCGGCCTGTCTCAGCCCTGGCTGTTGTGGCAATTTGGAGAGTGAACCAGCAGTTAGAAGATCTCTCTCCTCAACCCCACCCTGTAACTCAAGTTTCAAATAAATAAATATTTTTTTTTAAATCTTAATATTTTTAAAGAGGTAAAAACAATTCCAAAGGCTGATGAGGATGTGGAAAAACTAAAAGTTTACATGTTACTATCAGTATGAAAAATGGTACAATAATTTTGGAAAACAGATTGGCAGTTTCTTAGAAAGTTAAGTATTCATTCATTATACCACCCACAATTCCATTCCTAGTATTTACCCAAAAGAAATTAAAACTTACATTGATACAAATATATTTATGCTAATGTTTTAACAGTTTATTCATAATCAACAAGAACTAAAAACAATGTAAATGTCCTTGAAGTGGTGAATGCATAAACAAATTGGAAACTCCAGCTTAGAAACACTATTCAGCCCTAAAAGAATGAGCTCGGAGTGCATATCACAATATGAATGAATCTCAAATGCAGGATTCTAACTGAAGAAGTCAGGCTCCAGGGTTGTAGAGTGTATGGTTCTATGTATACAGCATCCTGGATAACAGAACACGCCCTTAGGGTTGGCCCAGGAAGCCAGCCTCATGTGTCCCTGGATGACACTGGACTTCAGACATCCATCTGCCCATTGCATTAAGAGCTCCTAGAGGCCAGGGCTAGATTTGGTTCCATTTTGTGCTCATCCAGGCCTAGGAGAGGGAGTGAGGGAGTGATCAGTGTGGCAGAAGAGTGGGCGTCTCTCGCATGCCTGCTGGGATTCCCCATCCCCAGGACCTCCCTGGCCCCTCACCAGCCCTTCACACAGTAGGCAGGACTACCTGTCTCTATTTAATCCTGGAGCAAAAAAGCAATCTCAATGTCACTCCAAAATGCACTAACACTTACCCTGTATTCATTCCCTTTTAAAAAATACAATAGAATAAAGGAGAGGGGGGAAATGCCCTTCTTCACATGACCTCACTCTCAGGGAAATGGAAAAAAAAAAAAACAGAAGAAGAAGAAAAGAAAACGAAAAGGGGGAAAAGCCTTAATTAAAGGAAAGTAAAGCCTAGTTTTTAAGTGTTAAGAGAAACAGTGTTTTGAAGCAGTACAATCAAATCCTGCCACTCGGGGTCACCTTCCAGAAGTGAGGATTAAGAGAGAAAGGGCTGAGAAAGAACAACAGCGAAGCCTTAGGAATCACCACCTGTGCCCGCTACTGCTACAGAAAGTAGCAATGCCCCTGAACTGACAGAGGTGAAGCTGGGACGACTGCAGACGAAGATGTTAATTCAAAAGAAGACAGACCCAGGACACACCCTGGAAGTGTGGCCTGGCCCCCAGCCACAAGGTCCCCAAGCAGACATCGGGCTGCTCTGGTCCTGGTTACTACTGGAAACCGGACCTTGCTCAGAAGCCTTAAAGAGCCGTCCTGGAGTCCTCAATTCTCAAACTTGGACACACTTTGAAATTTCCCAGGGGCCTTGAAAACCTTGATGCTTGGGGACAGCCCCCAGAGTTTGATGAATTTAGACTGGCATGCAGCTGCGGCCCTGGCACTGCATCCAAGAACCCATGGAGGTCCCAAGGCCAGCCAAGGCTGAAGACCCTTGCTCACGGATGTGCCTGAGTATGTTGGTTTCCTTGGGCTGCACAGCAAAGTGCAACAAACCAGGTGACTCAGAACAATAGAAATCTGTCATCTTACAATTCTGGGAGCCAAGAATGTAGAGTCAAGGTATCCCTAGGGTCATGCTCCCTCTGGAACCCGGAGGGAGAACTCTTCTCTGCCTCCTCCTAACTTCTCATGTTTGCAGGAAATCCTTGGCATGGATTGGTTCCAGCTACACAATCCCAGTCTCCACCTTCACCAGAGCACAGTGGGGATCCTGTGAGTCTGTCTTCTCACAGCCACCCTCTCAGGAGGACACCAGCCATGTTGGGTTAGGACCCACTTACTCCAGTAAGACTCAACCATTCGGATCTGCAACAACCTGATTTGCAAAGACCATATCCTGAGGCACTGGTGTTTAGAACTTGAGCAAATTTTGGGGAATGGCTGTGATTTAAGCCCTAACAATGGGTATATGTCCCTGCTCCTACAACCTCCTCAACTTGGCTGTGGACCAGCTCTGCTGCCTGAAGACTATGATAAAGCGCAGTGCCTCCCAAATACTTAGGGGAGCTCTCATGGTCTTCCTGTCCACAAAGCCTCTGCTTTTCTGCTGAATGGCCATGGAGTTGTCTGTGACTCCTGACCCAAAGACTTCTGCCCTGGGTCAGTTGGCCCTTGGCTCTTAGATCCTCAGCCTTGGACTGCTTGCAAGGCTACTGACATGCGCTAAGCTTCCCAAGCCCCCTCTCTCTAGGAGATACACTGTGTCCTACTCTCAAAATTCTACTGCTCACTGGGGCCTAACCCCAAGGCAGACATCACACTCCTCATGGGCCTGGCATCTGCCTCCCATGCCACAGCATCACAGCATCAGGAAGTCTGCTCACTGGGAACTGTCCCTTTTAAAGAGCCAAAGTCCGTTCCAATCCACATTTAGTGGGACCCTATTGCACCATCCATAAGCCGAGTGTCATTGGGCAAGGCACTCAACTCCTCTGTGGCTCTGTGTCCCCCACTTTGAAACACAGATGACAAATCCTCAGGGCAAGGGGCAATTCAGAGTTCAGAGCAACTGCTATTTGCAGAAAGGTAACGGATATACATATAACCTTCCCAGTAGACCCAGGACAACATCCGGGCTCAAACACACAAGCATTTCCACACCGAGGTATACAAAAAAATTCACACAATGTAAGTTAAATATGGGTCATACACAGCTTTGCATCCGTTTGGGTCAGACACGGCAGTCAAATGAACTTATTGCTAACTTCTAAAAACTGCCTTCATAGATTCTTGGATTTCTGGACCATGTATAAAAGAAGGTTGACCTGAATCTAGTTTGTGAGCTTGAGGGACTGCACGAAATGTACATGCAGACAGCTTGCAAGATGGCCCATTCAGAGTAATTACATACTTGTGAGTCTGGGAAACTGAGAAAAAACTTCAATCCAATGCAAGCCAAGGTTTGCCACTCACCTTAAAACACTGCAATTTGGCCTGGAGGACTCCAGCTGCCACATTCCAAGTGGCTAAATGTCCTCAACATCACCCTGCTCTCCTCTTCATCATCAGCCCCAAACTGGAGGCTCAACGTGTGACAGGAGCCATGTGGATTCCAATCACTACAGTGATTTTAATTTAATTCTAGCTCATTTCCACATCTCTTAAGATTTGGCACAAATCACTCTTCCAAGAAGACTCACTTTTGAAGAGTTCTCAGAATCAGAAAAGCCCTATATTCCCGGGCAGCAGCCTGGTCTCACAACAGGCAGCCAGAGTCAGATTCCCAGGTCCTCACACTGGAAGAGGTATTTGTGGAGGTGGTACAAAGAACATTCCCAGAACAACAGAAGACATGCAAACAGGGAAAGAGCCCAGGGACCACAAAACATGGCCCACCCCTGAAAGGAAGTGGCCCAGGGAAACCCTAGCAGGTTAGGGTAGGAAAGCCACCTAGTAGACCTAATGTGATTCGGATAAGTTAATTCCCTCCCTGGATCTCAAAGTCCCCACCTGTCAAACAATGTGGATTAGATGCCTTTCAAAGGAACTTCCAGTTTAAAAACTCCATTATCAAAGGATCCTTCCCGTCTGAGATAAACTTTGGCTCCCTAGAGAGATCTGGAAAATAAACTGCAGCTACTGATCTCTTCTGATAGGCAACCCAGGCAGGAGGTAAATAAGCAATTACACAATGCACATGGCACGCAACGCGCTGCCTTCACGTGCTGACAGATTCCCGGGATCAGCAGGCTCCTGCCGCCACCCTGGGGACTCTGTTCTTGCAACCCACGGATGGTTTGTTCCCACTATGGCCTCCGCTGGGAAGCTGCCACCAGGCTGGCACCTGTCAGGGCCCAGCCCGAGGAATTACCTCTTTCTGGAAGCAGAAACTCTTGAATGTGAGGCGATGCAGGTAAACGTGGCAGATGGGAGCATCTTGAGTTGTCACCTTTCCAGAGAATCGTGGCGTAGGTGATAACCCCCGGTGGCCTGACTCCAAAGCCTAGAAGTCTGGAGGAGGTGGCAGGTGTAACGGGAGGGGAGATATGGTGGATCGAGCACTCCTGAGGGGCACGGCTTTGGTTCCAAGGAGGACAGTGAGCACATGGGTCTTTCCAACTGGAAGCAAGCGTCCCTGTGCTTAATCTCAGAAGCCGACACCTCAACAAAGGAAGGGGTGCAGGCCTCCACACACAGCGTCACCCCACAGGGGCCTCAGGGAACATATCTCCTCCCTTAGGGAGCGAATTCTGTAACGGGCCAGGAAAAGGCAATGTGTGCGAATGTGCCACGCGGAACATCCTGGAAACTCAGCCAAGAAAACTGTGAGATCAATAACCCGAACAGAGTGCGTCAGAGTGAGACACGATGATGGGGGAATCACCGAACTTTAAAATGGAACAGCCAAGTGTGTACATGTCGGGGACATGGAGACAGCATTGGTGCAGGGGACCCTAAAACTTAAGGGGGATTTTTTTTTGAGTGCCAACTATGTACCAGGCCCTGAGCCAGGTAGTTTAAATTCATTATTTCACTTCACTCTCAGCAGCTGTTGTAGTAGCAACAGTAATAGGTAAAACACAGCAGAAACAGAATCATATTTTTAAACCTTTTAGGCTTTTTTGTGATGAAAGAATAGCCCAGGTTCACAGTAGGATGTAAGTCAAATTCAAAGACGTGAAGAGGGAAATGACAGCACTGTTAGACACATCTTTAGAGAGCAGCCTGGTACCAAAGCTCTTACCACGTGGTGAGCACCTTACTACTCAAACGAAGAGGCCATTTCTACAAGAGTCTCCCTCCCCGCCCAGATGACTTGCAGGCAGGTAGAAGGTCCCCAGGACCAATGATTTAAAACACATACCAGCAGTGCACATTTTCCCTCGTGGTCCAGCAAGTCTCTGACAGAAAACCCATCTGGTCACCTGCTGGGGCAGCAGGTTGCCAGTGTGAACCCGTGGAGGGCGTCCATGCTGAAAACTGCCCACCAGTCCCTCTCACGACAGTGTGCTATGAAGGTGGTAAGGCTCCCCTGCCCACGTCATCTCCCCTCTCCTGATGCCCCAGATACACTGTCCTTCGGGGCCTCCCACATATCCTGTCTGCTTAGTACTGCTCTGGTGTTCATTCATTCATTCACTCATTCATTCATTCCTCAGTGTGAGCCCCCACGTTGGGCCAGACCCCATGCTAGGAGATAGGTAATATGGAACTGTGCGAGCTTTCTATTCTGAGGACAGCCCCCAGGCCCTCCCTTTACTCTCCAGCCAGCCTCTCCGCACAGACACTCTTGCAGTACGTCCCAGCGTGCCTGTGAAGCCTGAGTTGGCATCTCCAAGATCCGGTCCTGTGGGGATTAGCTGGTGTCCTGCTTGACCTGCATCATCACATGAAGCTCCCGTATCCTATGACCATGAAGGTGAGGATTAGACGCCCCCATGGGAGGAGGGGCTGCCCAAGGATGAAGCCCCCGGATGCTGCTCAGCAAGGAGCACCCCCAGTCCCTCGCCTGAGTCGGAGAACGTTCTCAAGACGATGCCATCCGTCACACCAATGTCTTGTAGCAAGTCCCTGCTATCTGTTCAGTCTGTCCCCTCTCTCCTTACACCACAATCCCTTTAGTGAGCATGAAAGAGGTCCAGACTTGGGAAAGCAGAGAGGACTAACTGTGTGTGGAATTGGCCAAGGTTTTTCCTCTTCTGGATCTCAGCTGCCTCCTCTGTAAAAGTTGCGCTGGTTAGCTGCTCCAAGGGAGTGTTTTTCATGTCTGATGGCTTATTATTTTCTATGAATCTGTTCTCTTCCCCTTATAAATGGAAGGACAAGCATGTGTGTGTGCATGTGTGCA
Organism: Sylvilagus floridanus; assembly: GCA_949820135.1. Taxonomy (NCBI): domain Eukaryota; kingdom Metazoa; phylum Chordata; class Mammalia; order Lagomorpha; family Leporidae; genus Sylvilagus; species Sylvilagus floridanus. Next base: position 114,388,883 of record OX463231.1, read on the forward strand.
TACGTGTGTGTGCACCTGTATGTAAGCATCATTTCAGCCTGTGAAAAATGCTGATTCTTGATTAGCAGTGGAAACTGCAGAAAGTCCTTTTCACAGCTCAGGATCTCAGATTCTCCTTGCTGAGAGGGTACCCACCTGTTCCACCCAGGTAAGCCACCACCACGTGAGAAATGGATCAAAGCCTGGGAGAGGGGCCTGACACAGGACTTCAGGAAGATGGGTTGGACACAGAAACACCAGACAAGCCCTGACAGAGCGCTGGGGTCAGCTCTAAAGATGGGGCCGTGCATGGGACACAGGGGCCGGGGCAGGTCAGATTATCCCAAAGACCTCAGGACCTCAGAGACAGCCACAACCCAGGGAAATGAGGACAAGGAAGAGAGGAGGAGGCGCAGTCCTCCTGCTGGGCCATGGGTCAGGTTCAAACCCAGGGTGCCCCCCAAGAGCACTGAAATCCAACCCTCAGTCAGAGACAGCTGTGCCTGCCAGGCCCAGGGTGTGTCTACATGAAGGCAGAACCCAAGGGTCTGCAGGGGAGGCTGAGCACTGTGTAATGCCTGGGGATGGGGCAAGGCAGCTGCCGAGGGAACTAACACCTTCCCAGCCTTCTCCCACCACTCACCAGCTGCTGTGTGTCACCCAGAACTGCGGACGCCCGCTCCCTTGCGGCTTGCTCACTCCTCCTGCTTTGATAAGGTCACCCACCGTGCTTTATAATGCAAAAATAATATTCCTGCTGCCAATGCAAATTATGTCTGACCCATCCACCCTCCCCTGCCTCATGCAGAAAGCAGCCGGGCCAGGCTGCAGACACAAGGCTTATTACGACACCTAATGAGACACCTTGCGGTGACCGCCTCCCCTTGAGGACAGCTCAGCAAAATGCATCAGAGAAGCAGGTGCCAGGCTGTGGGCAAGTGCTTCCAAAGCACAAAAGCCATGCGGGGAGGGACTGGGGCAGGCCCTGTCCACACCAGGTGCGATGCTAGGGCTCCTCCCCTCTGAGCAATTAAGATATTGCAATTTCCGCCTCACACTTCTTGGCCTCTAGGGGGCACCAGAGGTGCCACTTTTTTCAGCTTGGGCTGAAGGTCACAGGCAACTATTGAGCCTAACGCAGTAGAGGATAAAGTTTTAGTTCACCTGAAGAGCTCGCTCTCTCGCTCTCTCTCTCTCTCTTCCTCTCCTTCTCCCTCTCCTTCTCCCTCTCCCCCTCTCTCTCCCTCTCATTCTCCCCCTTGTCCTGTATCTTGGGTCTACTGAGAAAAGTGGCCATGGAACTAGGTACGGTAGTACAGCAGTAAAACACGGACAGCCTGGAGGCCTGCTCTGCCTCCGCCCTCACAATGCACCTCTGGGGAAAACAGGCAGACCGCTCTATGTTCACATTGCCTCGGTTTAAAGGAAGAGGAATGATGATGCAAGTCTATCTCTCCTCCAGATTTTAGGAAGCCCAACTTAGAGAAGGCCTATGTATGGATCAGGGTCACACCAGGCATGTTCCAACCAGAGGAATCCAACGGACTATTAATGAAGACATAGATAAGGCAAGAACAAGGGCAAGTGAGGCAGAGCTCTGGCCCCCCACCAACCCTGGAGGATGAGAGGAGACAGTGGTTAACAAGATTCTAACAGCAGAGAACAGTGGTGAGAATATATCGTCACAAGGAACACGGACCTTAAGTCAAGGGACAGGGCTGACCTAAGGACTACACAGCGAGCGGTCAAGGGAAGAAGCACCCAGAACACTCTCTCCACCTTCCCTCCCTTGCTCCCTCCCGTTTCCTGCCACATAGAAACCACAGGGCACTGATGGAGTCCATAGGTCAGCCTTCCAGGACAGCGAGCAGGGAGGAAGAGGACTGAACTGGGAGGGTACCATGAAGGGCACCTTCACAGCACCTAAAGTGTCACAGAGGAAGCACTCAAGATGCACAGGATGTTGCTTCACCCACTGCCACGGCCTTGGACACACGGGTCCAGCCCTAGCTGCCAGAATCCAAATAGGGATTTCTAGTCAGTTGCCATAGTCATCTATGTCTCTCACCACCTACAGCTGCTACAGTGGGTAAACTGCTGGCTGATGGGAAGGCTACCTCCAGGTGGCAGCCCCAGGGCCTCCTTGGACCTATCAAGTTCACTTTAAAATGCATCAGCTCAGCAGGTAATGACTTAGGACTTAGGTAGTGGAAGTTTACATCCTCATTTTAAAAAAAACACAGCCAGATACATTTCTCTAGTTCACAGAAGTCCCACTTTCTCTTAAATCACAACTGGCCTCCTCCTAAGCCTTCTACACCACCTCTGGGTCTGAATTCAGAGCTCCACATGGCAAAGGAACCTCTCTGTTCCACAGAACTGCTTCTTAGAGCAACAATCTAATGAGTCAGTTAATTCAACACTTATGGGCCCTGGGCATGTGTGACTTCTGGGGAAGAGCTCAAACAGATGCATGTGAAAACACGGTGAGTTATTATTCTTTTCCAACAAGGCTTTCCTGGAGTCCTCTCCTCACCTTCTCCTAGGTCAGCCAAAGCCAGGAGAGCCTCATTCTCCCAGGCAGTATGGAGTAATGGGCAGAGCATCAACCCTAGGACCTCAACACTTTGATCTAAACCCAAGCTCTAATACTTACTTATTCTATGACATTAAACACATCTAGACTCCCTGAATCCTGATTTCCTTACCTGAATCTTTGGGGGAATCAGCTCAAACTCAAAGGACTACTCTGAGGATTAAATGAGATGATATGTATACATCTCTCAGAACAGTATCTGGCACACAGGAGATCCTCAACGTATGTCCCCCTTACAAGCACCTCCAGGTGTCTAGGTGTCTGAGCTAGTGTTTCCTATGTCTCCCATTAAAAGCTCAGACTCGACCGGCGCCATGGCTCAACAGGCTAATCCTCCGCCTTGCAGCGCCAGCACACCGGGTTCTAGTCCCGGTCGGGGCGCCAGATTCTGTCCCGGTTGCCCCTCTTCCAGGCCAGCTCTCTGCTGTGGCCTCGGAGTGCAGTGGAGGATGGCCCAAGTGCTTGGGCCCTGCACCCCATGGGAGACCAGGAAAAGCACCTGGCACCTGGCTCCTGCCATCGGACGAGCGCGGTGCGCCGGCCGCAGCGTGCAGGCCGCGGCAGCCATTGGAGGGTGAACCAACGGCAAAGGAAGACCTTTCTCTCTGTCTCTCTCTCTCACTGTCCACTCTGCCTGTCAAAAATAAATAAATAAATAAATAAATAAATAAATAAAAGCTCAGACTCAGGGCAGGCAAACTCTGCTACTACTACTCCCTACACCTTGGACTGTGCCACCTGACATCATTTCTCTCCAGGTCTAAGTTTAATCACCTGTGAAATGGAAGAATGTAAGTTACTGGAAAAGTGGTTCTCATCTTTCCCTATACTTCTCCCTGGGTTGCATGCTGTAAAAAGATTTGCATAGTACAAACAGAATTAGTGGAATACAAACTACTTTCTCCCTCCCTCCTAATCAAAGCAATTGCCTCCTTCGGGTTTCTGGGCACTATGCAGCTACAACTGTGCTCACTGGACTGGGTTCATTCAAACCTAACCCAGGGAACTTCAGATGTCTTTGAACATGCATAACTCGGACACATTATCACACACACACACACACACACACACACACACACACACACACAAACACACACACATATCTTGAAATACTAAAAGTGGTCCAAGGGCTGCATTTCTCCCCAGATTCCCAGGTCCTCAAGTTGCAAAGTACTTGATTAATCTGTTCCTAAGAAGCCACCTACCTCTGTCAACCTAAGGTCCTAAGCATGTGATTAGCTGACTCCTAAGAAGCTCCCATCTTCATCATTCTAAGATCCTAGCCAGAATAATTAAGGAAGATCAGGTCCAACCTGAAAAGGAATTAGGGATGAGATAGACTGTGGCTCATCTGGCAAGGGCTGGGCCCACAAGGTTGAGGGACTGTGCTTCCACTGGAAGGCTGGCGGCCACCAACCAGTTATCAAGTTATCTTCCCAAGGCAAATGTTTTCCCCCAGAAGCAAAACATCATGCCCTGTTCCTTCAAATGCTACATACCCACTACCCTGTGGTGTCATCCCCAAAGGTGGCCATGCTTACACATTCCTCCATGAGCCTAACCCAAGGCCTGGTTCTTATTCTCCAAGTGACAGCAAAGATGCCTTGAGTGCCATGGTTTATCTGCAAAGCTGCTCTCCTGGAGTTTACTGAGGAGCATCCTCTCCTGACCCTACAGCAGTGTTTGGGAATCAGATGTGCTCAAAGAGAAGCCCTGTGGCCAATCTACCTCCTGACTGCTCTTCTCATCCCTTGGAAAGCTCAGGGACAGGAAAGAACAAGCAGATTATAAGGTCTCATTCCCAAGCGCCTTCGCTCTTTGGTGCTCATTAGAGCCCTTACTAGCCGGCTCATTGCTAAGTCAACCTTGTTAGGCACTGTTTCCCTGCCACATCCTTACATCTGCACTTAATTACAGCTGTTCGTTCTGCTGGCCATTCTCCACTGTTTCAGAGATCCACGACACTCGTCTTCTAATGCTCCTCTTATCCACTCGTTAGAGCTGAACATTCTGTTCTTGTCTTACATCTTCCGTCCCCTGAACAGCTCAAGAAGTACTTGAGTTTTTTGTCTCCACTAATACATTGCATAATAAATGGCATTCTGACCATTTTGGGATTGAGAAGAACTGATTTACTATTTTCTATCAAAAGTATTCAAAGATATATTAAGAGTCAAAAAGCTCTCAAAGACTGTGCTTTTGTCAACAGCGATTTCTGCCACTTTCACCCCACATTATTAACCCTAATCTTACTCAGCTCTAGCCATTACTTCCTTTCATTTGTCCTTTTCCAATAAACTTCTAATTGACTCATTATAAGCCTATTGTACATTTGTTTAAAACCTTCCTGGTTGCCCACATCATCCCTTTAATTCTCAAAAGCATCCCAACTGGGACAACAATATATGGTCACCCAAACCATAGAGAACAAGATGTCTTCAGTTTATTTGCCATTCCTCCAGTGTAAGTTTCTGCTGTGAGTATGGCAAAGCAGAAGTCAGCAAATATTTTCTGTAAAAAACTACATGGGAAGCATCTCTGGCTTTACAACTGTACTGTCCCTGTTGCAACTACTCAACTCTGCCACTGTAGTACAAAAGAAACCATTAATAATATGTAAATGAACCAGTGCGGTTATGTTTCAATAAATTTTATTTACAAATATAATCAGATTTGACCTGGAGGCCACAGTTTGCCAACTCCTATAATAAAGAACATGGCCTTTAATATGTGTTTTATTATTTGACAGTGAGATTGATGTTTTTTCCCATGAAGATCATGAGGGTGGGGGCCCATGGGTCACAGGCAGGAATGCTGGGAAATTATGAGTTTGATGGTGTGCTTGCTAAACTGGAAAAACCAATCAGACAACCAAACAAAGCTATCATGTAAGCTGAATAAACCAAGGTCGAGTTTGAGAGAGGCTTGGGCTACAGATAGAAAAACAAAACAAAACAAAAAAACCCTATGGAGTCTTTAGCCTACAGTGGACTTTAAGCTAGCCCCTCCTACATGAATCTGCAAAGGAGTCCATATAATTAGAGACAAAAGAAAATCCAGGGGTAACCGCATGCTATGAGAACCTGGAACCAGAAGAGAATACTAAGAAGAATAAATGTAAGAGGAGGACCACTGAGACAGGGTGGTGGTGGAGAAGCCAGATGAGAAGAAAGTTTCAAGCAGAACAGAGCAATAGATAGGCTGAATGCTGCTGACAAGTCAAGCAAGAAAAGAACCCTATTTTTAGCAAAACGGAGGTCCCTGGTGGTCACAGCTAGAATGGTTCTGATGGAGTGGTAGAGGCAGAGGTGGAGTGAGTGCAGCGACCTGGAGTGGCTTCAGCAGAGAACGAGAGGAGAGAAATGGGAGACGATGAGTCTTAGAGGCCTCTTGAGGAGCTCTGACCACACAGAAATGGAGTCTTCTATTTTTCACACTTTTTTTTAAAGATTTATTTATTTCTTTGAAAGGCAGAGTTAGAGAGAGGAGGAGGCAGAGGCAGGAGCAGAGGCAGAGGCAGAGAGAGTCTCCCATCTGCTGGTTCACTCCCCAAATGGCCGTAATGGCTGGAGCTGGACCAATCCAAAGCCAGGAGCCACGAGCTCCCATGTGGGTGCAGGGGCCCAAGGACTTGGACCATCTTTCACTGCTTTCCCAGCCCATAGCAGAGAGCTGGATCAGAAGAGGAGCAGCCGGGACTAGACCCGGCTTCCATATGGGATGCCAGCGCTGCAGGCGGTGGCTCTACCCACTATGCTATAGTGCCAGCCTCTATTTTTCACACTTTCAACATTCATTTTCACATATATAATTAGCCAGGCATTATCATCTCCACTTTGATATTGTCCATTTAAATATCTTCCCACTCTAACATCACATAAAGTTCAGCTGCACTGCGTTTTCTCTTCTACACTGAACACACAAGCAATCTATTTTCCTACATAGACTGAGGCAATGATCTTTCTCGCCAAACAGCCAATTTTCCTAAGAGTGTTAACAACCTATTCTCTTCCTCCCAGACTGACAATCGACCATTACCACAAAATAAATATTTACATGTACTCAAATCATTTATATTATTTTATTTTCTGTTCTATTCCAATTATATTTTATTTTACCAGCTACAAAACTATAATGTTCATAGTGTAAAATTATTTTATAAGTCTTTATAACGCTTTACTGTGAAAATTTCCCTTTCACTTAAAAAAGATGTTTTTGCTCTTCTTAAGGGTTTAATCTTCTCTACAAACCTTAGAATATTTGTTGTCAAGTCCTAAAAACATAAACATATAATCAATTTCAAGAGAAATGACGTATTTATATGACTATATGTTTCCACTCAGAAACATGGTATTTTTCCAAGTATTCTAGTCTGTTAAGTATTTGCATACTTCAAAGTTTTCATATTGATCCTGTATTTTTTTAATTATCTTCAGTCTGAGGTTTTTCTGTCCTATTATGATTGGGATTTTCTTTGTTCTTTATATTACAAATCAAAATTGCACGTGTAAAAATGTGACAATCTTTTGGAGATTTATTTTGTATCTGGCCCCAAAACCTCTTGAGAATGTCAATGGATTTTCTCTTTGATGATCTTAACATACATTTTTTTGGAATACTAATCATACTCGTTCAGAGGCCTACATCCTTTGTTTTTCAATGCCACTGTGTTTTTCATTGGTTACAGGATTTTAATCCATTGCCATGCTTATCCCACAGGTGTGTCCTTCACCCAGACATTCTATCCTCACATGGCTGGTCTAGATGCCTCCTCTACTTCACACTCCCTGTCCCCATGTCTTCTAACCCCCAGGGCTCACATAGGAGTGTACCAGCTCAACGATGCTTAGGTGAGGGCGAGAACAGACTAAGAAGAAGAAAGAGCTACAGAAGGCCCCTAGATCTCTCCAAATGGTCACAAGTCCAATCTGAGTGACCCAGGAGATATTTCAAATGCAGACTCAACCTAGCTTTCCAATATTCTTAAAGAGTCAAGGATGTTGGTGGAGCTGCACAGAACAGGCATATCAGTCAAGGAATCAGGAGATGCAGTTTCCAGGAGCCAGGGACTAGATGACAGAGAACCTAGAGATGGTTTTACTGCATTTTAGGTAAGGAGGCTAAAGCACCCTCAATGATAAATCAAAATGAATTCAACATTTAACCATATCTCTTAGCTTGTGTGGCTTGGCCCAAATTCTTTTGGTCCAAAACGAAAACTAGATTCTTACTCAGAGAAACCAAAGCAGATACCTCCTGTAAAGGCTTCTGCCTTGGTCATGGAGAAACAGACGTCACAGATTAGACAGAGATTTATTAAAAGGAGACCTGTGGGAATTGGTCTGAAAAGATCCATGCTACACCATCAGCAAGCTGAGGAACCAGGAAGTCCGGCAGCAGAATTCACTTGAAGTTCAAAGTCCTAAAAACCGAGGGCAGGATGGGAAGCACATTTCTAAGTCCTGGAGTCTGAACATCTGACAACCAGGAGCACCAGCGCCAAGGGCGTGAGACAATGGATGCCCCGGTCCAAGGAGAGAGAGCCTTTTTGTTCTGTGGGAGCTCTTGGAGGTTTGGTTACACTCCTCCACGTTGCTCAGCTTCTTACTCTGTCTACTGAGTTAAATGTGTTAGCCTTTACAGAGACACATTCACAGACAGACCCACAAACGATGTTCTACCAGCACGCTGGGCAGCCCTTAGCCAAGTCAAGCTGACACATAAAATTAACCATCACAACCTTGAATAAGACAGTCTTGTAGTGAGAGAGACTGCAGTTCAGGATTTTCCTAGAACTATCACATGTTAGGTTTGTACCAACAGGCTGTTTTTAACCCATGCTATCTTGACAGATGGCTTCCCAAAACACAGCTGAGTTGGATCTGAGTAGGCTGATCTTGGGCTGAGTAAATTAAGGCAGACTAGGATAAAAGACAGGATGATTCTATACCACCTATTCTGTCAGATGCATGTCTAGGGAAGTGACAGCAAATCCTCACCAAGCCAGGGAAGCAGAGCGGGGGAGCCTGAACTTTATCACTGCTCACAGTCCCTGCCACAATATGATTTTAAATCTCCTACATCCCAAAAGCATCTGTCTAGAAAGGGGGCCTGTCCTGAAACACAACAGTGCATCCCATCTTCCCCAACGTGAGTAGTGATTTGCATTCATTGACTCATTCATTCATTCAGCAAATTCTCACCGAACCTGCTATCTGGCAGACACCTTGCTGGGCAATGAGAATACAAAGAGTGAGATGCACTTTCCCTGATGCCCTAATCCTATTCACACATGGAATAAGGAAGTCAGGCCCAGCAAGCTTGGACAACTCAACCAAGAAAACAAACTAGAGTGGTATAACCAGAGTTTACGGGAAGGTTGCCTAAACCCACCACACAAGCCACCTTTCAGAACCCTCACCCCAAAACTTCCCCAGGCAGGCAGTGAAAGAATGGACAGGGAGACCCTTTCTAACCTCAACACCTGACACGTGCCGGGTACCCATCTCAGGGGGAGCACCTTGCGTAGTAGAACAGACTGGCCAGATGATCCCACCTCCTGCCCTTCCTCACAGCCCCTCAGATAAAGACTCATGACGATGTCTTGCTACCTAAGAAGCAGCATGGTAGCTAAAGAAATTGCTGGCACAAAGTTTCTGAAATTGCTAAGCTTTCCTCATTAGCATAAACCTTGGAGAGGTCCGATAAAGTTCAGAGCTTATCTCCAAGTCTGCTGGCTCCTTCTCTGCCCAGAACAGCAGCTGGGCAAAGGATCGCCTTCTTTGCAAGGAAGCAAATTAAATTAAATTAGATCAGTAATGCCAGTACCAATAGCAGCAGCAGTAGCACCACCACCACCTTCAATAAATTCAAGATCCTGAAATGAAAACAAGGAAATTATCTTCTGAAAACCTAATCCCATTGCCCCATTAAAAGGCACTCATTGAGACCTTCTGCAGTGAGTCTACAGGAGCATGTGGGAGTGGGGGCCAGGAGACCTCCTGTAGTAGCATTTGGCAACCTGGAACTGGATCTTTTGTTTGTTGTTGTTCTTTTCTTACAGAAGCACATAGCCGATAATGTACTTGACATACAAATAGGCCATTTCAGTGAATACGGTCATTGAAAACCTTTTCTCATAAGAGTCTGTCATACTGACTGTGCAAGAGTGTATTTGCAATCACACAGCACGGCGTAACAGAAAGAACTCCAGGTCTTCCAGGAAATATGGTGGCTTGAGTACCATTTCATAGAACCGCCATTTCCAAAGCTGAATGAAATGAACAAAAAGAGGGAACAGACCAAAGAACAGACGATTCATCCTGAAGCACCACTACTGTGTGCCATAGACTTTAAGTGTCCCCTGGGCCAAAATGAAAGGGGAAGAATCCATGTCCACTCTCCCCTCCCAGAGGGAAAAGTGCTCTGGAGAGGGGAAAACGTGCGATGAAGAGTAGAGCTCCAACTCGAAGGGAACAAACTGGAGAGGTGATCAAGAGAGAGATGTGAACATTCCACCGGAGCTGGACCCCGCCATGCATGGGTCCCCTTCCCTGGATCCCTCCCCAGAATGCAGGTCAGGTCAAGACTCTCCCAGGAGGCCTAAATGGGCAAAGACAAGACAATGAGCGGGGCAAGAAAAACAAGGAACAAATGGGCACAAAACACAAGGTCCTGTGTGAAGGTGGTGGACTCACCCCAACAGAGAGGAGTACACAGAAGCTACAGAAGACGTCGTCCCCGCCTTGCTGGCTCACTCCAGAACAGTGTCCAGTGTCACCTCACAGAACTGAACCAGCGTCTGACTTTCAACAGCTGTAGACACAAGAGACTACAAACAAAGCTGCTAACAGCTTTGTTTTTTTAACTCTCTAGGGATTTCCTCTCTCCTAAGGGCAGAAGTCAAACTATCCCCCAAGTAAACTTGCAGAGTAGCCAAAGAAAATTCAGCATAACCAATTTGGATCAAATAACACTGTCACGTGACTGCCCCCTGTGTGCAGTGGTTAAATGGAGGAAAAACCAACAAATAAACAAAAACCTCAGACAACTTAATAAACATTCTAATCCCCCAAAGTAGGCTGACCATGCAAAAATATTAACAAGAAACTAACTCTGGAAGAAGAGATACTCCAGGAATCATAAACAGACTACTGCTTTATAATCCCAGGAAAATTAAAGAGAATGTGAACTCTGTGAAACACGCAAGCAAAAGCTGAGAAGGCAGATGGCTGTTTCAAGACAAGAACTGCATCAGCTGCTGGACCGCCCCACAGGTCTGCAGGTATAGTTGGTTGCTAGCCCCTTATCAATACCAGATCTGCAGTCCTTGAACATGTGCTGGCAAACGGGCGAATAACTGACACACGATTAGGGCTGCAATGCCCTAGTCCCCACCAGTGACAGGACACGAAACCAGGGCTGTATGTTTAGTAAATGGCAAACCTACAAGTCAGAGCCCCAATTGCTTTACTTACATGAAGAAGGAGGGGGGAAAGGGAGAGGGGCAGGAGAGAGAACGAACCATGGAAGCAGCAGGGTGCAACATGAAGAGCTCCAGACCAGTGGTCAAGCAACCCACTGGGGTGCAAACACGAGCACCTGTTTTCAATTATCTGGGATATACACCAAAGACCAGCATTATAGAATTGTGTGTTTTACAACTCAGTGTGTAACTTGAGGAGCTGCTAAGTATTTTCCAGTGGCTGCAGCATTGTGCATCCCACCAGCTGTGTAGAAGGTACTAATCTCTGCGCTCTAGCACTCACTATGTTCTGTGACTTTGGGTAAGTCACTTCATGTCCCTCGGCCTCAGTTTCCCAGCCCTAAAGAGGAGGGCTAAGAGGAGCTCTCTTGCTTCTCCCTGTGGTGTTTCATATTCAAATATCCTTTGACTACATCCTGATCCTGATCTTCCTCTATGCACATCCGTTTCCAAGAGTTCCTGACAGTGTGAAGTGCTGTAACGAATAAGTCCTGGCTCTGCACCTTCTTAGAGCTGGAATTATCTTAATGCATGTCCCCAAGTTATATTAATGCGCTTCCATTTCCATCCCTATCTCTCAGGGTACTTTTTTGCTCTCGTTTATTCTTTTAACCTTTTTGCAAGCATCATCTTGTTCTGTCTGTTGGCTGTCAGCTTTTCTCTCCAAGCTTTCGCAGAGTTGCCAGATTCTTGGCTATTTCTCCACCCTCAGCTCATAACTATTTTTCCCCCAAGCTCAGTGACTGCTAAGTGGTCTTTGTGAAATCCTATTAGGATAATCTCCCCAGCCCTGTCTCCTCTCAGCTGGGCTGCCTCTGGAAACCTGAGCTGGCTCTCCCCGCCCTTTGCTGCACATCACAGGCTGGTTCCTGAGCCACCCAACATCATATTTATTCACGGACATGCTTACAAGAGCTTGAAGCTGTCCAGTCTTGTGGACTACAAGCAATAGTTACACTCACTGGAGATGCCACTCAGGTATCATCTCCTGCCTGGAGTTGGTGCTGTTTGCCTAGGTCCTCTACTCCGCTCCCCTCACAACCCCAATGAAGAATGCTCCCCTCTGTATTCTACTGCTTATCTTTGTTTGAATGATCTGTCATCAGACTGTGAGCTTAACAATGTCAAAGAGTTGGAGTATCCTGTTCACGGTGTGTCCCCAGTGCCTGGCATGTTCCAAGTCCTCAATGCATGCTTGCTGAATTAATGAATGAATGTGCTCCATTTCCTCTGAGCCAATCATTGATTGAGTACCTGTCTACCTATTAGAGCCAAAGCTCCTCTGGGGCAGGCTGAGATCCATTTGCCATGGTAATCCTTGTTCAAATGGTAAGAAAACTATTCAAGAATATTACAGAGCGGGAAGGGATCAGACAAAGACAAATGGGGATTTACAGTCAAGTGGCAGAGTGAATGGAGAGGGGATTACTAAGAAGAGACAATGGTGTGTGGATTCTTGCTGAACCAACTTAACAGGATTCTTGTGTGAAGGCAGGCTAGGGTGATCAGACATTGGTAAATGCCTTGAAGGTTTGTATCCCCGCAAAATTCCTAAGTTGAAACCCAGGGTGTTAGCATTAAAAGTCAGGGCCTTGGGGAGGGGACCAGGTCAGGAGGGGAGAGCCCTCATGAACAGGTTAGCATTAAAAGTTAGGGCCTTGGGGAGGTGACGAGGTCAGGAGGGGACAGTCCTCATGAACGGGATTAGTGCATTGCTTAAAAAAGTTCCAAAGAGTGGCCACACCCCTTCTGCCAGGCAAGGACATGGTGAGAGCATTGTCCATGGGGGTGGAGAGCCTTCACCACTCACAAGACCCGTTGTTGGGCTCCCCAGACTCTAGAACCATGAGAAAGCAACCCCACCCAGTTCACAGTACTCTGTTATTGCAAATGGACCAAGACAGATGCCAGGAGGTTCTTCACAAGATTCTTTAAAAAACTGGGCAGGCAAGCTAAAGACAAGACAAGGGCTAAGGAAGAGGCCTAGTTGAGAAGGTGAAGTAGAAAAGCCCAGCCAGGGGCCAGTGCTGTGGTGCAGGGTTAATCCTCTGCCTGCAGTGCCGGCATCCTATATGGCCATCAGTTCAAGTCCCTGCTGCTCCTCTTCAGATCCAGCTCTCTGCTAGGGCCTGGGAAAGCAGAGGAAGATGGCCCAAGTCCTTGGGCCCCTGCATTCACTTGGAAGACCCAGAATAAGTTCCTGGCTCCTGGCTTCAGATCGGCCATTGTGGCCATTTGGAGAGTGAACCAGAGAATGAAAAACCTTTCTCTCTGTCTCTCCCACTCACTGTCTACAACTCTACCACTCAAATAAATAAATAAATAAATAGTGAAGGGAGGGAGGGAGAAAAAGCCCAGCTAAAACTTGGTCAAGAACTTCTTTGTCACCCCAACACCTGGCCCAAGTCCTACTCTATATGCAGTTAGCACTAACTAAATACTTCTTGCTAAGCATCCATTCTCAGAGCAGCCCTGCTTATGCTTATGTTGAACAGACATTTAGAGCTGGTTCTGTCTGTGCTAAACTGAGAACAGAGTGTCCCAGTGGATGGTCTCCAAGGGGAAAAAGGGGGAAATTTTGCCAGTCCCAAATTCATTAAAAAAAAAAAAAAAACGGTGAAGACCCGTAGCTCTAATCCTAAATGACTCTCACAGCCACCCTGTGAAGCAGGTTCATTTATCTTCTCATGCCATGGGTGAAGCAACACTTCTGGAGGTCAAGGGTCACATCCCAGGTCATACACCAGAGGATTTCATTTATGTTTATCTCTAATTTCCTCGGAATCCAGCTTCAGAAACAACAATTTTAGTGATCATGCACCTGCTTGTCTGTACCGGGGGTGCTGGGGACTGTCAGGCTCTGTTGCACTGAGCAAGCAGCTTTCTGGGTCCTTTTAGGATGACAAACACTTCCTCTGTCCCACCACTACCACCATCTCCTGCTGACAGAGACACAGCCTCTACTCTAACCAACTACCACCCTCCCCTTTGATGGGGATGGTCTCTACCCTGTCCACACTACCACCTCCCCTGTGATGGGGATGGTCTCTACCCTGTCCACACTACCACCTCCCCTGTGATGGGGATGGTCTCTACCCTGTCCACACTACCACCTCCCCTGTGATGGAGATGGTCTCTACCCTGTCCACACTACCACCCTCCCCTGTGATGGAGATGGTCTCTACCCTGTCCACACCACCACCCTCCCCTGTGATGGAGATGGTCTCTACCCTGTATACACTACCACCTCCCCTGTGATGGAGATGGTCTCTACCCTGTCCACACCACCACCCTCCCCTGTGATGGAGATGGTCTCTACCCTGTCCACACTACCACCCTCCCCTGTGATGGAGATGGTCTCTACCCTGTCCACACTACCACCTCCCCTGTGATGGGGATGGTCTCTACCCTGTCCACACTACCACCCTCCCCTGTGATGGAGATGGTCTCTACCCTGTCCACACTACCACCTCCCCTGCGATGGAGATGGTCTCTACCCTGTCCACACTACCACCTCCCCTGCTGACGGAGATGATCTCTACCCTGTCCACACTACCACCTCCCCTGTGATGGAGATGGTCTCTACCCTGTCCACACTACCACCCTCCCCTGTGATGGAGATGGTCTCTACCCTGTCCACACTACCACCCTCCCCTGTGATGGAGATGGTCTCTACCCTGTCCACACTACCACCCTCCCTGTGATGGAGATGGTCTCTACCCTGTCCACACTACCACCTCCCCTGTGATGGAGATGGTCTCTACCCTGTCCACACTACCACCTCCCCTGTGATGGGGATGGTCTCTACCCTGTCCACACTACCACCCTCCCTGTGATGGAGATGGTCTCTACCCTGTCCACACTACCACCTCCCCTGTGATGGGGAAGGTCTCTACCCTGTCCACACTACCACCTCCCCTGTGATGGAGATGGTCTCTACCCTGTCCACACTACCACCCTCCCCTGTGATGGAGATGGTCTCTACCCTGTCCACACTACCTGCTGATGGAGGTACAGCCTCTACCACACTCTCTGCTGAGAGGCAGGCCTCTGGGGTCTGCAACTTCCACCCTCGGTGATCCTCTGCCTCCGGCTGGGACTGGTCAGGGAAGACACTGACGGAAGATGGGGGTGGCTGTGCTCCTCTCTGGACTGTGGGAAGCCCCTTCCTTCCATTCCCTACTTCTTTCTTTTACCCTGAAGGGTAGTAATGGCTCCCTGCAACTGCCACACCACTGGTTAGTTCCCTTAATCCTAAGCCACGATCTATCCCATTAACCTCTACTTAAATCAGTCATCTGTCACATGTTTCTCTACCAGACTTTCCCTAATTGATGGACAAATTAGCACCCACTGTCAAATATCTCCAAATATTTTTTGACATCTCCACATAATTAAAATATTCTTCTCCTTTGTAACATTAATGTGACATTTAATCATTCATGCATTCATTTAAGGGAAACATTTCGTCTACTAGGTGTTGGCAGCTGTAGTAAAAATGAAGTTATAACAGAAAAGTAAGTAAAACAGAAACAGATGAACAAATAAGAAAATAATATAATGCCTACATATGATGGTAAGGATTACAAAGACTGTTGTGATCAAAAATAATAAGAGTATACATACATAAAAAGGATGTTCAGGGAATATTTCTCACACAAGGAGACATTTATAGAGAAAGAGGTGGGGAGAACCTTTAGCAGGTGCAAAGGCCCCGAGGGATGAAAGAATCTGACGAAACGCCGCCACCAAGAAGGGGGAGTGTGGCAGAGAACATGAGTGCACAAGGTGCAGGAGTTAGGTCAGCGCTGTCCAATAGATATATGAATACAGCACAAGTTATGCTTATAATTTTAAACTTTCTACCTGTCACATTAAAAAAGGTAAAAAGTTGGGGCCGGCACTGTGGGGCAGTGGGTTAAAGCCCTGGCCTGAAGCGCCGGCATCCTGTATGGGTGCCGGTTCTAGTCCCAGCTGCTCCTCTTCTGATCCAGCTCTCTGCTATGGCCTGGAAAAGCAATAGAAGATGGCCCAGGTCCTTGGACTCCTGCACCCACGTGGGAGACCCAGAAGAAGCTCCTGGCTCCTGGCAGTTCTGGCCGTTGTGGTCATCTGGGAAGTGAACCAGTGGATGGAAGACTTCGCTCTCTTATCTCTACTTCTCTCTGTAACTCTTTCAAATAAAAAAAAAATCTTAAAAAAGGGTAAAAAGAAAAAGATGAAATTAGCTTAAATGTATTTCTATTTTTAAAATATATCTAAAATACTCTTTTCAATATTTAAACAACACAAAAATTAGTAAAAATTTTTTAGACTACGTCTTTAACATTTGGTATTATTTTATTCTCAGAGCTCATCTCAATTTGGACTGGCTGCATTTGCAGCACTCAACAGCTCCTTGGGCCCAGCGGCTGCTGTAACTGACAGCACAAGGCTACAGGAGGTGCATCAGATTGAATGACAAGGCTCCCCCTGGGTGGGAGGAACGGGACATGAGAGATTCATGTCTACCGCTCCCAGCATCACGTCCGGCACACAGTAGGTCCTCAGAGAGTTTCTGTCACACAGAATGACAGCGGCGCTGCAGACAAGATGCCAGTTCCCTGAAGCAGAGAGGCAGCACCAGCACCCCAGGTACCCGCGCTGGGAAAGTGCTCTCCTGTGGTCCTCAGCCAGGAGAGGAAGTTGGGGTCCACCTGCTGGGCGTCCTACTGTGGGGGCTGGTCGGGGGCCACCTCTCCCACTGCTGGGGTGCTTAGCACAGCTGCTCCCTTAATTCAGAAAGATCACAAGGCACCATATGCCAGAGAGCAGGAGGGAGGGAGCCCATTAGCATTCATTGTGCACAGCTTTTCACTCGGAAAAGCACCTCGAATGTGCCGATCTGCATTGCTTTGCTTCATTTTTCAACATTCATGAGTGTAATTGCATTTATTTTTCTCGTCAAGACTGCAAAACAAGTGATAATTTACTCTATTACAGCCCATATTGGCTGGGTTTACAGCCACAACAGTTCTAATCCGCCCTCTGAGGGGCTGGGTGGGGAGTCAGGAAGCCGTCTATGCAGCTGACAGCACCACGCTGCTTTGGTGCAGGAAGCTTGGGCTCAGCTGCTCTTCAAGGTCATGGCAACAGTAAGCCCTACAGAGACACTGAGCTCTCAGAGCAGGTTCACCTCCACCACCCTGACTTCTAGGTGAGGCAGACATGTGCTGACCCCCACTCCCGCCTCGCAGAAGAAGACACCCAGGTTCAGAGAGGTCCTCGAGCCCACGTGGCGACAGGCTGTGAGCAGCAGAGCCAGGGCTCCAAGCCGACGCCTGTGATGCGGATGCTGGGCTTTGCTCGCGATGCTCTGACAAGCCTGACTTCCAGCATGAGCTCCGGGAGTTAAGTTGGTGGGAAAGAAGGAGGCGTGACCTTAACGTTCTGTTAACCCAAAGTACCTAACAAAGTACTTTGTTAACCCAAAGTAACGTTTTGGGAGCCGGAAGCACCAAGGAGAGAGACCTCCTTGCGCCTATACCACAGAACGCTGACTTGCAGGAGAGATTTGGAACGGGGCTCCACACTCCTGCCGGACGGTCCACCCAGGCTTGGCTTGGTCTGTTAACCTCTCGAAATGAGAGGGGAAGCGTGGTGCAGCCTCGTGTCTGGAAAGCGCTCTCTGCAGAAGTTTTCTTCCTCGTGAAAACAGAAGCCAAGTTCATGGGGATGTTCGCGAGCAGCTTCGTAGCTGATCAGTCAGTAGGACCCACCCCTGAAAGCTTACAGATTTGTTAAACTCACTTCCGACGTAGGCTCGTGGGCGCTAGGAAGACCCTCACCTTTGCCTCTGCGGTTTTAGGAAGAAGCTAACTCCACCCTCCAACCTTGCTCCTTGCCCCCTAATTAAGTAACACAGGAATGAGGGCGGGGAGAGAAACAGGAAGCACTGATCCTACCTTAACATCTTGAGTGAAAGGAGCAGACCATCCCAAACTTCCCATTCTGGCCACCCACCAGCCGCAGCTGCTGTGACACCTCGTCACTCTGAATAAGGCTGAGTCACACCTCGCCAGCTTTCGCCAAAGGAGACACAAGGGCCAAGCGAGTCACTGCAGAGTCTGCAGAGGTGGGAACTGGTCTGGGCTCCTGAAGTCCCTCCAGCCACCTGGCCAGGTGCAGCAGTGCACGGGGCACCTTTTGCAGTGCTCCCTGTCCTTCTTTGCAGACTGTCTGCATTCTAGTCAGGGCCCGGCATCCCCATACACACTTCTGGCAAGCAAGACCGCTTGTGTGAGCTCTGCCACCCTAGGACACAGCTAAAATGACCAGGCCTGGCCACATATGGGGGCTGCTGCTGAGTGCCAACAGACATGGTGAATAAGGGCCCTCTGACAGTTACTCAGTGCCTGGGGGATCAAAGACCAGCCAGGGGTGGTCAACGTCACAGCCCCCAGCCATCATCTGGTGTCACAGCACATTTTGCACACATGCACACAGTTCAGGCCTCCCTAGGGACTTTCAGGTCTGAGCCAGGAAAAAGGCACATAGGGTAGAACTGCCACGTGCCTTCACACCAAGCATTTTGTCCTGTATTTTCCCATGTGCTATGCCACTTATGTTGAAAAGATTTCTATATGGGGAAGGGAGAGTGACACTGAAGGGGCGAGGGAGAAGGAAAGGGAGAGAGGGAGAGAGGGAGAGAGGGAGAGGGGGGGAGAGAGAGAGAGAGAGAGAGAGATCCTCTATCCACTGGTTCACTCCCCAAAGATCCAAAACAGATAAGCCTGGGCCAGGGCAAAGCCAGGTCCAGGAGCTGCATCTGGGTCTCCCATGTGGGTGACAGGAACCTGAGTAACTTGACCAATCGTCTGCTGACCCCCAGACACGTTAATGAGAAGCTGGATTGGGAGGAGAGGCGGGACTCAGTTCCAGACCCTCCAATATGGGATGTGAAGCCTGTAAGCATCTGCTGCACCACAAGGCCCTCCCCTGTTAGGCCATCCACCCCCTATCCATCCCAACGGGGTGACCTGCATTTCACAGACAAGAGAAAACCCTGAGTCACAGAGAAATTCAACAGCGTCGCTCACGCTACCCCCTTGCAAGTCTGCTGTCTGTGATGGCCATGAACTTTGAATGAGTGGACACTTCTACTGCCCTTCTGGAAAGCTGAGTATACAGAGAATAAAGACAAAAGTGAATGAAGTTTCATTCTTCATGCAGAAAACCAGCTTTTTTTTTTTAATTCAGGCAAAAAAAAACCTTTTTTGTTATTCTTTTCCATACTGCAAAGTCTAAAACTTTAGTACAAAATCTAAAAATTAGGCTTGTAAAGCTGACATTGTACTTGACATGGTCAAAATGAGATAATTGCTTCATTCAGCGTGTTAAATGAAGTTTCCCCTCTAATTGTTTCTACCACCCATAAAAGAAAACAGAGACTGATTTTCAAGAGGTTGGAACAAAGCTCAGGGTGGCCCTCTGACCTCTCAGCTCCCAAGTATTCTGTGCCACCCACACCTCCACACGCACTCGAGACTCCCCTTACTCCTGAATGATGAGCCTTTCCATGAGGTCCCCGATTGCAGGAATGAACAAATGGTGCCACAGCAGAATTCTACAGGGCCTGCACGCCATCCGAGTTAGAACCGATGGGTGTCGTACCAAATCAGGGCCTCTCATTGTGCAGGGAAGTCACTGGGGCCCAGAAGAACCACCCATCTTGCTCTGAGCCACACGGCAGGTCAGTAGCACAGCAGGTCCTGGACCCAGGCCTCCTGAGACCTGCTCGGCACCACGCTCTGGAACGCAAGAACACATTTCAGCCATGGCAGATTTTCTATTCCTCTTAAGCCTATCTGCAAGTATCCTGATGTTTCCTCACAGCCTAACTCACGAATGCAGGCTTAATTCTGAGGGTACACTGGGTGTCGGAGCCAGTTCTAGCAGCTGAGGACGTGTAGCTGTGAACAGAGAAGTTGATTCCTGCTCTGATGGAGCATATATTTCATTGAGAGAGGCACGAGATGCAAAATTATGTAGGATCAGGGCCTGGTAGCATCAGGGAATTCCAAGACCCAGTGGGCCCCAGGGCAGTAGTGATGCCAAGGGGGCGGCCAAGGGAATCGGGCACAGGAAGGGCAGCAGAAGAATGGGCACCAGAGCCCTAAAGGCAAGGATTCCAAGGCACAACCTCTGCCAGGGAAGGGAAAATGGGCCAGGGGCTCCCGGTGGAACAGACTTGCTCCCCCTCCTCTCTGAACAAGTCTCACTTCCTCCCCAGGCTCTTATTCTCCACTTGCAGCCCAGAGTGTGTGAATGTCCAGAGTTCTCGCTGCCCTCTGCTATTCTTACTCTCCTGGGAATCTGGAACCCACCCTTGACCCATGTGCTAGCTTCCTCAACCCCTCCTGATGCTCAACTCCAATATTCACCAAAACCACATACTGTCTCCTGGGCCCCACCCCAGTGCCACATGAGGACTGGGGCAAGGAATCAGGTTTCTAAGAACACACCAGGTGATCCAGATGCCAGTGTCAGGTCCACCTGCTCACTGGGACCCAGGGCCCGGTGAGCATCAGAAGCTTAATCAACACTTGCACTTACTAAGTGCTCAGCATTCTGAGCACAGCCTCCTGTGCTTGCCAAGAGCATCCCAGCCATGTGTAGCACACCTAAGGAACGCAGGTACCATACAGATGAGGAGCTGTAACCCACACAACTTCCAAGAGTCACAGCCTGACTACAGGTCCAAAGCCAGGGTCTTTGTTCATCTCTTTCACCAAGTCCTGCTGAGCTCACCCATGTCTCCAGCCCCTTTCCCTCCTCTCCATCCCCACAGCCAGCGCCCCTGTGGGAGGCTGATCAGCTCTCTCAGTCCACTGCTGCAGCCTCCCTCCCCTCAGACCCCCCACTCCGAGCTGCCTTCCACATGGACCACCTAGTGAAGGTCCTCCCATTGCATCTGAGCCAACATCTCCCCTGCTTGGGCTCTGAACAGCTCTGTCTCTCTTACTGCCCAAACTCCCAAAGTCTGAGACCCTTCAAGTTCTGACTCCAATGTCCCTTATCATTAGGTCCCCCTCACCACCATGACCAATGCACCCTACTGTCTAGAGTAGCAATGTTGCCATAAGTACAGATATGAGTATTTGCTTCTGCCACCTTCTGTGATCCTGGATAAGTTACTCAGCCTCCTTGAGCCCCACTTTCCATGCGTGCAAACAGAGCTAATCATAGCAGCTGCTTTAAAAGGTTGTTGTGGTTATTTGTAATCAAAGGAAGACGACAACTGTAAGGCACTCAGCACAGTGCCATGGAAGCAGCAGCTTCTAAATTGTCACCAAGTACTTATCATCCTGTTGTGGAGAACTCCTTGTTAGTCCCTGCACAAACCACATAGTTTGAGGTATATGAATCGACACAGACTCCCCCTGGTACTAGAAAGCCCCCCTTTAGGATGCTGGCCTGACTATGGAGCAGGGTAGCAAGGGCAGCCATAAAACACCTATCACTATGCAGGGTACTTTGCATCAGTCACTTGAGTTAATGTCCCATGGGATTCCCATGAGCCTCTTGTACTGCTATCCTCTTAATACAGACAGGAAGCATGAGTCTCAGAGACAGTACCAAGGCAGCCCCAGATCACACCACCGGGAGTCCAACCCCCACCAGATCGATTTGAAAATTCACACTCATGCTGCAGGCCAAGCGAGCACACAGTTCTTCACACACTTGAGGCACACAAACTGAAATTCTGTCTTGGCATCTTGCATCGTCCCTACTCTTCTATGTTCTCCCCCACATCCTGGGGCTGGAAGTCTAGAAATGCACACCTTCACCTTCCAGTTTCTTCTGCACCAATGAGAGATTCTCATTATCTGGAAAGTGGAAAAGGAGCAGGAGCCACCGTGATTCAGTGGCTGGAGTGGAGTGGCCTGTGGTCTTTGACAGAAGACAGACATGTGACATGATCAAGAGCTTCCTGGAGTCCTGGAATCACCACTTGGGCGCTGTGGTAGCTGAGATCTTTGAGGGAGGGTCTCTGAAATTCTGGCACACTAGTGCTCTGAATACCAACAGTGGGTTTCTATAAATCAGCTTTCACAGCTTCCAAACATTTATCATCTTTTGATGGTTTTGTTTCTTCTTTGTTCTAAGAGACAAACATTGTTATTCAGCTTTGATGAATATTTTCACAAAGATGCTTCTATTGTTTTACCTTAATAATTATTTTTAACTAGCAGTAAAAATATATAATATAAAATTTACCATCTGAACTGGTTTTAAGTACACAGTTCCACAGTGCTAACCATTTTCACATTATTGGACAATAAATTTCTGCAACTTTTTTCATCTTGAAAAACTGAAACTCCATATTTATTTGCTATGGTCTGAGCGTCTGCATCCCTCAAAATTCAGATGTTAGAACCGAAATTCCAATGTGAGGGTGTTAAGGGGTGAGGCCTCTAGGAGGCCAGTAATCGAGGGGGCGGAGTTCTGAGAGGGTCGGTGACATTACAAAAGGGCTGGGGGAAGCTAGGTAGGCCCTTTTCCCCATTCCACCACGCAAGGACCTAACATTCCAGGCCCCATATGGAAAAAGAGATGGGACCCCCAACAGACACCAAACCTGCCAGCACCTTGACCTTGAATGTCCTGGCCTCCAGAACTATGAGATCATTAACTTCTATTATGATTTACTCACTTTTCAGAATTTTATCCCAACAGCACTAGTGGACTAAGACACCAATCAGTACTAAGAAAGAGGGGCATTGCTGCAACAAATACCTAAAAATGTGGAAACTTTGAAACTGGGTGATGGGTTCAGCCTGGAAGAATTTAGAGGTACATGCTAGAAAAATTCTGGGTAACTGTGAAGAGACATTAAGGCTAAGTATGGTAAGGGCTGAGTTAGACAAAGGGAGCTACTGAGGGAGCGCAAATCTTGGAGATGATCCAAGCAGTCATGAACAGAATGTTGTCTGAAATGAGAATGTCAAAGGCAATTCTGGTTGTGGGCATTTGACACAGTGGTTTCAATGCCACTTAGGGTGCCAATGTCACATATCACAGTGCCTAGTTCAAGTCCTAGCTTCCCCTCTGATTCCTCCTGCCAATGAACACCCAGGCAGGCATCAGGTAACGGCTCAAGTACTTGGAATCCTGCCACACACCTGCATTGAGTGATTGTCTGGCTCCTGGCTTGAGCCTGGTCCAGGCTCAGGTGATGTAGGCATTTGGGGAGTGATTCAATGGATGGGAGATCTGTCTGCTTCTCTCCCTGTTTCTTTCAAATAAGTTTTTTTTAAAGACAGTTTGATGAGGCCTCTGGTGAAAATGAGAAGCAGGATGTCTGAAACCAGAGGGAAGGCCGCCCTTGTTAGAAAGTGGCAAAGAACTGAGTGTGCCCATGTCCTAATACTCTATGATAAACCAGCATATCTGGCAGAAGAAATACAGGGGCAAAGTGTCAAAGGTGCTTCGTGCCTTGTCTTGACTGCTTATGGTAAAAAGCAAACACAGAAATGAACTAAAAATGGAAGTTATAAATCAAATGGAAACAGAACTTACAGACTGGCAAAACTCTTGGCCTGGCCAGGTTGTCAAGATGTGGCCAGTACAGAATACCTAGAGTATGGCCAGGTAAACACTTAGCAAGGAGGCTGATACAGATCTAAAGAAGCCACAAGACAATGGGAGATGATCCCAAAGGTATTCTGGAGATCTTCAAGGTTATCACAGTCCCACCCATCACAGACTCAGAGTGCCAGGGCCCCACACACCTGCAGGGCCTAATATATCACTTTCGGGCTACTGCAGGGCTCTGCTCCCTGAATCCCTGATTCTGAAGAAGGGCTCTTTGGCTCCCCCAGCTGTGGTTCAGTTGTGGCCCAGGCTGCCCCCTCCAGAAGACAGAAGTGGTAAACCGTGGTAGCAGCCACAGGGTGCTACCCATGCAGGTGTACAAAACGTATTAAGCTGGGAAGGCAGGGCTACCTCAATGCAGAGTTTAAAGGATGCCCTGGGGAGCAGAGAACTGTCACAGGGTGGAGACACCATAGGGAACGGCCTCTAGGGCAATGCCCAGTAGAGCAGTGCGGTTAGGGTCACTGCAGGGAACCCCAGTAGGACAATGCTTACTTGCGACAGGGAGCAGGGCAACTGTTAGAACCCTTAGAGCCATCAGCCTGGTAGAGCTGCTGGCACTCAGCACTAACCACTAAGATACACTACATGGGGTGCACCCAGCAAAGCCATGGAGGTGGGGCTGAGTGGGAACCTGGGGACCCAACTCCTACCTCCGGCACGTCCAGGAGATAGGACCTGGAATCAAAGCTTAATTCTCAAGATTTAATGGTGCTTACCTTTTCAGGTTTTGACATTACTTGGGACCCATTATCCCTTTTTACTTACTTCTCCTTTTAAACTAGGAATGCCCACCCTATGCCTGCCCCCACTACTGCATTTTAGAAGCACACAGTTTGATTTCTCAGGTTCATGGCTGGAGAGCAAATCCCTCAGAATAACTTCTCCTTGAGTGTAACCCATAACTAACCGAGCAGAGACTGTGGACTTAGCTGTTAAAGAATGAATTAAGAGTTCAGGGGTTACTGCAATGAAATGAGTATTTTGTATGTGAGAAGGACGTGCAATTCAGGTGTCGGTGGCAGAATGCTCTGGTTTGAATGTATGTATTCTTCCAAAATTCACAGACTGAAACATAAAACCAGCCTGACAGTAGTCAGAGGGCAGGGTTTCAGGAAATGATCACATCTTGAGAACAGAACCTTCATGGGTAGGATTAGTGACGTCACACAAGTGCTGGAGGGAACCAGGTGATCAGCCTTCCCCTTATGCCTTATGCACCATCTGGGAGGCAGGGACTGGATCCTCACCAGACACCAAACCTTAGGGTGGCTTGACCTTCAACGGCCCAGCTTCCAAAACTCAGGTAAATGACTGCCAGTATTTGTAAGCCACGCATATTGTGACATTTTGTTACAGTAGCATAAACACACTAGGACCCCACTGCACAACAACTCCCTATTCCCCTTCCCCTAGTTCCTGGCAGTCACCGTTCCATTGTCTGTATCTGGGAGTATGAGTACTCTAGTACCGCATATGAGCATAAGAGTACAGCTCATGTCTCCCTTCCATGGGTTTATTTCACTTGCATAGTGTCTTCAAGTTCATCCATGTTGCAGCATATCTCAAGTCTTCTTTACTTTTTAAACCTGATTGATGTTGCACTGTATGTATAGACCACATTTTCTATATCTGTTCATCATTGATGGACATTTGGGTTGCTCCTACCTCTTGCACATTATAAAAAATGCTATAATATTGGCCGGCGCCGTGGCTCAACAGGCTAATCCTCCGCCTTGCGGCGCCGGCACACCGGGTTCTAGTCCCGGTCGGGGCACCGGATTCTGTCCCGGTTGCCCCTCTTCCAGGCCAGCCCTCTGCTGTGGCCCAGGAGTGCAGTGGAGGATGGCCCAGGTGCTTGGGCCCTGCACCCCATGGGGAGACCAGGAAAAGCACCTGGCTCCTGGCTCCTGCCATCGGACGAGCGCGGTGCGCCGGCCGCAGTGCGCCGACCGCGGCGGCCATTGGAGGGTGAACCAACAGCAAAAGGAAGACCTTTCTCTCTGTCTCTCTCTCTCTCACTGTCCACTCTGCCTGTAAAAAAAAAAAAAAAAAATGCTATAATATTTCTTAAGGGGCCAGCATTGTGGCTCAGCAGGTTAAGCCACTGCCTACGGTGATGGTATCCCATTTCAGAATGCCGGTTTTTAAAATTATTTTTAAAGATTTATTTATTGGGAGCAGGGCCGTGGCTCACTTGGTTAATCCTCCACCTGAGGTGCCGGCATTCCATATGGGCGCCGGTTCTAGTCCCAGTTGCTCCTCTTCCAGTCCAGCTCTCTGTTGTGGCCCGCGAGGGCAGGGGAGGATGGCCCAAGTGTTTGGGCTCCTGCACCGCATGGGAGACCAAGAAGAAGCACCTGGCTCCTGGCTTCTGATCGACATAGCGCTGGCTGTGGCGGCCATTTGGGGAGTGAATGAACGGAAGGAAGACCTTTCTCTCTGTCTCTCTCTCTCTCACTGTCTCTAACTCTACCTGTCAAAATAAAATTTTAAAAAACGATTTATTTATTCTACTTGAAAGTCATAGTTTCACAGAGAGAGAAGAGGCAGAGAGAGTCTTCCATCTGCTGGTTCACTCCCAAGATGGCTGCGCCGATCTGAAGCCAGGAGCCAGGAGCTTCTTCCGGGTCTCCCATACAGGTACTGGGGCCCAAGGACTTGGGCCCTCTTCTACTGCTTTCCCATCCCATAGCAGAGAGCTGGATCTGAAGTTGAGCAGCCAGGTCTCAAACCGGTGCCCATATGGGATGCTGGCACTGCAGGCAGGGGTTTTACCCGCTACACCACAGCGCCAGCCCTGGATGTTCCACTTCTGATCCACCTTCCTGCTGGTGTCCCTGGGAAGACAGCAAAAGATGGTCCAAGTATTTAGGAGATACAGATGGAGTTCCTGGCTCCTGGCTTCAGCTTGGCACAGCCTGGGTTGTAACAGCCATTTGGGGAGGGAACCAGCAGGTTGAAAACTGATCTCTGTCTTTCCTTCTCTTTGTCATTCTACCTTTCAAAAAAAATAACTCTTTAAAAAACAAAAACTCTCTTCCAGATCTTTCATTCATTTTTTTGGATGTATATTTAAAATGGGTATTTCTGGAGTATATGTTAGTTCTATTTTTTAATTTTGGGGTCTGGGGGTGCCTCCATATTGTTTTCCATCTAGCCTGCACCATCTCATATTCCCAACAACGCACAGTCTCCAGTTTCTCCAGATCCCCACTTGTTAGCAGCATCTGTTACTTTCTGTTGTTTTGTTTTTCTTTCTTTAGAGATCCTATCCTTAAAGATGTGGAGTGATGTTTCATTGTGAATTTAATCTGCACTTTTCTAATCATTAATGTTGAAAATACTTTCATGTGCTTCCTGCCAAGTGTCTATCTTCTTGGGAGAAATGTCTACATCAGCCCTTCGTCCGTTTTAAATCAAGTCGTTTGGTTTCTTGTTGTTCACTTATAAGGAATTCTTTGTGTGTTCTAGATATTAACCACTTATCAGATTTGGGGTTTGCAAGTATCTTCTCCCGCACACAGGTTATCTTTGCACCTGCTATTTCCTGAGATACGTTCATTTTCAGTTCCATGTCTGTGTCTATTCTCTGCTCCTATTCCCTGTCGTTTCAGTGTCATGTCCAAGAAACCCTGATAAGCTGAATGTCATGGAGGTTTTCCCTGATATTTTCTTCTAGGTGCTTTATGGTTTTAGGTATGTTTTTAGTCAATTTGGGGTCAATTTTTATGTATGATGCAAAGGCCCAATTTTATTGTTCTGAATGTGGAACCTAGTTTACACAATGCTGTTTGGAGAAGAAACTATTCATTCCCCATTGTGTGGTCTTGGCATCCTTCTCAAAGATCAG
This sequence comes from Sylvilagus floridanus, assembly GCA_949820135.1. Taxonomy (NCBI): domain Eukaryota; kingdom Metazoa; phylum Chordata; class Mammalia; order Lagomorpha; family Leporidae; genus Sylvilagus; species Sylvilagus floridanus. The sequence goes on from OX463231.1 coordinate 114,416,432, forward strand.
TTCCCTAAGACATGAGGGTCCCAAAGGTTTTATAAGTATCTATTAACCTAGATTAAACCCCTTCCTGACTGAAACACCTAGGGCACTTTCCGTTTTCTTACCTAAATCCCATTATGCTGATACGTTTTTTGCAGCTATGGCTTTAGAATACTCATAGAAGCTTTAAATCTTATTTTAATCTTGGAAAATCTCAGGATTCATAAAGGGAAAAATATAATCTTGTTTGTGCATAGCTTTTACAAGTTGTACCACTGATGACAAATAATGCTTCGAATCCCGAGAAAGTGCAGCTTGGGTTTCTTAATGAGGAACACAACATTTAGGAAGGAAAGCAATTCTCAAGGGCATTGGCAGATTTAAGCAAAGTTTTAAAAAACAGTTGCCACCCGAATAGGAAATGTGATTGGGCAAGCACAGAGCACTGGTGGGAGAAGCGGGTAAACAGGAAGACTTTAGAACACAGGATAATTTCTGTCTGTGACCAAATGGTGGCTGAGGGGAAGAAGTTCTGCTGCTGTGTGCAATGGTCACAGCGGCTCTGTGGGGCTGACTCGGATCCGAGTACGTGACTTCATCTCAACTGGAAGATTCATCCTGCCAGGCAAGGCGGAGCTCCTAGGGACAGACCACCCTCCAGGGCCATCTATATACACATGAAGACCAAGTCCCCTGCCATGGAATCAGAAGCAGCTGCAAGACCTGACAGACTGGGGTGGGGTTAGGCGGTGGCTAGGACCCGAGGATTTTTCACTGTTTATAAATGTATCAGCTAATTTCTCAATTTATTCATTATTCAATAATTACCAATCAAAGAATGTTAGAATCACAAGAGACTGACACTTGGCTTCCCATATGATGGTAAGTAAGGCCCGGGGAGAGAAGGCGCACTGTCCAAGGTGACACAACAACTTAATGCAGAGCAAAAAAATATCCACTTCACAGGAAAAAAAAAAAGAGCTCAAAATCTCAGGTAAGTGACAGGCTCCTGTCTCAGGATGGGCACCCAGGTTCACTTCTCTAGTCTCCTGACAGTAAATCAGGCTAAAGGAGAGACTTGATGGTGTAGACAGTGGCTACCATCGGTCTCACTGTGGTCTTGCAGCCCACGTAGACATAGGAGACTTAGATGGAGATGGAGATGGAGATGGAGATGGAGATGGAGATGGAGATGGAGATGATGGAGATGATAGAGATGATGGAGATGGAGATGATGGAGATGGAGATGATGGAGATAGAGATGGAGATGATGGAGATGGAGAGGATGGAGATGATGGAGATGGAGATGATGGAGATGGAGCTGATGGAGATGATGGAGATGATGGAGAAGATGGAGATGATGGAAAAGATGGAGATGATGGAAAAGATGGAGATGATGGAGAAGATGGAGATGGAGATGATGGAGAAGATGGAGAAGATGGAGATGGAGATGACAGAGATGGAGATGATAGAAATGGAGATGATGGAAATGGAGATGATGGAGATAGAGATGGAGATGATGGAGATGGAGATAGAGATAGAGATGGAGATGATGGAGATGGAGAGGATGGAGATGATGGAGAAGATGGAGATGGAGATGATGGAGAAGATGGAGATGATGGAGATGGAGATGACAGAAATGGAGATGATGGAAATGGAGATGATGGAGATAGAGATGGAGATGATGGAGATGGAGATAATGGAGATGGAGATGGAGATAATGGAGATGATGGAAATGGAGAAGATGGAGATGGAGATGATGGAGGTGATGGAGATGGAGATGGAAGGAGATGGGGGAGAGAGTGAGAGAGAGAGAGAAACCTCAAGGGGACTGAGGAATATACCAGCCTACTCCTCAGTAGGGAAACTGAGATCCAAAGGGTCAGTTCAGCCCAGCAGGACAGGGGCAGGAGTCCTGTGTCCACGGGGGACCCTGGTGTGAGCCACTGAACTGGGCGGCTGTGGCGCATATGCTGTCTGCCATGTATTACGTCTGTGACCAAAGGTCAGCTGTCCCGCCTCCTGTGCCTCGGGTTTCCCAGCTAAAATGGGGATCACAGTGATGTCTACAGCACACAGGGCTGCTGTGCACCACACAGAAGACACTGAAAGTACATAGTAAGTGCTTCAAAAATGCTGGTCCTTTATATAATCAAAGAGAGACATTCCTGTTGGTAGGAGTACAACTGGTGAAAAAACATCTGATAATCTAGAACGGTACTAAACAACAGAAATATCAGCCACATATGTCATTTTAAATTTCCTAAAATAGGTTCAGGTAATCTTAATAACTTACTGAATCTAACCCAAGATATCTAAAATATAATTATTTCAGTATGTAATCAACATAAAATTACTAATGAGAGGTTTTATATTCTTTTTTTATAGTGCCTTTGCTACCCAGGGTGTATTTCACATTTGCAGGACTGGACACATTGCAAGCACTTCAGCAGCCCCCAGATTGGACACTGCAGGCCTATGACATCCCCAAGATTACAATGGATTGCTGGGCTCCCTTTTTATGGAGATGCATAAGCGCTTTTATTTTCAGTGAGTTGGAAAAAAGAAACCACCACATTTATACTGAATAATTTTCTTTCCAAACCACATCAATATGATTGACATCATTATAGTATTCAAAGCATCAAGAAAACCTGTCTCCTCATTAAACAAAAGGCAATCATGCTTCGAAAAAACAAAGTTCTCCCTTGGTGGAGCACTGCCCCTAGGGAAGCAGAACAAGACCAAAAGCCCACAAAAATGTCCCCGGCACAGGGCTAGCACCTCGTGGCCATGACTGTGATGCGTCCCCACAGCATCATCCATCCAGGATGTGCCAGGAGCGGCTGAAGAGGTAGCCACAGGAGAGTGTGGACTCATGAGGGGAGCCATTCTTCATTGTCCCATTAACCACATCCATGATGCACGGCTGCATCTGTGATCCCTCCTTTTACAAGAAACTTCCCTGAACAACACGCTTGCAGGCTCAGGGTATCTGCACTTAGGTAGACGTGATGGACTTCACGCAAGCCACTGATAAGATCAAGTATCACTGATTCAAAGTACACCACTCTTCCCATTTTCCCTACCAAAGGTGTTCAAATGATTTTAATATAGAAAATTGTAGGCATGCAGAAGAATGAATTGGTCAAATGTCTACTTTTGGCCCTATCACATGATATCATCATACATACATATTTAAAATCACCTACTTCATAAAATGACATAGAAACTCAGAAAAGGTCTGACTGCTTGGATTCAAATCTAATCTTCCCCTCTTAATCAGTCTGTGATTAACCTTCTGCACCTGTTTCCTCATCAGTAAACCAGGAGCAGTAAGAGTATCCAGTTCACTGTTGAATTATTAGATCAGTTAAGAACACGGCATTGTGACCCAGTGGGTTAAGCCATTGTCTCAGATGCCAGCACCCCATATCTGAGCTCCAGTTCAAGTCTTGGCTGCTCTTCTTCCTATCCAGCTTCCTGCTAATGAGCTTGGGAAGGCAGCATAAGACAGGCCCTTACTACTGATGGCTGAACAGGACAGAGTTCAGGCTCCTGACTTGTCCCAGCCCTGGATGTTGTGACCTTTTAGGGAGCGAACCAGTAGATGGAAGATATCTCTCTCTTTACCTATCTCTCTCTCTCTCTTTCTCTCTCTCTCTCTTTCTCTCTCTCTCTGTTTCTTCCTCCTGTCTCTGTGTCTTTCAAATAAACAAAATCACCTGTTTTTAAAAGAACAAGTAAATTTCTTGCAGCACTTGTCCATTAGATGATATTTATGTATTAGGTTACAAGAATAGTAATTTATTGCCCATTGCCATAAATTACAGACACTCTGACATCAGTGTCTGCCACCAGACAGAGCTGAATGACACTAGTCGACATCACCTTGATGTTTCATGACACCATTTTGAATATTTTGGGGGTATAATATTTTTTGGGTATAATTTTATTATGTAACCCCAACAGAACATCAGGTGAGCATGCAAGTGGATCCTAAAACAGACATCTTTTCTGACTTGTCTAACAGATGCACATTCCACTCATCACAAAGTTTCTGTTTCTTTTCAAAGCCATTATTAATGACACTTGTTTCTAACAACCACCAGCACTCATCATTATTTGGTCGTAGCCTGCAGAATAATTACTAAGTCTGCGGACAATGGCTTTGCCTTTCTTTCTCTCCCAATTCTATGATCCCTGTAGACATCCCAAATCAGCATTGATTGGGGTCATTGCAAGCTAATGTGGCTTCCCTGATCAATTTCATAGCCCTGAGTACATGAGAAACCATCCCATCATGCCAGATGCCTTCCAATAACTTTTTCAAGAGTTGGTAGGAGAAAAAGATCTTGCCCGTTATTTGGACAGAGGGGGAGACGTGGCTTTTCTCTCCTCTTTTCCCATGCTATCTCATGGGTGCTATTGGATCACCACTCTGCACCCATTCCGGAGAACACGATGTGGCCCTGGAGTGTGGACAGTGGTATGTAGAGAGACAGCTGACATGACAGCCAGGACCTGACACTATTGATCACTTGTCTTCTCAGGCACTGCAGAGCTGCACAGAGCAGACTGGACCCAGAGCTCCAGAGAGCAAATCCTGACCCCTCGAGGCTAACACCAACTGAGGCCAATCAGTGATCTGTGCCTGAGCTTCCTCATTTGCAAGATGCAGGTAACAGTCTGCTTTTCAAAGGACAGCTGCTAGGCTCAAGGAAGCTACTGTACTTAAATGTCAGGAAAAGCCCTGCCAAATATTAACCACCTCATAAATATCATTTCTCTATTATTATCTCTGCTATTACCACACAAATGAAGGGGCTTCACACAGGTCTAGGAAGATGGAATTAAAAGAAACTTTATTTTGGCACAAAGTAATCTGAAATCCATGCACAATATTTTTTTCTATAATGTGCACTTTTCATGAACTTTTTGAAGATCCCCTGTATGCATGGATTTCAAATTTTTTTACATGAAAATAAATTTATCTTTCAATTCTACTTTCCTAGAACCTTTTGAGGACCCTCTTATATATTCACTCATATTCATATTCTCTCTCAGTACAAATCTGTTAATAACAATATTTGGGCAAGATGAGATGGAAGTAGAGAGAGTTAACTCATGCATACAAATACAGCATGTTTTAAGAATAAACACACACCATTTTATCATTAAAGAAGGCAGGATAATGTGTCAACTCAACAGCAGCTAAACAGGAACTTAAGAGCCAATAGGTTTAAACCAATCAATAGTAACATGAGGAATTGTGGGGACAGTTAGAGGCCCACACTTTTGATCACTGTCCCGTAAACACAGCACAGAGGCATGGCAGGTCAGAGGGCCACATCACATATTCCCAAGAGGCCTCTCACACATGTCCCAAGTAGCTCCAAACCGGTGAGAATGACAGGCCCACAGTCAGGGAAGAGGGAATCCTTAGTGTCTCCAGCTTTGTTCCAAAGATCTTGGGATCCACTCCAGAGCACAAGAACCCAACAAACCAGACCCCAGGCCCATGTGGCCGTGCTGACCAGAGCCTCGCTGTACTGAGTAAGCATTCGAGACACAGAAGCTACAGAGGCCCCAGGTGCCATGAAAATGCCCAAGAGAGCAGTAGCCTGTCCTGTATCCTTCATAAAATCACTCCTCTCTTAAAGGCCCCAACACCCACAATCCTAACAACAATCCAGTCCATACACAGACCACTGCCTTGTCCCACCTCCCACACCTGACACACGAAGCAGCTCAGGCTCTGTGGGGAATCAGAAAACACCCTGCTGTGATAAACTGGAAAACAGAAATTCCAAGTACTTCAGGAAGACCTCCCAAGGAGGCGGCATCTGGGCAGAGATCTGATGCAGCAGAGAGCAGTCAGGAGGTCTGCTCCAGCCTGAGGGTCAGCAGGTGCAAAGACATGGTCGAGGGACCTGCTGAGTTGGTTGTCTGAAACAGAAAGATGGTTATCTGTCCCCCAGAAAGGACTGCCCTGGAAGAGTACAGGGAAGCCCATCATGAGTGGGGAGCTGGAGAACCAGGCTTGAACAATAAGCAGAGAGGAAAGCAGTCCTGGCGGACCACCAAGCAAGACGCACACCACCTCTCTCGTACCAGCACCAGACACCACCACTGCCAAGGAATACGCCAACTCACAAGGCTGTAGCTGCTGGCTTACCCTTTGCAGATGAGAAACCCTGGACCGGAAGGTGCAGCTGGCTGTCTTCAGGTCACTCATCCAGCCACACCCAAAGCTGCCAGGAAGTGGTGAGTGCTGGGCACCTTCACCCTTCAGGGAGCTCCACATTCCATCCAGAGTCCACACAATGAGAGATTCCACAATGGGGAAGCTGGGTTGCAGGTCAGACTCTCAAAGGCTTTTCTCGTGCAGTTACACAGAGAGGGAACGAGAAGAAGAAAGGACAGAAGAGGATGCTGAGGATGGAGACAGATGTGGGGGTTGTATCATGAGAAACCTCAATTCATAAGAAGAGCGATGAGTTTAACATTCACTGACAGCTGTCTAGTAAGTCCTCAAACCATGTTCACAGATGCAAATAAAATGCATTCCTGCTGAACAGCGTGCAGTGCAGTCCTGCATCCACTCAGCACTCAGGAACCCACACTGCTTTTGAAGCTGCTGTCCACCTGACTGGCCAACGCTTGCACCATTTTAGCTGATTCTATCTCAAATACAATTTCCTGCTACAGCCCCAAAGGCCTCATCCAGTAGCTAAGGAAGGGCTATGCTGGTACACTCACCAGGTCTTAACCTGTGTTCAGGGCTTCAGAATGCATGAACCATTGCCCCAGTCATCAACTCATGGGAAAATTTCCAGGATGACCATCTTTGACATGTGGATGATAATTCTCCTCCAGCACCCCAAAATAAACACAACCGTTCTAGTACACATAGGGAACACACATATAAAGATAGAAGAGCAAGTCTGGAAACTCTTATTAGAGATAATAACAGAGACAGACGTAGGAGAACGCTCACTGCAATGTGATTTAGGAATGAGTTTCTAGAAGGAGCTTAAATATGCAACAGTATAGGGCAGTTAAATAAGTGCTACAACAGTGCTGAAATGGAAAGCTACAAAGCCTTCAGAAAACACGCCTTTGAGAAATATTTAATGACATGGGAAAACTTTTAGAAAAGCATTAAATAGAAAAATAGATACTTATGTGAGTCTGCGTGCACATATGACTTCCATTTTGTTCTTTATAGTTATCTCTATTGTGCATATTCTCTACCAGGAATATGCATTATTTACGCCATCATAAACCATGACTTCAAATAGAAATAATTTTTATTATTTGCTTGGTTGACGACAATACCATGTATACAGTATGTGCAAACATCTCTGGCCCGGATTTCAAGCCTGGCTCCCCTGACATATAAAACTCACATGACTTTGGACTAGTCGCTTCCTTTCTCAGAGACTCAGCAGTGGCTTTTCTATTTATAGCTTGTTGAATTCTTTATTTAGTGGAGGGTTATGCTTGTGATTATAAAATACAATCAAAGTATGTGACTGTAAAAATCAAAAGAAAAATCAGGAGGAGGAGGGTGGATGGTAAGTATTCTTACACTTTTAAACTTGTATCTATGAAATACATCAAAACTGTAGAGTAAAAAAGTGTAAAGATAAAGAAAGAAATAAAAACAAAGAAAGAAACAGTGATACCACTGACCGTACAGGTGGTGCACACCGGGTGAAAGGCTGTACCGGGAAGACGCCTAACCCAACTCTTGGTGACCTGAACACAGTCAACACCAGTCTCCTGCAGGGTTGGGGAAGACTTTTTCTGCCCAGGGCCATTGGAGTATTTAAAACATTTGTCAGCCTTACAAAAGCATCAACTTAAAAATTAGCCTGCTCTGGATTCACTGAATGTTGAGTGCTCCCTGTGGTTGCCTCGGCAGGGCCAGACCAAAGGATTCTGTGGACCACACATGCCCTGGCGGCCCCAGCCCTGCCTGAGACAAATGCAAGAGCTGCAAAACTCCCGGAGCTCGTGTGTGAGTTTCCTCGTGGGAAAGGGATCCGGAAAGGTGGGGCAGGAGGGAGGGCAGGGTCATGATGTGCGGTTGACCTGGTTTTCAATTCCTGTGGTTACCATAAGAAATCACCACAAGCCAGGTGGTTTAAGACATCAGCAACACGCGTTCACAGTAGTGGAGGCCAGGGATCCACAATGAAGGTGTGCCGAGCCCTATTCCCTTCAACATGTAGGAAAGAGCCCTTCCCTGGCTGGGCCAGCTGCTGGGATGTGCTGGCAATCCTTGCCCCCCCCCCCTCTGGCTTACAGACCCTGCACTCCGGTCTCTGGCTCCATCTGCACGTGGCCTCCTTTCCCCCATCTCTGTGTCTTTTTACCTCTAGCCGTTACCCTAAACCAGAGAACAGAATGACCACCACCATCTCCTCTTAAATTGGTCCCGTATCTAAGGACCCCATCTGAAACTGAGGTCACGTTCACAGGCACCAGGGGTTAAGGCTTCAGCTTATCCTCTGAGGGGACGCAACTCAATACACACAAGACCCCGTTCCCTTTCCAGAAACATCAGCAGCCAAAGCAAGGCAGGAATGGCAGCCACGCCACCAGGGGCATGGAGGGGAGCCCAGGACCACCCTGCAGTCCATGCCTGCCTCTTTGCAGGCTGACCAGAGGAGGCATCGCCAATGGTGTACGTGCCTATGGGGATGCTCTCCAGGGACTTTCTCTGGTCTGGTCCCTTCGCATCAGACAGCCAACCAGCTGCTGTGAGAGAGAAGCAGCTGCCCAAGGCATGGCTTCCTTCCCTCCCCCTTTGTTGCTGCAGAGCCTACGCCTGCTGGAGAGAGATGCTGCAGGTCTCAGGACGAGACCCAGAGAGCTGTGCCCTGGAGGTTCAGGAACTGAGGGAAGCAGCTCTCCAACCTGGGAAGGGTGCAGGGGTGAGTCTGCTGGCCCCACACTGCTCCATGGTGGCACTCGAGGAGGGCAGCCCAGAAAGGACATTGGGTGGACGCTGGGTAGCTGGGGCTCCCAGTGTGAGAAAGCAGCAGAACCACGTGACCTAAGGGACCACAGGGCACACAGAAGTGGGTTACCCAGAGGAAATCTCATCATCCTGCTACACCTGTAGGCCCCAAGGGGAGGAGCCATCTCAATGGTGACCAAACTGAGTGCTTCAACTCTTTGGGGGCTCAGGGTCAGATTCAAGTTGAGGTAAGGACGAGAAATATATGTAGTGTTTTCCTGGTGCAGGTCGGTTTGCAGTCTGAGATTCAACCAAGTCTGTTCCTGACACTTAAAATACTTAATGTCTCACGAGGAACAGAACACAACAGAGGGAGACCGCCCAAGCCCCGGCACTTCTGGCTTCAGCCCTTTTAAAAGGACACGTGCAGCATCTGTGGCTCCCCTGAGCCCCCAGGAAACTTCCTGCAGAGCCTGGACGGGTCCTCAGTGATGCTGGCGTGACACCCACACCAAGCATGAGGAAGGCAGGGCTAGGAACACATGGTAGCCCCGTTAGCTCCATGGACAGGACAGAGCCCTGGACAGAGGAGGAGGACATTCCACTGTCCCAGTGAAGATGAGGTGCAGGGAAGGAGGTCTCAATCGCTAGTGCTCAGGGCCGGCACTGTGGGGCAGCAGGTAAAGCTGCCACCTGTAGTGCTGGCATCCCATATGGGCACTGGTTCGAGTCCTGGCTGCTCCACTTCCGATCCAGCTCTCTGCTATGGCCTAGAAAAGCAGTACAAGATGGCTCAAGTCTTTGGGCCCCTGCACTCACATGGGAGACTCAGAAGCCAGAAGAAGCTCCTGGCTCCTGGCTTTGGATCAGGGCAGCTCTGGCCATTGCAGCCACCTGGGGAGTGAACCAGTGAGTGGAAGAACTAACTCTCTCTCACTCTCTCTCTCTCTCTCTCTCTCTCTCTCTCTCTCTCTTTCTCTACCTCTCCACCTCTCCTTCTCTCTCTGTGAAACTCTGACTTCCAAATAAATAAATCTTTTAAAAAATGCTTAATGCTCGCCCCCTGTGGAGGGATGAGGAAGACTATGATGGGGTGTGTAGCCATCAATTCACAGAGCTGAGCTGCAGGAGATGCCCAAGACCTCAGGCAGCATTGCATTCTGGGTACCAGAAAGCCTCACAGGGCAGATGGAGGGCCAGAGCAGCCCACTGCTTAGAGACCCCCCACCTTGAGAGACATCCTGGGAACTGCTGAGCTTGAAGGTGGTACAAACTCCTACGGTGGATTTAGCCTTGGACCTAGGGACTGTATGAACCTGAAAAGAACACAGGGCAACTGGCATGGAGTCCCACTCTGTGTACAGTCCACACTCACACAGGCCTCTTCCACTTCATTCTCACGCTGGTCCCTATGTTAGCAATGAGAAACCCGAGGTTGAGGGATTGGGGCCTCTGCATTGCTGAACCGTGGTGCAACATTGGAATGAGCTGACATGTAACTATAATGACAAGAAAGACTTCAAAAACAAGGAAGAAGGTGAGGGGTCCCTCTGTAGGCAGATGAGGGGAGATGGCAGGAAGCAGTGTGCAAGCTGAGGCCTGAAGAACAGGCCAAAATGAAACAAGGAGAAAACAATTCCAAAGAGGGACCAGCACGTGGCAAGGTCCTGAGGCAGGATTGAATCTGAAATGTGTAAGAGCTGGAAAATGAACAATGTGTCTGAAGCATGTTGAGAGAGGCGATAAAAGGCTCAGAGAAGATATAAAGTCATGCAAGTTCAGATTTTACCCTGCATGCCAGGCAAGGTTGCCAGAGGGGTAGGAGTGACGTGACAAAATGACAAGGTCTGACTTAGACCAAGCCTAGTGCAGGGCTGGTCATGAGGAAGGGGATTGGTAAGAGGCCATGGAACATGTGAACAAACAGACCCTCGCCAGATCTGGCTTCGTGGAAGGAGAGGCAACACTTCGGCCTCTGCCTGTGACAGGACAGTTTCGCCTAATCTAAACTCATCTTCATGCCTTTCTGCCTAAGAAGCACAAAGAGCCACTGAAAGCCACAGGTGCATCAGGACGGAATAATGTCAGTGATCATTATCAAACGGCTCTACTTAGAAAAGCTCTGAAGACTGTATTTGCACAATCCAGTAGTCACAAAATGACTCTGTGCCATAATGAGGGGCTGAAAAAAATCCAGAAGCCAGAGTTGTGTTTGGGAAGAGAATGGGGCATGGGAGAGGCAACAGTCTCATTCCACTTCCTGGGGTGCTGAGTTGTGTTTGGGAAGAGAATGGGGCATGGGAGAGGCAACAGTCTCATTCCATTTCCTGGGGTGCTGCGTTCCCCACCTGTGAGATGGGAAGGAGAGCAAGGACAAGAGCATGCGATCATACCCTGGTTTCCCTTACTTGAAAATAAGTGGCCATTTAGAAGTGGCAAGAAAGAGCTTTCACAATATGTATCATGCCCTTCTTGAGAAATGCCCAGTAAAGAGTATTGGAATCCACCCGACAGAACGTGACTTAGTACACGCCATGCACAATGCACTGTGGTAGGTACTGCAGATGAAGTTGTAAACCAGATTGTCAGGGTCAGTCTTCGCAAGGGACTCGTTATCTGAAGGGGAAAACATGCAACAAACACAGAGCAGGAGCATGACGCCTGCTGTTGAGGAGAGGCGCAGGGTGCAATGGGAACCATTACAGAGACAGCTGGCTCAGCCTGAGACAGGAAGAGGAAGCACAAGAGGGAGTGGCGAGAAAGGTGCCAGGCAGAGTGCAGAGCTCAGGCGGGAGAGAGGCTGCACATCCCAGCACCTAACACACTCAGCGTGACGTGAGCACGGGGGAATCAGGTTCAGGGAGGACCAGCCATCAGTGGCCTTGGAGGCCACAGCAGGACTTTGGTTTGGTCTTTTTTTAAGATTTATTTATTTGAAAGTCAGAGTTACACAGAAGAGAGAAGGAGAGGAAGAGAGAGAGAGAGGGAGAGGGAGAGGGAGAGGCAGAGGGAGAGGGAGAGGGAGAGGCAGAGGGAGAGGGAGAGGGAGAGGGAGAGGGAGAGGGAGAGGGAGAGGAAGAGGGAGGAGAGGGAAAGGGAGAGGGAGAGAGAGGGAGAGGCAGAGGGAGAGAGGGAGAAGGAGGGAGAGGGAGAGGGAGAGGGAGAGGGAGAGGAAGAGGGAGGAGAGGGAGAGGAAGAGGGAGAGGGAGGGAGAGGGAGGGAGGCAGAGGCAGAGGCAGAGGGAGAAGGAGAGGGAGAGGGAGAGGGAGATGGAGGGAGGGGGAGGGGGAGGGGGAGGGAGGGAGAGAGAGAGAGAGAGAGAGAGAGGTCTTCTTCCATTCGCTGGTTCACTCCCCAGTTGGTCACAATGAAGCAAGGAGCCAGGAGCTTCCTCCAGGTCTTCCCATGCAAGTGCAGGAGCTCAAGGACCTGGGCCATCTTCTACTGCTTTCCCAGGCCATAGCAGAGAGCTGGATGGGAAGTGGAGCAGCCAAGAATTGAACCAGCACCCATATGGGATGCTGGCACTGCAGATGGCGGTTTTACCTGCTGTGCCACACTGCTGGCCTGGAGGTCTTTGGTTTTCTTCCTCAGAGCAATGGGAAGCCTCACAAAGACTTTTATATAGAAGCTGGGGAGAGGCAAGGAAGCAAAGAGGTTGCAGGAACAGGCCTATATTCTAAAATAATTTCTGGTTTCTGAGTGGAGGATGGGGTAAGATCCAGGGAGTAAGACCAGCAGCAAGTCAGAGAGTGCTACCCAGAGAGCACCAGTGATGGTCTGAACCAGGGTGCCGGCAGTGGGAGGACTCGAGACGCTCTCAGGAGGTGAAACGGCAGAACAAGGTGACTAAACAGAAAAAGGGATAAGAAAGAGCCAAGAGAGGAGGACGACCCCTGGGGCTCTGCGTAAGTGCCAGAGTGGATGACTTGGCCTATTCTGTGTCAAGGATCACTGTGAAATGTATCACCAAGAGTTCAGTTCTGGAGATGTTAAGTCTGGAGAACCTATAAGATCCTGTAGGGTGTCAGGTGGGCTAAAGTTCAGCCAAAAAACTACACACACACACACACACACACACACATACACGCTCATGCACACTAGAAGATCTATAGTTACTCAGCTAACATCCAACCTGGTCATTCAGGGCAGAGTAGATGTGTTCTGCTGAAACATGAGTGTCTTGGACTCTTGGACTCCATACGGGATGGGTTAGTCCGTCATCTATACCAGGACACTTCTGAGAGTAAAGTCAGCATTATTAAAGAGGTTAATGGACCAGCAGACATGGAAGCTGTCCCACGCCGCCTTACTGCAGGGCACGTGGAGCTGTTCAAGGCCATCCTCACGGAAAGATCTGCCAGATTTTCAATGTTCAGTGTTGTACCACAGCACAACTTTGTTGTACCTAAGTCTTATATCAACGCTCAAGAGGAGCTTACACAATGTATACCCTTGAAGTCTCTAGGACCAGCCAGTGGACGCCCGTTTTGACACCAAAGTCAAAGTCAGCGAGAACACATCCTCACTTCTCTGACTCTTGTTAGGGGTACCCTGAAAAACTCTTTCCCCAGAGAAAGCCATGAAGACAGCAGCAATGAGTTGTGTAAGCCTGAGGTCCATAAGAGATGTCTAGGCTGGAGGTACAAGGTTGGTATCACCACCATATGGTACCATAAACCATAGAGGTATTGAGGCCATCCATGGCAACAGTAGAGTAAGCCTGAAGAACCCCAACACTTAATGGCCAATGGTCTGATAAAAGACAGAAAGAGCACTGGGAAGGGTTGGTAGAAACGTTAATGGTGAGTGGGGTGGAGGGAGCCCTTGGTCAGGCAGGACACATGGATGAGAACAGCCTCCCTTCTCCAACAACCAACACTCTTTACACCTGCTCCAGGGGACACAATAACCCGGGATGTGATCTGATCTTTGACAGAGTTCCAGTCCTTCCTGGCTTACATCGCCAAGTAGGCCTCTTCAAGATTCATCCTGCTCAGGCATACTCCACGCCACGTGTGCTCCTCCAAGCACCTCCTCTGGAAGACATCAGGTGTACCTCTCACAGCTCTGCCTTGCACAAGCATCCATCAAGAATTGCTAATAGGACTTCAGTGAAGGCTAAGACTAAGGCTGCTATTCAGGACGTGAGGGTATTAACTTCATGAGTAATACCCGGATGTGGAAGTTTCCCTACATATAAATAACCTGTCCATGTGGACTGGAAGAAAATGAATGACCTCATTCTTCAGAAGCTCTTTCTTCCCCTAAGATCCTACCATCATCAGATCAACCCCACAAGCAAAACCCCGTAATGTCCAACTTGTAGCTAAAGCTTAGAATCACAAATATCAAAGAAATCCTTAAGGTCTACGAATCCAGGTGACTCGTGACTGCTACCACACCATGAAATCTTGTCTGAACACTTCTGAGGATGGGGTGCTCACTAATCCAATTTATTCCCATACAGTTCCATCTGCAAGGAACTTCTTCCCCTCGAGTCATACTGAAAGCTAAGCATCCCCATCACAGTCCCAAACATGATGGCCACATACCTGTGGGCACTGCTGGGTCCAGCATTGGCTTCTCCCACGTGTTAATCTGCTCCCAGGTGAACCCATTGGTCCCCAGGGCCACGCTATAACCACAGTTGCTGTAGTGCTCATCAAAGGAACAGCCGCCTGCAGACAAAAGAGAGATGGGTAAATACATCCCGTGTCTCAGCTCTGCTTCGTTACCCCCGTCTCATTGGCTCTTCATTTACAGCTTTGAATTGTAAACTCTGGAGAAGATTCAACAACAACAACAGAAAAGAAGCAAGCAAATTGGATTTTTATATTTGCTTTGGCACACTCAGGAAAGGTGCCGGCATCTGTAGGTCCCCCTATTTTAAAAACTTAATAAGGCTAGTTACATTGATTTCAATCTTCCTTCCTCGGAAAGTAAACAGCAGTGTCCCCTTGCAAGTAGGAAGAATGAATGCCAGGGCACGCCTCCGTAATTGCTTCCAGCCACGTGGAGGGATGCTGCAAGGCAGCAGAGAGAGCACCAGGCAAAAGCAGACCCACAAAGCTGTGTGGCATGGGGCCAGGTGCGCCACGCCTCTGTGCCTCGGTCTCCTCCCCTGTGCCTCAGAGGGAGACAGCTGCCTTCTGGAATCGCCGTGAGGATGCAGTGAAGTAACTCTGAAAAGCTAAGTGTTTTCAATGTACACCTCCTTCCCTATAAAAGCAGTCTGGGAACCATTTTTCACAAATGTGTAAGGAATGAGAGAGTCATGCACCTGTTGACAGTGCTTAAAGCCCCTCTCTTTAATGCTTAGTCACCCATCATTCAATAGTAAGTCACGTCCCTTTTTTAAAAGAAATCCACTTTTTAATAATTTTTATTCATTTGATAAAGCACAGAGAAAGACAGAGTTCCCCTTCCCTGGCTCACCCCCCGAAATTCCCATAAGAGCCCCTGAGTGGGGCCGAAACTGGGAACCAGGAACTCAATCTGAGTCTCCCGTACGGGTAGCAGGGACCCAACTACTTCCACTCTCGCTTGTTGCCTCCCAGCGGGACATCAGCAGGAAGCTGGAACTTAGAACGGAGCCAGGCTGGAATGCAGGCACTCCGATACAGGCTGCAAAGAGCCCAGGTGCCACTTGGCAGAACACTCACCCCCTTGTGTCCATTTGATTCGGACAAAGATTCACTGTGCACCTGCTCTGGGCTCCAAGTCCCTTCAAGGTGACAGTGAGAGAGAGAGAGAATAAAAGCTCCAGTTAGGAACTGCTGATCTCTCCAGAGAAAAAGCAATCCACCACATTCTGGATGGTGAAGGGGAAGAAAAGGCAGAGAATTGTAAGGGCTTTAAGGGATGGGAACATCTCCAAGGGCAGAAAGCAGAGGGACAGCACTCAGATGCACAAAGACAGGGGGCAGCACTGGGCTTGAGATCTACAGCAGCTCCCTGGCCAGGCTGCTAGGCCCTGGTTTCATGCTCCCCAGTCCATCTTTCCCACTGGCCTCTTCTTATCTCCTAGAAGCTCACAGACCTCATCGTGACTCTCCTACCTCCTTTAAACACCACAAGTTCCTGGTCACACAGAGAACCACGTTTGCAAGAGACTGAACGTTTGCTTGAGGTGGGGTTTTAGTTGCCTCTTTTATTAAAAAAAAAAAAAACTATTTCAAATAATACAGCAAAGCATGAAGAAGAGTTGTGAGCACACACAGCTTTGATGATTTTCTTCATATCTGCTTCACAGGTAAATATCCTATACAGGAGATCATTACGCAATGTGGGATTCATGACAATGACCATGAAGTGAGGAAAGAAGGAGATATTATTATGTAGGGGAAATGATTCATTGAAGACAACAAGTATATATCCATATGCCAATAATATAGCATGCACACATTTTTATGTGTGTATATATACTATATAAACTTCATTTATACGTGCATATACTTCCACATAGGAGAAAAGATACATGGAATTTGTCTTTCTGTCTCTGGCTTATTTTACCCAGCATAAGGATCTCCAGTTCCCCTCTTTTTTTTTTTTTTTTTTTTAATAAAGGTCAGGATCTCATTCTGTTTTATGGCTGAGAAATATTCCATCACGTGTACATATACCACATTTTCTTTACCCTGTCATCAGTTGATGGACATCTGGTTTGATTGCGTATCTTCACTATGTGAATTGGGCTGTGATAACCATGAGAGTTCAGCTTTCCCTTGCACACGCTGGCTTCATTTGCTCTGGATGTGTTCCCAGCACTGGGAGAGCGGGGTCACGTGGTACATCTATTTTTAGTTTTTTGAGGAATGTCCATACTGTTTGCCATATTAATCTGCATTCCTACCAACAGAGAATTAGGTTTCCCTTTTCCTTACATGCTTGCCAGCATTTATTACTTTCTGACTTTTGGAAAATAGCCATTCTAACTGGAATGCAATGATACCTCATTGTAGTTTTTTAATTTGCATTTCTATAATGGCTAGCAATACCGAGCATTTTTTCATGTGTCCATTGGTCACTTGTATTTCTTCTTTTTTTTTTTTTTTTTTTTTTGACAGGCAGAGTGGACAGTGAGAGAGAGAGACAGAGAGAAAGGTCTTCCTTTTTGTCGTTGGTTCACCCTCCAATGGCCGCCGTGGCTTGCAGGGTCTGAGTCCACCCGTACAAGGATGGACTGGGTCCGAGGAAAGGTGAGTGCGCCGCTTGCCCATTCCCCAGCCTCCCGATCCCTGAGACAATCAGACGCAGCGGGGAGCCAAGTCTAGCAAGGACTCGTTTATTCCATGCGTAACAAAACCTTTTATAGCACAAAACTGCAGAGTCACTGGGGCAGGACTAAGGACCAACCAATCACTTAAACGGTCACCTTACGGGGGGATTTCTATAGGACTAGCCTTATGTCTATACACTTGTTACTAGTTTTGTTACATCCCCTGATGTTGCGTAGCCAATTAGTTTTAGTGGTAAACAACTTTGGATTCCGCCCACCACTTTACTTCCTTTCGGCACCATCTTTGAATTGCTTCGTGTAACTAGTTTCCCACAGCGGCCGGCGCACCGCGCTGATCCGATGGCAGGAGCCAGGTGCTTCTCCTCGTCTCCCATGGGGTGCAGGGCCCAAGCACTTGGGCCATCCTGCACTGCACTCCCTGGCTACAGCAGAGAGCTAGCCTGGAAGAGGGGCGACCGGGACAGAATCCGGTGCCCCAACCGGGACTAGAACCTGGTGTGCCAGCGCCGCAAGGCAGAGGATTGGCCTATTGAGCCATGGCGCCGGCCTGTATTTCTTCTTTTGAAAAATGTCTATTCAACCATTTCCCATTTCTTAACTGGATTGTTTGCTTTGTTGGTGTTGGATTTCTTGACCTCCTTATATAATACGGATATTAATCCTTTATCAACTGCATAGTTTGCAAACATTTTCTGCCATTATGTCAGTTGTCCCTTCACTCTAATTGTTTCTTTAACCACACACCCATTTCTTAGTTTGATGCAGTCCTATTTGTGTACTTCTGTCTTTACTGCCTGTTCTTTTGGTGTCTTATCCAAAAATTCATTGTCCATGCCAATGTCTTAGAATGTTTCTGCTATGTTTTCCTCTATGAGTTTGACAGTTTGCATGTTACATTTAGACCCTGGATCCATTTTAGGTTGATTTTTTTATAGGGTGTAAAGTAGGGATGTTGCTTCTGCATTGGGAAAATTCAGTCTTGTCGACACCATTTACTGAAGAGTCTGTCCTTTCCCCTGGGAAGGTTTTTAGCACATCTGTCAAAGATAAGTTGGATCTAATTCTAGGGCTTCTACTGTGCCCCATTTTGTTCTCAAAAATTTATATTTAAATCCTAACCCCAAGGTATTGGTACGAAGGGGTGAGGCTTCAGGGAGTGATCTGGACATGGAGTAAGAATCCTCATGATTGGGGTTAATGTCCTCAAAAATATCCTTCCAGCACAGGAAGACACAAAGAAAAGACTCCATCTGCTGGTGCTAGAGGGTGGGCCCCCTCCCCGCATTGCAACGAACCTGTGATGCCTTGATCTTCGACTTCCCAGCCTCCAGAACTACGAGAGCGCCCTTCTGTTACAGCAGCCTAAGTGGACTCAGACAGTGTCCAAACAGATTCTGCCCAATACACAGGAGCCGTCCTGTGCTCCTGCCTCATGTGCCCACAGATCCTTGCAATGCCACACCAGCTCGCCCACAGCTGCAAAGGGACAAACCCCTTCTCTGTACCCAGACCTGGGGTTTCCTCTGGATAACGGGAGTGGAGGTTCTACTGACAGATGTGGTGGAGAACATGATCAAAACTCCACCAAGGAAGCCTGTGATGTCATAGTTTTCTCCATGTTCCTTTTTTGCTATATTTGGAAACCAGGAAGAGCTGGCCCTCACCAAGTGCTATGGACTAAATGTCTATGCCCCACCCAAATTCCTATTCTGAAACCTAATCTCCAAAGCAGTGGTACTAGGAGGTGAGGCCAATAGGGTGCTCAGCTCATGGGGCTCCACTCTCGAGAATGGGATTAGCACCCTCTTGGAAGAGGCTCTAGGGAGCACGTTCATACTCTCTGGTGTCTGAGGATACACGGAAGGCACCACCTATGAGCAGTGGGTCCTCACCAGACTGCATCTGCAGGTGCCTTGATCTTGAACTTCTCAACCCTCAGGGCTGTACGCAGTAAACTCCACTGTTGACGACTTTACTCCATTTAGAATATTTTGTTACAGCAGCCTGAAAGGACTGAGGGAGCATGGTTGGGCCTGCTACCTGAGGGTGGGACCAGCCAAATGTTTAAAAAATCAACAAAGCAAAACACAAAAAAGAAGTGAATATTACAGCAGTATTGCTGCAAATAGAGTTTTGTCAAACTTCATTTCACAGTTTTGTCAAACAAATTGTTAAGAATGATATACCACCATAATTTTTAAACATCTGTGATTACTTTAACATTTACGGTATATGAATTAAATGATATCTCTTTAGTTGATTACTGTTTATAGCCCTCGCCTATATTCCTGCTGAACTATGATCATTTTACTTTTTAATTGTTCAACTCTTTTTTTTTTTGACAGGCAGAGTGGACAGTGAGAGAGAGAGACAGAGAGAAAGGTCTTCCTTTTGCCGTTGGTTCACCCTCCAATGGCCGCCACGGTCGGCGCGCTGCGGCCGGCGCACCGCGCTTGTCCGATGGCAGGAGCCAGGAGCCAGGTGCTTTTCCTGGTCTCCCCATGGGGTGCAGGGCCCAAGCACCTGGGCCATCCTCCACTGCACTCCCGGGCCACAGCAGAGGGCTGGCCTGGAAGAGGGGCAACAGGGACAGAATCCGGCGCCCCGACGGGGACTAGAACCCGGTGTGCCGGCGCCGCAAGGCGGAGGATTAGCCTGTTGAGCCACGGCGCCGGCCTGTTCAACTCTTTTTTTAAAAAGATTTATTTTATTTATTTGAAAGACAGAGTTACAGAGAGAGGTAGAGACAGATAGAGAAGTCTTCCATCAGCTGGTTCATTCCCCAGATGGCCACAATGGCCAGAGCTGTGTTGATCCAAAGCCAGGAACCAGGAGCTTCCTCCAGGTCCCCAAAGTGGGTGCTAGGGCCCAAGGACTTGGGCCATCTTCCATTGGTTTCACAGGCCACAGCAAAGAGCTGGATTGGAAGAGGAGCAGCCAGGATTTGAACCGACGCCCATATAGGATGCTGGCGCTTCAGGCCAGGGCTTTAACCCGCTGCGCCAGAGTGCCAGCCCCTCAACTCTTTATTTAATGGATAATTAAGTCTTTGACTACAATGTAAATTAAAAATATGTTATCTCTGGGACCAGTGTTGTGGTGCAGCAGGTTCAAGTCCCAGCTGCTCCACTTCCCATCTAGCTCTCTGCCCAATGCGTCTAAGAAAGCAGTGGAAGATGGCCTAAGAGCCTGGGCCCCTGAACCCACATGGGAAACCTGGATGAGGTTCCAGGCTCCTAGCTCTGGCCTGGCCCAGGCCATTGCCATCATTTGGGTAGTGAACCAGCTGACAGATCTCTCTGGATCTTACTCACCCTCCTTCCCTCACTCCCTTCTTCTGTATAAATCTGCCTTTCAAATAAATAACCAAATTTTTAAGAATATATTATCTCAAAAATTTTTAGACATTAAAAATTTAGACATTAAAACAGAAAAATAAAGAAAACAAAGAAAAATAGAGACAGAGAGAGGGAGTGATTAAGAGTCTGTGTTAACAGAGTCAAATTGCTTTGCACTACAAAATAGTGGAAACTGCAGGGGAGTAGGTCATGCAGACAGTTAAACAGGTAGTCAGAGGTCCAAAAAGTACAGTGAAAAGCAGAAATCTACCGAAGGTGAGGACCTTGAAAATGAAAAATTTCCTGGGATCTGTCTGTGTTTGCTTACTCGTTCACTACTTCAACAATTATTTGAGCACTTGCTATGGACCAGGTACTAGGCACTGACTACCTGGTGGTTAATGGAAAACATGCTACAATGATTTAGTGAAACAGACTGACAGTAAACAATTAAACTCATGAATAGTTCCGCCTGTGAGCAAGGGCTGAAAGGCCGTGTTTGGGAGTGGGTGAGAGGACGGCTGATCTGGAGTGGTCCACGAAGCTTCTAACGGTGCACTGTTAACAGTCCCCTACCCTGTGCGACAATGCTCCCCCTTTGCACCCGACCTCTCAGTGATTGCTGGCTACACCCCATGAGTTACTCACTGACACTCTGAGGAACTGAATTAAGAAGGACAATGAGCAGTGGAAACTGACAAAGTTTCACAAGCAAGGATGGAAGTCACAAAACACAGAGGAAAGATCAGAAATGGGTAACGAGGGAGACTTCATCTCAGCTACACTGGAGAAAGACAACTCTCAAAAGGCAAGAAGGGAGGCAGTCAACCAGTCTCTACTAGATGATCTTCACAATAGCTGGGAACTGTTGTAGCACAATGAAGTTTAGTAAGTACCTGTTGAATGAATGAGCCAACGAATGCCAACGGGATGTTGGACAGAAACCAAGTTCTACCTGAGTAACAGAGCCGTATTAGTCAACCTGCCCTTCCAGACCCCTACCTGTCACCTCTACCTCACAAGCCTCTTCCTCCTTCCCCAGTGCATATCTGAGAAATTCCAACTGTTCTTCAAAAAATCACTTCACTAACCCTTCATATCTGTCTCAGATGTGAAAACACAACCCATTCCATCTCATGGACAGGAAAAACAAAGTCAGCCAACAAATAAAAAAACCCAGCAACAACAAATAACAAGAGCAGCAGCAGCCATTTCAATTGATCTAAAGGGGCCAACCTCCTTTGCTAGCGCTGCCTTCACCTCCCTGGAGCGCATCCTGTGGGAGTCGGATGAATCAGCCAATGCCATTAACAACAGGTCCTGCTGTGCTGGAATTGATAAGGGGAACCTGCTGCATCCATGTTCCTAGGAAGAGCTGACTGAGAATCCTAAGCCAGCTGAGGTCGGCCCCCAGGGATAAGGAAGGAAATGAGGTGTGGCAAGTGTGGCCAAGACATGCCACTTGTATGTGGGCTGCAAACTGCCTTGTTCTTTTATTCGGTGCACACAAGAATGCTACATCTCGAGGTCACCTTGCATCTAGGGAAGACCATGTGGCAAATCCTGGAAATGTGTCCAAAGTGACAGCTACCATTTGCAGAACTATTCAATAAAAAAAGAATCTTTCACAAGCAATCCTTCTCACTTTCCCTTGCTGTGGGTGAGGAGTTGAGGAATGGTGACAACCAAGGAAGAAAGGAGTTTAGATCTGAGACACTCACTGGAGGAAAGCCACTGGTCAGGGTCACCTGACCAGTCATACTGTATCAGCATGCAACTTTTCAGGAGTAAATTAACAATTTTTCTTGTTCTGCACCACCAAAATCTTTGTCCATCCTAATGGAAGAAGCATCTTACCTCAACAAGTGTTTACAAAAGAAATAAATAAATCAGATTCAGAGGTCCAAGATGTCAAGTTCTCCCTTCATACCCATTCTCTCATTTATTCAAGAAACATTCAGCAATATCTTTGTTTCCTTATGTGTTCTGACTAGAGGCACAGAATTCTCAGATGTGATGCATACCCTGAGTTCTCAAAGAGGAGGACAGTCCAGCACACAAACACACACTCAAGGTGGGATGCAAAAAAATTGTTGTGCAAATGCACTGGTGCTAGAGGAAGTTAATTGGCTAATAACTTAATTAAGCAAAGTATCTGCTTCCTTCTAGGTTCAGGAGGATCAGAGTCACAGTTCTGGGCATTCTGTGTTAGGAGTCCCGGGCAAGATCACATTAACAATTGTCCCTTACCCACTGGTCCAGCTCTCCCTCTATCCCCCTGACTCTGGCCAAAGTCTCAGCTGGCTACTCCTGAGCTGAGAGCTGACAGGCGTTGGCTCTCAGATACTCCCTGGACCATATTCCTGTCCCCACATGCTGAGTTCCTGGTGGCTACTGCAAACTGAAGCCAGTGAGCAAATGTATTTCCTTTAGAACAGATTCTTTGACACCGGGTCCACAGAAACAGGCCTGGGACCCCAGAGACCTATGGAGGAGCTCACTTGGTGTGGAGTCATACGCAGCCCCACACTCTACCTTGAGTCACTCATCTTTTAGGCTCTGCTGTCAGTTCTGTCCCACTCTGCCACAATTTGTCATCTCAACATCCCTCCTACAGAGTTCCCAGAAACAACCCTGCCCTGCACTTTATCAAACACACATAACTACATCCCAGCAGGATGCAAGATTCCTGACTTTTCCATCAAGCCCCTAGGCTCCCAGCAAAGCAGAAAGTACAGCCAGGAGAATGTAAGTACCCGGGGTGCTTTGTGGAGAGCAAGAACTCAGACCCCATCAAGGGGCACTCTCTAAGGAGCCACTGGCGCAGCCACGGCACTCTGATAAACACAGAAGCAGAAAATAAATGTGGTGGCAGAAAGTAAATTGAGGACAGGAAAAGAGAAAAGTGGGACAGGAGGAGGGAGCTGCAAAGGCAGGCTGCAATTTCCTGCATGGCCATTTGCTAAAAGGGCCTCACATATTTGGCTAGAGCTCCTGACACCAAATATTAAAAGGAAAAATCGGTCAGATGCTGGTCACTCAGCACTCATACAATAAAAGCCAAATTGCTCATCTTGAGCAGATGTTTACATCAGACAAGAACTTCTCTTTAGGAGTTCTAGTAACAGAAACCCCATAACTCATAATGAAAAAATATCCCCTATCTGAAACAACATCCACACAAGGGTACATGACAAGTTTCATGAGACTGTTTCTCATAATCACTCTCAATATAAATTGATAGCATCACTCAAACATACACTTTATGAAAAGCAACTCATTGGAGTCCAATAGTATGCAGTCTAGATAGCTACTCCCTGTTGGCTTGACTCTGAGATAACTTTCAGAAACTATTCAGGACAGAAAATATACTTAATAAGAATTTTTCAGCAATTCTTCCTGGCTTTTCTTCCATTCTACTAGCAGACTGAGTGACAGAATGGGCCCAGGCTCAAGGCGGTACTTGCTGACCACAAGGGAGGCTGTCAGGTGGGGACAGCCTCCCGGCTCACATCCCTTCTCTACTACTGAGCTGCGTTTTCGGGTATGCAAGGCAAGCGCAGGAAAGGATGATCGTAAGGAGCCTTCCAGTTGTCAAGTTCAAGGATTCCAGAGACTCAGAAGAAGCTGGGAATGCTCTGGAGCCACAAACACACAAAGCCACAACACTGGCGACAGTGCTGCGACCAGAGTCAGCAAGGAGAGCAGTGAGTTCTCAGAGTTTGATGCTGCCTCTGCATCCATTTTGAATAGGACTGGACATTCTCATTTTAGAAGCAGGGCTTGGCCATGCTGACAATTTCCGGTCCTATGTCCCCTCCCAGCTCAACAGGATGGATTCAAATACTGCCTTCAACAACTTCCTCCCGGTGACTGCCTCCCTATGGGACACACATACGACCTGTCTCACTGACCTCACGCTTCTCATGGACTGTCCAGATAGATCTGCCACAGTGACCACTGCTCAGTCCCAGCACAGCCTCCAGGAACTTGTGTCTGCTTCCTTCAAGCCTGCCAATCTGACCTCCCCATGAGAAACTCTCCTGCGTAACATGGTGACTCCAGTACAACCGACAGTCTACAAGTCCCACCCTCTCACCCTGCCTGTGCTCCATGACCTCCACATGGGGAGCTCCCAGGTACACCTTACACCACCCCCACCCCAGGACCTATGGAAAATAATCTTTATTTCCAACATTGTATCTCCTGATCAGCAGAGGAGTGTTCGCCTTCTTTAAAATCCTAAAATAAAACCAGGAGGAGAAAGCCAAGTTTCTCTTGGATCCAAAACATGAAACATTCAAACCCATAACCTGAGTCTCACTGTAGCCCTTCTTGCCCTTTCAAAAATTACATCTCATGGCCAGCGCTATGCACAGCAGGTTAATGCCCTGGCCTGAAGTGCCAGCATCCCATATTGGCACTGGTTCTAGTCCCGGCTGCTCCACTTCCAATCCAGCTCTCTGCTATGACCTGGGAAAGCAGCAGAGGATGGCTCAAGTCCTTGGGCCCCTGCACCCACGTGGGAGACCCAGAAGAAGCTCCTGGCTCCTGGCTTCAGATCAGCGCAGCTCTGGCTGTTGCGGCCAATTGGGGAGTGAACCAGTGGATAGGAGACCTCTCTCCCTCTGCCTTCTCTCTGTGTAACTTTCTGACTTTCGAATAAATAAATAAAATATTTTTAAAAATTACATCTCAATAGAAATTTTAAAAGGGGGTGGTGTTTGATGCAGCAGCTCAGATACCACTATATGGCCACATCCCATATTGGAGCGCCCGGGTTCAAGTACCAGCACTGCTTCTGATCCAGCTTCTTCCCAATGAACCCATGAGGTAGGAAGTGATAGCTCAAGTCCTTAGGTCCCTTCCACCCTTATGAGAGATTCAGATGGAGTTCTGGACTCCTGGCTTTGGCCTGGCCCAACTCTGGCTGTTGTGGGCCTTTGGGAACTGAACCAGCAGGTGAAAAGCTCTTGGTTTACCTCTGTATTTCTCTTTCAAATAAATAAATGATTAAAACTTTTTTAAATTGCATCTGTCTTGATGTAATTCCTAGGGGCTATAACACCTGACAAAAAGAGCAGCCCTCACTGCAGGTGCACTTAGCCGGCTACTTGGGGAGGCAAACACACTCATTCAGATGCAGACATTACTCTGCTATGGAGATCAGTGGCCCCTTCAACTGCTGTCAACCTCATCACAATCACTTTTGGGGGAAGTAAAGCCTTCACCTCCTACCCCAGGAACTGGGTCAGCCTCCAGAGGGCACATCCCAGCGTGGAGAAGACCCACATAATTGGGGAGGACAGGGAAGTACAGTAACTGACCAAGGAGCCTGCACCCCAAAAGAAGAATTATTTTCCTGGGCAGGTGGAGGTCAGAACGTGGCAAAGGTCTTAGATGCTCTGAAGTGAGTGAAACATAAAAAGTCAACAGAGAAATGGAAAACTGTAGCAAGGAAATTGGATTTTGAAAATCCATTTGGATTTGGTAATGTATAGCATATCAGCATCTGTAAGAGAAATAAAAATAGTTCAGGGTACATACTTTAGGATATATTAAAGCATAAATAAAGTTTATAGTGCCAATCAGATTTTTTTTTAAAACATGGGCTCTTCTTTTGAAAATGAGGGTGAAATAGAATTCAATAAAAATATAAATGTGTCTGCCTCTGCCCTGCTCAGACATGATCCTATGTATTTTTGAACAGAATTAAGTTTAGAAGAGGAACTAAAGATTTATTGAGCTTCTGCTGTGTGCCAGGCACTGTACTGGAGTGGTGTAGGTGTCTATGAGGAAGGTAACCCCAGCTTCACCACCCTCTAAGACAAGGGTCAACAAACCCTTGCGGTAAAGAATCAGGGTATGAATATGCATTTTCTGTTTTGCAATCCCACCACCCATCACAAGCATTCAATCCAGCCATGCTCATGCAAAAGCAGCCATAGACCACACACAAACAAAGGAAGGTCACACATTCCTTGTTCCAATACAATTTTATTTGCAATAAGTGGCAGACCAAATTTTGCCCAGAGGTTGTCATCTGCCAACCCCTACCCAAAGAGACAAGCATTGCTCTCCCCATGTTACAGATGGAAACTTGTCATCAGAGCTCCTAAGGGGCTTGACTGGGTGGGGACAAAGAAACATACACAGCAATAATAATAGTAACGCTAACTAACTGACAGCTGAATATGGGAGGGCCTTATCTATAGTGTCTTCCTATTCATTTTCTCATAGTATGTGATGGCTGAATTGGAGACACAGCCAAGTTGGTTTTTCTTCTCAACATCTCACAAAGCTAAAACCAAGGTGTCTGCTGAACTGCATGTCTTTCCGAATAGCAGGGTCCTCCTCTGAGCACACAAGGTTGTTGGCAGAATTCAGTCTTGTGCTTACAGAATTGAGGTCCCTACATTTTTTTTTAAGATTTATTTATTTTTTATTTGAAAGGCAGAGTGACAGAGAAAGGAAAAGGGAAACAGAGAGAGAAGTCTTCCATCTGCTGGTTCACACCCAAAATGGCTGCAACAGATGGTGCTGGGCCAGGCTGAATCCAGGGGCCCAGAGCTCCATCTGGGTCTCCCACATGGATAGAAGGGGCCAAAGCCCTTGAGCTATCCTCTGTTGCTTTCCCGAGAAGCATTAGCAGGGAGCCAGATCAGAAGTGGAGCATTTAGTAATCAACGCAGTGATCATCTGAGATGCCTGGTCACGGGAGGCATCTTAACCCACTGTACCACACACCAGTCACGAGGTCTGTGTTTTCTTGTTGGATGTCATGCAGGGGGGCATTCTCAGCCCCTGGCTGCTGCCATAGTCATGGCCACGCGCATCCCTCCATAAGATCCTTTGTGCTTCAAATCTCTTCTTTCAGACAGAAGTCCATTTTAAGGATTCGTCTGATTCAATCAGATTCATCCAAGACAAACGCACTTTCAATTAACTGAAGTCAATGGATTCAGGATTTCCATTACATGTGCAGAATTTCTTTACCTTTGTCACTAACATAACCTAACCAAGGGAGTGAAATCCACTACACACAGTCTCACCCAAGGGTGGAGATTATATAGGATATATACACCAGAGGCTGGAGTCTTGTGCCACATTAGAATTTTGCCTATCACAGCGGGCCAACCATTCACCAGTACTCAACAATGCCACTGTAGCACAGAAACAGCCACAAACGACACGACCAGAATGGGCATGGTTAAGTCTAGGCACATTAAGCCTATTCTTGCAACAACACCATCCCATGCAACAAAGGTGTCCCATATCCAAGACGCCAGCTCAAGTCCTAGCTGCTCTGCTTCCAACCTTGCTGCCTGCTAATATGCCTGGGAAAGAAGCAGAAGATGGCCCATGTCCACGTCCAGAGGCCATTGACACCCATGTGGGAGATGAGGATGGAGTTCCTGGTTCCTAGCAACAGCCCAGCCAGCCCTGGCCATTTTGGCCATCTGGGGAATGATCCAGAAAATGGAAGATCGATCTCTCTCTCTCTCTCTCTCTCTCTCTCTCTCTCCTTTCTCCCTCTCTTTCCACCCTACCCTCGCTCCAATCTTTTTCTCATGCTGTCTCCCTCACTCCCTCTCCCTTTCATTCTGCACTCTGCCTTTCAAATAAATAAATCTTAAAGAAATAACAGGCATAGATATGTTCTAATAAAACTTGATTGACACTGTACTTGGAATTTCATATGATTTTCCCATACCACACAATAATATTTGTCTTTTGACTTTTCTCACAATTTAAATTAATAAAATTATTCATCAACCTGTAAGCTACAAGAAAAATAAAGTGAGTGCCTAGATTTGGCCTGTGAGCTACAGTTTGATGACCTTTGCTCCAGTAACAAGATTTCCAGAGTTAACACAGTCACTGAATCTCAGCACAGTACTCTGTATCACCCTCTGAGATAGCAGACACTTTTGATGGGTCCCTCCCATTTCTCAGTTGTACACACTACTTCCTTTGTTTGGGAAATATATTCCATTGCCTTCTCTGTTTTTAAGATTTATTTATTTATTGGAAAGGAAGAGTTATAGAGAGACAGAGGCAGAGACAGAGACAAAGTCTTCCATCTACTGGTTCACTCCTCAAATGGTTGTAACCGCCAGAGCTGGGCTGATCTGAAGCCAGGAGCCAGGAGCTTCCTCCAGGTCTTCCCATGTGGGTGCAGGGGCCCAAGGACTTGGGCTATCCTCTCTTGCTTTCCCAGGCCACAGCAGAGAGCAGGATCAAAGGTGGAATATCCATGACTCAAACCAGCACCCATATGGGATGTTAGCACTGTAGGTGGCGGCTTTACCCGCTATGCCACAGCATTGGCCCCTCCAATGCCTTGTTTTATTTTTTAAAGGTTTATTTATTTTACTTGAAAGTCACAGTTACACAGAGAGAAAAGAAGAGGTAGAGAGAGAGAGAGAGAGAGAGATGTCTTCCATCTGCTGGTTCACTCCCCAAATGGCCGCAACGGCCAGAACTGCACCAATCTGAAGCTGGGAGCCAGGAGCTTCCTCCAGACCTCCCAAGTGGGTACAGGAGTCCAAGGACTTGGGCCATCTTCCATTGCTTTCACAGGCCACAGCAGAGAACTGGATTGGAAGTGAAGCAGCCAAGACTCGAACTGGCGCCCATATGGGATGCTGGCACTGCAGGAGGTAGCTTTACTTGCTATACCACAGTGCCGGCCCCTCCTCTGCCTTCTAATGCTACACTCCTGGCCCTCAGGACAAGAAGGGAATGAAGCCCCATAACTTCCTCGATTTAAATAAGCACTTCACCTACATTATAGCTTGTGTTCTTTTTGAGTGAGGAGTAGCACTCCCCCATACACTTTACCTATGAGGACACCAAGGCCAGAGTGGTTGACATACTCAGCACCAGACCTGCCAGAACTGAGAGTCCAATCAAGGACTTCCTCCTTGGCCAGAAGGTCTGAGAACAAAAGCCACTACCAAAGTAAGTCTAGCTACAAAATGTGTGGGTCAACACAAAAACGCGGGGCTCCTGTTTCAAAGGTAGTAAGAAATCAAGATGGCGACAGGAGAGCATTTAACCAAAGATGGGCTCTCCTACACACGGACTCCCACATCACTGCCCAGGAATCTGAATGCTCTGAGGACAGATGCATCCTAAATACAAAGTACCCTAGGCCCCCAGAGCCACTGAGTTTCCAGCATCAGGCCAACAGATGCTTTGAAGAGAGGGCAGTGTTTTAGTGGGCTCATGCATCACGAGCAGTCTACTGCAGGGAGCTGAGTCTCGCCCCCGGAATGAATGTAAACCAGCCTTGCATAAATTCAATCCCCTTTTTTTGAATATCTAATTGAATTTGCAGAAGTGTGTGCCAGGGGGGTGTTTAAATAAGTGCACAAATATGATAAGAAGGCCTTCACACCATTATATCTAATTCAGTAAGCAAAAATAATGGCAGGGCACGTTCCAATTAGTGTTTGATTTATTTGCTTTAACAAATCCAATTAGTAGAATGTTTTATAAAGTCATCCAATGTCAAACACTCATGGACTCAACAGATAGAAACAATACGCCTGATAGAAAAAATATTTTAAAGCTCTTTGAACACTGAATTTATTATAAGTAAGATGCTACCTCTCTGATGGCTTGGGCATTCCCCAAGGACCAGGGCAACAGTGTCAGACCTGTTCATCTGGTTCCCTTACAAGAATGTATATGGAAACTCAAGTGAATGCAGCCCATTCTATTAGATCCAAGAATAGCAACAACAAAAGTGGAAGTCAGCCAAGGAACTTCATGGGAAAATAATGAACTTGCTGCTGGGTGTCCTCTAGACCAGAGATGGGTTTGGAATTCCCAGGCAGCACAGTGCAGGGGGAAAAACACAGGGCTAAAAGAAACAGTGGCATCCCAGGACCCAGTCCATACTCTCACGGCCCTACCAGGCTCGAGTTTTCTAGGGTGTAAATGAGAGGACTCTATGAGATCAGTGCCCAGAGCGGAGTTGGATGATGATCTCTACCCCGAGAGACATAGCACAAGGCAGTGCACACCAGAGCCAGCAGCTAAACTTCGCTAGGTGTTTATTTAATTGGATGACCTTGGCCAAGTTATTTAACCTCTATGCACCTCAATTTTCTCACCTGTAACACTAGAGTGATGATAATGCCCATTTCTTAGTGTTGTTAGGAGGATTAGGTAAATTTAATATGTGTAAAGAATTGGAACAGTGCCTGGCCAAATAAGTGTTTGTATAATTAATACTTAACCTCAATGTGTGAATTAGATATGGAAAAGGTAACTATGAGATATGTGTTCAGCTTGCATAATCACTTAAGGCAAACAAAGTATTCAAAGAAACTGTATCTGTGCTGGTCCATCGCATCCTGTGGAGTTCAGCAGTGCCAACTATGACATGCTACTGAGGGCCCAGAAGCCCTTGCACTCCCCCACTTACAGACGGATGACTTTAGGATGACCAGTCTCTTTACATGTAATACAGGCACACCAAGTTAAACTCTCTCCTAGGGCCCTTAGCCTCTTGACATCCCACAAAACCATGACTGCCTCCTCCCCTGTCGTCCCCAGCCCTACACACCAGGACTCAAGACGTCCCCTGGAATAGCACATGGAGCTCAGCTTCTCCATGTGAGGCTCCACGGACCTCTGCCTGGTACAGCAGCACAGCACGCAAGAGAACATGGTGGGATGAGACTCTGCCTCCTCACCTGGTCCAGCTCTCCGCAGCCCCCATCTGCAAGCAGACACTGTGGCACGCTGTGATGGCCTGGAAGAAAGTGTGCTAAAGGAACCTGTGGGTGGGCTCAGCACCCACCCCCCACTGCCAAGGACAGGA
Source organism: Sylvilagus floridanus (assembly GCA_949820135.1). Taxonomy (NCBI): domain Eukaryota; kingdom Metazoa; phylum Chordata; class Mammalia; order Lagomorpha; family Leporidae; genus Sylvilagus; species Sylvilagus floridanus. Next base: position 114,447,796 of record OX463231.1, read on the forward strand.
TGGAAGCAGGGAGACACAACAGTCACCCCCAGGAGTCACAGATGGAGATGGTTCAACCCCAGTCCAATCACCCTCACAATTGTCCCTGATCCACCCAGCAAGTCTTCCCCCCAAAAAAACATTGTGGGAGCACATTCTGCTATGCTCTCAAACATGAAGAGAGAAGAGGCTGCCTGGCCTGGCTCCTAATTTTACAAGTAGAAAAACAGGCATCGAAAGGGCAAGGCTACAAAGACAAGGGGTCCAGAGCCGGGACTGAGCCCCATTCTCCGGGCTCCAGGCCAGAGCTCTGCCCACTCAGATGCCAGAATAGCATGTTTCATCTTTTCTCACACAACACTGATGTCTTTGCCATTTTTCTTCTGAGGGAGAAATAAAAGAAAAAACGTGGCCACGGGTCATGCCCCATCTCGGGGAAACTTCAGATCAGTCCGGGAGGATAGACAGGTCTTCCTACCCAGAAGGACAGGCTGGAACTGGTTCTGGCTGGAGCTGCATCAGCGCCTGAAGCTTTCAGAGGCCCAAGCTGTCCGTGGCCTCAGGGTCTTTGCACTTGCGGCTCCCCCATTTGAAGTGCTCTCGCCTTGGCCCTTCATGCAGCCCGCTCCCAGCATCCTCCACATCAAGGCTACGTCTCAAATAACAATTAAAACGGAAGAGTCCAACACGAACCTAGTCTACACTCCCTGCATTTCTGACTCATTTTCTTTCCCCAAAGGCCAACATCTTTCCAGGGCACCATGCCACGCATACTGAAGACTTGGAAACATTTAGGACCAGCTGACAGATATAGGTTACGCACTCGGTTTTTATAAGTATATTAACATTTAATTACATAAAGTAAAGACTAAGGTTCCATGTAATCAGTTAAATTCAATAACAGCACCCAGCATTACATAAATCACCCACTGGTAATTGTGTAGATAAAATATTCATTGAGGTCTGAGTGTTATCATTCGTGCAGTAGGCTGCAGCAACCCCCTCCAACCAGTTCAGCTTTTGTGAATTGATCTGTGGTTGCCAACTGGGCTCCACATACCATGGCCTGCTAAATGTGCCTTAAAGGTAGAAGGAAGGGTTTTTAAGAATGGAGTATAAAGTAGCCACAACTGAGCTGGACTTAAATCACTTGGATGCCTGGGCTGGGTCAATCCAAAAAGAGTGATAGGTATTGGCACGTTTTGAGGTCTCTGGATTGGTAGCAGGAACTGTAATAAGAACCATACAAGCAAGCCCCCCAGTTAAATCAGTAAGTCTCTCTAATTTTTCTCTGAAATGTTGACAAGTTGATTCCCAGGAGAGATGACTCTCGCCAAAATGAAGACAGGCACAGACGAGGAATGAAGGAAGTGGTCTTTGATGGACATTTCAAAAAGTCATAGTGAGGCAGTTGCTAAGGTTCCTAACCCAAAAACAGAGCTAGCACCTCAAAGCCGCATCACGTCCACCTCCAGCGCCTGGGAGTTTACATAAACACCGTTCTCATGTTTCAAACGAGCACTCTGTAATTTTCAGCTCCATGCACTTTTTTATTTAATCTGCAAAGGTCCAAAGCAGATGATGCTGTGAGTGCAGCCCTGCCAACGCGACTCCGCCTCGGGTTAAAACTGAGACAGAGCTGAGCTCCTAACAAATCTGCTTCTTGCTAAATCACTGGACGACTCGGGGCCTGACAGGACAAGAGAGCCAGGAGGGCCCCAAGGCTGAGGATGTGTCTGGCACACAGCAGCCCTGCATAAAAGATCTGGCTCTGCGGCCAGCTGGCTGCACGACCTTGGCCAAGTCATATTCTGTTTAAAAGGTATCTGAGGGCAGACCTTTGGCATGGCAGGGAAGCCACCACCTGGGATGCCTACATCCCATCTGGCAATGCCCAAATTTGAGCCCTGGCTTCACCTCCAATTCCAGCTCCCTGCTACTGGGGGGCTACTCGGGGGGCCAGCAGGTGATGGCTCAAGAACTTGGGTCCCTGCCACCCACATGGGGGACCCAGATGGAGTTCCCAGCTCCTGACTTTAGCCTGGCCCAACCCTGGTTGTTACAGGCATTTAGATCAATCGACCTCTTCCACCCTCCCCCTTCAAATAAATTAGATCAGAATAAAATAAAATAGATCTTGCTGGAAGAATCTGACATTCTCTCACAGAATCCAACCACAATGTGGAAAAGGTGAAAGCTTCCAACAGAATTAAAAATAAGAGCTCACAATAAAAGGACCACTAGCGTCCACAGGAAACTGAAATGGATTTAAAAATGCAAATGGAAGATCACCTATTACAGCCTTGTCATAATCTGGAAGAAGAAATTATTAAACCTCAACTCCCCAAAATTAACTAGGAGATCAAGTGTTCCTGCCACACTGTCAACCTCGAAGCTCATTAGTACATATTATCTAGTAAGTAGAGAACAATATCCCTGGCTTCTAATATTCACATTAAGACCTGTTTTAGGCTCCCAAAGTCTTTCTCTTTCTTATACTTTTTACCTATGGTCAGCAAACAGAACTTTCTAACTAAAAATGAAACATTTTGAGTAAATGAAAAGCAAATAGAATAGAGAAAGAAATGATTGTGGAAACTTTAAGAGAAGATTTCTAAAAGTGATCTACTAAAAAATTATCCTGAAGAATGTTCTAGAAAGCATTAAGCATCCTTGATAGGATGCAAACTCTGCCCTTCATGAGAAAGCCACAAAGAGAGGCTAAGAGAAATGAAAAGACAACAGGATTGGATGGCTGTTCTGTGGGTTCATAAAGTCTCCAGGGAAAGCAAAAACGCACAAAGCAGAGTCAAAAGCAGCATTAGTGAGAAAGATGGCAGCGTAAATGCGATTTATCAAACAGCCAACCTCCCCACTGATAGGAAGGAACACAAGGAAGCCAAAGTAGCAAAGAAACCATAAACATGGAAGTTTTCAATGTTTTTCTCATTGACTTGGAGAAATCAACACAACTTGGGTCTACCCACAATGTCTGGAATTTATACACCGCACAACCTTTTCTTGAGAGAATTGTGCAGTAGAAGAGGCAGATTTGGTGAAACTCAGCAGTATTTGCCAGTTGAAATGTCCATGACCTTGGGATGGAGAACTAAGGGGTGCCTTACTCAGGTGTCCACCCACCTCCTTGCAGCAAGGGCATTTTAAGGAATGGGTGTTTGGGACAGCAGTAAGCTGCCACTTGGGATGCCTGCATCCCATGCCAGAGCACCTGGGCTCAAGTCCCAGCTCTCTCATAACTGCAGCTTCCTGCTAGTGTGCACCCCAGAAGGCAGCAGGTGATGGCTCAAGTAACAGGTCCCTGAATCCACCTGAGAGACTTGGACATATTTCCAGGCCCCCGGCTTTGGTCTGGCCCAGCCCTGGCTGCTGCAAGCACTCAGAGAGTGAACCAGTAGAGGGAAGATCTTTTTACATCTGTCTGTCTTTCAAATAAAATGAAAATACATGCTTGTTATAAAACAGCACTTGAGTCCTCTTGGTTTGATGGCATTCCTGCTATTTCCCTTTAAATCTGGTCTTCCCAGAGTCTTGGGACCTCCTCTCATCTGGGAGAACTCCCATTACTGGAAGGGAAGACTGAGGACAGAGTGAAAACAGCAAACAGCTGAGCGGTTGTTCAGCCAAGGACCAACAGCAGCCATGAGGATCCTGCAACTTCCCCCAGGGCCTGGCTCTCCTTGAACCCTGTGAGCAAGTTTCCCTGGGCCCCACCAAGCACTGGAACATTGCAGAAGGGACAACAATCTGAAAAGTCTGCCAAGGGCTGGAGAGCAGTGAGCCCTCCCTGGTCCTCCAGCACTCTGCACGTTAGCAGCTGCAACCCCATTGAGGTAAAAAGAGAGAAGCCAAAGCCATTACGCCCTTGGGGAGGGCAGCACACAGGGGGGATCCCGAGCATCTCTCAGACCCATGGACAAGAGCTCCCACTGAGCCCAGCCCATGGTCGTGGTGCCTTAACCTCCATCAGCTTCAATTCCACACCATAAGCAGGTGGAAACACCCATCCGCGTGCTGGTGTGGTTACCCTGTGTCCCTGGAATGTATACATGCCAGGAAGGCACATTCTTGAAGGAAAAGAATATAAACTCAGAAAAAAAAGACTGCACTGAAATGAGAAATCAGGACTAACAAATTTCTAATAACCGACAAGTACCACAAACATTGTCTATACAGAAAAATATTTTTATTAATCATCCCCCTAACAACATTTTCCTTCACATTTCTGGAGGTATTCCTCGAGGTTACTCCTTCAATATAATAATTTTGCAATGTCATTTTTAATAGACAAACTAAAAGCCTCAATGTCCCCTCTAGTAGGTTGATTAAGATTTGCTTACTGTTATTAATATTTTAAAGTCTCCAAGTTCACAAGTCATTATGAATATGGTATTATACAAACTTTAGGATTTCAGTCAAATTTGGAAAAAACTGTCAAATTTCTTTCATGTGTATGCTGTAATATTTCAGGGCATTTTATGAGCGCTTGTGCACTGAGAAACAGTAAACAATCTATGGGATGATGACAGTAGATGTGTTCCTGGAAGCCATTTTCACACCAGGGCAGCTAGTAATGTTTTATCTACACACGCGGAAATATGTGAGCATATGTCACGTATATGCAGATACATCAAAAAGATAACAGAAAAACAGGATTAGGAGGAGGTTATCTTGGTGTAAAAATTATGAAATCCATGCCTACACGGAGTGTTGGAAAGGTCATAGAAAATGCATGTTATGGAAAAAACGTCATAGGTTTCAAAATTTTGCAACAATATTAACTTTTTAAATTCCTTTTCCATAAACTTTTTGAAGCACGCATGTGCACATGCACACAAATACATTTATACACCTTCTATTAAGCCATACAAAATCTCAATTTCTACTAAAGTGGCCCTGCCCTCCCTATACGTCCCACCTCTCACCCCGACCCTCAAAAGGCAAGTACAATGAAAAGAAAGTTGGAACAGAAAGAGCAGTCTCAACGATGTGATTAAATAATCTTTTCTTATTGTTTAAGAAAATATGTGACCATTCGAACATGTCTCCAAGCCCTCAACCCCCTCTCGCCACACACTCGCTACCAAAACTTAGAAAGGTGACATGACAGCAGAGCCTGAAGCTTATGTGGCAATAATGCCATAGGTACAGGGCTCTGAAATGCCCCCACAGCATGGGGCACCTGCCTGGCCCCATAAGTGACTGATACCCTGTGTGCAGCCATGCCACGTTTCTGGCGGAGGCATCTGAAACCTGCCCGGCACTTACTAACCTCTACTGCACCTGCATAGCTGTACAGGTGCACATCTCACTTTTGTGACTTAATGTTAGATCTCAAAATAATGGACTAGTGGACGGGGTGGGCCTTGGGAGGGCAAATCTGTAACATTCACCGACATTCAGTGACTTTCATACAAACATCTGGATTTTACCTTGGGGAGAAAAACATTCAACAACTGTGCTCAAAAACATCAGTACTGTCCTCGGCTCTGGCAAAATACTGTAACTCAGACATTTTCCCAGTTTGCTGAAGCACACTGAGACCAATCAGCATTTCAGAATCTTGCTAATTTCCCCCTTGCTCTCCTTGTCTTATCTCTCTTGTGGCTCTCTCCAGGCCTCAATCACACCTTTGAACCTCTGAAGTAGCTATCACAAAGCTTGTTAGGTTTCCTCCATCCCTGCTGGCTGTTGGAATTGAAGGCTTTTTTAAGTCTTAGGCCTCATCATGTGACACATCCCAGACCATAGCCCCTAGGATCACCTAGGAACCCTGCCACCTGCTTGGGGGCCTTTGAATGGCTTTGATTCAGACTCACTGGAATTACTATGATCTGCTCCTCGGACTTTGTGCATAAATTTTCACAGCAGCTCCCCCATGCTCCTGGGAGGCTCCTCGGGGCAAGCCTGGAGAGAAACAGAGCCGCGCCATTAGCTGGCAACATCTGTGCACCAGGAATCTGCACCTTCTTACTGGGGGAATCAGTGGGAGTTTTTCTATTTTCTTCAATGGTTCTCTAGTTATTTTGGAAATCATCAAGGTTCTATAGGATAGGGAAAAGGTGCTATTTCTTATCACAAACTTAGGAAAACTGATGATTATTGGGGGGAGGTACAAGAAAACATATTCCACTGACTCCCACAAGGAGGCTACTCTTGGGACAGGTCTACACTCTTTGAGCCTCAGGAAAAATGTCTTTTATTCAACACGGCCTGGGTGCCCACGGGCAAGGGTGAAATTGATGGCGAGGCAACTGCAGACAGGGTGTTCTTTCAATGACTCAAAAGAGAGTATTTTCTTAAATCAGGGTGCCTCCCCCCATACAGCATTATTTTCTGTACATTTTGAGTCGTGGTGTCCACACACATATACACACACACACACACACACACAGCTTCATGAAATGTCTTGTAGGAACTAAGGCAACAATAAACATGCAGACTCTAGAAAAAGTCTGGCACATTCTAAAAGCTAAATATATCCTAGCAATTATTGTTGGTACTGGGAGAAGAGGGCCTATAAAAACATAGGCATAATTAACATACACATTTTAACAAGTCACAACTTGTGATAGATATTAACTAGAAATTACATTGGTTACCCTTACGCAGCAAATATTCAACATATCTAAAGGCACCAATGCATTTGACAACACTGCATTTTTGCAGCGTTGCATATACGTTATACAGGTGCATCCTGTACATATGTATAGATATTCATACATAAATATGTTTATTCATACATAAATCTGTGCATCTGAATCCATATGTACATATATGTCTGGTTTATTAGTATTATTCTAAGTGCAAATATAATAGATGGTTACTGCAAGTAATTTTTGCAAAACCCAAGAACATAATTCCATCTAAACTCACCACTCCAGGAGACACCCTGTTGATATCTGGATCTATAAGGTTTGAGATTTTTTTCCTACTAATAGACATACACATTTATTTTCAAAATCAAAAAGAAAAATAGAACCCATGTGTGAACAGAAAGCTTTGCAACCTACATTCAAGTGTACTCCTCAATCAGGAATACTTTCCTACTCTGTTAAGGTTCTTTTTGAACCTGATATTAACAGTCACTATCCCGCACGCCTTCATATCCTAACCATATCCCCTTTCCTTATTTTTATTAGTTTTTAAATCTTACTGTTTATAAAGCAAAGATATAGCCACACTTACTTCCTTAGGGTAATTTTCCAACAGTTGGTCAAGACGTAATTTTATAAATAAATGTATGTAGTCAAACCACCTTCCAGAGCAGTTGTGACAGCTGGCATCTCTGATGTGTGAGACTGCCCTCAGCCCCTTATACCCTCACTACGTGTCATCACTGTTCTTGATCGTTGTCAACTGAAGCGTAAAATGCACACGCCCATTTTTCTCAGTTTTCCATTATTTGAGTATTGGCTGAGGTTGCATATTTTGCATGAGTTCAATGGCCACTGGCATTTTCACATTTGTGCATTACCTGTTTGTGTTCTTCACTCATTTTACAAATAAGCTGCTTATGCATTCTAATTTGTAAGTCTTCCTATTGGTAAGGGCCTTATTTGCTATGTATTCACTCACTAATGTATCTCTAGTTTCTTTTAACCTCTTAATTATCTCTGATGCAGGCACACTGTTGAGTACATATTAAAACCTGTAAATCATTTTCCACTTAGGTTGGACTGCCTACTTAGAATATCTGACACTCAGGTATTTGCAACTGTAAAGAAGTATTTACCCATTTTATCTTTTGGTTCTCTTGTTTAATTAGAAATGCATTTAAACCTTTAATTCACCTTGAAATAATCTATGTATAATATAGCAAATGAATCAAATATTTTATTTCTAAAACCACTTTCATAACTTTCTAGCACCACTGAACCATCCATCTACTACTTGATAACATACATGCGGTGTGTACACATGCGTAAGTCTCTTCCTGAGCCTTCTATTCTGTTCCCTTGTCTTTGTGTCAACATATATCAGTACCATCATGTTGTAATTATTATGGATCTCAGCACTGCATAGTTAGCGGTAACACTGGGGATTAGCTCATCAAACAAACAGTCTGGAGCTTAAATCCATCCTACCAGTTACTAGCTGGGTGGCCTTGGGAAAGTTTCCTACGTCTCTGTGCATTAGCTTCTTCATGGACAAAAACAGGGATAAGAATCATCTCTTCCTCATAAAATAATTGTGAAAATTAAAATAAGTTCATAGTGCTTAGAACACTGCCTGACGTACAGTGAGTTCTCAATGGATGGGAGCTATTCCATGTCTCTCCCAGGTCTGCTATTGCAGCATACCCTAGACCAGGTGGCTTGCACAGCCTCACAGCTCTGGAGACTGGGTCAACAGGGCTGGATCCCTGAGGGTTCTGAGGGTGCCCTGTCCCATCTTAGAGAGGCTGACTGGCAATCCGCGGCACTCATTGGCTTGTGGAGCTCTTAGCCCAATCCCTGCTTTCACCGTCACATGGCATTTTCCCTCTGTCTCTGCACACTGTCTTCTTTATCTCTGTGTCCCAATCTCCCCTTCTTAGACAGACTCAATGGACTAGTGTTCACACTAATGACCTCTTCTGAACTTGGCCTAATCAACAAAGATCCCAATGCCAGTAAGGCCACATTCTAAGACACCAGAAGTTAAAATCTCAACGCATTTTCTTTTGGGATAGGTAACTCAATCCATACTGGCCATTGCATCTTTGCACGATCATGATAGGAATATTACACAATTTCATGTTAATAACAACTTTAATGCCAGGATTTCTAGTTTTGCAAAGCAAATGACGACATTGGCTTCAGATTTAGAAAAGTGATTTGCTTGTTTAGTGTTACAAGGGTTCATCTTTCAGCTTCTAGTGGACTAATTAGATTGGGAACATTTGGAACATTGGATTGCCTGCTACCTTTCAAACAGGAATGGGTGAACTTTATCAAAGGGCTCAGGGACAACTGAACTGATCACATGGTTGCTCTGCTGTGACTTTATCAATGGATGATATATTAATTAATTTCCTAATGCTGAACATTATATTTCCAAGGCAAATCCCACAGCAGGGCAGTGTGTTATCCCTCCAACATGAAACTAGAATAGCTTTGTGAGATTTGTGGTCTTGCTTTTGACGGTTGCATCCATCTTCATTTGTGTAGTTGTCTTACATGCTCCTTGACAAATTTCACAACCACACTGCCTTTGCTTTCCCAGGAAAGGCATTTTTGAGGTGACCCTCTTCCATCACTATATCTCTTAGGAACTACTCCAAGTATGAGGCAGAATGATAGCACCTTTCCCAGTCCGATCATGTCAATTTTTTTTGTCACGTCAGCTCATTTTGAGGACAGCAAGGTAATAGCCTACCTGTGCTGACATGCCCTCGTTCCCAGACCCAGATCTGCTGCACACGCTTGTTATCAATCACCCATCCAGGTGATGCCAGTCCCCTCTCCAGGGTCCTTGGATCCTTGGAACAAAGCTCAAAAATCAACCTGGTAAGCAACCATGCACTAGAACACTATTCAGGAACAAACCATGGGCATACATGACAATATGAATGACTATCAAGTGTTTCCAGTTCACTGAAGGAAGCTGGATTCAAAAGACTAAAAAATACAGGATTCCATTTTTTGAACATTCTGGGAAAGTCAAACTACAGGAAGCACAATGAGATCCGTGGTTTCCAGAAGCTGACGGTGAGCAAAGGGGAAGTAACGGCATGGGGGGATGGGGCGGATAACAGAAAATCACACATGTCAGTACTGCATAAGGGGCTGGTGGACAGGCGTGCGGATGCAACAGAAGTGCAATGAGGTGATAATTATTAAAGCAGGGGAATTAGAGTTCATTATTCCATCTGCATATTTCTTTGATATAAGCTTGAAGTCCTAAAAAACACACAGTTTAAACACACACACACACACACATCCCTGAATTTGTGCAGGGTCCTCGAAACACAGCCCTAGGGCACTCTTTCCTACTCCAATTATCTGAACCCTCAGCCCCTCCCCTAAAGGGCCTACTTCATGAGTGTGCTCTCCAATGACTTATAAACTGAGAAAAAAAAAAAAAGGGGGAGATACGGTTAGGGAACGAGAGGCAGCCCAAACTTCGGCCATCTCAGTGAAATGGCTATGCTAATATCTTTGTTAATGTTTCCTGGTCACAGCAAAGAGAAAATGGCTCTCAGGATGACAGCCTTTGCCATTTTAGGGCCTCTCTGAGAACCCAACGCACTGCACAACGTGCTTCAAAATCTGAGTTTCCATTAAAAATCTCCATTTATGCGCAGCTTAGAGCCCTGCACTGCACAGCCACTCCGCCTCCCAGGAAGGGCTTCCAGGCCTGGCCAGGCTACAGACAAGGACAATGCGTCCCTCCCTGACAGCAGACAGCAGTGCTGGAAGGCCCGTGTAAGCGGCACTGTGATCTGCACAACGGCAGGGGGCAGCTGTGCTGGGCAGCACTGCACGTGCACCTGCAGAGTGGGCCAGGTGCACCCAGGCACTCTGCTCCACGCAGCTTATTGCAGGAGAGGCAGCTGCCTTAGGACCACCCCTCACCATGCATCTGTGCCATGCTACCAGAAACAGATGGATCGCTGTCATTCTTAAAAACTGCTTTCCAAGGGAAGACTCAGAAAACTTAAACGATTAGCTAGTGAAATCACACTCATCCTACCTTCCCATCAATCCAAAACAGACAGGAGCCCACCCGTACTTGGGAACTTGAGAGGGGAGGGTACCACTCTCCACCTTTCACTGGTAAGGAAACTCCCCAGGCATCACCCAGCTATCACAGGGCGACCAGCTGACGGCAGAACCTTGTTGGGGTGAGGGATGGGGGTAGGTTACTCCCCTCCATCATCCTCCATCCTCCTACAGATAATGTCCAGGGCTTGAACCTCAGGGGGATGGGCTAAAGGAAAATCCTGACTCTTTCCTCCCTGGGGTATAGGAATTGCTCAGTCTATCGGCACAGCTTGCATTCTCTGGTTGCACGTACTACTAGACACACAGGGGTAGCTCGCTGCCTTTACATTCCCTTGTTCCGCCTTGACTCAGGTGCGAGGTGCTAGGTGCTCCTCTGACTTGCTCTTTCATTTCTTTCAGATTGTTTCTTCCTTCCAGTTCAGGCAGAGTAAGAGTCCACGTAGGCAGGGGACAGACCCATAACCCACTAGCTATCCTGCAGGCCAGCAGTGAGAGATGAGCCAGTACCATCTGCTCTTGCAGCAGACAGAGTGGGTAAGTCAGGCACAGATCTTGCTATCAACAGGGCTAATCTCCACCCAAGCCCGTGCTCCTGGGTAAGAAATCTCCCCATCCACTCTGGGTTCCAGGAATGGCTGACAACAAAGAACCACACCTACCATGTGGCTTAGGCAGGATCTGGGATGAATGCTTTGCTACCTATTATAAGGCCAGACGCAGACCCTGCAAATCCCCATTCTTTGTCTCAGAAATGATGAGCTGAGGCTGCCACTGTAGCCCAGCAAGTTAACCCTCTGTCTGTGATATCAGCATCCCATTTAAGCACCTGTTGGAATCCCAACTGTTCCACTTCTGATCCAGCTCCCTGGTTATGCACCTGGGAAGATAATGGAAGATGGCCCAGGTGCTCAGGCCCTGCCACCCAGGTGGGAGTCCAGGATGGAATTCCAGGCTCCTGACTTCAACCTGGCCCAGCCCTGGCTGTTGCAGCCATTTGGGAAGTGATCCAGCAAATAGAAGATCTCTGTCTCTCCCTCTCCCTCCCCCCTACCCTGTAACTCTGTCTTTCAAATAAAATAAATAAATCTTAAAAAAAAAAAAAAAGGAAAGAAATGATGAGCTGAAATGCTTCTCTGTATGAACCCATCTGAACAAACTACTCTGCCCTGACTTGATGACATTTTCATGAAGCGTCTCTTCACCCCATGGACCTTCCCAGAGATCGGCTGACTGCAAAGAACATGTCAATTAGTCAATCTGGCCACCTGCTCAGCCACCCACCCCACCTGTTTTCCCTACTTCAATGGTCCACTCCTCCTGTTACTGAGAGCCTTATGACAGCCTGAGCTTGAAAATTCTTTCAGTGACACCAACTCCTATTCAAGATGAAGGGATACAAAGCCCAACTTTCTCTTGAGCCTTAGACACAGTTTTGAGGTGTGCTCGGGACAGGGACCAGAGAGTGCACAGATGGAAATCACTGGTACTTGCTGCTGGGCTTTGCATATGTCTGCTCTATCCGTGGGAACTCAGAAGGAAAGAGACAAGCAACCGTACCTTGGCACCCTAAACATCAACACTCAACTGGTCTCCCTGCTTCTAGTCTGTCCATTCTTAACACGAGGAAAGACCCTCTCAGTCCATGCGGCACCACATACCACTCCCACAATAGTGAAACAGGCTTTGTACAACAAAGGACATCAGCCTCTGCCACTCCTCAGGGGCTGGGGGCTGACACAAGGAGACCAAGCAAGTACGTAAGAGCATGTGTCAGGGGCTGGGGTTACAACACAGCAGTTAAGTGGTCACCTGCAAAACCACCATCCCGTATCGGAGTGCCGGTTTGAAACCCAGCTGCTCCACTTCCAGTCTAGCTCCCTGCTAATATGTCTGGGAAAGCAGGAGATGATGGCCCATGTATCTGAGCCCCTGCCAACCACATGGGAGGCCCAGGTTCCAGGTTCCTGGCTTCAGCCTGGCCCAGCCCTAGCAACTGGGGCATGAACCAGCAGATAGAAGATTTCTATTTGTCTCAGAAGGAAGGGAGGAAGGGAGGAAGGGAGGAAGGGAAGAAGGATGGAAGGATGGAAGGATGGAAGGATGGAAGGATGGAAGGAAGGAAGGAAGGAAGGAAGGAAGGAAGGAAGGAAGGAAGGAAGGAAGTTAGTTCACGTGTCTGCTATGAAGCCAAACAGGGAACACCTCTGAAGAGTGTACTCATTGGAGGACTACAGGGCTCCTATTACGTCTCCAGACCCTTAAGTGCTGAAGAGCCCCCAGGAAATCATAAACACCTTGTGAGTTACTCAAGCAGCTGAGAACAGAAATGCACACCTTAGGAAACATGCTAGGGGCTGTGGGCAGCAGGAGAGCCAGAGGGGCCATCTGTGATGATCCTTGTAAAAGCTCTCCCCCTGCTCTGTTTGAGTGCTCAGACCTCACAATCTGGTTCCTTTTGAGGAGTGGAGCACTGGGCTCAGGACAGATAACCATGTTGTAATGAGACCATGGCTGAGTGATGTGACAGGGACGGCTGGTCTATGGACTGCCCTGGAGATGCCAGCTGGGAAAGGCAGGGAGCAGGTGGCCAAGTCCTTAATAACTTTTCAGCAAACAGGGGTTGTAGGTGACTCTAATATGGCAAGCAGGAGATTCTGACCCAGGAAACATCTTACAGCTTATACTCCATGCCAAGCAAGGCTAACTGGCTTGCAAATATTACTTAAGGCAGTAATAATACTTGTGTTTAACACAAGTATTAACAAGTTTTACAAGTATAACAAGTTAACAAGTTTAACAAGCATTAAACCCCTACTACCAAAAAAATCATTGAAATTCAAACTGCAGAGACTTAAGGCTTAAACAAAGTGGGGAAAACCCTTCAGACAAGCAAGAGGACCTTAGAATCCCTCAATGAATTGAAGCTGAATGCCTGCCTTGTCCATTGGTGTACACGTCGGTTTTCCTCTTGTTCATTCCTTCAGTCTAGTTGGACGGATCCTAAACTGTAGTGTGCACAAGATTACTCAACCAAATGGACTTTGTCATGGGTAGCTAAAGCGGTTTTCCAAGGGTGATTTTGACAATGTCTAATTCCCAACTTAACCGTTGACTTCAGAAGACGTCCCCTACCTAGCATTGCAGTCCTCTGTGTTACTACTTATGATCAGGCCACAAGGGCAGCATGGCCAGCACAGGGACACGTGGGACACTTAGCATTATAAATGATTAAGACAATCAGCAACATATCACTAGAAGCTCTGTAGCTGTCCCTTTCACTTGCAATTTAAGCATGAGTGGGTTAATGAATTGAGTCACAGACAGGAAGCCAAAAATAAAAAGTGAATGGTAGATCTTTACCAAGGCGGTGCCCCTCACCATGAGATACTAATGTGTGCAGTAAGAAAATGAATTTTTAAAGTAGTAGACTGAATGACACAGCCAAGCGCAAAAAACTATATGCCATATTCTTCCTTTTACACTCAAATCTGCAAAATTATAGAATCAAAAAGCAGATAAATGGTTCCCTGGGGCAGGGAGTTGGGGAGACAGAAATAGATAGGCTATGACATAATACAAAGAAGGAAAAGAGGAAGCATAAGAGAACAATTCTACCTCTTGATTTGATGATGTTGCTAATGTGATTGTATACAACAACCAAAACTCACCATACTGCCATTTAATTAAATCTTATAGTCTAAACATAGTAATTCATTTCTTAAAGATAAAGAGTATTTTCTTTTATTTTTTTTAAAGATTTATTTATCTATTAGAGAGGCAGAGAGAGAGAGGTCTTCCATTCGCTGGTTCACTCCCCAAATGGCCACAATGGCTGGAGCTAGGCCAAGCCGAAGCCAGGAGCCAGGAGCCAAGAGCCCCAAGCCAGGAGCCAGGAGTCCCTTCCAGGTCTCCCACACTAGTACAGCAGCCCAAGTGCTTGGGCCATCCGCTATTGCTTTCCCAGGCCATAGCAGAGAGCTAGATTGGAAGTGGAGCAGCTGGGATTCGAACTGGTGTCATATGGGATGCTGGTACTGCAGGTAGCAGTTTTACCCGCTACACCACAGTGCCAGCTGCACTAATACATTTTTAAGAGGATGGGGGGAAAAGTCATGGTCACACATATAGAACAAACAGAAGACTACTGAGCAATTTGAGTCAGAAGAACACACAAAGCAGCACCACATTCTTCCTTTCAAATTTCTCCTTTCACACTTGTGAAAGGAGAAGAGAAAGCAAAAAAGAAACTGCAACACGCATTTGAATTTTCCTTTTCAGATCGGGGCTGTAATCAGTGCAGAGAACTGGGTAACAAGTAAGACCAAGAGGGTTTAATTAAACTGAGCAATCATTAAACTGGATTTAAGAGTGCTTGTGTTTGCAAAACAACAAAATATTTACAGACATTTTCTTCATCCCCTTCATTAGTTTCAGACTGCACAGGAAATATGGAGGTTGGGAACGGGTCCTAATGAGATCATGCAAATTTTTACTTCTGAGGTTACTGTGGCAAAGAGACAGCCTGGAAGAATGCCTGTGATGAAAGTTTAAGCGAGGAAAGCAGGATACAAAATGAGCTTGCACTAACGTTACAAGTCGTTAAAAAAATTTCTAAGCATGATGAGAGGGAGGTGAGAATGGGAATGGCTGGAAATTAAAATATTCTACCAGGGATGGCACCAAAGAGGTGAGAACAGGGGATTATCTTCATCTTCATTTTCCAAACGTTCTGAAATAGTTTTCTTGCTTTTAGTGTCTTTGAAAATAAAAATTGAGACATGTACAAGCCACTCATGTCCACTGTTTCTAAAATCCTCTTAGAACCAGACCCAGCTAGGAAAAGTCTACGGCCACAGTGTCCAACTTCACGCCACTCCCCCGCCCCACCTACTCCTCCCAGGTTCTCACAGCCCCCAGGACAGAGAAACTGCTCTTCTCAAGATCACCTGGGATCTCAGACCAGGTGTCTGGATCCAAAACCAGTTCTCAGTCCTCATCACAGGTGCGCTCTCAGCACCATTGCCAGGGCTGAAGGCTGCCTCCTGCCTTCTCTCGGATGCCAGCCACCATCCTGTGTTGCATATTCTGTCCTTGTCCCTACTCTCACAGAACTCCCGAAGCTGGACTCACCCCACTGTGGATCTCTAGGTGTGGGAGTCATCAGGGCTCAGACCACGAATGGCTTCTCCCTTCTCTCCCCTGAGGGACTTGTACAGACCCACGACTTCAAATAGCATCCACACACTGTCTACTTCCCATCTGGGTCTTTACTCTAGACCTCTCCCCTGGACTCCGGAACCTGAATAACCACCTGCCTTTTGACACACTCACCCAGACACCCAAAGACATCTCAAGTCTCACACGTGCAAAGCTAACATTCCCCAAACCTGTTCCTCGGAATCTTGCCCTGTGACCCTCGTGCCACTCGCACATCCCTTTGGCCTTGCTCACGCCACTCCTTGGTGCCCCACCACACTGCCTCCAGCACACACTTCTGGGTAGAATTCTGCTTCGTGCAGGAACCCTGACTGTGACATCTAAGAAGAACCCCTCAGAAGGGAGGGTCCTCCCTGCTCTACCATCCACCCCTCGGTCCTCATGCAAGCCTGGCTTAACCAATGTCATTCAAACATTGTGGCATTCAATGCCTTCATGCCCATATCTTTGTAGACAGGTGAAGCCTGGGCCACCCTGACCTCATGGTCTCCCCATTCTTGGAAAAAAGCTGAAGTATCAGCCACCCCAACTACCATTCCCACCCTAGCTGGGGTGGCATCCCACCCTGAGGTCCCCACACGCTCACTTCAGGGATCCTGTGTGTTACCCTGCATCCATCATTGTAGACTCCTAGGTCCTTGCACAAACCTTCCAGCCCCAGCTACCTGTGGGACAGCCAGTCACACCACAGCATGTTCATCCATAACACCTGGGAATCAAAACCGCTAGAGGCCACCAGACAGAGCAAGGGAGGGAGAGAATGAGCCACAAGCCAAATGCAAATTTACCTTAAGGCGTCCCCAAGCATTCTTTAAAGAACATTGCCCATGAAGAGGAGTACGTGCCTGCGCATTGAGTTGGGCCGCTGGGTCCACTGTCCATAAATTTGCAATCTCTAAGCTGATGACTCAGAGAGGCCCTAAATGTGGAAGACCTTGGTGATTAATACTGAATGAAGCCTTCTGACAGACAGGACATGCCTGCACATAACTTTCCAGGTGACAGACGGGGGAGCACACACCCCTCACATGTATCTTCTCAGTCGTCCTCGTCATAGTCCCAGGAGGCAAGTCCATTATTATCCCTACAGTGACTTTGAGAAAACGGGAGCCAAGAGAGGACAGACACCGTAGCAAGGTCAGACAAGGAAGGCCTGGAAAGCTGGGAGCCTGGGCACCAAGCCCAGGCACCCAACGGTCACTGCTGGGGCAGCGGGTGCTTCATGGCCTGAATGAAGCCCAGAACTCCCCTGGGCCAAGAGTGAGGCAGCATCAGTGCCCTGTCTGCCTCAAGCTGGATGGTGCCTTCTGCATGCATACTACCTTTGAACCTATGCATGAGTTTCCACCAACACCATTTTTTAAAAACATGATTTATTGAGGCTGGTGATGTGGCATAGTGGGTAAAGTCACTGCCTGCAATGCTGGCATCCTGTATGGGCATCAGTTCAGGTCCCGGCTGCTCCTCTTCCGATCCAGCTCACTGTTATGGCCTGGGAAGCAGTAGAAGATGACCCAAGCTCTTGGACCCCTGCACCCACGTGGGAGACCTGGAAGAAGATCCTGGTTCCTTGCTTTAGATCAGCGCAGCTCCAGCCGTTGCGGCCATTTGGGGAGTGAACCATTGGATGAAAGACCTCTGTGTGTGTGTGTGTGTAACTTTTTCAAATAAATAAATAATTATTTTTTAAAAAGAGTTTAATAAATAAATAAAAACACTATTTATTTCAAAGAGTGACAGAGAGGAAGAGAGGCAGGGAAGGAGAGGGGAGGGAGGGAGAGAAGGAGGGAGGGAAAGAAGGGGATAGGGAGAGAGGGGGAGAGAGGGGGAGATAGGGGGAGAGAGGGGGAGACAGAGAGAGAGAGAGTGTCAGTCTTCCATTTTCTGGTTCACTCCCCTGCTCCCCCAAATGGCTGCAATATAGACAGGTCTGACCTAGGCCGAAGCTAATGGCCTGGAACTCCATTCAAGTCTCCTATGTGAATGGCAGGGGCCCAAGTACTTGGACCATCATCTGCTGCTTTCCCAGGTGCATTAGCAGGAGCTGGATCAGAGGCAGAGCAGCTGGCATTGGCACTGGTTAACTAACATGGGATTCTGGGGTTGTAAGTGTTGCCTTAACCCACGGGACCCTAATACCACTTTTACACGTGCCTTTTAACCCTTCTGTTGGTACAATTTCACTGTGCAAAAAAGCCTGGGAGATCTCTGGGTTTACAACAGCACACAGTGTATGCACACAAGGAGTAAAGTATTAACACAAGCAGTGAAGCTGTGGAGAGGTGGCCAAACTTTTCCTAAATGCATATGAACACCTCAATGTCTTTGCCAAGTGGCTAGAGTGTCCATGAAATAGCTCTGAATGACATCTTCAAGGTGAAACAAGCTGAGTGCATACCCACTGGACAATATGTGCATGGGACATCACAGCTGAGAAACTGCCTGAGTCTCACTCCAATCCCCAAAAGCAGCTGCCGGTGACCCTATGCACAGATGAGGAAATGGGGTCTAGAAAGGTCGTGGAAGTAGGCCGAGCTGAGGATTGGAATCTAAGTAGGTTGCATTCACAAACCTGTGTTCTCATGACCTCATCTGTGGTTCTTCACCTTGACTGGTATCATGAGTCATCCTGGAACTTGTTGAATGCAGAGACCTAGGCTGTGCCCCCAGATTTCTGGCTCATAGTTCAGAAGCAGGAACTAAGCACCCCCATTTGTAGAGCCTCCCAGGTGGACCCAAGGCAGGAGGAGCAACAACCACAGTCAGAGACTCACGGCGGCCGCGCTTTACCGCCATCCAGGAGAGGGAGGCAGCTCCAACGTGGGACTGTGCACGCCTCAGCTGATGAGAATCAGCCCCAGTGTGGTCCTGGCCTGTGAGTCCAGTCTGCAGGAGCGATGACTTCCAACGGTGCTTCCTGTCTTCAAGCCTCTGGCATTAGCGCTCCCAACCCTAGGTACCACCTGACTAACACTTAGCTCATGACTCACTTTTCCTTAACTTTCTTTCAAAGTGAATTCCGGGGGCTGGGGGAAGCATTGTGGTGCAGCAGATTAAGCCAAAGCTTGTGATGCCAGCATCCCATAGCGGGGTGCCGCTTTGCATCCCAGCTGCTCTGTTTCTGATCCAACTCCTTGCTAATGCACCTGGAAAGGCCTTGGAAGACAGTCCAAGGAACTAGGCCCCTATAACCCCCATAGGATACCTGGATGGATTCCTGGCTGCTGGCTTTGGTCTGGTCCAGACCTGGCTGTTGCAAGCACTTGGATCTATTTCTCTCTCTCTCTCTCACTGTGTGTGTGTGTGTGTGTACAGCTCTGCTCTCAAATAAATAAATCTTTACAAAAGACAAACTAAACCCCCTATCACCACCCAACATAGAAACCCAGTCCCATTTGCCATAAATAGACAACGAGGCTTAAAGACAACGTCAACAAACACAAGAGTAAGTAAAGAATGGTTACATCCTGTTTCTCACCTGGGGTTCTGATTCTGAGACCCACTTTCTCCTACACAAAATGAGGCATTAGTATGTGAAGGTCAGGGGTTCACAGAGACCCCCAAACCAAGAGATCTTTGATCAAGGAGGGATTAGAAAGAAATGAAGAGTTCTCTCTGAAAGTCAATGCCCTGGAAAGCCCTATCCACAGGGAAATAGCCCAGTGTCGGTGTCACTGGCCAAAGGTCATGCTGTTCAGACTTGAAGGTCAATCAGCACCACCCGGAGAATCACACATTGCTAGGCTCTGCCTCCTGGGTTTCTGAGTCAGCGTTTGGGGAGGGGCCTGGAATCTGCGTTTCTAATCGCTCCGAGGTGACGCTGATGCTTCTGGTCCAGGGGTCACACTCTGAGAATCACTGGTCGAAGGAAGCAGAGCAGCTGAGGAACCGAAGGCTTCATCCCTGTTACTCATTTGTATCTATGGAGGGTTGTCTACCGCACATGCGCGCCCGGCATTCCTGATTCCCAACACGGGCATTCCATGACCTGGAAGCCCCAGCTCCACAGCATCCCTTAACACTGCTTCACTCCGGGAATTTTCTTCTGGGAGCCTCCTCTAAGCAGGGCTAGAACCCACCAGCAGGACTTCAGGTGAGCTATGGAACTACCTAGTAGGTGGGCAGGAAGTTCTGCCCAGGGACCCTGGGGCTGCCTCGGGCGACTGGACAGCTCAAGGCAGCGAGGGGGCACACCCACCTTCACACACCAGGCAGTTAGGCCAGCTCAGGGTCTTAAAGGGCCACATCCACCTGCAGACCTTGCTGCCTCCATGATGTTTTTCTTCACCTACCTGAGGTCTGCACTTCCTCAGGGACCAAGCCAGAGCCTGGTACAGAGATCTACAAACTCCCCAGACCCCACCCAAGTGATGCCTCACCCACACTTCTGTCCTCCTTTCTGGACCAGCCTGGAGCCCTGACCCTGCCTTCTCCAAGTCACAGATCTCAATGGGCTATGGTAGCCTGTACCCCACACCTGGCTCCTCTGCAGGAACCAGCAGGTTCATGCAGCAAAGAACAAGTATTTTTCAAAGCAACTCTATTGTGATTCACTCCACCGCACCTGAAGCTTTAAGGGGCTTATGCATTCAATGAGGCATGAAGAATAACATGTTTCACGAGGAACAGAAATCTCCCACTGGAAGCACATCCTGATGAGTTTTGAGCCTAGACACTGGCTGTGCATCCCAAGGGATGACATCCTTGAGTTCAGAATTCGTGGGGTACAACACAATCACACAGGTTCTTGGGTCTGTCTTGCCAGGTTCAAATCCCAGCCTTGCATGTAACCTGTATGTTCTGGGAACCATTTCTGAACCTCCGCACATGTCATTTCTCCATCTGCAGGACAACTGTCAGGATGAAACTAAATAATGTATGTCACACCCCCAGCAGCAGGGGTCAGCGGGCTTATGGTGAAATCCCAAGAAAGGATGGCTGCTGCCACCAGCATGGCCAGTGTTGTGGCTGATGGACCAGCTACTCAGGGTAGAGATTGTTTGAACCCCTGCTCCAGAGCACACCACAGACTACAACCACCAGGGAATCAGGGCTATTTGCTGCCTCACCTATTCACACATGTGTGAGTGCACATGTGCACGTGAGAGAGAGAGAGAGAGAGAAGACAGAGACAGAGAAGAGAGAGGAGAGACTGCATCACTCAAGGTCCCAGCAGCCCTGAGAGCTAAAACAACATGAGCTATATGACCTAAGGCAGCGATGACAAGTCTTTGAATGTCAGCAGTGTCCGTGCAGGAAAACCTGAGAGTCCGGCCAAGAACTAAGGAACCTGTCCATCAGCAAGGATTTCCCACCTGCCCTGAGGAATCAGATGCGGCTTGGCTATTCCCAGAGATGAGGCCACTGCATTGTGAGGTAAGGGCAGCAACAGAAGGCCAGACTCGCTTGCTTGTGCTCTGGGCGACCAGCACCAAGATCTAAGAAAGGGAAGAAGCAGCGGGTCACAGTGGTGGGAGGAACTGTGCCTGAAGCCAGAGAGATTAGAGTTCAAAGCCAAGGCCAGCCCTCCTTGGGAGGGACTTAATCTCAGAAGGGCTCCACTCCTCTTCTCTAAGTCAGATATGAGACAGTGAACTGAGCTGTCAGGAGCATGAAACAGAATCTCAACCATAAAGCAAACCCTAATTAGGCACAGATGCTGTACTTAGGCCTCTGTGTTTTTTCTCCATCTTATAGACAGGTGAAGTAACCCATGTGAGGTCACACAGCCAACCAACAGCAGAACTGGGATCCAAACCTACACAGTCACCTCCAGGCGGCATGCTGCTAGCCGCCACGCAGCTCCACGTAGCACATTGCCTGGCACAGAGCAGCTTTTCACACAAATAGGCAGCGACAGTGAGGACAGCAGTTGCTTTCCCAAGCTTCTCCCAGATGATGAGAAGGGGAGTGAATCCACAGACATGATTCATTGAAACGCCAGCTCATTGCGCCAGGCTCTGGTTCCCTACCCCAAATTTAAACAGCTGCTCCTTCCATGCAATGGAACGCAAATGTCTGAAGAGCTTCGAATTTTAATTATCAAAGTCCTGATGAAAATCTGAATCAACAGCTGCTCCCGGCAAGTCAGCCATCAGAGGTGCCCAGAGAAGGGCACAAGGCGGGGACAGGAGGTCACGGCCCAGATAGGACACAGATGACAGCAGCTGTCTAGGGAGCCCCAGCACCTGCAGCTGTGAGCTGGGGGATGGCACCATGGGTCAGGATGCAGCAAGAAGAGGAGGGGACCTCTGGGGTACACTTGTCCTTGTACCACAGAAAGTGTGAATGTGGCAAATGTCCAAGAGCAACAATGCAACAGGATAACAGCAGCGACTCTGGGCATCCCTGAAGTGGTGCTTCTAGTGGGTCATGTAGGAAGCCAAGAAGTGGTACCCAGGGTAGGAAGCAGGTGCCACAGCAGTGGCCTTCAGCCAACGGGAAGATGGAGTGTGACAGAGGCTTCAGAGCCTCTGCTGTGATGACTCCTGGGTTTCAGGTGTAGGAGCCCCTGCCCATCTCTACCACTACCACCTTTTCTTCTCCAGGAGACAAAAAAAAACCATCCCTGCAAGTATCCAGGGCGGATGCTGCCATCCAATGCAAATGCTTTCAACACAGAAGAATGAGGCATTCCCTTTCCCAGTGCCCGACCTGGCCAGTCCTACCTTGTGATGCTTCTCATATGCAACACACAGTGACTTTGCCTGGATAACCCCAAGCTGGAAAGACTTGCCCAGCAGAACGGCCAGGAGACTAGGACAGACCGCGCTTCCCTTCTGCACTTCCGGGTCAATTTGGCAGAACAGTGAGGCCATGACCGCTGGTGGCTTATGACCCATAGCAAGGCACCTCCTTTGTGCTTGATTGAAGCGATCCTCTCCAAGGAAGATATCTTATTATTTACTCTGCAAGGATGTGTTCAGGAGAGTCATCCACAAGGATGCAAAGGAATTCAAAAGTGTTCCAGAGTAGGAGCCTGCCAAGCTGTGATACACTCATGCAGCTGAAATGCGTGCCTTTATCAATAATTTAGTTCCAAATAACCCAGAGCACGTTTATAAGAAAACATTAAGTAAAAACATGGGACAAGAAATAATCTGTCACACACATAATTATTCCAATTGTGCCTGAAAGATGCATATGCACAGATATGAATGGGAAACAAAACTACTGGGAATGCATGAATCACCTGTGTTTTTATAGATAGGTTTTACTTTTACCCTGTGTTTTCTCATCTCTTTCCCTAAATTTTCTATAGATAATATGCATGGGGCATGAGCTTGCACATTTTTACAAAGTTTAAAAAATAATGGAAGAGGAGAGGTGTTAGAGAATGAGAGATGGTGCTTAGACTGGACAGGGCTCAGAGTCCTTCTTGGACAAAACTTTCCCTGTTCTCACAGCATCGGAACCAAAATGAAGGAGACCTTTTTTCCTTTTAAATTAACTCATGAAATATCTGGTCAGCTGTCCTCAGCTCTGGCTAGGGTGTGCTGGAGAAAGCAATATAAGAACCCATTCCAGGGGGCTAACGTTGTGGCATAGCAGGTGGGGCTGTCATTTGTGACACTGGCATCCCACATGGGTGCCAGTTCATGTCCCAGCTGCTCCACTTCTGATCTTGCTTCCTGCTAATGTATATGGGAAGGCAGCAGCGGATGGCCCAAGTGCTTGAGCTCCTGTCACCCACATGGGAGACCCAGAGGAGAATCCTGGCGCCTGGCCTGACCCAACCCCAGCCATTGTGGCCATTTGGGAAGTGAACCAGCCGATAGAAGACCTCTCTGTCTCTAACTCTGCCTTTCAAAAAAAATAAAATAAATATTAAAAAAGGAACCCATTCGGGAACAGACCCTGGAGGATTAGCAGCTGCTATGACAATATGTCAGCAAACAATTTATTAAGTACTTGCAACATCTCCCTCACCAATGGTTAGTATTTGGGTATTGCTATGGTTCATGGAACTCATTACTTCAAGTTCTGTGTCCTCAGGATCTGATCCGCTGCAAAGGAATGTCCAATTAGGAAGCTGCTGCCACTCTCAAACCCGCTTCTCATCCAAGAAAGCAGGAAAAGTGAATTGCACCATCCTCTCCCTGGAAGCAGGGGAGGGCACAGAAAGAAGCCTGGAGGAAGTGGGGACACTTGTAGATGGCCATGAAGATGAGCCCCACTTCTGAAGCACCTACTGCATGTGACACCAGCCAGCACGGCACCATTTGGTGCCATGAGAAACCCCAACTGCCCTCCCGATGCCAGCTGTCTTCCCAACACAAACCTCACTATCAACTCAGAGTCCGGACCCTACCACAGCAGGTCTATACTCCAGAAGACTTGGGCTGAGTTCTGTCCTCATTTTCTGAAGTCTCTAATGAGCCAGAGACTTGCCCATCAAATAAAGGTCAACTAAAGGGCAAACCCGAAAACCATGGCCGGAAGAAGCAGCCACCTGTCCCTGGACATTTAGCTTCATGCCATTCAACAAACCTGTCCACAGAGCGAGCACCCACAATGTGAAGGAGCCAGGCAAAGTCTTTGTCTAGCTGCCCCAAGTCTGTTGCTCACATGCACAATTCCTCTGACTGCCTACTGTGAAACAAAGTTTGCACCATAGCTACAAAATGCACCTTCCAGAAACTAGCAGAAAATATCATCCAATAAATGATCTGCATTTGAGATTATCAGTGTGTCTGGTATCTAAAAAATAGAAGCTTTAAACACAAACACACCACACACACACACACACTCACACACAAACACACACACACACACACACACACACACACACTTTGTGCTGTTGGAACCTGCTCACCCTTTCCCAATTACCCCGCCTTAGCCACCACCGATAGCCCTTACAGGGAATTCACTCAGGGTGCCAAGCTCTCAGACCAGAAGTGGGTAGAAAGGGTCAGATGTGTGCAACAGTGCTATTGAGTGCATTGTGCCTAACCCCACTGTGACTGTGTTTGGAGATAGGGTTTTTAGGAAGTAATGAAGGCTGAATAAGGTCCCAAGGGTGAGGCCCTAATCCAACAGGACTGGTGGCATTCTAAGAAGAGAGACCTGTCTTTCTTTTTCTACACACACACACACACACACACACACACACCTAGGAAAGGCCATGGAGGACACAGCCAGAAGGTGGCCATCTGTAAGACAGGAAGAGCGCCCTCACCAAAAACCAAATCAGCCAGAACCTTGACCCAGGACTTCAAGCCTGCAGAACTGTAAGCTCATGCTCTATGGCTTATGCCACCCAGTCTGTGCATTTTGCTATGGCAACCCATGCCAAGAGAAGCAGTTGCCAAGAAATGGGCACCAATGCTGCCTGAAGGCTGAAAGATCATCACGCAAGCCCCAAAGAGGAGAGGAACCCACATGGCAAGAGAGCTGCAGCCTCTTCTACTCTGAATGAGCCAGAAGCTGCTCAGAGGAGGCGAGCAGGCAATGTACAGGCTTTGTACAAGCATTGTCCAGGGAAGAAGGGAAGGGCAGGTGCACTAAGGTGAGCTACTGCCAGAGACCTCCTGCACTGGGAGGGACTTAGACAAGAGGACACAGCACAGACTCTCAACAAATATTTGCTGAAGGATTGACATGCTTTCCTTCTAATTGGAAACTGGGCATGGAGAGATGACTCACAGCTGTTTAGCAGGGGGCAGGAGGGATGCCAGACAAATGGCTGTTACCAGGGAGCTACGCTTTGGAATGATGGAGTAAAGTTCACACACACTGGTTTTCACTTTGGCTATGCCACACTGAAAACTCATCATGTCCCTATTTATCCTGGTTGCATCCATTCCTGTTTGGAAGCCACTTCTGCGGCCAGAGGAGACTCCTGGTCCTATGACTGTCACACCTAGGCCTGGTTTGGGCACAGGTCCGACTGATTCTACCTTCCCAGAAGGTGAGAGACCTCGTGAGACCCTAGACAGAGCAAAGCTCCAGTAAAGCAACTGACCTCTCTTGAGAGGGGGCACATGCCAGGTCTGGACAAGGACTGAAGGTCCAAGGCTGCAGGTGATGGTCTTGGCCTTTGAAAGATGGTCACGGCCATCAGGGACAAAGAGGAGACCGAGCTGGAGCTCCAGCAAAGAAGCTCAAAAAGCGAGAATGGGCAGAGTCCTGAAGGTCTGGCTGAGAAGCGAGGAGTAGAGTGGGGACTGCGTAAGAAAGGAAAGAAGCCTCCTGTCTCTCCCCCAGGAAGCGTGCAGTGCCGTGAACACTGGGAGACGCACCCTGTGGGCTCCGACACTCAACTCGCGTCAGTGCTCCCAGACCTTTCCTCCTTTCAGCACACAAAGTCCTGTCCTATAACTTGCGGCTGGCATTGTGATGCAGTGGGTTAAATCTGCTGCCCACGGCACCATCATCCCACATGAATGCCAGCTTGAGTCCTGGCTGCTCCACTTCTAATCCAGTATCTGGAAAAGCAGTGGAGGATGGCCCAAGGGCTTAGGTCCCTTCCACCTATTTGGGAGATCTGAATGGAGTTCCAGGCTCCTGGCTTCAGCCTGGCCTAGCCCCAGCCGTTGTGGCCATTTGGGGAGTGAACCAGCATACAGAAGAGATTCATTTTCATTCACTCATTCATTCATTCTCTCTCTCTCTCTCTCTCTCTCTCTCCTCCCTCCCTCCCTCCTTCTTCCTCTGTTACTATGCCTTTCAAATAAAATAAATATGAAGAAAAGTCCTACAACCTAGCCAAACAGCACAGCTGGTGACCCTGCTGTTAACCCAGGCCGTGCCTGGGGCTCCACTGTGTTCTCGGAGGATACCCTCAGCAGTCCTGAGTGGGCCATTTCCCAAACAACTGTCTCCATCTGCACAACCTCCCCATCAGGTGTCTACTGCCCTTGGGGATGGCTGCAGTTAACCCAAGGTGAGGAAAGAGAAAAATGGCCAGCAACAGGAATGGTGCAGGGGACCTAAACACAAGTGACCTTACCTGTGCTGCACTGGTCTGTCTTCCTCTGTCCTCACCTCCTCCAACCTGACTTCTACACTGGATCCATGGATGATCCTTCTCAGCATGACAAGACCTCCCCTGTGTGCAACCTTCCCGGGCTCCCTGTCACCCTGAGGACTGAATGCAAGCTTGGCCTGGCCCCACAGCCTTCCAGATGAGCCGTACCCACCACGGCCTCTTCCCTGCCTCACACACTTCAGCCTTGATGAACTTTTCCATTTTCTAGCCTTGCCAAGCCGACTCAACCCCAGCCCTTTGCACAGACTAGTCCTTTATCTAGAATGCCATCTGCTCCCCTACATCCTCAACTTATTATCCACCAACCCAATTTATTTGCCAGTTCAAAAAAAGCCTTTAATTTTCCTCCCCTGCCAGCAGAATCCATTGCTCTCCTTAGGCCTCCCACAGAGCCCAACTTCTCACTCTACAATATTGCAATTATTTTTATATTTATGTATTTTTCTCCAATCTCAATATTTCACAAACTGCTTAATAACAGGGATTGGGTCTTATCTAATTATATTTTTGCAACTCTGAGTATGGTGCCAGGCACAAAGAAGGTAGGCATACAGTGAGTGCAGACCAGCTGATTGGTTGAGAGTCTGAATAAACTTACCTCCCCTACACCCGTGAACATGAGAAGGCATTTTCCACCAAGTTTTTGTCATTACAAATGACAGACAAGATGCCTCTTTCAATCCCCAAAAGCGTACCTCAAAGCTTTCTCTCTCGTCTACCAGCTCGTGCTGCCAATGGGATGCGTCTCTGTCAAAGCACCCTTCTTTTCATTGATTTACTTTAAAATGCAACTCAGTGGCTTCAACTTAGAAGACGAATGCAGCCGTGTCGTCAGCCTGTCCTCAAACATCTATCACCAGCCAGCTGAGGAGACGTGACTGTTGTCTTCGCAACACGACAAGATGATTTTTCTCAAGCACAATACAAGCCCAGTGAGCCGTACAATCATGGCGAATTCCCTATCAGCTCCACATCCTATGCAATTTTTCAGAGAATATGATTCTATCTGAAAAGAAGTGCAACCGCCTGGAACTCATTCCTCCCCAGCGCCTAACTTCCGGCCTCTGATGAATACCAGACGGTCTTCCAGGCAGTGACACACCTCACAATTATCCAAGAAGAACAGCTACGACTTTGCTCTGAGCGGTGTCAGAAGGTATTGAGAATTTGCCCATCTTGTTCTGGCATGGCTAACGGTCTCGGGCAGCTTGCTAGGCCTATGGTTGTATCAAATATCAGTGCCAGCAATGCCTTAAGAGAACGGGGGAGACAGGGAGAGAGAGGAACAAGAGAAAAGAAAGGGAAGGAGAGAAAATGAATATCTGCATGGTCATAGAAGAAACGGGAAGAAGAATTCGCTCCTCTAGTAAAGGAATACTAAGAGCCAAAGAAAATCTCTTCTCTTTATAATAATAAATTTTAAAAAATATTAGTTATCTACTGCCATGTAACAAATTACCCTAAACCCAGCTGTTTAGAGCAAGGTACATCTGCTACATATCTCACATTTCCTGCATGTCAGGAGCCCGGGCAGAGCTTAGAGGAGTCCCCTGCTCCAGCGTCCCCAGAAGCCACAATGGAGACACAGGCCAGGGCTGCAGCCTTGTGGAAGGCTGCCAGGGAAGGGGCTGCTTCTGTGCTCCCCACACCACTGTTGGCAGGATGCAGACTCCCGTGGGCTGTGAGACGGAGGCCGGAGTCCCTCACCAGCTATCGCTCAGGGGTCGCCCGCATTTCCTCGCCTGTGGGCCTCTCTACAGCTTCTTACAACTTCATCTGAGTAAGCAAGAGGGCAAGAGACAGGCAGCACAGAGCGCCAGCAAGAAGGAAGTGACAAGCTCCTGGAACTTCATCTCAGCACTGACGCCCATCACTTTGGCCACCAATTATTTAGTCTAGGCCTAGTCCACATTTGAAGGGAAGAGATCACACAAATGCATGAATATTACAAAAGAGAGCTCATTGGGAACCAAGTCCAAAACTTTCTCCCATGGAAATGCCAAGAGAACCCCAGAAAAATACCTTCAGAGTCTCCAGCCAAAGGCCTGGGACATAAGACTTTTAGGAAATATAATGATTTCATTTTTCAACAAGTATTTAATGAGTGTCTGCTTTGGACCAAGCACTGTTCTAAATGCTAGGGTGAATAAAAACAGAAGTGAACACACACACACACACACACACACACACACAGCCTGCCTTTCCACAGTTCACATTCTAAAGAAGGAGAAGAGAGAGCAAGCAAGGTAGCTTCTTGGGTGCTGCTAACTGTTCTGCAGAAAGCAAAGCAGGGGGCCGGCGCCGCGGCTCAACAGGCTAATCCTCCACCTGCGGCGCCGGCACACCAGGTTCTAGTCCCGGTCAGGGCACCAGATTCTGTCCCGGTTGCCCCTCTTCCAGGCCAGCTCTCTGCTGTGGCTCGGGAGTGCAGTGCAGAATGGCCCAAGTGCTTGGGCCCTACACCCTCATGAGACCAGGAGAAGCACCTTGCTCCTGGCTTCGGATCGGAACAGCGCACCGGCCATACCAGCCATTGGTGGGGGTGAACCAACAGAAGGAAGACCTTTCTCTCTGTCTCTCTCTCTCTCACTGTCCACTCTGCCTGTCCAAAAAAAAAAAAAAAAAGCAGGGAATGCAAAGCAGAGTTGGGATAGAGGCACAGGTTGAAATAAACAGCAGGTAGGAAAGGCCCCAACAAGAGGGCAGTATTTAAGTAAAATGAAAGAGCTCAGGCCGGCGCCGTGGCTCAACAGGCTAATCCTCCGCCTTGCGGCGCTGGCACACCAGGTTCTAGTCCCGGTCGGGGCGCCGGATTCTGTCCCGGTTGCCCCTCTTCCAGGCCAGCCCTCTGCTGTGGCCCCAGAGTGCAGTGGAGGATGGCCCAAGTGCTTGGGCCCTGCACCCCATGGGAGACCAGGAAAAAGCACCTAGCACCTGGCTCCTGCCATCGGATGAGCGCGGTGCGCCGGCCGCAGCGCGCCATCCGCGGCAGCCATTGGAGGGTGAACCAACGGCAAAGGAAGACCTTTCTCTCTGTCTCTCTCTCTCACTGTCCACTCTGCCTGTCAAAAAAAAAAAAAAAAAAAGAAAGAGCTCAGTGAGCAAACCACCAGGCTCTCTGGGGGAAAAGTGCACCAAGCAGAAGCTGTGGGTGCAGAGGTCCTGAGGCTGGAGTGTGAAGTCAGGGGGGCTGTGTTGAGTGAGTAAGAGATTAGCAGGAAAGAGGTAAGACAGGTGTGGGAGGCAGAAGGTGGAAGGCGTCACGCCATTTGTAAGGACTTTGGCTTTTATGCTTAATGAGCCAGTGAGCTATTGGAGGACCAGGGACAGAGGAGTGACAGCAGCCATCCTAAAGCTTAAAAAGCCTCCACTGACTACTGGGTAGGAAACAAGTTTTCCTGGGGGTGGCAAGGATAGAAAGAGGAACCTGGTCAGGAGTCAGCGGCTGTAATCTAGACAACAGCTCGTGATGGCTTACCCCAGGGTTACGGTGGAAGAGACCAGTAGGTTGCATTCTCCACGTTTTGGAAAAGGATCTCCTGATGAGCTGGGTGGACGTGGAGTGTGAGGAATGGAAAGAAGTCACTGACAACTCTGAGGCTTTCAGCTTAGGGACTGCAAGAATGGCATGAAGATGGAAGGAGGGATGAGTTGAGAAGTGACCATCAGGAGCTTATGCTCCAAGGGACAGCACGTGAGGAAGGGCACTGCACTCAACGTGAGAGCCTCTGACAGTGAGCCTTGGCTCTGCAGCAGGTGGCGGGTCAGGCACGGTTCCCACGCCATGCTTGAGTTCTGGTTTTGTCATTGCACCTGCAAACGTCCAACCGCGTCCTAAGTCACACGCTTAGCCAACAGCCTAACCCTGCTCGGATCCCCAGTCTAACACAACGTGTGTGCATCTCAAGTCACTGTAGGATCACTCAGCCTTGTAGTGCCCCAGTAAATGACAATACTATCGTAACGGGACAGAAGACTTAAAGTCCAGCATCGAATGTGCATCCTTTTTGTATCAGGCACCATCCCAGGGACTGTTTATACATTATCCACCTACATACACAGCCATCGGGGCACACAGGGTCTGCAGCAATCCAAAGGCAGTAGCTCTCAGGTTCCCTGGCAGTGGGCTGGAGTCATTTTCCCATGTGCACCTATGTTTCTCTGCATTAAACTTCTCAGAAACGAGGGTCAGGAAGTGGAGCTGTCATTAGGACTGCAGTTGCTGTAACAGGCTTTCAGTGTCAGGAGCCTACTACCCCATGAGACAGCCCACTCCATCACTAAAGCCACTAGAAAGTCCTCCTCTACTGTTATCAGCCAACATCTATCCACCGACTCCAGTCCTCCTTCTGAAGCCATTAAATTCTCTCTCCCTTCCAAATCACAAGCTCTCAGAGAGTTGAGAGTTGAGATCTCAGATCTCCATTTAACACCAAAGACAAGAGAATCATCTACCATCTGAACCAGGAAGCAATCACTTGGGGTGGGCATTTGGCCAACTGTTGAAGATGCTTGGGACGCCTACATTCTCTGTAAGGGCTCCTGGATTAACAGCCGCGCTGTGCCCCTGCTGTCAGTGCCTGCTCATGCACACCCTGGGAGGCAGCATGTGATGACTCAATGACCTGGGTCCTTGCTACCCACCAGGGAGACACAGATTGAGTCCCAGGCTCTTCGTTTGGCCAGGTCCAGCCCCGGTAGTTGCCGGCATTTGGAAGAGTGAAGCAATATATCGGCTTATATGTCTGTCTGTCTGTCTCTCTCTCTCTCTGCCTTTCAAACACATCAAAACTTAAAAAGTAAATAAATCTAAATCATACTTTAACAATCACAGTCAGTAAAGGTGTTTTCACAAACATCATCCCTTTCACCATGAATAAAAGCTAAATATGAATTGCTAAATATTTAGTGCCCAATACCAAAAAGAACAATGAATGGGAAAACTCTTGTTAAAGTCTGTGACTTCCCTCTGTACTTATTCCTATTCTGCATTAATGATGCTGAGGCTCAAAGGGGTTAAGTCATTTTGAGACCAGATCGTTTTCAAAAAACAGGAAAGTCAGGAGTCTCATACAGGCAAAGTCAACACATGCTAAATACTTTATAATTAATCACTGAAATTTAGGAATATATTATAAATGATTCAGAGAACCTGATGAACACATACATCTATAGATCAGATATATTTATTCTTCAAAGTTTATTTATTTATTTTATTTATTTGAAAGGCAAATAGAAAGAGAGGGAGAGGTATCTTCTAACTGCTGAGTCACTGCCCCAGAAGTCACCAACAGCGGGGGCCAGGCAAGTGGAAGCCAGGAACTCCATCCAAGTCTCCCGTGTGGATGGCAAGAACTCAGGTACTTGAGTCATCTAGCCATCTACTCCCTGGATCCAAAGTGGAGTAGCCAGGACTCCAGCCAAGCACTCCAATGCTCCAATATAGGGTACAGGCATCCCTGGGGGTGGCTTAACCTGATGTGCAACAACGCCTACCCTGACTCAATCTGAAACATTTAAATTGATGTACAAATGTGGTAAAAGTGGGGGGAGAAGGTGGATCAGTTGATCCTCTACTGAACAGGACAGAGGATGTGCACATTCACCAGTTATCAGTAATTCAGAGAGTTGTGACATAAGCCTACAAAATTAAGATAAGCCCAAAGGGTGCCCTCCAGAGTCTAGAGTCGAGCTCCATAACCAGGGTTCTCCATTGGAGCACCAATTTTTTTCCCTACTCCATTGCTAGGACCTGAACCTTCTTCGTTATGACTCTTTCCACTTCATCCCAGTGCTCTCTAAGAAAAGCTGCTTGAAACAGCCAGTGGCTCGTGCCTAAGGCCCCATTGTAACACAGTTCTGCCTGCAGCTACTGGCAGCACATGAGAGGAGGTGCAGGGGGAAGGTACGGGAGGAAGAAAGAGATTCTTCCTCTCTTTCTCCCCGTGAGCAGCAGCCCTTCCCTTCCCCTTTCCCACATCCCATTTCTCATTCAACAAGGAGTGGAGCTGGTTTTTTCCACTACCTCTCCTCCCCCCAAGCTCATTAGAGAGTGCTCCATTGTACCAGGAAAGGAGGCACGGGGTTATGCGTGTTTTTGGTTTTACCCAAAGTCTATAGAGTTTCAATAGCCTCTTTGTTCTCTCTCTCAATAGTTCCTGTGTTTTAAGAAATTACAAATTTTCATTCTTTCTATTGCATTAGTAGCTTGGGGAAAAAAAAAGACAGAAGAAAAGAAACCAATTAAAAAATAAAGTTCTCAGGCTTAACGGCACTTATAATAACTTCCCAGGTCTAACCTGCACTTCCTGCCAGCAGTTTAAATGGAAGCTTCCTTGAGAGGTGAGCAATAAAGAAGTCATTTAGCACTTGATCTCCAGAGACGCTTTTATCCACTCACTTGCCCCCTTACCCATCCCTGGTTTCTCTCTAATCCACAGAAAGAGGGGGCACACCAGCGAGCTCTCTCACATTTGCATGGGTCAGGCCTCTTACTAAATGAGTTTTCCCCAAATGGCAAATGCTTAAATATTTCATCAATTTCAATGGGATGTCAATTTCTCCTGCCAGGCAAGATGGCCTTCTGGGCTAATCTGGGGTGAGGGAGAGGAGCCAATTCCAAAGTAGAATGTGACTCTGAATATACACGGCTTTAATTCCAGGTGCTGCTCAACCATTCCTTTCATTTCAGCCCATGTTTCCACTAACACAGGCTCAGAAATCAGAAAAGATGGAGATTCTGTGTCTGTTTGGAGGGTAGAGCATGTCTAGTTTAGCTCCTCCCTTTCTCCTTTCTGTCTTAAGAACAGAAGCTGTGTGGCTTCTCTCTATATCCAATGTCTTGCTTAGTACCTGGCCAATAGTTGGTACAAAGACAATGCCTGTGTAGTCAAATTGGTCCAAATCCATGTATTCATCTTTTAGTCATGCATCTAACATTTACCTGACACCACCTACTATGTGCCAGGTGCTCGAACGAGAGCTGAGACCATGGCAGTGAATCAAACAAGATTCTGGCCTTCGAAGAGCTTACATTTTACTAAGAGGGAAAGGCGATAAAAAATACATGGTATGTGACATAATTAATACATAAGAGTATTCCATGTAAAAACAAAGGCTGTGATGAAAAGATGTAAGATACAGTGATACAGCAGTAGTATCCGAAGAGGAGATAATACAATTTATCTTCATCTATCTACGCAATACTCACTATTTTCTCAGCCATTCAGGGAGTTCTTATTGGACAAAGAAGATGGCAGAGCAAATTATGTCCTCTTAATACTTTCTGAAAGGAGAAAGAGAAGAATGTAGTGGTGTTTATTGGGTGGCTACTGTTTGTCAGCCATGGTGTCAGACTTTTAATATACAATCGTCAAATTTAACATTTTAAAGATAATCTTCCAAGGAGATAGCCCCTAGTGCTTTTGTTTTACTAATGAGGATTCAGAGGCTCAATGCCTGTATATTGCCTTGCCTGAGATCACTGTTCTACAAGATGGGAGAGCCAGGATTTGAATCTTGTTCCCTCTAAAAGGGATGCTGTGTGTGTTACACTACACCAGCTCCAGAGTAGGGGCATCATGCCAGATACTGCAGGGGCTGTAAAATGGTCAGAGAGCAGCCCAGGATGTTCTGAGAGAGAGCACAAGCTCACCGGGGAAATGGGATAGATTTGCACAGCCATAACCGAAGCAAAGCAGACATGTATTTCAAGAGAGATAAAACGTGATGGGATGGAATCGCCAGAAAAGCAATATGAAAGGGGAAATGGGTCCATAAAGACAGGAGAGATCTGGAATCAGACATGAACTTAAACGAAGCACAGATGAGCGTGTCAACACTGATCACCTATAGTGCAGCAGACATGAGTGGCGTCTGCCCTTGGGTGAAAGCAGCAGCTTCACTCCTAGCTCAGACACAAGGGAACCAGAATATGCTTATGTCCTGGAAGGAGACTGACAGCCACAAAGGAAAGAAAAAACACCCCATGTTTTGTCTTCTTATGTATCTGAGTCCATCTCACTACAAGAAACAGTAGGGTTTCTGTGGTGGGGTCACTCAGACATAAGCCAAGCACTCCCCAAAAGCAAAGTCGGGACAAGATCCTCAGAGGCCACTCAGATGGGAACAGCTTACCCTCCAGAGTCGCAGTTTCCCCACTGGTAAAATAAGATGGCAAATCAAGGGAGACAAAAGTCATCCTTCAGTGAAATAGGCCAGGCACAGACAGACAAGGACTGCATGGTCTCAGTCACAGGTGGAATCTAACAGTGTGATCTCACAGAAGTGGAGAGCAGAATGGTGGTTGCCAGAGGCTGGAGAAGTAGAAGAGGGAGGGATGGAGAAAGGTCAACTACTGCTACCAAGTTATAGGAGAGAGAAGTTCTGATGTCCTGCTGGACAGTACGGGGATCAAGGTAATGACAGTGAACTGTGTATTTTTCCTAGAAGAAAGGGTTATGAATGCTTTCACCGTAAAGAGATGATAGATGAGAGTTCTGGTTACTCTGATTTGAACGTTACTTGATGTATACATGTCTGGAACATAACATTGTACCTCACAAAGATGTACAAGTTTTTATGCATCAATTAAAATAAAATGAAATAAAGGCCAACATGGAAGATAAAAAGTCATCATAAGACACGTTTAAGATTGAGAAAACCTTCCATAATAATGCCTGCCCACACCACGTACTCAATAAATGCTAGTTCCAAGCGTCCTCTCAGTGACTTTCTTTATAAAAAGTACCTAGTCACCAAGAAACTTTACAATTGTCTTGTCTATTCCCAATCCCTTTCTCAATGTGCATTTCCAATGGGTACTGTCCACTGTCCCACTCACAACATCACTAACGTCCATTCTTTCCTTTCATTCTCATGACTCCTGACCTAGTTCAACTGCAAAGGCTCCTTATCCAGTCTCAGTGCGTCTTTTTTACCTCTACTCCTTCTGAGCCCCAGATCAACCTTCCTAGAACGCATTTAATGAAGCCATTCCCTGGAAGAGCAGAAGAGAGATGGGACTCAAACTTCACAGGCTGCTTTTAGATGCCCTGGTGAGCTATTACCTCTTCGAGATTAGAGAAGGAACAGTTAGAAAAATGGGAATATTCTTCAAGTAGAACATTATGCTGAAGTCAAAAAATTCCATGTAGCTCCAGTAGGAGGAAAGCCATATAACATCAGGCACGATATGTTTCAGTCCCATCAGCTTCAGTGGGATGACCCAGGAAGTACTGTGGGAGATGTCACATCAAAGCTGCCTTTGAGAAGTCACTCTTCTAATCAAAAACAGCAATGGATGGAGCCTGGAGGAAGGAACACCAAGGCTGAAAAATTCCACTGCGATAGTGGAAGTCAATGCCACTGCTGTCCTGAGAAGCCTACTGATAGAGACTCGATTCCATAGGAATCATGGAGTGTGTGTAGATGCCCATCCTGAAGACTGGTGCACCTCCTACAGAGCGTGCTATGTCCACCTGGGTAGCAAGGGAACAGAGAGGGATGTGGCATTTGGGAATCAACAAGAGAGACAGGTCATTTACCCACTCAACCTGCAACTCCCAAGACAAAAATGTGGAAGCTGGTGATACACCTCAAGCGTGGGATTTGTGACTCAGGCTGAGATTTCTTGTTCCTATGGAAGACTTCCTCAACCAAGCCAAACTACAGGCTGGGTATCTACACACCTTCTTATCGATCAGACTTTGGCTTTCAGAACTTCTACTCTTTTGGTCATCGCCTGTGTATCTGCCTAGTCTGTCCCCTTGCTTTATTAGACTGAAGGTAAAAGGAAAAAAGAGGTTTGATGTTGCTCATTCTCATATCCCTGGTAGCCACCATGGGGCTTGACACTGGGGGACGGGGCATGGATACAACTGCTGGCTCTGAGTTCAGAAAGCCTAAGTTGAAATCCTACTTCCACTAGTAATGCTAAATGACCTTGAGCAAGTGGCCAATCCTTCCCTGCCTCATCTTATCCTCCAAAGAGGGGGCCTGATGGCACCAACATCATCACTTGAACAGAGGATTCCAGGAGTTAATACACATATAACATGCAGGACTCCCCAACACACAACTATCAAAAAATGTTTATTATTATTAACTAGCTTCACCAGGCTCCACAAATACTTGCTGAATGAATGAAAAAAGCTTACAATGGGGCCGGCGCCATGGCTCACTTGGTTAATCCTCTGCCTACAGTGCCGGCATCCCATATGGGTGCCAGGTTCTAGTCCCAGTTGCTCCTCTTCCAGTCCAGCTCTCTGCTGTGGCCTGGGAAGGCAGTGGAGGATGGCCCAAATGCGTGGGCCCTGCACCTTCATAGGAGACCAGAAGGAAACATCTGGCTCCTGGCTTCAGATCGGCGTAGCTCCAGCCATAACGGCTATTTGGGGGGTGAACCAACGGAAAGAAGACCTTTCTGTTTGTCTCTCTCTCTCTCATTGCTAACTCTGTCAAATTTAAAAAAAAAAAAAAAAGCTTACATTAACTGCATATTAAACTCTGTATCAGGGGCTTGGCATCCACAGATTTTAATATTTATCATGTCTACTCTTTATCAGAAGAGCCCACGGCTTGTTATTTGCAGGTTTTCTGTGGCTTCCATTTCCAACATGCACTATTCAGATGAGAACCTAGACCTGACTTATGGGGAAAAGAGTTGTCCACAGGGCTTCACCCCTCTGCCACGATTCCCACTCCAACAACAGATAGCGGCTGAGCCACTGGCTGCCAAAAAGAGTGAGGTTAGGAAATGTCACAGTGTGGAAAGTGTCCCAAGAAGGCCCCAGATGCCCAGTGACCATGATCCCAGAGTCTACCGGCTGCTGGAACTGGCCCAATTGCCCAGAGCCAGCCCTTCAAGGACTGCTCTCTGGCTGGATACACAGCTTTCAGGTTAGAAGCTCGTGCTTGATGCCTGCAGCTGAGCAGGCCCAGGGAAGCCGGGACCAGTGGGAAGTGCTGCCCCCTGAGGACCCAGCTACTTCCTCTTCTTCCTCCAGGCAGCAGGCACTGGGCAGCAGCACTCTCTTGTGTGTGACTCCCCTACCACAGAGCTGCTTCCCTTCTCCACAATTATGCAGATCAGCAGAGGGAAGAGGAAGAAGCACCTGCGCCCTGGCCTGCATCTGCCGCTGCCCTGCTACTGCATCCTCCCACGCTCCCTTCTTTCTAGGGAAGGGATCTGAAGCTGATTGCTTCACCATGCGTCGCTCAGTCGCTCTCCACACATAGTCCAACTCAATCAAGTTCCCTAAGATGACTTAACCCCCACTGCTCCAGGAGGCTATGGTCAGGAGTTGAGCGTCATTCATCAGGGTCAACTCAGGGGTCAAGGCCAGGGGTGATCTGGGTTCCTCCCCCTCCAACAGTACCTTCCATGCCCCAGGACCCACTATCCCCAGCCACTGAATCAAGAAGACTTCAAAACACAAACAGCAGGGAGCGCAGAGCAGCTAACAAAGGTTAGGATCTTGGGGCCGGAGAGGCTGAAAGAGCTTCTGTCTCCCTGAGCAGACAGAGTGCTCTCTCCAAAGACAGTACTGCTTCCCACCTGGGGACAAGGGCAAGAACCTGCAAACTGTCCTCCATATTGCTCTCACGGGGCTCTCCAAACCGTGCCCCACCCCCCAGCAGGGACCCCCCCCCCTCCTGTCACAAAAGCCGAGCCACACCATGCCCTGCACTGGTGTCCCTCTAAACTTGGAATAAAACTAAAATTCCTTGAAATGGGCCGAGCAGGTCCCACCTGACAAGCACCCCCCTTCTGCTCTCCAGCCTCGTCTGAGCCACACTTGCTGCCTGCTGTCCCAGGATTCCTTCAGTTCCTTGAGGAAGCCCAACCCGTGCCAGCTCAGAGGCTTTGCACATCCTGTGCCCCCAGCTCCGTGCCCTCTCCCAGGCCTCTGTTCACGCATCACCACCTCAGAGAAGCCTGTCCCCATCACTGCAGAGAAAAACCACAGGTGGCTCTCTCCTGCCTCGCTCACTTGCTTGTTTTAGTCGTAGCACTTCATATAATTCCGTGCATCTGTGATGTCTTATTCTGTCTCCTCACTGTCACGAAGGGTTCGTGAAGGCAGAGAGCGTGGCTTATTTAGTCACAGTTTATTCCTTGTGCCTGGCACAATAAACTCCCAGAATACATGAATGAGTGAGTGAATGAATGAGCTGACGCCACCATGTGCAGGTGAAGTGACTATCTGCCAGAATGAATGATCTGTGGTCAGACGTGGAGAGGAAGCTGTAAGTGTAGATACCTGTAACATATACATAGTACTTACATAAAAGGACTTCAAAGGTTCACAGAAACAGAATTAGAAGATGTTTGTTTTGGTGAAAATGTTTCAAAATACATGGGTAGCTTTTTCATGACACTCATTTTCCATGAGAGTTTTGAAGCTCCCTTGCACACAAATGCATTATATCTATATATTATATGTTCATTTAGGAGTATTTATAAATTATATACCTTTATATTATACTAAATACATGTATTTATACTAAATATTTCTATTATATATTTATTATACTAAACATAAACATATTTATCCACTTATGCTGATCTAAATCTCACAGGTCCCTATGAGATTATCCTCATCATTTCACAGATGAGCAAACTGAGCAAGAAGAGGTTAAAAATCTCTCCAAGGTCATACAGCTAATGAATGGCAACTCTCTGGCTTTCTTTTTTTATTTTTTTCAACTTTTATTTAATAAATATAAATTTCCAAACTATAACCTTTGGATTATAGCAGCTTTTCCCCCCATAACCTCCCTCCCACCTGCAACCATCCCATCTCCCACTCCCTCTCCCATTCTTCATCAAGATTCATTTTCAATTATCTTTATATACAGAAGACCAACTTAAATATGTGCTCTATTTATTTGAAAGACAGCTAGGAGCCAGGAGCTTCTTTTGGGTCTCACACATGGGAGCAGAGGCTCAAGTACTTGGGGTCTTCTGCTGCTTTCCCAGGCACATTAGCAAGGAGCTGGGTTGGAAGAGGAGCAGTCAGGACTTGAACTGGCACCCATATGGGATGCCAGTGCTGCAGGAAAGGGCTTTAATCTGCTATGCCACAGCGCCGGCTTCAACTCTTTGACTTTTGTCACTGCCAATCACAGCTTGTGGATGGTTTAACTCAGGTATAGGATGAAGCCCAAGTGCCCACAGGCTCTCTGCGGTGGAACACAACGGATGTGCTAAGTACAACAGGACTCATTTTCTCTGCCGGGGTCTCTGCCCAGCCCACCTGGGTATCACCCAGGAAGGCTCAGTGGCTGGCAGATCTGCTCCTGTCTCCCCTGCTCTGCTCACATCCTGCTGGAAGCCGGCTACTGAGCAGGGTACAGACGTGTCTGCCGGAGCGTCTGCTGTCTCTCCCGGGACTAATCTGCCGTGAAGCAGATGCAAAGCCTCGTTTATCATTTCCAATGAGACGTGGAAGCGACAGAACCTGGCGGATGCTCCCTGCATCCAGGGTCCAACAGAGCAAGGCCATCCCATCAGGGCCTCTCCCTCTCTACCCCCCGGTCCCTGCAGATCATGCTGGGTCCAGAGCTCTGCTGTCTGCCCATGGGCCAGCCAAGCTGCTCTATCCTAATGGGAGGTTTTCTTCCAATTGAGATGGAATTCATGTAACACAAAATATCATCTTAAAGTGAGCAATTTATGGCAATTAGTAACTTCACAATGTTGTACAACCACCACCTCTCTGTGGTTCCAAAACATTTTCCTCACCCTCAGAGGAAGCAACCAATCCCACCCCCCTACCTAGCCCCTGCAACCACTCATTGGCTGTCTCTAGGGGTGCCCCTGTTCTGACCCTTTCATCCCCTGAGAATCACACAATATGAGACCAACTGAGTCTGGCTTCTCACTTAGCATCCTGTTCATTCTAGAGGCCATTCCCATGGTAGCAGGTGCAGTGTGGCCAGTTAGAGACGTCAAGTTAGGGAGTATAGACCTGACAACCAGTCTTTTCTCACTAAGAAAAGAGGGAATCAGATTCATATTCACCTAGAAACTTTCACCATCTGCAGGAACTGGGCAGCCCTGAGGGGGTCTCATCTCCAGCCACTGACCCACCCTAGGGAATATCACAGCATGTGGTAGAACCTGCATTTAGACCAGCCCCATTCTGGAGTCTCCAGCTCTGCCTGGCCCTGGGAGGTTCCGCTCTCACACAGAGAATGGAAAAACATTGATATTTATATGCCTGTGTATTTTTGCTGCAAAAACAAACAAACCCAGTAATCCTAAAAACTAAACATCTCCGAGAGCTTAAAGTGTGCTGTTCTTCAGGTTCAAACTCAGCAGAGTGTGGTCTGCCCTCACGGCGGCGTCAGCAGGGAGGGCCAGAATGCTATCAATTGCTTAGAACTGTGACTGTAAATAGAACTATGGATCTACTAGCAAGAAAAAAAATCAGTCTCAGCGATGAACAACCATTACTTTCTAGTGGGAGTTCCAATGCATTTGCCATATATATTGTATTTGTATAGTTCTTGCAGTAAATCAGCCCCTCTTCACCCAACATCATGGCGACTCCTCTCCATCACAAAGACAGTTACACAGCAAGGTTTCTGAACCTCCACACTGCTGACCTTTCTGAGCGGGCTAACTCTGTCCCAAAGGGTCATCCTACGCACTCTGTAAATGTTGAGAAGCACTCCTGGGCTCCACCTACTCAATGCCAGATAGCCAAAAATATCTCCGGAGATTGCCATTGCCAAATATCACCTGTGGACAAAATCAACCCTGGTTGAAGACCACCGATTTATTAGAGCCAGGCCAAGCAGGGCAGCCACAGAGGGGTTTCTGACTGGGGTTGCCTGAGAATTACAGGTATGACATCTTGAGCAGTGCTTCCAAAATTAGGTTAATTACAATCAACTCTCAATTATCCAGGGGCCAATTATGCACATTACTTCCCCCGCACTCCCATACTACCTGCATGCAATTTGCCATTCATAAGCAGTTGGCACAATGGGGAGAGACATGGAATTTAGAATCAGCAATGCAGACTCATGGGAAAAGGGGCTATTTAGTTTTGTTTAGGATGGAGAGACAGGAGCGTGCCCCAGTGCATCGCCCTTGCACTGTGCTGTTTCCACACTGCCCCGCTTTCCTCTGGCTCCTGGCAGCAGTGGCCCTAAAGAGAGGGGGTGGGAGAGACCTCTCTCACCTGCACACAGCAGCAGTCCCCCTCTCTGCTCTCTCTGGGGCAAGCCCCTCTCCCTCCAACAGCTAACTGGATCTCCTTCTGGAAAACAGCAAACTAGAGAGGTCTTCTCCAGGGATGATAACACAGTGTCACAATATTGGAGGACACAGAAAAATAAATACAAGAGGTATCCATAAAGTTAACAGAAAATGTGTATTATGGAAATACTACACATAGATCTTTTTTTTTTTTTTTTTTTTTTTTTTGGACAGGCAGAGTGGATAATAGTGAGAGAGACAGAGAGAAAGGTCTTCCTTTGCCGTTGGTTCACCCTCCAATGGCTGCTGCGGTTGGCACGCTGCGGCCAGAGCACCGCGCTGATCCAATGGCAGGAGCCAGGTGCTTCTCCTGGTCTCCCATGGGGTGCAGGGCCCAAGCACTTGGGCCATCCTCCATTGTACTCCCTGGCCACAGCAGAGAGCTGCACATAGATTTTAAAATATTTTGCACCAAAATGATCTTTTAATTCCATTTTTCTACCAACTTTTTAAAGTGCCCTCTGAAAGTATTTCAAAATACCACTCAACTAAAATATTTCCTAGATGTCTCCTCAACTCCAGTCCTTGCTCCTGCGCCAACCCCCCCCCCAAAAAAAAAAAAAAACACAACCAAACTTCTTGCAAGAGTTGTCCTTGGGGTCTGCGCTGTGGTGTTACGGCTAACTCAGCCATCTGCATTGCCAGCATCCCATATGGGTGCTAGTTCAAGTCCCAGCTACTACACTTCTGATCCAGCTCTCTGCTATGGCCTGGGAAAGCAGTAGAAGATGGCCCAAGTCTTTGGGCCTGTGCACCCATATGGGAGACCTG
This sequence comes from Sylvilagus floridanus, assembly GCA_949820135.1. Lineage (NCBI taxonomy): Eukaryota > Metazoa > Chordata > Mammalia > Lagomorpha > Leporidae > Sylvilagus > Sylvilagus floridanus. The sequence goes on from OX463231.1 coordinate 114,490,751, forward strand.
GAAGAAGCTCCTGGCTCCTGGCTTCAGATCGGCACAGCTCTGGCCATTGTAGCCAAGTGGGGATATAGCCAAGCAGATGGAAGACCCCTCTCTTCTCTTCTCTCTTCTCTTCTCTTCTCTTCTCTTTCTCTCTCTCTCTCTCTTTCTCCTGTGTGTAACTCTTTCAAATAAATAAATATTTTTTTTAAAAAAGAGTTGCCTTCACTCATCTTTTCCAACACCTCGCCTTCTACTCACACCCTCCAAAACCCACACACACAGCTTCTCCCACCCCAGGGCTCCCTGAAACTGCTCCAACCAGGGTCATGAACAAGTGTCCACCTTATCACTGATTCTAATGATCACCTCTCCTTCGTCCTTAGCTAGAATGCAAGCTCCATGAAGACATGAAGTTTTGTCTGTTTTCTTTACTTTTCTATATCCAGAACTTGGACAGTGTCTGGGACATAATAAGGGCTCCATGTATATTTTTTTGAATAAATGAATGAGTGAATTTTCAGGAGGCATTTCTAATGCTGACCAGTCCCTCCCTTTCGAAGTGCACCCTTCCTGGCTTTCCAGAAACCTGCATGCTGCTGGAGTTCTCCCCACCTGCCCAAAGCCTCCATCTCAGCTTCCGGACAGCGTCTACCACCTTAGCACAGCCATGACCAGGCTCCTCGGGTCCTTCCTGGGCCCCTTTTTCTTCTCCTCAACACCTCCTTTGTTCCCTTAGCCTCAGCTACCACCTGCCAAGGGCAGTGCTATTTAAAGTGCCCTGCACCCATCCAGCCATTACCAAGAACTTCTAGGTCATCTTCATCATCGATACTGGGAACTACCCCTCCCTATCCCCAGCCTGCCCCAGGAGAAGGCACACAACTCAAGTTTGGCCAAAGCCTCAAAGGACTTTGGCCGCAGTGAATGGTTCGGAGATAGTCGTCATGTGGCCCAATTCCAGCCCATGTAAGCCTGGTCCGCATTTTGAATGGTTGGAAACAAGCAGTTCTCTCCTTTCCACTGAGCTTAGCTAAGGGATTTGGAGATTCAGCCATCTTGCATCCTAAAAGAAAAGTGTACCTCGAAGTTCAGACAGCTCACAAAAAAGGCAAAGTGAAGAGGTGAGAGGGGTTCCAAAGTGACGCCTTCAGGGAGCCCCTGGATTCAGTTATGCACCAAGAGCCAACCCCAGGACTTCTCCGTTTCCATTTTCCCTACACCAGGTGTAGTCTGTCCTTTTAACCAGTAGCCCAAGCAAGACAGAGAACTGCAAGGTCTGTATCAGCAAGCGTGGTTCAGCTCTGAGCACAAATCCAACTGACCATGGATACTCTTAGGAATATTCATATTTTACACTATTCTTCCACATGGACATGCAGCTGGGAGCACACTCCCTGAACCACACTCTGGCTCCATTAGAAGAACCTCTCATTGTGCGCCCAAATCCCGTATTGTCCATCTCACCTGTTAAATCTGTTGTCCAACACCAGTGCTATTACAATGTTCCCCCCATTGCTGAAACCAGAAGCTCGGGCTGCGTCAGTGGGCAAGCTCATCTCCAAGATGTCTGCCATGTATTCCTTCCCACCATTCCCCAGCTGAGAGGCAGAGCCCACCCCGCCCCTCCTCGGACATCCGCTTTTGTTGACTGTTTTGGGGAAGGCAATGGTGGTGATACTCTGAAACTTCTAAGGCGAGGCCATAAATAAGCCAGGAATCATCCACAGACTTGGAAGAAGTTAATTACCCTGAGAAGGCCACAATGGAAGGAAGCCCAACCTACCGTAGGAAGCTATGTGGATATACTGTGACATCGGCTGGCTCCCAGCTGTCAGAGTCATCCTAGCCCAAGCGCCGGCCACACAACTAGAGGAGCCATTCTTGGGACATTCCAGTTCCAGCAACTGCCACACAGAGCAGAGGCAAGGTTCCAGTTAAGTGGATTCCTTGGAGCCGGGCTAGGCGTCTTTACCGTTGACCGACCCAGCTGAGGTCCCAGACACTAGGGAGCAGAGACAAACCCTGCCATGCACCTTCCCTAATTCCTAACCCACAGAGTCATGAGCACACACAACCGTTGGTTTATACTACTAGGTCCTGGAGTAGCCTGTGTGAAGCAAAGGTAACTGAATCACACAGCTCTCACTTATCTCTTCCAAACCATTCCTGGGATCCACCCAACTCCGGGCATCTCTCTCTAAGGGAGCCCTGGCCAGAAAAACGTCTCTTGTTTAATTGAAATGAAGTCATCGATTCGCCCGTCTTTCTCCTTTACCATACCATGGACTCCTCCAGGGCTCAGCACTATGTCTGGTGCTAAGCTATCAGTATGTATCTGATGAACAAGTGAATGAAAGAAAGGGAGAAGGGCTACGTGCCTCTGCCCTCCGTGAGGCTGCTCCGTCAGCCCTGCAGCTCGCCATCGCCTTGCAGGCTCCACAGAAGGACAGCAGCGCCGCAAGTGTTACTGTAATGGTGACAGGTTCCAAGCCTGGTAATCATTAGCCATCCCCAGGAGAGCTAGTTAGCTAGCAAAGAAGAAAGCCCCCTCCTCGGGGCTGGGAGCACCAGTGCCCTGACGGCACTTGGCTTCCAACTGAACTCCCGGCGCCTTCTCTCAGAGCCGATCTGTCTATAAAATTGGTGGTTTCTATAGAAACAGAAGCACCGTGGTAAAGCGAAGGGAAATCGTACATTCTGTCAGCGTACAAAGATCAATCCTGTTCTTATACGGGGCCAGGGCTCTTTCACGCTTTATTTTTGAGCATCTCCACTTTCATTTCCATCCCAGTCATCTCATCTCATATGTATGAGGCTCCTGCACTGGTAATCTCATCCCTTCTCTCCTACCTGCCTTTGTTAACTATGACCACAGGCAGGAGTCTGTGGAAGCAGTGTGGAATCCCCGGCATCCCTCGGTGGTGTCAATAGCTCCAAACCCCCAACCTCAGAGGCGGATCTAGGACGCCTGGTGTTCCGAAGCAGCATCTTCGGCGGTGGACCCAGGCCCCACAGATGAGGTTCCAAAGCCCCCCAGATGGACACTATCAAAATACACTCTGTGCTCAGGTGCTTGTTTTACAGATCCGTACCTGCAGACAGTCTCCAAGCTCGTCAATATTAATACGCCTGCAATCTGCTTTGCACCCCAAAGTGCAAATGACTTTCTAATAGGCGAGGAATTTGAATTTAGCTTGTACTTGAATTCCTCGTGTGGTCTCTGATCATTCTATGGAGAAAATGAGAAAAGGTACAGGTTGTATCTGAATATTTAGATAAAGACCCACATTTTGAGACACATGTTAACTCAAGCAAAGTGTCTCCTTTTATCTTGAGACACTCTTAAAATATGAAATAACACAATGTTTTCTTCATCAAAGAGCACTTTTATAATACCTATGTTAAGTTAATTTAATAGTTCTAAATGTGTTCTGCATTTTTCCTGTTGTGATGAATGGCTGCTCTGATGGCTAGAGAGAAAGATAGATGAATGGGAGGATAAAGGATGGATGGATGGGAATGAACTACGGATGGGTGGAGAGGAGCTGGATGGTGCTTAGTGGAAGCATAAATGGGTAGGTGGGTGAGCAGATGGATGGATGTTCTAAAAGATACATTTAAGTATCTATCCATTCATTCATGCACAAAAGTTCTGAGCATCTACCATGTACTAGGTATGATGTCAAGCATGAGGGATCAGGAGTAGACAATTGAAATCAGGTCTCAAACCTCGAAGAGCTACCATTTCAATGTTTTTGGACAAGAAATGGGTTGAAGGAAATAAGCGTGATGGCGGAGGGAGGAGTGCACCACTGCTATCCTGGTCCAGGTAACAGCTGACGGTAGCCTGGTCTGGGGAAATGGCAGTGGACACAGGGAGGCAGAGAGAGACTCAAGAGTTGGCAGCAGAACTCACGGGTTCCTGAACCTAAATCTCAGCTCGACCACTTACACGCTGGGTGAGCCTCGATTTCCTCAGCTGTAGATCGAAGCTGAGTGCACCTGCCTCCCAGACCTGCTACAGGGATACATGAGATGAAGTCTGTGGACAGGCCACACGTTGGGCCTGACCAACACCATGTTTTCAAGACCAAAAGCCTCCATTTTGGGGAATGACACGCAAAGTTCTAGTTTTGCACCCTTGACCATGAGCTGTGAGGAACACTCAGCGCTGTCAGAGCTAAAGAGTAACCAGAGAGGACTCAAAGGCAGAGCCAGGCAGGGTCAGCTGGCCAACCAGTGTCCAGTCTGCCTGCCCTGCCTTCTCCCAGGAGAGGCCTGCTGCATTCCACACCCCTGCCACGCCACACAGGCAGCAAGACCACTGCTACTAAGCCACCAGCAACACCTTCAGTATTAGGTTAGAAGACCGAGGCTCAGAGATGTTAGGACATCTACCCAAGGACGCGCAGCTCAGTAAGAGGTGGAGTAGGAATTTCAAAGCCATTGTAACGGATTCCATGTGTCCTTGTCATAGCACCCACTGCTGCCTCCAGGGGGATCATGGGAGACAAAGGCACAAGTGAGTCTGCAGCTACACCAGGGCTAGTTTTCTGGTTAAAGGAGAATTTAAGGGGCCCCTGGGCTGGCAGCAAATAGCTGCTCATTTGCCCGTGCAATGGAACAGAGTGTACCCACCCAGTCCCAGAAGGCCTCCCATGGTGAGGTTGAGTCCCTTGCCTCACCCAGGGAAGCAGTGTGCTTGACAACATCTTAGATTCCCCTCCAGGAAGATCCCAGACAATAAGTCTGGCTGGACCGGCTTTCTCACCCTTGGCATTGTTGGCACTCTGACCTGCTAAGTTCTTTGTTGTGGGGGTCTCTCTGCACTGATGCCATTAGTACCCCTCCCACTTATGCCAACTAAAAATATCTCCAGAATTGCCTAGAGTCCCTGCGGGGGTGTGGGTAGGCAATCACTACTAACTAAAACGTCACTGAGCCGGTGGACCTATCACACTCTGCTAGACAGCCAACAGGTCTTCGAGATGTCCTGGGTCCGCAGGGGCCCCCAAGACCTCTCTTGTAGCCAGGCGAGGGCTGGGCCCATGACTCAGCCTTATAAAAGTTGATTTGTCTCAGCAGAATTAACTAAATAGATCCAATTCACAAGAGACTGATGTATAACCTAGACTCCATAATTTCCCATTAACTGGTCACCACATTCTTCCCTACGGAGAACTACGGGGAAGCAGAATAGTAATGGGGCTGCTGCCAGGTGAACGGGACTCACGGGGAATTGACAGAAGCTCAGGTGAGTGCTCCTGTGTGGGATCTCTGTCCCTTGGCCAGGGAGAGGAGCAAGCGCCCTGGCACATCGTTCTACTTAGTCCTGTACCTTAAACGATGACCTAGCAGTGCATGCAACACCACTCAGGACACGCAGAAAGGCAAGTGCTGCATCTTCAGCAGCACCCAGACACCCAGCAGGTGCACAGCCAACAGGCAGGCTTGCTTGCCTTCCCACTGGCAATCACCTTCTTAAAAAGGAAGAGTGGGGCTGGCGTTTGTCACGGTGATGAAGGAGCCACTTCAGACGCCTCATCTCATATCAGAGTGCCTCGTTCATGTCCCGGCTGTTCCACTTTCCATCCAACTTCCTGCCGGTGATTACCCTGGGAGAAGCAGGTGGTGGTTCCGGTCCCTGAATCCCTGCCACTCACATGGGAGATGCAGGTGGAGTTCCTGGCTCCTGTGAGGGACACTTGTGGAGCAAGCCAGCAGACGGAAGATCCCTTGCTGTCTCCTTGCCTTTCATATAAAATGAAAATAAAAATGAAAAACTGAAGGAAGAGTGGGAGGGAGAGAGGAAGGGTGAGTTGGTTGTGGAGAGGGGAGGGAGAAAGGAGCGAATGGGATTTCCTGCTACAGCAGGAAAACAGCCAAGGCCCTAGAGGGGCCGCATCTCCCCAGAGCCCGGCCTGGGCACAGCAGGCTGTACGGGACGCTGGGCTCCCCCCTCCTCCTGCACCCCTTTGTCCAAGGACCAGTCTTGGGAATGGCAGAGCTGGGGGAAGAAGACTGGGTTGGGGAAGGGGATGGATGAGGGATGCAAGGAAAAGAAGGGAAGAGGAAGTAGGGAGAGAGGAGAGGTAGGGGGAGGAGAAGGGGGGAGAGAAGGTGGGGGGAGTTACAAGCACCCCTCGGGAGACCGCGTGAGTCTAAGAAACACTGCAGACCCTGTCTGCCCATCAGTGGCCCGCAGCACCCATCCCCCTGTCCGTATAAATCACATGAATGATGACCGTGAACACTAACTGAGCCTTTGCTGTGTACCAGGCCCTGTGCTACACAATCACCCGTGTTAACACCATTAATCCTTAACATGAGCCGGTGAGGCGCAGGGCTCGTCAGCACCTTGGCCTCACTTCCAGGCTACTCGCCAGCTGGGCAAGCCTCCATGGACAAAGCCAGGTGACTCAGAGACCGGAGAAGTTCTGCATTAAAAGGCTACAGTCTCAGAGTTTCCCACTCTGGCTTCGGACATTGCTTTGTTGTCACGAGCAGCGGGACTGGATGGGTGGAGGGACACATTCTGGAAAGCACAGTTCTAGGACACGTGAGTTTGGATCATCCCACTATCTGCCTACCTGAGGCCTTCCTACAATCAACCTAGATGGTCACAATTGAAAGGCATAACAGCAACTCGTCTGAGGATCAGAATGCTTTCTTTATTGTAACATTAATCTCTATTCTTAAATTATGTTAGCATCCCTTACGCTGTAAAAAGTACTTTTGTATGGGGCAAGTGTTTGGCACAGTGGTTAAACCACAACTGGGGTGCCCGTATCCCATGCTGGAGTGCTAGGTTTGAGTCCCAGCTCTGCTTCTAATCCAGTTTCCTGATAATGTGCACTCTGCGAGGCAGCAGGTGGCTCAAGTACTTGAGTCCCAGCCCCCAAGGGGGAAGCTCGGGTGTAGTTTCTGGCTCCTGACTTCAACCTGGGCCAGTCCTGGCTGTTGTGGGCATTTGAGAAATAAACCAGTGAATGAAAGATCTCTGTCTGGCCCTCTGTCTTTCGCATAAAATGAAAATAAATAAGCAATTTTTAAAATGTACCTTCATGAGGAAAGTACTCAAACTATGGTCCCATTTATCAGATGCTGGGATGTGAGCTCCAATTATCTGCCTGCAATCTCCAGCCAGCAAACCACAGTGGAAGCTCCGAAACAAGACTGAACCAAAGCATTCCGAGACCTCACTGTGAGGCACGATGCTACGCCAGCAAAGGTGAGGAAGAAGAATGAAGCAAGGAAGGAAGAAAAAATACAAGGTGAGTATTGCAAAGGCTGCCGCAGGTTCCCAGTGGAGAGCCAAGTGCATGGTCAGGCAGCTGTGTGGGGCCCCTGCCGTGGAAGGTGCCTTCTCATAGAGGAACTCGTCTGTTGCCTTCATCCTTGCCCCTGGTTACAGTGCGTCTCTCAGGATGCTAATTCTCTTGTGTATAAAGGGTGTCATATCCAAACTGCTCCGTGTAGCTGCTGGAAAAGCCAGATCCCATCTCCCTCGCAACAAAAAGACCCAGGCAACCCCCACAGTGGTGGGTGAAACAGAGGCTTGCCAAAGCCTGGCCTTCTACCCCAGGGCAGGCGAGACAGGCAGTGGTGCTGGCTACTACAGCGATGGCAGCCGTGAGCAGGAACTATGCACTGAGCAAGAAGTCAGGACTGGAGGGCAAGTGGACCGAGTGATTCGGGAGGCTCCTCGCTGAGTCTAGGACACCCACAGGTCTCGGCCCCATATGTTTCAGCAGCAAAAGGTATTCCACTCCCCAAACGTCGCTGTGCCCCTGTTGCCTGTGTCTAAGCCATCATTCAGAATGCAGATTCCTGGGCCATGCCCCAGAGCTAAAGGAGCAGTCTCACTGGGGGATTCAACCAGGTAATCTGTATGTTGTTAACAGCTCCCCGAGTGACTTCCACGTGCACTGAATTGCAGAAACTGCTGGAACCGAAGCATGAGCTGCCCTGAGCACGCATAAACTCCCCAACTCATTTCATGGGAAAAATCGAAACTCAGAAGTGATTAACTACAGATCAATACAACAGAACAATGAATCACGCCAAAGGTCAAGCTGCAGTGCACAGAGGCACATGACAAGCCAACATAATTAGGGGCCCTGGTAAGCGTCATTTGCTCATCAGCATTCATAAAAACAGGTGCCCTGCAAGGGACAGGAAGCTAATTTTTCATAAAGCTACAGCAAAAGTAAATGTGGGAATATCACAGATAAGCTGATTTGACATTTTGTTTACCTTGTTCCCTATTGGTGAAGCCACAGGAAGCGGAAACCAGAATGCAGGTTCTCTCCTTGGGAATAGGGAAGAAAATGTCTTATTCTTCCACATCAAGACTTCCCGTCAGTCCTCCCAGCCCAGGCTGACACCAGATGCTATTTAATGAAGACAAACTGCACAGGGTGAGGGAGGGCGTGGAAAGGGGTGTCATTCCTGCAAGCAGACCCTGTCGCTCGTGGAAGTTTTCATTAATAAACCTACCAGCAACCTACCATTCTGGTGTTGTGTATCCATCTCTGGAATTTTTTTTTAACAAACTCAGATTTAATTTCCGGTTCCATTAATTAATTTTTGAATTAATCTCATCCATTAGAGCCTAATACCTCCCAACAACACATTAGAAGCTCAGAGGAAAGTTGGTAATTGAGACTGTCCCTGGATTCTAGGAGTGCCCTGCTCAAAATGTCTGCTTTAATTAGCTGTTCATTAATTACTTTTTTATCAATTAATAATTTGTACTTTGGGCCCAATCCTTGCCATCTCCACATCACGTGCTCTTAAATGACACCTCATTTATTGTAATCAGTCAAGCAAGGGGTCGAAAGCGTCAGGCCACAAGAGCTGCGGACACGCTATGTCTCACATACAAATTACACATCTCCCCTTCAAGGCTAGCTTTCACGCCAAAATATGTATCCCGAGAGGCTGGACAAGTCGGGGGAGGGAGGAGGAGACAGAGGAAGCAGGGGTGGAGGGAGGGGTTCAACAAAACAAATAAACTAAAATAGAACGTGTGGGCTCCCAGGAGCCCCAGGTCCTCACGAGTCTTACAGAATACTGCCACATGGACTGATTCTTTCACCTCTACCCTGTTTCCTGCATCTCCTACTACCCTAGCACTGGGGCAGCACACAGTTTAGCTTCTATACCAGGATGCTTTTGAGGAAGGAAAGCATTGTCGTTTACAACCATGCTGGGGAACAACAGACAAAAACTAAGACTGCCCCCAGCCCACCAGGACGAACTGTCACCCAAGCCATCAGCCTCGGACAAGCTCAGTCTTCCCTTGCCCAGTAACTTATAAACTTGTCCCTAGAGGGAACCACTTCCGCAAGGTGGCAGCTGTGCCTTCACTGCCTTAACACAGAGCAGTGAAAAACCAACACATACTGATTCATGACAATTCCACAATACCACACTACCCTGGTGCCATTCCCACCTGCTGAGGTCATCCTCCTTTCAGTTGTAAGTTAGATGTTTGAGTTCCTCCAATGCCTGTTTTACCACTTCCCACAAATCACTTTACTGAATGTTGCTAAACTACACTCCATATCACAACCCAGTGGTTTGCACCTATTCATAGATTATCTTCAAGTAGGTTTTTTTTTGGTACCATATTTTTCTTACCTGTAAAATGGAATTAGAATACAGCTACCTCTTGAGGTTCTTACCCTCACAAGATAGGTTTGATGGATTCATCTATGTAAAGTGCTGAGAACAAGATAAAGTTCACAGAAAGTGCTATGTAAATACTTGCACAACTAAAAAGTATTAAGGAAAAAAAATAGCTAAAGAATTAGTGATGACCAAAATAAATAACGACCGTCTACTCGTTCATCAGAGTCCCTCCAACTCAAGGAGAGGAAACGAAAAGCAGACTTGATTGAGCACAGCTTCCTGTGCCAGGAATGGAGGCAAGTGCATTATCGCACCATCTCGCTTAATTCACACAGCAGCCCCAAGAGGGAGGCATTGCTGGTATCCCCAGTTCACAGAGGAGGACACAGAAGGTCTGAAAGATGCAGTGACTCTGATTCCCCACACAACAAAACCAAACCCCGCAAGGACTGAGCCCAGAGGAGATACCTGGGAGAACAAAACCCAAAACCCAGGGTACTGGAATGACTTTTCCCTTCTCCTTGAACCCTTCTCCTCCCTAGCTTCCATGAATACCCACCCTTAGGGGTCCCTGGTCTCTCCTTTAAAGCCAGGACCCACGCACAAGGCATTTCTTGGTCCCGAGAATGGCAGACATCAGCTGGAATTTTCAAAAAGACTTCCTACGCTCTAAGGGCAATTCCAAAAGGCACCATGCACAGGAGACAGAGGCCTGGTCCAGCTGGCCATGAACAGTGCCAATCTTCCACAGAGACCCACTCCCTGTTAGGACTTACCAACCTGTCCCATCGCCCACCCCTATTCCAGGACTGGGCTGCTCACGCCTCCCAGGACTGGCCTCCTTTCCAGGCACTGAGGCCCTCTGACCACCCCGGAGCACAGAGGGCCTGCACCTGGACCACCCAACCCACTGACCACCTACCAGGAGCAGCTTCATACACAGTCACCACTAGCTCACAAGTCAATTTTAATGTCTACTTCATAGATGTCTTAGTACATTCCTGCTGCTATAAAAATGCCTTCGACGATTTATAAATAATAGACATTTATTCTCACAGTTCTGCAAGCTGGGAAGTCCAAGATCAAGGAGCCAGCAGATCCCTGGTGTCTGGTGAGGGCTGCTCTCTGCTTCCTCCGTGGTGCCTGCACCTCACATGGTGGAAGGGACACAGAAACAGGATGCTACAGTTCTTTTAGAAGGGCACAAATCCCAGCCTGAGGACAGAGCCCTCGAGACCCAGGCACCTCCTAAACACCCTGACTCTCATTACCACTGCAAATGGGAACTAAGTTTCAATATAGATTTTATAGGGACACATTCAACCCCTAGCAGCAGAGATGAGTAAAATATCTCAGTCAAGCCAAGGAAAGCACCTCGTCTCCGGGAGTGCGGTCACCACCCTGCACCTGTCTCTGCCTCCCTCCCCCCAACAGTAGGATCACGCAAATGCACACGCACACCTGTGTACACACTCACACTCCTCTTCAACAACTGGCTCCCTACAAAAGCAAGTGCTATAAGCAGCAACTCCCACAGTGACACAGAAGTTGCAAACTATACCTGAGCAGATAGTAAAGAGTGCTTCGAATAATTCATTTCCCTGTCTTGGGAAAACATACCAGGACAGGTAGAACTGTCCTCATTTATAAATCTCACTAAAAATGAAAAATATAACCAATATTGGGCCAAAGAAGATATTTTTATAAATTAAACAAGAAGGAATGAACTATGTAGAGAAAACACACTTTTCTAAAATGATTTATTGCATGAAATGCCATTAAATTTCAGACTATCTGCTTTGTGTGCTCCATAAATTCAGGGAAACCTCGTTTCTATAAAAATAACTTTTTAAAAAGGAGATAAACAGAAATAAAAAGAGATGTAGTTTAAAAGCCAGAAACAAGTTTAAAGATAAGCAATTAAAACTAAGAAAGAATGTTCAGAATTCAGTGGTTGATAAGAATTTTAATGCACTTAACAGCTGGAAGGAGCAAAACTGTGGAATACAGAACAGTGATATGCAGAATGTAACTTTCCAAAAGTGAAGAAGAAAAGAAGGCAGCAGTGAGGATTGTGATGGTGTTGCTGGTTCTCCAGAAAGGAAAAAAAAAAAAAAAAAACTATTTTCCTTCTTCCTGAAAGTAGACCTTGCCATTTGGTCCCCAGGCTCAGAAATGCTGGATTTGCCAATGATTGCATATAACTTGGTGCTGGCTGGAAAAAGAAAATGAGGAAATGAGTCCCTAAGGAGAAAGACCATGGTTACATTTGGCTGGAAGGATGCAGAATGGGTACCCTGGAATACAAGGAAGGAAACGCTAACATAACATACATCCCAATAAGGTGCTTCACAGAAATGAGCAAAGAGGCAGGCACACATGCCTTTGGGATGGGAGAAGAAGATCAACTCCACTGCCGTCTGAAGGGATGGCATAGGGGAGAGAGGCTCTGAACGTACCAGGGGAAGCTACTGTGGCCAGCCGAAGAATGACCCTCTAGAAGATCCATGTCCCACTGCCAAATCAGTAACTACGGGCCTCACTTGGCCAAAAAGATTCTGTGGCTGCAATTACATTAAGGATCTCGAGATGGAGAGATTACCCTGGATTCCACATCGGCCTCAATGTAATCCCAGGAGCCTCTATAAAGTCAGAGACAGGCAGGAGAGTCTGAGAAGAGACCTGAGGACAGAAACAGGTGGGAGTGACACAGAGCCATGAGCCCAGGCGTGCAGGTGGCCCCTAGAAGCTGGAAGGGGAGAGGAAACAGGTCCTCCTTTGAAGCCTTCAGAAAGAACACAGCCATCCCGATAGCCTGGTCTTAGACTTCAGACTTCAAAGCCATCAAACAGTAAGATACTAAATCTGTGTTGTTGTCTTAGACCGTTTGTCCACAACTATTTGTTATAACAGCAATAAGACCCTATTTAAAAGAGGAAAGGAAATTCAGATTTAACTCTCAGATTCTGTATTTTTTGCACAGCTCCAGGGGTTGATGCCTTCCTATCATTAGATGAGATACCAACATTTAATATGGTAATAACGTGGACTTTCCACAGGAAGTTCTGAATACTGAGACTCTGGCCCAGCGGTCAGCCTGTTATTGTGGGGAACCAGTGCAGATAGAAATCTCCCATTAATGACTAGAAAGAAAATCAGAAATGTGAAGGAGAGAAATATGCTACACAAATGAGAATTCCTAAAAAGCAGATTATAGCAGTTAGAAAGTAGGCTGCAGTCACCGTCCCAAACATCCTCAGTATTTCCCCAAACCTCCAAAAAGAAAAACTGAGCTATTCACGTTGGTAAAGATGTAAAATAACGAATCATCTCCGACTTCCCCTCTACACTACTAGACTGAAGCAGCTCCTGGCTGATTATCTACAGAGCCTGTGTACAGAGGAAACACAGGGATGTCTCACACACGCAGGAGAACTCAGAGAGCACAGGCAGAAAGGACGGCACCACCCTCCCCTGCCCAGGGTTACCTGTAGAGGTCCAACAGTACTCACCGGACAAGCAGAACAGAATCTGCTTAAACACTGATGTAAATACACTTGTAATCACAATATAAATGCAGTTAACAGTTCTCTTTAAAAGACAAAGGATTTTAAATGATAATGATTAAACTAGAAATGTGGAGGAAAATCCCACAGGAAGGCAGGGCAGGCATTTGGATTACCAGTTAGTTAAGATGCAACCCCTACCCAAGTGCCTGGGTTCAAAGCCTGGCCCTAGCTCCTCCTCACTGCAGCTTCCTGCTAGTGCAAATTCTAGGGGGCAGGGATGATGGCTCAAGTAAGTGGGTCTCTGCGACTCATGTGGGAGAATCTGGATGGTGTTGCTGGCTCGCAGCTTCAGTCCAGCCTCAGCCATTGCTGGCATCTGGGACCTGGAGCACAGGATGGGAGCGAGCTTACAAGCTTGCTCACTCGCCCACTCGCTCTTCCCCTCCTCCCCGCCATGTGTGTCTGCCTGCCTCTCTGCTTGTCCAATAAAAGACAGAAAGCTTACATAAAGGAATATAAAGCTATACCACCTACCTCACCTGCAAGGGGAATAAGCAATAAAACAGCGTGCATTTTAAAAGTCATCAGAGGGGCCAGTGTTGTGGCTTAGTGAGCTGCCTGTGACCCCAGCATCCCATATTAGGAAACTGGTGCAGTTGTAGCCAGGTGGCCAGGGCCCAGCTACCTGAGCCAGGCTCCACCCCCATCCTAATGGGATTCGCTGCTCCTGCTTCCCGGCCCGCCCTCAGGCAAAGTTTTAAAAGGGCCTGTTCCTGCACACGTGCTCTCTCGTTCTTCCCTCCTGCTCTCTTAGCTCGCTCTCTCTGTTTCTTTCCTTCTCTCTTGGTTCTACCCTCTTGGTCCTTCTCTCCTGCTCTCTCTTGGCCTCTCTTGGCTCCTCTCCTCCTCTCGTCTCTCTTCTCTCTCCTCTCTCTTAGCTCCTCTCCTCTCTGTTTCTCTCTTATACTCTCTCTCTTTTCCTTTGCCGCCCCTTCACTCCGGTCTATTGGGTGTTCCCCAATAAACCCTTTCCCTTACTTCAGTGTCCAGTGTGTTTTTGCGACGGCTAACATTAATATATAACACATATGAGCCCCGATTCAAGTCCTGGCTGCTCCACTTCCCATCCAGCTCCCTGCTAATGCACCTGGGAAAGCAGTATTGGGCCCCTGTACACACCTGGAAGACCAGGATGAAGCTCCTAGCTCTGGCTTCAGTCAGCCTGGTCCAGCCCTGGCTGTTGCAGCCATTTGGGGAGTGAACCAGCAGATGGAAGAGCCCTCTCTGCCTCTTGTCTCTCCTTCTCTCTATGTAACTCTGCCTTTCAAATAAATAAATATTTTTTAAAAAAGCAACTAGAAATCAGTTTGGGAAAAAGCATGTTATAAATGTAACCAAATATACCCAAGAGTAAAACTAAAAGCAGAATGTTAAATGTATACCTAATTAGCAAGTGAGGAAGTGGCCACCTCTTTTCCTAAGGGCCAGATAATACATATTTGAGGCTTTGTGGACAGCATGCGGCTTTTGCGCATACTCTTTGTCTATACTGAAACCCTACCCCTGGTGCTATAAAAGAGGAGAGGAGTGCCCAACCCTGCACTGGCATGGAGGAAAGAAAGAATAAGAACTTTAAAACAAGCCTGAGAAACAGGAAGCCTGAATGAGGGTGAAAGTCAGATACACACAGCAGGCAGGACACTCAGTATAAATAGATTCAGCTTCCTAAGGAAAAAAAAGTCAGGTGTATTTAAATATTTTCCATAAGACACAATCTTAAGTAATTAGATTCCAAAAAGGTTAAATTTGAAAGAACGGGCAGGTTTAATAGCCAAATGTCAATAGAAAAAAAAATGCAGGTGTACCAATATCCATATCAAAGTAGAATTCAAAGACAAGGCATTAAATTGCACAAAGAAAGTCATTTTGCATTGATAAAAGGCATAATTCACAAAGAAATCTTAACTATCACGACCTTTTCCACTGCAAGTCACACTGCACTGAACTATATAAAGCATACTGTGAGAAACTAAGAAAACGCAAAAACCACAGTAATGGGGTGGGAACTCAACCACCTTTCTAAATCCTGACAGATCAAAAAGGGAAAATTTAAATAAGGATAAGGAAGCCACAACTTAACATCATTAATAACACTGATTTAAAAGACATCAACCAGATTTTTCCCTACACAGAATTCTTTTTCTTGTGCTTTGAGTAGTTTAAAATAACAATAAGGCCACATACACACTCACACACACACACACCCTCAACAAACAAATGTTTTTAAGTTGTATTATCTGGTCCTGAGGCCAAAGTTTAAACCAAAGGTTAAACAAGATTTAACCAATGATGAGTTTAAAGACAGAGTAAAAGCTGCAACATAATACTATTCATTTTGTATAAAGATTGCTTCCAAAACTTCCAAATGATGTCAAAAATCACAGCAATTATAAAACAAAAACCAGTGTCATGAGTATAAATACAGACCCCTCCAGAATTAAGAGACCAAGTTCCACCATTTATGAACAAAGAATATGACCCAATTTCATTCCGGAAATACAAGGATAATTGATCACTAATGAATCAATTAATATATTTAATCTAAGAATAAATACATTTTTATATCAGAAGGCCTTTCAATGGATGCTAAAACATATTTGATTGGAATAAACATCTAGTTTTGATTGAAGTTCTTGGTAAGATAGTTTCATGACTATTATTTTGAAAGTCATTAACTACTTAGGAAAGCCAAAATAATAAACAGAAAAGCTAGTGTAACTCATACTCAAGTTTAGTAAGATATTCAGCACAGAAACAAAGGAATCAACTTCAGCCTTTCCATAAAACCTCATCAACCAATGAGAAAACAAAGAGCCAAGGAAGAAGACCTCCAATTGGCTCTACACACAGCTTTCCTCAAGGTCCAGTTTCACAGCCCAGGCCCGCCCAGTACCAAAATCCATAGACAAAATCCATAGCTGCTCATATAAAATGGCACTGCATTTGCACAGAACCTACAGAGTGCCCTGTACACTTTAAACCATGACTACATGACTTTTGACACCTAACATAATGTTAAATGTTTTGGAAATAGCTCTTATACTGTATTGTTAATGGATTAACGACAAGAAAAAAGTCTGCACACACATTTTGGTACACGTGCAATCTTTTTCCTAATACTTTTGTTTCACAGTTGGCTGAACCTGCAGATGTAGTCTGCAGACACAGAAGGCCACTGCATACACAAACACACACATACACAACAAACAGACCCCTATACTGACAGAGGTGTGCTTATAAATGTTTAACAAAAGGCCCTCTGGGAAAGAAGGGCTTGATTTATTGCATTTTCTGATGTTTTTAAATACTTCCAAAAGGACCTAATTTCAAATGGTCAACAAGGCACCACTGGAGGCAGAACTCAGAAGAGATGTGCAATGGGATACCATCGTGGAGATGCTCTTCTACCTAAAATGGGGTTAGGTCCTGACAAATCCATGTAGAATGAAAATATCACAAGTCTAAAATGCACCCCATACGCCTCACCTACTGAACAGCCCAGCCCAGCAAGACAGTTCACTGTAGATTACTGGTTGCTTCCTCTCAACCAATGCAGCCGCCCAGCACTGTAAGGCAGGCAGTATTGTATCCAGCATCACTAGCCTAGCAAAAGTCAAAATTCAAATCCTAAAGTACTATCACCATCTTAAAGTCAAAAAACCATAACAAAGTCAGGACCGTATTCATAGATAGTGTCCCCACCAAATATCATTCAGAGCATAAATAATAAAATGTAGCAGGAAAATGAGGAAGTCATGAATTTCAAGTGTTTATCATCTTGGTTTTAAAATATAATTTACAGGGGCCAGTGCTGTGGCATAGTGGGTAGAGCCATGCCTGTGGTGCCAGCATCCCATATGGGCGCCAGTTCGAGACACTGGCTGCTCCTCTTCCGATCCGCTCTCTGCTATGGCCTGGGAAAGCAGTGGAAGATGGCCCAAGTCCTTGGGCCCTGCACCCACGTGGGAGAGCAGGAAGAAGTTCCTGGCTCCTAGCTTCAGATCGGTGCAGTTCCAGCCGGTTGCAGCCATCTGGAGATTGAACCAGTAGATGGAAGATTCCTTCCTTTCTCTCTCTCTCCCTCTCCCTTTCCCTCCCTCCCTCCCTGTAACTCTTTCAAGTAAATAAATAAATCTTTAAAATAAAGACTGGATCATCTTAACAGAGTCATAAAACAAAACTTCAACAAGCATATGATACAGATGGGAAAAATCAGTGTGGCAAAGAAGCTCATTCTCTTTAAATTCACCTGTACATTTAAGAAATCCCAAATCATATTTCAATTTAACTTTCAACTTTCTTCAGGAGCAGTGAAGAGGTTAAGGGCTGACAAAAAAATCCAAAATTTAATCTATAACACAACAGAGTACCTAGAAGAATTCTACAAAGACAACAGAATTCAGAGGGAACGAGATTGAGTTACTGCAAAGCTAGAATGTCCAGCAAAGGCTGGTGCCAAACCCTAAAGAAGTCAGAAGCCCTGGTCTCCATGAAGGGGGGCACAAAGCTACCGTAACCGTTCATTCTGGCCCACATGGGGGCGGCTGTGATGGAAACAGCCAAGAGGATGTGGGAGACCCAAGAAGCCAGCAAGGCCACAGATAAGATGGCACATCTAAATAGTTGTTGAAAATGTAGGTTTTTTTTGCACCTTGCACCATATTGCCTCCCACAAAGTTTAGACAATTTCTGATTCTACCCTGAGTGTGTAAGACTATTTTCTAACATGCTTGCCAATGCTGGGTATTATACAATTTTAATTTTGTTTTTGTTTTGTTTTTAAAGATTTATTTATTTATTTGAAAGTCAGAGCCAACAGAGAGAAGAGAGGCAGAGAGAGAGAGTTCTCGAGAGAGGTCTTCCATCTGATGGTTCACTCCCCAATTGGCCGCAATGGCTGGAGCTGCGCTGATCCAAAGCCAGGAGCCAAGAGCTTCCTCTAAGTCTCCCATGTGGGTGCAGGGGCCCAAGGACTTGGACCATCTTCCACTGCTTTCCCAGGCCACAGCAGAGAGCTGGATTGGAAGTGGAGCAGCTGGGTCTCAAACCGGCACCCATATGGGATGCTGGCACTTCAGGCCAGGACATTAACCTGCTGTGCCACAGTGCTGGCCTCAATTTTGTTTTTAAGATTTATTTGAAAGGCAAAGTTACAGAGGGAGAGAGGGATAGAGAGGAGATCTTTCATCTATTGGTTCACTCCCCAAATGGCTACAATGCCTGGAGCTGGGCCCATCCAAAACCAAGAGCTAGGAGCTTCTTCTGGGTCTCCCATGTGGGTACAGGGGCCCAAGCACTTGCACCATCTTCCATTGCTTTTCCCAAGCACATTAGCAAGGAGCTGGATTGGAAGTGGAGCAGCCAGGACTCGAACCAGTGCCCATATGGGATGCCAGCGTCCCAGGCTGCAGGATAACCTGCTGCGCCACAGCACCAACCCCCTCGTTTTACTTTCCTTCATCTGATAAGTGGAAATGGCACCTTAACTCTATCAGCCCACCTGCTAGCTCGCGAAGTTGGCCATATCTCAAATACTTATTGGCTCTTTCCTTGTCTACTTTTGTGAAAATCTGTCTCTCTCTGTGCTCCCCTGGTCCCTGTTACTACCTTTATAAAAGTATTTGTTCATTAATTTGAAAGGCAGAGCAACAGACACAGAGAGACTGGGTGGGCAGAAATTCTATCCACTGATTCACTCCCCAAATGACTGCAACAGCCAAGGCAGGGCCAGGTTGAAGACAGAAGCCAGGAGCTGCTTTCTGGGTCTCCCACGTGGGTGGCAGGGGCCCAGCTTGGGCCATCTTCTGATGCCTTCCAAGCCATATTAGCAGGGAGCTGGACCAGAAGTCAGACAGTAAGAACTGAAACTTCAGTATGTGGCCGGCGCCATGGCTCAACAGGCTAATCCTCCGCCTTGCGGCGCTGGCACACCGGGTTCTAGTCCCGGTCGGGGTGCCAGATTCTGTCCCAGTTGCCCCTCTTCCAGGCCAGCTCTCTGCTGTGGCCTCGGAGTGCAGTGGAGGATGGCCCAAGTGCTTGTGGCCCTGCACCCCATGGGAGACCAGGAAAAGCACCTAGCACCTGGCTCCTACCATCGGATGAGCACGGTGCGCCGGCCGCAGCGGCCATTGGAGGGTGAACCAACGGCAAAGGAAGACCTTTCTCTCTGTCTCTCTCTCTCACTGTCCACTCTGCCTGTCAAAAAAAAAAAAAAAAAAAAGAAACTTCAGTATGGAATGTTGGCATCACAAACGGCAGCTTATTCCGCTGGGCCACAATGCCACCCACCCCCTCTTTTACTACCTTATCCTAGCCCCCCACACACCATGTCCATGTCACACAGCCTGGCATAGCTGTGTATGTCCTTCTCCCCACAAGACTGCAAGACACTGTGTCGAATGTATCCCTGCATCTGCAGCAGAATGAACCATCCAACCTGGAGCAGGTGCACAGAGCATTTGCCAAATGCACAAGACGGTGGCCAGGAAGTGGCCAGATCAGAACCACAGTAACAAGGTGCTGCTTTCCCAGCTGCCCAGAGCTCTGCCAGCAGCATTAACAGCAACTGGGCACAAACAAGAAGAAACACAAAAATAGAATGAGGCTGTAGTTCATTCCATTACACACGATCACCAGGCAGAGAAAAGTTTGTGAAATTCAAGGAGAATGTTCCTCAGAAAACACATTTTGTGTAAAAGACCATTTCAATGTACCTGTGGAACTGTCAGAGAAAATTAGATTCTCTGCAAATAACAGTCACTTGAGTCTCTGCTTTATTTCTAAAGAGTTCCCCTGCTTAAACTTCCATTTGTTGTGTCTTTACAACAGCTTCTGTAAGAGAGGCGTTTGGTCTGGTATTATCTACTCATCAGACACTGGAAGGGCTCTGTGGGGAGGTGATACAACGCGTCAGCAGACGACGCGTTTAGACAAGTTTGCTGTGACATCTGAGCAGGAGCTCAGCTCTGCCTTCTACAGCTACTCCAAGGCCCCCTGCGTGCAGGAGCTGCTCCATCCACTTGATGATTGGATAGGTGGACTCCTGGTCCCCCCAAAAGTTGTGTCTATCTCCTAATCTCTTAAACTTGCGAACCTGATCTTATTTGGAAAACGTGCCTTGGCAGATGCAATGAAGAATCATGAGATAGGAACGTCCTCACTAACCCAAGCAGGCCCTGAACCCAGGGACAAAATTCCTTATACGAAACGGGAGAGGAGACATAGACACGTGAAAAAGGCCACGTGAGGACCAAGTTAGCAGAGTCTGTGATGCAGCCACAAGGGACGTCCAAGGCTCAAGAGAAGGAACAGATATCCCTTAGAAACCTCAGGGGGCGCAGTCCTGCCAACACCCGGATTGCAGACTCTGGCCTCCAGAACTGAGAGAGAGAACCAATGTAGGTTCTTGTAAACCACATCCATGGTAATCTGTTACAGCCGCCCCAAGATCTACCACAGCGACCACTCCTGTTCACCAGCCCCTGGACACCTTTGTGACATCTGTCTTCTCCCAGTCTCCCATGCTGCCTCCTTCTCCTCATCAGCTGCCAATCAAACTCCTGCAGCCGCCTCCTCACTGGCCTCCCTGCCTTCAGCCGTGCACTCTCTCCAAGCCCTGGCAGATGTCAGAAAGAACTTCCAGACATGCATCTGCCTGACACCTTCCATCAGTGGCTGCCAACCCAGTTGTGGACACCAGGATGAAATCCAAGATGCTTAATTTGTGCCCATGGATTCCTACCACCTGGCCCTCGGGTGCACTGGGCACTGTAAATCTGCAAAGACAATCCCCTAAACACCCTCTGTTCTAGACCAGACGGCCTCTGCACTCAGCCCGCTGGACCTGTGAGGCTGTCACCTGCTACTCCTTTCTCTGTGCAGACCCTCCTGCTCAAGCGCCATCCCCTCTCTAGGCCCTCTCTTTGCCCTAACATCTTTCTCACCTGCCACCCCAAAGAACTTGATTGTGTCCCCTCGCACTCTCTGCAGCCCCTCCTGGGCTGCAGTCCAGCCACACCTGACCCCACTCATCTCTGAACCTGTCCACTTCTCTGTTAGCAAGTGACTCCTCTGGGGCATGGTCCTTCCTTAGCTGACTCATCTTTGTATCCCAGAACCCAGCCCAATACCTGGCTCACAAGAGGGATCCAACTCAGAGACTAATGGAGGGGTGGGTGGACCTAAGAATGCGTGGATGAGCACACAGATGGGCAAAGTGCAAAATGAACTGACAAGTGCTCAGATGACTGAGAAAGGAGTCAAATGCAGCAGGGTGGCAGGAAACAGAGGAACACCTGACAGGTATGCAAATGATCCCTGGGTGACAAATCTAAAGCTCACTGAAGGTTAAATGCATCACAAGAACGGTATTTCCTGGAGCTGGCGCATCGGAACTGGAAAACCACTTTCACATGCATCAGTTATTTAGTCCTCACAAAACCAGGTGAAGTAAGGTGCGACTATTATGTCTACTCATAAGAAAGGAAGCCACAGTCCACAGAGCTTGTGGACATTAGCTGAGGTCCCAGAGCCAAACCCAAGTCTTCAGTCTACACCGTCTGTCCATCACAAGCCTAGGACCTCCTGCCCTCCAGATCAGCCCCTGTAGGATCCATCCACATCTGTGCTCCAAGTCACAAGGGACCTACCAAGCACTAAGACACAGGAGTGTTGTCAACATTTGACTGTGTCCATGGGGAACTCAGAAACACACACTGATGCCTGATGCCTGAAAATGACGCACAGGGTACAAACTGACAAGTCATCATCCACTCCCGGCACCACCAGTGACGGGTGAACGTGAATACTGTGTTGATTCTCACGCGACGGAAGAAGGTGTCGCTTATGGAGTGTCACGTGGATGCTGGCCTGAAGGAAAACGCGCTCTTGGGGGTTGCTGATGTTCTCAATTTTCCCCTCATTTTATTGCCATAAAAAAGGAGAGAAGATTCAGAGAAAAGACGATTCTGCTTTGGGGTGGGGTTGGAAGGCATCCCTCTCGTGTATTTCCCTCTTGTTTTATTGGAACAATCAAAAGTCATTCACACAGGTGTGAGAAGATGGGACCCGTGGACCGGTGCTGTGGTGCAGCAGGTTAATCCTCCGCCTGTGGCACCAGCATCCCTTATGGGCGCCAGTTCTAGTCCCGGCTGCTCCTCTTCCCTTCCAGCTCTCTGCTGTGGCCTGGGAAAGCAGTAGAAGATGGCCCAAGTCCTTGGGCCCCTGCACCCACAAGGGAGACCCAGTGGAAGCTCCTGGCTCCTGGCTTTGGATTGGTGCAGCTCCGGCCATTGCGGCCATTTGGGGAGTGAGCCAGCAGACGAAGACCTCTCTCTCTGTCTCTCTCTCTCTGTCTGTCTGTAACTCTGCTTCTGAAACAAATAAAAAAAAATCTTTTAAAAAAAAGAATATGGGACCCAGTTCTGAAAGTAGCCAGGTGTCCTGGGATCCAGACCAGAACTTCACAATCCAAAAGTCATGGCTGCAAGGCATCCAGAGTAAATCCAGGACCACCAGGCTCTCAGCCAGCCACACTCACCTCTGTTCCACCAAGATCACTGACAAGTCAGGACGGAGTCTTAGCAAGCACTTCAATATGGCCTATGCAATGTGCAGAGTAAACACTCCATCTCCACATAAGCTGTAAAACCATCCCAGGAGCCAGGTGTGGTTCTATAAACCATGGTCTAAGAATTCTGAGTTCTCAAAAGCTTTGAAAACTAAAAGATGTTTTTGTAAGTTTTATTCAAACTTATTTGTTTCCAAGACTGCAGTTAAACTGATCAGTATTTATTTATATATTTTAGTGTTAATAACTACATGTTTGGCTACAAAAATATCAACATGTTTAATTTAGGAGCATTACCCCCAGTCCCTGCTGGGAGGTCTTATTTATTATATGGTATGCATATATGTACTATTTGCCCTCTTAAAAAATTGATTGTGAATTTGGAAACCCTTGGTCTCCAAGAGCTGCAGATAAGGGGTTAAGAACATGATCACCCCATTTTCTGACTATAGAAATAGGCTGGGAGAAGTTAAAGAACTTGCCTGCAGTTCCAAAGCCCCAAGCTGAAAGCTTGCACTGCCAGCCTTGACACAGAGCTGGAGCAGTTAACCACTGGCTCTGCCACTTGCCCCAAGTGCCCCTTCGAGCTGAACTCCACCCCACCCTCCTGCCCAGCATGCTCTTGAGCAGAAAGTCAGGATGTCCCTTCTGAGACAGTTGAGGTATAACTCAATCCTCAGCAGTACCAGGGCATTCATTAAAGTGTTTTACCAAAACAAATCCTGGCATCTAGAGCTTTGTTTCAAATCTATAATCAAATCCAACAACAGCATCAGTCATAGTTAGGGAACTACCCATCACCAATTAAGATCCAGGCTGGAGTTTTTATGCTGAGAAGCAAAGAAAGATGTCTATCAATTTTCTGATAATCAGCCAGCATCAAATGATGATATTTCCTCCTAGCTCAGCAGTTAAATAAGATCTTGGAGCCAGACAACTTATGATCAGTTCTTGGCTTTACCCACCAGTGCCTCAGTTTCCTTATCTGGAATACAGTCCCTACCCTCAAGAGTTGCCATAGCACTTAGAATACAGCTGGTCCCAAGCAGGTGTTTAGCCTAATGGTCCAGATGCCCTTGTCACATGTCAGAGAGCCGGGATTCACAGCTTCCTGCTAGCACAGATCCTAGGAGGCAATGCTGATGGCTCAAGTAACTGAGATCTTGTAATCCGGCTGAGCTCCGGGCTTCGGCCTGACCAAACCCAGTCACTCAGGGAGTGAATGGCAGATGGGAGCTTTTTCTCTCTCTCAAATGAGTAATTATCAGTTAACCTTACAGCCTTTGCTTCACAGATAGGTAATGGTGGATAGAGATGTATGGAAACCTTGCATTAACTAAGCATTTTAACTTAATCAATAATGCCTGTTTTCTTTAAAATATCTTAGAATTGAGGGATTATGGTAAATACTTTTGGGGAGGCCATCATTGTGGCACAGTGTGTCAAGCCGCCCCCTGCAATGCCAGAATTCCATGAGTGCCAGTTCCATTCCCGGCTGCTCCACTTGAGAGGCAGCTCCCAGCCGCCGGGCCTTGGAAGGCAGTAGCAGATGGCCCAAGCACTTCAGCCCCTGCTACCCATTTTGGAGACCTAAATGGAGTTCCTGGCTCCTGGCTTATGACCTGGCCCAGCCACAGCCGTTGTGGCCATTTGGGGAACAAACCAGCAGATGGAAGATCCCTCTCCCTCCCTCTCTCGCTCTGTAACTCTGCCTTTCAAATAAATGAATAAATCTTTTTTAAAAAATACTTTTGGAAGAACTAAATGCCTTTTTCCTTTGGTCTTAAGAAGTTGAGACAATGCTGGCACCACGGCTCACTTGGCTAATCCTCCGCCTGCGGTGCTGGTATCCCGGTTCTAGTCCTGGTTGGGGCGCCAGATTCTGTCCCGGTTGCTCCTCTTCCAGTTCAGCTCTCTGCTGTGGCCCGGGAGTGCAGTGGAGGATGGCCCAGGTCCTTGGGCCCTGTACCCGCATGGGAGACCAGGAGGAAGCACCTGGCTCCTGGCTTGGGATCGGCACAGCACACTGATCGCAACACACCAGCTGTAGCGGCCACTTGGGGGATGAACCAATAGAAAAAGGAAGAACTTTCTTTCTCTCTCTCTCTCTCTCTCTCTCTCTCTCTCTCTCTCACTGTCTAACTCTGCCTGTCAAGCTTGCCCAGCCCTCATTTGCATTTCAAGACCCTAACAAATGGCTGCAACTGCTTTTTTGGACTTTTCCTAATTCATTTTATTCTGCACCTGTATCACCTTTAGGAGGAAGTCAAGGATTTGAGCCGTCCATGTAAGCAGCAGCGCATGTCAGAAAGCATTTCAAAGGCCACTGTGTGCTTGGAACCTCATTGCAAGTCTGACAGCAAACTCTGAGGACTTTTTTCCATCTTCAGAGAAGCCAGTCCCTCCTGCTCAGGGAAAAAAGTCTCAGAACCAAGTTTCCCCAGATTGTCTATCTGTGAAAAATGTTAAAACAGTATTACCCATTAGGGCAAATAAACAAAACCATAAGGATAAATGCATCAGAGGTCTCTCCCCCGTTAAAGACCCCCCAACAGCTTGCTACTGCACCTGGAGTAAAATACAACTGCCTTAGCCTTCCCCCCTCGCCCAGCTGCTTTTCATTTTGTGCTGTACCCACCCCCCCAACACACACACACAGTCTCGGCTCCACATGCCAGGCATTTTCTTGTTCTTTCTGCTCTGGGTACTATGTGCTTGCTATTCTTCCTGCCTAAAAGGACCACTGCTCACCCCAGTTCCCAGGCTCAGTTCAGTGAGATGTTCACTGCACAAGGTCAACCAAAGCAAAGAGGGCGTTTTTTCCTAAGTCAGCCAAAGGAATCCTTCCAGGTAATGCTAGTTCTGCTTCCCCGTGATGATTCATTTGTTCTTAGAACTACTATTAACCAAACATCCACAAGGTTCCATCTAGACAATGGGACGATAGCCTTGAACCAGACAGACATGGCCTTGGCTCACATGTTAGTGGCCTAGGACACACAATGAACAACTCAGCAATAACTGAATAAGCCAGACATCCAATAGCAACCAGAATGCACAGATAATTTAATCTGGCTGTATGACAGCAATGGGTGGTAGCCAAAGAGGGCTTCTTGGAGGTAATATTTATTTGAACATCTAAATGCCAACAAGGAGCCATCAATTTCTTTGGGTTGGGGGAGGGAGCACAGGACATTCCATGCACAGGGAACCTAAACTGTCAACACTTGTACAAGAGGTGTTCAAAAAGTTCACAGAAAATGCTCATCATTAAAAAAAACTATGCAGAGACTTCAAAATTCTGGCAGCAAATAACCTTATCTTTTCATTCTATTTTCCACTAATTTCCTGAGGCACCCTTAGACAGGTCCAAAGGTGTGAACAACCTTTGTGTGTTCTATGAAATAGGAAAGTAGAATATGGATACAAATTAAGGACCCAAGAGGGCAAGATCACTCTGAGGGTGGTCAAGTGAAACTCCTGCCATGATAGAAATGTTCCCTCCCCTACCAGCCAGCATGGGAGCCACTGGCCACATGTGGCTACTGAGCACCTGAGATGTGGCTGGTGTGACTGGGAAACTAAACGTTTGATTTCATTATTCACTTTTAATTAATTCTTATTTAAATACCCACACATGGCTGGCAGCTGCTGTATTGATCAGCACGACTTAACTGCTGGGTGAATAATTACAGGGAAGACAGGAGTGGAGGCAGGAAGATTAATCA
Organism: Sylvilagus floridanus; assembly: GCA_949820135.1. Taxonomy (NCBI): domain Eukaryota; kingdom Metazoa; phylum Chordata; class Mammalia; order Lagomorpha; family Leporidae; genus Sylvilagus; species Sylvilagus floridanus. The sequence goes on from OX463231.1 coordinate 114,517,231, forward strand.
GGAGACCCCTCCAGCGGTCCAGGGGAGAGATGGTGAGAGCCAGAGGAAGAGATCGGGGAAACCAGTTATCTTGAGGCTGCGGACATCTTTCAGGGGTGGAGCCAGGCGGGTGAGTGAGGGATCGTGGAAACGCCTAGATGTTTGAGGGGCCCCCTGTGGACATGCGAAGAATAAATGAAGAAGCAATATTTGGGTAGGAAACAAAAATTTAACAACAAAAACTGGCTCCTCCCCAGTTCATGTGGCAGGTTCACTCTTGACATTTGGGCCTCAAATGTCAGCTCAAATGTTACCTCCTCAGAGGGACCATTGCGATCTCTATGCCTTCATCACTCCCTCACGCCGCCCTGTCATTTTCCTCCCTGCTGTTATTCACTGCACTTATTTGGTCACTAATGCATTGCCTCTCTCTTCTCTAAACTGTCAACTTCTTTGTACAGCAAGATCACTCCTACCCCCACGGCAGTTCCTCTTACCTGGAATGGTACTTGGAACATAGCGGGTACTTAAATACGACTGAATTAATTGCACAAACCGGGATAAGTATCTGTATCTTACCAAACAAAACATGGTTGAAGCCTCAAAGGGTAGGTGTCTAGTTTCAACTTCACACAACATAAAACAGTAGAAAGCAAAGTATGCTCACACACCTGCCCCAGGTATAAATGGATAAATTCTGTTTGGTATTATTTAGCAGTAGTCCAAGTACTTGGAAAAGTGAATATAATTCCCAGGTAATGAGCTGTATCCTCTGACAGGTGCACAAGTGAGATGCTAATTAGGATACTCCAAGGGGGTGTGAGGAGAGTTGAGAGGAGGTAAATGAAAGCAAGGTGCATGCTGATTGCCCATTCTGGAAGATCACAGTGTCCTACAGTGATGCCTGCCCTCACTGGGGGCATCCCCATCGCGCCCCTCCATCTCCTAGCCAGCCCCAGGCTATTCCAAACAGGTGCCAGCAGGGCGGCATTTAAACAGAGGCTGATGTGACATCTGTGGTAGGATCTTGAGAAAGTCACACAAAGGCCTCTCTGGTCACCACATTCCAACTTCCCATCAACCAAGACTTCCAGATATGCTCGCTGACTGGTTATCTCCTACACCCCCAAATCTGTGAGCCCCAGGGTAGATCTGCACACTGACCTGAAGACCCGTTTTCCCCAACGTTGCTATAACTTCCCACACGCTCCCCTCCTCGTGGCCAGAACTCTTCCCCACAAACACATCTCACTCCAGCACACACACTCTCTCTGCACGCTCCGACACACGCAGAGCGGCTCTGCAGCTTCCCTCACTCCGGGCTGACTCACGGTCGTGAGAACACATCTCCTTTTCCTCCTCACAGGCTTCCGAAATGAGATGGCTCCTGCTAAAAGCAATCGTGGGCACTGGGTGAACAACTCCGGAAAATTAGCACAAGTCCCACCAAAACTAGAGCCGGAGAGGAGAAAAGCCCGTTCCATTTCAGCTGTTGTCACATTACTACACAATGGAAGGCATCCCTCATTGTTTCCCATTAATCCCAATTCTTAACAAAAGCTAAGACAAAAGCCATCCCTGGCACCGCTCCCAAGGGTCATTTTCTGTTTGTCCTCAGCATTCATTCCCAATCAGGACTGCGGCATGCACTCCATTTCTTGAGCGTGATTTCTTTGGAGGCTACCACACCTTCTCGATTTCCAATAGAAATTATAGACAACATTTTTCTAAAATCGTCAGAATACATTAAAGATTTAACCGATTTAACCATGAGTCATTACAGACATTGAACAAAGGTACAATTCTGCAGCCCTGTGCCTGATATAAAGACATTCTGAATGAGGAAATAATTGGCGGCGTACCTGATAAAGACACAAAGTGTAAGAGACAGAAAATACCAGATAGGAAAAACAATAATGTCTTCCACTGATTTGAAAATAATTGAAGTGCATAACTGTCTATCTAATATCCACTGAATGGAATATCACGCAGCTATTCAAAGATATTTTTACAGAGAGTTTTTAAGAACATGCACATTATACAGTTAAACAGGAAAATAGGATCTTTTACAATATATAGATATGGCATGACTTCAATTGTAAGAAAATGCATAGACAACTCAAATAAAAATAGTACCAACAATTATCTTTGGGAAGGCAGAAAATAATTTTCTATGTTTTCCAGACTTTGTATACATGAGTTCTTAACAAAATTTCTCATTCAGCAAATTTTTATTGTGAAGAAACTATCTAAATTTTACAAACTTAATATTTAAAGATCTGTTTATTTGTGTGAAAGGCAGAGCAACAGAACGAGTGGGTGACAGAGTGGAGGGGTGCGGGAATCTTCCATGTGCAGAGAGGAATCTTCTACTGGCTGGGTCATTCCCCAAACGGCTGCAACAGCCAGGTCAGGCCAGGTTGAAGCCAAGAGCTAGGAACTCCATCCAGGTCTCCCACATGGATGGCAGGCGTCCAGGTACTTGAGCTGTATGGGCTGCTTCCCAGGTGCATTAGCAGAGTGGAGGATTGGAAGCTGAGCAGCTGGGACTCAAACCGGCACCCATATGGGATGCTGGCACTGCAGACAGCAGCTTTACCTGCTATGCCTCGCCAGCCCCAACCAGCTCCATTTAAGCTGAGACTCAACAACTCCAAACTTCCTGATTCTTGACTTGGTGTTTAATTTTCATATCATCTGTTAGGCTCCCTGATTTTAAAATGAAATACCTTTTCATGAAAGTAAATGCGAAAATAGAAATTCCATTAAAGAATTAAAAAGTCCATAATCTTCCACTCAGAGGCAAGAATTACTAACAGTTTGATTTTTCTCTCCATTTATATATAATTTAAATAAAATCATTAGTAGATAGCCTATGATGCTTAGTTAACTAATTTTTTTTAATTTCTGAAATTTTTTTTTGCAAGGCAAAGAGAAAGAGAGAGACAGTTGCCCACAACAGTCACAGCTAAGCCAAACCAAAAACAGAAGCCTTGAATTGAATCCAGGTCTCCCACAGGGATGGTGGGACCCAAATACCTGGGCCATCACCTGCTGACTTTCTGGGTGCACATTAACAGGAAGCTGGAACTGGAAGTAGAGCTGAGATTCGAACCCTAGCACTCTGACAATGGGATATGGGTACCCCAAAAGGCTTCTTAACCTCTACACCAAACCTCTACCCCTGCTTAAACTAAACATAGTGTGAGACTTCCCACATGGGATTCAGCATCCAATACGTTTTTCTCTGTGCAGATAATTCCATCAAAGAAAAACCACAGAATTAGTTCAGCTGCTCTCTCCTGCTGCATGTTTATGTTTGTTTTCCTTATTTTTGTCATCCCAAATAATGTTGTGATTTGTAAAATCCTTTTACACTAGCTTTTCTACGCAGCTCTACTTCCCCCAAAGTAATTCATTTCTGGGAATGAAACTTCAGGGTCAGACAGCGTGCATATTTTAAGGTCCTAAAGCTATCTACTAAACGGCTCTCCAGAAAGTCTGCAAGGATGGTCACCCTTGTGAGGCCTGCCTACCTTACCTCCACCAGTATTCAAATTCTCACCAATGTACATGAAGTTAAATAGTGCCTTCATTTTTCATCTAAATCACACGTCGGTCATTCCCGAGCAAGCCTTCATTCAGCTTCTTATTGGCTGTGACCATTTTTCTTTTGTGAATTATCTCTTCATATTCTTCTATCATTTTTCTTTTAGGACACAGATCTCTTAGTGCTCCTTATATAGTAAGCATAGTTGACCACTGTGAATCACCCATATTATAAATGCTTTCTGTTCTTTTCTTTATTATTTTGTGATTGTGTCTTTATTGACAAACATTTACGATTTTTAGACTGCTAAGTCCACCATTCCTTTACCATTTGCTTCTTGGCTTTTATACTCGGAAAACCTCTGCTCCCCTAAGATCAAATAAATATGCACCGATATTTTCTTGAATCTTGTCTGTTCCACTGCACGGTGCTGGTTCTGTGTGGGTGAAATGTCAAACAATAACTGAAATATCCTCAAGGTTTAAAAAAAAAGTAAAAGTAAATCCGTCTGAGAAGACGGATTCGCTGGGAGATAAATTATGGATGACTCTATCCCCTCTGTAATCTCAGGGAAGACAAGCGCAGCAGGCATCAAACATCCTTAGAAAAGTCTTCAATCCCCTTCTCCCCAGTCACCAGCCTGGGCCCTGGGGGACCCCTCGTGCTGAGATTCCCCTGAGGGTATATTCAACTTCGGCCCAAAGGTGACAATGGAAGCAGCCAGTTTGTCTTCCACACTCTCCAAGCCGCCATGCGTTCCCAGAACACCTGCCCTGCGTCCAGCCCTGAATCTCCACCAGATGACCCTGGGAGCACGCAGGTAGGCCTTCAGGGGTTTACTGGGAAACCAGCAAGTCTGCCTGGACAGGTCTTCCTGAGAGAAAGCAATTAAAATTCACAGCACAAAAGAAATGAGGCTTTTTTTATTCTAAACTGCAAAACGTGGTGTGGTTAATCAGAGCAATTATAAATGGTAACATCATTATTCAAGCTTCTATTTCCAAACGAAGTCATTTAAATGAATACATTTTCTGCCTTGGAGCAGTAGCTGCCAGTGAGCCTTGAAAAAGGAGAGAAAGGCAAACAGGAGAAGCCACTGGTTGCAAAGCACTGGAGGATGGGGGCAGAAGTACTCAGCACCGGGTACAGCCCCAGCCCCATCCTGTTCTCGTCCTGCGACCCTGCACAAGACCTTGCTTCCTACCTGTGCAGCTGAGAGCTGAGATGAGCTTGTGCGCACGAACCCTTCTGGCTCTGACACTGTGGATCTAGAACTCTACAGGTTATTTTCAGACCTAGCTTTTCTGGATGCTGTATCTGCAATTTTATAGGATCCAGCTACCCCTGTGTTCAAGACATTCTCGTACTCAAGATGAATCCTGCAGAAGCTACCCAGCTGCCTCTAGGCAACAGACAGGCCTCCCTACCCTGCAGCCTGTATCAAGAGGCCACTATCAAACGCAAAGGAAGATGTGCATGAGCGGGGAGAGAACTGAGCACAGCTCTGCCTTAGCATGGCTTAGATTGGAAGAGCTGGAATTCTCAGGCCTCCTTACAGAAAGAAAGGCAGACGCGCTCAGGACTGCAGGACAGGAGAGTTCTGGAAGCTGGAGAAGGCAGACTGAAGTTGAGCCCTCCCCTCTCGCAGAGCCCGGGAGGTAGCAACCCTGTCTCCTTTAATGCTTCAATTGCCAGGAGAGGGTCCCTGGGTCCTTGAGAAAGACATCTCTTGGGTTTCGAAATCTGGAAGAAGCTGGGAGACTCAACATGCACTTCAAAGGGGCAAAGAGAGAATTTGCAATGTTAAGTTTACTAACGTGAATACTCTGAGTGCATATGCACTGATCCCCACAAGCACACAGCTGTGCACATGCATGTTGGCATGTTCACATAGGCACGCACACACGGGTACAAACGGGCATACATATGCAGGTTCACAGCCACACACACACACCCACTCCTCAAGGTACAAAGAAGTAACCTCTCAAATGTCACCAAAGGCTTCCAGAAGACTGGAATTGACAGAGCTCATAAAGAGACAGACAGGAAAGTCCTGAACACACCAGTTAAAAGGCCCCTGCTACTGTCGATCACATTGAGGCTTGTAAAAAGACCACATTATCTCTGACACAAATACAGCTCTCCTCTTTCTGAAGAAGGATTCCAATAAAGATAAGAGCTTTCTCATTATTCCAACATGGAACAAAAACAATCTCCCATTCCAAAATCAGCTCACTGCAATAAAGGCCTCGCAGTTAACACTACAGCTCCCCTTGGCCAACCCTGTCACTCAGCTCCCTCGGGGGTCACCAGGCAAAATTCCTTGAGCACCTACGGGGGCACTTTGAGCCATGCTCTATTATTTAGTTCTCAAAATAACTTCCCAGGTAGGGGCTACTCTTCTTGTTTTTGTAGAACTAAGAAAACAGGCTCAGAGGAGTTCTTGAACTTGCTCAAGTCTTACAGGCAGTAGGAAAAGAGTCTTAGTCTGTCTGACACCCAAGTCCATTCTCCCGTGTGATGCCAAACGCAAACACGAAGCATTCAAGACAGACTTAAGACCTAACCATCAACAGCAGCGAACACACTGAACGAGGAGCCCACAACAAGAGCAGCCAGTGGCCACTAATGACAAAGACTGACTCATGGCTCAGGGGGTCCAAGGAAGCTGAATGGTGGGTCTGTTATTGCGAAGAGCAGAGCTGGGCAGCAGGAAGTTGGGATGAGGGATCAAGGACATGAAGGTCGGATGAGGATGACTCACCCGAGAGTCAGAGCAGGAAGGATCTTGAAAGAGAAAAATGAAAGTCACATTGGGCAGCTGGGACCTTGCACAACAGCGTTAAGGGGCCCCGGCACCTACTCCTTCCATGGTTTTCTGGCTCCATGGCCCTGTGCAGGGCTCCATGCTAGAAAATGAAGACCTAGGGGCTTTGCTGTGGTGCAGTGGGTTAAAGCCCCAGCCTGCAGTACTGACATCCCATATGGGCACCGGTTCAAGTCCTGGCTACTCCACTTCTGATCCAGCTCTGGCTCCTGGCTTTGGATCAGCCCAGCTCTGGCCATTGTGGTCATTTGGGGAGTGAACCAGTGGATGGAAGGCCTCTCTCTCTCTCTCTCACACACACACACACACACACACACACACACACACTTTACCTCTCTCTGTAATTCTTTCAAATAAATCTTAAAAAATGAGGACCCAGTGGTAAACATCACAGCACAGAGCCAAGAGCCCCTCTCCTGGAGAAAACAGGTCAAATATAATAAGCATGATTTTTTAAAAGGTAAATTATACTGAATAAGAATGGTGAACACTGTGGGGAAGAATAAAAGAAGATCGGGGAATTAGGGAAGAAGTGGCCATAATTTTAAGATTTTTCAAGTTGTTTTTTACTCAAGAGAGAAAGAGAACATTTTTATCTGCTATTTCACTGCTCATATGTCTGCAACAACCAGGCTGGGCCAGGCCAAAGCCAGGAGCTCCATCGTGGTCCTGGTTTCCCATCTCGGAGACAGGGACCAAGCGCCTGGTCCATCATCTGCTGATTTCCCAGACGCACTGGCAGAGCAAACAGGACTCGAACCAGCAGTCTGATACGGGATGTGGCATCACAAGCAGTGGCTTAACCCATTATGCCACAACACTAGCCGCGGGGGTCATGATTTTCAACAGAAAGTTCAGAGCTGGCCCCTGAAAAGGTGACATGTGGATAAAGACTTGAAAGGGGAAAGGAGTGAGGGGTGAGCCCTGCAGGTGGCAGAGGAAGGGTGGGAAAAATGCTGTAGCCCATGGCAACCGCCAGCACCAAGGCCCTAAGGCGAGTGTGAGTCTCCCTCTTCCTGGCTGAAGCCGAGAACCAGGGTGGCAGAAGTCAGACAAAAGGTCTAAATTTACCCCTGTGAATGATGGCTGCCTTGAAAGGTGAGACAACAGAGAGATAAGATTAGAACAAGAGTGGAGTAAGGCCAAGCTTACTGGCGATTACTTCACCCATCTGTGTGAATCATTCATCCCATGAAAGCAGCAGAAGCAAATAAGACAGTTTATTAACCCGATTCCAAAGCCGTATCTGACACCGATCTGGTGACCGGCCACTCTGCCAACTAATACATCACTACATCGTGTGAGACCCCAGGGGTCTTCCTAGTTTCTCTAGGATACACAGAGCAGTTCCTACTGTCCCCATAGCCAACCATCTCCAACAGCCTCCACTTGTCCACTTCAGGACAGTAACCAGCACTGGGTGAAAATGGACCAGAAAGCTCCGGCACCTCCCCCACGCCGGGTGCATTCTGTGACACTGGATTCGCTTCTGCAACATTCTGTTGAACCCAATCCCACCATTCGCCTTAGCAACAACTCAAGAGGCAGTTTCTGGATCAGGTTCTGTCTATCCCTGAGGTGCTGCAGGGTCAGCTAGAGCTTCCTAACTGAGGGAGCTGGCGATCGCCGTAAAGAAAACAGCAGCACAAAGTCACCAACTTGCCATGTGCCCCATGGTGAGGAAGGCGCTCAAGATGGGTCTATCTCACTTGGGCCCATGAAACTCCCGCAGGCAGATAGTATTTCCATTCCATTTTACAGATGAAGAAATCAAAGCATAAGCGGGGACCGGTCTGTGGCACGGCAGGCAAACCTGCTGCCTGCAATGCCAGTTCCCATATAGGTGCCGGCTTGAGTCCCTGCTGCTCCACCTCCAATCCAGCTCTCTGCTGCGGCCTGCGAAAGCAGTAGAAAATGGCCCAAGTCCTTGGGCCCCGGCATCCATGTGGGAGACCCAGAAGAAGCTCCTGGCTTCTGGCTTCTGATTGGCACAGCTCCAGCCATTGCAGCCATTTGGGGAGTGAACCATCGGATGGAAGACCTCTCTCTCTCTCTCTCTTTCTCTCTCTCTCTGCCTCTCTGTAACTCTGCCTTTCAGATAAATAAATAATCTTAAAAAAAATAAAGAGCAGAAGCAGTATGACTGCAGCTAGGTTTCTGCACGAATGACCACAGAGCTTCTGTGAGCAGACCTTCCTCTGGGACAGAGGAACTCATCTGTTTGCTGCAGCCTATGCATAGTCCACATTGCCCATCCGGTATCCACTAGCCACGTGCGGCAATTTAAATTTAAATCCAGTGACATCAAACAAAACTTAGAATTCAGCTCTGTAGGAGAACTAGCCACATTTCTTTGTTGTTGTTATTTGTTTATTTGAGAGATAAACAAAGAGCTCCCATCTGCTAGTTTGCTCTCCAAAAGCCCACAACAGCTGAAACAGAGCTAAAGTCCAAGCTTGGATCCAGGAAGTCAATTCAAGTCTCCCATGTGGCTGGCAAGAACCCAACCACTTGATCCATCCTCTGCCTCCCAGGGTCTGCACAAGCAGGAAGCTGGAGTACGGAGCTGGAGGCAAGTATCAAGCCCGGGTACTCCAACACGGGATGCAAGCATCCTAATCAGTATCTTAACAATTAGACCCAGTGTCTGCCCCTGCATCAGCCACATTTCAGGTGCCCAACAGCCATTGTGCGGCTCCCCTAGTAGATAGTGCAGACGAAGCCTGAGCCATCATTGCAAGAAATTCTGACAGTGCTGGCTTAGATGGCAAAGTTCCAGCTCTTCACAGGGGCACACAAGGCCCACTGGCTGTGATCCATGCTCACCCCTCCAGCCTCCTCTGGCATATCTGTCATACTCCAGGCACCAGCCCTGTCTTCAGTACCCGAAACACAGCAAATATCTCCCAATGTCTTAGCCCAGTTTTATTGTAACAGAACACCTGAGAAAGTGATTAATAAAGGAAAGACAACTGGGCATATGCATATAGTGTACAGCTAGGGTGCCACTGGAAATACCCATATCCCATATCAGAGTACCTGGGTTCAAGTCCTGGCTTTACTTCCTTCCAATCCAACTTCCTGGTAATGTGCACCCTGGAAAGCAGCATGTGACTCAACTACTTAGAGTCCTGACATCCACGTGGGAGACTCACTGTGGCCTCCAGTCTCCTGGCTTCAGCCTGGCCCAGCCCTGGATAGTGTGAGTATCTGGGCAATGACCCACTAGATGGAAGATACCCATCTTCCAAATAAAAATGAAAAATTTTTTTTAAAGAAAAGCCATTTGTTTTTGGCTTATGGTTCTGGAGGCTGGAAAGACCACAACTGGATGGCGGCATCTGGTGAGTACCTCACATGGCACCAACTGATACCCAAAAGCTGGATGGCAAGCACAAGAGAGGGAGACAGGCAGCACAGTCTGGCTTTACAACAATCTGCTTTCGTGGCAACAAGTCCAGTTCCCAGGAGAGCAAGAACTCACTTACACAAGAAAAACATTAACCCATCTACTAGGGCTCCGCTGCCTTGACCCAACACTCCCCAACACACCCCACCCCCAACACTAGTCTCCCAAAACTGAGCCTCAACTTGAGTTCTGGAGACAACCCTTATTCTCCCTTGGGACTGTCTCACGCTCCTCCATGGGTCAAACGTCACCATCTCTTTCAGGGGTCATTTCCATCTGTTCTTCCTCAAAGACATCCTTCCTGATACCCTAAACCCAAATGCACACCTACAGAAACACAGTAATCACAGTAGTTAATGACATGTCTATTGCCTGCCTTCTTGTGCATACCCCTTAGTAAGTTTGTAACATCTAATGGCAGAAGTCCCTTGAAAGGTCAAGTACAAGCCTACTGTCTGGAGGTCCTATGGGCCACTTCACAGAACAGCTTGCACTATGGCAGCCGGCTTCCTTCAGAGCAAGGGACCCAATAGAGAAAGACCAAGACGGAAGCTGTAGTATTGTTTATTACACATCTGATCATGGAAGTGACAGGTATCACCTCTGCTGAACTCCACTGGTCAACACATCCAGCCATGAAACAATGCGGGCAGAGGGGAAGACTGGGAGCAGGGATCGCTGGGGGTCCTCTTGGAGACAGGCTACCACAGGCCAGCTGTCCTGTTAGCGTGTCCCCGGAGTGCTGGGCACAGAGTAAGTGCTCTGTAAACAGTACTGAAACGATGAATGGCTGAGTGTTCTCACCTGATGGGCCTTGATTTCCTCATCTAGTAAACCAAGGAGTCAGGTCTAGAAACGCCTGATGCTCTTTCCCATTCACAATCCCCTTTGGCCCATTTTGCCTGCACATTCTGTGTGCCTGGCTCACTCTGAAAGCAGCGACATGCACAGGAACAGGTGTGCACCTGTGCTCCGTGGCGCTGCTCTCTCAGTGACAGGATTTTGGGGCAGGAGACATGCCTGAAGTGCGCTTCCCCCGACTTCAGTCAAGTCCAGGGTTCCCAGCCCCCCTGTGCTGCAAGCGGCTCTGCCTTACATCACAGGAGAACTGACAGGTTCATGATGGTCACTGAAATTATATGCCCTGTGCAGCAAGGAAGCAGACATTCACCCAGGACCAGCAAAGCCATTGACTTTTATGAGATGCTTCTCCCGGGCAATAAACTGGGAGAGACAGAAGCTGCAGGGAAACGGGAACCTCCGGTCAGGACCTGTGATCGGGCCAGTCAGTTACAGCAAAGATGAGCACTGAGTCTCAACCCCAGGGCAAGGAGTCAACTGCTGGGACATGCTAGGAATACGGTATCTGTCTGACCAGGCAACAGCATACCTAGGACCTGGGGCCGCCAACATCTGTGAGCATCATGATGATAGAACAGTGACCTTTACCTAGTATTAAGCACCAACCATCTCCAAGACTCACTACATAATTTAGCCCTAATCCTGGCAAAATGCACTAGACAATTACTCTATCCCTACTGTTTGCTCGGGATAGTGTCACACAGTGTCCAGCACTCAGTGAGTATCCAGTAATCAGGCATAAATGAATTAATGACTGAACAAGCAGATGCCATGGGATGGGTATTATTATGCCTGTTTTGCAGAACAGGCAAGTTAGGTCTATCTGTTTGCTCCAAGTCACAGGGGCTGTGTTGAATACAGAGCGGAGCCTTAGCCTTCATCTGTCTGATTCCAAGTCTAAAAACTTTTCACATGACACCTAACCTGTATGTATTTTGCACACAGATGCAAGCCAGTTAGAATTTTGCTGATCCCATGACAGCATGGCTCTTCATGAAAACACAGAAGGTGAAGACAGACTCCTGAGCAGAAGGGGAGAAGACCTGGCATTATGTGGTTTGGGAGGGGCTGGGCTATAGGTCCAGGTCTCTCATGTTCACACATGTTCTCTCATGGCACATACGGCTATGGCGATTACTGAGCCACAGCGGGTGAGCTGGGGGCCAGACTTTCCCAGGGAGGCTGATGGGAATGACCCGAAAAACGAGCACATATGTTCCTTGAAACTGATGTAACTTGGGTTACATCCCAATAAAGCCATCTCAGGTAGAACATGATGTAAGTAAGGGATTGCCTATATTGGTTCATAGTAACAGAAAATTCTACCGGCTCCCATAGATCAACTCAGGTTCCTACCACAATACCCCACATTGTTTTTATTCACAAACATTTGAGTCTACTTCCCCAACCACCACCTCCTACCTCCCTTGAGAGCATAAGATCTTATGTTTTGTCATTTTGCTTTCATTCTTCATTTACCTTCCTAAAGTAGGATTTCAAAGGGGAAATCTGATCATTAAGAATTGGATTTTTCCAGGGTTGGGCGTTTGGCCTCGTGGTTAAGATGCCCTCGTTCCTTACCAGAGTCTCAGCTCCTCTCTCCATTCCAGCTTCCAGCTAAAGCAGACCCTGGGAGGAAGCAGTGACAGCTCAAGCCTTGAGTCCCTACCGCCCATATAGAAGAGAGGAGCTTCTGGCTCCTGTAGCCCAGTCATGGCCATTGTGGACATTTGGGGAGTGAATCAGAGTGAGAGCTCCATCTCTCAGATACATATTTCTAATTAAAAAAAAAATGGAATTTTCACATGTAAACTTGAAATCACTGTGAAACTGAATAGCAACAAGACAAATAGAGAACTACTTTGAGGGGCCGGCACAGTGGTGCAGCAGGTGAAAGCCCCATCCTGCAACGCTGGCATCTCATATGTGTGCAGGTTTGAAGCTTATCTAATCCACTTCTGATCCAGCTCCCTGCCAATGCACCTGGGAAAGCAGTCGAGGATGGACAAAGTGCTTGGGCCCCTGTACCCACATGCAAGACCCAGCAGAAGCTCCTGGCTCCTGGCTTTTGATCAGCTCAGCTCTGGCCACTGTGGCCATTTGGGGAGTGAACCAGTGGATGGAAGATTTCTCTCTCTGTCTCTACCCTCTCTCTGTGACTTTGACTTTCAAATAAAAAAAATCTTAAAAAAAGAAAGAAATATTTCAAATCACAAAACATCACAATTCAAACATGCTGTCCCCTGGGCTTCCCACAGGAACCCCACAGACCCAGAAGGCCTGCAAATGACAGGGAGCAACAGCAGCCAACGTGCAAGAACAGGATGCCCTCAAATGCTTTATCATAGATGTAGGCAACGGATGCCTAAGTATCATGACACTCATGCATGAAATATCTATCACTTTGTGAAGCCCTGACCTTTTCAAAAAGATATTAAAAATAATATGCACTTTTAAAAGACATTTTAAAGGTTAGGGGAAAAGGCGTGACTGTGAAAGATTTAGAAAAGGGGTTGCCAAACTATAGCCTGCTGCCTATTTTTGTAAATAAAGTTTCATTGGAAAAAAGATGCACTTGCTGACTCTTTAGAGAAAAATCTGTCAGCCTCTCATTTAGATACTTCACTGAGGTTCTGTTCAGCATGTTTACCATGGTATTTATGAAGACGTTAATGCAGTGAGTGACCAACAGCAAAATCAGCTGGTATGTACAACTTGGTTTTGTTTTATGAGAGGAGAGCAAAGTGGTTTTTCATTCAAAAAATGTAGCAACTAATACACAAACAGGCCCGAGTTAGTAACGGCAGAAACTTCAGAGAGCCGTAGGCATGAAGGTCACAGTAAATCCAATGCCCTAGAAACTTCTACATCATTCACTGACACCACCTCTAATCAAAAAGTATGTTCAAGAGGATAGTGAAAGGAGATGGATCTTGGAAAACACGAAGCAAAATGATCGTCTGAATTATAAACAAATGAGCAGGAAAATAAGAAATGACAGTGAAAACTTGGGCATGGTCACAGTTTTAAAACTCTAAGCCAAAGTCTTCATTTCCTTCATGGAAGAAATAAAATATCACACAAAGGAAGGTCAAAATCTAAACAGGCAGAACTAATTCATTACTCACCTTAACGAAAAGGGGAGCTTGCAAAATTAGATAATTTAGCAGGTATTGTTTCATAGCTGGAAAACAATGTGTGAAGTGGGCAGTATTGATCAGCAAGGGTTTCTGTGACAGAAGGGAAAGGAATAAAGATCGCCTGGTAGGAATACGGGATATTAAATTAGCAAATGCAGAGGCAGAAGGAGAGTTTATGGGTCAATCAGACCTCGGAAGAGAACAAAGACAGCAGGGACAGCAGGCGGGACATGCAAATGACTTGCATATTTTCTTCAATTTTTTTTACAGTTAATTCTCTTTTTTCATTAATTTATTTTTTAAGGAATATAAATGTCATATGTACAACTTTAGGGATATAGTTATTCTTTCCTCCATACCCACACTCCCATCCACACTCCCACTCCTCTTCCTCCTCCCTCTCCCCTTCCCAGTCTCATTCTCCATTAAGAGTCGTTTTCAACTAACTTTGTACACAGAAGATCAACTCTTTACTAAGTAAAGATTTCAACAATTTGCACACACACACATACACACACAAACTGTTTGAGAATAAGTATCACATTTAACTCTCATAATACAACTCATTTAGGACAGAGGTCCTGCATGGAGAATTAGTGCACAGTGACTCCTTTTGCTAATTTGACAACTAACACTCTTATGTCTGATGTCAGTGACCACCCGAGGAGGCTCGTGACAGGAGCTGCCTAGGCTATGGAAGCCTTTTGAATCCACAGACTCCATCATTATTTAGACAAGGCCATAGCAAAGTGGAAGTTCTCTCCTCCCTTTAGAGAAAAGTACTTCATTCTTTGATGGTCCCTTCTTACCACTGGGATCTCACAGAGATCCTTCATGTAGAATTTTTTTTTGCCTCAGTGTCTTGGCTTTCCATGCCTGAAATTGCAGATTCTCTTAAGCTTAATTTTTTTTAGATTGACACACAATAATTACAGGCATTTATAGGGGACAATGTGATTTTTGATGCACATATAGATTGTGGAATCAAGTCTTGGTATTAGCACATCTACCACCTCAACTATTTGTCATTTTTTTTTTGTAGCTAGAACATGTAAAATCCTCTCTTTTGGCCATTTTGATATAATACAGAATTTATTAAGAATAGTCATGAAATGGTTTGTATTATTTTTAACTGCAAAAATGAGGAAGGCTGGAAACAGAGCAGGAATGGACCCGGCAGAGATAAAGGCCGTGGCTGCACTCACTCACAGTCCCCTGCTTAAGACGGTCAAGGTCCAACCTCCTACCTCATCACAGCACAAAAGTACATCCTTCCAACCATGCCATTTTTCACTTTCAGTACAGTGTCCGATAGATTACACGTGATGTCCAACAGCTTGTCATGAAAGTATCTTTGTGTTAGATGAGTTTGCTCCATTGTAGGCAAATGCAAGTTGTCTGAGTGCTGCCGTTTGGATCAACTGCCATGCTGGATACGTGGGAATTAAACATTGCCGTAGTGATGTGTTTAATCTGAACCTAACTCTATCAGTGGTGAGAGCCTCTGCTAGTGACAAAAAACTCCTTCAATTGGCTAGAAATGAGGCTTCTTTCCAATGCTATTGGAATACTACAATAAAGGCCGGCCTCTCCCAAGCTCACGCATGCAGGGGGTCTGCACACTACTTCTGCAAAACACTAGTTGGTTTCACATTTTCAGGTCTGCTGGACACGTGGTTCCCATCCCAACTCCTCATCTGTGCGATCACCTTGCACAAGCAGCCAGAGACAACACACAGTGAGTGAGCAAGGCTGTGCCCGGGACAACCACACTTACATATATTCTAAAGGGCAACCTGGAATAGTGTCTCATTCCACTTCCCTGAGATGCCTCGAATAGGCAAACTCACAGAGATGGAAAGAGGGCGGTGGTTTCCAAGGGCTGGGAGGCAGGGTAAAGAGGAAGTTCATGTTTCACCGGTACAGTTGCTTTTGGGGTAATGAAAAAGTTCTGGAAATGGACAGCAGTGATGGTGACACAGCACTGGGAACGTACTCAGGGCCAATGCACTGTGCACTTCAAAGTGGCAAAAACAGTGAGTTTTAAATTATGTGCATTTTCCCACAATAAAAATAATTCAAAGTACTTTTTTTAGGATGCACACATACACGATGATGTGTCACTTAAAGGCGGGGATACGTTCTGAGAAATGTGAAGTTGGGCAATTTCACAACAGTGCAAACGTCATGGAGTGAACTTTCACAGACTAAGATAGTTGCAGTATCACCAAGCAAAGTAATCGTATGCCATCGCCATCTTGCACGTAATCTCAAAACGTCATTATGCAGTGCAAGACACATACCCAGTTCCTTGTTACACGCATATTTCTAATCATCCTAGTAGTAAGATTCACACAACAGAGTGAAAAGTCTCATGCAAGGCTTTAAAATCAAGAAATCACAGCCCATGAAAATGTCAGGACTACTAACAGATTTGCAAAGACTTCCAAATATGGCCAGCAAACGTTTAACACTTTTTTCATATTTGGGTACGAATAAAAATTGTATTTCCTTAGTTTTCAATTTACTCAAAGGAATGCAGCACAATTTCTCTTGAAGCGATGCTGAAACATTTGGCATTACTATTTAAGGGATAAATACGAAACAACAGTTAAAAAAAAAAGTTGTCCAATTTGGTGCCAAGTCATCAATCCTAGCCCCTGTTGCAGTTAACATGTGCAGGAAAGTATGGCACATTAACAAAGAGATCTTCCCACCAACCAGGTATAAGGGTTCCATTCTCTCCATAGGAGGTTCCTCAAAAATCTAAAAATGGATCTACCAGTTAGCCCAGCTTTCCCACTATATATCTAGAAGAAATGAAATGAGCATACAAAGCAGACACTGTAGCCCCATGTTCACTGCAGTGCTGTTCACAGTAGCCAGGATACAGACCCAGCCCAGGGGTCCAGGAGAGAGATTTGAATGGATAAAGAAAACGTGTTCTTATATAACACTGGAATATTATGCAGCCGTACAAAGGAATAAAACACCAGCATTTGCAGTGATACTTGGAGCTGAAGATCATTATTTTTAAGTGGAATAAGCCATGCACAGGAAGACAAATGCCACATGTTCTCTCTCCTATGTAGACGTTAAGAGGGCAGGGTGGGGATACTAGGTCTGAATACGGAACAGTGAGTACTGGAGGCCAGGAAGGGTGAGGCAGGGGAGACAGAGGGAGGCTGAATGGATACCAGAGCACAGTCTGAGGGCACTAACAAGCTGCTGTGTTCCACAGCACAACAGGGTGACGTCGGTTCCCAATACCGTGTCATAAGAACCGGAAGACAGGAGCTGGCCAGCTATGAACATAAAGGAAAGAAAGCAGAAATGCCCCACCTTGTACTAGTATTGAAATATTGCACCGTAACCCACAACAATGTCCAAGTCCAACATGTCAATCAAAACATTAAAAATTAAGTATATTTTAAAAGAATGAGATCCCGAGGGAAGAAATGTCGAGGGTGGGTCAAGGCTTACACTGTCCTGGATGTTAGCAGAAGCCCCCCTCTGACTGCAGACCAATCGCTGCAGGTCAGGAGGATGTAGATGCATTTCCATCTGCCTCACCTGCTCCACTTACCGATGCCCAGCTCTGGAATGAGGAGGAAAGCCAGTCTCTCGGCGCTAGCCAAGGAGGAGAGAGAAACAGCTGCCCGTTTCACCCTTTCTGCCTAGGAGCAGAGCAGGGGAAGGGCAGCAGAAAAGGGCGTGAGCACCTCTGTCCAGCCATCAGAGCAAACACTCCCTCGCGTTTGAATGGCATGTGTGGAGAGGGCTGAGCCAAAAAGAAGGTGGAAAATTAGATGATTTGATAAGAGTTGATAAGAGGGGCTGGTGCTGTGGCATAGTGGGTTAAGCTGTCACCTGCAGGGCCAGCATCCCATAAGGGTGCCGGTTTGCAACCCAGCTGCTCTACTTCCAATCCAGCTCTCTGCTATGGCCTGGGAGAACAGTGGAAGGTGGCCTGAGTCCTTGGGCTCCTGCACCCATGTGGGAGACCCAGAAGAAGCTCCTGGCTCCTGGCTTTGGTTCGGCACAGCTCCAGCCGTTACGGCCAACTGGGGAGTGAACTGGCAGATGGAAGACCCCTCTCTCACTCTCTCTCTGTGCCTCTCCTTCTCTACCTATGTAACTCTGACTTTCAAATACATAAATAAATCTTTAAAAAGGAAAAAGAGTTGATAAGGAGGACGATTCCAGTTTATCTGGTGCTGGGTAACAACCCAGTTCAAAAGTAGCTGGTTCAAATAATCACAATCATTCATTACCTCTCACCTTTATGGATCAGGAATTGGGAAGAGCCGGACTGGGCGGTTGTGATTTAGGGTCACTTCCGGGATTGGACTGGAGCAGCTCAGCGCTGGTGGGCCTGTGCACATGCCTCTGTGTCTCAGGTCTCTGCAGGCAGTCTTCCGGGGTGGGCTATCTTGGCTTCCCCCAACCGTGGCTGCCTCACACATGTGACAGGACAGCTCAGAACTCCAGAGTCGAAGTCCCAATGAAGAGAACACTGAAAGCCACACAGCCTTTTCTGCAGCCGAGCCTCAAAAGACACACAGCACCACGTCCCCATGGTCTGTGCACCCAGGCAGTCACAGAGTTCAAGTGAAAGGGCAGCAGACTTGATGGGGCCTGACGAGGTTCTGGACAGGAAAAAAGGATGTGGCCTTCGAAAAAATATAAACCGTTCCATAGGAACTAAAGCTCATTCATTCAATGAGTTATTATTCAATTAACATATGAATAAAACCAAAGTATTGGTAATAAAGAACGAGCCTCAGTCCTCTGTTATTTAACATCCTCAACCAGCTTTCCCCAGAGAGGTCAACCAGACCACAGACATAAACAGCCTGGCAACTCATCACCTGCACGTACCAACATTAGCCTAAAATACTGCACCGTGCCCCTGCCGGCGGCTCCCAGAGCCTGAGAGCAAGCCCTTCTGAGACGCTGTGACACAAATACAGGAGAAACCTCCTGGACACATTACCCTCTTACCCATGCAACCTCCCAAGAGACATACTCAAGGCAAGACAATCTCACCCATGCAACCAAGGGAACAGCAGGAATTGTTTTGATGCTCTTCTTTGGACTGGAATCTTAAATATTTCTGATGGAAGTAATGTTGTGTATTTATCAAATCCCATGTTACTATTTTATCCTATGTCTCTCTTGCAGTCCCATGTAACAGGGTTCTGAACAATTGAACAGGTTGTAGACCATTTTCAAGCCTGATCACAAACCCCAGCTAGGGTCTGGCATAGTAGGTTAAACCGCAGCCTGCAATGCCAGCATCCTATGTGGGTGCAGTTGGAATCCCAGCTGCTCCACTTCTGGTCCAGCTCCCTACTAATGCACCTGGGAAAGCAGCGGAAGATGGCCCAACTGCTTGGGTCCCTGCTTCTATGTGGGAGATCAGAACAAAGCCCCAAGCTCCTGGCTTTAGCCTGACCCAACTCTAGCTGTTAGGACCAATTTGGGAGTGAACTAATAGCTGGAAGATATCTTTCTCTCTCTCTCTTTCTTTCTCTGTATTTCTGCCTTTCAAAAAAAAACAAAAAAGAGTAAGGGGCTGCCATTGTCACAGGTTAAGCTGCTGCCTACAATGCTGGTATTCCATATGAGTGCCAGTTTGAGTCCTGGCTGTTCCACTTCCAACCCAGTTCCCTGCTAGTGGGCCTGGGAAAGCACCCAAAGATGGCTTAAGTCCTTGGGGCCCTGCACCCATGTGGGAGATCCGGATGAAGTTCCTTGGACCTGACTCCAGCTTGGGCCAGCCCCAACCATTATGGTCATTTGGGGAGTGAACTAGTGGATGGAAGATCTCTCTCTCTCTCTCTCTCTCTCCCTCCCTCCCTCCCTCTCTAACTCTTTCAAATAAAGTAAATAAATCTTTTTTAAAAGAAAAACCAGTAAAGCATTCTGCACTTTCTCCCTCCTTCTCGCATGCTGACCTCAAAGGCCACATGTCAGTGTCACAAGGGAGTCACCACGTAAAGGAATCACAGAGCCAACACCTAAATCATAGAATCAACATTTTTGAATCAAAAAAACACCTTTGTATGTATTTATTAAACAATTATATTTTTCCCTTTCCTGCCCCCAAGATGAATTCCCTATTAAGAAGCCCCAGACTGGGGTGCTATTGGAACTGGGGCCACTGTTCTGCTCTGCAGGCTGCTTCACACCCTAGGGGCGCTGGATGCCAAGTGCATTTCCCAGACACAGAAGCCGCCAAGAATTTGGAGTTTACTCGTTATTGCAGTCTAACCAAGACCAGCCTGACTACCATAATATTATGTTAAAGCCGACATACATGAATGTATTTATGAGCAGAATTAAACATTCACATGAATTTTTAAGCTACAGCATGAAACTTTAAATAAATGCCCTGCTGGAGGCAAGTGACTCTGGCTAAGCCCCAGACCCCAGGGAGCACAGACACATTCGTCCCCCATCAAGGAAGCTGCAACCGAGATGTCTGAAAAGCAGCCCAAGGCATTTGGCAGTCTCTGGAGCCAAGGAAACTGAGTCCAACTGCTCCTAACTGGAGCTCCGAGGAAGTCACTCCCCTTCTCCCCGCCTCAGATGATGTGCTGAGGAGTGATCCTTGTACACGCTGGTTAGCATCTGGGTTAGCATCTGGGGCCGGCTAGACCAGAGGAGCAGCCAACTGCGTCACTGCACAGACACTATGTGTCTAAGGAGGCAATGCCCACCTGGGCAGGGCTAAGTAAGGTAAGACAGTGATTCTTCTATAGGAAAAGTAACAATGTTTAAAGTCAAATTCTTCAGTATGATAAATAACAGGAATTTTAGAGACCTCAACAATTGCTTGATAGAGCATCCAGCAGGTAAGAGGCACAGCCTGGGTAGGGGCAGAGACCCCAGGAATTCCCTACTGTGTTCGTCATCCGTTATTGCATAAGAAATCATCCCCAACCTTAGTGACTTAAAACAACAATTATCATTTCTTCTGATGGGGAATCTGGGAGCACCTTAGCTAGGTGGTGCCATGCTAGGGTCTCTCAGGAGGCTGTGGCCAACAGTTAACTAATCAGTAGTTAGGAACAAACCCAGTGATTCTGTTTCAAGTCATAGCTCATGTTGAAAGCATTACAGCACAAGGAAGAGAATCAGAGTGGAGAGAATCGAGATCTCCCCTTCCCGTCCTGCCTCTGCCTTGCAGACTCGTGTGAACCCAGTGACTCACCCAATACAGGTATCATCTGAGAACTCAGACACTGGACCCAATCACCTCCCTTGTTTGCAGGGTGGGGAGAGATGAGGACAGCCAGAAAAGACCCTGCTAAGAATCCCTGAAACCCTGCCTTATTCTTCTCTACACACTCCCATGAGACAACATCACACCACCCAATCCACTGCATTTTTGTTTGACAGGCAGAGTGGACAGTGAGAGAGAGAGGAGAAAGGTCTTCCTTTTGCCGTTGATTCACTTCCCAATGGCTGCTGAGGTCGGCGCACTGCAGCCGGCGCACCATGCTAATCCGAAGTCAGGAGCCAGGTACTTCTCCTGATCTCCCACGTGGATGCAAGGCCCAAGGACTTGGGCCATCCTCCACTGCACTCCCAGGCCACAGCAGAGAGCTGGACAGGAAGAGGAGCAACCGGGACAGAATCCAGCACCCCGACCGGGACTAGAACCTGGTGTGCCAGTGCCGCAGGTGGAGGATTAGCCTATTGAGCCGTGGCGCCGACCCCACTGCATTTCTACACAGAGCAGAAACCCCAGGCTTCAAAGCAGAAGGCTCTTGTTTTTCTTTCTTCTTTTCAGTCCGACTCATTGCCAATACTTAACACAGCCCAGCCCCTTTTGGCTTCCCACGGAAGCACAACCTGATTGGCAGGTGAAAGAAAACAAGAACAGGGTTCCCAGTGTCAAGTGTGCTTCAAGGAATATCAGTCAGGGAGGGAGGAAGGAATGAGAAAGCCAGCACCTATGCAAGCAACTTCTGTATGTGTGGCTCCTTGCCTGTGCAATTTTTAAATACTTACAGCTACCAAATTCAATATGCACCTGCTACGGGTAAGAATGGGGAATTTAAAAGGCACAAGTGAACCTAAAGCCTTAAGTACTAGCTGGGGTAAAGAAGGAAGGAGAGACACACATAGAGAAGCCATACCCAGGAGTGTAGATCAAGGCTGATGCTAAGGGGGGAACCTAGACCTTCTTCATGGGATTGGTGATACTGTGTGAGATTCAATGCATTTTGCACACACACCTACCCCTGCTACTAAACAGCTTTAACTGCTTCAGTGAATCCTTAGGGTATGTGTGTCAGGGAGACCATGAAGTGCAAGGAAAGGGGCACCCAAAACAGCCACTGGAACCAAAACCCTAATGGTACACTGTTAAGCATGTGGACTCTGGAGGCTGAGTTTGAATCCCAGCTCTGATGTGTTAACTGTGTAACCCTGAGCAAGGCCCACAACAGCTATGTGCCTTAGTGTCACCACCTGCAAAATGGGACCTCAACAGTAGCTCCTGCGAAAGTTTGTTAGCGTGGTTAACAGAACGGATTCACTTAAAGTGCCTGGTGGTCTAGCCAGCATACAGTAATAGCTTAGCAAACGGTTCCCGTTGTGATAATTAGTGGTGAAACATACGTCCTTCAGGGCCACTCAAATTCCACAAGCTTGGAGCCATGAACCATTTACACAGCCTCTGTCGGCTTCAGGTAGCGGAATCCCATCTCAGGGATGGCCGCAACACCTCCCACTCCCATGTTCTTCCACACTGCGACTGTGCCACTGCCCTACCAGTAGGCAGTGGCTCAATCCCTTCCCCTTGGACGCGGCTGAGACTGTGAACCCTTCCCCAGACGGTGAGGATACAGGGGAAGTGCTATTGTGTAACTTCCAAGGACAGGTTAGAAAAGGCCAGTTTCTTCCTAGTTCCTTTGGAATGCTCACACTTGGAATCCAGCCTCCATGCTGACTGCACATGGAGAGAAGCTGAGGCCGCCAGCCCACAGCCCAGCTGAGCGCCATCTCTCGCTGGGTGGTCAGGTAAATGAGTCTCCTGAACCGCCCCAGCAGATACTGCATGGCACAGCGACAAGCCTTTGCACCACGCACCCCTCAAAAGGTGCGTGCATGAGAAAAGTAAGTGATGGTTCCTGTTTTGACCCAGTAAGCCTGTAGGCGGCTTGCTAAGCAGCCAGACAACTAGAACAGGAACACTGTGGGGATTAGTAAATGACAATCAATAAGGATTCCGTGCAGTGCTGAGATGTGTGAAGTGCTCTTTGGTTCTGTTCCATGTTGGTATCACTCGTAGCATCCCAAAGTCACATGGCTAACAAGGGTCATGAGCAGGAGCTAATCCCCAGCCTTCAGTGCAGTTCGTATCACACCGATGGCAGGAAGATCAGCAAATCCAAAAGGCAAGGATTCTCCTCTCCTCCCACTGCTCCCAGCTGGGAAGCTGGGGTAGCAATAGGGTGGGAACCAGAAAAGGTTTGGAGCCTAGGCAGTAAGATTTGCTTTTGAAACAGAGAATCAGGAGACAGTGGGTGAGGGAACAGTGGATAGTGTTCTTTCTTTTCCTTAAAACAAAGTACCAAGAGTTTCAGGTAGTTGTTTCTCAAGGGAAAAGCTGTCCCTTCCGTGGGAAAGTAAAATATGCAAAGATTGACCAGAGGAGAGATGAGAATGCATAATTCACAACTATCTGCCTCCCTAGACCAAAGCAGTAAGGAATCAGGTGAACATCAGGTCAGAAAAAAAAATCTAGCTGTTGCATCCCAGCACCTAAGTATTCAATTACTGAAAAGTTTCTCGCCTCCAGGGATTGTATCGGAACCCACATCAGCATCAAAACCTTTCTTAATATGATTCTGCAGTGAGCTGAGATATGCAGCACCCTGGCAATTGATATGCAAATTAAATAAACAAAACGACATAATAAATAATTAAATCAGTCTAACATGATGAATGAATTAATCATATCGGAGTGATGAAAAGAAGCTAGCACTGTCACCCAAGAGATCACCGATTTGAGAAAAATGAAACATTCATAACAAGGCTATTTCAGTAGGGGCGGTGCCTTCCATCCTGCCCACCGGCCCTGGCCTCTTAACAGAATAGGTGCCCAATAAACATGAGTGGAATCAAATGGAATTTTGTCACCAAGAGCATCCCTCCACAGGGCATGGGATTATCTGTTCAACAAGCAACTTACTGACATTTTCTTCATTTAAATCGTGTTGAAGAACAAAGTGGTTCTGAAAGGAAGGGCGAGTATTATTATCTCCCATTTTACAGTTTAGGAAAATAAAGCTAAAGGCCATGGGGCTTAACCTCAATCACATTGTTGGGATGACAGGAGCTTGGACTCAACGTGGGACTCCTGACACCTGGTGTATCACACAGCTCTGCATCCTAGCATTGAGAACACTCGTCCTCTGCGTGAGTGTGAGAATGCATGTGGAGAGAGGCTACAGTCGCCCACTACTTCTCCAGCCATTTCTCCTATTCCATGAAGTGCAGACTGATTTCCATTTATACCTGCACACAGTCTGTGCCTCTCCGCAAGTTGTGCCTGTTGTCTGGCTATGTACTGTGTTGTACTGCAGTGCAAAGCGTCTCGTTAAAGGCAACTAAGAAGCACAGGTAAGCAAGAGGAAAAGAAAAGCACTATGCAGTCACTAAAATTTAGGATAAAGACTATTTCCCCACATGGGAAAATCGTCACAACACATTGCTCCGCAAAACTGAAGCGTTCTCAAACAGCATGCATATCATCTACACTCTACTACTATACACACACGCACACAAATAGGCAAGAAAACGGAATGCCTGCATCAAAAAGTAGATGGTTGTTACTTCAACATGGCAGGATCATAAAGGGTCTTTGCTTTCCTCTCTAGGTATGTTTAAATATTCCCTGAGATTTATACAAGGAGAACATATTACTTTTGTAATTTAAATTGTTATTTGTAAAACCAAGATAAATTATCATGGTAGGGAAGGAAATAAAAATGTTTGCGCCCACACCTAATACACATCATACATATTCCAGTGAGTTTTGTTTTGTTTTGCGTGTGTGTGTGAGAGAGAGAGAGTGAGAGAGAGAGAAAGAGAGAGGGAGGGAAGGAGGGAGAGAATTAGTTCTTAGCAGTTACCAACTTGGCTCAA
The DNA here is from genome assembly GCA_949820135.1 of Sylvilagus floridanus. Lineage (NCBI taxonomy): Eukaryota > Metazoa > Chordata > Mammalia > Lagomorpha > Leporidae > Sylvilagus > Sylvilagus floridanus. The sequence continues at coordinate 114,542,163 of OX463231.1, forward strand.
TTTTTGAGGCAGAGTGGGATGGGAAACAATTTGGAAATTCATCCCACAAAATGAGACAGGAGATGTCCTCAGATCAGGCTCCAGCACATGATGGAATTACAGAGGGAGGCAGGAAGAGAGAGGTGGGGGAGGAAGAGAGGGAAAGAAAAATGCAGAGGAGAAAGAAAAGAAATGTCAAGCTTGCAAAAGCTGAACTCCCGAGTGGGAAAAACGAAAGACCCAGCTGCTTACTCTTCCCAGTTCTCCAAAGAGCCAAATAACTCAGAACAGAACACAGACCTCAGCCCTCATCTCTGGTTCTACAGATTTATGGTGCCCAGGAAACAAGCAGCATCTCGAGTGAAAATTGACCAAACCATTTCAGAGACGTGAAAACACAAAGTCCCACTTCACAATATGGTTAAAAGCAAAAAGAAAGAAATCTACAAGTTTTTAGTAAGTTATACATATATATGCATCTCTAAAAACATGTCTTATAAGGATGTACTCCAGGAAACAGAAAAAGTGTATGTGTGATAAGAATAATTTGAACTCTTGAAGAAACTAAAAAAAGTCAGGCAAACAGCAAACCCAAAACCAAAATATGTTGCTTTAAAATGACACAATGTAGCTAAGAAAGGTCAAAAACAAAAAAGAAGTCCACTAGAAGAAAAAAGAATATAAAGCAAGTCAACAATGAAAGGGAATCACTCTTGAGGTCACCAAGTAGAGAGCAGACAGACATGATAAACTGATAAAAGCAATCCAGGAGACACAAGAGAAACAAAGGAGATGTAGAAGACGTGGATTCGGAAAAGAATTGAGAGGGGCCGCTACTGTAGCATAGTAGGTTAAGCATCTGCCTGCAGCACTGATGTCCCACATGGGCACCAGTTTGAGTCCCAGCTGCTCCACTTCTGATCCAACTCCCTGAGGATGGCTTGAGAAAGCAGTAAGATGGCCCAAGTGCTTGGACCCCTGCAACCACATGGGAGACCTGGAGGAAGCTCCTGGCTTCGGATTGGCACAGCTCCAGCCGCAGCAGGCATTTGGGGAGTAAACCAGCAGATGGAGGACCTCTCTACCTGTCTCTCCCTCTTTCTGTTTGTAACTTTGACTCTCAAATAAATCAATAAAATCTCTAAAAAAAAAAAAAAAAGAATTGAGAAATCAAAATAGAAACTAAAGGCAGTGACAAAACACAATAAAACATTCATGATCTTAAAATCCAACTATGACTGTTGATAAGACTCACAGGCAACAGGAAACAACCAACGTGGAAAAGTACCCAAGCAAAATCACAGAATGTCAAAGGTGAAGACACATTTGCACAAACCTATAAACGGTTGGAGACCTGTGAAAGAAGACTTCTACTTTGCACTGCTAGATTCCAGGAAGCAGTTAAAGCAGCATCCATAGAGATCACAGAGAAAAGACGTTCTTCTAAGCAAACCAGGCATTCATGTGTAAGAGGAGGGAAAGGAGAGGAAAAAAGATGATGATCATTAAGAAATGAGGAGAGAAGAAAAGAGAGAGAGAGAGAAAGATTAAGATTACGGGGGCTATTGTGGTTTAGTAGGTAAAGCTGCTGCCTGCGATTCCAGCAAGTCATATGGATGCTGGTTCCTGTCCCCGCAGATCCACTTCTGATCCAGCTCCCTGCTAATGCACCTGGGAAAGCAACAGAAGATGGCACAGGTGCTTGGGCCCTTGCACCAATGTTAGAAATGGATAAAGCTCCTAGCTCCTAGCTTTGGCCTCTCCCAACCCCAGCCTTTGACGCCATCTGGGGAGTGAACCAATAGATGGAACATCTCTGTCTCTGCCTCCCTCTCTCACTGTAACTCTACCTTTCAAATAAATAATTTTTTTAATTAAAAGAATATAATGGGGGCCAGTTCTGTGACACAGCAGGTTAAACTTCTGCTTGCGATGCCAGCATCCCATATCAGAGCGCCAGTTTGAGTCCTGACAGACCACAGATGATGGCCCAAGGACCTGGGCGTCTACCACCCACGTGGGAGACTCAGACGCAGTTCCTGGCTCCCTGCTAATGTGCCTGAGAAAGAAGCAGCTCCCAGCTCCTGGCTTCAGCCTGGCCGAGTCCAAGCTGTTGCAGACAACTTAGGAAGTAGACTAGCAGATGGAAGATCTCTCTGCCTACCTCTCTCTCTCTCTAACTCTGCTTTTCAAATAAATAAAATAAATCTCAAAAAAATTGAATAGCATCAAACATTGTGAGAAAAAAACTGTTGCAAATCCAAGTTGTGGGGGATGAAAGAAAATAATAATAGTGACTAAGCAGGAAGATAACAAGTACTGAAGTTGGAGATTTGATTAATATCATGAAAGCTTTATGTATACTTTGTATACAACAAATAAAGAATTCAGTTCCTTTTCTAATGCCCACTAAATAGTTATAATTTCAACGAGTATAATTTCAACCAAGAAAATACCATTCAAATTCCAAAAAAGAAATAAATAATATATAGTCTCCACTCACAGTATAATAAACCAGAAATTGCAAAAGGAGAACAAAATAATTATTCCAACAGCTTGGGAATAGTTCTTGGGTCAAAAATAAAACCAAAATAGCAATTACAGAATTTTGGAGAATAGCAGTAATAAAACCAACACATATCAAAATACATGGAAAGGGGCCAAAGTACACTAAATTTTATAGACTTAAATACTTTAATAACTGAGCAAGAAATAAGTCAGTTACGCCAGAAATCAACTCACGAAGCTAGAAAACAAGGAGTGAAGCAGAAAGAAGACCTTAATAAAGATGAAAACATAAATCAACTCATTAAAAAATAGAGAAACAGCAGAATTAAAAAGTAAATCTAAGAGCTATGCTTTGAGAAAAAGGCAAGAACCCAGCTAAATCATGAGCTAATTTAATCAAAGAGAAAATAGCTTAATAACAGAGACCCAAGTAGACATGAGAAGATATCGTCACAGGAAAAAAAAATCAAAGACTCGTTCATTAAAACATGCTTAATCTTCCAATAAATTTGAGAACTTGGATAAAACTGGATCCAAATATTGGATAGCATTGGATCCAAATAGTTTTTCTAGAGTAATTCTTGTGCTAAGTAAACCCTTTAGTGCCTTGCTACTCCAAGCATGGTCCAAGTTCCGGCAACACAGGCATTATCCGGGTGCTGTTGGAAAGGCTGACTCAAACCCCATGCTGCACCCACTGAGTCAGCAGCACCTGCATCTTAATAAGCTCTCCAGGTGACTCAAAGATCAACTTGAGAGGCATGGTTTTAGAGAGAAAAGAGGAAGCCTGCACAATTCTTTATGGAAGTCCACACAGATCTATAGACTTTTATTTATTTACATGTAAATCCCCAAAATGAAATCTCTAACAAAGAGTTCAGCATTTTGTCAATAAATGTCATACAATCAAAAAGGGAAGTCCATTCCAGGAATGCAACAATGATTTATTATGAAGTTAGGCTGGCGCTACAGTGTAGTAGGTTAAGCTACAGCTTGTAATGCCAGCATCCCATACGGGTGTCAGTTCATGTCCTTGCTGCTCCACTTCCAATCCAGCTCCCTGCGAATGCACCTGGAAAAGAGTGGGAGACGGCCCTAGTGCTTGGACCTGTACATGCACATGGGAGACCTGGAAGGAGCTCCTGGCTCCTGGATGTGGTCTGGCCCAGCCTCAGCTGTTACAGCCATTTGGGGAATAAACCAGCAGATGAAAGTGTTCTCTCTCTCTCTCTTTCAAATAAATAAATAAATCTCTTAAAAATTATGTGTACTTACTCCTCATGTGGGATCTCTGTCCTTAATGTGTTGTCCAATGTGAATTGATGCTATAACTAGTACTCAAACAGTATTTTACACTTTATGTTCTGTGTGGGTGCAAACTGATGAAATCTTTACTTAATATATACTAAATCGATCTTCTGTATATAAAGATAATTGAAAATGAATCTTGATGTGAATGGAATGGGAGAAGGAGCAGGAGATGGGAGGGGTGCAGGTGGGAGGGAAGTTATGGGGGGAAAAAGCCATTGTAATCCATAAACTGTACTTTGGAAAAATTATATTTACTAAATAAAAGTTAAAAAATTATTATTAAATGTATTAACAGGAAAATACACATGAATTCATTTAAAAATAATTTTAGGTTACTTAAGTCTTTTCTTGAGTCTTAAGCCAAAAAACCATAAAGACAGTGACTGAAATATTTCAGAAACATTTTTAAAAATCTTTATCACTAAATAAACTTACTTAAAAACAGACATGAAGGGCCGGTGTTGTGGCACAGCAGGTAAACCTGCCATCTTCCACTCCAGCATCCCATATGGGCATTGGTCCAAGTCCTGCTGTTGCACTTGTGAGTCAGCTCCCTGCCAAAGTGCCTGGGAAGGCGGCACAGGACAGCCCAGTGCTTGGGCCCCTGCACCCATGTGGGAGACCAGGAGGAAGCTCTGGGCTCCTGACTTTGACCTGGCCCCGCTCTGATCATTGTAGGGAGTACAATGGACGATCTCTCTCTCTCTCTCCCTCCATCTCTGACTTTCAAATAAATAAATACATCTTATTCCAAGGAATAGGATTTTCTATGCTAATTTGCCTAGTCAAGGATTTTACTTCTCACTTTGAGGACTGCCCAAAGAAACACCAATGTTGTGTCTGAGCAAGGTAATCTCTTGTGTTCTCTTCAGTCTTTGTTAAATTCTGATAATTTGGAAAGAGCTGAGTCTTAAATAGTTAAGATTTGCTTTTGCGTATGTACTTGCTTTGAAATACTGGAGTGATCACTTCATAAAGATTTCAGATTTATAAAAAAAATCAAATTTAAAATTTAAAAAATAACTCATTAGGAAAATCTACTTGAAACTTCAAATAAGAAAGTATTATCTATAATGGATACTAAGACAACCCCTCCAAAGCACAACTGATAAAGGGTATTAGTGAAGTCACCAAAGAAAGCATATGGTCAATGAATGAGAATTCATTCACCCACCAAATGGTAAATGGGCACCCATACTCTTGGAGCACTGTTCTAGATTCTGAGGCTCCAGCAACAAACCAAAGCAAGTGACTTCCTGTATGAAGATTATCTAACGGACTAAAAATGTACTCTTTAAAATACATTCAACTAACAGAATGACAAAGGTTAGAAAGACTGTTATACTAAGTTGACAAAGATGTCAGGACACTTCCCTGATGGGAGTTTAAATGGCACACAACTGTGCTGGAGTTTAATTGGTAACATGGTTCTCCCAAAGGCATCCTGTTTAGAACCACAGGAAGCAGAGGACTGCTTAAGAGTATCTTCCGGGGCTGTGGCTCATTTGGTTAATCCTCCGCCTATTGCACTGGCATCCCATATGGACACCGGGTTCTAGTCCTGGTTGCTCCTCTTCCAGTCCAGCTCTCTGCTGTGGCCCGGGAGGGCAGCAGAAGATGGCCCAAGTGCTTGGGCCCCTGCACCCACGTGGAAGACCAGGAGGAAGCATGTGGCTCCTGGCTTCGGATGGGCGCAGCACCAGCTGTAGTGGCCATTTAGGGGGGTGAATCAACAGAAGGAAGACCTTTCTCTCTGTCTCTCTCTCTCTCTCTCTCTCTCACTGTCTAACTCTACATGTTAAATTAAAAAAAAAAAAAAAAAAGAGCATCTTCCTCGTAGCGTTGTTCACCATAGAGAGAACCACCTGAATGTCCACAGGAGAGGAAGGCCTGAAAGCATCCACGAACATTTCTCACTCTTATTTTTTTTTAATTTTAGACAGGCAGAGTGGACAGTGAGAGAGAGAGAGACAGAGAGAAAGGTCTTCTTTTGCCGTTGGTTCACCCTCCAATGGCCACTGTGGCCGGCGCTGCAGCTGGCGCACCACACTGATCCAAAGCCAGGAGCCAGGTGCTTCTCCTGGTCTCCCAGGCAGGTGCAGGGCCCAAGCACTTGGGCCATCCTCCACTGCACTCCCGGGCCACAGCAGAGAGCTGGCCTGGAAGAGGGGCCACCAGGACAGAATCCGGCGCCCCAACCGGGACTAGAACCCAGTGTGCCAGCACCACAGGCGGAGGATTAGCCTATTGAGCCGCGGCGCTGGTCTCACTCTCTTTCTGTTTGTTCAGCTATCGGGCATGCATTATTTTTTATTTATCAGTATAACAGAATGCTATCTGAAATATTTATTTCAGACTACTTCAGATCTAAGACTAGGATATTTGAGAGACAGCAGAAACCCTAACACATGTAAAACGATGATGAAAGAACTGGTGTGAGAGTCTGGTTCCATCTGTGAAATGTACACGTGTAGGGATGTACCACCCAGCGCTTCCTGCAGGTGAGATGCAAGGCTGGCTGAGTGCGCCTGACAGCGGGGCCAATGCTGCTCAGCCTTCAGCCCCAGGCTCCCCGTGATCCACATGCCCTCCTACCCATCCACCCTTCACGTCGCAGCCAAAGGCCTCTTTAGATTTCAGTTCAATCTCAGCTCTTGCCACAAAAGTGTAAACTCCCATCTGTAAGGGTCCACAAAGGTCTATGGGCTGCTGCCTGGCTCCATTCTCCAAACCCATTCACTCCTCCCTTCCTTTCATTCCTTGTTTGTTTGATTTTTAAAGATTCTCCATTCATCTGAAAGGCAGAGTCCCAGAGAGGCAGAGGCAGAGGCAGAGGCAGAGAGAGAGAAAGAGAAAGAGAGAGAGAGAGAGTGTGTGTGTGTGTGTGTTAGTTTTCCATCTGCTGGTTTACTCCCCAGATGGCTGCAATAGTCAGAGCTGTGCAGATCTGAAGCCAGGAGCCAGGAGCTTCCTCCACGTCCCCCATGTGGGTGCAGTAGCAGTGGCCCAAGGACTTGGGCCATCTTCCACTGCTTTCCCAGGCCAGATCAGAGAGCTGGATTGGAAGTAAAGCAGCCAGGACTCGAACCAGCGCCAATATGTGATGCTGGCACTGCAGGTGGAGGTTTTACCCACTACACTACAGCACCGGCTCCTCCTTTCATTCTTCAGGCTCTGACCAAATAAGTCTTCTAACATCTCCCAGGAAGTTCCAAACTCCACCCTGACCCAGGGCCTTTGCACATGTCCTCTTCCTGGAGTATTCTTTTCCGCGTTCTGTTCAGGGCTTTTCCATCTTTCAAGTCTCAGCTGAAATAACTTCTCCTCAGAGCAACTCCACTAACTCTCCCTCGTATTAGATTCTGCAGCTCTCTGATGATCTTCTCCATTGCACTTCCCACAGCTGGGGTGGGGGGGAGAGGACTGATGCAAGGTCTGTATTATTTGCTGAGAGCAAAGGATTGCAAAAATGAATAAATAAATGTGGAAAAAATTTTGAAAAGTGCATCAAGAACCTCAAACATGTCTTAAAGAAAATGTGTCTCCCTTTTTTCTTATTTGCGGGACTCTTCCCAAGGAAATAACCACAAGAAGTACATAAAGATTAATATCCAGACTTTACACTAGGATGTCTTCCAACAGCAACAACTGGAAACAATCTACATGCCAGCAGGAGGGAGATATTTCACCTAGTTAACACACAGAAAGGGATCTCCAATTATAAAATATAAGACAACGTGGTAAATTTTTAAAAGAAGTAGGAACGTTAATATACAGTTGAACTCTAAAGTTGCACCAAAACACAGCACACACTTCTAGATGCAAAATAGAGAAAAGCAGTATTCCCAGTCATGCATCATGGTTTGTTTTATTCCATATATTTCCCACATTTCCCAATTCTACATATTTTCTAAGTTTAATGCTAAGCAGGACAACAGATTTTTTGAAAATAAGTGCAAAATAAACATGTTTAAAATTTTTTTAAAAAATCACTCCCTCCCCAAGAGTGTAATCTTTTAAAAAAAATAAATTATTTACTTTCATGTCATCAAAAGGCAAAGATTAGAGAAGAGAGACAGAGAGGTCTCCCATCTGCTGGTTCATTCCCCCAAATGCCCACAACAGCCAAGGCTGGTCCAGGCTGTAGCCAAGGGTCCTGAACTTGATTCAGATCTCCCACGTGGGTGGCAGGGACCGGATACTGGAGCCGCCACTTGCTGCCTCCCAGGGTGCACATTAGTAGGAAGCTAGAATGTGGAGCAGAGCCCCAAGACTTGAACCCTGGCAGTTTGTTTACAAATGTTTTTTAAGTATATATGAAACAGAATGGCCATAGCCAACCCAGGAAGACTGCTCTAGTTAAAACCATGTGGAGTGGGCATTTGGAGCAGCAACCAGGACACCCCTTGGGACACTCCCTACCCAAGATCAGAGTGCCTGGTTCCAGTCCTGGCTCGACTTCCAATTCTAGCTTCCTGCTGGTGTTCACCCTGGAAGCAGCAGAAATCGTGCAAGCACTTCAGTCCCAGCCACCCCCATGGAACCCCCAGGTGGAGTCTCTGCTTCCTGGATCCAGCCTGGCCCAGCCCCAACTGTTTCGGGCATTTGGAGAGTGAACACATGGATGGGAGAGCAATACCTATCTAGCTTTCTTTATTTCTATCTACCTATCTACCTAACCTATCACTCACCCCCCTTCAAATAAATAAAATCCATTGAAAAAAGAAAACCATGTGAGGATCTATCAGCATGCTACGTAGTAAGAGCATAGTAAGAGCGTGTGATAATTTATTCTGGTGCCCTAAACCCAAGGAAAGAATAGTGATACAGGCTCTCCCACCTCACCATCTACAGAAACACTGCTTCTTCGGTTCTCAGGCTCATGCCTGCCCACGCCGTCATTCACTGCTGTCCCCCCTGCTCTGCCCTCCGCCTTTATGTTTCATGCCCAGCTTCTCCTGCCTCCCTTTGACCTCGACCACCTTGTGACCCTTACTCTCCCCAGGGATGATGCCTTGTCTCCTCTGCTGGCTATAATATGAAAACCCATGAGAAGCATGTATTAAGTGAAACCATCTGTTGATTTTTCTCTCAAAAAGAAACTAAATTGTTGTTTCTGTGGGTCACTGACTCTCAAGAGCACATAGGATTCCAACTCAGAAAGTGAGATAGATCCTTGCTGAGAAGTCTGGTGCTCTGACACACAAGCAGACATTGACAAGAAGCTGATTAAAATGTATCTTACGGGGGAACAAAATCAGAGGCAGGGTGTGGCAAGGCAATTTAGAGTCTGCACACAAATCTCCAGGGCACAGCCAGTGTGAAGCTTCCAAGAGGTCACAAAAATAGCATCTGATTCTAAATTAAGCAGACCCACCTTCATAAGGCAGCATGAACTGAACCCCGAAGTGTCGTGCCAGAACAATCGCAGCGGTTGGCACCATCCAGCATCAACAGCTGCGTCAAGACAAGACCAGAAAGAGTGGATCACAGCTCATGAGGCGGCAAAGTCAATCGAAGGATTAAGCAAGATTTGAAACATCATTGCTTAAGTAGAAAATCAAGTCCCCAGCAGCACAGAAGTGAAAGCCGTCTGTTAACTAAGCATTTCTGCTCTCTCCTTTGACAAGGTAAAGGACTCCTTTGGGCCAGCAAGATCTCAGAAAGAAAAGTATTTTTTGGTTCTGATTTCTGACTTGGAAACAGAAACACATATTTGATTTTAACAGCTTTCAGAATGGAAATATTGGCTTCTGAATTTCAATACATGCAGCATCAGATCTTATTATTCTGCTATCTTTAGCCATTTTTGCCTTCATGAGTTATTTATCATTTCACTTTCAATAACTTTGATATGTAAATTAAAGCCACTGTACCAAATGTTATGATTTAGATAAAGATCTAGAAACACTAATATTTCTCATTATGGATTTTGCTTATCCAACTGAATGCAACAAAAGCATCACATTTGACCCATATGGGAAAAATGTCTGGACAGTAACTTGTCACTTTGGAGACCACTGAAAATCCAAACCTACCGACCCAAGATTTTCTACCCTAAGTGTTTATTATCAAGGTACTTTTTCCAGAAACTTTGGAAAAAATGCTTATTCAACAAGCAGAGGGACAGACAGAGACAGAGAGATGGGAGCAGGGGAGAGGGCAAGGGAGGGAAGAGAGAGATCTTCCCTCTACTGGTTCACCCTGCAAATGGCTAACACAGCTGGGGCTGGTCCAGGCCAACGCCAGGAGATTGGACCTCATCCGGGTCCCCACTGCCTTTCCAAGCACATTAGCAGGGAGCTGGGTCAGAAGCAGAGAAGCCAGGACTCCAAAGAGCAGGTGTTATAGGCAGCAGCCTAACCCACTATGCCGTACCGCCAGCCTCATCCAGCAACTTTTAAATGATGACCCAAGCTTATGTTTCAAATACAGGCAGAATCATGCCCTCATTCCAAGTCTGTGGTCCATAAAAGTGCTCAGCATAGCAGCTGATTCGTCAGGCTGTATCTAGCTCTGTAACCTATGCCAAGTTATAACTTCTCTTTACCTGGCTTTCCTTAACCATAATGCACGTGAAGTAATAGAACCTGCCATGAGTATGAAATAAAATAATCCACATAAAAGGGCTGATTGAGCCCAGTGCCTGACATGTGGTAAGTATCCAATAAATGTTAGCTGGTTGCTGTTACTGAGACAGAATGCTACAGTAAGGGCTCAGCCATAGACGTAAGAATCCAATGGATTCAATGTTTATGTTCTCCCCAGAAACTTGTACATTGGAAACCAGCTCCCCAAGGTGATGTTATTGAGAAATGGGGCCTTAGGTCATAGAAGTGGAACCCTCGTGAATTGAATTTGAGTTCTTTCTAAGGCGAGTCCAGGGTGCTCCCTCACCCTTCTACCTTGTGAGGGTACAGTACGCTGGCAGCAAGCCAGGAAGTGGATCCTCCCAGATAGTGAATCTGCTGGCTTCTTGATCTTGGACTTTATGGCCTCTGCAACTGTAGAAATAAGTTTCTGTTGATTATCAGCCATTGAGTCTTTGTCATTTTTGCCCCAAAAGACTCATATGCAGTCTCTTAATGGGGTCAGGGAGTAAACACATGGCTAAATTCATACAAAGAAACAGTCTAACGCCTCCCTGGACCACAAGGACTGCCCTTTATTGCCAGTTCCTTGCCCTCCATGATGGTCAAGGTAAACACACAGCCATTCTGGTCACTCACACAACTCATACGGACTGGAAATCTCCCCCTGAGAACATTCTAGTACTCTTCTGATTGACCAGGACATAGTGGTCCACAGCAACTCGTTATCAAGCTAACGATCCTGATTTCCTGGGGAGAAATGACAACAGCTACAGACAGCAATGACAAGGCTGGGCAAGAGGCAAGGACAGGCATAGAGACTACCTGAAGGTCAAGGTCATGGAATATTTTCTTCTCCAGCAGTTCCAGTGTTTCTTCAAAAAAAAAAAAAAAAGTAGACCTGAAGAACTATCTCTGAGAAGAATTAACCATAGACAATAGACATAGCCTGTCTTTACCTACCCACTTATTCTTGCATATCCCATGCCCTGCCCTGTGAGAGAAGCCGAGGACACACAGATGATCCAGGAGGCAGCCTGGTCCTTGGGGAGCCTCCAGGCTATTGGAGGAATGGCTGGTCAGGCTGGTCAATAGATTCACTTAGCCCAGAGTGTTACAGGCTAAATATGCCCAGCTGAGACGCTGAAGAACAGGAGGGACAGGGGCAGAGAGGAGGTTCCAGAAAAAGGAAGACACAGGCACAAAATACAGAAGTGAAAAGGGGCACAGGGTGTTCTCCCCATTACACAAGGTCCAGGGAGCTGGGAGGGAGGAGGGAATGGGAGAATGGTGTGGAGATGAGCTCTAGGCATCCAGGGACCTTGCGGGGAAGCTAAAGGGCTGGACTCCACCTGAGAGCAGTGGGGGACCCCTCTCCCGGAGAGCACACAGGACAGAGACCTGCTCTGATTTGTTTTAGAAAGATGATTCTGCCACCATTACCCTGTTTCACTCTTGACTCATTCCATTCACTGGGCGTCTGTGACTGTGGCCACATTTACATAAATTCTGATCATCGGACCCCCTCTGAGAGCAGGGGTTCCTTGCACTTCAGTACCCTTGATGTCAGGTTTCCATGAGCAGAGAGAAAAGCCATCTCCCAGCTGGCAGCAGACCTCATGTCTCCAGAGGCCTCGTAGATACCTGCCCTCCCAGAGGCACTGTGAACCCAGCACATCCAAGGCCAAACGCATCATCTTCCCCAGAAAACCAGCTCTTCTCCTTAGTATTCCAGTCACCCCATCCAACGGCTGCTCCCCACTGCTTGTCACATCCCTTCTCAGCATGGTCTGCTGTGCCTTCTTCAAGAACGCCCACTCCTCACACCTTCCCCTCCAGGCCCACTGCCACACCTAGGCCAGACTCTGGTGACCCAAGTCAGGAACTCCTACTACACTAACCAACCCGGGCTCTGTCGCCAGGCTTCCCTCTCAATGGCTTGTCTTCCATTATCAAGGCACTTCCTGTCATATCTGAAGACTCCGAAGTTCCTGCAGTGCAGAGGTGACAGTCACGAGTAAGGCACCCAAGACCCAGGCACTGGGTCCCCAAGAGGCTCTCCAGCATGGCCTCCTTCACTACACACGTCTTGCTGAGTCCTCTCTGTTAAGCAAATTATCCAACGCACCTGGCACACATGCTACTTTGGCTTAGTGCTCACCATGTGAGCTGGATCACACGTGACCTCCCTCAAGCAGCTGGGTCTACCTGGAACCTTGCAACATGACCTTATTTGCAAGCAGGGTCTGTGAAGATGCACTTATCTAAGTTAAAAATGAGGTCATCCTGATTTAGAACACCAATAACTGGTGCCCTAAGACAAGAAAACAGAGACAGGGACATGCAAGGAATGTCACCATCCACCCACTCTAGCACAAGGTGAACATCCAACCACATCTGAATCCCAAACAGATCCTCAACATCCGCACTGCAATGCGCTTCCCGATTCTTCCCATCCTTTAGGATAAAATCCCTGTACCATTTCTTTTTTTTTTTTAAGATTTATTTATTTATTTATTTATTTGAAAGTCAGAGTTACACAGAGAGAGAAGAGGCAGAGAGAGAGAGGTCTTCCATCCGATGATTCACTCCCCAGTTGGCTACAATGGCCAGAGCTGCACTGATCTGAAGCCAGGAGCCAGGAACTTTTTCCAGGTCTCCTATGTGGGTACAAGGGCCCAAGTCCTTCCCAGGCCATGGCAGAGAGCTGATCAGAAGTGGAGCAGCCAGGTCTCGAACCGATGCTGGCACTTCAGGCCAGGGTGTTAATCTACTGTGCCACAGTGCCGGCCCCTCCCTGTAGTATTTCAAGGCCAACTCCAATGCTGCTTCTTCTAAAAGGTCTTTATTAATCCCAAGTCACTGGAATACACCCTTCTTTAATGTTGCATTACGGCTTACCTTACACCTTGGTTAGGGAGGCCATTCTTACCATGAGCTGCACTCCAACCATCTGTCAAATTCTGCCCCTTATCAACTAGAGGACCTTGAGCTAATCATGCAATCTCTTTAGATCTCAGTTTCCCCATCTTTACAAAGGGTATAAGCACAGAATCAACTTTATGGTTTCACAGGTATTGGGTGAGATTATTCAGATAAAGCATTTAGCATGGAGTCTCACACTAATACTTACATTGAGTGTTAGTTCAATGTATATTGCCTGACAGTATCATCAAGAACAACAGTCATCATCAAACTTTGTTGTCAATAACTGGCATCACAGAGTTGCAAAAATTCACCACTCGCTACAAACAAACAAACACAAAGAACAGAAACACCCTTTAAGATGAATGCCCCCACTAACAGAAGTACTGAGCAGGTTCTTCACGTATCAAGGACAGCAGGTTATTATCCTCGTAAAATTCCTTTCTTCCAAAGAGATTAAAGAGCCCAGAATATTTCATTGCACTCAGCTTCACAAGTCCCCCGAGAGCGAGGCAACAGGAAAGCATGAGTTTTTCCAGTGTCTTCCTTCAGGTGTGGCCGGGTAGACACAGCAGCAAGGTGGCCACACTGAGAATGGGGGGGGTCTGTCCTCTCCCGTGGGGAATGAAGGAAACTGGGGCTCCTCCTATGCTTATCCCTTAGAGAGAGCTTTCCTTTACTCTGAAAGCACATGAGTATGCTGCAGGCTGTTAGCTCAACTCCAGAGCAGGAGTAAATTCATATACTATTTCCCTTGTTCGTTCACTTTCATTCCCCCATTCACTCAAACATCATTTGGTGAGTCCATCTATGTTGTTACCTACTCTATTGAGCATCAGGCAGGCTACAGAGAATGAGAGGCACCACGAAATCACACGCAGCTACGTAAGAACACCTCCCAAACAGCAATGGCCATAGCCTGTCCCATCTGCTGAATGAGAAGGGAGAATGCTTCTGAAACCTCATGAATTTTCATTTCCTCCTCCTATAATTTTTTAAGGGGGATAAAAAAATTCAACTCAACTTAAATATTTTCAAAATATGATAATGCCCCACACAGGAGAGCCTTCCCTGTCCAAACACCCCGCCACCTCTGCAGAAGACACCATGCTCCACAATCTAAGATACTAGTGACACGGAGGTGGCAGCCTCATGGGAGGATGCTCAAGTGAGTCGGAGCCTTCTGTTGTGTCCCACCTGAGACTTCAAGGTACCTGAACACAAAATGAGAGGAAGCTAATAGGCATTCATACATACACCTGTGTCCAGAGCAGCACTGTTTACAGTAGCCAACAATTGGGGAAAAAAAAAAAAGAACCCTTAATGTCCATTGGTGGATACATGAATAAAAAGTGGTCTATGCACATAAAGCAACATGATTCAACTTTTAAAAGGAAGGGACTTGCCACACACTGTGCAATATGGGTGATGCTACAGGAAATCAGCCAGGCACAAAAGCACAATTACTGCATGATCCCACCGAAGTGAAATACTGAGAACGGAGACAGAAAACAGAATGGGGTTTTCCAGGGGGAGGGAGTGGGGGCAACGGAGAGCCAGTGTTTCATGGGTGCCGAGTTCCAGTGTGGGAAGCTACAGAAGTTCTGGAGATGGCTGCTGGTGATGGTTACACAGCACTGTGAATGTACTTAATGCCCCAGAATTGTACGATTAAAAGGGTCACTTTTACGTATATCTCACCAGAAGAGAGAAACTGAGGAAGCAATCCAAGGACTTCTCCAAGGCCACAGAGGAAGGGGTAGAGCTGTAGAGGGCAGTGGTGCTGTCTGCTCAGGGCCCCTCCCCTGGCTGGTGCGCCCACCCCAGCTCACAAAGGCTCACAGCTGCCACCATCTCCATAGCACTGCCCTTGGCCTGCCCCCGGAGCTACCTGGGAAGCTGCTCCCCTGAAAGTCACCACCGAGGGGACAGCTGGTGGCTAGCGGCTCAGGGACAGAGAGGTTGAAAAGGTGGAGCCGGCTCTGCCACAGAATTCTACACTCAAGGGCTCCCAGCGGACTGTGCTGGTAACCAACCCCAGCTGAGCCCACAGCCTTGCTCCGCTATCCTATCTCCCTCTTGCCCTGCGAGCACCCGTCCATAAATGCCTCTGTCTCGGGCTCAGCATCTAAGACTCTGCTTCTCAATTTTTCGGTCATCACTGTCCTCGTAATAAGACTTTTACTTCTTTTGCCTAATTAGCACAGATACAGCTTATAGTTGTGTATATACTATGTGTATGTCTATGATTTTCCATTAAAGGATTTTCTTGCTCATTCTCTATCATTCCATTTGCACCCTCCTGGAAGTGACATTGTTCTCACTGAGAATGCACGTTCTAGAAACCTGACCTGGCAAAGTGAAGATACATCCACACATCTACCATGCAGGGTACAGAATTCTGCCCAAAGCAGAGAATGCTTTAAAATAATTTCCACTGTCATGAATGCATTTTTATTCACAACAAGCAACGTTCAAACCAGCTTGTCCGAGAAAACAGAAAATCTGCCACCTTCTATACACCCTCAGACAGGTCAAACCAAGAGCCAGTTAAAATCTTGACTCAATCTGCAGAAGTAAACACACAGGTGGTACAAGAATAGTGGAGACAGGGCAGAAAGCGGGGTGGGGTCGTGTGTGCAAGGAGGCCACCCTACTCAGGGACCCCATGGTCCTGGGGATGAAGCCCTTCTAGGCAGACACAGACAACAGCAATTCACTGTGGTGCCAGAGGTCAACACACCCAGAGGAAGGGACCGCCTGCCTTCACTCGCGTGTACAGCCATTAATTCATGCCGCAGACGTGCCTTTGAACACAGACTCGCACACCCTGCGCTGCATGGGCCCTGGGGATATGAATCACAGGCAGCAAGAGGTGCAGCTAGAAGAATGGGCTCCAATCAGAGCGCTCAGTGTGTCTGCCATCTTGGGCAAGTGCCTCCCATGTTTATTTTCCTGATCTGTGACATGTGGATAATAATAGCGAATATCTCAAGGGGTTGTTGTGAGGATTAAGAGAGAGAGTGAACATAAGGCAAAGGCAGCTCATTGTCTAACACAGAATATGCTCAGAACAACTAGTGTTGCTTCTTTTGTTACCCGCTACGTTTTCTCCCCTCCAGTACCCGGGGTGGAAGGAATGATGACAATACAGCGCCACGGTGCATCACGGACAGCTTGCTCCTCGTCTCACATTTGGGGCACTGGGCTCCTCCTAAGGCCCTGGTTTCCGTGGGGCGCTTCCCTGCCATGACCCCTGGCCAATGCCTCTGGTGACTGGAACCCTGCTCTATGCGTCTGTCACTCTGTTCTCTGCGTACAACAAGATGAGCCTACACTTCCAGCTCACTTGGCAGACACCGCGAGGAACTAATGCCGACAACTGTCATCGTTTAGCGAGAGATTTAATAAATGGGATGTTTTTCCAAGACCAGCTCTGCGAGCCAGGCTGAGTTTTCATTCCCCTAGCGTTAATACTGGCACAGGCCTGCCGCATGCATGGGCACCAAGGGACACGGCACAATTCTTCAGCCACGGTCAGATGCCCAGTGACTTGCGAGACCAAAGCCACAGCTCCCCAGGACCAGCCGAGGAGAATAAAAATCAGCATTCCAGGGATGACATCACCAACTCTGGGTTTCAGGGGGTTATTTATTTATTATGCGATAATGGGCCAACTGTATACACTATTCCAAAATCTGCCATGAAAATCCAAACATCTTTGTAATCCCTGTTTACCAAGCACACGGAGAAATTAAAACAGGCTTAATGGAGCAGTGTTTGTGCATATTAATGAGCCCAAATTCTAAATCTGGATTTTGGAAATAAAAAGGGTAGAGGAAGATTCATTTCAGACTAATTTGCTTTTGAATATGACACTTTGCATGTCAAATAGCAGGGGGTGGGGGTGCTGGGGAAATGGGGACCTGAATTGGCAGTTTACAGCTTTTCCAGACAAATCAGGGGGTACATGGTCCTTTAAAGGAAAAGCACTGCTTTCCACGTTGTCCTTACGACACTCGTGGAACACACACCCCTACTGTCATCTGCGTCCTACTCCTCTGGGAGACAACAGCCACAAATCTCCACGGCGATCAAGGATCCTTCTCTTTAAGCACCTGCATCACCCTTCCTCTGGCTGGTGCCATGACAGTCCTGCCATAGCAGTGCCGGGTGCCACGAGGGACATGCTCTCGCAACCTGCACACGAAGGCGCAAGAGGACCTGGCGTGCAGGAGAAGGCCAGCTGTGACATCAGGGTCAGGGGGACCGGGTCCCAGCCGCAGCCCTACCCTCACTGACTGCATGTTACTTTCACTTTCCTCGCTTCAACTTCTGCAGAACAGAGCGGCAACTCCCATCCCACAGGTCAAACTCACACAGCAGAACGCAGCAGGTGCTCAAAAGGGCTGCTTCCATTCTCTTTGCTTTTCTAATCACACTAATAAACTAAAGAGGGAACCCAAGGACCCCACAGGTATTCTTGTCAATGAATCCCTAACAGCTACTTCGTATGATCTAAGTCCACAGCAAACTAAAGACACAGATCAAAAAGGATCCCCAGAAGGGCATCTGGGGACACAGCAGGCACTGCCACGAGGACGGGTAGACGTGAGTATGTCTCTGGCTTGCCCTCCTTGGCACAGAGCACACACCACAGGCTGGCAGATGCTGGCCGTGAGTCACAGTTGAGCCTGGGCTGTGGCACGTTGAGTCTGGACTCCAGACTCTGCCACAGACAAGTGACGCTGGGCAGGTCATGCCACCTTTCCAGAGCCTGGTACCCCCACCCTATAAGTGCGATCATCCACTGCACCAACCTCCCTAGCTGGGTAATTCACATCAGTGACACCTTCAGCAGACAGGAACCCAAGCAACTGGCCCAGAGAACGGCATCCACGTCAGAAATGTCCACAGGATAAACAGACTCTCAACGAGAGCAGTCACCTCCCATCAGCACAGCAACACCTCCTCTCCCAGAATCTGGCTTGAGGGACCCCAACTGGCTCCAGCCCAATCCAGAACCTCAAGCACCTCTGTCCCTGCACTCATGGGGGTCTGCAGATCATTGAAGGACATGGGGTCCACACTGCGGCAGCCACACCCACAGGCTCCTGTAAACCCTGGGCCAGCTCAACCACAGGTGGGCAGGCCGGAGTCTCCCTCGCCCTGAATCAGCCTCTGCCTTCAGACAGGTTCCCGCTGCCCCTCTCTGCAGCCTCTTCCTGCTGGCTTTGGGCCCCTCCTTCCTCACAGTCTGTCTCCACTGTCTCTCGTCCTGCGTCTCTTCCCACCCTTTCTCGGAGACTGTCACCTCTTCCCTCTGCCTGGATCACTGCCCCCCTCCTCCCTGCTCTGCTCACATCTGACTCACTGTCTCCTGCTCACCTCTGCAGCTGTCACAGGCCACCCCACTCACTCTGCTCTTTTCCCCTCACCACTTGTCTCCTTTTTTATTTCTTACCTCTCCTCTCCACCCTTCACTCTCCATCTTCCGACCTCCCTGGCTGTTTTCCTGTTTCTTCCCTCCTGGGTAGGTAAAGGAGTGAGGTCAGCAAGGCACCTGCCTCAGGCACAAATTCCAAGGAGGCACCAAAACGCTGAGTAATCCCAATAAATATTCTTTTAATATAGCATGCTAAAAACATAAAAGTAATGCCAAAAATCCATGATGAACAAAGAATCGAAAATTTAAGTCAAAGTGCAGGCATCTGGTGTGACGGTAGAGACCCCATAGGATGCCCAGGTCCCCTATCAGAGCGTCTGCCTTTAAGTCCAGCTCCACTCCAGATTCCAAGTTCCTGCCAACACACGCCTTGGAAGGCAGCAGATGACAGCTCAGGTACTGGAGGCCCTGCCACCCACACGGACTGACTTCCTGGCTCCTGGCTTCAGCCTGGCCCTGTCTCTACCATTGTGGGCATTTGGGGAGTGAATCAGCAGATAGAAGATCTCTCTCTTTAAAATAACTTCTTAAACATTTTTTTTCAGACGAGGTATGTGCACCCTGACATTTGCACTGTCTCTCTCTTTCCCTCACCCTCCTCCATCCCTGCTCTGAAGCATAATTTACAAAAGCAGGCAGGTGGTCTCTGGGTATGGCTTTTAATTTGCTGTTTTAAATATTGCATTCAGTATTACCCATCTCAATCACTGCATTTCTGGGCACTCCTTTAAATTTTGCACAAAAGCAGGATCCTGCTCCCTTTCATCCATCTCTCTCTCTCTCTCTCTCTCTCTCTCTCTCTCTCTCTGTCTCCTCCCCTTTCCTTCTGTGTTTATCCCTCTCCATTCCACTCCGCCTGTTTCTGGGTTCAACTGCGTCTCCCTCTCTCTGCCCGCCCCAGCCTTACTCTGCTCTCCTGTGTATCCATACCCCCCACCTGTAACGCCTCTCCATCCCTCCTTCCTGAGTCTCTCTCCCCATCACTTCCTGTGGCTCACTGGCTCTCTCCCACCCCCAGTCACCCAGCCACTCCTCATCTTGCCTGCACCTGTGGCCATCTCATGGTGCCGCAGTACTGCCAGGAGAACGGGGAAGCACAAATGAGCTTCCTCTTGGCAGGAAAGTGGGGACGGAGGGAAGAGCTCCAAACTCCATCCTGCCTCAGACCTCCAAATCCACGCCATCTGCCACACTCCCAGGAACCCTGTCCTGAACAACAAATGTCCCATGTCCCAGAGGTAGGGAGGAGGCAGCTGGCAGATGCTGGCATCACTCAGCACGGATGGCAGGCAGTGAGCTTGGAGACAGGGGACAGCCCAGCAGAGAAAGCTCTGTCAGGAATGGAAGGCAGTGAGGCTGGGGAATGCTCAGTTTCCCCAGAACAGGGTGATGTACTTTCTACATGACCTTCCAAGGACTGCAATTACAAAAGTGAACCAGAGGAGCTGGTGCTGTGGCCCAGTAGGCTAAGCCTCCACCTGCAGCACCAGCATCCTAGATGGGTGCCAGTTCATGACCCAGCTGCTCCACTTCCAACCCAGCTTCCTGCTAATGCACCTGAGAAAACAGCTTAAGATGGACCAAGTGCTTGGGCCCCTGCACCCACGTGGGAGACCCAGATGAAACTCCTGGCTCCTGGCTTCGGATCAGCCTAGCTCTGGCCATTTTGGCCATTTGGAGAGTGAACCAGCAGATGGAAGACCTCTCTATATCTCTCTCTCTCTCCCTTGCTCTATAACTCTGCCTCTCAAATAAATAAATAAATCTCTTTTTTACTAAAAAAAAAAATGAACCAGAAAGGATTAGACTCACATCGCTGGATGCGCCAGGGATGATCTCATTCTCTGTTCTGCTGAGTCCCACACTTGGCATCAGCAATGAGTATTTCAACTCAGAATGAAAGAACTGCAGTTCAGAGAGGGCGAGCGATTTTCCCAGTGGCTCAAAGCCTGACTCAAACTCAAAGCATCAGAGGATCTAAAGAAACACCCCGTGTCCTCTCCCGATCTCATGTTTTCAACATACAGAGCAAGCCGCTTCTCCCGCACAATGAGGAGTACAGGCAAGGCCCAGCGATTCCACGCTCGTTCTTCAGAAAACATTCACAGCCAGGCCAAATGATGCAGACAAAAAAAATAAAATTAAGCCCACAGTGCACACCACACTCAGAATGAACCCTAAATTAAATTCAGTAATTGAAAGTAAAAGGAAAACATCAAACTTCCAGGGCACAAGGACAGGAATGTGTCTAGCAATCTGAGGGAGGGGCGAGCTCCTGGGTATGCCATGAAACTCACGTGGGGCAAGGATGATTCCTTAAAACACAAGTTCAGAGTTTCCATACAGCAAAAGATTCCACAAAGGTTCAGAGGCCAGTGGGAACTAGAGGGAAAAAAATCTGCAATCTGTATGACAAGTGGCCAGCATCCTTAAAATGTAAAGAGTGTCTATTGATCAATAAAAACATCAAGTAACCCAGAAGGAAGTACAGAGGACTTGGGCAATTGCAGTTAATGCAAAAGTACTTACATGAGGCAAAAACTGTCCATCTGTCTTGAACAAGGAGTAACTGGAACAAACAGGAGAGTGGGAACCAGAGGCTGTGAAAGAGGGAGGGAAGAGGCCAGGTGGCTGTTTAGTGGGGAAGAGGCTGCAGCCAGACAGAAAGAATCTGCCCCAGGGAACAGCAGAGCAAGGTGCCTGTAGTCACCAAGCATGGATGATATATTTCAGAATAGCTAGAGGGGCTGTGTGAGGGGAGGGGTATGCACGTCACCCTGATGTCATCACCATGCGTTGTACACAGGTACAAAAGTACCACACTGTGCCCCACAAGTAAGTGCAATTATTCTGTATCAATTAAAAAGAAATGTCAGACAATTTTAAATCAAGGTAAAACTCAAGCACTCAAAATGTCAAATTAAAAATAGATAGCTTTTTTTTTAACCTTTAGGCTAGCGAAGCTGAAACACCCATTGTTACCAAGAGTTTAAGAAATTGAGAATGCCTACAGAATTAGAGTGGGCACGACTACAGCCCCTATGGAGAAGTACACCAATATTTCTGAAATTTCAAGTGCACATTCCTTCTGATACATCCCACCTTGCAGGAGCTTATCCTGCAGACATACAGGTACATATGTACATGTGGGCACAAAATTATTCATCACAACACTGCTCAAAAAAGCAACATGCTAGGAACAGCCCAAATGTCCTTCTATCGGATCTGAGTAATCACACTGCACCCAGGTAGTAGAACACAATACCATCAGTAGACAGAATGAGGCAGACCCACATGAACTGCCACAGGAAGACATGGGGGAGTTGACGGAGACCATCTGCCTGGATTAATGGACTCCCAGGTGGCTGCTAAGGCTTTAATCATCATCAGTGCTTCTGTAGGTCCTGAGCCCATCCCTGTTCTTCTGAAAGGGGGACCAGGTGGTCTGGTGTTTGATTAGGATGACTGCTGCTGCAGGTGTGCCTGTGAGGGTGCTCCTGCAGGAGATGGGTGCCCAAGTCAGCACCCTCAGCACCCAAACAGCTTGAGGTGCCATTGGAACAAAAAGGCCAATGGAGAGGAGGCTCTCCTCGTGCAAACCTCGACTTTGCAAAGTCCTGAGAGACCACAGGCAGAAGCCCCATGAAGGGCACTCTCTACAAACATATTTGCAGATTCGCAGCTGTAACAGCTGTTAGGAAGTCTGCTCCTTTCCATCATGTCAGGATCCCCTCCCGAAGCCGAGAATTTGCTCACTCTTGCCCAAAGTCCTCTCTAGGGTCCACCCAAGTGGGAATCCAAGAATCTAAGATCCAAGTGGGATCTGAACTCAGTTGGATGGAGTCGTTCATGCTTCTCAAGAGCACAGGACCGGCCGGCACCGCGGCTCAATAGGCTAATCCTCCGCCTAGCAATGCTGGCACACCGGGTTCTAGTCCCGGTCGGGGCGCCGGATTCTGTCCCGGTTGCCCCTCTTCCAGTCCAGCTTTCTGCTGTGGCTTGGAGTGCAGTGGAGGATGGCCCAGCTCCTTGGGCCCTGCACCAGCATGGGAGACCAGGAGAAGCACCTGGCTCCTGACTTTGGATCAGTGTGGAGCAGCCATTGGAGGGTGAACCAAAGGTAAAGGAAGACCTTTCTCTCTGTCTCTCTCTCTGTCTACTCTGCCTGTCCAAGAAAAAAAAAAAAAAAAAAAGAGCACAGGACCAGGGCCATGTAGGCAGCTTCCCTGGTTCTGTCTCGACCCTGAGATGTGAGAGGCTGGGGGGCTCCAGTTGGTCCTGGCCAGAGCCCTTTCCCACCTAGGCCTGACAGGAGACATGCAGATGCTTACGAAACTCAGGTCAGACAAGTGCTCTTGCTGGCCACAAACCTTAACTGCACTCAGCTGCAGCAGAAGCCAAATGATGTGGCCTAAACAAATCAGGGTTTACTTCCTCACATAAAGAGAGGTATGGATAGAAACGCTGCTGGCTGGGATCCTGCCGTTCTCTTGTCCCTGTAGTTCCCTTGTGGTCACAGGTAAGTCCACCTCCAGCACGGTGTTCCTGCTCCACTGGGAACAATCAGGCAAAAACAAAAGGGGTGTGACCCCTGAACAGCATCTTTCTCAGCAATCCCTGGGGCAAGCCTCACCCAACAGCTCCCCCTTGTATGGCACTGGCCAGAACCAGGTGCCACTGAAAGAGAAGGCTGGGAAATGCAGTTTGAAGCCAGACACATCATCCAACAAATGCAGGACCTTCTGAGGGAGGCTTAGGGGAAGAGTGTCTCTTATTAGATAATTTGCGAGAATAATCTGTGAATTCCTCAATGCACTAATGATGAGTAGGGGGAACATAAGCCTGCAAAGTCTTGGCATTGGGAGCCATGGGCCCAATATTTGCACTGGAGGGAGATTTCCACGAGAGTTCTTCAATACAAGGAAGACAAATATCACACTTAGAGTCATCTCTGGTCTCCCCAGTCTTGTCTCTGTCCTCCAAAAGTCTGGCTATTGAGGAAAAACTGAAGCAGGATAACATTCATTACTGTGGCCTTAAATGACTCCATTTCCTTCAGTGGAGGTTCAAAGTTCTCGTTTAAAGTGAGGGCACAGTGACAAACTGAGAAGTAATGGACTAGGGCACGTGGAGCCGGCATCATGGTGCACCAAGTTAAGCTACTGCCTACAAAGCCGGTGTTCCATGTCAGGGTGCCTGGCTGAGTCCCAGCTGTTCTGCTTCCAATCCAGCTTCCTGCTAACACACTCCAAAAAGCAGCAGATGAAGGCCCACGTACTCAGGCCCCTGCCACCCACATGGGAGGCCCAGATGGAGTTCAGGCTCCTGGCTTCAGCCTGGCTCTGTCCTTACTATTGTAGCCGTCTAGGGAATGAATGAGCAGCTGGCATATCTCTTTCTCTGTCACTCTGCCTTTCAAATAAATAAATCTTTTATTAAAAAAATTAACAGATTAGATCAAAGTGCTTTATCTCCCAGAACTGAGCATCACGGAAAGGGGGTGGGGGTCTCTGAGTCACAGCAGAGCACAACCCCATGCAATTGGGGGAGGGGCAGTCAGAGAGTCTGATCTCCCTAGGAGGCATGGTGGAAACACAGTCACACAGCATCAAGCCCCAATCGAGAGGATATCACGGCTGGGTGAGAAAGACAAGGCTATGGGGCAGGGGATGCATTCAGCCAGGGCAGACATCAAACCCTGGGGCCTGCTTGTGAACATGTGGCAACACGCCTGCACTGAACCTGTGAGGGGAGGCTCCTTTAAGTAAGGCCAGGAGATAACCAGAACTCCCGGGCACCCAGGGATGCTAAGGATGCCCAGCCAATCATGACGGCACAAGGCAAGTGGCCTCCCCGGTAGGGAAGGTGCATCGAGCTTGACACAAAGAGCTTCACCCTGACACCCACCTCAGTGCAGGGAACCACTGAGACCTCCACACACATGGCCCCAGGAGCTGTCCCAGCCCAGTTGGGAAGTCGCCCTATACCCATCGGTAAGTCCACTTCCCCAGCAAGGTTGACTCCTCAACCGCTGTTTCTTGAATAACTTTGACCTGTTCTGCATCATGGCTGCAGTGGGCCGAGCGTGCTCCCTAGTGTTCATCAGCTGCAGGCTCCAGATGGCCCTAGCACAAGCTCGAGCTGCCCCGAGACCAGTCTGCGTGCAGGGCAGCAGCGCCAGCTCCACTGCCAAACCGCGTCGAGGGCAACTGGGTGCTGGGCCCCCGCTGACACACACACCAAAAGGTGCCCTCTCTCAGGGCGACAGGCTGTCCGCGCTGGCACAGGTGGCACAGGGTCCCACCCCATGAGCTGCAGGGACTGCATGATACTTTCCAGTTAGTTGCACGGCCTGCCTTCCTGAGTGGACTGAGAGAGGTGTGCACCCCAGGGCGATGGTTACTTGGCATCTCTTCATTTTGATGAGTTAAACATATGTCCAGTTTTTCCTTAAAGAAGAGGCAGAGCACTGCCTGAGAAAGGGCCCCAGGCCACCTCCCCAGGCAGCTCAGCTCTGGTCCACACTCACGCCTCTCCACCAACACAGCTGCCCTGACCTCTTCCATTTAGAGCGGCTGTAAAGGCTTTTCCTGCTAAATGCAACCACCTCTTGACCTCATGTCCACCCTGGCGTCTCATCAAAATCTTCCCACTACGCAGTCGCCCCTCGGAGATGAATGCTCTGCTAAAGCCAGGGGTTTTCCCTTCACATTTTGTTCCCAGGAATTCCTAACACCCTTGAACTGCTTGGCATCTCTGCTCCCTGTCCATGGAGGCATCTCTAGGGCACAGCAGGCTGCACGCAGCCCAGTGCAGGAAGCCAGAGAATCAGCACAGTGGTTTTTGGCCCCAGTTCTGGGGCCTCGGAACCTGGGTTCAAACCCCAGCTTACCCCAGGCTGGCTGCGAGAATGTGGGCAAGCTATTCAACCTCTCTGAGGGTGGCTCCATCCGCAGGATCATTGCCACGCCTTCCATGGTATTGCCACGGATGAAAGGAGATGGCGCGTGGATACTCATCACAGTCCCTGGCACATAAGGAAAGCATTATCACCATCAGTGCTAGTGTTACTCCCAGAAAAAGAAAACAATGTTTCTGAAATATGTGTGAAGCAGATACACAACTTAAAATGCTATGTGGGGTGATACTAATGATAAAATTATAGGGGCCAGCAGTGGGGGGCCAGCAATGGGGTGCCATCAACAGAGCATCCCATATGCAATGTTGGCATCCCATATCAGAGCACCAGTTCGAGGCCCAGCTGCTCTGTTTCAGATCCAGCTCCCTGCTAATGTGCCTGGGAAGGCAGCAAAGGATGGTTCAAGTATTTGAACCCCTGCCACCCATGTAAGAGACCAAGATGGAGTTTGGGGCTCCTGGCTATGGCCCAAGTCAGCCCCAGGGGTTGCAGCCATTTGGGGAGTGAAATAGCAGAGAGAAGATCTCTCTCTCTCTCTCTCTCTCTCTCTCTCTCTGTCAGTAAAAATGAAATAATAATAATAAATGATAGCCTTTAACAGAAATTCTGGCTTGGCTACCAAACTGTTGGGCCAGCCCCACGTCCAACATCAGGTCCCAGGAGTTGGGAACGAGAACCTTCCAGGACATTGCTGATACCGTTTCTCAGGCTTCCATTCCCAGTCAGTCCCCGGGAGCCCCACTGGGCTGCTTTGGGTGCCTAGAACTTTCCATGGACTTTATCACCTCTGACCTTTTTTGCATAGTTCTCTCCCCATCATCTTTGCCATTCTGAATCTTTTTAACCTTTTTTAAAATTTTTTTTAATTTTTTTATAAAGCTTTTATTTAAAGAATATAAATTTCCAAAGTACAGCTTATGGATTACAATGGCTTCCCCCTCCCATAACTTCCCTCCCACCCACTACCCTCCCCTTTCCCGCTCCCTCTCCCCTTGCATTCACATCAAGATTCATTTTCAATTCTCTTTATACACAGAAGATCAGTTTAGTACATATTACGTAAAGATTTCAACAGTTTGCCCTCACATAGAGACACAAGTGAAAATACTGTTGCAGTACTAGTTATAGTATTAATTCACAATGTACAGCACATTAAGAACAGAGATCCTACATGATTTTTTTTAAAGAATTGATTAATTATCTATGCAATTTCCAATTTAACACCAAGATTTTAACCTTTTTAATAGTTACCCAAACACTCTCATCTCTTTCAGGCCTTCCTGCATGGACATAAATACAGCCGCATGCTATCTGTGGTCCCAGGGTTTGCAGTGGCCTGTGTGACACCCCGATGGGCCTGCGCTACAATGAAGCAGGGAGGCTCTGCTGGAGCAGCTCTCTGGAATGCATCCTGACCGTTGTCAGATTGGTAGAAACACTGGCTGTTTTCCAGGAGTATTAGAGATAAGCTTCATGTGGCATGGGCACCCACCTGTGCACACAGATACACACACACAAACACACACAATGCCCCCCGATAACCACGTGCAATTTCAAACTGGAGAGTGCAGTCCAGGAAGTCACGGAACTGACCTTCCAGAAAGTAGTCCATCCTTTCACTCTGATGGTGGAAATACCTGTAACACTGGCTCATATGGTGCTTAGCAGTTTTTAAAGCACCTGTAACTGGAAAGACTCCCAGGGCTGGAACACACGACAACTTCACAACATCTGGCCTAATTCCCTGGGTGAGACCAGAATCCCCTGGCAAAACCACCACCACAAGGTCCCCCAGCCTCCTGCCTAAACACGTCCTGCTCCCCGGAGCTTCCTGCCTTCCGGTTCGGTCCGCAGGATCTTCAGAGATCCCCAAGGTCACTCACGAAGGTTCTTGTCTTATTTTGAGCTCAAATGTGCTTCCTAAGACTTCTCCGTTTCCTCTAGGACAACTCTCAGGAACACAGAACCATGCCTGCAACCTACCACACTCCCGCACACAGCTACTCCGATCTCCTCTCCTTGGGGAGGTCCATGCCCCCAGCATCAGGCTCCCCTCCTCCGACCTGGGACTTGTACTTGGCACCACTCTGGCCCCCTTCCTTTGGAAGATGCTATACTGGTCTTCTACAACAAACACCAACAGTGATAAAACCATGCCCATGTAGAAGCCTGCCCAGTATGGGCCTCACTCCTCCTGGGTGTTCCAGTCTACGATACCCACCTGCTCTGGGTTAAACTCTTCCCTATGCCAAAGCCCTAACCACTTGAGTTTGACTGTACTTGGAGTAAGGGTCCATAACAATGTAATGAAATTAGCATTAGGCCATTAGGATGCATTTCAATTCAAATTTCTGGTGTCCTGATGAGAAAGGAGAATGTGGACACAGACACCAGGGTTTCATGGCAAAGATGAAAGACCACAAGAGGACAGATTATGCATGTGGTCACCTGTAAGCCATTGAGAGAGATCTCACAAGAAACCAAACTGGGGGCCAGTGCCGAGGCGTAGTAGGCTAAGCCTCCACTTGCAGCACTGGCAATCCATATGGGCGCTGGTTTGTGTCCTGGTTGCTCCTCTTCTGATCCAGCTCTCCGGTAATGGCCTGGAAAAATCAGTGGAAAATGGCCCAAGTGCTTTGGTCCTTGCACCTGTGTGGGAGACCTGTAGGAAGCTCCTGGTTCCTGGCTTTGGATCAACTCAGCTCTGGCCATTGCAGCCATTTGGGGAGTGAACGAGTGGATGGTAGACCTCTCTCTGCCTCCCCCTCTCGCTTTGTAACTCTGCCTCTCAAATAAATAAATAAACCTTTAAAAAAAAATCAAACTTGACAACACTGTCATCTTAAACTGCCAACCTCAAGGAATTAGTTCTATTGCTTAAGCCCTAGGAAACTGATATAGAAAACCAACACAGGGGGCAGTGCTGTGGGGCAGTGGGTTAACGCCTCAGCCTGCAGTGCTGGCATCCCATATGGGCGCCAGTTCAAGTCCTGGCTGCTCCACCTCCGATCCTGCTCTCTGTCACGGCCTGGGAAAGCAGTAAAAGATGGCCCAACTCCTTGGGCCCCTGCACCCACGTGGGAGACCCAGAAAAAGCTCCTGGTTCCTGGCTTCAAATCAGCTCAGCTCTGGCCATTGTGGTCATTTGGGGAGTGAACCAGCGGAATGGAAGAACTCTTTTTCTCTCTTTGGCTCTCTCTCTCTATAACTCTGCCTTTCAAATAAATAACATAAATCTTTTAAAAAAAGAAGAAGAAGAAGAAATAAACCAACAGACTGAGTAGTCCTCCTCTGAAATGCTTGGGACCAGAAGAGTTTCAAAATTCATTATTACCTGGGAGGGAGCAGATTTGTACTATTTGCTTATACACAGTAAGACGTCTTGGATAGGAGACACAAGTCTAAATACAAAAATTATTTATGTTGCATACACACCTTACGCTTATAACCTGAAGGTAATCTGATATTTTTTATTATTATTCTGTGCATAGAGAAAAGCTTCTTAGTGTGCAGTTTTCCACTTGTGGCATCACGTGGGCACTGAGACAGCTTCAGGTTCTGGAGTCTGGAATTAGGGATGCTCAGCCTGCACTCTAACCATGCATATAACTCACTCTAATTATCTCCACAGCCCCAGTAGCATGCAAGTTGCCAATTTCTGCCCAGGTGTGCTTCTTCCTCAAGCTGAGCTTCCAGAGCATGGCAGCCATCCCCACCGCCCCTCCCAGCCCTTAACTGTCTACCTCTCTAAGCACTGATTCTCAGTTAAAATCCACGGGCGCCCTCCCATGATGTGGATCAGAATTTTAAGATCTTTGTTCTAATGAAATAGAAAATGAAAACAAGACTGTGGGGTGCCAAGGCAGTGAGAGTCGCCAGCAAGTCCTCTGAACTGCCACAGCCATCCTTGTACCACCCATTACGCCTAAGAGGACAAAGACCATGACCCAGAGTCTCCATGCTTGGACTTAGTCACAAGTGGCCCCTCACCCATGACCAACCCCAGGCCCCCAGTTTTACAGACCATGGGCACACCTCTTGAGAATTTCCTTTGGGTCCTCCACTCGGCCCTTTGAACTTGATGCAGGTCAATATCTCCTTAGTAGCAAGCCTGATGCCCACCTCTTAACTGCTACAGGCAAAATACTCTTTCTTGTTCAATTTAGTTCCAGAAGCTTCCACTATCTTGCACTGTCCTCACCCTTGCTCTGTCCTAGTCCTCAAAGAAGGAATCCAATGCCACACAAAGAGATCTTCCTTTGAAAATGGCATCAGCCCCTAGTCCTTACTCTGCAGAGCGTGGCTATTTCAGGGGATACGAGCCTGGGCCATAACACACTGCATGGGTGAAGTGCCAGGGAGAGGCACTGGGCCACTAAGGGAGACACTGAGGATGCTTTCTTGGTTCTGAGCATCCTACAGCCTAAGGCACAGTGCAGAGCTCCAGATGCTGAGTCGAATCTGTCCAAATGCCATAGGAACAGCAAAGATTAAACTTCAGAAAACCTCCAATAGATGCCACAGATGAGAGCAAGAAGAGAGGTGAGATTGGGGCAAAGCTACAGTCGTGAAATGGAGCAAGAGTGAGGCAGAGGATGGAAGGGGAATGTTGAGACGCACGAGGTGGGGCGGCCGCGGGTCAGGTTTCTCACAGATGTGTTGTTATACAGGATCCTTCTGATTCTCCCACCTAGAAAGGCTCACGTCTTCAGGTCAGAGCAGGAGGAGAGGCAGGCAGAGCAGTTATCCACCAGCACCTCCCCTCAGCTGCCTCCTCAGAGGTGCAGGCTTCGAGTTCCATCTCCACATCACAATCGATCTTGTCGCCGAGATCCTCTGCTCCTTCTATAATGTATTCCATCTTGTGACTGATGGGAACAAGTCTTTAAAAGGGCATTTTTCAGAACCATGATGGTACAGTGGTCACGCTGTCTGGCCCTGACAGCTCCAAACAAGTTACAGGCCCAGAAATTACATGGAGCAGCCGTCCATCAAGCGTCTCCACGGTCCACTGACTGTTCACAAGAAACAGTGAAACCATGCATGCAGTCCACAGGCACACAGCTGTGATTGGAAGTGTTTTGGTTTTCATCACTAGCATCGGCAGCAGAGTCTCTGGCATCACTACCCGTGATGTGACAGCTTCCAGAAACAAATCAGATGGACCATGTGCCTGCTTCTCCCACCTTGAGTGGTCATGCATCCTGCAAACTGCATCTAAAAGGCCCCTTGGCAGTGACTGGGGTTCTACTTATGTACCTCCTCTCAGTTTGTTGTATTCCATATCATTGGTTAGAACACTAACTGGCGGAGGTTAGCCTCTCCCCATCCCACAGATATGGAGCTTGGCCATGTGGTTTGGTGTGATTCCTCCCGGAAGAAACGTGAGGGAAGGCTTGGCTTATGATTTTCTGGTTTCATTCCCAACAGAAGAACATAAAGCCTCACCCTGCAGGACGCCAGAGGGGCAATGTGACTGCTTTGTCCCAAGTGTGGAAGGCTATGTGTCATTTCCAGGAGGAAGCTTTTAGCAAGCACAGGCTTTACCACGTCAGTCTTTGGTGAGCATCACAGACCTCCTATTCCTCAGACAGTGATTGTTCCATCAGCTCTGAGTACCAGATTAGAGTCAGGTAGTATTCAGCCACAGCCTCCGTGATGGCTATGTAGCCTCCGTGGTGGCTCATATCCCCTGAAATAGCCACGCTCTGCAGAGTAAGGACTAGGGGCTGATGCCATTTTCAAAGGAAGATCTCTTTGTGTGGCATTCGATTCCTTCTTTGAGGACTAGGACAGAGCAAGGGTGAGGACAGTGCAAGATAGTGGAAGCTTCTGGAACTAAAGTGAACAAGAAAGAGTATTTTGCCTGTAGCATGGACCTTTGTGGTTGTAACTTACTGAGAATTTAGTATGGAGGCATTGCCTCGCATACCCTAACTAAAATGCCTTCTTCCCTCTTCCAATCCTCTAATATTTATCAAGCACCTACCAAGAACTGAGAGTTGTTTATGAAGTGACACCTGCCATACAGCAGGCACTGGGTTGGGCATGGAGTGTAAATAAGAGACAGTGCATAACAGGAAGAGCGATGTTACCCAGACACAATATGATACAGTGGTGAGTTTTGTAACGTGATGCATCATGGGCTTAGAAGCAGCAGCTGCTCTCTCTACCTTCTCTACGAATAGATTGGAGGAGGCTTTAGAGGAGCAAATGTCAATTTAATATTTAATGAATAAACACAATCAACCGAATGACTTTGACATAGCGGCTGAAACAGAGAAAACTGGAGATTCACTTGGCAAGGAAGGGAGGAAATGACATTCCAATAGCCAAAAATGGGGAAAAGAGATTTCAAACAGGAAAACAATGCGTAAACAATGACATAGGGCAATCTCTCATGTTCGGTGAGAATGGGGCTTAGGACAGACAGCTGAAGGGAGTAGATGATTCCAGAAATGTCCATCAGGATCAGGTTGGAAAGAGTACGGAAGGACAGCCTCAGGAGGTCAGAGGTTATGGAGGGAGAAGTTGAGGTTTCTGAGCAGGTGGTGTGGAGCAAGAGATGTGGCTGGGTTTAGGGGTCAGAAAGAGTGGAATTCACTCTGGGCAAAGCGGGATTATGACATCTAAAAGAGCAAATCTCCAGTGCAGGGAGAGAAAAGGACACACTCCCTCTTGGGTCAGCTTTCCTGGGAAACGGAGTGCAAGAAGGAGAGGAGATAGGCGAGCACAGTGCTGGGGGATGCTCCCGGGAACGTATCCTGTCACGCAGGGAAAGAAGCAGGAGGTGGCCAAGAGTGCAGTGGACTGTGGTGCAGCCACAAGAGAGGCACCGGCCGATCTAAGCCTGAGAGAGTTCATCAGAGCTGCCCTGAACCGAGCCAAGAGCAGCAGGCCCTTGCACCCGCACTTCAGCCAGCTGTTGGACATGGGCTGCCTCTGGGGAAGAGGTGCCTCATTTCCACAGAGGGCAGCTGCTGGGACAGGACTCACCTGAGCTGTCAGCAGCAAACACTCTCAGCAGCCAGGAGAACAGATGCCTGGGTACCAGAGGGAGACCCCTGAATCCGGGAAGCAGGTGAGGGCATCCACTCCGCACCCTCCCAGGGCACAGCAGCAGCTAGATAGACTGAGCATTTGCTGTCGGTCCTGCATTGTGCTAAGTAACTTACTTGTGTGACATCATTTAATCCCCACTGCTATGACCTGAATTTTGGGGTTCCCCTCCCATGCTAGAACATGGTAGTATTAAGAGGTGAAATTTGGGGTGGGTGCTGTGGTACAGCAGGTTAATGCCGTGGCCTGAAGCACCCGCATCCCATATGGGCGCCAGTTCGAGACCTGGCTGCTCCACATCCGATCCAGCTCTCTGCTATGGCCTGGGAAAGCAGTAGAAGATGGCCCAAGTCCTTGGGTCCCTGCACCCATGTGGGAGACCCAGAAGAAGCTCCTGGCTCCTGGCTTCAGATCAGCTCAGCTCCGGCCACTGCAGCCAGCTAGGGAGTGAACCAGTGGATGGAAGACCTCGCTCCCTCTCTGCCTCTCCTTCTCTCTATGTAACTCTGACTTTCAAATAAATAAATAATTTTTTTTAAAAAAGAGGTGAAATATTTAAAAGTGATTAAGTCTTGAGGGCTGTGCCCTCTTGGATGGGATTAACGTCCTTGTGAAAGAAGCTCAGGACAGGCCCCAGCTCCTCCCACCATGTGAGGAACCAGGAACGAGGTGCACCCCGGAGATGGGGAGCAGCCTTTGCCAGACACTGAATCTCCTGGAACCTGAATCTGGGATTTCTCAGCCACCCAGAACAGTGAGCAATACATTTCTGTTGCTTGTAATTTGCCAAGTCTAAGGGATTTTGTACAGCAGCCCTAAAACAATCATGCAACCCTTTGTAGTAGATTCCATTTATTACAGACAAGAAAACAGAGGCTCCATGAGGTTACATTATCTGCCCATGGACCTTGGCCTGAACTTGACCTTCAGCTATGTCTGGTGTTGATCTTCAAAAGGCCTGAGTATTTCAATACAGATGCCACACTGCAGGGCAGATCCATTAAAAGAACAGCCTATGGGACTCTCTATGGAGAACTCCAATGCCCTTTCATGGGTTCTCCAGAACACCTGTGGGCGAAGCATCGGACACTGGAGCCCCACTTCACCTGTCACGTCTCAGTGCCAGGCCACCGTCCTCCTCAATCACAAGAGCCCTCCTTGACTCTTCGCTGCCCCACTGCAGGCTAAGCGCAGAAGGGATCTCTGAGAAGGATGGACAATCGGTGATCTGAGATTTGGCCAAAAATCGTAACAGGAGGCCTGCATGAGTACCAGCCCGGTGCCAGGGCCCATCACAGGCATTGCTGCCAGCCTATTATTCCCCGGTTGTGCTCGAAGGAACTCCCAGAAAGCAGATCACACAACCTGGATGTCAACAATTCCGAATGTCTTTCCTTCTTCCTGCATCTCCAACAACACAGTGAAATACTGATGCAGTTCCTCGAGCAAACTGCCCGTGTTTCAAGGCTCGATGGCCACATGGGGTCAGTGGTTATCATGGCTATCACAGGGGTCAGGCACAGGACACTTGCAGAATAACCTATTGTGCTGTAACAGGTCTCTTTGTGGTTCTGGAGGGAGCAACACAGCCTCAGTGATGACTCAAAATCTCCCCACGTCCCTCACCCACTGTCCCAAATCTTTTCATAGAAACAACAGTAGCAAATAAACCTAATTAATCTAAGACTGAAACATATATAATTAATCCAGAAGGGAGAAGGGAAATCATTTTTGTACCTGTTATGTTCACTTGATAAACAGGGGAGAGTTAATGACTCTGTAGTTCCAGAAAAGTCCACAGGGGAATTGGCATCTCTTATCTCAGCCCCCTGCGGAGCGAAAGGGCCTGTGCTTTGAATCATGCCTGAGATCAAAGAAGATCTGTGCATGTCATTACCACATTTCCTCCCCTTCCCTCCTACGTTTTCAAGTTTTCTTGATACAGGAGACTGGCCTACATTAGCCTGCCAGGAAAGACAGAGGCTCGCACTCCATGATAACACTAACAAATTAAAGCAAACTGGCTGTGGCTCTGTGTCTAACTCCCTTCCTAGTCACCTCCTCAAATACAAACACATGATGCACAACACAGAATTAACAGAGGCCTTGCAGTCCTCTGGCCCCTCTCGCCATCTGTAACGTCCAGGCTAAGCCATTGTGTCTTTAGACTTGAGCTGAGTGTCCCTAGCACTGTGTGTGTGGGGGGGGGGACATCTGAGATCTCCCCAGAAACACAGCTCTATGTGGACACCTATCAAGGTCACAGAAGTGGGATTATTTCTTAATTCTAGCCAGCTTTGTCTCCTCCTGACGACTGACCGTTTCTCTCGCATCTCTTTGAGGACCCAGAGAATAAGTGCAGGTCCACATTTTAAAAACATTCCCTTGACAACTGCCTCTTTGGAAGGCCTCTGGGTCTCTGGATCGCAAGGTGTCCTAACTGCCCCCTCTGTTAGTGTACTCGCCTACACCTGTCAATCTCCTGTTTCGAGATGGAGAGCTAAATCTGAGCTCCAGCCCGCAGGTGCATGGGCACAGGCCTGTCCACCACAGGGATCTGTAAACAAAGGGATCTGGGGGGTCAGAAGCTGCATCAGAGAAATGCTCCACCACCACAGGCTCATGGTCTCCCCCCTGCCACGTGTCCATTCCCAAATTCCTCCCTGGATTCTCATAATGAAGGCCAGGTTAGGAAAGAGCAACATTAATTAGTTATAAATTAAAAGCTATTACCATAATAATGAAAAGATGAGTGAATGCAGTATCCTTTTCATCCACTGTAGTATTTACAAAAGAAAGATTAATAAGGTAATTTTACCCCCAAATCTACAAGGAGTTCAGCTGAGGAAGCACACAGGAGGGGAAGGAGCCAGGTGCCAACATCGTCAGTAAGGAGGGAAGGCCTCCTGCCCGTCCACAAGCACACTGAGCACAGAGACCCTCAAGGTCACCCAGCAGGTGGTGGAGTGACTGAAATCCAGAACAACTGATCCTCCAGCCTTCACTCTGGGCCACTCTGCTTTCTGCACTGTGCCTGCACATCCAGGGTCCCAAGGCCCCAGTTACAGAGGGAGAGAATGAGACTCTAGCAAGCAACTGATTTGCTCCAACCATGCAGCTAGAGGAAAAGGAGTCAGACAACAGGGCCTCTGTCCTGCGGCATGCATCCTTGCCAGGTCCCATATCCCATTCTAGAAGAAGTCTGCACGGGCAATCCCAGCAAGCCTGGGTGGGAATAGCTCACAAGTGTTTGCACAGGCAGCCACATCACAGTGACCTCACAAGCCAAGAGCCCAGACACAGGCATGCAGCTCCGTGTCCAAAGCAGCTGGCAGGAATGAAGGGGTCCTCACGCATCTGATGCACCCTAGAGAGGCAGCTGGCAGGAATAAAGGGGTCCTCACGCATCTGATGCACCCTAGAGAGGCAGCTAGCAGGAATGAAGGGGCCCTCACGCATCTGATGCACCCTAGAGAGGCAGCTGGCAGGAATGAAGGGGCCCTCATGCATCTGCGGCACCCTAGAGAGGCAGCTGGCAGGAATGAAGGGGTCCTCACGCATCTGATGCACCCTAGAGAGGCAGCTGGCAGGAATGAAGGGGTCCTCACGCATCTGATGCACCCTAGAGAGGCAGCTGGCAGGAATGAAGGGGTCCTCACGCATCTGATGCACCCTAGAGAGGCAGCTGGCAGGAATGAAGGGGTCCTCACGCATCTGATGCACCCTAGAGAGGCAGCTGGCAGGAATGAAGGGGTCCTCACGCATCTGCGGCACCCTAGAGAGGCAGAGATAACTGAAGCAAACCCAGAGTCAAGCCCCTTTCAAGATTGCACCTTACATTATCTGCAGGACTCCAAGGCAGACTGTGGAGCACAGGATCCCCCGGTGTGGCTGCTAAGGGAAAAGGCAGGACCCCTGGAGTCACCACAACCCTCCAAAGGCAAATGAAAAATGTAGGGGGTAAAAGCATGCAACACTGAGAGGCAATGCATTCAGTAATTCACTAAATGTTTTTTTTTTTTTAATTTCAACTTTCACTTTAGAAATTGCCCCAGAATTCAGAAAATGAAAGGAGAAATAGCCCCTAAAGCTAAAATCCCAAAACTGTGAATGCAGATGTTACATGCAAACCAATTCACAATAGGGTGAAAAGGGTGACCAAATCCAAGGAAGCCCCACTGCAGGGCTCCAGGACTGTGAGAGCTGGATGACCTGTCAGTCATTCTCTCCTGCCTGCACTCTTAACGGCTGTCCCCTACCCCACCCTAGCCTTGTCTTCAACATGGCCACCCCCATCTACTCTTCAAGACTAATGAGCAATAGTGCTGGGATTAGCAAAGTAGTGGGTGACATTGAGGGACCAGAAGCAAGCAAGCCCTACTCATCCCCAGTGGTGGTTCTCAGGGGAACTGAAAACAGCAGCAAAGGAAACTGGAGCACCACTCTCTGGCCGGCTGAGCTTGGGCACCCAACTCTAGTCCTGAGGTCTCTGAGGAGTGAGACTGAGCCCTCAGAGCGCCCCTCACCCTCAATTCTCCAGACCTAAGCAGGCCACTCCAGCATGTCAACCACCTACTACTACCAGGTGCAGCCAAAGCCGTATTCAAACCACATTGCATTTCCCACTAACTCAGAGTAAAAACAAAAGAACTGACCCACCCAGTTATAAGTTTAAAATATTTAGAAAAGCAGAAGAGATGGATCAATAAGCCAACAACTATTTAGTGAGTCAGAATATCCTTTTTTTACTTTTATTCAATAAATATAAATTTCCAAAGTACAGCTTTTGGATTACAGTGGCTTTTTTCCCCCTCTTAACTTCCCTCCCACTCGCAACCCTCCCATCTCCTGCTCCCTCTCTCATTCCATTCACATCAAGATTCATTTTCAATTATCTTTATATACAGAAGATCAATTTAGTATATAAAGTAAAGATTTCAACTAGAATATCATTTCTAAATGACAAGACTGATGTGATAGCTGTTTCTTTTCAAAAGACTATAAAATAGCTAAGCCTTTGTCAAGAAGGAAAAAGACAAATACACAAAATTAGGAGTGGATAAGGTACATAAATCACATTTATTCAGTCCTTCATTCAACAAATAATCACCAAGTATCTACCAAGTGTCAGGAACTGGAGTTACAACAAGTTAGGAAAAAGTCTTTGCTGTAACACCGTAAAAGAGGAAAGATTATGACATTTACATTGTTAGGAGGAATGTGTCAATTTTATGAGACTCCTGTGTGAAACTGTTAGGAAGCTACATCTCAATGAAATGCATAATTTTCACGACAATATAAAGACTAAATATTAAGATCTAGCTTCACTAAATCAATAACCGCTATTTTAAATCTTAAGTATTTATTCAAATTTATCTCCCAAAACTACCACGACAGATGCCTTTGAAAACTAGCTCCAAGAACTCCTTGGAGAACCAACAACGATCCTGAAGGTTTGTCTGAGAAGGGCTCTCGGTGCACGGTAAGCCACCATGGCAGCCTTGTCATCCAGGCGAGAGTACGACAAAGACCACAAGGAAACGCCTTCACCTAGGATGTTAAAGCTGAAATCTGGGGCAGGAGCTGTAACACAGCCGCGTAAGCCATCACTTGGGACGCCCGCATCCCACATCAGAGCCCTGGTTGGAATCTCAGCTGCCCTGTTTCTGACCCAGCTTCCTGCCAATGCACCTGAGGAGGCAGAAAATGACGGCCCAGGAGCCTGAGCCCCTGCCACCCATGTGGGAGACCAGGATGCAGTCCCACGCTCCTGGCTTTAACCCAGCCCATCACCAGCTAAGCTGGGCAATTAGGAAGTGAGCCAGTGGATGAAAGATATCTAATAAGTCAAATAAGTCTTTTCTAAAATGTCATAAAATTTGAGTCTACAATCTCTCCTCCAGATTGTGAAAGTAAGAACGCTCTGAAACCTGTGTTTTTCACTTCGCATGTGGTGCAGTGTTCCCCTCTGTGGGGACCCATGGATAGGCCAGCCATGGGACCCCCCCCATGGTGGGCGTGGCTTATAGCAGTAATGTGGATGTAGCAGCTGATTGAACTTTCCATCTAGCTGAGGATCGTGGAAAACAAGATGGCGCTGATGCCCTGCCTGCTGCATGACTCCACAGCTGATCGTGATCAAGTGCCGGATTGGAGAGCTCTGTGCATGGACTGTAATTGATTGACTGTGATTGGTTGAATTCTGGATATAAGCGGAGAGCGAGAGAGAGAAGGGGGCATGCCAGCTTTCCCCCTTAAGGAACGTGCATGCCATCTCTCCCCCTTCTCCCGGTTCCCCCACTCTCTTTCCCACTCCTTTAAGTAAAAGTCTCTTGAAGACCGATTAACTGCAAGCAGTGTCCTTCCTTTTATGGCCGAAGGAGCCAACAAGTGGTGCTGTGACTCGGATCGACAAGTGGTGCCGTGACTCGGATCGTCGGACTGATTGCTGGAAGCAGGAAGTAAGAACAGGATAAACGTCCATACATGGGAATCTAGGCGGGTGAAGTAAAAAGCCTAGGATTATGACCGCGGTTCCGTTGCAAAGACGGGGAGTGTAACGCCAGAAAGGTGGGAGTGAAACGCCAGAAAGGCGGGAGTAAACTGTCGACAAAAGACAGGGAAGCTAGGCGGGTAAAGTAAAAAGCCTAGGATTATAACCGAAGTTCCGTCGACAAAAGACGGGGAGTGAAACGCCAGGAGACAGGCGGAAGTAAACCGTCGACAAAAGACGGGGAGTTAAATGCCAGAAAGGCAGGAGTAAACTGTCGAAAAAAGACAGGGAATCTAGGCGGGTAAAAAGGCCTAGGATTATAACCGCTGGGAGTGGACGACAGAAGACAGGCGGGAGTAGGCCGTTGATGGAAGATGGGGAGTGGAGCGCCGGAGGACAGGCGGGAGTGGACTGTCAACAAAGGACGGGGAGTAAAATGCCGAGAGAAAGGCGGGAGTGAGCCGTTGTAAAGACTGGGAGTGAAACACCAGGAGAAAGGCGGGAGTACTGATTGTGATTGATCTTACCATATGTTTCATAAGCAATAGAGCCTGTTCGTCAGCGACATGGAGAAGCAAAAATCCTCCACTATATGGATTTATATATTGGAAGCAGTGTTCATAACATTAAGCTCATGTCTGCAGGAGGCAGGAAAGGTTCAAAAAGATTGTAGTTGGATATTTAGGACTTGGGCTTACACCAACAAATGCGGCTCCTTTGGAATTTGCCATTGCTACGACAGGACTAAAAACCTTAAATGACTTTCGAAAACTATGTGGAAATCTAAATTGGATACGGCTGTATTATAATGAGAGGAAGAAGCACAGGAAAAAAGGCTGTGATAAAGACTATAAAGACTCCATTACAGACGCAGAGAATAGGGTTAAAAAAGGCAAGCCATAAAACAGCTCATTAATGCTAATCGTGGTGAAAAGTGTCCGAACTATGTACTAACTCTACCCCTATTATTGATGGGAATGCTTGAGCAGATTATGCTTGGTTTGCTTTACAAAAGAATGTAAATGTTTCAACTTATCCTTAAAATCATTGTGTTTGTTTGCTGGATAAAATATTTGCCATTTATGTCATGTTAGTTTAGCTTTTGGCTTGTTGAAAGTATTGCTTAATCATTTATTATTGATTTGTAATTATGAAGTTTGTTAAGGGGTTTATGATTTTTTGTACTGAGTTTTGTCTGAGACTGATTTACACGAGAATTCTAATTGTACCCTAGAATTGGGCCAGATGATCAATACCACCTGGAACAGTAATTTTACGAGGTTGTACTTAACAATATAGGCCTCACCTGCCTTGCCAAGTGGGTGAAATGGGAGGAGAATTTGAGGTAACTAGTGTTTAAAGCATACAAGATATGTGGAGTGGCTGTCTGCATTCAGAACATGTGAAGAATAGTACCAATCAAGCATTTTACTTTGAACCAAGTATTTCTTGAATAAGATGTATCCTTTGTGCCTAATAGCTAATGTGAAATTATGAAGGAATTTGTTAAAATTTATGTGTTGGATTTAAGTAGCAAGTAGTAAGAAAGCTGACCTAATTTGATTTGTTTTCTTAAATGTACTTAAAGCTGTTAATTCACAATTTGATAAAACTGTTCTGGTTTTCAAAACTCCAATAGCCCAGAAGTTCTGATCAGAGCTGTAACACTCTGACAGCAGCGTACCAACCTGGTAATTCAGCAGGCTATGCTAGCCACCTTGCGCTCTTACCCCCATGGAGAAGTGTGGCTTAACATGATGGAACGGTAGTCAATGACGGGTAATCGCCGATGGGTGCACCTAGCAACCTAAGACAGAGGGTAGGACAAGCTTCCTATTACCTCCATGACGGGTAAGCAGGTTGCGCGCCATTGGGAACCTAAGACAGGCACGTTTCTATGTCACTTAATATAATAAAAACGGGGGAGATGTGGGGACCCATGGATAGGCCAGCCATGGGACCCCCCCCATGGTGGGCGTGGCTTATAGCAGTAATGTGGATGTAGCAGCTGATTGAACTTTCCATCTAGCTGAGGATCGTGGAAAACAAGATGGCGCTGATGCCCTGCCTGCTGCATGACTCCACAGCTGATCGTGATCAAGTGCCGGATTGGAGAGCTCTGTGCATGGACTGTAATTGATTGACTGTGATTGGTTGAATTCTGGATATAAGCGGAGAGCGAGAGAGAGAAGGGGGCATGCCAGCTTTCCCCCTTAAGGAACGTGCATGCCATCTCTCCCCCTTCTCCCGGTTCCCCCACTCTCTTTCCCACTCCTTTAAGTAAAAGTCTCTTGAAGACCGATTAACTGCAAGCAGCGTCGTTCCTTCTGCGGCCGGAGGAGCTGACACCCCTCCCTGCCACAGGGCCCTCGCCCTTGCCAGGCACGCTGGTGGCCGAGGGGTTCAGCTCTCTGTC
Organism: Sylvilagus floridanus; assembly: GCA_949820135.1. NCBI lineage: Eukaryota > Metazoa > Chordata > Mammalia > Lagomorpha > Leporidae > Sylvilagus > Sylvilagus floridanus. Next base: position 114,583,809 of record OX463231.1, read on the forward strand.
GCAGTGGGGAAGATGTAGACAAACCACTGCTACCAAAACCCCCCGTGCACCCCAGCCAGTGTCACTATCACACCCTTGTTGATCTCCTCTTTCTGGTCATTTTTTTCTTCATTTATTTATTTGAAAAATAGAGACAGAGACAGAGGAAGCTCCCCTGCACTGCCTCTCTTGCAAAATTCCTATAATGGCTTGGACTGGGTGGGGCCAAAACAAGAGGCTCAGAACTCCATGGAGGATGCCTCCCAGTGTGCACATGAGCAGGAAGATGCACCTGGGAGTGGCTCTGGGAGTCGAACCCAGGCCATCTGATACGGGACGTGGGCATCCCAAGCAGTCACTGTCAGACACCCTTGTCTCCGGCGAGCTGTTAGGGAACCCATCTTAAGAAAGCAGATCGGCCAGCGCCATGGCTCAATAGGCTAACCCTCCGCCTGCGGCACCGGCACCCCGGGTTCTAGTCCCAGTCAGGGCACCGGATTCTGTCCCGGTTGCCCCTCTTCCAGGCCAGCTCTCTGCTATGGCCCGGGAGTGCAGTGGAGGATGGCCCAAGTGCTTGGGCCCTGCACCCCATGGGAGACCAGGAGAAGCACCTGGCTCCTGGCTTTGGATCAGCGTGGTGCGCCAGCTGCAGCAGCCATTGGAGGGTGAACCAATGGCAAAAGGAAGACCTTTCTCTCTGTCTCTCTCACTGTCCACTCGGCCTGTCAAAAAAAAAAAAAAAAAAAAAAAGCAAGCAAGTAAGCAAGCAAGCAGAAGATCAGACGGCGCCTGAGCGAACTTACAGCATTCACGCACCTGACTCAGCTTTGCGCTCCTAGTTTGGGCTGCACAAACACCACTGCCTTTTGTTAAGGATGACTTCCTCAGACTCCACTGGGTTGTTCCATAGAACGCACAGGAAATGCATCACATTGCCTTCCTAAAAAAACTAATAAAATAAGGAGCCAGCATTGTGGCACAGAGAGTAAAGCTGTCACCTGCAATGCTAGCATCCCACATGGGTGCCGGTCCGTGTCCTAGATGTTCCACTTCCAATCTAGCTCCCTGCTAATGGCCTGGGAAAAGAAGTGGAAGATGGTCCAATTGCTTGGGCCCCTGCACCCATCTGGGAAACCTGGAAGAAGCTCCTGGCTTTGGCCTGGCCCATCCCTAGCCACTGAGGCTACATGGAGACTGAACCAGCAAATGGAAGCTCTCTCTCTCCGTTTCTCCTCTCACTGTAACTCTTTCAAATAACTAAACCAATCTTTAAAAAACTAATAAAATAAGAATTATACACACATTTAACCCCAAGGGTTTTAGATAAGATAAATACATGTTTATATAAATATATAAAATGTATATAAATACATAAAATACTAGCAAACTAAATGTACTATATAAAAGAATAAAAACCATGACCAATTAAAGTTCATTAAACCAATGGTTTATTATTTGGAAAGTTGGTCACACAATTTGTAAAAATAAGAGGTCAGTAGAGTGAAAGCGTTTGACAATCTTAACGTTTATTCCTGACATAAATAAACCAACATAAAAAGTAGCTAAAATGCACCTCCCTAGCCCAACAAATATTTTTCTCAAAAAAATACCCATTGGGGTGGACATTTGGTGCCTGGAACACCTGCAGCCCACATCAGAGAGTCTGGGTCCAAATCCCGGCTGAAATTCCGATTCCAGTTTCCTGCTGAGGCACCTGCTGGGATGCAGCAAGCGATGGCTCAAGTATCTGGGTCCCTGCCACCCAGAGGAGGGACCCAGACCGAATCCCCAGCTCCTGGCTCCAGCCTTCCCAGCCCCAGCTGTTGCAGACATTTGGAGAATAAACCAGGAGGTGAATAAGGTACCTATTTCTATCTCTTTCTCCCTCCTTTTTTCCCTCCTTGCCCCTCCTCTCCCTATCTCCCTGTCTCCTTCTACCTTTCAAATAAACAAAATTTAGAAGCTTAAAACAAATAGACATCAAACTTATTAAAATTCCAAATGCATTGTCATTGAATCCAGGAAAGAGAAAAAAAAAAGTCTGCTATTCCACTTATTTAACCTCATTCTTGAATTTCTAGCACAAGCAAAAAATAAAATATCTGTAAGTATTAGAAGACAGCAGCATCATTATTTATATATGATATTATCATCTACCTTAAAACCCAAGGGCATAACTGAACACTGTTAAGCTGATAAAAGATTTTTAGTACGAAAGACAAAAATGAAATATTTGCCTAAAAACCCATCTTTTTATACCATCCGATTAGAAAGCATAATAATAACTTTGTCCTATGTATAGAGAAACAAAAATCAATCAATCAACAAGAAATATCCAAGACCTACAGAAGAAGAACCCTAAAACTCCACTGGGAGAGAAAACACAAGAGATCTGAGTCCATGGCCAGACTCACCTGCAGCTTAGATAAGGGAAAGCAACCTTCTGAAGAAGTCCATGGTCTCTAAATTAATCAGCAAATCCGTGCAGAGCCAACCACAGGCTAAACAGGACTTTCAGGGGCACACTTGACCAAATTTTTCTCAAATTTTTCTGGCAGAACAAACATGAAGAATGCCTGGGAGACCTCTGGAGTGTAGCAGAACGGAGGAACAACGCTCTTCAGTACTGAAACACATCCCAGCTACAGCAGTGAGCCAAATCTTTTAACTAATTTTTTTTAAAGTCAGAGAAATAGAGAGAGATTCTCCACCTGATGGTTCACTGTGCAAATGCTCACGACAGCCAGAGCTGCGTCAGGCTGAAGACAAGATTCAGAAACTCTATTGGGTCTCTCACACGGGTGGCAGGGATTCAAGTACTTGATGCTACCCAGGATGTGCACTATTATGAAGCCAAATTAGAAGTGGAGCAGCCAGGACCAAAACCAGGCATCCCAAGAGCCAATTTAAGCTGCTCCACCAGATCAAGATAATATCGTTGCACAGAAGCTGGTGTTGAGGTACAGTGGGTTAAGTCGCCACTTGAGACACTGCCATCTCATACCACAGAGCTGGTTCAAGCCCCAGTGAACCAGCTTCTGATCCAGGTTCCTGCTAATGTTCCTGAGAAGGAAGCAGGAAAATGACTCAAGTACATGGTCCCTGCACCCACATGGGAGACCTGGATGGAGCTCCTGGCTCCTGGCCTCAGCCTGGCCCAGACCTGGCTGCTGAGGCCATTTGGGGTTGTGAATCAGTGGATGGAAGCTCGCTCTCTCTCTCTCTCCCTCTCACTTCTCCCCTCACACCCGTCTGTCTCTCCCTCTGTCACTCAGCCTTGCAAATAAATAAAATTAATCTTAAAAAAAAAAACACTGTATGAACAGAAACGAATGAATGGAAGATCATTAGATCCCAAAACACATAGGGATGTGTTATCCAGCCTGCCTTCCCTCGAAGTGGGAAACATGTGAATTATTTTATTTTTTATTTGTTGAACTCTTTATTGACTGGAGCAATAACCTTTGACCAAAATACCAATTAAAATATGTTATGTCAAAAACAATAAAATATCAAGTTGAAAAAATATATTGGAACTAGTTATCTTCTTGGAATAGAATGATAATAAAGTTCACTCCTTACACTAAAATAAGTACCCAGTGTGATAAAGACACAAATAAAAGGAAAGAAAGAGGGAAGAAGAAAAGGAGGAAAAGAAAGAGAAACCATAAAGACACCAGAATAAAGGGAAAACATTTTGGAGAGTAAAAAAGATCTCTCTGATAATAAAACCAAGAGTCACAAAATACTGTTAAGTTTTACCACATAAAAAATTAGAATTTTTAAAAACCTCTCTGTGCAAAAAATAAATAAATAAATAAAAGCCTGTAACCAGGTACAAAGAAAACCACCACCTGAGAGAACAGTAATATAACATATGTAAAAGAATTAACATGCCTGATCCTGAAGAACATCTACAAATAAAAACAAAGCAAACCACCTGAGAGAAAAATGTGCAGAGTAAAACCAGCTAATTCTACAGAAAGACAAAAACACAAATACATCTGAAAGTATTTTTCTACTTCACTAATAGCTGAATTAATGCTCATCAGAAATATTTTTCATCTCATCTCTTCAATAACAAGATCAAGACAACTGATGGAAATCAGCACTGGGAAGTAGGCATGACTACAACTCTTCCACGTGGCTGTCAATATTTTGAACTGTGACTTGTGAGTATCAATAAAGAAAAGGTGGGGCTGGCTTCATGGTTCAGCAGATTAAGCCACTGACTGCAGTGTGGGCAGCCCATAGGAGAGCAGGTTCAAGTTCCAATTGCTCCACTTGCAATCCAACCATCTGCTAGTGCGCCTGGGAAGGCAGCAGGAGATGACCCAAGTACTTGGAGTTCTGGGCTCTTGGCTTCCTCCTGGCCCAGCCCTAACTACTGTGGCTATTTCAGGAGGAGAAAACCAGCAGATGAAAGCTCTCTCTCTCGCTTTCACTCTAAATCTAACTCTACATTTCAAGTTAATAAAATAAATATTTTTAAAAGAAGAGAAAGCAAATGCCTAGCAGATGTACCCTGCACAGCCAGTGGTGGTGACCAACACAGGGCAGGGCTGGCAAGAAAGGAGATTATTTACTATGTACACTTCTGAAACAATAGATTTTCTTTCTTTACTTAAAAAAATAACAGTAATAGCTCATGCTTAGTGACAGCTTGCCATATGCCAGCCCCGATGCTATAAAACTCTGCCTGAATTACCTGTACCCTCCCACAATCTCCAGACTGCGTTTGGAAGGAGTCAGGTGCCTCACCTGCTGTCCTTGGTCCTGAAAGACAGAAGTTTCCACTGCCACTTCCAAGCCCCCTAGGAGGAATCCCCTGTCCCTCTCTTTCCTTGCCCAACCCTCCCAGAACCTTCCTTTTTCTTTTCTTTCTTTTCTTTTCTTTTTTTTTTTTTTTTTGACAGGCAGAATGGACAGTGAGAGAGAGAGACAGAGACAGAGAGACAGAGAGAAGGTCTTTCTTTGCTGTTGGTTCACCCTCCAATGGCCACCGGCTGGCGCACCGCACTGATCCAAAGCCAGGAGCCAGGTGCTTCTCCTGGTCTCCCATGGGGTACAGGGCCCAAGCACTTGGGCCATCCTCCACTGCACTCCCAGGCCAGAGCAGAGAGCTGGCCTGGAAGAGGGGCAACCGGGACAGAATCTGGCGCCCCAACCGGGACTAGAACCTGGGGTGCTGGCGCCGCAGGCGAAGGATTAGCCTAGTGAGCCACGGCGCCGGCCAGAACCTTCCTTGATGGAAATGCTGAGAGCTGGACTTGCCTGGAAATACCTCCAGGTATCCATAGGTGGTTTTCTTTTGCTTCCAAAGCCAGAAGAATCTCCCTTGCTCCCACTTGTGTCTCCTGAGGACACAGCAGACATGTCCTCACTTGGCAAATGCATCTGCTGGGAAACAGTTAGAACCTGGAACACTTAGCATCCTTAACACAGTGGTTCTCGGAGTGTGGTCCCCAGGCCAGCAGCATCAGCATCAGCTGGAACTTGTTAGAAATGCAAATTCTTGGCTGCAACCCTGGGCACAGAGCCCGGCAATCTGTGCTTTATCAGGCTCGCCAGGTAGTGCTAATGCAGCAAAATCTCGAGAAGCTCTCTAATCACTTGAGAACTGACAAAACCAAGAGTCGGAGAACTTAAATGACTTTCTTGGGACATGCAGCCAGCATGTGGCTCAGCTGTGATTTGAACCCAGATCTTCCTGATTAGTGTGCTGTATTCTTTTTATGACACGTTTTTATTTGGAAGGTGGGAAGGGAGAGGGGATGAGAAGGAGGAGGGAGGTAGAAGGGCAGGGAGAGGAGAAAGAGGAGGGGGGGAGAAGGGAGGAGAGGGAGGAGGAGAGGAAGGAGGAGAAGGAGGGAGGGGAGTTGGGAGGAGAGCGGGGGTGGGGGAGAGAGAGAGAGAGTGAGAATGCAAAAGCAAGTGAGTCCAAGAGCAAGAAAGGGAGCCCACTGATTCACTCCCAGAATCTTTGGTCCCAAGGCTGGAACGAAAGGGAGGAGCCTAGAATGTAGTTCAGGTCTCCCATGTAGGCAGCAGAGATCCAGCTACGTGAGCCATCACCCACTGCCTCACAGGATGCACACAGGCAAGGAGCCGGAATAGGGCACAGAGCCGGGACTGGAACCCAGGTACTCCAACTTGGGCATCTTAACTGCTGGGCTAAATGCCCACCCCCTAAGCAATATTCCTATGCACTGTGCTACACCACTTCCACAGGTACTGCTTACGTGCTGTTAATTCAGTGAACACAAATTTTCTTTTAAAAGTACAAATAATGTTCTTAAATGTTGCAGTGATTAGCTGCAGAATTGACTTTTTAAAATTTATGAAGCTGACAACAAAGAAGAAAATTATGCTAATCTTGCCCTCTTTAGCTCCATCCACATCACAAGCCTCCTATCTGGACCCCAGGGACAAGGCTGCCTGTTTCCCCCAGACAGCCACATCGAGCTGTGAGGAAGCATTCAAAGAGCCCTGCCAGCCTGTAGGGGTGGCAGTAACACGTCACCAACCTCTCTTGGCCTTTAGATCATTGCACAGACCTACCTCTCCTAAGACAATCCCAGCTGGAAGGTGAACTCAGCTGTCCACGGTTACTTGGGCCAGTGCCATGGTCATTGTCAAGCCAGGTAGTCTAAAGCAAGGGTTGGCAAACTGAGACCCCTGCACCACATCTGGCCTGCTACTTTTTTATATAAATAAAATTGCATTGGAGCATAACTAAGCTTATTTGCTCATGTACTATCTGCTTTCATGCCACAGTGGCAAAGTTGAGCATATGTGACAGAAATAGTATGTCTCCAACAGCCTAAAACAGGGGCCAGTAAAGCCGCTGCCTACAGTGTGGGCATCCCATATGGGTATTCGTTCAGGTCCCAGCTGCTCCACTTCAAATCCAGCTCTCCACTATGGCTTAGGAAAGCAGTGGAAGATGGTCCAAGCGCTTGGGCCCCTGCACCCATGTGGGAGACCAAGAAGAAGCACCTGGCTCCTGGCTTCAGATTGGCCCAGCTCTGGTCATTGTGGCCATCTGGGGAGTGAACCAATGGATGAAAGAACCCCCCCCTCCCACCCCGCTCTCTCTCTGCCTCTGCCTCTGTAACTCTGCCTTGCAGATAAATAAATAAATCTTAAAAAACAAAAAAAAAATTATCCATTTTCTAACTCTTTACACAAAACATCTGCTGGCTGATGCATGTTCTAAACATTTATCAAAGGAAAATGCACAGATCTTTGCACCCTACCCAGTCTAGACTCAAATTCTATATCTTTGATGGACCACAGTCTCACCTCCAACAAGGTCCTTAATCCCCCGAGGTCTCAATTTCCCCACCCGTGTAAGAGTTGCTCCACAGGACGGAAGCAAGGGTTAAACAAAACACGTTGAAAGGCTGACACACAACAGGCACTCAATGAGGGCTGCCTTCCTCCCCTTTCCTCTGTTAGTACAGATGCTGGTCAAGACCAGTGCTGTCCTAGTTCTGGCACACAGTAGGCGTGTTATCCTTTTGATTCAGCAACCCCCTGTGCACATTCCGCAGGCAGAGGCTCCACAAAGCCTGAAGCTACAATTGAAAACGCCTCATCGTCCACTGAAAGGGGATAATTTACTAACCAGGCAGCACACTTGGACACTATACATCATCTCCTAAAGCCACACTCGTCCTGCCCAGAGCCAACAGTCAGCTCTGCCCTGGAAATGAAAAACAGGCTCCCAGGGACGGCAGATCCTGACAACAGGAGGAAAAGAGAAAGAGGCCTAACTGGGAAACGCTCCAGTCCCACAAATCTCTGCAGCAGATTTCCCCCTCGGTGACCTTAGAATCTTTCACCAACAGAGGTTTTATAACCCCAGCTGCCTGAGAACACACAGCTAAATCTGCCTCTTTTCTCGGCCAACTACAAGAACAACCAGGCACAAGAGAGTTGCCCTGGGCAAAGGAGGTGGGGAGGACATCCTTCCACCCACCCTCCAGTATCACTTGGCTCCTTCTCCTCCCAGCCTGAGCTGTGACTCCAGCAGATTATCTCAGTCATGCCATGCATCCCCCCTCTCCTAACACAAACTAACTCTGAGTCCTGTGTCTTACCTGTGACATAGTCTTCCCACGTACACTGTGAGCCTAAGAATTTCAGGACCAGCTGTCTTCCCTTACAGCCTCACTACCTCCCAACTCCCCTGTCTCCTTTCCAGGTCATCCCGCTAGCTTGCACATGGGGAGAGGGCACATTTGTGACCACAGGGTCTGCTTTCCTACAGGTAGCCACTGTGGTAAACATACCGTCTCCATGCATCAACCCTCATCTCTGGTGTAGTGACTGTCCACTGAGGAGCAGCCCGGGCCTGATTTCTGTATGCTAATGTGTTGGCCTCCTCCTATTTTGCCTGTAATCCATGTTAGCACCTTTGTATAGAATGCCGATTTTCAGCTGGCGCCGTGGCTCAACAGGCTAATCCTCCGCCTTGCGGCGCCGGCACACCGGGTTCTAGTCCCGGTCGGGGCGCCGGATTCTGTCCCGGTTGCCCCTCTTCCAGGCCAGCCCTCTGCTGTGGCCCAGGAGTGCAGTGGAGGATGGCCCAGGTGCTTGGGCCCTGCACCCCATGGGAGACCAGGAAAAAGCACCTAGCACCTGGCTCCTGCCATCGGATGAGCGCGGTGCGCGGGCCGCAGGGCGCCGACCGTGGCAGCCATTGGAGGGTGAACCAACGGCAAAGGAAGACCTTTCTCTCTGTCTCTCTCTCTCACTGTCCACTCTGCCTGTCAAAAAAAAAAAAAGAATGCCGATTTTCAGTGCTCATATTCTGTGGCCAGGTCCACTAGGCAATGGGCCTTGGTCACCTGTGCCCCATCAGGACTGTGGAAGGGACATGCAGATCTGATAGTGCTGGATAATAGAAACCCACTGCACCTCTCGCCCCAAGGACTTAGCTCTCAGGAGAGGAGAGCTTTTGCCTGTCCCAGCCAGGTGTTCTAGTGCCAGGAACACAGGCCCCTCAGGGGTGGGTGCCAACTGCAGAAGTCTGAGAGGCCAGCAATGCACACCTTCCCCCAGCCTGCAGGGAGGCACTGAGTGAGTTATGTCACAGGTTGATTCATTCCAATAAAAGAGGCAGAAGAGTGAAAGACTCCCCTTGTCCAGAAATCAAGAACTTGTCAGGAACTTGGATGAGAAGGAAAGAGAAAAACACTAAGTCACAGTTATGTGTAGTTAACATTTTGTCAAATTTTATTGTGTGCTAGACATAGGCGAAAAAACTCACTTGAATAATCCTATTCAATGCTCACACATAACCTTTGGGGAAAGTTCTAGCAGTGACTTTATTTCATAGAAGCATCAAGTCTCAGAAAGCTTAAGTGACTTGGCCAAGGTTACACACAGTCTACAAGCAGCCACCCCCACCTGAGCCGCCCTGCCTCCCAAGTTCATGATGGAACCACTACCTTCATTTCGAGGGGTTATGTGTTCACGTTCACAGGCAGACCAGAGAACACAGAGAACCCAAACCACAAACATGGAAAATTATCCAGTCCAGGGTCCAGTGTTGTGGTCCAACAGGTGAAGCTGCTGCCTGGGACGCTGGCATCCCATATGAGCACCACTTCCAGTTCCCACTGCTCTGCTCCTGTTTCAGCTCTCTGTTGCTGTGTCTGAGAAGGCAGCAGATGGCCCTAGTACCTGGACCCTGCCACGTGCATGGGAGACCTGGATGGAGTTCCAGGCTTCTGGCTTTGGCCTGGCCCACCCTCAGTTACTGCAGCCTTTAGGGGAATGAACCAGCAGATAGAATATGTCTTTCTCTGTCCCTATGTCCCTCCCTCCCTTCTCTCTCTCTCTCTCTCTGCCTTTCAAGTGTATCTTTTTTTAAAAATAAAAACTTAAGAATAAATTATCCAGTTCAGCCTTCCCACTTAAAATATGGACAAACTGGGGTCTACAGCAGGAACAAGACCTTCCCAGGGTCACCCAGCAAGTTAGTAGCCTGAATAATGCCAGGAAGGAAATTTTTATAAAGCACTTCTTACATCACAGGGTTGAGAAGTGGCTAAGACTCTCAGAGCCAGAGCTTCCTCCCTCTTCCACCTACTGCTTATTCCACCACCACCATCCAGCTCTGTTGATGCTGGGTTCCAGGGCTCCCAAGATCTCTTTAACCTGCACACGCATTTCAGAGATAAAATCATCATGGTTCAAAGTCATTCATGGTGGATGCAGCAGGATCCCGGAGAGCAGCATGGGGCCAGCCTGAGAGCTGGAGAATAATCAGGCCTGAGCAGAATCTGTGCCCTGAGCACAGCTGCTGGTCCTGGAAGGAGACCAGAAAGCAAACCCAATCAGGGAGCCCAGCATAACAGCACCCATAGGTGGACAGCACCTGGGAGAGGAGGGGCGGCAGGTCTCAGCAGAGGGCAGTTGACCAGGGTGCCACCTGCAGCCTTCAAGGTTAGGGAGGGCAAGAACGCCCACCAGGGAACCCAGCTGAGGAGGCTACCATTCCCCATGCTGCGGAGGAAGAGTGGACAGGGTTCAGAGTGGACGGCACAGTTGCTAATCCTTTCTAGTGCGTCATCCCTGCAACCTTCAACACAGGATGGCTCCCCAGGAGCAGACACCACGTCCAAGCACTGCTGGTGGTGGAGTCACAGACCTGGATTCCTTGGAGCTGAGGTAGCCGCTCCAGGTCTGGGCTTCTCCACTTGTGACACAGGGCTCCTGATGGCGCCTTTCTCAGGATCCCTGGGAGGACTGAGCCCGTGAGGTGTGCACAACGCTCGGCACAGCGTCCCTACCCACGGCTGCAGGGGAGAAGGAGTCTTCCCCAGCAGCACTGCCCACAGCTGCCGAGCCAGCATAGTCCACCGTGTAGACGACTGGATAAAACATCATCAAGCAAATTTAAAAATTCACGCAGGACTCATTTAACTTATTAAAGCAAGGAAGTAAGCAGGCGTGGTGGGGAAGCCTTTGGCTTTAACTACTCGAAATCAAATTGTTATTCCACTCTCCTATCCCAGCACTCAGTGCTAAGGTTATTTGGCATGTCTGGCATGTGACTACTTAAGAAAGGGTAACAGCCTCTAATTAAGCCTAAAAACGTCACCATGAGACAGGCAGGCAGGAGGAAGATCTCTTCAGGAAAACATTTCTGGGCAGGCTAAGGCCAAAGAGCTGTCAATCAAGACACTGTCACATGTTGGAGCTTTCACACTCAAAGAACCATGAGAGCCAGAGAGTAAATGCATGAGGATAATTTCCTCTAGAAACAGGGCAACCCAGGTCCAAGGGGACAAGGGACATGGTTAGGTCCCCTGAGAAGGTACCATTCTTCCCTACCAACTCTGTTCCCGAATATTGCTTCCTTCGGCTTATTTCATCAGCACTGCATGGCACTGGCATAGCCAGATCAGCTACAGTAACTCACTCTCCAATCGTTTATGAACAACTAGTACATTCCAGGTATGGGGACTAAGCAATGGCAGACAAAAGGGATCCTGCCCTTGGGAGCTCACAATCTAACAGGAGCTGAAAGACAAAAGAAAGAGAACAGGAATTTACACGTGAGTCGCAGTTACAGACGACACAGAAAGACAGGACCGGATCAGAGGACGGGAATTGAGACTCTGTGCCTAAGAAACGGCATCTAAGCCAGAACCAGGAAGGTCAAGAGGACCAAGCCGTGCAGAGTTCAAGGATGGGCATCCTACCGAGACGGAAGAGTGAGTGCCAGGGCCTGGAAATAGGGGAGCACAGCAGAAAAGTGGATGGGGGGCATGGGGTCTTGCAAGATTTCATGGGCCAGGCTCATGCATTTAGGTTTTATTCCACATGCATAAGGCAGCCAGATGCTGTGGAGCAGCAGCCACCGAAGTGCGTTCTGTTTTATGATTTGAGAGGATCCCTGCAGTGGGCAACAAAGAAGTGATGGGGACACACAGAGAAGCTGCAGACGAATGGAGCTGCTACGCGGGTCTCACCCAAAGCCTACCAAGGCTACTGAGAAGCCTCCTCCTTGGACTAAGAGTCTCAGATCCTGGGGGGTGAGAGAGGGGCGGAGGCTGGGGAGTATTAACGTGCCATTCCCCAGGGGTTCCCCTTCATCTCATCTGCAAACCCCTTGGGCCCAAAGAGGTAGTTATCCTGACCCCAGCATCACACACACACAGTTCTGATCCTGGCCCTGGACACACCCTGGGTTTCCATAATCACTTGTTAAAATGAAATAAACGCAATAGACAATGCCTCAGGAGGAGGAAGTGCTACTGATGACCAGGGTTCACTGGGAGACCAGGCTGCAAACCCCGTCAGCAATGTCAGCGAACAGAGAAACTTCCAAGCTCTGAACAGCAACTTTGCGTTCTGCTTTCAACATCTTTGCATGGTGAGGAATCATTCGTAGGGTGGCCAGGAAAAACTCTGGGGCAATTATTCAGAGTGTCTCGGGCAAGCTTGGATTCTTTTCATCGAAGTTGAAGAGGGTTCGCTCAATAGTTTCTTTGCAACACAGCCTCCCTCTCCGCCTCTGTCCTCTGCCACCCCACCCCTGTCTCATAACCTGTTTCCCCCAGGCCCCCTCCGCCTCTCCCCTCCACACTGGAAGCTTCTCATGTTCCTTCTTTCTTGGGAACCCACAGAGCTGTGTTTGAGCTGAGCAATTCCCAGCTTTTTTATTTGACATCCCAGTGTGGCTCCAGTCATCTCCAGGGGAGTTGTGAAATTCATTTTCATTCACTTTAATTTAAAAAAGAAATATAGGCCATTTAGCTCTTTTAAGAGGGGAAAATGGGGTGTCACTCAACCAGCAGGGAGGTGAATCCTGACTTGAGCTGTCAGCTTATTGGGTAAAGCGGCTCTCTTCCAAGTATCCATGGGTCGCCTAGGCAAGTAAAGTGTTTTGCTAATGTCTGGGAGACATTCGCTCTTGGTGAGGAGGAAAATAAAGTTCAGAGAGAACAGAGTCGTGAGAAAATTAATGTTCTTTTATTAACTCCATTTTGGAAAAAGAAGGAATTCAACAAAATGATTCATATCACGCGTTGATTAGTCATTCTATCCGATAAGAACTTACTATCTAGCATTCTCCAGAAGAAGATACTAATGAGAATGCTGATAGCAGATAACATTTATTTAGTTCACTTATTCTGTGCCCATGCAAGCACTGTTTCCATTAATCCCCCACAGTAACTCCATTAAGCAGTGGCTGTTTTGCCGGAACCGCAGAACGCAGGCTGAGAGACGTTAAGACCCGTTATCCAAAAGCATACGGACGATGAGCAGAATCCAAACCCAGGACAGTGACCACAGTCTCACCACATGAGGCATTGCTTCTTCGTCTCAGAGAAACAAAGAGGAAGGAGGCACAGGTCTTCTGAAAATGATCTCATACATGGTAGGCAAGCGAGACAAGTAAGCAAGTGCATGGACTGTCTGTGAAAAGCAATACGAGAGAGAAGGCAGGAATTCAGCAGAGGGCCCTGGGCTCAGCCTGGGAGCAGAAAGCATGCAAGCACACCCCTCTAGAAGGAGGTAAAGAACTCAGGAGAGTTGGCTAGGTGGACCCAGTTGGGTCATGGAGAAGAGGGGTTGAAGATAGAGGAAAGCAAGTGGGGAGTGGAAGCAGGGCCCAAGCCCAAGAAACACAGACATGCAGAAGAGGCTGTGTCAGTGGTGGGTAGGAGAGGCTGGGGTGGAGCAATCACTGACCCAGGTCAGAGACACCCAGGGAAGGGGTGAGCACCAGGGCGGCACCGTCAGCGGCACAATCTGGGACACAGCCCTGAGGCAGCTGCACGCATGGCCACATCTCAGATCTGGGGACGTGGAAGGGTGCAGGGCACCCACGGAGAATGTGGTTTGATGGGTGTCTGAGCAGGACACTCCCCCCCCCGCCCCCAGGAAATAGCCATGGGAGAAAACAGCAGATACTTGAATATAAGAGCTATGCTAAGGGGGAGGAAATGACAAAAGCTGGTGATTCCCAGCCATTTTGGAATATCAGCCATTATGATTCCAAATTCTCCTGGTGGCAGAAGAGTCTTTCCATTTGTATTTCTTGTGAGAGGGTGAATTCCTGATGGGTGTTTACTATCTACTGACATGCAAATAGGAATGACAAGGTTTGTCACATGCACAGTCCTTGATCCCCCGGCGGGAGAGTGGTGCTGACCAAGGAGTCTTCTCCAAGGACCCCTGCCCAGGCACCTGCTCGTCTCAACCCCACCACCCTCCCCTGCAGGGAATACATCACCCCGTGGTTCCCCTGCAGCACCCTGGGCCTGACTGAACTGCAGTAGGAGTGTCAGACAAAGCTGCCAACACTGACATGGGAATGGCTACACAGAGAAGGGAACAAGGGGACCTGCTCTGCCTTGGAGGCTGTCACCCTGTTCTCATCCTGTGTCCCCTTCCACCCCAGGAACATGGGAAGAAGACAGTCACCTCCAGCACCCACCACTCCAGATCCAGGCTGGTGATGGCAGGGCCAGGAATAGGAGTTGACATCCAAATCCCGCAGAGTGGCAGTGTTCTGTTAGTCTCACACTAAGAAAAACTTAGTCTGCTTTAGAAAAAGAGACAAATCTTATTTATGATCTCGTGAATTCATTCAAAGTATTTATATGTACATAAATACCATCAGAGTTCAAAACATGATCCCATCTCTCTCCTTCAACATCCTAAAAAAAAAAAATCTGTTCAATGCATTTCCCAAGAGGTATGAAGTTGGTAATAAGGGTATAAATAGAAGTGTAAAGTTTGCAACCTGATTATCATCTTGTCCCCAAACATCTCAAACAAGGGAAGCTTAAGGCTTAAGGCTTTGTGTTTACTGCATATGAACCAATCCCTGCAGAGTCAGCACAGCCACAGACAGACAAGAGAAGAAGCTCTGTGCATAAACCGAAAGTGACAACACCACTGACCGAGGCTCCGGTTCTCCCATGCTCTGCATTCTTGCCCAGGTATTTCTGGGGAAATCTCTGACAAATATTCTCTCCTGCTGAAGGCAACTGGTACTTCTTTGGGTAGCAGCATGAGGCTTCTCAACCCCTGTTGTGAACGCCTAAATGAGACAGGGCTGGACAACCTGAATTCAAGGACCTGGATAGCCACTATCCAATTGTATGAATTCAGCCTAGTCGTGGAATGTCCCCAAGTCAGTGGCTATGTATAACAACTGCTAATATCTACTAGTCTCTGTTGTGCCCTGAGCTTTATATGAAGCATTTTACTTGGGTTCTTGTAGCCAACGCTCCCAATCGTTCATGATTCCAATTTTACAGATGCGAAGAGAATGCAATTGGGCCCAAACACCCTCAGTGCAGTCCTTCTGAGGTCCAAAACACCACACACAGGTGAGTAAGGAGGAGGCTCTGCAGACAACAATGGGGCTGGTTCTTTTGGTCCTGACCCATGGCAGGCACTGAATCAGCTTGTTGGTGAATAGGGAGAGGGAAAATATCAAGGGCTCTGTTTTCGGGGGGGGAGAGGGGTGTCTTTAAAATAAGACAGACCACTGATGGGGACACACTGAACCAGATCACTAGGTTTAGGTAGAATTTCAGCTGAAATGGAGAATGGGAAAGGAGTTCCAGAGAACAGTCACTATGAAGACAAGGATCTCACCCATGCACCTGCTAAAGACCTGGACTGGTGTTGAATGAGGCCCTGGCTGGCCCATCAGGTTCACAGGCCATATATTGCCAGCTTTCCCTCATACTGCAGCTCTGCCCATAAACAGACTCACCCCCATGCCAGTGGACTTCTGCTTATACCACAGTGTCCAAATTCATTACAGAAAACCAATACTGGCTTAATCTTTGATGTTAGATGGGCATAAGCTTTGATCTTGGTTTATTTCTTCATGGTTGAATATCTTGGGCAGGCTGTTCAACTTTGAGCCACATCTGAAACACGGGAATGATCCAACACCTGTCATCAGAATATTGGTGTACGTAGCAAAGCTCACCCCGTCTTCTGGTAACACACCTCTCTTCTGTAGGGAACTCATCTCATGGGACACAGATGAGACTGAGGCTTCCTCTCCATGCTGGACACTCCGAGCCTGACCAATCCCAGCATATCCCATGCCCCTGGGAGCTCCAACTGGCTCTGGGACAGGCCAATGAACCAACCTCCTTCATTCCAAATCCTCCCAGAGCACTTTTGGAAGCTAACGGGAAAATGTAGATCTATTCTCTGGGACTGAACACCGTATGAGTCACGCAAGTCCAGAGCTCCTGTGTAGAACATTTCTTTCTGCACTCATCAGTTGACAGACCTAGGAATCGACTCATGTTGATTGTGAACTGGGCTGCTATAAATATGACAGTGCAGGTATCTCTTTCATACACAGACTTCACTTCCTTTGGCTATATTCCCAGAAGTGGGGTAGCTGATAACATAGTAGCTCCATTTTTAGGTTTTTAAGGAATTTCCATACTGTTTTTCATAATGGTTATACTGATTTGAATTCCAACCACCAGTGTATTAGTGTACCCTTTTCTTCAAAAACATCACCACATTTGTTATTGTTTTATTTTGGGATAACAGCTATTCTAACTGGAGTGAGATGATACTTCATTATTGTTTTTATTTCTATTTCCCTGAAGGCTAATGATCCTGAGCATTTTTTCATGTGTCTATTGGCCATTCGCATTTCTTCCTTTGAAAAATGTCTGTCTTTCTGCTTTGACCATTTCTTAACTGGATTGTTTGTTTTGTTGTTGTTGAGTTTCTTACATATTCTGGATTTAATCCTTTATGAGTATGCAAATATTTTCTCCCCTTCTGTCAGTTGTCTCTTCACTCTGTTAACTAATTCCTTTGCCAGGCAGAAGCTTCTTAGCTTGCTATAATCCCAATTGTCTATTTTTGCTTTCATTGCCTGTTTTTGGCAAAAAGTCTTTGCCTAGGCCAATGTCTTGCAATGCTGACCACATGTTTTCCTATAATAGTTTGATAGTTTTATGTCTTAAGTTTAAATCCTTGATCCATGTTGAGTTGATTTTTGTATAGGTTATACAGTAAGGGTCATGTTTCAAATTTATGCATGTGAAAATCTGATTTTCCTAACATCATTTGCTTAAAGAGACTGTCCTTTCTCCAGGAAATGTTTTTAGTACATGTGTCAGATTAGTTAGTTGTTGATATGTGGATTTCTGAGGTCTCTATTCTGTTCCATGGGTCTACATGTCTATTTTTATGCCACTACCATGCTGATTTGATTACAACAGTTCTGTGGTATGTCTTGAACTCTGGAATTGTGATGCCTCTGGCTTTGTTTTTATTGTTTAAGGATGCTTTGGCTATTCAGGGTCTTTTCTATTTTCATTTTCATTTTTAGGTTTGTTTCTTTAGCTCTGTGAAGAATGTCCTTGGAATTCTGAAGGGGATTGCATTGAATCTGTGAATTGCTTTGGGTAGTACAGGCATTTAAAAAATATTAACTCTTCCAATTCATGAACAAGGAAGTGTTTTTTGTCTCCTTCTATTTCTCTCATTAATGTTTTATAATTTATCATAGATATCTTTTACATCCTTGGTTAAATTTACTTCAAGGCATTTAATTTTTTTGCACCTGTAATGAATGGCATTGATATTGTAAGTCCCTTCTCAGCCAGATCATTATTGGGGTAGAATGCTATTGATTTTGTGTGTTGATTTTATATATTGCAGCTTTGCTGAATTCTACCAGTTTTAATGGTCTCTTGGTTGAGTCTATTGACTCTACTGTATCAAGGATCATGTCATTTGCAAACAGGGATACTTTGACTTTTTGCTTTATCAATTTGTATCATTTTATTTCTTTTTCTTGACTAAATGTCTCTGGCTAAAATTTCCAGAACCATGTTGAATAAAAGTGGCAAGAGCAGACATGTTTGGGTCCATATCTTGATGGAAATGCTTCCAGCTTTTTCCCATTCAATATAATGCTGGCCTTGGTCTTGTCATATATTGCCTTTGTTGTGTTGAGATATGTTCCTTCTATACCGAATTTTAAAAGTTTTTATCATGAAAGGATGTTATATTTTATCAAATGCTTCCTCTATGTCTACTGAAATAATCATATGATTTCTATTCTTCATTTTACTGAAGTGATGTACACTTACTGATTTGCATATGTTGAATCATCCCTACATCCGTGTGATAAATCCCTCTTGATCAGAAGAGACGCTCTTTTTGATGTGTTGTTTGATTCAATTTGCTAGTATTTTGTTAAGGAATTTTCACATCTATATTCATCAAGAATATTGATCCATAGTTCTCTTGTGTTGTAGCCTTGCCTGCTTTTGGAATTAAGGCAATTCTGGCCTCACAGAATGAATTCGGAAGGGTTCTGTCCCTTCAGTTGTTTTGAATAGTTTGGAAAAAATGAGATTAGTTCCTCCTTAAAAGTTTGGTAAAATTCAACAGTAAAGCCATCTGGTCCTGAACTTTCCTTTGTTGGGAGAATCTTTATTTCTGACTCAATCTCAAGCATGGTTATTGGTGTACTCCAGTTTTCTGTCTTTGTGCCTCCATTTTAGTCAAATTTATGTGTCCAGGAATCTGCCCATTTCTTCTAGATTTTTCCAATCTGTTAGTACAGAGTTGTTCATAATAATTCCTAATGATTCTTTTTTTTATATTCCTGTGATATCAGTTGTAATAGCTCCTTTTACTTTAGGTCTTTTTTTTTTCTTGGTTAATTGGGCTAATGGTTAATCAATTTTTTTTTCAAAAAAAAAAAAGCTGCTTATTTAATTGGTCTTTTGTACTACTTTTTAATTTCTATTTTATTTCTTCCCTAATTTTTATGATTTATTTCCTTCTGTTAATTTGGGGTTTAATTTCTTATTGTTGTTCTGTGTCCTTGAGATGCACAGTTAAGATTATTTGATACCTTTATATTTTTGATGTAGGCACTTACTGCTGTAAACAAACCTCTTAATATTGTTTTTGCCATATCCCCTGATTTTTAATGTGTTGTGTTTTCATTTTTACTTGTCTCAAGAAGTATCTTTATTTCTTCTATGACCTACTCCTCATTTAGGAGTATGTTGTTCAGTCCTAGGTATTTGCATAATTTCTAGAATTTTTGTTGTTGTTAATTCCCAGCTTCATTCCACTCTGGTCAGAAAAGATCTATGATATGTTGGCAACTGTTTTTAATTTGTTGAGACTTGTTTTATGTCCTAGAATATGGTCTATCCCAGAGAATGTGCCATGCACTGAGGCACAGAATGTGTATTCCACAGCTGTGTGATGGGATGCTCTATTGGGTCCATTTGGTCTATAGTGTAGATTATTACTGTGCTTGTTTGTTGATATTTTTGTCTGGTTGATCTGTCCATTGATAAAAGTGAAGTGTTGAAGTCTCCCCATACAACCAATACTATTGAATTGGAGCTTAAGTCTCACTTTAGATCTATTAACATGTCTTTTATAAAACAAAATACCCTAGAAGCACATATACATTTACGAAAGTCACAGCTTCTTGCTGAATTCATCCCTTGATCATTACATAGTAACTTTGTCTCTTCAATAGTTCTATTTTTCTTAAAGTCTATGTTTTTTGATAAAGTATAGCTATTCCTGCTTGCTTTTGATTTCCATTTGATTGGAATATCTCTGTTCATCCTTTCTACCCTCAGTCTGTGTGTGTCTTTACTGGTGAAGTGTGTTACTTGCAGGCAGCCTATAGTTGGGTCATGGTTTTTATCCATTTAGCCACTCTAATTTTTAATTGGGGAGTTTAGTCCACTTGCATTCAAGGTTATTATTAACAATGGCTTGGCCCTGCCATTTTTCCATAAAAATTACTATTGTTTTGTTTTAAATATCCTTGTTCTTTCTTTCACTAGGGGATTTTCTACCGTCACATTCCTGTATGATGCTGACAGCCTTTCTCTGTTTCTGTATGTAGTACATCCTTAAGCATCATTCTCAAGGCTGGCCTGGTGGTGATGAATTCTTTCAATGTTTGCTTGTCGTAGAGGTCTTTATTTCACCTTCGTTTATGAATGAGAACACTTCTGGGGAAAAGTATTCTGGGTTGGCTTTCTTTCAGACATGGACTATATTTCTCCATTCTCTCTTGACCTGCAAGGTTTCGGTTGAGAAATCTGCTGTCAATCTGATGGGAGTTACTTTAAAAGTGATCCTGTATATTTCTTTTTTACAAAATTTGCAATATTATCCTTAATTTTGCTGTTTAAAGTTTGACCATAATGTGTTGTTGTGAGGATCTTCTCTGGCTGAAAAAACTTTTGAAATCCATGCATAAGTTTTCCATAATATACATTTTCCAGGAACTTTTAGAAGATCTTTCCCGTATTTCATTTCAAAAATTTTTGGACCAAATAAACTTATTTTTTAATTCCATTTTTCCCATGAACTTTCTGAAGAATCTTGTACTATACAATTCCATTTCTATCTGCTCCCTTTGTCCTTTTTTTTTTTTTTTTTTTTTTTTTTTTTTTTTTTTTTTTTGACAGGCAGAGTGGACAGTGAGAGAGAGACAGAGAAAGGTCTTCCTTTTGCCTTTGGTTCACCCTCCAATGGCTGCCACGGCCGGCATATCGCACTGATCCGAAGCCAGGAGCCAGGTGCTTCTCCTGGTCTCCCATGGGGTACAGGGCCCAAGCACTTGGGCCATCCTCCACTGCACTCCCGGGCCATAGCAGAGAGCTGGCCTGGAAGAGGGGCAACTGGGACAGAATCTGGCACGCCGACTGGGACTAGAACTTGGTGTGCTGGCGCCGCAGGCGGAGGATTAGCCTATTGAGCCACAGCACTGGCCATCTCCCTTTGTCCTTTCTCCTCTTCTCCATCATCTGCTCCCTCCATTCTCTCCCCAGGGCCACTGTCCCTGAGGTCTGCATTAACACTTATCTTTGGATCACTACTGTGGCCTCCTCCTCGGTCTCCTGCCCCTGAGCTTTCCCCTACAACACATCACATGCACCAGCTGCCAGAGTGGTTTCTCCACACATAATCCTGGCCAGGCTGAGTAAAAACTTTGTGTGGCATCCCCATCATCAACCATGTTCAAGCAATCCTGCTTGTACCGCACAAACTCAGAGGCATCATCGCCTACCGTTCACAAGATGACACTAAGAGATGGAGCTGTGTGAAGAACCTTGATCCTGCAGCATCCCTCACACCTCTGTTCCTGCCTCTTTTCCCAGCCTAGCATGCCTGCCCTTGTGTTTCCTGTCTAGATCTATTACCCCGTCCTCCAGAGAGCTCAGACTTTGTATTCATCCTACAACGCTGAGCTGTCCATTGGCATTTCTGGGAAATAAGAGTTGTAGCTACTCTCTGCTCTATCCCCAGTGACCAGCACCCAGTTTATCATGCACACAGTAGATTCTCAATGGAAATAAGGGAGAACAGTATAATGGAAATGTGGTAGAAATTAATGCATATAGCCCAATAACATAGGCACCAGTTTTAAGAATTGATAAATAAGTACTGCCTGAAATTTTGTTCTCTTCCAATTTTTTTTTCAGACTCACCCAGACTGAACAGGAATAAAACAAAAGAACAGCTGATAATAACTAATGCAACAATAGAAATCCCCTATGAAACCCTAGAGCAAGCCCCAGCCAGGATAACAATAGGGAGTTCTGCCTTTCTGGCTTCTTGTTCATTTTAGAATTTTTACCTCCTAAGCTACTTGTGAAACAAAACAGGTACTAGTGGAGGAGAACTAACCAAAGTGCCATGCTGGAGATGAGACAAAGGTCCTAGGACCTTGATCTTAACTCTTGGGTGCCTGGTATCTCCCTCTCAAACCTGCGCTTCTTGAGCTTTTGCATTCACCTCCATTTTCTAGGCTGCTGAGTTCTGTGGATCCTTCCTTCACTCTCATGCTCCAAGAAGTCCATGTGGATGACGTCACCTCTGGCAGGCCCTCTTCTCAGGTAAGAAGCCATCAGGGTTAAAAACAGGATACATCTTCCACTCTTCTAGGAGGTGGCATCGTGATTTATAGAGCAGTCCAAAGACCCACCTAATTCTAACTCTCTATAATCCTTGGCACCAAGCAAAATGGGATGATATAATAGCAATATGCATGAGCCCAACCAAAGGCTTTCTTTTCAAAGATTAAAGTACAAAGGTGTAGTTCATGATGATTGAAAGCAAAAAATAATAAGTAGTGACATTTGAGATTGGTCTCCATCACTCCTAACTGATTTCAAAAATCTCCCCATCACCCTACCATTATAATTTCCCACTAATTACTACAAGCAATTTTATTAATATACTTTTCAGCCTCATTAAATATTACCTTGGGCCTAACATTAAAAAAGATGAGGCTCAGTAATCTTAATGAGCATCCAAGTTGCACCGACCCCTGAAAACCCAGACAACAGAACTAAATTCATAGCTAAGCAACTGTGTTCCCCAGGCATGCAGAAACCCAACTTCAGAAACATGAAAGAGGCCGGCGCCGCGGCTCTGTAGGCTAATCCTACCTTGCGGCGCCGGCACACCAGGTTCTAGTCCCGGTCCGGGTGCCAGATTCTGTCCCGGTTGCCCCTCTTCCAGGCCAGCTCTCTGCTGTGGGCCGGGAGCACAGTGGAGGATGGCCCAAGTGCTTGGGCCCTGCACCCCATGGGAGACCAGGAGAAGCACCTGGCTCCTGCCTTTGGATCAGCGCAGTGCGACGGCCGCAGTGCGCCGGCTGCGGCGGCCATTGGAGGGTGAACCAACAGCAAAAGGAAGACCTTTCTCTCTATCTGTCTCTCTCACTGTCCACTCTGCCTGTCAAAAAAAAAAAAAGAAGAAGAAGAAGAAGAAGGAACATGAAAGAAATTATATGGGCAACGCAAGATGAAATCTGACTTAGAAACACCCGAGTTTGGCTTGGCCTCCTCCAGGTTCTGTCACTTAAGGGACAGGGGAACTGTGAAGGAGACAGTTGAGTTGATTCCCACTCCCCTCTAACCCTAGATGCAAACACTGTATCAATCAGCTTGTTGTTCACCAGTATGAAGTCTTTCCTGTGGCTCTTGACAGAGAGCAACGAGTGATGGTGGGCTGGGCAGGGACAAAGCAAACTGGAAATGAGGAGTTCACGGCTCTAGCTAGCAGAAATCCATGGGTTTCTCTGAAACAGCAGTGCAAGCATGGAGGATAGGCAGTCAGGGAACAAGGCAGATACATGTCTCTTTCCTTCCTGGCATGACCAGAATTGTCTGTGTTCCTCAAGAAGTAGGCGAGGCAAGACAATGAAACCAGCTCCCAGTCCTCAAAGGAAATTATTTATCAGAGGTTGAATCTACTGCCCTCATGACCAAACTGTCAAAAACCTCCCGTTTCCAACAGCAGCTGTGCTGTGTGGGCCCAGGGCTGTTTATGCTTTCCTTAGCCTTGGGTTAAAAATGAATGACTAACAGGACATGTAAGTCAGTCAACAAGTCAGTCCAGATTTACTGAACCTACCTCCAGCCAAGATCTCAAGCAAGACTTTTCCATGTATCTGAGATCAGAGAACTCAGCACAATACAAAACTATTAACTTATAAAGGAACCCTTGAAATTATCTAACTGAACCCATAGTCATAGATAGGAAAACAGACTCAAAGAGGGGAAAGTGATTTGCCTGGGATTCACAGAGAGAATAAAATCCAGAACTTGAGCCCTTAGAGTCTATTCATTACCCTGTTATGGCTATTCTTAGCCTGGAACAGAAACTTTCCTGGGATTAAAAGTAAAGAAAGGTTTCCCCTGAAGAGCTTTGACCTCTCTTTTCCTTAATGCAGTTATGGCTTGAACATGGCAACCTGCCAGGAATTGTACCATCTCTCCCTCCACCAACTCCTGTCCCACCATCTAACAGCCGAATCCAGCCATAGGAGTGTGTTCCAGCCACTGAAGCAGGAATGGAAACAATGAATGGTATCACTTCTAGATGTGATCCGTGCAAACTGAAATGTAGCACTCCCCTAGCCATGCCTTGACGCTGCACACAGCAAGCCTTAAGGTACTAAGAGACAGCAGATCTAAGTCTCTGAACCATCTTAGCAAGCAAAGGCATTCAAAGACGAGGCATACTCACACGATGCACAGCTAGAATGAGATATAAAATTTTATCACGTGAAGCTACTAAAATTTGGGGGATTGTTCATTATAGTGCCTGGCATTAACCTAATAAATTCAAAAAGAACAATTCTGTAGCTCAAAGGAATTTTTCAAACACACTGAGCCCAAAGTAAAGGCAAAGGCCAATGGAAAAAAAATGTGTTTAACAATGGGAAAACACTTACAGATCTAATTTGAAACAATAATAATGTACCAATTTGCCGAGTTGTTATTGCACTCAAACAGATTAATTGTTCCAGGTCTCTGAGGAAGAAAACCATCTTGTAAAGGTTGGCCTTGAAAATGAAGTATTTTCACAAAGGAATGTCTTCCTCAAGTTTCTTTTTCCTGACTCATTTTATCTTAAAAGCGATGGCAAGAACTGTTGATACATGCGACAACTTTGATGGCTCTCCTGGGTTTTATGCTGAGGAGAAAGGGCTGATCTCAAAGGGCTAGTTAGATGCTGTCTGAGTCCATTTATGTAACATCTGGAGAGGACAAAATTATGGAGATAGAGAGCAAATCCGTCATTACCAGGAGTCAGGGACAAAGAGCATGACTGTTGATCAATAACACACGAGAATATTTCTGTGGCGATGAGTCGTTTCTGCCTCCTGACTCTGTAAAACATCAGAATCCACAGGCATGAGCATCCACCATCCACAATCTACGCAAAGGATGAAATTCCAGAGAGAGGGGGAGAGGTCTTCTGGAGTGGGAGGGTCCACCTGAAAACTGGTAAATTCTTGGTAAGATCATTCCCTCAGTCAATAGTCAAGTTCCTGGTTTCAACAATGTACTATGCTTACATAAGATATTACCTTCAGGGAAATCTAGGTAAAAGATACAGGAAACTCTCTAACCTATTGCAACTTCTTATGCACCTTAAATTATTTCCAAATAAAAGTTACAATGTGTCATTCCAAGAGAAGTAGCAAAATCCCTGAACTATCAGGTTCTCAGCAAGGAAATACATGAGTTTGGTAACTGCACAGAATTTAGTAGACAGTGATATGGCCTCAAAATCAATCTCAGGATCATTTGTGTATTCTGTCTCCATTTTAGAATATAAATACCCAGAGTTCAGGAACCAAATGTGCTTTATTTCCCAGTGACTAATCAAGTGCCTGGTACATGGAACGGATCCAATAAACATGTATTGAATGAACAAATGAATGAGAAGAAAGAACAGGCAAAGAAAGACTCACTACCCATGCCTGGCGGAGGGGCAGTGGTGTGCAGAGGTCTCCATTCCCCACCCTGGTGCATACGGCTGTGGAATGGCAGGGCAGGTGCACAAACACCAGAGCTTCTAGACAGCCCAACAACCTCCTCTGAGCCCGCGTGCCTCTCAGGGGCATGCACTGCTGCCAGCTGCTTTGTCTTAAAAATACAAAAACAAGAGGAATGAAAACAATAGGCACATAAAAGTGTGAGTGACAGAGTGAAACAAGGAGATAAAGTGAGAGAGAGGGAAAAAGAGATAGGAGGTGGTGAGAGATAAGGGAGGAGTAGCAAGAAAGATAAGAGGGAGGGAAAATGAACAAGAGAAAGAGAGGAAATGGGGGGGAGAGAGAGAGATGGGGTGGGGAGAGACAGCAAGACAGAGAGAGAGACAAGGGAAGAAAGGAGAGAGGGAGGCCCCAACAATGGCAGTGACATTTAACAGATTCCAAATTTCAACCTGGCCACACTCCATAGACTCAGGTCTCTGTAACTACCCTAATTGCTCCAAAAGATTATTGTAATTCGAACAATATGTCATTAAGTAATAAACACTTCACACAAAATAACAACATGGTCATTATTGAGATGGCGATCAGGAATAACCAAGGACAATTTTACTCCACGTCTCACCTACTCGAATTATCAGGCTGTGATCAGTGATTGTATGTTCAGAGGCTGCAGTTTCCAATGTAGCATACTGTCACGTGAAATGCAGCACACTGAGGCAAAGCCAAAGTGGGCAATGCCACAGAGACAGCAAAGCTTGTGCAGCCAAAGCTCCAAATGTGAATTCAGGCTCTGCTACCCTCTTAAAGCCTCTGTAGCCTGGGCTGTGCTGGGGCCCCCTGGGCGTGAGCAAGGAGTGCATCACCAGCACCAGACTACAGAGAGTGGACCCTGCGATGTGCAGGTGCAGCAGCGTTTCCCCTGAAACCACTTGCACTCTGAATCTGCGAGATGAGCAGCAGCTCCCATACCTCTGAACGGGCCAGTCTTCCACTGTCTTAGAGAACACTCTGGCTTCCGTTAAGGTGGCTGCTCCATACTAATCTCATCAAGCAGGTGCTTGGCCACACCTCTAGTGTTCTCATTGCTTTTGCAAGATGGTGAGGCTGAGAATTTCACAAAAGTTTAAGTTCTGGTTCCCTTTTACTTAACAATTCCATCTTTAAGTCATTTATCTCTTCACAATTTTATTGTAAGCAGTCAAGAGGAGTCAAGCCACACCTTCACCACGTTCCTGATGAATAGCTTCAGCTAAATACACACTTTTAAATATATAATTGAAAGGCAGAGTTGCAGAGAAAAAGGGAGGGGCAGATACAGAGAGAGAAAGATCTTCCATCTGCTGGTTTAATCCCCAAATGACCACAGTGGCCAGGGCTGGGCCAGGCCAAAGCCAGGAGCTTTTTCCAAATCTCCCACATGGATGCAAAGGACCAAGAACCTGTGCCATTCTCTACTGCCTTCCCAGGCACATGAGCAGGGAGCTGGATCAGAAGTAGAGCAGTCAGGACACAAACTGGGAAGCCGGCATCACAGATGGTGGCCTAACCCACAATGCCACAATGCTAGCCCCTAACCAGCCACTTCCATTGCTCCTAAGTTCTAGTTTCCACAAAACACTAGAACATGAAGGTGAATTAGTCCTGCTCTTTAACAAGGATCATCTTTTCTCTGTCATCTGATGCCATGTTTGTCATTTCCATCTCAGACATCAGAATGTCCTTTAGTATCCATATTTCTACCAAGATTCTATTCAAGATTACTTGAATCTCTCAAGAAATTAAGCATTTCTCTAGAGTTCTCCTCTTTCTCTTCTGAGTCCTCATCAGAACGACTTGAAAAGGTCTGTTCAGGGCAATGCATGCCTTTTCTAACCTCTCAAAATGCTTCCAGTGGGGCTGGTGCTATGGAACAGTAGGCTAAGCCTCCACCTGCAGTGCCAATATCACGTATGGGTACTAGTTCCTGTCCCAGCTGCTTCACATCCAATCCAGCTCTCTGCTTATGGCCTGGGAAAGCCGTGGAAGATGACCCAAGTGCTTGGACCCCTGCACCCACGTGGGAGACCTGAAAGAAGCTCCTGGCTCCTAGCTCCTGACTGCTCAGCTCTGGCTGTTGTGGCCATTTGGGGAGTGAACCAGCAGATGGAAGACCTTTCTATCTGTCTGTCTGTCTGTCTGTCTCTCTCTCTCTGCCTTTAACTGCCTCTCAAGTAAATAAAATAAATCTTATTAAAAAATGCTGACAGCCTCATTTCCCAGTTCTAAAGCCACTTCCACACGTTGAGCTTTTTGTTGAAGTAATGCTCTCATTTCTTGGTACCAAGTTCTATCTTAGTCTATTCAGGATGCTACAACAGGATTTCATACACTAGGTAGCTTCAAAGAACAGAAGTGTACTTTTCTCAGTTTTGGAGGCTGGGCAGTGCATTCTCAGGTCTCTGGAAGATTCGGGTCTGGTGAGAACCTGCCTCCTATAGAGAGCCATGCTCTCCTGTGTCCTCACTTGATGGAAGGCATAGTGCAGTGTGGGAACTCATCTAAAGAAGTTCTTCACTCATAACATAATCACCCCCCAAAGGCCCTACCTGCAAGTACCAAGCTTTGGGAGACTGAATTCCATTCTATGGATTCTGGGTGGGCAAAAACATTCCACGTGTATCATCTCTGTGACCATGGGCATGCTAATTCTTGAGACCTCACCTTCCTCACTGGCAATATGGGAGCAATGACACATACTGTGTAGAGCTACTGTGAAAACCGAATAAAACCACTGAAACAAATGTGAAGACCACAATGCCCAGCAAGCACTCAACACTTAACAAGGACCCCCACGGTCTCCTCCAGAGATGCGATACACTGTATGATTTAATTCACACGATGTTCTAAAACAACCAAAATCTATCGGATAAAAATCAGATTAATTACTGCTTTGGAGGAGGTGAATGAAGCACTAGCGGACCAGCAGAATTTCCTGGAAAGACAGAAGTGTCCTACATCTTCATAAGATTGTGTGCTTGACAGAAATGTACGTGTTCATCAAAACTTACTGGGTAGTACTTAAGATCTATATATTTTACAGGGTACAAAGTATATCTTATTAAAAACTTAAATACAAGAAAGAAGCTAAATGACAGCAAGATATCTAGATAACTAGACAGCTAACTAGATAAGTAGCTCAGACAAAAAGATAGGTAGGTAGATGATAGAGAAAGTGCCTAAAACAGTAAAACAGTGTGTGGTTCACAGAAGCACTCCACGTATGTGTTCAAAATGAATACCCAGTCATTCTTTTTCATCTCAACACTTTCTCTGCTAGAGACCATTCACTCAGCTGTGGGAGGGCACAGGAAATTCTGGAAAAGCTTCGTTGTCTGTTCCTGAATCCTAGTCCCTGATTCTCTCACTCAAGAAGAGGGGATCAGGTAGATGACATCTGTCCACCAGCTCACTCATGACAGATCTCAGAAGTCTTGACCATCAAGCATCCTTCAACGCACTAGTCACCCTCAACCCTTCAACATCTCCCTGGATCCAGAGCCCAGATGGGCCACCTGATATCATCCACTGAGTAGGTGCCCTGGATGCTCCTCTCCACCGATGGGCTCTAAGCTGCTACGTAAGGTGCTGTGCACCGTCCTGCACTCCGCCTTTGGTGCAGAGCACAGTGACTGCTATTATCTGCACAGCACGTGCTCTATGCCAGCACTGTTCTAGATGCCACATATTCTCACTCAGTCTTCACAACAAACCCGCAAAGAAGTTGTAATCCAATTTACAGGTGAGCTAACAGAATTCCAAGGTGCTCCCTTATCCCAGTCTTTTCAGGTTCCATGAAATCCCATCTGCAAATCTTATCTCCACATCTTTCTCCCAGCCATCCTTATAGAGGAACCATCATGACCCAGACAAAACTATTCCTGCCTAACACATAATATACACAACAGGAACACCATTTAAGACTTGGAGGAACAATTGATACACATGACATAGGTGAGGCTTGAAAATATCATGCTGAGCAAAGGGAGATGAACACAAAACTATACACAGCATGATTCCACTTCCATCAAGGGCTTCAGAATATAGTCCAATCTACGGTGTCAAAAATCAGGTCATGGGTTGCCTTTGGCTCAGGGGGTCAAAGGAAGGTCTACAAAGGGGTGGAGGGAAAATTTTAGGTGACCAAACATTCCACATCTTGATGAGGTGGCAGTTATATTGAGTAAACACATTTGTCCAAACTCAACCCATATACTTTAAAAAGTGCGCATTTGGGGGCTGGCGCTGTGGCGCAGAAGGTTAACACCCTGGCCTGAAGTGCCGGCATCCCATATGGGCACCGGTTCAAGACCCACCTGCTCTACTTCCGATCCAGCTCTCTGCTATGGCCTGGGAAAGCAACAGAGGATGGCCCAAATCCTTGGGCCCCTGCAGCCATGTGGGAGACCAGGAAGAAGCTCCTGGCTTCGGATCAGTGGATCTCTGGCCGTTGTGGCCAACTGGAGAGTGAACCATTAGATGGAAGACCCCCAACCCCCACCCCGTCTATCCTTCTCTTTCTGTGAAACTGCCTTTCAAATAAATAAATAAATCTTTTTTAAAAAAAGAAAAAGTATGCATTTATTGAACATGACTCAAAGTGATACATTTATGCAAAAGCAAAGAAAAGCCTCCAGAGCCAACAGCCGTAGCTCTGACTCTCGCCTCATCTCTTCCTTGCTGGGTGACCTTGGGCAAGCCACTTAACACAACTGAGCCTCACTTTCAGGCTGCTGTCAGGATTGGAGATAACAACATGTGCCAAATGCCTAGGAAAAGAGTGGGACTTCAATAGCAACATCTTCTATTATCATCATTAATTAATAATGAAAAATAACAATCTGAGTAACAGCTTCAATTCTCTACTTCACTGTGCTCAGTAGATGCTGAACTATTCAATGTTCCAAACTATGACTTCTCACTGAACAGCGACATGCACTCTTTTGTGGCATGCAATCATTTTAATGTTATGCTAGCAGAGATAATCAAGAATGAATACTAAATGCATGTAGATTAAAGAACTCATGTTTATATAAGAATATGCGCCATGGAATCTTGGATTAATTCAAACCTGAACATTGCCAACAGTTACCATTTTCTCACTAAGCAATCAGATTTTCAGGCTAAGTGACTCCATGGGGAGTTTTCTACTATACTGTTATCTAGGGTATAATTTCTCTAATAAGGTCATTATGAAAAAAAAAAAAAAGAATTCTGGACTCTAATCTCTTTGTATTAGTTCTTTCCTCAAGTGACACCCTCTAGGGATAAGACATGGGTCAGCATGGCAAATTTGAAGTCTATAGCAATCTGGTTTAGATGGTTTTAAAACTAAAATCTATGAGCTCATCTTGGGTTTTTCTTTTTTTTTTTTTTTTTTTGGTCACTTTCCTCACATTCAGAAAATTGCTTTCCAGAAAACTGTCCAATTCTCTGTAGGCTTACAAATAATTTCTCCAGAGCTGCAGCAAATGTGAATTAAAAAGTTTCTGGATTCTTGGTCAAAGTGAGAGTCTTGGTGTGAGGTTGCAGAAGATTGAACAATAATAGCAATTTCACACGAGAAATAATGAAAGGGATCATGCAGCAATGGGCTCAAGGTTACAAAGGTGCTAGGAAAGCCATCGTTCAGTAAAAGCCTGCAGCCACTGTTCACTCAGGGAGTATTCGGGTCCCACTTCTAGCCATCCAAGAAGCTGACTTCCCTGGCTACACGCCAAGCTAGTTTCATCCCAGTGCACTCTGAGTCTCAGGACAGATCAATTCAATGTCATGAGCTGTCTGTCTCCCACCTGGCAGGCAGGGACACTGGGGAATCCAGAATCTTCTAAAGACTTATGGACGGCTCCAGAAGAAGAAGGAAGCAGTTACTACCTAGGAAGGCACCTCTGAAATACAACCCTTTGACCCAAGAGGAAGTGCCCCAACCTGGGCTCAGAAGGATCAGGAAATAAAGTCAATTCTTAGTCCCACTTGAACTCCTCTGGAAATAAACTTTGCTTATAATATGATAGTTTCATAATTCGATTTTCCTTATATGTATCAATGAATGATGGCTTTTCTTTTTTAAAAGATTTATTTATTTGAAAGAGTTACACACAGTGAGAAGGAGAGGCAGAAAGAGAGACAGAGAGGCAAAGACAGAAAGAGAGAAAGAGGTATTCCATCTGCTAGTTCACTCCCCAGTTGGCCGCAACGGCTGGAGCCAGGAGCCAGGAGCCTCTTCCAGGTCTCCCACATGGGAACAGGGGCCCAAGGACTTGGGCTATCTTCCACTGCTTTCCCAGGCCATAGCAGAGAGCTGGTTTGGAAGCGGAGCAGCCAGGACTAGAACTGGTGCCCATATGAGATGCTGGCGCTGCAGGTGGCAGCTTTATCCACTACGCCACAGTGCCAGCCCCAGAATGATGGCTTTTCAAAAAGCCAAAAGCATTTCTCTTAAAAATGACTTCACTTCTATAACAGTAACCTCTACCTATTCATCCTAACCTATTTCCTCTTCCCAGCCACAGTTAGAGAAGGTTTCTCAAAGTCCCTTATAGTTAGGAGTGATTGAATTCTGAACAAAAAGAGGTAGACCAATGTCATAATGGCAATTCTTGGGCTTGGTCCATAAAAACTTCACACAGCATCCTCCACCATCTTTTTTATTCCCCAACCACCAAATGAACTCCAAAGACTTAGAGAGTGGTACAGACATGAGATGAAAAAGCTTTAGGGCTGAATGACTGTGCAAGGTACTGCCACTCTGCCAACCAACAGCAGATGCAATAGAGGAGGCAAATCCTCATTGTATTAGGACAACAGTATACCAAGGCTGTTTATTATCAGAGTTAACCTATCCAAACTAACATACCGTCTTCTACATAATTATCCCTCCAAAACTTCGATTGCATGATGTCAAATCAAAAATATAACATCAGAATAACACCAACATGTACTTAGGTATACCAGACAAATTATCACATCCCACAAATTAGCCTGAGAGTGTCTGCTTCAAGTTGAATGTCCTCCACTCCTCCTCCCAACAACATCAAGTTCAAGTCATCTGGAAGTGGGGAGCTGATAGGATAGCCAATGCCTCAGCTGCTCTGGTAACACTTCAATTACCCACCACTGGCTCCTAATGAGGTTCTCAATACAGCTTTTTCCACTGTCTCCCAAAGAAAAGGTTAGTGGGAAGTGGTGTCAGGATTCAATAAGCAGGAAAATCGCAGGCCTTGGTTGAGAAAATAGAGGTTATTTCTAGACTCACTCATGGTTCTAGAAGCTGGCTTTTATTACCCCAGCCCCTCCTGTCTCCATATCCGCCCTTTCCCCGAACGCCGAGGTAGCTTGTCCTCACTGCTGAAGGTGATCATTCTACCTGTTGCCAAAAATTCCTCCACTCCAAGCCATGCTCTTAAAGAGCTGCGCTGCAGACTGGAGGCATCACCAAAGGGAGAAACCACCTCCTTCCCTTCTCCATCTCCAGCCCCAAGCACACAGCAGCGCCACAGTCAGCACAGGGCAAGTGCTAGGTCAAATAATCTCATCATCCTGCTGATCGCAAACAATGAACAATTTCTTCACACTCATGAGTCCAACAAAGATTCAGAGACCCGGGATCCTATGGCCTCAGATGCTTCTGCAGACAACAGAAGAAAATAAAGATCACATGTGGTAGAGATCTATAGAGCAGGCCTGAAGGTAGCATACACAATTCACTCTCACTCACATTCCACTGGCCAGAACTCAAGACAGGCCCACATCTGACAACAAGAGGATCTAGGAAAGTACTCTCAGTGGGGCTCAATGGAAAGAGGAAACAGGTTTTGGTGACCACATAGTTGCATATGACCCAGAAGGGGAGAATGTGCCCCATAAAGCAGCAAATCAGCCTGTAAGAATCTGACCCAAAGATCTGGTAGGAAAGTAAAATTTCCCAGACTCATGCAAAAGAGAGAGCCTCCCCATCCTCCACCAAGCACAATGAATCAGGACAAAGTGCACCAGCCAGCCATTCATATAAGGTGGGACTTCATGTAAGTACAGAGCGAGATTCTGGAAGGTACAGGTTCCCATATGCATGAAGTAGAACAGACAGGGCCTATGAGAGAAGACAGTTTGTGCAGCCTCATAGATGCACACCGGTTGGGACAGGCTGATACAGGGTTTCACAGACAACTGCAGAGTAGGGGCTTGCAAATGGGGAAACGGATGGCTAAAGTCGTGAAGCCATGTGCAAGTTGCACTTGTAGCAAGCAGGAAAGCCAGCACTGGAACTGGAACTTCTTCCTCCTTTGATTCTGTCCCTCTCAGTCCCCTGGGTCACTCTATGGATACGCCCGTATCTACAAAATCCTTGATTCTGTCCCTCTCAGTCCCCTGGGTCACTCTATGGATACGCCCGTATCTACAAAATCCTTGATTCTGTCCCTCTCAGTCCCCTGGGTCACTATGGATACGCCGGTATCTACAAAATCCTTGATTCTGTCCCTCTCAGTCCCCTGGGTCACTCTATGGATACGCCCGTATCTACAAAATCCTTGATTCTGTCCCTCTCAGTCCCCTGGGTCACTATGGATACGCCGGTATCTACAAAATCCTTAATTCTGTCCCTCTCAGTCCCCTGGGTCACTATGGATACGCCGGTATCTACAAAATCCTTGATTCTGTCCCTCTCAGTCCCCTGGGTCACTCTATGGATACGCCCGTATCTACAAAATCCTTGATTCTGTCCCTCTCAGTCCCCTGGGTCACTCTATGGATACGCCCGTATCTACAAAATCCTTGATTCTGTCCCTCTCAGTCCCCTGGGTCACTCTATGGATACGCCGGTATCTACAAAATCCTTGATTCTGTCCCTCTCAGTCCCCTGGGTCACTATGGATACGCCGGTATCTACAAAATCCTTGATTCTGTCCCTCTCAGTCCCCTGGGTCACTCTATGGATACGCCCGTATCTACAAAATCCTTGATTCTGTCCCTCTCAGTCCCCTGGGTCACTATGGATACGCCCGTATCTACAAAATCCTTGATTCTGTCCCTCTCAGTCCCCTGGGTCACTCTATGGATACGCCCGTATCTACAAAATCCTTGATTCTGTCCCTCTCAGTCCCCTGGGTCACTATGGATACGCCCGTATCTACAAAATCCTTGATTCTGTCCCTCTCAGTCCCCTGGGTCACTATGGATATGCCCGTATCTACAAAATCCTTGATTCTGTCCCTCTCAGTCCCCTGGGTCACTCTATGGATACGCCCGTATCTACAAAATCCTTGATTCTGTCCCTCTCAGTCCCCTGGGTCACTATGGATACGCCCGTATCTACAAAATCCTTGATTCTGTCCCTCTCAGTCCCCTGGGTCACTATGGATACGCCCGTATCTACAAAATCCTTGATTCTGCCCCTCTCAGTCCCCTGGGTCACTATGGATATGCCTGTATCTACAAAATCCTTGATTCTGTCCCTCTCAGTCCCCTGGGTCACTATGGATACGCCCGTATCCACAATATCACAGCCTTCAAGACAACAGCTTCCAGCCAGACTGTTCTCTCAGACAAAAGGCCTCTGCAGACCCCATCTTCCACTCCGGCACTTGTTTCTTCCCAAGTCTCTCCTTCCAGAATTACATAAACTGAATGCATGGCAGCTGCCTGTGTGAGGTACAAGGACAAAGGCACTCTGATACCCACCACAGTCTGTGTCACCCAGATGGTTCCTGCTCATGCAAGAAGGACTCGGCTCCATTTCCATCCATAAATGCTTCTTTATTTGTCCCCAGAGGCCTTTCTGTCACCTACAGGAACACTTCCCTGCAAGCTCTGTGAGTTACAGCTCTTCTAGAAGGTATGTTCCAGACAATGAACTTCTCTCCTTCGAGCTTTTAAAATGAGATTAACACAAGAACACTGCAGAAGCTCCATGAAAGACTTCCAATGATAAAGAGTTTCTCAGACTCTGCCAATGCCAGTGCAGGAATCTGCATTGGTTTCTCTATGGGAGAAAGCCTGCAAGTCCAGGCTTTGTCTGGAGACAGACACTAGACAAACACAACGCTGAAGACTTTCTCAACCCCACAGTCAGGCCTTCTGGCACAGAGAGACCTGAGTTTCCTCCCTGGGTTACTTCTGGCTACACTCTTTTGCAATCTGACCAAGTTGCACATCTCTCCTACTCCATCCACATGCCCCATTTTCCACTGTCCATGCCTGTGGTCAGCTCCACCCAGTTCCATCTGAACTGTGAGACACGGCTAAGAGCAGTAGAATGCTAGGGAAGGTGACCCAATCAAAAAGGACTTTCGATTCCATGGAAACGGGCATCATCTTTGCTCTCCAGAAGAGGTCAGCAAATTGATAAGCCAAATCTAACCCATCACCTCTTTTTACAAATAAAGTTTTATTGAAACACAGCCTAGCCAAATTGTTCACATGTTCTCTATGACTGTAGTTGTGGTGCTGAGCAACTGTAACTTTGTGGCCCACAAAGCTGGAAGTATTTACCCTCCGGCTTGTTACAGAACTATTTACCCAATGCTATTCAGCAGCAATGAAGTCAGTCTCCTCTCAAACAAATGATATGCATATATGTTCTCAGCATCATTGCTCGCAACAGCCAAAACATGAAAAAGCACAAGTCCATGGACGAATGAACATATTGTGATACATACATGCAGTGAATTATTTTTCATCCAGGACAATGATGAAGCACTCACAGAAGTCACAAAGTGGATAAATCTTAAAAACCCTGGACTGCAGCTGGCACTGAAGTGCAGCTGTTTAAGCCGGGGCCTGTAGCAGCATCCCATATGGGTGCTAGTTCAAGTCCCAGCTGCTGCACTCCCAATCCAGCTGCCTACTAATGCACACGGGAAAGCAGAGGAACATGGCCCAAGTTCCGGGGCCCCTGCACCCATGTGGGAGACATGGAATAAGCTCCTGGTTCCTGGGTTTGACCTGGTCTAGCCTTGGTCATTGTGGCCATTTTGGGAGTGAAGAGTGGATGAAGATCTTTCTGTCTCTTCTTCTCTATATATAACTCTTTCAAATAAATAAATCTTTTAAAAAAATGGACTAAGCAACAGATGTCAAATGCAAAGGTCACATACTGTGTGGTTCCATTTATATGAAATAGCCAAAATCAATAAAGTCAGAGAGAGAAAAATACAGGCTGGTGGCTATGAGGGAATGGGGAGAAGAGGGATGAGGAATGATTGCTTAATGGGCGTGGTGTTTCTTTGGGGAGCAATGGAAAGGTTTTGACAGAGTCAGCGGCTGCACAATATTGTGTATGCATTAAATGCTGTAAAAGTGCTTATTTTAAAATGGTTATTCTATGTTAAGTGACTTTCACCTCAATGAATTTTTTTAAGATTATTTATTTATCTTTTTATAAAGCTTTTATTTAAAGAATATAAATTTCCAAAGTACAGCTTATGGATTACAATGGCTCCCCCTCCCATAACTTCCCTCCCACCGGCTACCCTCCCCTTTCCCGCTCCCTCTCCCCTTGCATTCACATCAAGATTCATTTTCAATTCTCTTTATACACAGAAGATCAGTTTAGTACATATTACGTAAAGATTCCAACAGTTTGCCCTCACATAGAGACACAAATCTACCAACAATAGATGCTGGAGAGGATGTGGGGAAAAGGGACACTAACCCACTGTTGGTGGGAATGCAAACTGGTGAAGCCACTATGGAAGTCAGTCTGGAGATTCCTCAGAAACCTGAATATAACCCTACCATTCAACCCAGCCATCCCACTCCTTGGAATCTACCCAAAGGAAATTAATTTGGCAAACAAAAAAGTCATCTGCACATTAATGTTTATTGCAGCTCAATTCACAATAGCTAAGACCTGGAACCAACCCAAATGCCCATCAACAGTAGACTGGATAAAGAAATTATGGGACATGTACTCTATAGAATTCTATACAGCAGTCAAAAACAATGAAATCCAGTCATTTGCAACAAGATGGAGGAATCTGGAAAACATCATTCTGAGTGAATTAAGCCAGTCCCAAAGGGACAAATATCATATGTTCTCCCTGATCGGTGACAACTAACTGAGCACCAAAGGGGAAACCTGTTGAAGATTATTTATTTATTTGACAAGCAGAGTGAGAGAGACAGACACACAGAGGTTATCTTCCATTCACTGGTTCACTTCCTGAATATGGCCAGAAGGTGCAGAGTTAGTCCAGGCTGAAGCCAGGATCCCAGAACATCATCTGGGTCTCCCACATGGGTGGTGGGGGCCCAAGCACTCAGTCATCATTTACTGCTTTCCCACACACATGAGCACAGAGCTAGATCAGAAGCAAAACAGCCAGGACTTCACCCAGTGCTCCAATATGGGATGCCCCCATCACAAGCAGTGGCTTAACCCACTGTGCCACAATGCCAGTCCCTCAAGAAATTATTTTAACTCAAAAAATAGATCATCTTGTTTGAAAAGGGAAGCAGCCTCTGGAGTTTTTGAGATGGGAATGACACCTGCGACATAAGCTTTCAGGCATGAACCTATCAACATGTATAGGAAAGCTACTCCTCAGTTGATTTCTGGGTACCTGGGAAGAGCATGGCACCAATAACAGAAATTAAAACCAAAGGAGAAAAAAGAAAAATCAAGAAGAGAGGACCTCAGTATGGACACACTGAGTTTGTGCACCTATAGGGCAACCAGCGCAATGATAACAGGAAGTTAATCAGTGCTGGACTGGGAGTTAAGAGCAAGATCAAGCTCAAGGCCAGAGACAGAGTCACAGAGCTCATTCTCAGAGAGGTGACATGGTTATGAGAGAAGAAAGGAGGAGGGACTGGGGTCAGTGTTGGAGAAAGAATCCCTGTAGTTAAAGGGCAGTGAATAAGCGGCATCCAGGAATAGCAGCAAAGGTGTGGGCAGAGCGTCAGGAGGAAGCCAAGTGGGCAGAGAGCCCTGGGAAGGGTGCAGTCCATGGCATGTATGGAGGAGGAAAGAGCAGACAGGAGGAGGCAAATGAGAGAGAGGGAAAAGAGAGTGAAGAGTGGGAAAAGGTCAATAGTTCTGTAGGATACATAGAACTAAAAATTTACTGCCTGGTTCTCATCTTCAAACAGCTGGATTCGCTGCCTAAGCAAGGCTCCATATAATGAGGCCACATGGATAGACAAATGAGGAAGATACAGCCTAGCACCCAAAAGCAGATAAGGAAAACGCTCATTCTACTTGATGGAAGGAAGCACAGCCTGGTTCTAGAATTCAAAATAAAACCAATTGACTTCTTTTAAAAGACACGAGATCATCAGCCCCATGCTTGGAAAAATGGCACAGGCAGCCTCCAACATACACTGGGTCCCCTCCAAGCTCTGAGGTGCAAGGTGGAGCTTACTCCATGGTATGCAATCAGCAGGACTTAGCTCTCCAAACTCTGAAGTCTCACGGTAAGAGGTTGAAGGGGTAAGGGTAGAGACTTGACCTAATTACGGTGTCTGACAGGTGGGTCTGGTGGGTGGTCTTTAGGTCACTGGGGGCTTGCCCTCGGAAGGTGGCTCTTGCAAGGGGGCTGGATATGGAAGCCAAGTTCAGCCTAGCTTTGCTCTGCTTCCTGGCTCTCCATGTGGTGGTTTCTCCACACCTACTCTGCCACTGCCAGCCTCTACCAGATGCCAGGCGAATGGGGTCACCTCCAACCTGAGAGCCGAAATAAGCCTCCTCCTTCCCCAGAAGCTCTGTCCAAGTATTCTAAGGTCATGAAGAGCTGCTTGACACACTCACCAGTGCATACACAGGACGTCTCCAACACGTATACAGCATGCATGGCCCTGAAAAGTACAGCAGTCAAGCTGGCATGCTTCACCCCTGGCCGGATGTCAGCACTACACAGAGCCCTGAGCACCAGTGGCTACCAACTGGACAGTGCTTTCACTGTTTCCATTTGCAGCAACAAATCCTTTACAGTGTTACATTAACTGCAAAATGACGACATTTGGAGTATAATAGCAAATTGATTCCTTAGAAACAGAATGATTTTACCTGCCATTATTACCATAAGTGGAATTCAAAAAGGCTATAATAAATAATATAACCACATTATATTTATTCACCCTTGATCTATCCTTTATAACATTAACTAAAGAGGTAAGAACCATGGAGGAGGAAGAATTATTTCTGGCATGCCAAGGAAGGGACTTTGCTTGGGGGGGGGGGATGCTTAATGAGAAGCAATGCAATGCCTTTTAGCACAGGCAAGTTTGTAATGAGCATCGAACTGACTTTCTTAAATAAGAGCCATTCAGGTGTGAAATGGGCTCCCCCCGAAATGAGG
This sequence comes from Sylvilagus floridanus, assembly GCA_949820135.1. Taxonomy (NCBI): domain Eukaryota; kingdom Metazoa; phylum Chordata; class Mammalia; order Lagomorpha; family Leporidae; genus Sylvilagus; species Sylvilagus floridanus. Next base: position 114,623,442 of record OX463231.1, read on the forward strand.
TGGGAGTCCCTCAGCTTCGCGGAGGCCGTAATAACGGGTTAGTCATGTATGACAGCTTGCATAATGGTTACTCCAGTTTAGGGGACTCTGGACAGCCTTCTTGTGATTTATACAATATCAACTGCAAAAGCATCTTATCCCTGCCTGGGAAACCAACTTGCTGTGGGCTCCTGTGAGGTGAACACTTCAAGCTAACTTCAGACGGCGATTCAGAAGAAATCTAGCAGCCCCCAAAGATGCTTTAGGAAAAAGATGAAGCTTTAGGAAATCCTGTTGCCCAAAAGTCACCGGCAGGGAGCTGGAAGCCCAATCTGACCTTCAGAGGTGCCCCAGTGGCCCGGCATAGTTTCTTGGTGTTTGTTTCTCTAAATATCTGAATCTACTCCCAACTTTTCAAATTTGAGAGATGCAGTGGACACTCCTGGTGCCAATCCAGGTTGCCTCCATCAGATGACCATGTCCTAGGAGCTAATGGCTCACAGCTACCCGCTCCTCCAAAGAACTGCCCTCAACCAATCTGGGGCCATTCACCTCCAGCACTGGGCAGTGTCCATGACGGACTCACACAAGGATGTCGCGGGCATACGAGGTGAGGCAAGGCTGGGTCAAAACTGACGCATTTTGTGATCCAGAGCTCTTTCTGGAATCAAGCTGCAGCTGGACACAGCCAAGGCCACACCCTCGCTCAGCTCCTACCCATGTTTCTTTCCCTTCTCCACTCTACTTTAAAGCAGTGGTTCTCAAAGTGGGGTGCCCAGAATATCAACATTAGAATCACCTGGGAACTTGTAAGTCAGGCAAATCTCAAGCTCCACCACAGGCTTTCTGAATCACAACCGCTGGGGGCAGCATGAGAGTTTGCGTTTGACAGCCTTCCAGCAGATTCTCTTGTAAGCTACAGTTCGAGAACCCAGTCCCAGAGCATGGCCTCAATACAATATCTTTCACATAGGCCCATGTCTCAGGTTCTGCTTCCCAGGTATGCACTCAAGACAGGAAAGTACAAAAAAATTCTGCTCTTTCCAAAATCTCTTCTTGAATATTCCCTCTGTCTAGCATGGCCCAGGAGCTGCTGCTCTATTTAAGCATTCAACATGGATTTCCACTGGTTTAAGCCCAGCCCATATTAGGCATGCCAGTCTCATCCACGTGGGCCAGTCTGGACATACGATCTAGCTCTCGAGACTGGGAATCCCTTGAGATCATCACATGCCTGTCTAATTCTATATCCTCACAGTCTGGCACAGAGGTGCCACTCACCAACATCAACTGAATTGATCTGAACTGAACCAACCTGCCTGTTGAAATGGGCCAACACTTCTGAAACTCAGAGGCAAAATTCACACAATTAAGAACTCAAGAAACAATCCCAGCAACAAATTAATAGGATGACCCTGTAGACTTTATAGTTACGCATCGGCCATAATTGTACAAGGATGTAATATGCAGGAGGAACTGGTTGCTGATTCACCTGGTAGCCATCCTAAGCCCTGAAGCCTGCAGATTAATAACCCCTGTAATTTCATCCCAGTCTCTAATTGCAGGTGCCATCTTCACTCGTTTAACACCTAATTCCTCAAAGTGGGTTTGCAGGCCTCTGACACTTGGTTCAAATATTCACACTGCCTCCTTAGCCAAGAGAGACATTTTTTTATTAACAAATCAAGCTGAATGTGAAATAAAACAAACACAAAATAAAATCTGGCTGCAAACCTGAGCTCTAGGGGGAAAAAAAAAGTCATTTCCAAACCAGTACTAGCTGGCTGCTCTCAAATTATCCATGTAGAAAATTGCCCAAACTTTTCTACCCAAACTGCATTTGTTTCTGATTTTAAACTAAGTTCCGTTTCTAATTTTTCTTCCTTTCTGCAAAGCTTCTATCTTTGGGAAATATGGAGCCCAAGTTCTATAATTTGCACTTCATTTGAACACTAATGAAAAGAAATGCTCTTCCCCTTCAAACTATTTCCTCAGTCAATTAAACAAATCCTCTAAGTGGAGTGTGTGAAGTGATTTGTGTCCAAGAACTTAATTAGTACTTAATTCTGGAATTTGTATCTTCTTAAGCCCACATCCTTTTAAGTTTCTACCAAGCTCACAAAATGGCCCAGGTGTGGTCCCTTACCATAAGATCAAGGGCAAAAGCTGATCTGAAGAAGTCAAGAGGAATAAAAGACCATCTGTGTGTTCAGAAAAGGCTCCCAGGCAGCCTTCTGGCCATCGAGGAAGCTCCTTACCGAGTCCACAGAAAGGACAGTAGCAATATCAGCTGCCTGCTTCACACAATAACAGCTGTCCTGCTGTGGCGAGAACACCTGCTCGTGGTGGGAGCCGTGGCAGGAGGGCAGGAGAACGAAGAACAATATAAAGAAGATAAAACCACTACCCAGAGATGATGACTCCTAGCCCTTTCCCTCTCTTTATTAAAATGGACAAATACACACAACACACAGAGTGGATTATAAATCATAGCTGCATCCATTTTTCTCATTTCTTCCACTTACTATCTAACATGTCACCATACTGTTCAAAACTGTTTATAGGTGTCTCTCTCTCTCTCTTCAATGTGCTCCACCACCTTGCTGAGGGTACCTTTCAGAACCTTCGGGGCTATTTCTCTAATTATGCATTCTGAAATCTTTGAGGGGTGGGGGCAGGTTGCAGAATAGTGTACTCTTTATGTACAAAGACCAGGTATATACCATAGGTCTTCAAAAAGTTCATGGCAAATAGGTACTGTAGGAAACACACTCTACACAGATTTAAAAATTTTTCACCAAAACAAACTTATCTTTTCATTCCAGTTTCCACAAACTTGTTGAAGCTCCTTTATAGAAGTACAAAAAAACCACTGTGTATCTTTAGGGAGTGGCAATTAACAGCCTAAAATATCTCAAGGATTCCTTAAGGGATGAGGAATGCTACAATGAGTAAGATAATTGATTTAAACAGTCCTTTTAGATTAAAAAAATTGCCAACACACACTTAGTACTTGATATTAGACTATTAAAATAAAAGCAAAAACTAGATAATTTTATTACATTTGTTAATGACCATATGGTCTTTTTTAGTGTTGGATCTCTAACAATCTGAGTCATGAATGCAGGGAAAATGAAACTGACCTACTTGCTGGCAATCTGCACTGAGCTCCCAGACTTCCATATATCCATCATTTAACTCCACTCCACAGGAAGGTATGCGAGTCCTCTGGGCATACTGTGTGTGCATTTATTCAAACTGTTATGTAGTTTCCGAGAAGTGGCGCGACTTGCCGTTCAGAGTGGCACATTCATTCAGAGGCAGAGCAAAGATCTGGTCCTGCTGGCAGCCCACCTCCCCCACTCCCACAGAACCCTGGTGAAGTCACTAGAACTTAGTGTCTCCATCTGTCAGATGAGAGGGTTGGAGCAGATTTCTAACTGGGGATGGAGTTTCTAGGATTCCACATAATCAAGGGGTTAAGTGTTCAGGGCCCCTGGGTCAAACCCTACACTGTCAAAACCCCTAAGAAACAGAGAAATGGTGTTCTTTCTTCCTCCTCCCCCACACATACAGACTGGAGCCAAGTACTCTCCAAGTTCTGTCCACACAGCCAAAGCTTCTGCAGAGGAGGAGCTGATGTGCTGATTGCAACTCTGAAGGCACACATTTCACTCTGCCCTTTCGCTGAGCTTTTCTATGGGTCCATTCCCCATGCAGAGCCTCGGGGGAGATCTTTGCCTGGATGCAGGAGATAAACTCTAGACCCTAACGAACAGGCTTTTGTTTGCCTCCAGGCCACCGTCCTGTGTTTTAGCACTCAACAGTGGAGAAGTATCAGCATCTTAAGACCACTGTCTAATTAAAAGAAAGTTTTAAGAACTATGAGCCCTTGCGGGATGGCTCACCAAATGTGAGCATCTCCACTATGAAAGAACATATTTTAAAAGGTACTGGAGGGCTGGCACTGTGGCACAATAGGCTAATCCTTCGCCTGCAGCGCCGGCACCCTGGGGTACCGCACCCAGTCGGGGCACGGGATTCTGTCCCAGTTGCTCCTCTTCCAGGCCAGCTCTCTGCTGTGGCCCGGGAAGGCAGTGGAGGATGGCCCAGGTCTTTGGGCCCTGCACCCGCATGGGAGAGCAGGAGGAAGCACCTGGCTCCTGGCTTCGGATCAGTGCAGTGCGCCAGCCGCTTGTGGGGGTGAACGAATGGAAAAGGAAGACCTTTCTCTCTGTCTCTCTCTCTCACTGTCCACTCTGCCTGTCAAAAAAAAAAAAAAAAGTACTGGAGGATGGCATTGCCTCAAGTGCACATCGCCCACTCCATCTTTTTCCATCTCTCAGGCACCATGAAGCGTCATCTCCCACAGAGGGACACCCAGAAGCTGGGGGCTCAGGAGCGGCTCGGAAGGCAGCGTGCAGGCCCAGAAGGCAGTGTGCACTGGCTGGAGGGGAAGGCAGTGTGCGCTGGCTGGCTGGCTGGCAGGCTGCATTTCTTATACTGAAACTCATTATGCCGCCAGACTGTGTTCTAATGAACATGCGTCAGGTTCCATCTCAAAGCCTGCTGTACCCCAAGCACGGAGCTGGGATTCTGTGTGTAGGTGCAGCCAGAGCGTCCAGAGTAAAATGTGTTGCCCAGTTGAACATCATTCTTTTTTTAATGTGAACTCCTTAATTTACAGATAAAAGCAGACTAAATCCTCTCTGATTTTGGCCAGGCAATGTGGGCCATTCTCTTGACTGATCTACAGCCACGGTGTGGGCTCAATCTGCACGAACCAAAGAACTAAGACCAAATGAAATCTGAAATGGAAAGCACGTCTTAGACTTTGGAAGAAAAATAAACATGCAGAACCTAAACTGCAAACAGAACAGGTGTGCACACAGTTAGAATTGCGCAAGCCTTTGCATAAAATGCTAACGGGAGCTTTATGCTCCCTTTCAAAGTAGGAAATCTGAGTTCCCAGGAATCAAAGGGTTGAATTCCCCTTTTCACTCTCTCCTACAACTCCAGAATCCCACATATTACAAAGTTAAAGAATCTCTGGCCAGAAGCTCAATTTTAACTATTTTTTTTCCCAAAACATACACATCGACAGGGATCTTAACTCTATTTAAAAATAATTTCCTCTAATTTGGAAAAAATAAGCACTTTTTTTGAAACCCGGGATTGACCACATGGCCCACTGAATTCTTTCTCCTCTTGGCTAGGAGATAATCCTATGTTCTTCTGTGCATGCCTTTCTTCACATTTATCCTTTAAAAAACTCTCTGCCTTTCCAGTAAGTACTGGACCCTGGATTTCAAAGGCCTGGGTTTTTTGTTTTGTTTTTTGGTTTTTTTTGACAGGCAGAGTGGACAGTGAGAGAGAGAGACAGAGACAAAGGTCTTCCTTTACCATTGGTTCACCCTCCAATGGCCGCCGCGGTGCTCTGTGGCCAGCGCACCACGCTGATCTGAAGCCAGGATCCAGGTGCTTCTCCTGGTCTCCCATGCGGGTGCAGGGCCCAAGCACTTGGGCCATCCTCCGCTGCACTCCTGGGCCACAGCAGAGGGCTGGCCTGGAAGAGGGGCAACCGGGACAGAATTCGGCGCCCCGACCGGTACTAGAACCCGGTGTGCTGGTGCCGCAGGTGGAGGATTAGCCTATTGAGCCACGGCGCCGGCCCAAGGGCCTGGTTCTAAGATTCCTGGAGACTACCACTAAATTCCATGATTTGCCTAGAATGCCTTAAGCCATCATAATTGTGTACAACATGAAACTAAAATAAAATGCTACCATGCAATATAGTCAATAGAATTTGATCTTCTTACCCTTGATTTCAAATGCAAGTCAAATGAAACAAATTACTCCCAGAAAAGCAGAACTCTAATGAGCCTGTGGTGGGCTTCAGGTGACTTTTTATGGTAGAAATATGGACCTTAATTGGTGGAGGGGAACATATTCTCAAGAGTCTTCTCAGATTCCTTCCCCCTAAAATAAAAGATCCCAAGGGACACATTCTCAGCCCCAGAACTAGAGGGATACCTAGAAGAACCAAAGGCAAAAATCCACGACACCCACCTCCACCCCTGCCCTTCCGCCTTTTAGCATCACCAGCCACCTGCTCACCCAAGGTAAAGGTGTCTGGGCAGCTTGGAATCTTCTCTTTGCCTAACCTCTAACAGCCCAAATATACGGCCTCCCTGTTGAAGCATTCTGCAACACCATTCCTTTCTCTCGTCTCCTCAGCAAGTCACAGCCTCCACTCAAGCCCTCTGCACATCTCCGGGTGATTTCCAAGCAACCTCCCAGCAGGATTGCTGGTCCTCCATCTCTGGCATTTCCAGAAGGTGATTCTGAACGACACATGGAATCACACCAGGCCGTTCTTGGAGAACACAAGCTTGGATGCCCACTGCCGAATGAGAAGGTTCAGAATACCACACAGAGACCAACATGGTCTGGCTCTCCAACCACCTTTTGATTCATGGCAGAACCCAGTGGGGCTTGAATAAACAGATCTAGATGGGGGATAATAAAGAGTGCAAAGTCATAGCAACCATGAAAGTCAACCACACACGACGCCCACTCTGACCAAATCCAGGCAAGTGCTTCATATGCACTCAGTCCTTTCAATAACAAGGCCAGTCTTATGTACCTCATTTGTCAGCTCATTAGGTGGCAAAGCACAATGCTAATCCACGCCAAGTGACAAAGTCCCTATCCCTATGTTACACTGCATTGGTCCCACATGCTGTGGTCTATACAGGTGGACCATGTGACGCTGTATGCTGCTGTGGATCCGAAATTCATGGCAAATATCCCCCAGACCCTGGTCCTAAACCCCCTAAATATGTGAGAGGAAGCCTCTTGAGAAAGCAAGCATTGGAGAGTCCAGGCGAGCGTCAAGAAGCCTGAGTTCCAACTAAAGTAGAGGGGTTCTGGCCCAGGCCACGCACAGAATCTAAAAACACACCTGTTCCAATCACCTTTCTCAGTCATCCCCAGGCAAATGCAGAGGGGAAAAGGAGACTGAAGAATTTCATCTCCAAGTAACCTTCTTGTTTGGTTCATACCCATCAAGCACCATTCTGATGCTATGTTGCCTTTTGGTGTTGGGGGACTTATGAAGGTAAGAGTATACGACCTCAGGACCTTTGCCAATACTGTCCTCTTTTCCTATACTGCCCCCCACCCCATTCAAGACATCAACATTTGGCTTAACTAATGACTACTCCGTATCTCTCTCAGGCTCAAGCAGATTTCTTCAGGGATACCCTCTGTGAGTGGAACAATCCCCCATTCAATGTCCCCAGCATGCTCGTCCTCTTGGCATTCAATGTCATTGTAATTTCACGTGTGCTTTGGTCGTTACTTAATGTCTCTCAAACTTGAACATCAGCCCCAGGGCAACCGGGACTGTCTCTACTGCTCAGCACAGTGGCTGGCACATGGTAAATGAGAGATAAATCTTTGTTGAACAAAAGAAGACACAAGCAATGTTAGTCTTTCTGGTAGACGTATTTGTCGCTAAGAATCATTAAACTCAGCATCCACTTCTTGCACCAGTGTCTTGTAAACTCAGAGAGCCTAACCCCCTGAAACTGACCCATTTGGAGGCCCTAAGAAAAAGAGTTTGAGGACCCATGAAGAACTGGATCTAGACCTTGGTCATCCACCAAGGCCACACGTGGACGCCCAGGTGGCCTGTGTCTCTAATATATGCCCCGTCTCATCCCTAGCAGCTTGAAAACTGTGTCCAGCGGCGGTGACTGTGTTGCTTACAGATACCACTAAACACACAAATTCTAGTTTGATGGCTCCTACTTCACGCACACTCACTCTCTAATATCAAATAACAAATTTCAAGGAGGCAGGGAGGGCTGATGGACAGCCAAAGCAATATGGAAAGGAACACAAATCCAACTCAAACTGTTGCCACTTAGGGATGATAAACACAACATACCACATACCACGGGGACATAAACTGCAAGCGGGCTGCCCCTTCAAAAATACAACCATCAGTCTGTCATGAAGCCCACACCCATCACACTCTTCTGGCAAAAGAATCCATTTTCCTGACAAAGTTTGAGTGGCAGAGAAAAGGCAGAGCCAACAATCAGAAAATAAACTCTGCTTCCAAATGATCGAAGGACGCTGCTCTTCTCGCCGGCTGCTCGCTCGCATCCTGCTGCTAGCACCAGACACACATAAATACACATGCCACCTTGCGTCCCCCACATCATATTTCTAACATCACAGAGCATGCTGAACTTCTGTTGGGGGGCCATTTTTCACTTTATGCCATTTTTGCACACTTTGAACACAGTCCTCCCCTACAAATTAAGAGCCGTTTAATTAAGCACCACCACTATCTATAGTTCCTTATAGATTCCCTCCTTCTAACCTTTCCCTGCCAGGAACCTAGAACCAATCATTCTGAGTAGTATTTTTGTTCTTGCTCCTCTCCTGCCAACTGTTAGGATGTTACACCCATGTTGGAGGCAACACGCTCAATCTCCACTTCTACCTAGTCAGAAAGTAGATACTCATAGATATAAAAATGTTAAGATCTGGGTGACTAAGACCCTCTGGAAATCGTGTAACATTCTTGTAGGTACATTAAATTTACAGATTAATTTGGAACGAATGGTATCGTTACAACATCAGATCTCCCTTCCTATCCACAAACATGGGATAGCTTCCTGCTCATTGAGACGACCTTTCATGCCATTTAGAGTTTCTCTAAGTCAGAATGCCATCTTCAGTTAGGTTACATCCTGCATATATGTTGCCCTTGTTGATACAATTATTAACATCCTTTATCACATGTTCTTAATTTATTGTAGGACAGAGGAAAATTACTGGTTATGCATGTTCATATTATCTGACAAATGTGGAACTCACTACTGCTAATAGCTGGTCTATGAATGATTTTTTCTTCAAATAAATGATATATGGAATTAAGACAATTTGGCTTTTTAATTCCAATCCTTAGAATTTTATTTCTTTTGTACACAGTAGCAGCAAGAACTATGGGTACCTCTATTTCTTTCTAACCTTAAAAAGAGAATGCTTCTGAAATTTATCCATGGAAGTATGCAACAAGCTTTTGGAAGAAATGCTTTAAATTAAGGATATTCCCTTTCCTAATGAATTCCATTATTGCTCCCAATTGATTGCTTCCTTTCTCTGCCAGACCCCTCTCGAAAGGGTTCCTATCGTTGACCAAAGTATAGACCCAGCACAGGGACGGCAGCCTTGGCTGGGCAACTTGCCCTGTTCAGTGATCCAGGAGAGGACATCTCATGTGCCACAGACAGGCTAACACTGGAGCCATCAAGGGAGCTTCTGTCAGTCCCTCCCCTCTGCTGCTGGGGCACATCCCAGGTAGCGGCTGGTCTTCCAGCCCAGATACCTCCATAAAGAACACAGGGTAGAGATAAAGCCAACTTACCACCAGTATGCAGTATGAACAGGAAATCAAACCACTGAAATTGCAGGCTTTCTTGTTCTTGTAACATAATCCAGCAAAAGCCAACTGATACATGATCTATTTCTATTTTTTTTTTCAGGTTTTTTTCCTTTAATAAACTGTGCCTTTTCTACATTCTTTAAGATGATCACAGGGTTATTCTCCTTTAATCTGTTGATGTAGTGATTTCTATGGGTAGGTTTTTCTGAAGTTAAATCTGTACCAGCCATTAGCTATCCATCAAAATAACATCAGTGCTGTATCTCCCGTGGCGTGGCGGTATCACTGGGAGACAGCTGCCTCGCGTGGAACTACAGTTCCAGCCACCCTTGCATGCAAGTGCAGCCCTGTGACCAGTTCTCACCAACAGCACATGAGCAGACTTGATACATGCTGTGCACAGGCCCAGACCTGTTCTGAAACAGGTAGCAATCCTCATTCTTTCTGCTGGCTTCAGCTACCAGAGAGCAGGGCCTGAGTGAGTGAGTGAACCACGATGCCGAGAGCCTGGGACCCTGCATCACTGCATGGGCCACTTCCTGAGCAAGGACTCCACCTCTGCTATATAGTGGAATTTTCTTTTTATTAGAGCAACGAGGCAACGACCCTAATCCTTGCTCTACAGGATAAAGCCAGTAATACATGATTTTTAATACGATGCTGGATTTAAAAGGTTAACCTTTTATTTAACTTTTATGTAACAGTGATTTGTTATTTTTCTCCTCTGGTACTATCCTTATCCGGTTTTTATACTGGAGGTGTAAATTTGGTATAAAGCTTCAGAAAACAGTAAGAACAGCTTTCCCTTGTATGGATCTCTGAAACAATTTGTATAAAGCAGGGATTACCCACTCACATAAAAGTGCACGGGCCCTAGGGTTTTTGGAGAAGGAGGCAGACATGTTGCCACTACTTCAATTTCTCCAGCAGTGATTACTTCAATCATGGCTTCCCTTTATCAAATGGCCAGCTTTGGAATTCCATATTTTTCCAATAATCTTTCAACATGGCCACACTGGTTCATGGGTAGTCACTCACTGCCACCATTAGTATCTTTTTTTTATTATTATTATTCCTTGGTCAGTTTCACTACAAGGTTGTCCACCTTCCTCATGATTTCAAAGAACTAAAATTTAGTTATCCTCATCATTATTTTCCCTCCCCTCCTTTATTGATTTTTCAACCCTATCTTATTATTTCAATCCTTCTCATTTCAATGAGTCAGAGAATATATGGTCTGAATGGCATCAATTCTTAGAAACCTGATGAAATTTCTGGGCTAGAATATGAGCCATTTTGTGAGAACTGCAAGCATGCTCAAAAATAACATATATTCAGTATTTTCTGTAGGATTGCTAATCATATTATTGAAATCCTTTTATTTTTGTCTCTTTGATCCATTTCCAAGAAGAAAATACTGAAATCTCTATCTACAATGTAGATGCATCCATTTGTTACCATAATTCTTTCCTATTTCTTTATATGGCTTGAGGCCGTGTTGTTATATTGTCTCATGACTATTATATCTTCTTAGAATATTGTGCTATTGTGGCATTTCCAGAATGAATCATCATTTTTCATCTCTTTTGATGTTCGCCTTAAATTCTACTTCACCTGATGTTAAAATTACTAGCCTGGTGTTATTCTGATTATTTTCCTAGAATTCCATTTTTATCCCTTATTTTCTCCCTTTTCTCTGTGTTTTTGGTTGTATGACTCTCTTACCGCCACATACTGCTGCATCTTTTTTGTAGCCCAATCAGTCAGTGGGATTTAATCCATTTATATTGTATTCACCAATACTGGAAATTTGGCTTCTTCATCAGATTTTGGTTTTCCTATTTAACTATGTCGGTCTTGTTTTTTTTTTTGTTGTTCTTTTTTACTTTTCTCTCTGCTACAAAAATAGATCAATTTCCCTTTTTTTCTTATTGTAAGTTTGAAAATCATACATTGTATTTTTTATGACTTTTAGGACTGGCCCTAACTCAAGTCAGGCTCCAACCAGCCCTGCGCTTTCTTCTTAACACGTAAGGATTACTCATGACTGCCCCCTCCCCACCTGAACGACCTTCCCTTCCTTCCGATCTTCATACCTACACGCTTCACTGTTGACACTGTCTGGACATTTATTTCCAGATTGGTTTGGGGCACTCCCTCCATTTTCTCTGCAATCCCCCAACTCCAGAGCAGAGGAGCCCATACTCTGTCTGTGATTCTACTCAGAACCAGAATTCTCCACCTCACTTATGACTAACGCTCTAGTTGCCCATTTGAGTGTAACAGTGCTTCTGAGAATATCCTTATTATTTTTTTGGTTGTAACATATACAATAAGTCACACATTTTAAATGTATAATTCAGTCAATTTGCAACCAATTTGCAATTATGCAACCATCACACCACCACAGCACAGCTTTCAAATCTATCCACTAACGTTAAAAATTCCTTATACCTGTTCCAAATTCCAGCCCCAAACAGCCTCTAATCTACTTCATCTCTATAGATTTGCTTTTCTAGAAATTCCATGTACATGGAGTCTTGTACTGTGTGGTCTTGTCTAGTCTCTCCCACACTTAGGTTACTGTTTGGGGGGCTCATTTGTGATGCTACACATGTCAGTCAATCCCTTCATTCCATGCTGAACAGTATTGTACTGGGCAGCTGTGTCATGTTTTGTTTATCCACTGCCAGTCAATGAACTACTGGATTGTTTCCATTTCTAGGTACAAGTATTTTTGTGGACACAGGTCTTCATTTCTCTTGGGTAGGTACCAAGGAGCAGAGTAACTGAGTAATATTGTAAATTGATATTTAACTTTTCTAAGAAACTGTCAAACGTGTGACACGCTCACAAGCCATCTATGCCAGTTCCAGTTTCTCCACATTCTAGGCAACACCTGCTATTAACTGTCCCTTACATTTTTTGTCACATCCATTCTGTGACTACACTTATTGGTTTTATACTCAGACAAAAATAGGCACAACGGGGAGTTGGTTTAACTTCTTGTGGCTATCAAAACCCACAGATGCTCAAGTCCCTTCTGAAAATGATGCAGTATTGGCACATGGCCTACACACATCCTCTCATCACCTGAAATGATTTCTAGGTTACTTATAACACCTAATAAAACATACATGTTCTGTAAATTTGTTTTGCTCTCTTGTTTAGGAAACCATGATATGAAAAATGTCTGTACTTGTTCAATACAGACAATTTTAAGTGTTTCTGATTTGCGGTTCGTTGGGTCCACAGGTGCAGAACCAATGCACGTGGACCTCTGATTACATAAGAAATTTATACAAATACTCTATGATCTTAAGGAGAAAACCATGTCCACACCGCACAGCAGAGTGCCTGTGGGAGTCCCAGCAGCTCTGCTTCTGATCCAGCTTGCTGCCTGTGCAGAACACAGCACCCACAAGAAAGACCCAGATGGAGTTCCTGGCTCCTGGCTTCAGCCTGGGCCAGCACCGGCTACTACGGGCACTTGGGGAATGAGCCAGCAGATGGAAAGTCGGGATGTGTCTGTCTGTCTGTCTCCCTCTCTCCCTCATCCCTAAAAGCCAATGCTGCTCATCTGGCATTTAGCCAGGGACCTTGCTGAAGCACAGTCACCCATCAAGCAGCAGCTGAGCATCAGCTATGCCTGAGGCACCCTGCTATGCACCCTTGAGCTTGCAACCTAACCATCTGTGCACCAGAACCACAGCCTACCAAGGGCGTTAAGGGACAAGCACACAGAAGGTTCCGGAGCTATTTCTAAAAGGATGGTTTTTTCTAGCTGAAAGGGGAACGGGGAACGTATTTCCAGGAAAACACTACTTGAATGTTTTAGGGACCAGCTGAATACAGAACCCCGGGGTCCAGGAATTCCAAGCATCTGGGGTCAGCCCAAGGGAAGCCTTCCCTTCCCTGTCTCCATGGCCCTCTGCAGGGCCTTGCCTTCTGCTCTTCAGTCTTTGTCTCCCTTAAACTTAGTGTCTTCCTTGAGACGGTCACAGATGAGGGTAGTTCAGAAAGTTCATGGAGAATGGAGCTAAAAATACCAGTTGATTTTGGTGCCTCTCAACAACAGGTATATTAAGAAAAACTGCATGAATTCTCAAACTGTTTTGGCATCAAAGTAAACTCACACTGCTTATTCCACTGTTTTAATGCGCTATTTTAAACAGTGGCCAGCGACCCTGCTTCACATAGATGCCTCAGGCAACCACAAGCCCAAGCGTGATAAGCTAGGCAAGGATGCCCAATGCAACTCTATAAACCAAGAAAAACCTCAAGGATCCCCACCAGAGTCTTGTGTATTCCACACCATGACACAGCAGGTGTGAGCACACAGCCTTCTTCTTCTTCTTTTTTTTTGGATAGGTAGAGTTAGGCAGTGAGAGAGCGAGACATAGAGAAAGGTCTTCCTTCCATTGGTTCACTCCCCAAATGGCTGCTACGGCTGGAGCTACGCCGATCCAAAGCCAGGAGCCAGGTGCTTGCTCCTGGTCTCCCATGCGGGTGCAGGGTCCAAGGACTTGAGCCATCCTCCACTGCCCTCCAGGGCCACAGCAGAGAGCTGGACTAGAAGAGAAGCAACTGGGACAGAATCCAGCGCCCCAACCAGGAGTGGAACCCAGGGTACCGGCGCCACAGGCAGAGGATTAGCCTAGTGAGCCACGGCGCCAGCCTGCACATAGCCTTCTAAGGATGCAACTTTCTTTTTTTTTTTTTTTTTTTTGACAGGCAGAGTGGACACTGAGAGAGAGAGACACAGAGAGAAATGTCTTCCTTTTTGCCGTTGGTTCACCCTCCAATGGCTGCCACAGTCGGCGCGCTGCGGCCGGCGCACCGCACTCATCCGATGGCAGGAGCCAGGTGCTAGGTGCTTTTTCCTGGTCTCCCATGGGGTGCAGGGCCCAAGCACTTGGGCCATCCTCCACTGCACTCCCGGGCCACAGCAGAGGGCTGGCCTGGAAGAGGGGCAACCGGGACAGAATCCGGGGCCCCGACCGGGACTAGAACCCGGTGTGCCGGCGCCGCAAGGCGGAGGATTAGCCTGTTGAGCCACGGCGCCGGCCAGGATGCAACTTTTTACAAAATATCATTTAACTGCACCTCACAGGACACCATTTTATGCTACAGATCATATTTTGTTAAATTATTTCAGAAATGACTTAAACACATCAAGACCCAAAGCCAAACCTTTAACTAGAGGGGACTGTGGTTTTTGGCTTGATGAATAATTTGCACTCAGTAATAGGGAGTCATCCAAGCCACCAAGTGTGAACTACTAATTTTCAAAAGACCAAAAAAAAATAACAAAGTACATTCAACCTTAAAAACCATTCTGAACATAATCTTCCTTTGAGGATTCAGAAATGCCTGGAACCACTTTAAATTTGTGAATAAGGACCATGACTCTGGGTTGTCACATTCATACAAAGTTATTCAATAAAACCCAGCAGGCTTAGAGCTCACTAATCCTACTGTTCTAAGCAAGAAAAAAAAGAAAGAAAGAAAAAGAAAAAAAGAAAGAAAGAATTGCTTTTCTAATAGTATATGGATGTAAATGTCGCCAGAACTGGATAGAAGGTATGTGCCTATTAAGCAATGGCACTGGTTTTATTTTAATTAATTCCAAGTGTATTAGATACAGAAAAATCCACCCTCGATAGGTATATAGTTCTATAGACTTTGACAGTCATGGAAGCACCACCACAGTCAAGATAGAGAATATTTCCACCATCCCCCAAAATTAACCTCATGCCCTTTTGTAGTGAAGCCCTCCCTCCCATCCTAGTCCCTGGGAACCACGGATCAGATTTTTGGCCTCTAGTTGTTTTTTTTTTTTTTTTTCCGGAATGTCATAGAAATAGAATCACATGACACATAGCTCTTGGGCCTGGCCTCTTTCACGGTTCCATCTTTTGAAAGCTACACATGTTGTTGGGTTGTTTTTAACTGAAGTAGAAACGGCGCCCCTCAATGGGCACTGCTGGTGGTCTCACACCAGGCTCTGTGTCATTGCTGAGGACATGAGAAGCTCCTCTGCAGACCTCTGAGCCACCTGACACCGTCTTTGTATCTGAAAGGTGGGACCAGTCTTCATCTTTTGAGAGAGGGCCAGTGCTTTCAGGGAGCAAGGAGTTCCTATTCGAGGACACAAATTCTGGCCCATGGACTTTGTGACCCCTGCAGAGTGTAGGGTACTCAGAGGAGGCACAAAAGTTTATCTGTTAAATCCACCTCAGCTGCAGTATCATCGCGGCCAACTTGGAGGATACCACTTGAGTTCAGAAACAGAACAATCCCAGTAGGCAAATTTGTCAAGAAAAAAATTATCAAATCAGGTGTGTGTGTGTATGTGTGTGTGTGTGTGTGTGATGTTTCCAACTGCATCTGAAAGCGTTTCTACAAGTTGAATTTCCAAAAGTGCTCTGGGGAAAGGCAGTGTTTTCTGAATGAGGAAGTCGGAGCTGAGGGTGACCCTCGTGGATGGTGCCATAGAGTTTGATCAAACAACAGGAAGAACAGGCAGGGATCCCTGCTCAGACTCCTGCACAGCACTCTTTGGTCCCAGGGTTACCAGAGAGAGCAACAAGGCCCATGGCAGGAAAGCCAGGAGCTCACCCTCAGGGCCACCCAACAGGACAGCTCATCCCAGAGTTCTCATTTCCAACACTGCCAGCATTCGCTCCTGTACCTGCTCCTTCTACAAATACTCACATTCACTGAGCTCCCCAGTGAGGCTGCAACACGTTCACCTCAGAATGATTCAACTTCTAAATGAATCACCAGGAAGTACAGACTCTGATTCAAATTCCTCCTTTGGGTCCTTTAACTCTCGCCCTACTGCCCCCAAGAGGCTCCCATGCATGACCACCAAGAAAAAAATCTAATGGTCAATGTGTTCAAACCAGACACTAACTCTGCCCAAGCCACGCCCTGGGCACACCTTGCTGAGCTCATCTCCCATGGTCCAGAACCTCATTTTGGAGTCATCAACGGATCTGGAAAACTTTTTTTTAAGAAAGCTGTTACTTAATGAATACAAATTTCACACATATAGCTTTAGGAATATAGTGGTTCTTCCCCCCAATACCCACCCTCCCACCTCCACTCCTGTCCCACCTCCTACTCCCTCTTCCATCTCATTCTTCATTATGATTATTTTTTAACTTTATGTACAAAAGACCAACTCCACACTAAGTAAAGATTTCAACAGTTTGCACCCATACAGAAACACAAAGTATAAAGTACTGTTTGAAAACAAGTTTTACAGTTAATTCTATAGCACAACTCATTAAGGAAAGAGATCCTACATGGAGAGTGAGTGCACAGTGACTCTTGTTGTTGATTTAACAATTGACACTCTTATTTATGATGTCAGTGATCACCTGAGGCTCTTGACATGAGCTGCCAAGGCTATGGAAGCCTTTTGAGTCCACAAACTCCATCAGCAACTAGACAGGGCCATGAGCAAATTGGAAGTTCTCTCCTCCCTCCAGAGAAAAGTACATCCTTCTTTGGCAGCCCCTTATTTCCACTGGGGTCTCACTCACAGAGATCCTTCATGTAGATAATTTTTTGCCACAATGTCTTGGCTGCCCATGCCTGAGATACTCTCTTGGGCTTTTCAGCCAGATCTGAATGCCTTACGGGCTAATTCTGAGGTCAGAGTGCTATTTAGGGCATTTGTCATTCTATTAGTCTGCTGTGTAGCCTGTTTCCCATGTTGGAACATTCTCTCCTTTTTAATTCTATTGTTATTACCAGACACTTGGTTTTATATGATCCCTTGGACAATCCTATCTATATGATCAATTACACACTTGATATGACCCCTTTAATATGTAAGATGGCATTAGTACCACCGAGCTTAACGGGATTTGGCGTCCCATGGCAAGTTTTTAGTTTTACCCTTAGGGGTAAGTCTGTGGGAATGTTTGCCAAACTGTACAGCTCCATAGAGGAAAAATTTTCACCTCTGAATGATAAGTTAAGTCTGGTCCTCCCATTATTGTAGTTGCCCCTTTTCCAAAGTTTTGCTCTCTGTGGTTTAAATCATCAATAGCTGTCTAAATTATTAAAGGAAAATGTCCACAAATAATCAATAAGCTTTAAATAAACTGTGTTGTGCACTACTGCTGTAATTGTTTTATTTCATAATTGTTAATCTCTTACTGTGCCTAATTTTAAATTAAATTTTATCCAAGGTATGTATAGAGGAAAGCACCCTAAATCTAGGTTTGGGTTCCATTTGCATTGTCCCAGCATCCACTGGCGATCTTGGAACACGTTTCCCTGCATAAGGGGGGATAACAGTGCTGGGAAAGAACATCTGACACTGAGCCAGTGGCAGTTCTACCACAGCATCTGCTTTTTTTGCATGCGTGCTCGCTCTCTCTCTCTCTCTCTCTTCACATGCAAGTAGCTGAGCAGGAGGAGGATAGCAAGGGCTTGAGGAAATGACACAAGCTCTAAGTGTGCTTCTTAGAATTAATAATCTCTCCCTGCTGTGAGGATTAAATAAGGACTAACAGCAACAAGGATGCCAGCAGTTATTAATTGGCCAAATACCATGGAATATGTATTACCTTATTTATTGACTTTAATCCATGGACACAATCCAATGAGGCAAGAATATGATTATCCCCAACTAATAAATGGAGAACTAAGACTCGAGACGCAGAGCAATTTGCTCCAACCATCAGCTAGGAAATGGTGCAGCAAGGAAGGAGACCCTCCTCTTCATCATCAAATTTAACCTTGTTCCACATCTGGCAATCAAACCCAAAGAAAGAACAATCAGTGGTGTAGCGTCTCATACACAGAAAGGCTACTCACAGGGACTGAGAGAAGAAAATCAGAAAAAATAATTTAAACATCCAAGAAGCACAGGCACTGCCCACATAAATCTGCAGGTTTTAAATCATGATTGCAATGAATGGTTTATGACGGCCAGCCAGAGACACGAGTTCACCTCCCCTCTCTCCTCAAAACCCACTGATGTAACAGTAAATAAACACAAATAGGACAATGCCATAAAAGCCCCGTGAACTTATACAACACAGAAGGCAGGCGAGTAGTGCTGACAGCACAGTGGGGGCATCCGGAAACTGAGAAGAGGGGCTGGAAGGAGGAGGAGAAAGACGCAGCTCCCATGACTACAGCCCTGCGTGGGCAGACGAGGATACTCCAGTGGCAGGGGTGGGGTGCATATGCATGGCGGGACTGTCTGCTGGAAGGCTACACGGAACAGCCTCACCCAGGCTGCCCAACCACTGCTGCTCAGCTTTTCCTCTGCAGACAGCAAATCCATTTTCCCAGGCTGAAACCGGAGGTGAGATCTCCAAGGACACTGATCCTTCCTACAAGGTGGGAAGATCATCATTTGGGGATCATCACCCCATATCTTGTTCCTCTTTGGTTAAGCCCGAGGAGAGAAAGTGACCCAACTTGCCTACCTCTGTTCCACATAGGTCCACACGGAACACGCCCATTAAGTCATCTGTTCCTGGCCCAACAGAACCACTCTGCTGTTTCTATTGTCCCCCATCCTACGCTCCCACTGTGAATAAACAACTAAAATAATCAAACATCAGGGAAGAAAATCCCAACAAAGAAATGAGCTGAACCCATAAAACTGACTTCAAGGAAAACAGAGTCTGGAAATCAACGAGAAGTTCCAAAGAATCCTTAGTAATATCTTCTCAGACACGAGAAGGCTTTTGTGCATATAGAACAAGAACAGGTGGCTAATTTTTTAAAAAGGCAATCAAAGAATCAAAAGAAATGAGTTTATGGAAATTAAGAACATGCCTGCTAAAACAAACACCAAAGGGAAAAATCAATAGAAAATCTGGAAGAAAAAATTAAAGAAATCTCTCAGAACATAAAACAGACAGAAATATTTGGAAAACGAAAGACAAAGCAAGAGATGTAGGGAAGGCCATTCTGTGAAACAAATGTGCCAGGACTGTCCAGAGAGGTCATAAAGGAAAGGGAGAAAAAAGATCACAAAGCAAAGGGAGAAACCAAAAAATTTTTAATGAATTCCATGGAACTGAAGAAAGGAATAAAATCAAAAGGGCCCACCAAACTCAAAACCCAATAGTTGAAAATTTTCTTCAAAAAAAAAGAAAGAAAGAAAAAAAAAACCCACAGGGGCCAGCACTGTGGCAAAGCCATCGCTTGCAATGCAAGCACCCCAGTTTGTGCAGCAGCTCCCAGCTGCTCCACTTCGATCCAGCAGCTCCTGCTAACGTCCTGGGGAAAGCAGTGGAGGATAACCCGAGTGTCTGGGCCTCTGCCATCTACGTGGAAGACCTGGCTCCTGGCTTCAGTCTAGCTGAGTACTGGCCACTGTGGCCAGCTGGGGACTAAACCAGCAAATGGACAACATTCTCTCTCTCTCTCTCCATTCCCCTTTCCATCCCTCCATCCAACTCTTTCAAAATAAATAAATAAATATTTTTAAAAAGAAAGAAACAAAACAAACATGCCATTAAAAAAAAAAAAAGCCTAAAAAATCTACCAGGAGCCAATGTGCTGGGAAAGGCTACATGAAGACAAAACAAGAGACGAAGGAACGAGAATTTGCAGTGTTGTGCTAACTGGAAACATAATATTGGAAGACAACCCAACACGGTGTGAGAGGTGCAGGAGCAAAGCATTTTGACTCAAGATGTCTAGAGTTACGCATAAATAACACGTGAGTGACAAAGAGCGTCTCCGTCAACCTCACAAGCAAGGCTTTCCACACACCTGCAGCTTTGTAAAGTTAACCAGGGCCGGGCGCTGTGCCATAGTGGGCTGGGCCTCCGCCTGCAGCACCAACTTCCCATGTGGGCACCAGTTTGTGTCCCGACTGCTCCTCTCCTGACTCAGCTCTCTGCTGTGATCTGGGAAAGCAGTGGAAGTTGGACGAAGCTCTTGGGTCCCTGCACCCACATGGGAGACCCGGAAGAAGCTTCTGGCTCCTGGCTTCAGATTTGTGCATCTCCGCCGTTGCAGCCATTTGGGGAGTGAACCAATGGATGGAAGACCTTTCTGTCTGTCTCTCCCTCTCTGTCTGCGACGCTGCCACTCAAGTGAATAAATAAAATCTTTAAAAAAATAAAAATAAACAGTGAAGCAGGAACGCGCTGCAACAAAATGAAAAGGAATGTAAGACAGACTATGACAAAAGTTTCCAGAAAGAAAAGAATGTGAGGATAGCAAGAAAGCAGACCCCAGGAAGATGGAAGAGCAGCCGGCCCAGAAGAGAGGTAGAACATTCCGGAACATTTCATGAAGGCTGTAACTCAACAGCTGGGAGGTGTTAGTGATGCAGTAAAGCAGGCATCTGCTTCCTCTACCAACAAGAAAAAGAAAAGACAATTAGCACACAACAGTCACACCACAAGGTCACATCCCAGCATAAACAAAACATACCAGGGCCTGATGCTAGCAGAGCTGAGAATTTTTGAGGGGTACATTTCTAACTGCAAGGACACTCCTGTCTGTCTTGCCCAAGTTTTCCCCAAATGCAAAGCATTAAGCAGGGACACGGGGGAAGGCATTTCATCTTGGGAAGGGACCCCAAGCGCCAGCGTGGAGGGCTGGGAAGAGCAGATGAAAGGAGAAGGCCGAGTCAGTGCAAGGGTGCACTATGCAGTGGACACATGATGGACAGCCGAGATTCCGTCCCACACTGGGAAGGGGCCGGGGAAGGCAGTGTTTACCTGCTGGTTTCTGCCCCCCCCCACCCCGTTAATCAAGAAGGGCTGCACCACTGGCCTGGGATTTCCAGATGTGTGTCCCCACCAGAATGGCAGAACTGCAGGCTTCCCAGATGCCAGCAAAGATAATGAGGAATACCCAGTGTCCCATTGAGAATGGTGTTTTCCACATTCTTGTAACATTCCGGGCTAGGGACACAGTGAATAGACACTAGTACGAGGCTGACACCGGTATCATGCACACTGAAAGGATTTTCTCTCCCAGTATTCAGAGCCTGTGATGGAACCACACCCCGGCCCCTCTGTGGCCCCTCTTCTGAGCCAGGACAGCCCACGGTGCAGGGGGAGGCCGGAGACTCAGTAACCGATTCTCGGATAATGTGGAGCAGAGAGTGAGTCCATGCCACTTGGCCCAGTCACTGAGCTGAAGTAGAAGTGAGGTCTCATTTTCCTGCTAAGACATCTAAACACAGGACGCAAGAGACTCCAGAGAGTTGGCCAGCGCTGTGGCTCAATAGGCTAATCCTCCGCCTGCAACGCTGGCACACTGGGTTCTAGTCCTGGTCGGGGTGTCGGATTCTGTCCCGGTTGCCCCTCTTCCAGGCCAGCTCTCTACTGTGGCCTGGGAGTGCAGTGGAGGATGGCCCAAGTGTTTGGGCCCTGCACCTGCATGGGAGACCAGGAGAAGCACCTGGCTCCTGGCCTTGGATCAGCATGGTGCGCCAGCCGCAGCGGCCATTTGGGGGTGAACCAACGGCAAAGGAAGACCTTTCTGTCTCTCTCTCTCACTGTCCACTCTGCCTGTCCAAAAAAAAAAAAAAAAAAAAAAGACTCCAGAGCTTTCTCTCCCTCTGCTATAAAGAACAGAAGCATCACAGGTAGGAGTTATTCCATTTCCTTGGAGAGCAACGTAAAGAGGACCCAGGGCAGAGCACTAGACCACCACGGCAGTCGTGAGACTGACAACAGACGAACCTGCGTGGTCTCAGGCCACAGTGACCCGGGGATTATTTGCTACCGCAGCCTCACCTGGCCCATCCTGATGAGCCATTGCTTTATAATTGCATGTGGGGTGGGCGGGGGAGCCACTCCCTACACCTCCCCCTCACAAAGGTGGCCACAGCTCACACAGACACCAAAGCTGAGCCAACGAGGACAGCAACACACCCAGCGTGAACAGCACTTGCACTTTCTGGACACAACTGCAAGAAAGGGTGATTCTGACATTTTTTAAAGTTTTCAATAATGAACATATATTCTTATAAAAAGGCAAACACTGGGGCCGGAGTTGTGGCAGAGCAAATAAAGCCGTCACCTGCAATGCTGGCATCCCATATGGGCACTGGTTTGAGTCCCAGCTGCTCCACTTCCAGTCCAGCTCCCTGCTGATATGCCTGGGCAAGCAGCAGAGGATGGTCCAAGTCCTTGCCCCTTGCACCCACACGGAAGATGCAGATGAAGCTCCCACATGGCCATTGTGGGCTTTTGGGGAGTGAATCTGCGGAAAGATGACCTGTCTCCCACTCCCCCTCCCCTTCTCCCCTCCCCCCTCCCCCTTCCCCTTCCACTCCCTCTTCCTCTCCCTCTCCCTCTTCCTCTCTCTTTCAAACAAAGTAAACTTTTCAAAAAAGGCAAACATTAAAAGAACAGCTCAAGTGAAGGAAAAGGTGTATTAAGGAGGAGAGCCTGCTGTCTGTCACATTTTTGCTCTTATAAATTCTGAACATCGTAACACTGTACCTGTTCCACCCCATAACATACAAATGCATTCTCAGACAACAGGGTAGGAGGGTTTAAACACCCAAAACTTGATTTTAGCTTTACAACTTGAAAATTTTGAAAGTCTTCTAAATATCCAATGAAGCTGGCAGGTACCTTGGGCAGCTTCTAGCTCTGCTTCCGAGTCTCCCAACAGCTCATTCCACTTCTCTAAACAGAGATCCTTTTTCCCAAAAATAGGAAAGAACTCCAGAAAATCCAGCTTCTGGAACTCAGCACCCTGCAGCTTGTCCACGCAGGCACCTGCCCGCACCCATGAGCACACAGTGCGGGGTGTCGCCAATTCTGTGAGCAGTCTTCCGGTTTCTCTGTTGTCCCTACGATCTTTCTGATTAGCAGCCGAGTGACCTGCAGGGAGTCTCAGCTCTTGTCCTTTCCCTGCTTCGGCTCCCCTGACTTCCCGCTGCACTTACGGAGGAGACGGGGACTCCTGCCCATGCATGTGAGGGTCTGGAGACCTGGCCCTGCCCCACCCTCCAGGGCCTCCAGCCCCAGGGGCCTCCCTCCCAGGCCTTGAACACACACGGCTCCTCTCCTCCACACAGGCCTCACGCTTGCTGCTCCCCTTCCTGGAATGTTTCTCTCTGAGCTCTTCAAGGCTTCCTCGAGACTCAGTTTAAATGCCACTTCCTCCAGGAAGCCCTCCCTAGATGCCACCATCCAAAATGAGCCCCATTCCTATCCGTCTCCCCCATTGGCCTGTTCTTTTCCTTTAGATGACGTCACCCTAAGCCTATTTCTGCTACTCATCTCCTGCCCGGGTTACTTGTTAAAACAGGAACTCCATGAGGGCCCCTGGCTGCATCTCCAGTCCTTAGGACCATGTCCGGTGGGGGACAGTGTTGAACAAACGGCTGCTGAGTGGCCGCGGAAGGCTGTGAAAAGGACTAACGAGGTGTGCCTGAGGACGGAAGGAGAGACAGTGGCTTCCCAGGTGAGATCCCAGGACCAGGCGCTGCCCAAGCCAAGCGCTGAGGGAAGAGCAGTCCAGGCAAGGAGCAAGAGGCAAGACACACAAAGGGGTGTGTCAAGGCCCAGTCGCTGCAAAGAGCAGGGCCCCTGAGTGGGGAGCTCTGTGCACAGAGCAGCCCCAACACGCCCTCAGTCTCTCTCCATACCCACTCAGGAGACAGCATCCACGCCAGCCACCCCTACCTGGGGTGGGACAAAGCCCATTTCAAGGTGGGAATGAGCCAGTGCACCTCGGGCCCCTGTCCCCCCGTCCCACCCGCCCGAGGGCCTATTACCCTGTGGACGAAGCTGTTGCACACCCAGCAATACCTTGTACCCCCACCCCACCACCTGCTGTCAGTTATTTCTCACACCAGCGCTCAGAGGCAAATGGCTGTTCCCTTTGTTCAGTTTTATGGCTGGAACTAGGGAGCGTGGGGGTTAGGTGGCATCAGGGTAAGCAGCCCGACAGGGATCAGAACTCAGCACCAGTGATTGCTCCCAGCCAGACAGCCCGTGGGGTCTGCACACCTCTGCGTGCCCCGTGCCTCTCTTTTCCTCTCCCTCCCTCCTTCTCCAGACTCTCTCTTTAGATGGAAAACACCCCAGAATCCCAGACAGGGACCATATCACAGTCCTCTCCTTGACACATCAGCACCGAGAGGTTCTTAACCTCCTTCCTTAGAGACCTGAGCCCTTACATGCCCTTGACCTCCGGAGAGACAGCACAGTCAGGTGTCTGGGAGCCAGCCCCACGTAGCGCCGAGGCCTAGCCCTTCTTGGGCAGGAGCCTGGCTCCCCATCCCAGCAGCCCGGCCCCTCCTCCTCCGGGAGCTCCTGGCAGAGGGGGCTCCCAGGCCCAGCAGGCTCCTGCCACCCATGCGCAGCTCTGCTGGTGTGAGGCCAGAAGCCCAGTGTGCCTGCCTAGAATACTAACAGGGCCTTCCAGCTGCACAGAGCAGGCCAGACGATCGCTCATACCCCCAGGGGCTGGCCGGAGAGGGCTGGAATCCAATGCACTGGGGGGTGGGAGGACAGGCAGGCCAGCTCATCACAGTCCTTATGTGGGGAGCAGAGGAGGCCCCCACCACAGGGACACAGGCCGGAGGCTGGAGGCCCCGGGCTCCCTCGCCAGACAGCATAAATCCACTGGCATGGGCTCCGGCTCCCTGTGGCCCAGCACACAGGCAGGCAACCTGCAGAATGAAGGCTCGAGGTGAATTTGGAGGAGATTAAATTAAAAAGCCCAAGCTCCCAAGCACCAGGAGGCCCTAGCAACCATCAATCTGCTTGTGGAGAAGCACACAGAACACCAGGCAAAACCAGTTGTATTTAAGTCGCTGATGAGCGCTGGCCTCTGCAAAGGCATAATTCAACTGTGCACAGGCCTCAGCAGGCCCTGGCTGCAATCAAGGCCTGGTGACAGAGCGGGGAGCAGCGCCTGGGGCCATGACGCGGGCTATGGGGTCGGGAAACATAGGCTTAAGTTCTGGCTCTGCCTCTTAGGGGCTGTGCAACCTCAGGCAGGTCACCCAACCTCTCTGATATTCTCTTTCCACCCCCAGAAAATCGAGTTCCATTAGGTGGACCTCACAGAGTGCCCGTGAGCACCTGCCACACAAGCACCATTGAGGTACAGCGATGACAACCCCGGAGCTGACAGTGATGTTAGAAAGTAAAATCAATGCGCTCAGAATATTAGTGAGAGGAAACACAGGGACTCATCCCAGGCCAGGTTCTGTTTGCTCTTTCCGTCCCTGTGAGAACTCTGCAGCGAGATGCCATTCAGGTCCCCAGCCTGCAGCTGAGGAAGTGGAAACACAGAGCAGCTCAGGGACGTGGCCAAGGTCACAACCACTGGCCGATCAGACAGTGCGGGGACCCCAACTCATGCAGTTATTCTCTCCAAGGACGGCACAGGCTGTGCACTCCTGGCCCGCCGAATCCGAGCCTGAAGATGCAAGTGAAGCACACCGTCCACCTTGCAAAGGGAGCCCCGGGGGCCTCTGTAGACACCTGTTCCTGCAGACCGCCCCTCGCAGACGCTGCGAGGGAGGAAGGCAGGGTCCCCCAGGATTCCAAGCAGGGGCGGAGCCAGCACCATCCCCACAGACGGGAGGAGCCTGATGGCACACTGAAATCTGGCTCCCAAAATCAACTGTTTAATCTGCGGTTAGGAATCCCTTTGCTTAAAGCCCTGGACAGACAGCACAATCCACTGGCCGAGAAAACTAGGGTTCCAGTCTCAGTCCAAAGACCTGGCCAACATGACTCACCTCTCTGCCCAGCTTCCTCTACCGTAACATGGAGTAGCTGCACCTACGGTGTCATGTGGAGGACTCAGAATACTGCCTGGCCTCCAGAGGTCCCAAGTGCCAGTAAGGCAGAGAGTGCTCCATCATGTGTCAAAAGGTGACTTTGCATGAGGGTGCGGGGAGCACCCCCTTACTCTTGTGGACCAAGAAGCCTCAGATGTCACTGATCGGTTGTGTTGTCCCCAGCATGACAGAACACATCTTCACACAGATGAACAATTGGCTTGATACTACTGCAATCTGAACCCACAGCTCAAAGCAAAGCAAATCACACATTTAAGCAGAGAAATCACTTCTAGAATAAATGCTAAGCCCAGCGACTGCCTAAAAAGGCCGTGTTTTCAGTACTCACACCCTGCAACCCTGGGCTCTGTGGCACACCATACGCTCAGCTTCATCCAGCCTCTAGGAACTTCTATTCCGATTCCCTTTTCCTACCCAGTGGCCTTCCTGTAATGTGAACTGGTCACATTCACCCTGACAGTTACATCGCCCACCAATGTTCAGCCCTGCCTGGGGTATCTGTGTCACACGTAGGATTTATGCCAGCCCTGCAAGAGTCCCGTGTCTCAGACAGAGAGATCCCCCTCTTCAGGCCCTGTCTGTCTTGGAAGGAGGCTGCGTGACAGCACTCTTGCCCTCCTTCCCAACCCACCGAGTCCTTTCTGCATTAGCATAAAGCAGTCTTCACGTCATGAGCAGGATGGCATCTACCCTCTATACTCCAGGCCCAAAGACGAACAGCAACAGTCCCTGAATTGTGTGGAAACTACGCAGTAAGTTCAGGTCTACCGACTTCTTTGAATGTTCCGACAGGGGGTCAGGAACAGTGTCCTCTGAGCCACAGACAGAAAGGAGGGCCCACAGAGGGCATTTAGCACATTTGTGTTTACACTGGAAAGACATCAGTGGCAGTTAAGGGTTAAAGAGAACACCATTAAAATTCCCCAGCATAACAAAATATGCAACCAATTATCCAAATAATTAAACCTCACATTCAGAGAATATGCTTGGTTTAAGGAATTTCTGGTGCTACAGACAGAAAATGTCTGGGTAACTTTTCCTTCTTATCAGAACGTTGTAATGTCACGTAGACACATAAACTCGTCATTAAGTTTAAAGTTGATCTACAAGACACTACTTCTGAAAGAAACAAAGATTAGAAAATTCAAGTTCTCTGAACCTCAGTTTTCTCATCAGTAAGACAGAGATAAAATACGGACCTCATAGGATTCCCTGGGAGACAGTCTTTGAGGTCGTGCACATGAAACACTCTTTGCAATGAATACCACACAGCAAGCTCTGGATCACATTTAGCTCACATTTCTGGAAGCAGCCTGGCACTGTCAGTGAGAACACAGACTGGAGTCTGCAGACTTGGGTTCAAGTCCCAGCGCCATCACTTCTCAGTGGTGCCCCTAGGAAAAGCTATGTAGCATCTCTTGGCCTGTGTCAACAAAACTGAAGTGGGAATTCTAATGCATGCTTCCTAATGCTAATGCCCAGGTCTTGGCACATCCTGGATATTAATCCTTTGTCAAAAACTCAACAACAGAAAGCAACCAATCCAGTTAGAAATGGGCAAACGTCCTGAACAGACAGTTCTCAAAATAAGAAATACAAGCACTCAACAAATATATGAAAAAAATGCTCAGTATCACTAGCCATGATGACATGCAAATCAAAACCACATGGAAGGGCACATGTAATAGAGCATTGTGATACAGTGGGTCAAGATGCCACCTGAGACACTGGCATCCTACACCAGAGTGTCAGTTCAGGTCCCAGCTGCTCCACTTTCAATCCAGTGTCCAGCTAATGCATTTGTGAAGGCAGCAAATGACAGCCCAAGTATTTGCATCCCTGTCACCCAAATGAGACTCTTAGATGGAGTTCCTGGCTCTTGGCTTCACCCTGGTCCTGCCTTGGCTGTGTAGGCATTTGGGGGGTGAACTAGCAGATAGATGTCCCCCTCCCTCGCTCTGTGTCACTCTAGTTTTCAAGTAAGTAAAATTTAGGAGCTGGCATTGAAGTGGGTTAAGCTGCCATCTGTGCTGTCAGCAGCTGATATGGGTGTGGTTCAAGTCCCAGCTGCTCCATTTCTGATCCAGCACCCTGCTAATGTGGCTGGGAAAGCAGCAGACGATGGTGTAGTGCTTGGGCCCCTGCACCAACACCAGAGACCCAGATGGAATTCTAGGCTTCAGCCTGGCCCAGCCCTTTCTGTTACCGCCATTTAAGTAGTGAACCAGCAGATGTCTGTCTGTCTGTCTCTCTCTCTCTCTGTCTCCTCTTGCCTCTTTCTAACTTGTGTTTCACATAAATAGTCTTTAAAATAAATAAAATTTTAAAGAAAATACAATGAGATGCCACTTCACCCCATCGGAATGACTATTATCAAAAGACAGAAAGTAACAAATGCTGGTTAGGATGTGCAGAAAGCAGAACTCTTATACAATGCTGGTGGGAAAGTAACTGAGTACACCCAGAATGGAAAACAGTGTGTAGATTTAAGAACTAAAAAACAAACAAAAAAACCTGCAGGAGCCCGCATTGTGGCGTAACAGGTAAAGCCACTGCCTGCCATGTTGGCATTCCACATGGGCATCAGTTCATGTCCCAGATGCTCCACTTCCAATGCAGCTCCCTGCTAATGACCTGGGAAAAGCAGCAGAAGATGCTCCAGGTGTCTGGGCCCCAGCCACCCCTGTGGGAGACCCAGATGAAGCTCCCAGCTCCTGGCTTCCACCTGGCCCAGTCCTGGCCATTGTGGCCATACGGGGATTGAATCAGCAGATGGAAGCGTTCTCTCTCTCTCTCTCTCTCTCTCTCTCTCTCTCTCTCTCTCTCTCTCTCTCTTTCTCTTTCTCTTTCAAATAAATAAGTAAATCTTATTTAAGAAAAAAAAAACCTGTAATCCCACTACTTCGTATACATCCAAAAGACATGGAATCCTTCTAGCAGAGACACCTGCTCCACTGTGTTTACTGTCAAAGACAGCAGCCAAGATAGGGAATCAGTCACAATGTGCACCATCACAGGAGTGGATAAATGCTATGGAGATACACACAGGAATACTATTCATCACTAAAACGTGAAATCCTGTCATTTGCAGCAAAATGAATGGAAATGGAGGGCATAACATTAAGTGAAAAAAGTGAGATACACAAAGAAATACTGCATTATCTCTCCTATGTAGAAGTTTAAAAAAGACTCAATCTGAACACAGAATATGTGATTACTAGAGGCTGGAAGGGATTGAAGAAGATACAGAATGAGTCTGGCCAAAGGCAGCAACCAGAGACAGAGCAAAGATCAAAGGAGAAAGTCTCTAGTGTTAGACAGCATGGTGAGTGGACCACAGTTCATGATAACAGTGTAGATCGTCCATAAAAACAGAAGAAAAAAGTTTCAACTCTGAGATCATAAAGTCACATCAAAGAAGGGAAAACGCTGACTTCCCTGTTTTGATCACTACACACTGTTTACGTTTCTTAAAATGTAGGTTATAAATTATTGTTGATAAAACATTCCAAATAATTAATATAGTGAACTATTTATCACAGTTCAGGTAGTAAATTCTCAATAAATCATAGCCAGTGGAATGTTACTTTTGTTACCTATTTTGTCTATGTTTTCAAAGGTAGATTTGCAAGTTCAGCTCATGATCTGTTGGTCCTGCAAGTATGGGTGAGCAGGACACAGGAAAGGCTTAGGAATTCGGGGTCTGGTTCTGCAACATGGCTGCGTACACGAGGCTGACCTTTGAAGGCATCCCCTAGCTGCCTGGCACTGTCCTGGGAGCAGAGGCAAACAACAGTCAAGGGTGCAGAATGAGTGTCTCAGATCCTGGATCATCTCTGCCCACCTGTACTGCTCGGACAAGACACCTGAGGCTATGGCACTGATCAACAACAGAAATCTACTCACACAGCTCTGGGGTTGGGAGGTCCACAGCCAAGGCTCAGTGTCTGATAGAGACACATTCCTGCCAACGGTGACATCTAGGTGTCCTTACATGACAGAAGAGATGGTGGGGCAAAGGGTTAGCTGGTCCCTTCCAGCCTTTCTAAGGGTACCAAACCATTCACAAGGGCAGAGCCCTCTGAGTTATTTACCTCCTGAGAGCCCCATCTCTTAATATCAGCACAATGCCAACGAAGTCTTAACATATGAATTTTGAAAGAACACATTCAGACCCCAGCATGTATCTAATATGCCTAAATTTGGAAGAAACTCAGCTTTCACACACAGACATGCACACATCACACACACACACACACACACACACACACACACACACCCTCTATGGGACCCAGACAATTTAAGAAATGTGTATAACCAGTTTGGGAAAATAAAATATTCAGCTGACCTAATTTTTACATTGGGAATAGGAGGCACTGCGTATGTTCAACAAACCCAAGCAAACTATTGACTTCATCTCAACACAAAGATGTCACAGTCCAGGAACAAGGAAGCAGAGGGTGGCAGCTTGTGGGCCTCCTCGTCCCCTGGGTGCTCCCCAGCGCCAGTGCCCGCAGAAAGCTCCTGGTGACAGGGGCGGTGACCTGCGTCTGGCAGCAGGAGAGCAGCGTGTGGCGGGAGGACAGGGCAGGCCAGAAGTGACAGTTGGTGAAGAAGCATCCCAGCTGCTCCGTCCCTCAGCGGGCAATTCGTAGGTGTGTCGGACACAGGCTCTCAGGAGGTCCCAGAAGTTCTGAGCTCATGCTGCCCAGGCCAGGAACCCATTCATTAACCCTCACTGTGTGGGTTTTCCTCGCGATCCCTCTCTCCCACTGCCACTCCATGAGACCAACTCCGTAACACATCACTCACATACAAAAATCCCTGTCTCAAGGCATGCTTTGGAGGAACAAATATCCAGAGAGAAAACAGGAAAATAACACACTAGGGCACGAAGGCAGACGGAACAAGGCGACCCATGGGAAGCTAAGCGTGAGGGAAAGATGTGAGAGGAAGCAGGAGAGGCCGGAGCGGAAGACCAGAGACGAGCACCCTGCCAAGGGTCCGTGACCATGTGTCATCCCACCCGATCCACGCTGTCCCGGGAGACCACAGCCCCACAAACCCATGCTCCTCCCCAAATGCCAGAACAGACCACCTCCCCACTGCAGCAGGTCTCGTAATGAGGTCCACCACAAGTGCAGTGAATGAAGACAGGCCCACAATTCTCACCCACCCTGGCCCATGACCACCAAATCTCATCTCCCAAATTCCCTGGTGGAGACTCTGGGTCCGACAACTATGAGGTCAGATGCCCCCAGTGCAGGAACGCCAGGAGCCTAGGCTCTTGATCAAGTCTTTCTTTCTTTTGGTGAGACATTTCTTAGTGCAAGACACCATGAGGGACAAATTTTAGAAACCATTCTGAGACACTTCAGAGATGAAACCAAGGGCTACATTCAGCCATGGAAAGGGGTCTCCACTCCTGCCCTAACACCCCCACTTGGACACCCCACCCTTTGACTTTACGAAGCTTTATATAAACCCTAAACTCCTGGGTCAGGAGGCAGTGTCACCCCTAAAGGGAAAAATTGTTCTTGGGGTACAAAGGAATCTTGGCTAACACAATAGCTTGTGACTCTCCTAAGAGCATCCCTCCCTGAGTCGTAGTCCATTTCACTCCATGGACCGGGGAGATCAGCAAAAACAAAGGTAAAAGCCCCTTCAGGGAGTGATAGTGAAAGGGAAAAAACACCCTGTAAAGCCCCTGCCACCCGGTGAAATGCCCATCTGGATTAACTTTCAACTCCTCTTAGGAAATGATGCCCACCTCAGTAAGAATTTAACCCCCACCTGTCATGCAATCTCCCACATCCCAACACCATGCACAGAAGGCAGGTACCCTGAACAGCACATGTGTTTGCCACATGGAATTGCTCTTGGCCAGTTCTCTAGCTCTTTCATCTATCCTAGAGTTTATTTGCCATCTCACTAGTCCAAGTGATCAATTTCAGTTCACAATTGATCACACTGATAGGTCTAAGAGTCAAAGGGATCACATAAACAAGACTAGTGTCTGCTAATACTAACTGATAGAATAAAAAAGGGAGAGAATGATCCAACATGGGAAGCGGGATACACAGCAGACTCATAGAATGGCAGATGTCCTAAATAGCACTCTGGCCCCAGATTCAGCCCTTAAGGCATTCAGATCTGGCTCAAGAGCCCATGAGAGTATTTCAGGCATGGAAAGCTAAGACAGTCTGGCAAAAAAATAAAAAATCTCTGCAAGTGAGATCCTAGTGGAAAGAACAGGTCATCAAAGAAGGAGGTACCTTTCTCTGAAGGGAGGAGAGAACTTCCACTTTGACTATGACCTTGTCAGAATAAGATCAAAGTCAGCGAACTCAAAAGGCTTCCACAGCCTTGGCAACTCATGACTAGAACCTAGGGAGATTGCTGACACCATAAACAAGAGTGTCAAATCGTTAAGTCAACAACAGGAGTCACTGTGTACTTACTCCTCATGTGGGATCTCTGTCCTTAATGTGTTATCCAATGTGAAGTAATGCTATAACTAGTACTGAAACAGTATTTTACACTTTGTGTTCTGTATGGGTGCAAATCTTTACTTACTAAAAACTAAATAGATCTTCTGTATATAAAGATAATTGAAAATGAATCTTGATGTGAATGGAATGGGAGAGGGAGTGGGAGATGGGAGGGGTACGGGTGGGAGGGAAGTTATGGGGGGGGGGGGGGGGAAGCCATTGTAATCCGTAAACTGTACTTTGGAAATTTACATTTACTAAATAAAAGTTTTTAAAAAAAATATCCACTGTTCTGTAACAAGGCAACAGAAATAAAGAAAAATGGTTGTCATATTCGCATCAATACTAAGACCTGTTGATTGCCAGTCTCATCCTGGCTCACAGAATAGGGCCCTAAAAATTAGGAATCAACATCAGGAATCAAGAGCTCTTTCCCTCACTCTCCTCCAGCAAAGCTCCCAACACACAGTAGAGTCTTCACTAAGTGTTGAGTGAATTTCCTAAAATTTGCCATGTTTGAATGGAACCTGTATCTACTCCCAAACTTATTCTGCTTCCCAGTGCCACCAGCCATATTACCACCCCAAGGTCGCAGCCAATCAGCATGAGGGAGCAGCTGAGAGCCCAGGCTTTGAAATACGCCACACCCAGGTTCAAAGCCCAGCAGAACCACTTGCCAACGACGACACCATGTAAGCCACTTAATCTTCCTGTGCTCCCATATCCCCAAGCGAAACAAAGGCCATCGCCCTTCACTGCAGATACGGTTTAAATGTGCTGAGAGATATAAAACCCTTAGCACAGCATCCTACGAAGAGGAAACGCTCAATGGGTAGGACTTGCTACTACTGCTCATGTCACTGACATCGGGGGTGCTTTTCCGCTCTGGAGTTCTAAAACGGTTGCACGGTGTCACTGGCAAGCAAAACGTGGCAGACAGACTGACAAAGTATAATCCCAGCTCCATAACTCACCAGGCAGGACCTTCACAGAATTCATTCCCCTCATCCGTAAAACATGGGGAACGTAACAACACCCACCTCGGAAGGCTGCTGTATCAAACTGGTAATGCACACAGCGAAAGCCACCTAAACAGTGTGTGGCTGCTGGGGACTTAATTACCTCCTATCTCAAATCATCCTCCAATTGTCTCTCATACCGAATATTATTTGCAAGTACCTAGCCATTATGAGATACAAAATACCAAAGGGACACCTAGCTTCCCCGATCCTCTTAGCAAGAAGAAAAGCAGGCATTCTGAGAAAAGCTTAGCATCTTGCAGCCCACTATGGCCCAAGGACATGGCCAAGTAAGCGGAGGACGGCAGAGTGTTGGCAAGGCCGTGGGGAGGCATACAGGGCTGTGGAAGCAGCATGTTAGAAAAACAGGTTCTCCGCCCCCACCTCCAACCTACTCTATCAGCAACCCTGGGAGGGGCCTACGTTTGAGCTGTCATGAACCCTCCACGTGGCTGGGATGTGCACTAAGTTTGCACCACTGGTCCACAAAGATGGACTCCCATGCGCCAGCTTGTCCTCTCCCTCAGCCCCCTTCGAAAGGATCAATAGCTTTCCTGATCCACTTAGATCAGTGGTTCATTCTCATCTCTGCCTGGCCACAGGACCCTGCCACACCAAATTCCCCACATCTGAGCCTCCGGAGAATGCCCAGGGCTACATGAAAATAAACACTAAAGGAGAGCATATTGTCGTGGCTCCCAGCAGCACTTCGCTTTCCCTTTGACACCTGCTGGGAAGCGCTTCGTTTCCCGGGGATTGAGGATGTCTAGCTTCAACCGGCTTCTTTCTTGGGAGCACCAGGCACCAGTTTCTGATGTCAAGCGATCCTTCCCAAGGATGCACAGGTGCAGGCGGAGGGAGTCAGGCCCCCAGAGCAACTGGGTCTGGATGAGCCACGGTTGCCCCAGAACAGATAAGAGACAAGGCAGCAACACACCCCAGCAGGATCAGCAGGAACCAGAAGTCAAAGGGTCTCTCCTCTGGCCTCAGACACCCACTGGACAGCTGGGCTCCTCCAACCAAACCACCTGCCCTCTCCTGGCCTCTTCCAGAAAACAAGACTTAGACTGAGTCTCCCAAGAACCTTCTGGCCCTGTGCTTCTGAGTCTAAATGTGTTCAGTTAAACATCAAAAAGGAGGCAAACGCTTAACACTCCTCCACCCAGATTTCTTCCAGCCTAGAAAGAGACATATGTGTGGGGAAAGCGCAAAATTAATTAAAATTATAATAATAAATGTATTTTTAATTTTTTTTTACTTTTCTATTTCTGTTTCTACTTAAAGTGAGAAAGGATGCAGATTGCTTTAATTTTTTTTAAGTGAAATCAAGATGCAAAACAGGAGACCCTAGCCTTGCAAGCAGTGTCGAAGAGGGGGAAAGGAGTCTCAGATTGATACGCAGCTGGGAGTGTCGGGAGATGGCCAGTCTGCAGAGGGAGGGCATCTCAGCTCCCCAGCTACTCAGCACCTTTAGAAAACTTTGCTAGAAGAAAAAGGCAGCAAGGAAAAAGAAGAAAAACATGCATTTACCAGTTCACTTGACTAATCTCCTCTGAAAACTATAGCGGCAGCACAATCTGAAAAATTTTACATCCTCTGGTTAAAGGAGTAAAATAAAAGACACCATCTTCCATTAGGGTGAAGAAAAGTTGGAATAAATGGTCTAACAGAAAAATTAAAACCGGCAGTCATTTAACACCAAGTTCAGCTTCCTGGTTAATGTCTCAATAGGCAGATGGAGTCAGCTGCATTAACAGGCACTTTGTTCTCAGCCTAAAGGATCAATACTGCAATTACATGATGCCAGCAGAAATTAAAACAGGTTTACACACAAGGGTTATCTGAATGCAAGAAGTAAGGGGAGGACCATCAGGAACTGAGTTCCTACAGTGATAACCAGAGCCCAGGAAAACAACCGAAAACTCTGATACAGCTGTGTGAGTGCATAGTAGGATGCGGAAAGAAAAGGCATCTTAGGCCGGCGCCGAGGCTCAATAGGCTAATCCTCCACCTGCGGTGCCAATACACTGGGTTCTAGTCCCGGTTCAGGGCACCAGATTCTGTCCCGGTTGCCCCTCTTCCAGTCCAGCTCTCTGCTGTGTCCAGGGAGTGCAGTGGAGGATGGCCTAAGTGTTTGGGCCCTGCACCCCATGGGAGACCAGGAGAAGCATCTGCTCCTGACTTCGGATCAGCGCGGTGCTCTGGCCGCAGCGCGCCAGCCGCAGCAGCCATTGGAGGGTGAACCAACGGCAAAGGAAGACCTTTCTCTCTGTCTCTCTCTCTCTCTCATTGTCCACTCTGCCTGTCGAGAGAGAGAGAGAGAGAGAGAAACGGCATCTCAATCGGACATGTCCAATGTTTGTTCATGTCATAACTAGAAAAAAGCTCTGCCTGGCACCCCCTGTCTCTGCCTAGCACCCCCTGTCTCTGCCTCTTGGCCCATGAGCTGCCGGGCTGTTCCTTCTCAGAATCCAGCCACCATCTTATTAGATGCTGCTTGTGGACACTCTGTTGATGGATCCAGCTGAGCATGGACCCCTCACCACAGGAGGAGGTCACATCCGGGCAGGCGGGCCTTCGGACTCCAGTCCCACAGCTCACTCTCCATGCCGCATGTCCTTGTTGAGAGACCTCAACAAGTAGCTGCCCAGCCAACTCCCCCAACACACAGCACTGCAAGAGGTAGCAGACCACTCTGTTCCAAAATAGCTTTTGGCAATGTGGCACACAGCAATAGATAACCTAAACATGTGACTTCAGAGACGGAGTTGGGGGCTTGAGGATGGATAAGAAATCTGCCATCTCAGTCTCCTAAATCAGACTTGCCCTTATCTGCTATGAGGACTTCTTCCAAAACAAAGCACTCCAAATTCTCGGCACTGCACGAAGAGGAGAGATACTGTACTTGAAGCGAACAATGTGAACACAGAATAAACATCTTCCCAGACATACGGTTTTAAGAGTGTTAAAATCACTGCTCTGAGCCATGCAATGGGCAAATCAAAACAAGATTTTTAAGGTCTGAAATCTAAAAAGCCTTTTAAAGGATGCAAATAACCTTATCCTCTTCAAGTCCCTTTTTTAAAGTAATAAGAAATGCATTAGCCAAATGCATTGCCTCCAGCACTAATCTAGAATAAAGTCACTTAAATTCTAAGACCGAACTCCACTGCTCCGGACTAATTGGATGGCTTTACCTGAGGACTTATCTTAGAGGTCAAGTCCTTGCTGAATTTTCCTATTTTCTTTTTTTTTCTTTTCCCTTCCTCTGCTGTTCTCCTTACTCTCCAGTACACAATAAAGCCATGAGCAAGAAGCAAAGGCATGCTCACGAGAATGATAGTATCAGGTCAGCACGGGAAAGGGACCAGAGTTCAGTACAGTGAGGAAGGTGATAAACACAGCAGACCATAGCCACACAACCTCCCACACGTCACAACAGGTTGGGGCCTGGTCCCTCTTGCTGACTGCTCAGGTGGAAAGTGGTAGAACCTTGCCGGACAGAGGGTCTCAAACCTCTCCAAGCTCAGGAACCACAGGCGTCCACCTCGGCCACTCCAGCCTGACGTCAACTCTGAGCTCTTGGCTTTGGGACCAGGCTTCATTCCCTGCCCTCAGGCCCTCAACATTTCAGTCACACTCAGCACCCTTTGTGTTCATATTTACATCCAGTGTTTACATGCCTACTGCCACATTAGGGGCTATGGATCTGGCGATGAATGAACAAGTCGAGTGTGGTCCTGTTTTTCACTTAAGCTGATGATCAAGTGGAGAATACAAGCAACAATGAAAAAATAAAAATAAAAAAGAAATCAGAGCCTGCGTCATGCCACAGCTGGTTAAGCTGCAACCTGCCATGCCAACGTCCCCTGTGAGCACCAGTCCGAGTCCTGACTGTTCCACTTCTGACCCAGCTCCCTGCTAATAAAGCAGTGGAAGATGGCCTAAGCACTTGGACCACTGCACCCATGTGGGAGACCCAGAAAGAGGTACAGGCTCCTGGATTTGGCCTGACCCAGGCCTGGTTATGTGGCCATTTGGGGAGTGAATCAACAGATAGAAACAATCTCTCTTTGTGTAACTCTGCCTTTCAAATAAATAAAACTTTAAAAATATATAAACACAAAATGTTATATGCAATTAGAATATAGGGAAAATAGGGGGTATGACAGGCAAAGACCATAACAAAGGTCAGGTTTAAGTTAGATTGCCAAGGAAGACCTTGTCCCAGTGATAGCTTTAGCAGCATTCACAGCCATGGACTCAGCATGGACAAAGGCCTGGGTCTCAAAGGGAACTTGGAAGTTCTAGGAATTTTAAGATCAGTACTGTTTGGATATACAGATGGAAGAGAAAGAGCAGCAAGAGATGAGTCAAGAATAAAAGCAACGGGTCGGCGCCGTGGCTCACTTGGTTAATCCTCTGCCTGTGGCGCCGACATCCCATATGGGTACCGGTTCTAGTCCCGGTTGCTCCTCTTCCAGTACAGCTCTCTGCTATGGCCTGGGATAGCAGTAGAAGATGGCCCAAGTGCTTGGGCCCCAGCACCCACATGGGAAACCAGGAAGAAGCACCTGGCTCCTGGCTTCAGATTGGCATAGCTCCGGCCATTTGGGGAGTGAACCAATGGAAGGAAGACCTTTCTCTCTGTCTCTCTCTCTCTCACTGTCTGTAACTCTACCTGTCAAATAAATAGATAAATAATCTTTAAAAAAAAGAATAAAAGCAAGGGTTTGACACAGAATGGTAAAAAGGCTGACTTTTATCTCAAGAGCAATGGTGACTATGAGGGTAGGGGTAGTAACCAGGGAGAATAACTAAATCTGGTTGATTAAAAAAAATGAGGGACAGGCATTCGGGGCAGTGTAAGCCTCCATTTGGGATGCCCCATCCCATATCAGAGTGCCTGACTCTACTCCCAGCTCCTCTGCTTCTTACTAATATGCACCCTTGGGAACAGAAGGTGATGGCTCAAATACTTGGGTCTTCAACACCCACTTGGGATACTCAGATGAAGCTGCAGGCTCCTGGCAGCTTTGAGCATTTGGGGAATGGAACAGCAAATGGAAGATATTCATTCTTTCTCTCTTTCCTTCACCTCCCTCCCCTCCCCTTTCAAGTGGAACAAAAATAAATAAAATTTTAAATAAAAAACTCTTCAAGCATCAGGAGAGTAGTCACCTTTGAGGGAACAGGAACAGGGAGGGCCAGAGGGGATTCCTGGGTAACGGCCTGTTTCTTTATCATGGTGCTGTTTGCATGACTTTCAGGTAAAAATTCATCACACTGGAAATCTAGTAGAGACCCCCTTTTTCATATAAGTGTCATATCCCAAAACACCATTCCAGCTCCTCCCAGGAATTGGGCAGACTAGTGAGCAACAGTAGTAGACACCCAGGGGTGAGAGGTGAGGGTTGGGAGCAGAGCAGAAGATGACACATAC
This sequence comes from Sylvilagus floridanus, assembly GCA_949820135.1. Lineage (NCBI taxonomy): Eukaryota > Metazoa > Chordata > Mammalia > Lagomorpha > Leporidae > Sylvilagus > Sylvilagus floridanus. Next base: position 114,662,620 of record OX463231.1, read on the forward strand.
AGACAAGCAAGGGACAGCTGCCTTTGCACACAGCCCTGCCAGATGCGGCGACCTCTGTCGTGACCTTTGCTCCTGCACTGGCCCCAGGGACTCAGGCCCCTCTCCTACAAACAGGCAGCACCACTGTAATCAAGTCCAACATAGGTTGGACAAGACAACACCAAGAGACACCAGCATTTACCCAACAATGAAGCCACCACATATTAATCAAGGACATAAGATATCTCGGTTGGTGGGAATGGCTGGAAAAAAGGAATTGGGAGTCTGGGAAGAATAAGGGAACATGAGTTATGGAGCAGGTGGCGTGAGTCCAGGGAAGGAGGCAGACAAGCAGCCCAAGAAGCAGGCGGGGAGCTGCATCAGCAGGCAGCTGGGGCCCTCCATGATACTGCGCACAGCCACTGAGCCAGTCTGTTCACAGCACTCTCCCAGCACTGCTCAAGGATGACTTCACAACAGCACTTGTACATACACGTCTCTTACTTCTTTACTAGAGTCCTGGGTTCTAGAAGAACTGTTAAAGGAAGAAAAATAATCCCGTGGGACATGGACCTCGAAAGCACAGAACTGGACAGCCCAGGTCCTCACTGGAAAGAGAAAGGAATAAACAGATCTCAAAACCAATGTGTGTAAGGGATTACTCTGAGACATAATCACCTTTTGAGAAACCGTTGGTGCTCATTATTCCTGGAGCTCCTGAGATGAGCTACTAGTTATCATACTTCCCTGCTCAGCGGAGTCAACCAAGGCTTCTGTTTGAAAAATAAAAACTCATTTGCATGTCCCAGTTCAAGGCCAAGGGGCCATCATCTCATCAGCAGGCAAGACATTTAACAAGGCCCTGGAGAAGACGCCCTTTCTAACCTTCCCCCCACTCCAGGTGAGAAGAGTGTAACCCACTGCAAAGGAAAAGACCTCATATTTATACCAAGATGCCACAAAGGAACCCAAATAGCACCAGAAAATAGACCCGCAGTTAGCAGGGGGTGATGGGAGAAATAATGCATTCTAGGAGCTTATGACACAATGACATCTAACAGCGTTTTTCAATCCGTCAGGAAATTATTGTCTGATTGGGCAAAAAGCAAAATGGTGGAGACACACGTAAATCACACTTCGATGAAGGCATGCCCACCCTAGAAGGCAAATTCATCCATCTATCCAACTCCAACAAGTGCCAAGAGGAGTTGACGGGAGATTGCAAAGCAGAGATGGGGCTCCTCCAGGCTTACAAACAACGGAATGGAAAATTTCCATACCAGATAATGAGATCGCACCTGCCTTCACAACCCCAAGTTGTGTTTATTTCATCCTGCTCCATTCTGTTCCATGTTGTATAACAGAAAGAGCATCTCAGGGTCAGGAAAACAGATGAAGAAGTAATGAAACTTGAGACTATGGGAAGGGGGGGTGAGAAAGAAGGAAGGAAGTAGGAAAATGGAGAATTGTTTTCAAAGTAAGATCCCAGTGTATCTGGAATGAAAATCAACATGGAGGGCAAGCAAGCCCCACTGGCTTGAAAGCATCAAAGTTTTACTTTACAGCTGAATTGAAACTCAAATGTTGAACAGGGAGATCCAATTACAACTTTTATGAACCCTCTTCAGCCCAGGGAAGCTTCTGGAATAAGGACAGAGAGTCGCTGGTTTCACCTGCCCTGGAAGCTGGGGTTTTGAATGCGACTCAGTCACGTTACCAATTTTTCTCTCGCTTTAATTAAACTCCCTCTCTCATCAAGAGAAGGAGAAATAATCCCAATCTAACATCGCATCCATGATGAACTTTGCTGTCTCTCTTCTGTTTCCAAATGAATCTGGCTTATTAAAAAAGTAATGAGCTATTAATTAACTCTACACTCATACAAAGCTGTTTAATTCTCAATCTAATTAGCAGCAATCTGTTGAAGGATTCTAACGATTATTTTAAATTTGCTAACAGAAACATCTTTTCACTTTTCATAAGTTATTTATAGAAGAGTTCACATAGGCTCTGGCATGATTTTTAATTTGATAACTTCCTGGCTAGATCCTGTATTCTACCATGTCTGTGTGACAAGGTCTAACACCATCACCATTGGGAAGTCCAGAAATAGTATCCCAGGTCAACTACAGGGCTAAGGCAGTGCACCCTACTAGCTTTGAAAGAACAGTCAAAGGATGAGCTATGGGAGGAGGGGGACCTTGTCCTTCTGCAGGCATTGTCACACAAGAGGGAAAATTCAAGGGTAAACCAAGGGAGGGCGTAAACTCCCAGCAGAAAGACTGAAGGACTGGAGTGACCAGTGCGGCTGGACTCAGCAGAAAGGGAGGCTTGCCCTCCCAACAGGAACGTCTCTTTCATAAAAGACTCAAGAAAGAGCATTTCTGCAACTCCTGCTTAAGAAACATGTATTGAATCACATGTCACTTACACGTAGCATTGTTGCTAGAACTTTACAGTAAAAGATCGACTCATATTTCACGGGCCTTCTCTTTATGATACGCACTTCTGCAGACATTAGAAGGTTATATGTATATATTAACGTCAAAGACTATAGCCTTCAAGTCACAGATTCAATGAATACACACACGCATGCAAACGTCACATCAAATGAAATGTTTTCTACAGAAGCGTTTTTATTCTTCCCTGTGTAATATAGGGGATTAGATTATTGTCAGTGTGTCACTAGCTCTACCTCCCTGAGCTCGAAGGAGAGAGAAACCTATTTCACACTGAGTAGCACTGCTTTTCCTGGCATCTAAGGGGGAATGAGAAACCATTTCCTCCACCGGCCCCTACCTTGCCTGCTCAGTACACCAAAGGGCAACTAGAGAACAGATTCGGAATCCACTCTGCCTGGGTTTGAATCCTGACTCTGCAGTGAGAAGCTGTGTGCCTCTGGGCCAGATCATAACCTCTCTGCGCCTCAATTCACTCATCTAAAATGTGGAATGGTAACAGTACCTACCTCATAGGCTTTGTTCCAAGGAGTACACGAATCAACGCCTTTAAACACTTAGAAAAACGCAGTGTGTGATACAGGCTCTGAACTTCTCAATAAAAATAACGCTAGCAAGACAGTGCTTCCTACACCATGGGTGAAGTTGGGGATCCCGGAAGGCCGTTATAACAATCATTTACGAAGCCAAAAGTTCAAGTTACACAGATCATCTGGTCACGGTACGAAATTTCTTGTAGGCATTTTCTTCCGTTTCTTTTTTTTTAAGAAGATGTAGGTACTGTGTTAAACAGCACACATTTTGAACCCTCACGAGTATTATTATTTATTAAATGTCATTACTCATTAAAATGTTAGTAATTCACCAGGTTTTTAAAAAATTAAACACAGGACCTTGAAAAAATTAAATTTAAATAAGTTGAATATTAATGGAGCAGGAAGCCTGGGGGAGTGTATTCCCAAAACTAGTTATTTATTTATTTTACAAAAAAAAGAGCTGCAGCTATAAATAGCATTAATAATAGCAGTAATAACAGCCAACATTTATTACACATTAGCTACATGCCAAGCACCCTGCTCAGTGGGCTGTAAGCGAGCACCATCTCGATGCAGTGAGGATGGGTGTGATGACATCCACACCAACAGTCCTCTCTCCCTGGACCCCTCCTCTCTCTCCTGCCTCCTGTCCCCAGTGACCCCTCCTGGGCCAAGACACAACTTCTTTCTTGGAAGGGGATCTTGACTTCAACATCCCTTTCATTCAAGGTCAAACAGGAGCTCAGAACATGCCCAAGACACAAAGGCTGGCACACAGATGGACAAAGCCTGGTTTAGACCTTCAACAGAGACCAAGGTCTTCCCCTGGGCCTGGGTTTCCAGTCCAGTTTATCCAGGTCAGTTTATTCAGGTAGACCAATCCAAAGCACAGTCATAGGATAACAGTCAAGAGGTTCCCTAGTCCACCCAAGTCCCCCAGAGATCCTGGTTTCCTTCCATTACTGCATCAATGACAGACACCACAGAGCCTGGTTCCCACCAAGATGCAATTCTGTCCCCCTGCACACTCTTGGCAATGTCTGGAGACACTGTGGATTGTCACAATAGTAAGAGGAGACTGTACCACTGGCAGCGAGTGGGTAGAGGACAGGGATGCTGCAGAACATCCCACAACGCACAGGAGACCCCACCACAGAGGACTTCCGGGCCCAAGATGTCAGTTCAGCCTCTGACGTAAGCCAACGATGAGAAACCCTGATAAAGAGTGAGGAACAGCACAGGCTCTGTCCAGCCAGGCTTGGCTACGACTTTCTCACAAGTACATGGATTGACCTGGGGCTGAATCCACTGAACCTTGTTGTTCTCATCTGCAAAACAGGAGCCTGAGGAAGCTGTTTGAAAATCCCCCAGGCACAGCTCTGTGATCTCAGCAAACAGCAGCTGGGATCGGCACAAGCTCCTCCTCAAAGACAATATGCAAGGCACTTTGAATCTCCATTTTCTGACTGTTAACTCCAGGTCCTGGTTGAAAACTGTCATTGTGTAATGAGTTCCAAACAGTGAATCAAATCAGCCTTTGCAGGGGATAGAATTCACAACTTTGGCCTCATTACTACCAGACTCAAAGTCTACTGAGCAGGGCAAAGGAAGCGTCAAAGAATCCTTTCTCCATGTAGTTACATTCAGCGCTGGCCCAACAAAAACCAAAGCACGTCAACTGCAGGACCAACCCCCTTAGGACCACAAACCTCAACTTCCACCCAGAACCACTGATTCCTGGATACCCCTGCCACCATGGAGACATCACATCTTTTTTCTTTTCTAATGGCAAAGAGCTTTATTTTAGATCCCATTATCCTACTGCCACATTCTTATTCATCTAGTTTTGAAAACAGGGAGGAGTCAAGAATAGGTAAGGCAATGAATACTGGCATCCTACATTATTTTTGTTATTTTTTTTTCTAAATATTTTTGACAGAGCTACATCTTCTGGTCCACTTCCAAAATGGCTGCAACGGCCTAGGTCAGGAGCCAGGAGCTTCATCCGGGTCTCCCACATGGGTGCCAGGGCTCAAGGACTTGGGCATTCTTCTACTGTTTTCTCAGGCACAGTAGCACAGAGATGGATTGGAAGTGGAGCAGCCAGGACTCGAACCAGTGCCCATGTGGGACACCAGGCAGTATCTTAACCTACTATGCCAGGACATCACAACTTAATGGGGATTATATACCAGAACACGGGGCTAGGTGTTGGGGGAGGAAGGGATTAAATGAGACAAGGAAAACATTTAAGGGTCTTGATTTACATAAGCTTCACTCAATGTTGTTAATATCATGAAATTAATGGCATAGAGCTACACCAAAGTCCCACCATTAAGTATTTGCCAGACATATCTGCATGAAATAAATATTCCCTCCATTTGCCTCACTTATTCACATAATGCCTACTCGTGATTGAAGTCTTAGCTCACACATTAGAACCTGCAGGATATCCCATCTGACACATCCTACCCAGAACTGGCTGGCGTTCCGTGTTAGTGTAATCCGTTGGGTTTACCAACATCACAAACTTTCTCAGTTTTGCCACTTTTTCTTTATTCACCACCAATATGTGTGTTCCTCAAGGTCAGTAATATAGCTTGGATTATGTTTATATTTGCAACATGTGCCATGGGGCTAGTACATTCCACTGTTAGATATTCTTCAATTGTGAACTCCACATGGGTTGAAATATGGCAGTAGCAGATAACACTTGGTGGCCTAAAACAGAAATCATTAGTCTGTGTCCACACATCTGGAGATGAGAGAGGAGAGGGCTTTCTGATCCAGGTGTTCCTCAGCTAGGTTGAGCCTGGGCTTCAGGTTGAGACCTGAACCCATCTTCTTTGGACCAGCGAACCATCCAAGCATGTCCTTTCATGGCAATGGTCAACACACAAAAGGACAGGTAGAAATATGAGCTGTTTCCTAGGGCTTGGATTCTTCCATCTGTATTTTATTGGCTTGGGCAAAGACACTTCCAACTATGTTTTATTGGCTTCAGCAAGTTATATAGATATGCCATCTCCCTGGGGAAATATGCTGTGTCTCTAGTGGGCAGAAGTGCAGAGTCAGGTAAATAAAGGAAGGGGTAAAAAATGGGAAACAATTCAAGCCACCATGAGAACTCCAGCATTCAAACCAGAGGGTTGCTTTCACAGACTGCTATCATCTATGTGTGTTTGTGGAATATTTATCCCTCACTCCCACTATCAGGAGTCAGTGCCTAGATGCACCTGGAAGTGCTATTAATTTGCACAAGGTCTCACAACTGCGAATAATGTATTTGGTGTTGTCCCATGTCAATGCCCACAATGCCTGTTGTTCCACCAAGTAAGGACAGAAAAGACAATCGCTGAAGCCTTGCTCCAATCATATTTTCCTGTGCCCAGTACAATTTTCAAAGTATTTTGGCAATAGTATGACAGTCAAAAGAATGACTGGGGGCTGGCATTGTGGCATAGAGGGTAAGACCACTGCCTGTGATGCCAGCATCTCACATGGGCACCAGTTCGTGACTTGGCTGCTCCACTTCCAATCCAGCTCCTGCTAATGGCCTGGGAAAGGCAGCATAAGGTGGCCCAAATGGGAGACCCAGATGAAGCTCCTGGCTTCAGCCTGGTCCAGCGCTGGCCATTGCAGCTACCTGGGTAGTGAACAAGCAGACAGAAACAAACTCACTCACTCTTCTCTCCTCTCTCCCTGTGACTTTCAAATAAATAAATAAATTCATTTAAAAAAATGACAAAAATGAGATGGAGACAGTGGGGAGGAGAAGCCACTCTTGCACTGTTCCACAAGCTCCACCCCCAACGACACCTCCCCAGTGACAGGGTGACAGAACCTCAGAAATTCTATGAGTCATGTCCAAGGCATCCTAACCTGGAACAACCTCAGAGAAACAGGTTCATCACAGTGGCAAGCTAGGACAACCATATCCAAAACATTCCTGAAGAAGCTTCCAGGAGGACAGGGTCAGAGTCTGCTCCTAAATAGTGACAACTTACATGAAAAGCACTCTAACCTCACTTAGACCTAACCTTGCTTTTTCTCAGAGAAGGCTAAAAACATGTGTGTGGTAGGCAGTGGCCCTGACAGTGAAGATACTGGCCGGAATGCCGCCACATTCCCGTATGGAAATGCTTAGGTTCAAGGCCAGGCTCTGAATCCCATTCCAGCTTCCAGCACATGTACACCTTGGGAGGCGGCAGGTGACAACTCATGTGGCTGGGTTCCTGCCGCTCAGGTGGGAGACCTGGGTTGAGTTCCCAGCTCCTAGTTTTGGCCCTAGCCCAGCCCCAGCTTTTGCAGGCATTTAGGGAGTGAAACGGTGAATGGGATCTGTGTCTGTCCAACCATCCGTCCATCCATCTATAACTCTCTTTTTACCTCTCAAATATATAGAGATTTTCAATAAATTAAAAACCAAAGATTGGTGTGTCAATCGAAGGGGGAGACCCAAATCTCACTCATTTTGTCGCCATGCATCCACATTCCCCAGAACCGACTCAGCCACCCAGAGCCTGGGAATGACCTCTATCACAACAGGTTCATCTTCAATGACTTCAGAAATGAATATATTAAAGTTGATCTGAAGCAGGGGTTGGCAAATCTGTGCTTTAAAGAGCCATATAATAAATATTTTCACCTTGTTGTTGTAGTATGAACACATCTACAAGCTATTTGTCAATAAATAAACAAGGGAGTGCTCCAATAAAACATTATTCACAAACACGGGAGATGGCACAAATGTATGTATTGATTCTGCGGTCTAAAAAAAATGAGAATATATTTGGCTAAAATTCTAGAAAATTGGTCAACACTTTCAAGAAATGAAAGAAAATGAGTACGATTTCAAGTCATTCTTTGGCGAAGTCTGGCTTATGCCTCCTGAGTACTTCAGAACTCATTTAATCCTCCTTCAAGGTCAAATAGATAAAAAATTATATTCCGATTTTACAGATTAAGACACTGAGGCTTTCAGAGGTGAGTGGTGAGGCTCTCCAAGTCCCTAACTTCCTAGCACGGCCACTGTTTGCTGACCCTTCCTGGGTTCTTCACTGAAGGTCACTGCAGACGCCCGCTGCATTCAGGTGCCACATGTACCAGCCTTGACCTCCCAGAAAGGCCAGGACAAGTTGCTGAATGCGGGACAATTCGCTGAAACTTACTGCAGCTGAACCTCTTCAATGCTCAAACCAGGACTAGCAACCACATTTGCAGCACCCACCAGAGACATGTGAGCATGAGGTCAGAAAATAACGAAAAGCACACACTACATTCAGTATCTAAACTACATCAGTATCCTGCAACTACTGCCCGGGACAATACTGGAGGTGTGTCCTGTCTCTATCACACTCAGATCCCCAAAATTTTTAAATACGGGGCGGATGTTTGGCACAGCGGTTAAGATGCCACATGGGATACCCACAACCCATAGCGGAGTGCCTTACTCAAATCCCAAATACTCTACTTCCCATCTGACTTCCTACTAATGAGCACCTGGGCCCCTGCCACCCACATGGAAGAGTCAGGTGCAGTTCTAGAATCCTGGCTTCAGTCTGACCCAGCCAGTGCTGCTGTACCCACTCTTGGAGAGTAAACCAGCAGATCCAAGATCTCTTTCGCCTTTAAAATAAGATAAAAATAAATCTAAAAATTTAAAATAAAAAACGGTTTTCTTGAAAACTGCTTACCTAAGTCTTTTCTGGAAGGAGGCACTCTGTGCATATCGTTCTGGGTATGTGTGTGTGCATGTGTCATCTTTATTTCATTCCTCTGTACAAGTACAGTAGTCAAGGTCAAAGATGTAAGAAAATGGTTGACATATTCTACTGACTGCCAGTCCTAACACTTCTCTCAATCATGCTTTTTGTCTGCCTAGAAACATTTTCCATATGATCATATAAGTGTTTTAAATTTTTAAACTGAAATTTTTTATTTATACATATAAACATACAGACAAGTGGGTGTACAAATCACAGACTGCTTAGTAAATTCTAACAAACATACTTTAATAACTTACAGCCAGGTCAAGAAATAGAATATTATTGACATCGCAGGAACCCCGTTCATGATTCTTCCCAGTCAGCACCCCCAATACACACACACACACACCACTGTCTCGCCTTCTATCCCCACACATTAGTTCTGCCTGCTTTCTAAACACTAATGGGATCATGTACTATTTTGTCAACTGTGTCTGGCTCCTCTCATGCAAAAATGACTAAGATTCTTCCATTTTGTTGCAGAAAGTAAAGTTGTTATCTGTGTTGCATAATATTCCTTTGCCTAAATATTCACCATTTATTCATTATAAGGTGAGCTTTGGGGGTCATTTCCAGCCTTTGATTCTCACAAACAATGAGAACATTCGTGTGTTTGTCCATGCAGTGAATACCTGGGGCCATTCCTACCAGCTAGACACAGACTAATGAGAAAGAGCCTCATAAATCATGCATCCACTTAGCTTAGCAGGTCTGCCAAATTTGCACTTCCAGTAACAGGTGCACCACAGATTCGGGGACTCCACATCCTCACCGATATTTGTCCCTGTCCTTATCATTTAATGAATCTGGCGAGGGGTGGTGAAGTTTCATTATGTTTTTATTTGCATTTCCTGGTGTCTAATGAGATCCAGCATCTGTGCATATGTCAAGTGTCCATTTGAATATCCTCTCTGGTAAAATGCCTTTGCAGATCTCTTGACACACTGCTATTATTTTTAAAGGCAATTCTTGACAAATTCATGCTAAGACATGAAGTAGTGGCAAGGAAAACCAAAACTGGTAGATGTTTCGGGGGAAAAAAAGGCATTTGTCTTTGCATTTCAGTGTTTCTGCCAGTACTTGTAGATGAACGTCTCTGAACTCTGAATTCATGATAATTTGCTAAGCCATCCACAGAAAAGCTTAGCAAAACAGTAACAAGAGCTGTCACTTACCAAGTGTTACCATGGACCCAGCACTTTATCATCTTGCATAAATCATCTAAGTATCCTATGAGTTCACACAGGGGTTGCATAATTTGCCCAATACAACCCAGCAACCAAGTGGCTGAACCAGAATTCAGTTCCAGTGTAGGGGCTCCATAACCTGTGCTCTTGATCACCAAGCTACTCCTCATCATAACAAGCGTCGAGTAGTTCCCAAACTTTAGTGTCCTCCAGAGGACCCTGGGGAGCTCCCACCTGGGGGAGAGAAGAGGCAGGTATTTGGCACAGTGATTAAAAAGCTGCTTCGGGGCCAGCGCTTCGGCTCACTAGGCTAATCCTCCACCTGTGGCACCAGCACACTGGGTTCTAGTCCTAGTTGAAGCACCGGATTCTGTCCCGGTTGCTCCTCTTCCAGTCCAGCTCTCTGCTGTGGCCTGGGAAGGCAGTGGAGGATGGCCCAGGTCCTTGGACCCTGTACCCGCATGGGAGACCAGGAGGAAGCACCTGGCTCCTGGCTTCAGATCGGCACAGCGCACCAGCCGTATCGGCCATTTGGGGGGTGAACCAACGGCAAAGGAAGACCTTTCTCTCTGTCTCTCTCTAACTCCGCCTGTCAAAAAGAAAAAAAAAAAAAAAAAGCTGCTTCGGATGTCTATATCCCAAAATCCTAGCTCTGCTTCCAAGTCCAGCTTCCTGCTAATACAACCCTCGGAGGCAGCAGGTAACCGGCCAAACACTTGGGTCCCTGCCACTCCCATGGGAAATCCAGCTCCTCACATTGGCCTGGTCCAGCTCCAGTGAAAGGAAGGTCTGTCTGTGGGCCTGCCTCTTTCTATGCACCCCTGCCCCCTGGCCTTTCAAATAAATCAGCCTGCTGAGTCCCAGCTCGAGAGCTGCGACTTCAGCAGGGCTGCGGTGGGGGCTGAGAAGCTGCACTGCTCCCCAGTTTCCAGGTGATGTCCACGATGCTAGCCCAGGGACCTCACTTTCAGAACCACGATTGGAGAAGGCGCCAAGCCCGTCCTGCTCATCTCCACGCTCCAAGACCCTGGGAAACCCCAGACATGAAAGTGACTGTGGATGCTTCCCAGCCCCAGCTGTCTTCCACATTGGCATAGAAGCTGGGCCTCTCTGCTGGTTGTAGGCAAGAACTCAAAGAAAAGTAACAAAATGTTCTGTTCTAGGAAGTCCTGTCCGTGAACCTGAAGGGAACACATGACCTCGCCGATTTCCTCACTGGCTTTCAATCAAGATACAAATAAATCAATAGAGGGAAGAGCAAAGCCACACCCGGGGCTGCATGCTGCTGTCAGGCAACGCTGCCTTTGTCTGTTCTGTGCCTCTGGTCCACACGATGCTACATGACTTAACTACATCCAAGCAAACAAGCCTGTGGATCTTGCTTCTAACAGTTCTAACAGCCTGTGCCAGGTCCTAGAAGGACGAATGCTGTGCAGAAACTCGGCCATTCCCTCCAATCTGTTGTTTCCTATCTCACTGGGAGACAGCAGCCCAGTGTTTAGCCAAACTGCCTTGCATTTTGCTGTAGCCTCATCATGAACTTCTGATCAGCGCGATACATGCAGAGGCAGACCTCCAGGGAATCTTCTTCAATGTCAAGGACTATGCCCTCCTCTATGTCTTCCTTCAACCTCTCCCTATATGATTGATGGCTGGAATGCAAGCAGCCACCTCAGACCATGAGGTCCTGTGAATGGGAGAGGAGTCCTCTGATAGAGTCTGGGGCCATTTCAACTTCCCAGTGCTCCTGGACCAGCCGCACTGCTTCCTCTATGACATCTTTCACATGAAGGAGGAATCAGCTCTCAGCTGTGAAAGCTCCTCTTGTATACAGATGTGAACGGACACTGCGATCCAGCGGAAAGGCCACTGGAAGAGGCCGAGCTTCCCTCTCGTGCAGCATCCGCAGATCCCAAGGCCTCACTCCGCTGCTTTTTCTACCTCCTGTTAACCAGAGAAATCAGTTCCCTGAGCCTCAGTCTTCCCATCCATACAACAGGAGGAAGAGTGTTCTGTAATTGCTTCAAAAGGCTTCTGCGAGCCGTGAATACGATCCAGTTTTATGAAATGTAAAAACAAGAAGAAGTTTTATTTCCTACAAGGGATTTTAAGAGCAAATCAGGTAGAAGAAAGCCAGGTCTGAGAAGTCTCCTCTAATTGAGGAGAAGGGGCACAGTCAGAACAGCTGTTTCTCAGCACATCTCTGCCAAGTCACCTCACCCAGTTCCATCCAGGTCATTCTTTATTTTCTAAATGAGAATTTAATTTTGCTCTAACACCATTATTACATCCAAATTAAATATTTATTGGGCTGAATATCAACTGACTTTTAGAAATAAAGATTTGAAATTTATGAGCTAACACAGAGTAATTCAATAATTGTAAATTTCACAACCGAGCTTTGTAATCAATTACTACTTAGTAATGATATAAACGCACGTTCTTCTCAGGAGACCTTGGTCAACCATAAATTAGATTCTGCACACACAACAATCTGGCAACATCTCCACACCGGCTTTGTGTCTTCCAAAGAGTAAGCGAAGCCAGGGATTAATCCCAGGCTGGCTTTCGCTGGCCATGCATCTGGGCCCCAGTCTACTCATCACTCAGGCTGTGTTGAAACCAGACCTAATGAGCATTCATATGAGGCAGAATTCAGAAGACAAATCACCTGGAAAGAAACTCACACCCTCCCCCACCCTTGAGAGATATTGCACAACGTGTAGATAACAATCAACCCTTTGTGCATCCACTAGGGTAGCAAACACGCCTACTATGTGCCAAGCACCACTCCACATCAGTATAGGACACAACGACACCTGTCCGCTGAGAAGGGGACAATAAGATGCCATGAACAACCGACAAGAGTAAACACAAATAAATTAAACAGGGCTGAACATCAACTGATGCCCAGAAATAAGAACTTGGAATTCATGAGCTAACATGGTGTGTTTGGCGGCTATAAATGGTATGAACAGAAACAGATGTATGGGCTAAGTATTTTCCTAATTTTATAAATAAGGAAAGAAGGGCTCAAAGAGAAGTGACTTTCTCAAAATCAGAAGTTACATCAGATTTGGAATCTGAACTCAGACCTACCCAGTGCAACTCTGCTCTCTCCCACTCAAACCAAACTGGCAGAGGGATGAATAAACTCACACAAGCAACTTTGACCTCATTTCTCACTGACTGCAGAACTGAAATCTCTGCTAATAAGCTCCCCCATGTCAGAGACTCACACACCCAGAAAATAAAGCTAAGATTAAAGGAATGCTCAGAGCGAGATGGCACGCTGGTGCCCACAGAATTTACCAGGCTTCAATCTACACTTGGCTTGAGCAAAATTTCCATTTTAATTTCTATGTGATAAATGCTGGCATTATTTTCATTGTGAAAGAATCTCAAAGCAATTGCGTGCATCGCTGTTCACTTGAAACCTATTCTTTGTCTTCCCGGGGCCAGCCAGCTACAAGAGAACGCATTATAAATTTGGCTTCTATTAGAAGTGAGGGTGGTCAATGGGGATTTGGGAGCCCTCAGGGAGACCTCTGTCACAAACCCACAGATTCTGGCACCAGATTAAAGAGCTTTTAAGTGAGCTCAGTGATTACATTCTGAATTCCTTTATATTAATTATTAAAGGAAAATTATGTTGTTGAAAAGGAAAGCCCTGGCAAGATGGTAATTTAATGAAATAGGTTGAAGAGGCATTTTGGGCAGGGTAATTGATTTTAAAAAGAAAAAGGCATTTGGAAGATTTGTCAAAAATGGACTTACAGACTGAAAACTGAATACCTAGTTAGTCACTATTCGTGCTGCTTGATAAGAAAGTGATCAGCTTTGAAGGAAAGGAAGTTCTGAGATACTTTCTTTCAAAGACATTTATTTATTTGAAAGGCAGAGTTACAGACAGAGAGAGAGAGAGAGAGAGAGAATCTTTCATCCACTGGTTCATTCCCCTAGTGACTACAATGACTGAGACTGGGCCAGGCCAAAGCCAAGAATCAGAAGCTTCATCCAGGTCTCCTATATGTGCCACAGGGTCCCAAGTGCTTAGACCATCTTCTGCTGCCTTCCCAGTTTCACCAGCAGGGAGCTGGATCGGAAGTGGAACAGCCAGGGCTCCAACTGGCACTCATATGGGATGCCAGCATCATGGGCAACAGCTTAACCCACTGTGCCACAGCACCAGCCCGTGATACTTGTCCATTGGCATAGTCAGGCCTGACTGTACAATCCTTGCGCTGTTCTCTCTCTGTAACTGTCAGCGCAAGAGCTCACACAAGAAGGAAAAAAACACTTCATTTCACCTCAACTCAGTAGATTCCTTGGACGGTCCTTTTTCAACAGAGATGCCCAGTCTTCCCAATAACATGGGGAAATGTTGCAAAAGGCCTGAGAATCACTCTCCTATTTCCACACTGAAAAGCCAACCTTGTTTCTAAGAATGCCATCACCTTCCCCAGTCACCCTGACTCTCTCCTCCAGCCTCTCAGGAGGAGGAGGTTATCCTGGAGGAGTAGGAGCAGGTATATGTAGGAGCGGTGTCTCCTGGTAGCAGAGAGCACCTAGAGTTCTCCCATGAGCCAGGGTGCCAGAACCACCAATGGAGAAGGACTGTCTAGCAGAGCCACTCAACCAAGAACATCTATGTTAGATCTTGCATGAGCAAGAAAAAGACCGGGGATTGTTATTTCTACTCCTTCTTGTCATTCCAACAGGAAATGAAGTAAGGCCAGGTTGAAAGAGATTTGCAGGGCAAAATTATTTATGATTGTGAGTGATTTCTGCTCCTTTGCATTCTGCCTAATTCTTGGACAAGAAGAGATTGGCACGCATGCCAATCATAAACCACAGGCAGGACTCATCACCACCCTAATGCACCTGATGGTATTAATGAGAGCAGAGAAACCTGGAGGGCTCAGAACCCCTAAGCAACTCCTGGCCCATCCTCTAGCCACAATACTATAGCCACCACCACCAGCCAGAAGGGGGATGCCACAGAATGTCCAGGCCATTGCACTAAGGCACAACCCAATACAGATATGGCTTCCTATGGCCACCTGGGCCCACAGGGAGGTGAACAGGCCCATGTTGATGGGACACAGACACGTTCTCTCCAGATGAACAATACAAAGAGAATGTCACCATGGGAGGGAGGAGCATCTGTGACCCTTCCCTGAGAATGATGGTGCCTGAAGCCCCTTCTTTGCCGGCCAGGCTGAGAGCAACCTCCACCTGTCACTTGGTTTGGATGTGTCTCCTTTGCACTGAATGGCTTTCCCAATTTTCTTCTCATGGCTGCAAATCTGGATACTTCAAAAGGTTGCTAGTGCTTTCGTGCTGACAACTGCAATGGGATAATGTGAGCTTAGGGGAGGGTTGCACTCTTCACTTGGTGATGGCTCTCAGAAGGCTTGCACTGTATTTTCAAGCATGAGTAGGGGAAGGCAACATCAGCCAGGGGTAATACACACAAACAGAACAAAGATACCCACAGTATGGGCAATGAGAAGCAAATTAATCCCTATCAGGCAAACATGCAGTAGCAGAAGAAGACAGCCTGAGGCCTCCCAGGAGGCCAACAAGGAGGCAGTCAAACGTATGTGGGCAGCCACAAAGGAGGACATATTCAAAAGCATTGGAGAAAATTTATGAGTTACAGAGAAAGAGAGGAGGCAAGCTCCCCATTCACTGGTTTATTCCCCCAAATGCCAGGCACAACTGGTGAAGGGCTGAAGCTGAGAGCTGAGAACTCAGTCCAAGTCTCCCATGTGGGTAGCAGGAACCCAACCACTGGAGGCATCACTGTTGCCTCTCAGGGTCTGCATTGGCAGGAAGCTGAGGTCAGGAGCTGGAACCCTGGCACTCTGATGTGGGACATGAGCAAAACTGCTAAGCCAAATGGCATTCACGACTGGACAGAAATTTTAAGAGGAAAGATGAAGAAATGACCAGTTTTGATATCTGTACTCCTACTTGCCTTGGACCAACTGCTGCTTCTATTTGCAATCACAAAATGCACACTGCTGAAATGTTCAAGACCCAAAACCAATCAGCCAGTTCACTGTCCTTGGCAATGCTGGGACTGCCTACTCTAGCAAAGCCACTGTGGGGGCCCTGAATAGTGGAATGGCCAGAACAGAGGCAGGACAGCACCTGCAGTGGACACAGCACCAAAGGAGAAAGTCCCAGAGATAAGCAGAAGATGGAAAGCTGCAACAGACTGAACGTTTTTACCACTGCACCTCCATAAATAGACCTGAGCTTTATGATCTCAGAGGGGCCAAGCCCTGGGCTTCATTGGCCTTCAGCACATTTGAATGAAAACCAAAATCAGATCGCAGGCTACCAGCCAGAAGCCCTCTCCGCAAGTCAGACCCTTTTGGGGCCGTGGGTGTTAAAGCCAAGGGGTCATCTGTATCCTTCTCCCACAACTCTCCATCTGTAAGCCTAGGACAAACACCCCCAACTCATGTCACGAGAAACTCCTTTTCATCACATTTTTAAGTTGAAATGTGTTTGTATAATTCCTGTATGCATGCCTACCTATACATACATGTATGCAGTATATCTGTGTGTGTGCGCACGTGCACCTGTTCTGCTTATCCACCTGCCTTAGCAAGCTGGCTCCCTGTGGCTCCTGCATGAGGCTCCTGCTTACTGGTCTTATTTGCTCTCACCTGGGCCTGGGCCTAATCAGGTCATTCACAAATTAATTCAGTGCATGGGAAAAGCTTGAGTGTTAGATGCTGACTCTGGCCAAGGAGAAGGTATAGAGGCTGAAAATACAGACAGCTTCCCCAGCATACAGAATTAGCTTAAACACTCTGTGTTCAAGAAGGGAGATAGAGTTCTGATCCCTTCCACCATGGTCATTCCTTGTGACTTGGCACAGGGTACCCTGCAGGGGGCCACCAGACCACAGGGAAAGGCGTCTGCTTCCTAGCCGCTCCCCCCACCAACAACACATGCGCGCACACACACACACACACACACACACGCAGCCACAGAGGCTGCAGCTCCTGAGAGGGGTGCCTTTCTCTAATTTGCACACACTACGGAGTTAGCAGGCCCTGCCACGTGCCCTTTCTGACCCCACCATCTTTCCACTCTGATGGGAAAAGTGACTGCTGTGGGGTCAGCTTCCACCTTCCCCTCGCATTGCATAGGCAGCTGCCTCTAGCTGCCCAGCCTCCCCTCCGGCTCCACTTCCCCTGGCCCACTCCAAAAGAATCCTTTTTTTAGGAATTTTTGTAACACAGAATCGAGAGAACATAAAGAAAGAGACAGAAGTAGAGAAGCAGGAGATAAAAAGAACAAATTTAGGGCATAAAGCTAAGCTGATCTCTGGAACAAGGACTTTACAAGTGGGGCAAGGACAGGAAGACAAGGAGAAAGGAAAGTTATGCAATAGGTATTTAGATTCCTGTTAACATTTTTGATAGATGTGAGTAAATAATTAAACTCCCTTTAAACTTCTTTCTGCTCATAGAACACAAAGGCCGTCAGGGACCAAGCCACAAGGATGTACAGGTTCTAAGCATTATATTTTCTTGAACCAGAAAGGGTTAATCCCAGACAACTGGAGAGATACTGAGGAAAAGCAGGAAGCACTGGAATGTGTGTCCTCTCCCTTATCCCATCCCAACTCCAGAATAAAGTGCACATGGCAGGAGCAGAAGTGAAAGGAACACTGGGACCCATGATGTTAGTCAGGAGGCTAACTTAACAGTTACACCCTCAGAGGGACAGTGCTCAAACTCGGCGCATGCTTGCTACGGCCTCCCTTGGGCTGCAGGAGCCCTCATGGCAGAAGCATGTGTGTCCGTCTGCACCTGTCTGGTACCTCTCCCCCACTTATAAAACCACCAGGATCCAATCACAGGGGCTAACGACTTCATCTAATCCAAGTCTAATCCATCCAGAGACCCCACCGATGAATACTGCAGTAGGAATCACGTTTCCACCTTCTCAATACCATTAACTTACAACTTTGGGGATTAAACTCCAAGAGTCCAAGGGGGGGAATTCATATTCAAACCACAGCACCAACAGAAACCATTTCAGAGCCCAGCCTATGGACCTGTCCAATAGTCACAGGACTCAGGAGAGCACTCAGTCAACCCACACAGGAATAACGTAACCACCTCTCCTGCATCTCAACATGTGTGCATCCTCAGGATAAGGTTTGTTTCTAAAAGGTCTTTTTATCTATTGGGAAACAAAAAGGAGAACAGTCTCAAGAGACCCTAGAGGCACACAGCTCTGAGACTAATGCACTACAGGATGCAGAAGAAAACTTCAAGATCCAAGGCAGAGATGCATTAGGCGAGATGGGCAAAGACGAAAACATAACAAGATTGGGTGAACTAAGGAGGATTTTCAAGAAACAATATCAAGGTACATATGGCACTAAAAGCAATACAAATTGTTTTCCATCAATGCAGCAGGTGTTTGGTCCAGCAGTGAAGAGCCCGTATCCCACATCGCAGTGCGTGGTTTGAATTCCCAGCATCAATTCCTGACCCCAGCTTCTCACTAATGCAGACCTGGAAAGCAGTAAGTGACGGCTCAGGTAACAGGGTCCTTGCCATTCACGTGGGAGACTCCTGCATTCCAGCTCCGGCTCTGCCCATAGCAGGCATCTAGGATACAGATCAGCAGATGGGGGAGTTCATTCATGTTCATTCTCCCTCCTCCCCTTCCTCCTCTCCCTCCTTCCCTTCCTCCTCTCCCCTCCTCTTCCTCCTTCTCCTTCACCTTTTCCACCTCTCAGATTAACAGAACCAGTAAGAAATTCAGCAGTGGGGTTGGAGGGAGAGGATAGTATTGTTTAACATTGGAAGTGCTTTAGGTTGCAAGTAATAAAAGATCTAACACTGGCTTAAACAAGAACACATTTTTTTAATCAATGAAAAGCCCATAAACTAGTCAAAGTATAACATCATCAAGGAAGTCCACAGTAGACAATTCAGAGACGGTCAGCTAAGCACCGGGGTACAGACAAAGCCAGCTTCTTCACCTGGACACTCCCAGCAGTGTGACCCGTGTCCCTCCATGGTCCCTCCACACCTGGCGGCAGCAGGAACAGTCAAAGAAGACGGTGCTCTTGTCCATTCACCACTTCCGGCCCCTAAGCAGTGCCCCACACATCCCAGGCATCCACAGACATTGTCTATGCAGCCACACGCCTGTCCCCTCATCCTCGCCCCCACAGCTCCCTCATCAGGCTCTGCCCCCACCCCTCTGCCTGTAGGGAGCCCTGGCATGGCTGCACGGCTGCATGGTTGCACGGTTGCACGACTCCTGCCCCAGGGTCCTACCAGGGACAAGGGAAGGACACCTCTGATGCCCCTGTAGCACAGCTTCTCCCCAAGGTCACAGACATTAGCAAAGCAACTGTTACACTGTCACTGTGTGCAATGTGCTAATTTTCTGTTGCAAAGATGTACAAATAGGCATGACTTTCAAAAATCTGTTGTACCAAAATAAACTTCTCCGTTAGTTTTTCCACAAACTTTCTGGAGAACCTTTGTATTGTTTCTATAGAAATTGTATAAAACAGGACAGAAAACCAAATCTAAATTAACCAAATTCAATTTTTAAAAAAATTAAAATGCTGCCTAAAATAAAAAGATTCTCTTTCTTATCAATGAATTATTCTTCAGACATCTTGAACTAATTGTCTTCATTGATATCTTTAGGCCAGTTTTGATGGCCTTAAAACCAGAATTCTAATAACAGAATTTGATGAAGACCAGGAAATAAAGAGCTAAAATCAATCTAGCTTACAAACATAAACAAAAATTCTAATTAAGCACTTAGTAAACAGAGACTAGGAAAATGTATTTTAAAAATAGCATTCAATTTTCTAATAAGGTTTATTCCAAGAATGAATCTTACTACAAATAAACCCCATATTGATACATTAAAGAGCAAACATTTTATCATTAACAGATACAAAAAGAAAGCATTTAATCTAATTCCCTATGTATGCCTGAGCTCATAAGAAATAAAAGAAACTTGATAATATACAACAGAATTCTTGCTTAACTCAACCAAAAATCAATACACACACACACAATATCACCACCACACCACAAAATAATTGGCACAGTACTTACACGAGGAAGCCTAGAAGTGTCCCCATTAGCGAAAGGAGGAAACAGGGATGCTCATCCTCATCACGGTTACTTAATATTTACGCTGTCAGTCAGCTCTACTAGATGGCCAAACAAGCAGCATATACTGGAAACAAGTAGAACTGTACCTGTGTACCCATAAAGTACCAAAGAACAAATTAAAAAGCTGACAGAGGAAATCAGAGGTTGCAGTAGAGAGTTGGAGTAAAAAACAAAAATCAGTCCTGTTTTACAGTTAAGAAAATCTATATAGAGAAATATAGGAAAGGATCTCAAAATGTATCCTCAATAGAGATAGCCTCAAAAGATACCAATACATTTTTTAAAATATTTAGGAGTGAGTTTTACACAATAATCCAAACTTCTGGGAAGTTAGGCTGGAGGAAATAAAAACAGAGAATTCTCCTTTCCATTGACTGTGTTAATACCCAATTCTGTGATATTGTATAGGTAACCCCTACCGAAAACTCCAATTTTCCAGCTCTATCAGCATGGCCCTAACATTCCTCCAGAAGTATAAACTTAGCAAGAACATAAGAAAAGAACCCTGGGCCGGCGCCGTGGCTCAACAGGCTAATCCTCCGCCTTGCGGCACCGGCACACCGGGTTCTAGTCCCAGTCGGGGTGCCGGATTCTGTCCAGGTTGCCCCTCTTCCAGGCCAGCCCTCTGCTGTGGCCCGGGAGTGCAGTGGAGCATGGCCCAAGTGCTTGGGCCCTGCACCCCATGGGAGACCAGGAAAAGCACCTGGCACCTGGCTCCTGCCATCGGATGAGTGCGGTGCGCCGGCCACAGCGCGCCGGCCGCGGCGGCCATTGGAGGGTGAACCAACGGCAAAGGAAGACCTTTCTCTCTGTCTCTCTCTCTCACTGTCCACTCTGCCTGTCAAAAAAAAAAAAAGAAAAAGGAAAAAAAAAAAAGAGCCCTGAAAATATGAGTCCTTTAAGGATGTGGGTGATTCGCTGTCAGAAGCAAAACAATGCTTGAGTTAAGAAGAGCCAAACAGAATAACAGAATGTATAGACACAGAAGCAAGTTTACATGGACATTTAACGTAAGTTAGAAGAGGCATTTCAAATCTATAGGGAGGGCCAGTGCTGTGGCTCACTTGGCTAGTCCTTTGCCTGCGGCGCTGGCACCCCAGGTTCTAGTCCCGGTCAGGGCGCCAGATTCTGTCCCAGTTGTTCCTCTTCCAGTCCACTCTCTGCTGTGGCCCGGGAAGGCAGTGGAGGATGGCCCAAGTGCTTGGGCCCTGCACCTGCATGGGAGACCAGGAGGAAGCACCTGGCTCCTGGCTTCAGATCGGCACAGCACCGGCTGCCGTGGCCATTTGGGAGGTGAACCAACTGAAGGAATACCTTTCTGTCTGTCTCTCTCTATCACTGTCTAACTGCCTGTCAAAAAAAAAAAATCTGTAGAGAGAACAATGAACAAGCAATAAATGATGTCACAGCAACTATCTAGTCATTAGGAAAGTTAGATCCGAGCTGTGGAAGTTCCACTTACATACATGGGGAAGGAAAAGTGGTCCATCAGCTGGGACAGGATCATGCAATCAGTCCCACAAAATCAAGTCCAGAAACCATGAATAGTCACACAAGTGTTTTGTTCATGTAAAAACTAAATTGAGCTGTAAGAAATGGCATAAATACAGTCTAAATGCAACCATGAGCCCTGGGAAAGGTGGGGGCGTCAACTGGAAGGGGGCAAGAGGAGGGCTATCAAAGTGGTCTGTATTGGGCCTGGAAGGTGGTTGCATGCAGATAGAGAGATATCTATATAGATAGACATCATCCATATGTATGTAAAATTCATTGTGCTGCACAGTTAAGATTTGTGCACTTTACCACGTGTAAATTATGCCTCAATAAAACAGAAAACAACAATACAGGGCATAAATCAAGCATTTATCCTGTCTTTCCTGTAGAGACTGTATTTCAGGGTAAGCAAAGGCTTAAGACTTAGGGATAATTTTTCTTCATACTCAACTTTCATCTAGTAGATGCAAAAGAGATGGAAGAAATTGAAACTCATCATTTTGCAACCCATATTGAAGTACGTCGTTGGGACAATGTCCTTTGATGATGTTAGAACCATTAGGCCACTGACTCACAAACCACAGCATGCAACAGAATCACCAGGAGGGTTGTTTTTAAAGATTTATTTATTTATTTGTTTGAAAGAATTACACAGAGAGAGAAAGAGAGGCAAAGAGAGGCAAAGAGAGGCAGAGAGAGAGAGAGAGAGAGAGAGAGGTTTTCCATCCGCTGGTTCACTCCCCAGTTGGCTGCAACAGCCAAAGCTGTGCTGATCCGAAGCAAGGAGCCAGGAGCTTCTTCCGGGTATCCCACATTGGTGCAGGGGTCCAAGGACTTGGGTCATCTTCCCAGGCCATAGCAGAGAGCTGGATCAGAAGTGAAGCAGCTGGGACATGAACTGGTGCCCATACGGGATGCCAGCACTGCTTTACCTGCTACGCCATGGCACGGGCCCTAAGGAGGGTTTCGTGAAACACACCCTGCTGGGCCCTACGCCCCGGCAAGCTCCACAACAAGTATCTCTCAAGGTCCCAGACACCGCTGGTCCACAGCCCACACTTAGAAAACCACCAGATTAGATGAAAGGTTGATGAGACAACCACCTGACCTCACTGCACATCTGAACTTTACTTACAGGACATGGGGAGCAGAGGGACGTGATGAACGGCACCACAGAAATGCAGTCAGTCAAATCCAGAATGAAAAACTGCACAGAATAAGTGACCTGGTGTCTCCAACAAATATGAAAAATCAAAAAAAATACTATGAAGAATAGAAGGGGGGGCCTGCGCCGCGGCTCACTAGGCTAATCCTCCGCCTGTGGCGCCGGCACTCCGGGTTCTAGTCCCGGCCAGGACGCCGGCTCTGTCCCGGTTGCTCCTCTTCCAGTCCAGCTCTTTGCTGTGGCCCGGGAGGGCAGTGGAGGATGGCCCAGGTCCTTGGGCCCTGCACCCCATGGGAGACCAGAAACACCTGGCTTCTAGCTCCAGATCAGTGCAGCGTGCCGGCTGTAGCAGCCATTTGAGGGTGAACCAAAAAGGAAGACCTTTCTCTCTGTCTCTAACTCTGCCTGTCAAAAAAATAAATAAATAATAATAATAATAACAGAAGGGGGAACTGTTAGAACTCAAAAGAATTTAGGGGCAGGAACTTAGCCACGGCTTAAGACACGCACTCCCACATTTGAGAGCCTGGATTTCATTCCTAGCTCTGCTCCTAACTCCAGCCTCCTGCTGGATCTCAGCTGTTGGGTTTCTGCCACCCACGTAGGCGACCCAGACTGAGTTTCCAGCTCCCGGCTTTGGCCTGGCCCAGTTCCAGCCATTGCAGATTTTGGGGGAGTGAACCAGCAAATGAGAACTCCCACTCTCTCCACCTCTCAAGTAAATTTCTTTTTTTTATTTATTTATTTTTTTTTTTTTTTATTTTGACAGGCAGAGTGGACAGTGAGAGAGAGAGACAGAGAGAAAGGTCTTCCTTTGCCGTTGGTTCACCCTCCAATGGCCGCCGCGGATGGCGCGCTGCAGCCGGCGCACCGCGATCATCTGATGGCAGGAGCCAGGAGCCAGGTGCTTTTCCTGGTCTCCCCATGGGGTGCAGGGCCCAAGCACCTGGGCCATCCTCCACTGCACTCCCGGGCCACAGCAGAGGGCTGGCCTGGAAGAGGGGCAACCTGGACAGAATCCGGCGCCCCGACCGGGACTAGAACCTGGTGTGCCGGCGCCGCAAGGCGGAGGATTAGCCTGTTGAGCCACGGCGCCGGCCCTCAAGTAAATTTCAAAAGAAATGTAAAGACCTTTTCGGTTTTTTTTTTTTTTAGAACAGAGAAGTTAAAGAAAATTTGGTGTTAGTAAAGAACTATTTTGTTGGTGTTGTAACGGCAGAAGTACGCTTTTCCTGTTTGAAGTCCTCATTGCTTCCCCAGTGCTGTTGGCTCTTGGGGCTGGGCAATTCTGTGGTGAACAATCATCCTATGCACAACAGGAAGAGTGGTGCATCCCAGGCCTCCACCTGCTACCTGCCAGCAGCACCCACCACAGCCCCCCAGGTCTGACAACCAAAACTGTCTCTGGACCTTGCCAACTGTCCTCCAGGGGCAAAACTGCCCCCTGCTGAGAACCACCCTGTGAGACTCCTCTCCTGAAGAGTCTCCAAGTGTGGCGCTGGGTTTTGTTTTAAAATCCTGCAGAACAAAGCCATGGGGGAGTGGAATAAGACACAGCTAGAATGGCATAATGTTGGCAGTTGTTGAAATTGGGCAGTAAGCACAAGGGTGTCATTATTCTATTTTCTATGCTTCAAGATACATTTAAACTCTCTGGAAGACATTTTTTATGAAGCATAAGCACTACGTAAAGTAATGGGGTAGAAACACATTTTCTGATGGATATCCATGGCAGTCCATGGGAAGAAAAGAACAGATCATGAAATACATACACTGCGACCTCATTTTGATATAAAAGAGGCACAGAGAGATACTCAGAAAAAATACAAGTCCAAATATTCACATCAGTGGTCTCTGGGTAGCCCATCTGGATGCAATAAATTTCTTTTTCCAGTCGAGTTTTCAAAGGCTTCTATAGGAACATGTACCTCTGATTCGAGGAACAAATAAACAAGTAAAATAAAAACTAATAAAGAAGAAAGAAATTGCTATAGAGAGATACACTGCCGGCAAGCAAAGAAACAAGAGAGACTATTCAAAGCAAACACAAGATTTCAAAAACTACAATAATCAGGGGCCACTCAGTGCAAGGGTAGAGAGAGCACACAGCCCCTAGGGAAACGCCACATGCACACACTCAAGTTCACCGTGGGCGCATGCGCTTCCTGCCTTTGACCTTGAGGCATCCGAGTTCCATTTGATCTCCTTGTTTCAGACAGCAGAGTCACACGGAATAAATTTTAGAAATCCTTCTCTCTACACAAAGGATGGTATTTTCTCTGCCAGGCAAATGTTTAAACTGGTTCAACTTTTTAAATAATCACTTCGGTGCGTAAATCCATAGCCAAGTGGAAAACTCATCCATTAGGCTAGATTTGTGCCCCCAAAGGTTCTGTGTAGCTAGAATTTTGCTCTCCTGCTTTTCAAAGCCAAATATAAATTATTTGCTATCTAAGCACCTGTTGCTTTCGCTCATCTGAGCAGCTACAGCCTCACTCTGGTCCAAGTAATTCATCCTGAGCTGGAATCCCCCATGGTATGACTCCTCCTGCAGCATGGGGCCTAAATCCCACTTCCCTTCCCATCCTTAACCCTCCCATGATGTGTTGAAAACCATCTCCACTTCACTAGAGGGCAGGGCCATGAGCGTGATCTCCTCCCACGCCGTGTCACTTCTCCCTACAGCAGGGCCTGGTACACAGCAGTTGCTCAACATCTGCTGAATAAGTGGCCACCTTCTGCTTCTCTCCCTTTTCCCAATTTCTGAGCTTTCCAAGGCAGCTCCATTTCTGGGGCTCCCAAATGGACTCCACTTTCAGCAGCCCCAGACTCACTACCATGGTCTACCGCCCTGCTTCAGCAACTTAAAGATGTGAATGCGGACACTCTGCCCCCTGCTATAGGCACACGCACACACATACACGCACAAGCACTCCCAGCCCTGGTGAGATTTTCCCTTTACTCCTCATGTCTCAGTCACTCTGCTCTCTCATTGTCTTCTTAATAAAACTAATTAATTTCCAGACTTAAAATTCATGAGGCGGCGTGTGTTATCATCTACATCTATAGCTGCTTCCAGACTCCCTCCAGCTACAGACTTTTTCATCTGCCCACAAAGGTTCCTGAGTTTATTTGAAGACATTTGTCCGGGTGGACTGTGCTGCTGCTCCTGGGCATTCCCTGCTCCAGGCACTTGGGCGTTTAGTGCGAGACCTGGCATCAGATCCTGGAATCAAGGCCAACTCTCAGCTACCAGTCCCCTTCCACTCCTGTCTCCAGCCACCTGCACACAGCCACTCAGTGTCCCTAGAACGTCACCGCCAAGGCTCCCCTAACCATCCCTTACAGATCAACTCCTCCTGAAAAGAGGAAACCGAGGCAGAAGGTCAGGGGTGACGCAGTGAGAAGCAGTGCAGGGACTGAGCCCAAAGTCTCCCGGCCCCCAGGAGCCCAGTTTTCTTTCTACAAAGCAGGGGTCAGCAGGTTATAGCCTCTGGGCTAAATCTGGCCCTCTGTCTATTTTGTTACCAAAATTGTATTGAAACACAGTCATGGCCATTCATTCCCACATTGCCCACCACTACGTTCATGTACAATAGCAAATATGAGCAGCTGCGACCGAGACCACATGGACTGCAAACCTAAAACACCTACCTATCTCACCATTTGTAGAAAAAGTTGGCTGACTCCCTCAAGAAGGTTCAAAAGAAGGGAGGAAGAGAGGAGCTGACCACCACCACCCCCCCCGGCTACTCTCTTCAAAGGGACCAGCTCCAAAGGATGGAGAGGACCCTGTCAGGGCAAAGCCTGTCAATGTCTCTGACCTCTGCCACCAATGCTAACCCAGATCTCTCTCTTGCAAGGACTGCAGCCCCACCCTCTGGCAGACACCTCTGGCTGCTCCAACACACACACACACACACACACACACGAGTTCCAAGTGTGCAGCAACCACCACAAGCAGGTGGGGCATATCAACCACAGGCTGCCATAAAAGAGAATTTCTCACCTCCACAGCAAGAGACAGACCAAGAGGAGAGAGATTCATTTGCAGGCAGAACCTCTTCCTGAACCCGTTTGTCTGATTTAGGTCCTGCCCACAGCCCTCCCAAGCTGCCTGACCTGGACTTACTTGGTTTCTCTGAACCCCCGGCTCTGGGTCAGCAAGTAGAAGGTGACTACAGTTGCGGGGAGTCACTGAAGCAAGGCGTATATGGAGCTCTGAGTGCAGGACCTGGCATAGACTGAAGGGGGCGCTGGTGAGCGGCTC
The DNA here is from genome assembly GCA_949820135.1 of Sylvilagus floridanus. Taxonomy (NCBI): domain Eukaryota; kingdom Metazoa; phylum Chordata; class Mammalia; order Lagomorpha; family Leporidae; genus Sylvilagus; species Sylvilagus floridanus. The sequence goes on from OX463231.1 coordinate 114,689,665, forward strand.
GCAGCACCGCCATGGTTATGTGGACACTGCGAGGCAAGGCTCTTAGTATCCAGAAGAGCCTCCACACACAGGGTCCTGAACAGGCTTCTCCATTCCAAGGGCAACACTGAGCAGTCCAAAGCAGAAAGCCAGCCCAGGCCACAGCTGATCACACAGACAGCCCTGTGTGGCTGGAACCCAAGGCTGACCACGTGGCCCAGGAGCAGGCACCAGACTCAGGGAGACTGGAGCTCCTCCTTCCTCCACTGTGACAGAAATGAGCCCTGGGGCTCTGGGAGGGCCCCTCAGTGGCCCCTCTGAGTCTCAGCTTCCCCTTCTGCCCTTCAGGGCTCCTGTGAGCACTGGAGGAGATGAGAAGCTGAGGCTTCTGCACTGGGCACAGGGACCCTCCACAGATGAGTCACCTCTGCTGTCCTTTAAAACAAGAATTCAGCCTAGAAATTGTCTTCTGTAGCCTGGCCACGCCCAGTGCCCCTGATGTGCCACCTGGAGGTCCAACTGAGGTTGTCCACCCTCACTGCCCTTCCCTACCCAGCCTCAGGCCAACATGAGACCCGGCCACAACAGGGTAGATGCAGGGCCACCTTCGGCAGAACAGCTAGAGCAGAGGTGGGGAGAAGATGCCTCCAGGGTCCTTCCTGTGCGACTCTGGGGGAGCCGCTCACCCTCTCTGGGGGCAGGTTCACCCACTGATACAACACAGGTGTATTTGCCACCTTGAGAACTGCTGCAGAGACTCTACTAGGAAGCCAGCGAAACAGTCGCCCCATACATCTTGCTAACTAAAATACCAATTTCCACCAAAATGAGTCCATTTAACCCAACAGAGAGGGGCAAAGGTACAAGCAGGAAGTGTTGCTTTGCTAGTAAAGCCATGGAAGAATTCAGCTGGACACCATGAATTTATCAATACTGCCGGCTCCCTCCCCATCTCACGCTTACGTCTTTCTCCCCAGCTTGGCTATTTTCAAGTCCTTCTTTTTCTCTTGTTCTTGCTTCTACGGAAGCAGGCGGCTCTCGCAGCTCCCCCCACACTCCTTGAGTCTTCATGGCCTCAGCTTCTCGCTCTCTTCAATTTTTCCCCAGTGAGAATTAAGGACTTGAAGAATCTCCAAGTGGTGAAATTGCTCAGAGAACACTTGTCAAGACCCCAGGCCTTGACCAACACCCCACCCGAGGTGCCTGCTATCCATGTGAATACACCCAACTTCAAAGAACTCACCCCTCCAGCAGCCCACTCCATGTTCACATCGTTTTAATGACTGGAACATTCTAGCTTCATAATGATGACCTTTTTTAGATTTTGTTTCACTTGAAAGTCCGAGTTACAGAGAGAGAGGGAGAGAGCGAGCTTCCATCCCCTTGTTCACTCCCCAGATGGCCCAACATCCAGGGCTAGGCCACGCCAAAGCCAGGAGTTTCATTCAGATCTCCCACATGGGTGGCAGGGGCCCAAACACTTGGGCCATCTCCCGCTGCCTTTTTCCAGGTCATTAGCATGGAGTTGGTCACAAATGAAGCAGCCAGGGCATGGACCAGCATCCATATGGGATGTGGGTGTAGCAGGCAGTGGCTTTGCCCATTAAGCCACAGGGTTAGCTCCATGATGCCTCTTTTGATAGCAACAGGAGGCAATACCTGGGGGAATGGGGTTGCAGTGCCTGGAGCCATGCCACACACTGAATTTTCCCATAAAGCAGGAAGGTGCTGTTCAAAGTGGCTGGAGCTAGGAAGTGGTCACACAGGTCCAGCAGTCACAGAAAAACCCAACGTCCGTGTTGCCTGCTCCTCCGCCGTAGGGGGCCTTCCTCCTCCTCCCCTGGGGATTCAGAGTTGGAGCCCCATCAGCAGATTGCAGGACGGGGGACAAAAGCCTCAACAGACTTACATACTTCTTAAAACATTTTTATAAAGATAACCAGAAAATACAGTGAAAAACAAGTACAGAGGGTGTTCAAGGAAATCTGCCTCCTGTCTTGAGCCACAGGTCTCCCAGCTCTCTCCTCCTCCCTTTACCAGGAGTTCTTTGCATTTCCTTTTGGCATAATTTATGCATGAAGTCTACAGGTAGGGGCCTGAGCTGTGGCATATCAGGTAAAGCTGCAGCTGCAGTGCCAGCATCCCATATCAGTGCAGTTGAAGACCCGGCTGCTCCACTTCAGATCCAGCTCTCTGCCATGGCCTGGGAAGGCAGTAGAAGATGGGCCCCTGCACCTGCATGGGGGACCAGGAAGAAGCTCCTGGCTTCGGATCAGCCCAGCTCCAACCATCGCAGCCATTTGGGGAGTGAACCAGCGGATGGAAGACCTCTCTCTCTCTCTCTCTCTCTCTTGGCCTCTCTGTAACTCAGCCTTTCAAATAAATTAATCTTTAAAAAAAAAAAAAAGAAGTCTACACTTATATAAATATGTATGTGTGTAGCTTTGTAATACAACACATACACTACCACACAATGCTCTATATCAATTTTTTTTTCATTTAAGATATCTTGGATATTGTTCCACTGTTCCATTAATGCTTTGAGATCCGGTTCTCTTCCTCTAATAGCAGTCCACAGCAGGGACACTCCTATGATGCTCCCATTCTTTCACAAGCATGAGAAATGGTGCAAGAAACATTCTAGAGCCTACATCTCCTGCACATGAACACACACACACAGAGTAAATCAGGTAGAATTTACACAGCCACCAAGAACTGGTACTACTTTTAAATGCATAGGCGTTATGTCATGTGTGTGTTTATCTTTCTTCTCTGAGTTGTGTTCCTACATGCAGTGTAAGGAGTTTTTTCCTTAATACAATGGGATGAGATTTCTGGTTGTAGAATATTAGCGCTAAATTGGAACTCATCCTATTTCACTTTATCTGCTTTTCTTTGAATCTGTTGTTCCTCAGTGTTATCCATACTTTTGGTTATTAACGTCCCCATTCAGTGATTCATATTCACTAGGCCTTCTTAATCCAGTTTACTTTTTTGAGGCTTAATACTCTTACAGAGCCACTGTGTGTGAAATTATCTTTTACAATGCTGAATCCAAGCAGTTTATAGTTTTCAGTCAATTACTCCCAACCGCCAGAGCTGTGCTCAGGATAACATTTCAGCTAAATTTCTTACTTCTTGGATCATGAATTCTCAGACACGACTAATTCTGGCGTCTGTTGAGTCCACGTATTCAGACTCACACTCAAGCCCAACTCTCTCCGAACTTGGAAACCCACTTTCGAGAAGCTACAATTGTTCTGGAAAATTCTAGTGTAAACATCAGGCCGATCAACTGGATGGTTTTTCACAGTCCCCAAGAGAGTTAGCTTTTAAGAAATTTTATCACAAAACCAATTGTAATTATTTTTAAATCTCTGTGGTTAATTTTAAAAACTAGCAGCCATGAATTAAAATATGTCAGTTGGCTTTTGCTATGTAACAAACCAGCCCCAAAGTTTAGTGGCTTCAGCCAACCTCCCTTTCCTTCCCTCACGATTCTGTGGACAGTACCCGGAATGAAGCTCAGCTGGGCGGTTCTTTTGCAGCTCTCTGCCAGGCTCAATCATGCACCTGTGACCAGCTCCCGCTCACTGGGCATCTCTACCTCCAGGGCTAACTGGTTATCAGCTGGTGTGACAGAAGCAGGTGGGTCATGCATGTGTCATCATCCAACAGGCTCTTCTGGGCTCCCTCATATGGTGGTGGCAGCAGGGATCCCAAGAACAAGAGAACCACCCCAATGAACAGGTACTTTACAAACCTCAGCAGGTGTCACATTCGCTATTGCCCCATTGGTCAAAACAAGTCACATGTGTCAGCCCACCTTCAAAGGGTGCAGGATCCGCAATTTTGCAATGCAACAGCATGGATGAGGAGAAAGGGAAGAATTAATGGCCATTTTTACATTTTACCACATTTACAGCTTATAAATTCACCAACCCAGAATAATGTTTATATAAGACTGCAATATTTAGAGCAGCTTTCATTTACTCTTTTTATTCCCAGAATACTTTCTTAAAACAGAATCCACATTAAGCAACTACTAGAGAGACTTCCAATGCCAATGGCCAGGTATCCATAGAACCATCCCAAGTCATCCTCTGGGTTAGCATCCTTGATCCAGATGTGCTGGGTCCCTCAAAGGCTTTCCTAAAGGCCACAGTGGCAGAGAGGAAAGAAAAGAGCACTGGACACGGAGCTCAGACAACCCATACCTAACCTGAGCTCTCAAAGCCAGTTGCTTGGGTTGTGTGCAAGAGGGCTGGCAGGAACAATATGAGGAAATAGCTAAGAGAATTAAAATAAAATGGTCCATGTGCCCAAGCCTGAGGCACCTGCAAGTGCCCAGTGTTGCATGGGGAAGACCTTGAAACAGCCAATCAGGACCTAAGTTAAAAAAAAAAAAAAACACTTGAACACTCAAAAATGATGCATGTGAGCAAGATACTCAGAGGACAAACAAAGCTGTGAGCAGGCACTTAAGGGAAGCAGAGTAAGTGGGGCCACAGGGCACAGAACTGTGCCCTGACCAGAAACTGACATTTTGGAGATGGAGGAACTGTGTGTTCTCTGTGTCCTTCGTGGAAATGGCTGGGTCTTGGCACTGCCCTCAACATCTCCTCTCCTTGGTGGAGAGCGAGTTCCCACGTGGGTCTCTGCCAGGGAAACAGCCCTACCTGATGAAAGAGGGGCAGGTGACCATACATGCTCTCACTGAGGCCAGGAGAAATCATGCCTTTTGATGTTTATAAAAGGAAATACAAACCTAAAAAGGTTACCATTGCAACCACTTGTTATATTTATTAATAAGCAACAAGAGCTACAGCTACACTTCACTGAATATCAACCATATGGCACAAGCTATGCCAGGCAACACACCTACATTAAATACTTAACACTGAGACCACAATTATCCACTCCAGAACTTTCACTGAGCACCACTTATGTACCAGATCCCACTCAAGGGGCTGGAGAAGCATTTCCGACATGCTCCAGGCACAGTGCCTGCCCTGGGGATCACAATTGCTCATGCTGATTGTTGTGTCCACCACATCACCCATAAAATAGTGAAGCTAACTTTTCCGAATAATCCCTCTTTGTTGCACCTTACACACATGATCTCAGCAACTCCCCACGAGGGTGGTAGACACCATCCTCTCTGTTTACAAGTAAGTGAAGGAAGGCACAGAGAACTTGTCCAAGAGCAACAGCCTGCATGTAGCAAAGAGGGATTCAAACCAGGGGGCTCCCTCCGGGAGAACCTGCTCCAGCCTGGGCTCCTCTTCTCCCAACCAGGGGGAGTCCTGTTGGGTATGAAGGGTTCAGAGTGGTTACCAGAGCCTCCTTCCCCCAACTCTGAGTTATGTTCAACATTTCCCCCCTCTTGCTCTTCTTCTTAAGACTCTTGGACAAAGGTAAGCAATGCCTGTTTCTGATATCCACCCCCCGGGCTTTGTAAAATCTTCAGCAAATTGATCTAATACAAATGCAACAGCTCACTGGCTGTAAATCTCAGATCTGGCTCTTTATCTGCCTAAAGGGCTCACAGGGTTGCAAACTTGGCACTTGAATGAACTAACACTCACACATTCATGCATTCACTCATTCATTCAACAAAAACTTACCCAACAAATGCAGGGCCCAGCAGGAGGGCTCAGAGATGCTACAGTTTCTCACGGGGTTGATACAATTACATTTATGAAGAAAGGTTGCCATGGCTGCTGTGGGACAATGTGGTGTAGGTAGGCTGTGCTGTCCAACAGATGCTAGCCTGGATCAAGGTAGCAATGCCAGGAATGGAATAAAAAGTAGGAAGGACCTGTTCTGGCTTGGGTCCAAATGGGAGAAGCCTCAACTGGAAGCACAGATTTGGGCTTCTCTTCCATGTACATGCATTGGGTGGGTAAGGGGACAACTCTCAGTGGAGGGGAGGCATTTGGCCCAGACTCCTCACAAGATCTCTCCATGGAGACCCTGTTCTGCCTTCCAGAGCAGGTACTTGGCACTTACAGCTTACAAGTATTCTCTGTGGATTCCCCTTTCTCTCCACCAAGAACCACTGGCCTGTGCAAAACAGAGAGGGAGACGTCAACCTGAACAGAACTCCAGTAAGTTCCAACTGAGAGAACAAGCCCCCAGAGGAGGCAGGACAGGAGCTGTCAGAAGGCCGAGGAGGAGAGGGATGGGGGAGGGGGGGCTGACAAGCTTGATGACATGGGGATAAAGACTGTGGCACCGACAGATTAGTGCAGAGGTGGTTATGGCGCGAGCTGGCACCGGCTGCAGAATGAGTGGAAGAAGTAAACGGGAGTAGAGGCAGTTCTTGCAGAAGCTTGGCTGAGAGTTGGAGAAAAGAGCTGGCAGAAGTCCTGGAGGAAAAGATACAGGTCTGTTTCTTCGTCTGCCAGCAGGAACCAGTGCATGCAATAGCTGGTGGAAAGGAGTCCTGGGTCCCCACGATCACTCCTTGAATCCTAGTGATTTACTAGGAGGGGTCATAGGAGCAGGCACAGAGCTGTATTCATCCCAGGCCTGATGATGATGAAAGGAACAAAGCAAAATCAGCAAACAGCAAAGACGCATGGAGTAAAATCTATAGAAAATCAAGAGCAAGCATGTAGGCTCTCTCCCCAGGAAGTCAGAAAGGGGTCCACTTGGTTCCTCCAACTAAGCGTTTGGGCAACAGGTCTATGGTGTTGTCAGAGACCACAGCCAAGGGTTTTAGTGAAGGACAGTCCCATGGGCACCCTCTACCGAGCATACAGCAGAAGTCCAAGCTCCCAGAAGGAAAGCATGTGGTCGGCATAAAGCACACTGTTTTATTCTACCAGCCTGTCACAGTGAGCCAATCTTGGCCGCTCAGGGAACACTCCCGAAAGACTGCCATGCACAAACACCAGACAAGCACCAACCCCACAGGCAGGCCTTGCTAGGGATGGCAGTCTCAGGCCTGCTGGGCTCACTCTTTTCTGCACACAAGCTGCACATTCTAACCCAAAGTTACAAAAGGGAGCGGTCAGTTAACAAGTAGTGTAAGTCACTCCTGAAGGCAGCAGGTGTGGAAGGGCCAGTGCCCAGGGATGAGAGGCCTTAGGGAACAGGCAGGACACCTTGCTCCATGAGGCCAATGTGGGAAAAGAGAGGGGACTTCAGACAGCTGGTGGTGGGACATGGGGGTGGGTCTCCCACAGTTTTCATTGTGAAAGGGGAGAGAGAACTCTCAATGGCATGAAGAAAGAGGTGGTGGGCCATGGAGGAGACTCGGGGGAGTTACCCATGGAATGGGGGAAATGGCTGAGCCAACCTTCAGGCCCAGATGAAACTGATAGGGGCCATATTTTTTTTTATGTCCATGGATTTCCTCCAACAGAATCCAATACTTTGGGGCTCTGGTTCCGACATCTGTGTTATGCAAAGCAAGGAACCAGGGTGGGGCATCATATCATCAAGGCAATCAGGCCTGTATCAAGTGGACTCCTTGGCCTTCTCCAGTGCACAGGAAAGCATCCACTCCCAGGATTCAGCAATCACCTCTGTGCCACTGGCTCTATGATCTGAAATTCCAGCCTCTGTCCAAAATTCAGACTCAAATATTCAATGCTCACCTGACACCACTACTGTAATGTCCCATGAGCACCGGATGCACACAAACCTGCTACCCATACACCCTGACCTGCAGGATGGATCCTAACCAGTGGCCCCTCCAGGCACCATGCCCGACTCTCCCCTCCCGAAACAACCAAGTAACCACCTACATATTGACTCTTCCCCTTAACAGGCTCTAGTCCCACCTATCCCCACCTATGTCATGAGCTCCACTGATGCCACCTCTCTCTCTTGAAGATGCTTCTTCACTCATCTCCCTTTGACATCTTGCCCTCTCCATCCAAAGCAATGCCTTCAGAGGCAAAGTGGATCACAATGTGGAGTTCATTAGGGACTCCCATTCCCCTGGGTATATGCTCATAAGGTAGCACCCTGGTGCCCACTTCTCTGCAGGATATCACTGCTCACTTCTTCAGCCTCCCACCTTATGCCCTAGCACACCCTCCAGCTCTATGTTCTAGCTGTCTTGAACATTCTGGTCCCTCAAAGCACCAACCCCCACTCCCTGGGCCATTGCAAAGGCTGTTCCCTCTGCTTCATCCTCAAGCCAGGATTTTATATGAAACACTAGACTTCTTTCTCCTCTCATGATTTCTCTTGCTGTTTTTATAATTATGTGCCCATTTATCTGCCCCCTTCCAAAGTCTGTGATCATCAAGGAAATGTGTCTGTGTTGTTTACCAATATCTCTCAAGTCCAGATATATCAGAAGCCCTCAATAAATGTCTGAAAGCATGAAACTTCAACTATCAATCACCTCCAGTGATCTGCTCCCTATGCTTCTATTAACACAGCCCCCAATGGCATAGGCTATCAACACCCATATAATCTCCCCTTGACTGAACACCTCAAAGTCTTTTCCTTTATCTACTGCTAAACCAGGACTCTCTCATCTCATACCCAAGCAATTCTCCAAATTAAACACTTCCTACAAGAATGTCTTATCAAGATGACATAGAGAGAAACCCATTTTTCAGGATGGGAAAGCAAACATGAGCAACTCCAGTTTCCATTTCCCACTGGTTCTGCTCTGGTCCACACATCAATATCTGGCACCAGGCTCTGTGGCCAGACAGCACTGAGTCATACAGAAGAGCCTTCTTCTCCAGCTCTCCCAAGCCTGAAAGAATCACTCTTCACAATCGTCCATTTTACAATGTGTCTAATTATAACTGAATAAATTACTTCTGCCATTCTGCAGAAATACTTAAAATAAATAGCTCTCTTTCCTTGAATTAAAATCATAGCCTTTTGTTCACTGTTTTCTATTCCATAAAGCAACAGAGCCTGTTGATTAAAGATCATTTATGGGACTTCATTTTCAATCTATTTTATGATATCACTTTAAAATACTCCCAACTACTCAGCTGCAAGGAAGAATAAGAACTACTGGAAATTGGCTCTTTGAGACTTTTTGATGAGAAATGAAGTTGTGGATGTAACTTTCAGCAAATGAACATATATTAGAGAAGTCTATTTTAATAACTACTTGGTTCTTCTCATTGGGTTTTTTTCCTACTCAACTTCCTATATTTTTCTTGAGATTACAACATAATCCCCACTGACACACTAAATATTACCTCTCTGTATTGAATGGATGACACTGAGACAATAAATCACTTTGAACTAACACAATATGCCAACCAGCCCCAGCTAAGCCAAATATTTGACGAAAGACATACAAACTGAAAGTTAGCAAGGCAGGAACGCTCTGGGAATTATGTCCTGAATATCAACCATTGCTAGACCTTATACAGTGAAAAAAAATAATAGCTGTGCCGGGAGGCCATGCGTGAATGCCTAAGGTGATTTCAGGTCCAGGATAGCCGCAGTCAACCAATTATAGGAGACAATTTTGAAAAAGACTGACTAGGCCACTCCCAAAAAAACTGGTGGATATCATGACAAAGATTTCCTGATTCTGGCAAAAAAAAAAGAAAGAAAGAAAAAACATTCACCAACTATTGTTTTTCTGCAGTGGCACAGAAACAGTTATGATGTCAACAAGGACAGCCATTCAGGGAGGATTTAGCATGTGATGCTCACAAAGCTGATGCCCCAGGGCCTCTTGCTGACTTTCATCTGAAATACTGTATTTCTTCACAAGGGCTCCCAAACTGTGTGCATTCCTGGAGCTGGCCCTCTGAAGCCTGCTTCACAAAGATTCTAAGCAGGGTTTTAGAGATACCCTCAGCCATCAGTAGGATTAGAGTGGAGTCCCAGGTCTTTCCACGTCCCCTAAAAGGCAGACACAGCATCCTCGGCCAGCACCCAGCAGCTTCCCTACGTGGCCCAGATGAACCCTAGACTCCCGTCTCATGCCCCTCACACTCCACCTGAGCACCACCAAGCCCTCTGGGCCTCACCCCAAGCCGCCAGCCACCTGTCCCCGTCTTCAGGTTCTCAGCCACGTGTCACCAGCTCTGAGACACCTTCCCTGCTGCCCGCCCCCCACAGCACACACACTGCAGATGAAAACTGTCTAAGTCCCGCTTTATGCCCCACAGGCAGCAGGTCTAGTACTTCCCCTGGGTCTGAATTCTGGTCCCTCTGTTTTCTAGATCTCCCTGCATGCCTCAGTCTCCTCAAGAAAGATGGGAGCCATAGTACCCCCTCGCAAAGTGGACACGATGCTCTCACGGCACAGCAGGAGCCTATGCAGCCACCATTGTCGCCCTACACAGCTCTCTCAGAAACCCCTCAACAGCCTGTTCTACCTTCCCCTCCAGACCAAGGACGTAATGGCAGATATGGGGACCTGTGCACAGGGCTGGATGTTCCACAGCTGAGCACGCCAAGGAATTAAGTGATAGTCATACTCTGAGCAGCAGAGGGAGGATTCAACAGCACATTCGGAAGCCTCTAGTTTTCCTGCATTTTAAGTCTGTATAGGAGAATTTGACAAAAAGTGGAAGAAAATAGAACAGAGAGCAAAATAGCTCTGCATGTTTCTCTGTATGTTCCCAAGAGTCTTCCTTCACCATCTTGGGCCTGAAGAGCCCAGAGCTGCTGGCTGTCTACAAACCATGCCCACCCCCCATCTACTTCTGTTTAAGGATTCCGAAGGGCCTTCACTCCTTCCACTACTGCAAGCCAAAGTTCAAGCAATGAACTTGGCATTCCAACCCTCGGCAATAAATGCGTGTACCAGTAGGCCCTTTGGAGCCCTCTCATCCAGCTGAACATCATGACTATGAGAGTTTAAAATCCACAAAAGACCTCTTCAAGCAAAGCAATGGCTCTGTCTGTGGTTATTGCAATAGATGTACTAAAAGTTCATGAAGTCTACCTAAATGCAGCTCATAGATTTTTCACACCCCCAACCCATGGTCAGGGGTAGGGTTGTCTGCTCCCACATTCAACTTCATTTCCTGCTACACCCTCACACCCTGACTATACTCCCAACCCTGCAGAACTTGCATATGCTAGAACATGCCTCAACTGCTCACCTCTCATTGCCCCACCACTTCCCGGCCTGGCAAGTACTCTCACCAAGCTTCCATCCCTTCTTTTGGGCACAAGGTGTCCATCTCATCAATTTCTACCTGTTCTCTCCAAACACCCCACACCCATGGGGTGCTCTGAGCCCCAGCCCCAACCCCTTTGTCAGGCACTCGGCACCTTTCTTTCGATGTCTCTCACCCACCACACTTCACCTCCATAACCCCAGCACAGCTTGAGATGCACACAGCAGGTGTTCTGCAAATGTCTGACCAATGAATGATTCAAGTAACAGTCCCCTCTAACATCAGACACTTCAACAATTCTCCATCTGACTCCGAGTTTCTTGAAAGAGAGCGTGTTCCCTGCCGTGGGTCATTGTTCATTAGCCTCACAACCACCCCAGCTATTTCTGAAAAAGGAATAAAGATGTGGGTTGATTTTTTTTTCAGGAAAAAATTACCCACAGCAGAACCGCTGTGGGGGCTTAGGTGTGCTATTGAGGCAGAATAGCATGCCTCAAAAATGTACTCTCTGCTCCCTTCAATGTAGGCAAGAAAAACAAGACAGCAGAAGTGAAGAAATAAAATGAGTTTCACTCTCACCTCCAAGATTGCAAAACATCAGGATCTTCTGCTTGAGAAATCTTTAAAGTGCCTGAGGTAGGCCAGTGACATTTTTAAAAGATGTTTGTGTGATACTCTTACTTCTCCGAGACAAATTAATGCTGCAGTTACTGGGGAAAAGAAAAAAAATCCTGATTCACGTTCTCTTGGAACGCAGTTTGCTTTAATTGTTTTCTCATGTAATTACATATATTACTGATGTAATTACAAATAATACACATATTTGATTTGTGCAATTATAGAACAGTATATAATTTTTAAATGTGGTACATTTCTTTCTCCCTAAGATTCCTTTGTGAAAGAAATGATTTATCTTTTCTAAAAATATGCCCCTGTGCATTATGTTTTAATAAAGTAAAAATTAGTAAATATTTGCCTTTCTTTTGTATTCCAACAAAATAAACTTTGTCACGAAAATCTGGGTTTAAAAAGGCTCATTATATCCTTGGGAAAACTGCTTGCACTAGGCTAATTCAACTTGCTGGAGAAAAGCCAACCAAACATTATGATGATTAAGAATGGTAATTAAGAGGCCCTACTATGCACAAGGCACAGTTCAGGGAGGTATCTTTGAAGCTTGGGGTAAGGGAAGACATCTCCACAGGCTATAAAAAACAAGCTTTTCTGGAGTAGAAGCAGCAGGCAGCAAAGCCTGGCTCTTATCAGCTGCACGTCCATGGGCAATAAGTGAACCTCATAGAACTTCCATGAAGTCGAGTTAATGGACAGCCTCACTCACTGTATAGCTGTTACTCAATGAGCTAACATCTGTGGAAGGCCTAGAACACTCTCCCTTGGGAAGCGCACATACGACGTGGTTGATAGGTGATTTAGCTCTAACAGCACCAATCACAACCCTTATTTACCACTGTTGTATTTTCATTTGCAAGGTCACAGTTCACCTGATCTGCCACACAGCATCTGTAACACTCTGGTCTTTTGGATCATCCTCATCTAACTTGGGAACCATACTTAGGTCCTGTTGGATCCACACTGGAATAGCTTTCATCTAAAAATTTGTCCAACACTTAATACTAGGGTATTTCTCATAAAAAGTCAGACTTACAGTTCTTTTGGAACCAGGAAGAAGGGGAAAGGCCGAGACCAAGGTCCTTCATATTAACAACTCACTAGAGCCAAGGAGTGTGGCCCTCCAGCTGGCTACACCATTACTAAGGCTGCCTCCTATTCCTTTTTCATTCCTCCCACACCAACCCCAGGACACAAAACTCTCCAATAGATCTTGAGGTCAGTAAGGATTGTGGTCCATACCCACAACTAACACCCTGTCCTCTGCTGCAGCCTACGATGTGTGGGTCCAGCACTGCTCTTCCCAGAAGCCATAATCACAACTGTTGCCATGACCCCCACAGCATCCTCAGCACCAGAAGACAGGAACACTAGAAGAAAAGCATTATCACAGTGCACAAAGAGGTGCTGTGCCTCCCTAGAGATGAAGGCAGACATGGTACATCTCCTTGTTTAAGAAGGGGACAGGAACTGCCTTGAATCTGTAGATCACCCTGGGTAGTATGAGCATTCTAACTGTACTAATTCTCCCAGCCAGCTCAGTTCCAGCTGTTGCAGCCAGGTAGGGAGTGAACCAGTGGATGGAAGACCTCTCTCTTTCTTTCTCTCTCTCTCTACCTCTCTACCTCTCTGTAACTATTTCAAATAAATAAAAAGTAAATCTTTAAAAAAACATATTAATCCTTACAATCCACGAACATGGGACGTCTTCCCATTTTCTGGTGTCTTCAATTTCTTTCATCAGTGTTGTAATTTTCTTTGTGGAGATGATTCACTTCCTTGGTTAAATTTTTCCTTGATTTGATCATAACATGTTGAATACATGTATTGAAATGTCCCGAGTGCCTCATAACTATGTAGAAATACTATGTGTCTATTAAATATATAAATAAATCTTAAAAAAAGGGATAAACAGGTCATAGTTGGTCCTAGATGTCCCAAAGATTCTCCACCTAAATAACCAAGAATATATATCTAAAATTGGCAAATCCGTGGGGTAAAGGATGGCACAGCCTCCCTGGTACACAGAAAGTGTCTAATAAGGAGAACTAATAAAGAAGGAAGGAAACCTTGCTGATGAGACAACAGATTCTGAAAGTTACAGTAACACATCTGAGAGTTGGGAACTGAATCCAGGAACTCTGATTCCAGGTGTGAACAATAAATCACACAGCCTCACTTTTCTAACTGCATCAATATATGCATCAAAGTTGAGATATCCAGGACTTGGGGCCAGTGCTGTGGCACAGCAGATTAAGCATCGGTTTGCAGTGCTGGCATCCCAGATGGGCACTGGTTCGAGACCTGCTGGCTCCTCTTCCAATCCAGCTCCCTGCTAATGTGCCTAGAAAAGCAGAAGATAGTCCAAGTGCTTGGGGCCCTGGAGACCCAGAAGAAGCTCCTGGCTTCTGCTTGGCCAGCCCTGGCCACAGCTGACTCACTAGCTTGCTCTCCCTCTGTAACTCTGCCCTTCAAATAAATAAAAAATAAATCTTTTAAAAGAAATTAAAGGGAAAAAAAAATAAAACCCAGGACTTGTAGACTAAAGAGACCATGAACTACAACTCAACTCACCTGAGGATGCAGGAGGAGGCTGCCTTCAGCAAGCCCCCTTGAGACCACCTGCACCCCCTGGAGCCAGCAATCTCACAGACTTTCCAGCCTCTTTGTACAGAGCCATCTGGATGAAGCTCCGAATTCTTCACCTGGATTCGTTCCTTAGCATGCGAACATTTCATCAAATACCAGAAATGCTGGGGAACAGCCTCTGTGTCTCTTGTTCAAATCAAACCACAGGCTTAAGTCTGTTAAGTGTACAGCTATATTTTAAGGGTTGGCCAAGAAAGACTGAAAGGAAATACACTGGAATATTATAATAGCTAACTACACACACATACAGAGAGAGAGAGAGAGAGGAAGAATTGGAGAAAGGGGGAACAGTCAGGACTCTTGGGGTACTAGTAATGCTTTTTCCTAATTTGGGTGTTGGTTATGAGTGTCACCAGATGACCAAAAAAAAACTTATTTTCTGTACACTTATGTGCAAGTCTTACTATATATTCCATATGTCAATAAAATATGCATTTAAAAAACCTACACTATTTTTGCTCCTGTCCTTTTTCTCTAGTATGTTTGTTTTCTGAAGTGGTATTTCCTTAGCTGCTTTATATCATCTATTACTAATAAGGAAAAGGAAATAAATGACTGAATCCCATGCGGGCGAGGGAGCTGAGTCAGGCATTCTTTCCTGTTTGGAATGCACAGACCCGTCTCAGCAGCGCTCTGTCCCTTCATACGCCAGGTGTTGTCCCTCAGTGCCCTGCCACGCCCAGTGCTGTGTTCCTCCTTCTGAGAGGCAAGGTCCCCAGCACAAAGCAGGTGCCTAATAAATATGTGCTAAGTGAATAAATTCAGAGAGTGCTGTATTTCCCTTGACCTGTTCTTTGCCTGGGTCTGTCAATCTACAGGATGGTACTCAGGTAAATGGTATTTCCTGAAAGATACGATACAATTAATTACCCTTGTAACCTCAAAAATCATATTTGAAATCAAATCTGCAGAAGTGACGACCAGAGGATATAAAAAATGACACTCCCCTCAGCCTTTAATTACACACTATATATCAAACTTCTCCCAAGTCATGAAAATGCCCCATTTAACATTCTGCACTTGGCATTCAATTCCAAAACCTGCAAAGAGACTGTACTACTTAAATATTTCCCCAGTTTTTTTTACTTACTTGTTCCCCCCTTTTACCCTTTAATCAAATTTTATCTACTCTGATACCCCCTCTTATGCTACTTGTGTACTGGCCAAGCAAACTTAGGGGAAGGCCCACACCTGTTAAATCCAGACATATTTATTGTTTTAAAGCTAAGGAGCACTTACCTGTGGCAAACATGACTGCAGGTGCAAAAGCATTTTGAAGACACACAGACAAAACCGTCCCTGTCTCTGTCCCTCGCCAGGAAGCTAAGCTGCTGGTGTCACATATTGGATAACACTGTGTTGCATGATTGAAATTTTAAGCAGTGTGTATGTATACCCAGCTACGTTTACATACCCCTAGGGAAAAGTCAGAAAGGATATGCACAGATTGGCAAATAACAACCAGCCCTGCATGGGGTGAAGTAAAAAAGGCAGAAGTGGGACAAGGAAAGAGAAACTTTCACTATATTTTATGGAATTCAGACAAACACAGTGATAGAATTATGGATGAGTTGTATTTCACGTGTTACCTTTTTTTCTCAATAAAAATCATGTATGCAAGAACGTGTGTATGTATAAAGGTTAGTTCCCTACCTTCAAGATAAAAACATGGTGTCAAAAGCAAACACGTAAGTGAACACGAATTAGAGGCAGCGGTGGAGTCAAAAGGTCTGGAATGTGCCCTTGCAGAAGCCAGACGTGACTGTCACCTGCATCTCAGACCCTTCCCCAGACTGTGGCTCCTCCACACCACCCTCTGCTGTCCTCCTGCCTTCCTCCCCTGCTCTTCCTCCTCGGCTGGCCCTTCACCAAGCATCTCTCCAACACTTCTTCCTTGGTCCATTTCTCCGTGGAAAACACCTCCCATCTGAAGGTCCCAGGAAGGAAACTTTGAGCTGCATCTCATGGAAAACGCCACTCAAGCTGACATAAGGAGCGATGTTTAGCCAAGCAGTGAAGCCATGGCGTCCAGCACTGGAGAGCCTGGGTTGGGTCCTAGCTCTGGCTCCTTACTCCAGCTTCTCAACAGTGCAGACTCTGGCTCAGGAAACTGGGATCCTGCCACCCAGATGGGAGGCTTGGATTGTGTTCCCTGCTCTTGGTTCTGGCCCAGCCTACCTCCAGCCATTGTGAGCATTTAGACAGTCAATCAGTTGATAGGAGCGTGCTCTGTCTCTCTGTATCTTTCTCTCTGCCTCTCAAATATTCTTTAATCTGACTGAAACACTGAAAAAGTTTCTTAGTGCACAGTCCTGGAACGTCTGAAGATCATGAAGACTTCCTAAGTCAATATCTGGGTTCTTTTGTCTCTTTCTTTCACCTTTCACAGACTGATCCTGCTTATGCAACTCCAACAGGCACTGTGGTTCCAGGACTTACACTGCACATCTTGCATTCAGAGGGAGAGGGGACTGCAGCGTCCAGGGAAATGCACAAACTGATGGCATTTTTGACAGGGCTCAAGGGCCCAGGCCCTAAGCAATCACCACAGGCAACTGTTGACTGGATAAGGAAAGTATGGTATATACACACTAGGGAGCACTACTCAGTTGTTTTTAAAAAAGGGAAGAAAGAAAGAAATCCTGATTCTGCACCAAGATGGATGCAACGGGAAACCATTATACTTAGTGAAATAAGCCAGTCCCAAAAAGACAAATATCCTATGTTTTCCCTGATCCTAGGTAACCAATAGAGTCCCTAAAATGTAATGTATGGAGTGAAATGGACATTTTGAGATTTGATGACTGTTTACAGCCCTTGTCTCTTCTGTTGGGGAACAGTGTATTTTTCTTCACATGATTTGTTGAACTTTTCTTAGTGTAGGGTTAACTTTATGATCATTAAGTAAACTGAAAGTAGATCTTTGTAAAAATGAAGAGTGAAATGAGAGAGGGATGAGGAAGAAGGGTTAGAGTGTGGCAGGGAGGGGGGTGGGAGGGAAGTGTCACTATGTTCCTAAATCTGCATATATGAAATACATGAAACCTGTATAACTTAAATGAAATTAAAAAGCAAAAAGATTTATAAATGACATTTTTTAAAAAAGAAAGTGGGATTAACCTTAATAGCTACAAACTAGCTCACAGGTTAGGGCAGGAGAAGGTTGGCAGTGAGATCCCTTCCCAGCAAAGAATGGACATCTATTTGATATCTATAGTAGAAATCAATGTGGGGCAAGAAAGGAAGAAACGGTTCCCACTGCCACCGAAATCCTACACCACGGATCCTGGCAAGGTATCCTAGACTTCTCCTTCATCTGCTCAGCCACAAAGTATGCCGGCTCCTTTTCCCCACCCATCTCAACACGCATGCATGTGTGTATGAGTGCACACAGGCACAGGCACATACATACACACACATGCACACAAATATGTACATGCACACACACACATCTACTCTCATGTCAAATGAACAGTCCTTAACCTGAACTGTTCCAAACTCCTCTCACAAGCCCTAGTTTGGGCTTGTCCTTTTGAATCCATCCTCTCACCACCAGTGGCAGTGATTATTTTAAAAAGCTCCCCAACCTGGAACACGTCCATGGCTTCTCAAAGCCCTCAATTTTCAACTCTTTCCCACCTGTCTCTTATTCTAGACTGTGAACCCTGCAACTTTACTTCTGCCCATACCTCACACAGGTGAAGCATTAATGAATAAATGCAGGAAATGAAAGAGGGACACACACATATGCAAGAATACTGCAAAAGCTTCATGGAACTGGAGTTAAACGTTTATTCTGCAGAAAAAGAATTTGAAAATCGTGCACAGGGTGTTTATAAAACACATTTTCCATGAACTTTTTGAATACCCTTGTGTGCACACATACACACATACACACGACATGTGCACATCCTCAAACAGAAGAAGTCAAATTCAGACAATGTGGCCCTCATGAATGTCTTGCTCAAAGTCATATTCCATGATGCCTATCTCTGGGTATTTGGTTCTGTTGTGCTAAGAGGAAAAGGGGGAAATGGTATAAACACATCAGAGCCATCAGTCAGTGTGATTGTAATGGGGTTGAATATCAGAAATCCAACAACAAGCTCAACACAGAGGGGACAGAGGGAAGAATAAATTATACCAAGCACGAGAGGTTCACAGCCTCAAGAGAGGGCATGAAGCCAATCTCTCAGAAGCAGGTGGCTTGCAGAGAAACTTCTAGAGCCAGCTCCATCCTTTCCCCAGGAAAGGGAACTGCAGCCAGCTCCCTCCAGGTAAGAATGCTGCCTTTAATACTCTCCTACAGGAGTGGTATTCCTTGAAACGGCTTAACTCCCTTTACAAGCCTAAACTGATTTCTCACTCTTCAGAAATTAGCAGCCTGAGCCCTCCGCACAAGATTTCACACATGTGGAGACAGCCAAGCCACTTGTTAGGCTCTTCTCTTTGCAAAGAAAAAAAAAAACTCTGTTCACAGGACTCTTCCAGGGGAGCACTTTTCAAACCTGTTCACCATTTGCCTGAGCATCTTTGCACACGAGCCACACCACCCCAAGCAACACTGAACTTCACAGAGGCTTAGGAAGAGACAGGAAGTGCTGGCAGGGACCTCATGGTGGGACAGACCCCAGATGGGGCTTCTCTTTTTGCTCCTAGTGTTCGGGAAGGTAAAAGGTATTGTGCCCTGATCACCACAGTAGATGAAGGAGAACAGCTCCCTTGCATCAGGCCAAGCAGGAAGGCTTGCATGTATCAGAGCCTCAGAATTAGGAGCCAGGGGTCCTTAGCAACATCCATGTCACAGGTGAGGAAATTGAGACCCAAACAGGGGAGCTCCTATGGTTTTCCCAAAAAGTGAATAGCAGAAGACTGGAATCTAGGGCTCTTAGCTCAAAGATTTCAAATGGCAGGTGGGTATGAAAGATGCACAGAAAGATGGTAGGATGCATGGGAGAAGACAAAGACTTCAGTGACTGATTTACATCTTGCTATAAAGAAAGCTGAATCAGAACACCTCTCAAGGCTATGCTGTCTTGTGGTTGTGAAACGTGCCCTAAGACTATCCAGATATCTTAAAATGTCCCACCATAGTTTGCAACACAGAAAAAAGCAAATGGCTGGCTCAAATCCCACACTAACTTGGGCGAGAGAGGAAGTTAAAGCATGCATACTCTTGATAATCCCAGAGTGCCAGTTTCTTACCAGCTCCTCTCTGGCCCAATTGACCAACAGAAAATGTTGCTACAGCTACAGCAATGTGGCCATGATCATCACAAGACACCAGCCACAAGGACTTCTCAGCATGGCAGGGAAGGTAAGGGAGCCTCCTGTTGACCTTTTGGTGTTCAAAGAATGGTAGACCCACAATAACCAGCCCCTTGGTCAGAATTCACACAGGGATGATGGCTGAGTAGGATGAGCCGCTGCCTATCAGAAATCTCCCACCCCTTCATTCCTGCATTCAAGACCCGTTTATTGAATACTCACTGTACGCCAGGCACTGCTCTAAGCCAGCAGGACACAGTAATAAAGACACAAATTCTGGTCTTCTTGATTTTACATATTACTGAGAATGGGAAGAACAAGCAAACAAGAACAGAATAATGTCCACGGTGCAGGTGGAAAGTGCTGGAGAACAAGTAGAGATCTAACTGACCCATGCGGCAAGCCCGCCCATCACGAGGCCATGGTGGGAGGGGCTGAGGTAGCCAGAGGAGAGCTCACTAAATTGCCAAGGTCAATCCCTGACTTATTCCAGCTATGGACCAATGAACATCCATTAGTTACTTTCGATAGCATCTTTCCCTTCTGAAATATCCTAGTTTGGATGATACAGTATAGGGATGTCTTCTTGAGAAGTATGCCTCAAGACTCCAAGGAGGTCAAGTTACCCAAGCCACTTGTTAGGCTGTTCTCTTTACAAAGGAAAAAACCCTATTCACAGAACTTCTGAAACCTGTTCACCATTTGCCTGAGCATCTTTGCACACGACCAACCACCTCCAAGCAACACTGAACTTCACGGTGGCTTAGGAAGAGACAGGAAGCGCTGGGAGGGACCTCATGATGGGACAGACCCCAACTGTGTCCAAGGAGGTCAAGTTAGCCAAGCAGGGATCTGGGGGAAGGATAAGCACAACAGAGACCCAAGGGCACCGATGTGCCTGATGGATTCCAGGTAAATCAAGGGGCCCCAGGGACTGGAACATTCAAGGGCATGGTGGGCCCCCAAGACTGAATGGTCATAAGGCCTGGCAAGCCCATACAAGGAAGGACTGTGGTTTTACTCTGTGCGATGGAAAGACTTGGGAGAACTCTGAAAAGCGGCAGCATGAGAGTCAATTCTGGCTTTCAATGGGCCTCTCTGGCTGTCACCTTGAAACTAGATTCCAACAAGGCAGAAGCAGAAGAGGGACACTCAATTCATGAGTTCTCACAACAATCTCAGAGGAGGAGAAGGTGGCATGACCAGATGGTGGCAGAGGAGGTGGTGAGATGGGTTAGATGCTATGTGTGAGACAAGAGGAACCAAGAGACTCCAGCGTCCTGCTCAGACCAAGGGGAAGCATGGAGTTTCCGTCAACTCTCCGTCACAGACTGAGGATTGGAAAGGTTTGAAAAATCAGGTGCTCAGATGTGCACAGCTGAATATTTGTCAGACATGCAAGTGGAAATGCGCAGCTAGACATTGGGGCGGGAACTCTGGAAAGAGATCTGTACTGGAGATACAAATTCAAGGGTCATCAGTAGGGGCCAGCGCTGTGGCACAGAGGGTTACAGCCCCGGTATGCAGTGCCAGCATCCCATATGGGCGCCGGTTCATGTCCTGTCTGCTCCACTTCCAATCCAGCTCTACGCTATAGCCTGGGAAAACAGCAGAAGATGGCCCAAGTGCTTGGGCCCCTGCACCTATGTGGGAGACCTAGAAGAAGCTCCTGGCTCTCAGCTTTGGAGAGTTGCAGCCATTTGGAGAGTGAACCAGAGGATGAAAGACCTCTCTCTGTCTCCACCTCTCTCTGTAATTCTTTCAAATAAATAAAATAAATCTTTTTTTAAAAAAAGAATCATCAGTATGGAGACTGTTTTTTAAAAAACTGTAACCATAGTTTTTTAAAACTATGGTTACAATCCCAAAAACAAGAAGAAAAAACCTTAGACCAATTCAGAATAGGAGGAAGTATACGATAGATCTTATTTGATCTCTATCTTGTCCAAGCTTCCATTCAAGCTTGCTATGACATCAGACCCATGGAGCCAGACCAAAGCTGCAGAGCACCCCAAGTGACCTCCTGCAGTGCTCCCACCCTATGGCAATCCAAGGACTTGCTGAGGATAACTGGCATAAAAACAGGCAACTGATGGGAAGAGCACCAGACACAGTCCAGAAAGAACAGATAAAGGACTCTGCTCACTGTGTGTTCTTGGACAAGGCCCTCAACCTCTCAGAGCCGCAGCTTTCTCACGTGTGAAACAGGAATAGTATCTACCTCCCAGGTCTCTACTCTGGAGGACCTAGAACATGCTAACTGCTCAGTAACTTCAGCAAAAAAACAAAGTTAATACCCGTTACTGCTGTTACTATTAACATTTAACTTAGTTTGGATTCCGCAGAGGCAGTTTTTAAGAATTAGAAAATAAATTATCTGTTTGGAAAACAAACCTAGAAAACTGGTTAAGGGGAGGGGAAGTGGTAACGGGAAGAAGAGAAGTGGACGCAAGATGTCTCCTCCAGCAACTCACTAGGGCCTAATCCCTCGGGGACTGTGGAGTCCAGTGGAGTCCACGGGAGCCGTGATGGATCCTCGGTCTATACAGCAGTTCCCGTCATCACTGGAGGAGAGCGGCCGAGTAGAAGGGGTATTATCTCTGGCTTTAGGGAGACAGGCAGCTGGAGGTCTACCAGACCACACCGCAGTGGTGAGGCCCAAAGGGCATGGGCAGGGCACACACAGGCATCGGCCACGGCATCGGCATTAATGTGGCTTTGATGCCCAACAGTGGGGCAAGTGACCCACCTCTCGGAGCCCCTGCTTCCCAGTTCCAGAAAGGCAGGAACATCACTTGCCTGTCAAGATTTGGCTTGAGAATTTCACAAAACAACATTCACCAAGGCACCTGGCGTGATGCAGGCCACAGGCAATTTCTGCATCCTTTGTCCCCGTCTTAGTGTCCCCGCTTCACCCTCGCCATGAGCTTCCTCCCTTGCAAGCCCTTTCCCAAGAGAGTCAGTCTCCGGGTGCACGGTATTCCTTCCCGCTCACACACTCTGCCACATCAATAAGCACCACCCAAAAGAGCCCCTTCCGGATGGAGCAAGCGGAGGTGCTCTGAGAGCCGGGATGGCCACTCGTGTCCCCAAGGTAGATTTAACTCCTGTTGCCACCATTTAGTGCACGCGCCACATCACAGCCTCCTATCTCCAAAGCGAATTGGCCAAGAAGGAGTCGTTCATAACCCAATGACAGCCAGAACTGTCGTGTGTACGATGCTGGGCTGCTGCCAGCGACACTGGTAGGTTCATCTCGAAAGGAGCCAATTCCTCTTGCCCTCCCCTGCTAGAAAACACCCATCTCAAAAATGCCCTGCAGGAAGCAGGCCTGCCCAGTGCCACCCACCAGCCCATCCAGCACAGCAGCCTTGGGCCCCGGAGACAAGTGCTTATGTGTGAGCAAGAAGCCACCAGCATACAAACGAGCGAGGAGCTCTCCACGCCAGGAAACCCCCACAACAGCTATTTGTTTGGTGTCCTGGGAAAACCGCACACCACTGAGGCCTCACGGAGGCATCCAACAGCCAGAATGAATCTCAAAGAAGCTGACCACGCTTGAGACTCACCAGGCTGAGTTACCGGCACACAAATAACTCCGGCAGATTCGTAACTACTCTCCACGGAGCGTGCACAACAGTCCCGAGAAGTGGCATGTTACTGTGCTCCGAGAGGTGGTTGCCGGCATAGATAACACAAAGTAGTTCAAGAGAAGATTAAAATTAGGTGGTTGTGCTAAGATCTCACATATGGTGTCCTACTGATTTTTCTTAACAGCCCCAATATGAGCATTACGATCCCAATTTTACAAGTAAAAGATCTATAAGTCCTGGGGCCGGCACCGTGGCATAATGGGTTAATCCTCCGCCTGCGGCGCTGGCATCCCATAGGGGCGCCGGTTCTAGTCCCGGCTGCTCAGCTGTCTGCTGTGGCCTGGGAAAGCAGTGGAAGATGGCCCAAGTTCTTGGGCCCCTGCATCCGCATGGCAGACCAGAAAGAGGCTCCTGTCTCCTGGCTTGGATAGGCGCAGTTCCAACAGAAGGAAGACCTTTCTCTCTATCTCTCCCTCTCACTGTCTGTAACTCTATCTCTCAAATAAATAAATAAAATCTTTTAAAAAATAAATAACTAAAAAGATCTGTAAGTCCAAAGGCTCATCAATAATCTGATCATGGTGACAAAGCCAGTGACTAGGTGAGGCCACACCTCCCCACTCATCAGGGCAGTTCATGAGAATAATTTTTTTTGATCTACAGCATTTTTGTATGCAGAATTTAGTGTGATATAAAATATAATAATTCCATTTAAACAGACTAGCGATTGCCTCTCGGGTAGAGGGAAGAATAATGCTTGGGCAGAGAAACCAGGGACTTTCAGGTGTTGTCCTGTGGTGGGCATCTGGCACAGCAGTGAGGACACTGCCCCAGCTTCACCGCCCGGTGCAGCTTTGTCCTCATGCACGCCCTCGGGGGTAGCAGATGATGGTGCAGGTAGCAGAGTCCCTACTCCCCCTGTGGGAGGCATGGACTGTTCCCAACTCCTGGCTTCAGTGTGTCCTAGCCCCAGCTCTTGCAGGCATTTGGGGAGTATATGTGTGTGTGTGTGTCTGTCTTTCAATTAAGTTATTAATCAATTAAAATTGTTCTATAGATATTGATTCTATTCTACTTCTTGGCCTTAGTGGTGGTGTCACAGGAGTGTCACCTTGTGATGAAAATTCACCAAGGTGCAGCATTAGTTCCTCCAATGGAAAGATCAGAATGCCATGGCCCAGGGTCCTGTTTTCAGTTATAAGATTTTATTGGAGGCCAGCGCCGCGGCTCACTAGGCTAATCCTCCGCCTGCGGCGCCGGCACCCTGGGTTCTAGTCCCAGTTGGGGCACCGGATTCTGTCCCGGTTGCCCCTCTTCCAGTCCAGCTCTCTGCTGTGGCCCGGGAAGGCAGTGGAGAATGGCCCAGGTCCTTGGGCCCTGCACCTGCATGAGAGACAGGGAGAAGCACCTGGCTCCTGGCTTCCGATAGGTGCAGCGCGCCGGCCGTAGCGGCCATTTGGGGGGTGAACCAACAGAAGGAAGACCTTTCTCTCTGTCTCTCTCTCTCACTGTCTAGCTCTGCCTGTCAAAAAATAAAAATTAAAAAAAAAAGCTTTTATCGGAGCCCAGTCATGCCCCTCTGTGCACTGTCTGTGGTGACCAACCTGATGCTCTGTGGGAACATTCTGCTGATTCTTCTGCTCACAGGACACGGAACTTGATCTGGACATGTGAGGTCTTTGTGCTTGCGCTTTTCTTAGCTAAACGTGTAAATGAGCTGGCCTGTTTTAAGGACACATTGATGATGATGGGAGGGAGAAAGAGCTTCATGCTATCTTGACGTGTTCATCACAGAATCTATCTATCCAATAAGATTACTACAGAGGTACAGAAGTCAGGATAAACACAGGGAAATTAAAAACAAATGAGAAACAGGTACCCCGGAGACCCCCACCGTGACCCTTACACAAGGACTAAGACTGACTGAGCTGTGACTTTGACCCAGAGCTTCCTAGAAACCCAAGCCAAACTGGTCACTCCTGCAACTCAAGAGCACTGGATGTCAGCAAACCAGGCCGGGCTGCACCGTCCAGAGAGCAGGTAAGCACCACACACATGCAACTGAAAACCCTCTATTCTTGATGTACACATAAAACAAAAAAAGCTGTACCCATTTTCCCTGTGAAAACCAAAAAGAACTCAGTTTTGTTGCTCTAATGGACAAAAACCTCCTAGGAGCGTCGCTGGCCCATTTCCATCTGGGCTGGCGGGCACAGACCTGGATGGGCCAGGCAGAGGCCCCAGGAGGGCCGGCGGATCAGGCTCTGTCACAATGACCTACTTGGGATTGGAACAACACTGCCTATCTAACAGTGCTCTGTGGGTCATAAATACCGCACAGATGTTCCTTATTTACACTGACTCGGGAGATGATTATTGCGACATTACCATGCTAATATGGCGATTCCTGCCTTCCAAACTGGAGGGCAGCAAGCAGGGAGATGTAATTAAACAAGCGAGGCACACATTTTGGGAGGTGGATCAACGAAACAAAAACATAACCACATACTGAAACTGCTTACCCAATTTTGTTGACGGCAAGAATGAAATTTCCCCAAAATACTGTGTTAGAGGACAACAACTGTAGTAACGAATGCAGGGACACCCGTGTTGATGGGTGCATTCCACGTGTTGTATGTGCAAGCACTAACTCCTTGAATTCTCAGAATCTTACAGTGGACACTCTCATCAAAAATCACCTTTTACAGAGGAGCAAACTGAGGCAGAGCAAGGCTAAGCAACCTTGCAAGCTCAGAAATCTTTTAGTGGCAAAGCCAGCTTGACTCCAAAGCTCTTGTTCTGTTAAAAACCAAACAACACACAAGAGACTTACGACAGGGACTTCTTCCCGCAGAGCTAAAGGTTATTCCGTGTTGTCCCACTGTGTGTCACTGGAGCACACTGCCAGCCATGTTCCTAACCAGCCAGTGAGCTCCTGGAGGACAAGACTGGTCCCTCAAGTCTTTCCTGCCCTCGTAGCCTCGGACTGACTCCAAAAGGAAAACCAGCTAACCCTGGCAGCCCAGAGGCCCTGGAGAGGCAGGGAACAGCAGCCTATCTTGAACAGTGACAGGATTCTTTGCCAGGAACCGCAGCAATCCTTACCAGGATGTGCCCCAAAATAGGCAGCATCCTATGTACAGCCTCCAAGTCCCCAACACTGACAAATGGAGTCAACACTGAGATGAACAGAGGGCTTGCATTTTGACTTTAAGAGTTATTTATGTTAAAGGCAGAGCAGGTTGGGGAGGGGGGGTTTCCCACCTGCTAGTTCACTCCCCAAATAACCACAATGGCCAGGCCAAAGCCAAGAGCTTTCTCTGGATCTCCCACATGGGTGCAGGGGCCCAAGCACTTGGGCCATCCTCCACTCCTTTCCCGGGCACATTAGAAGGGGTCTGTATCAGGACTCAAAGTGGTACCCATATGGGATACTGGCATTGCAGGCGGCAACTTAAGCAGCTTCACCCACAACACAGGACCCACGTTTTGACTTTAACTCCTCAACACAAGTACTGCTTGGAGGATGGTCACATCCACCCTCAGCCCCTGATCACAGCACAGAGCTCAGGAGGTGGCTGTGGCACAGCCACGAGGTGAACAGGCAGCATGCATAGGGCAGGCAGTAGCTGGTCCCTCCATGACCGCTGCACTGGACCTGGAGAAAAGTACATTTATCTCATGTGTGTCCTTGCGACTTACAAAAGGGAATCAAGGAGAAGAGAGACACATCCAGTCCTCAGCCTTCTGTAAGAAAATGTAAGCTAAAATTAAGTGGTAAACTTGGAACACAGAGATCCTTACACGCTGTAACGGTGAAACAGAAGAGGCTGGACTGTGGCACAAACATTTCATTTCCTTACATTCTCAGCGCCATGCAAGGTGTTCCTGATTATCCAAGATTCTCCACATTTAAAATAGAAACACAGTTTTGGAATGTCTTATCTTAAATCCCAGTTAGCTCAGCTTACTGAATATGACATTTTGCGTGGAGAAAAGGGGCCTGTTGCTGGGGACAAGGGTGTGCTGGTGGCCACACAGCAGAGGCTCCAGGTGGATACTCAGCATTGATCTTCATTCATTTCTGCAGCCTCTCAACACCTACAGCACACCCAGCTTGTGTCAGGCACTTTCACGGTGAGAAGCGAGACAGAACTGCTCCTTCCAAGACCTTACACGTACGTGTGGGAAGCAACTCAGACAGACGTGGGGCCAGGTCTGCTCCAGTGATTAAACACACAGGTACCCTGCCAGGCACCTGCGTCCAATACCCACCTCCAGCGTCTGACCCCAGCTTCCCACCAATGAGGACCCTGGCAGGCAGCAGTGATGGCTCAAGTACTTGGGTCCTGCACTCACTTGGAAGCCCAAGTAGCACTGCTGGTTCCTGGCTTTGCCACAGTGTTGAAGGCATGTGGGGAGTGAACTCGCAGATGGGAACACATATCTGTATCTTTCTCTCTCCCTCCCTCTCCCTCTCTAATAAATAATTTTTTTAAATTATATAATTTTTTTAATTTTTATTTTTTGACAGGCAGAGTTAGACAGAGAGAGAGAGAAACAGAGAGAAAGGTCTTCCTTCTGTTGGTTCACCCCCCAAATGGCTGCTAAGGCCGGTGCACTGCACCGATCCGAAGCCAGGAGCCAGGTGCTTCTCCTGGTCTCCCATGCGGGTGCAGGGACCAAGCACTTGGGCCATCCTCACTGCTCCCCCGGGCCACAGCAGAGAGCTGGACTGGAAGAGAAGCAACAGGACAGAAGCCAGCGTCCCAACTGGTACTAGAATCTGGGGTGCCAGCGCTGCAGGTGGAGGATTAGCCCAGTGAGCCACGGCACCAGCCTATTCTTTATTTATAGAAGAGAAATAAGTACTTTGAGATAGTCGATGCCATGAATCCATCAACATATCCAAGTCAATGTGGATAGAAAGCGAAAGAGAGGCCAGCGCTGTGGCGCAGCCAATAAAGCCACCACCTGCAGTGCCGAAATCTGATATGGGCACCAGTTCTAGTCCCGGCTGCTCCACTTCTGATCCAGCTCTCTGCTATGGCCTGGGAAAGCAGTGGAAAGCACATGGGAGACCTGGACGAAGCTCCAGGCCTCTCCCTCTCCCTCTCCCTCTCCCTCCTCTCTCTCTGCCTCTCTATGACTCTTTCTGTCAAATAATATAAATAAATCTTAAAAAAAAAAAAATAGGAGGGGCTGGCGCCATGGCTCAATTGGTTAATCCTCTGCCCATCCCACGTGTGCACCAGGTTCTAGTCCCAGCTGCTCCTCTTCCAGTCCAGCTCTCTGCTGTGGCCCTGGAGGGCAGTGGAGGATGGCCCAGGTGCTTGGACCCCTGCACCCGCGTGGGAGACCAGGGGGAAGCATCTGGCTCCTGGCTTCGGATCAGTGCAGCGCTGGCCATAGTGGCCATTAGGGGAGTGAACCAATGGAAGGAAGACCTTTCTCTCTGTCTCTCTCTCACTGTCTATAACTCTACCTGTCAAAAAAAAAAAAAAAATAGGAAGTGAAGGAGAGACCCAGCGCTGGAGTTGAGGAGGAGGGGCGTCCTGGGTACAGAAAACAGCAAGAGCCAAGGTGGGCATATGTTCCTCTAGAGAAGGGAAAGACAGCTAACGTGGCTAACGCAGGAGTCAACAAAGCTTTCCTGCGGTGGGACGAAGGCCGGCTGCTTTGCACAAGGCACACAGCTTCCACTGCATCTAAATTCCTCCAGTGCAGCGTGACAGCAACCACTGCTAACACGGAAATGATTAGGTAGGGCTGTGTTCCAGTGCAACATTTTCATGGATGTTAAATTCAAATTTCATATCATCTTTATGAACTACAAAACAAGTCTTCCTCTGATTATCAACCATGGGAAGATGCAGTAACCACTCGTAGTGCCCGGGACCATGTGGAAACAGTAGCCCAGGCGAGGCCCGTGCGATACGGTTTGCCATTGCTTAGGCTAAATTCAGTCGAAGAAGTGGACAGCATCAAGGGGGACAGAAGGCAATAGCAGGAGCCAGGTCTTACAGTCAGGAAGCAGTAGTTGTGGCTGCAGCTTTATTTATTCTAAGCACAGGAAGAACAATTCCAAACGGGGGAGGGACATGGTCTGATTTATGCTTTTAAAAAATTACTTTGGCAGTAGTATAGCAATTCTGATGGTGTCATCAACTTCCTTGAAAAATGTGTCAACGGGGAGCAGAACACCGTCCTCTTGATTAAGGAGTCTGGGACAAACCATCTTCCCATCAAAATCTCTAAGGATAGCGGGTGACTTCCCTCTGCATTCGAATCACCAGCGGTTTTTATTTGTCTTTCATGTTGATTCTCAGTCCACAACTTTAAAGATGTCCCCATTTTCCTCCAGCCCTGCACATGGCCTTGGAGACAGAAGAAGCAGCACCCCAGCATCTCATGCGTGTCCTTTTGTTTCATTTCCTTGTGCAATTGAAGTCATCTGACCAGCAACCAGGTGAAGCTAAATAGTACAAAGGACTTTCTGTACAACGGACAGCCTCTGTCTCTGCAAATGTATTACCGTGAGTACTGGCATGTTCACATTTCGATTTTCCACTCATTTCTGTAATGAAAAAAATTCCATCACAGCTGTGCAAAGGTGGTAGGCGAGAAAAACAGGCCTTGTGGTGGGAAAACAGCAGAGTGCAATGGCTTCCGTTGGTTTGGTAAAGGGCAAACTCAACACCACAGGCAGGAATGAATAATGGAGAGAAGTATGACATTTTTCTCTCTGATTCTGCCTTTCATGAGAGGAACGGCTGCTGAGTAACTGGGCCCTGTCAACCTTGGCTGTAACCGCCCCCCCGCCCCCAAATCCTGCCTCCCTGAGACCCCTCCACGGCCATGGCCTGACCCTTCCCATCTGCTCATGGCTGCACTTGGCACCCTGGTCTTAGCCCAGGGCCACAGCAGACAGGAAGCGCGACCACATTCATCCACCCCCAAAGCCTTTACTCAGGACCTCTTCTGACCCCTTAAAAATCCGAAAATCCTGATGATCTTGGACAAGACTCGGGCTTGTTTCTGAATCTTGGTTCCCTCAGCCGTCGTAGAAATAGATAACAGCTATCTGTCAGGGTCATAGTGGCTGTGACAGGAAATCCCGGATTTCAGGCCCCATGCAAGCACTTGGTACGTCAAACAAGGTAAATAAGTAACTAGATCAAATCTGCCACATTTCCACCCTCTGCTTTCAGTCTCTTAGTTAGATGTGAACCCTTTCCATACCAACAGAAGCAAAGCCTCTTACAGCAAGGGTCTAAGGAATGCAAAAATTAAAAACAAGAGTTTAAGATACAGGTCTGTGAACAGCCTTTAAGACAGTTCCCCGGGGGTAAACCACCACTTGCAGGGCCAGCATCCCATAAGGGCGCCGGTTCCAATCCCGGCTGCTCCACTTCTAATTCAGCTCTCTGCTATGGCCTGGGAGAGCAGTAGAAGATGACCTAATGTTTTTATAAAGCTTGGATGCCAATGAGAGTTATTTTGTGGTAACCACAATGCAAGGCAACTGTCAGCATTGTGGAAAGAGGTTAGAGAATGTGTGTCACTGGCAGAAGGTCCCTAAGCTGTCTTCTAGCTGGCAGATGCTGCCCAGCTGCCTTCACAGGCCCCGGCCCCAGCCCTGCAGCAGCTAGAAAGTCTGGTGTCTGGGCTAGTCTGACTTCCTTCCTTCAATTATACTTTCAATGACCTTTTGTGCATCTGTAAAGGCAAAACAGAGAAACTCACAACCTAATAAATAGCGCTCTTTCCTTAAAAAAAAAAAAAAAAGATGACCCAAGTCGTTGGGCCCTGCACCTGCATAGGAAACTAGGAAGAAGCTCTCAGCTCCTGGGTTCGGACTGTTACAGCTCCGGCCATTGCCATCATCGGGGAGTGAACCAGCAGATGAAAGACCTCTCTCTCTCTCTCTCTCTCTCTCTCTCTCTCTCTCTCTCTCTGGCTCTATATAACTCTGCCTTTCAAATAAATAAATAAATCTTTTTTAAAAAGTTCCCAACGACGTTTGCCTCCCAGTACTCACACCCTATGTCATCCGCTCCCCTTGAGTGTGGGCTGGGGCTGGGCTGGTGAGCAGCTTCTAACCCAGAGAACACGGTAACAGTGATGGAACGGCATCTCTGGGACTTCTGTCTTACTGCACACTGGACAGAGTTGCCAGCCAGAATGCCAGGGAGGCCCTTGTGCCAGGAAGTGATGGGTCCCTGAGGAACTAAGGGGCTCAATGCAACACCCTACCAGTTAACTAACACATGGTCCAACCTGTCACTTCAGGTCTAATTTCTCAAGTCGCCCTAATCCAAGAGTTGCATGCTTTCAACTCCCTGCACGCTCCAACTGCTTTATCGTCAGCTTTCAAAAATTCCAAGGAACAGAGTAGAGGCTGATTTCTTCCACATGGAGCCAGTCCTGACCCCTGTGCTGCAATAAAGGGAAGTCAGCTGTGGCATCCTTCCTCTTTGAAGCAAGTGACAAAGGGCAGCATCAAACCACATCGTAGTCACCTTGAAGGAAGGGATCATGACAGCGCCTGGCCTGCTGCTCACCAGAGCCCCAGCCAGACGGTCCCGGGCCCTGGGCATCCCCAGACCACTCAGATCCAACTGACACCACGAGGAAGGAGGTGTCTGGGGGAGGCAGCTGGGGGAGCCTCTATGAGCTACTGTCTCATTATTTGCTATCAAAACTTCTACTCCATAGCAATTTTCCCCCATGCTGTATCCATTTCTTACAATAAAAGTTATTTTTAACTAAGAGCCTTGGGCTGTAAAGTTATTCCCCTGAAGGGTTAGTTCAAGCACAATGAAAGGAGCCAGAGGAAGGGGAGGAAAACTATTCTCTTCCAGGAAAACTCAACCTGGGCAGCTCAGCCAAACCCCGAGACCCTGAGCCCTATCCCACGGGTCTCCTCCAAAAGCTGCTGGGGTCCTCTTTCTTCCCCCTCTTGTTTTCCTTTTAAAAATATATATTTCCTCTTCTTGTTCACCCCATCATGGCTTCATTTAAGTGTCTCCTATGAAAACTTGACATGGCCGGCGCCGTGGCTCAACAGGCTAATCCTCCGCCTTGCGGCGCCGGCACACCGGGTTCTAGTCCCGGTTGGGGCGCCAGATTCTGTCCAGGTTGCCCCTCTTCCAGGCCAGCCCTCTGCTGTGGCCCAGGAGTGCAGTGGAGGATGGCCCAGGTGCTTGGGCCCTGCACCCCATGGGGAGACCAGGAAAAGCACCTGGCTCCTGGCTCCTGCCATTGGATGAGCGCGGTGCGCCGGCCGCATCGCGCCAGCCGCGGCGGCCATTGGAGGGTGAACCAACGGCAAAGGAAGACCTTTCTCTCTGTCTCTCTCTCTCACTGTCCACTCTGCCTGTCAAAAATAATTTAAAAAAAAAAAAAAAAGAAAACTTGACTTCAGGCCAGCGCCAAAGTTCACTAGGCTAATCCTCCGCCTGTGGCGCCGGCACACCAGGTTCTAGTCCCAGTCAGGGTGCCGGATTTTGTACCGGTTGCTCCTCTTCCAGTCCAGCTCTCTGCTGTGGCCCGGGAGTGCAGTGGAGGATGGCCCAAGTGCTTGGGCCCTG
This sequence comes from Sylvilagus floridanus, assembly GCA_949820135.1. Classification (NCBI taxonomy): domain Eukaryota; kingdom Metazoa; phylum Chordata; class Mammalia; order Lagomorpha; family Leporidae; genus Sylvilagus; species Sylvilagus floridanus. Next base: position 114,722,452 of record OX463231.1, read on the forward strand.
CACCCACATGGGAGACCAGAAGGAGGCACCTGGCTCCTGGCTTCAGATCGGCGAAGCACGCCGGCCCCAGCAGCCATTTGGGGGGTGAACCAACAGAAGGAAGACCTTTCTCTCTCTCTCTCTCACTAACTCTGCTTGTTTAAAAAAACAAACAAACAAAAAAAAAAACTTGACTTCATGATATCAGAGCTTTGCAGATAGCCAAGGTTTATTCTTTAATTCAGTTTACTACTCCAAAATACAAATCCAAGGTTCAACAGATTGAAAGAATCACGCTCAACACCATAGTCGACATTTGAAGAGCTGCGTCTACAAAGCCTTAAAAAATGGAACAACATGCCCAAAAAACCCTGTAATGAGCTTTATAAAAACTGAATCACTGGAATTAGAGGTGACCACGGAGCTTTTTCTTATAACTCAAGGTTGGTTATCAGTAAAAAGACCAGTTATGGTATGGCAGCCCACACCTGTTTTCTTCTGCTGTCATCATGGTGGCCCTCCCTGCCCACACACCTGGCAGCTCTGCCTGCTGAGTGTACTGCGATCTCACTGAGGTTCTCGCAGTTTCCCTTCCTCTTCTCTAGCAGCCAGGCCACCACCCCTGTTAGTTAACACCCTGCAAGAGGCTGTCTCCTTCCTAAATCTTCCAAGCTTAGCAATCAGATAGAATTGTGAGAATTTTTCCAAAACTTCTGTTTTGCAACATCAGAGCTCCGGCCACCAGGGGAGGGCACCGGCGTGTGTATATATCTGTCTGGCAGATGGCGGGCTCTTCTGGTTCTCTCTGGTTTCTTCTCCGTGCTTAGGAGGCGGGCCTTCTCAGTAGCCGGGTTCTGCACAAGTAGCATTTCCACAGCATCTCATGTGCAGTTACATGTGTATTCACACAGAACCTCACCTGGTGCCTACCTACGGACACAGACAGGCAGGCGTACGTCTGACGTGCAACAGCAGGGGAGACCCTTTGGTATGCAGAGGGAAACCCCCCTTGAGCACGGCAATAATTTTCACACTACTTATGCACCACTTTATGTACACAGGTACTTCTAAAAGTTCCCAGAAAACAGAAGTTTACTTTTGTGCAGAATAATCTGAAATCCGTGCATATGATGGTCTTCCAATAGTTTGTGGAAAATATACATTAGAGAAAAACTATGCAAGGTATTTTAGAACAAATGTTTGCACCAAACTCGAGTCCCATTTTCCCACAAACTTTCTGAAATCCCCTCATCGGTCACGTCACGTGTCTATGATATCCCTGTCTTCTGACAAAATGAATGCTCAGAGAGGCTGAGTGATTTTCCCTAGGACAAACAGTAGAAGGGTGCTTAAGGGTCCCCAGCAGCAGTGCAGACTAGAGTGAAAATACCTCCAGGGACTGCTGTGAGTTCAAGTCATCTTATCAGCTTTTCCTAATGATGCGCAATAAACTCTAAAATCCAATGAAATGGTGATTTACCACCTGGTTTGTGAATGAATTACCAATTCTCCAAAAGGTCATAGTGTCACAACCACCACACGCCGAGCACCTTACGTGCAACATCTCAAACCATTACAAACCCTTTGCTGGACTGCCACAATGGCTCCATGTGACAGAGGAGCCATCTAAGCTCAGAAAGGTGCAGTATTGTGCCCCAGGACACCCAGTCAGTGAGAGCCAATACCTCCACTCTGGTCTCTCTGACTCCAATTCCTACTCTCTTTCCAGCATAGTGATTCACCCTTAATAAATTTATTCACTTACAACGAAATCAATCTTTGCAAGTCAGAAGATTTTGAATCTCTCATAGCTTTGCTAATTGAAACAATGCCAGCCCGAAAGTGAACACAGTTAGACTGAAACTGAGTTGAGCCAGTAGGTTGTGTAGCTCCAAACATGTCACCTAATGTCACTAAGATGGCACTGCGGTACCGTGGTGCAGCTCACGGGGCCCCGTGAGGATGAACGGCAGCACAGACGCGTGTGTCACGGTCAACAGCACTTGCAGGCTGTTTTCAGCACTATTTCTTTAATTCATCAGTGACCATTGCCCTTAAAAAATGAAAGCATCATTGATACTTCTGATTGACAGATTTGAAATAAGCCAGCTGTTATAAGACAAAACAGAATTTTCTTTCAAGAATCACCGGAAGTGGTCCAAGAAATCACCTCACATCCATTCACGCATCAGCATTAAATGAGCACCAACTATGTACAGGAATAGAGCTAGGCAGTGGGGATCGTCAGTGAACAAGACAAAGTCCCCACTCCTCCCGGAGCTGAAACTGTAGTAGGAAAGAGAAAATAAACAAAAAACAGCAAAACTGTTTCAGAGAATCACCTGTTGCTCAAGTGACAGCAAAGCTCCCTCCCACACAGCTAAGAGGGGACTTGACTGGCCAGAGGCCCCACGCTGATTAGTGCTGCTTTTTTGCTCTCTGGGCCAATGGTTCTTACATGCCCACATCCACCAGGATCACCTGAAAGGATCCTTACATCACCAATTCGTGGGCCCCACATCCATAGCTTTTGATTCCTTGAGTCTGGGGTCAGGCCCAAAAAAAGCTCATTTCTAGTAGGTTCCCAGGTGATGCTGATGTTGCTCACCCAGGGACCACATTTTGAGGACGGTTCCCTTGGGAACACAGCCACAGCAAAGCAGCGAGCAGGAAGGGAGCAAGATCAACAGCCCAACCCCACCCCCACCCTACAATCGCCCACCAGTGCCAGCCATCCACTGAACTCAATCAGAAGTTACAGGACAAAGGTGTCCACCAGCTCCTGGCACCGGAGCATGACCGAGGAGGGCTACATCCACACGATTCCCTCCACCTGCCCCTTTCCAAAGTGAAGGGTGCTGAGAGCTCCCTGCTGTTCCCAGCCTCCAGGCAGCTCAGCACCTTCTGAAATCCCCACCTCATGAACAGTCCCTTAATCACAATCTCTTGACGCATGAGAGGCGAAGACTGCCTGTCAGGATCCAGAGGCTCCCCCAGGCCCCCAACAGCTCCTCCAGGGCTGACAGCAAACCGATTTCCTCCTCCTCAGCATCTAAAACATGCAGGTCAGACAGCAGTTGGTTTTTCTGCTGAACAAATATGAATTTCATGTGCAATCAGTAGGAATCTATGCAGCCAGATCACTGTGAACACAGCTTTGTGGGCCCGGAAGGGGGTTGAAAATGACCCATTCACCCTGCTTCACCTGGGACAGACCCAGTTTTTCAATGAGCACTGAAGGTCCCACATCCTGGGAAACACCTCCCTCCTGGGCAAACAGGGACGACTGGCCACCCTGGTCCTGCTCTCTGGTGCTTGAATTAGCAGTCTCCACTGAGCTCCAAGCACCAGCACCGCCCCCAGGAATACTTAGTGTTTACTGAGCACTCTCCAAGAGCCTGGCCCCCTGGTCAGCATTTCACTGATTTCTCATGGCCACCCTACAAGCAAGTCACTCTTATTAGCCCCATTTCACAGATAATAAAACTGAGGGTCAGAGGGCTCCTCCACTACCTCGTCAAAGATCATTTGTCTTATACATCACTATAACACTGACTGACACCCACAGAGCCGGAAGTCAGGGCCTGTACCCTTCATTAACCGCCATGTAGTTTCTTCCACAGCAGGACAGAGGGTCCCACCCTCACCAGACCTGATTCCACAAGGAAGACAGCTGAGAACCAAAAGGGCTCAGTAGGGACCACACTTGACCTGCAGTCACACGGCAGACACTGAGACGGCGTCCACAGGGCACAGGATGAGAACGGTCAGTGCAGAGGTAAAACGTCACGGTGGCCTGTGTCCCAGAAGCAGCGATTCCTGCAGCCAAGTTTGACGGTCAACACAGATGCAACAGACAGACTCAAAGGGAAGTCCCACGGATGGCTGCAGCACCAGCCTCTCATCTGCAGAACTGGAACAGTGAGCCCCTGTCTTAAATCTGCAAGTGAGGCATCTGTGGATTAAATGAACTCAACAAACTACCTCCAGCCACAAGCTGTTTCCTGGAGTGCTGTGCCCAAGACCATCGTCTGGGATAAACCTCCAGGTATCAGGTCCCAGGGCAGGGCCACCGTCAGTCACAGCCAGGGGCTCCACCTCTGCCCCAGGACAGGAGAGGGTTCTCCCTCCCACCCCCACAAGCCTGGGAGAGTGGAGACTCCCAACCGGAGGAGATGGGGATTCTTTCTTAGAAAGACAGCCCTGTCTCCCAAACCCCTTACTGCCATAAAGACCTTCTAATGCTCAACTCTTTGTAGTGATTAAGAACCTGCACCTTGAAATGAGACAAGTGTGGCTGTGGCCAAGTGCCTGAACCTCCATGGAACCTCTTTCTGTCCCCGATTTAGGGGAGTACCGTATCTGCCTTAGCCTCCCCACGAGGAACCCTCATTGCAGATTCTAAAGGACCACTTCCTACCTTGGAATTTCCAACAGGACCTAATTTTCTCCTTCGTTAGGAATTTAGCACAGCAGGTGGCACAAAGTGAGGCAGAGAGACAGCAAAGTTCTGGCTAGGAACGCAGATTCCAGCCTTGACTGCTTGGGTTCAGCTCTGTGCTGCTCGCTAGCTGGTGGCCTCGGGCTCACTGACACTGCATGTTGGCAGCTGTGGCCACATCATGACTGGTTCACACACTGGATAAATGCCCATTAGTAAAGCCTTCGGAAAGGTTCTGGCTCCTTGTAAGTATTCCAAGTGGGCAGCAGTGTGAGCGTTCCCTATTTCGTAGACATTTGCGCCCCTGTACCCATTCCCCTGGTGCTCAGTTTGGATCCCTCATGATCTTAGACACACCCCGGTGCACCTGTGATTTTCCTAACTTCTGAATCGAGTCCCTATTATCCTCCTACCATCCATCATTTCACCCAGTGATTCGTCATCTCCTTGTATTCTGCGTTTTCCACTGCAACAGGAGCCGAGCACTCCTCTCCCTCAGCCTAACTCTTTGGGTTTATAAATCGTCGTCGAGGAGAGACAGAGACCCTGCTGCCATATACGGACCCAGACAGTTCTAGTACATTCGCTGCTGCAAACCACAACCCTGGAAACAAGTTCTATTTCATCACCTGGGGTCTGCACAACCCGTTCCTTGGACAAAGCATGGGTGGCAACACTGATTCACCAGGAAAAGGCAGATTTTTAGTCCACTTGGCCTCATCAAAGATCTCAAGTAATCTAATACTCAGAAGATAGAGATTCTGAAGGCAGAGCCATAGCACTGCAGCCCTTAATAAACACAGAAATCAGGGGGTCATTTCACAGACGGGAAGGCCGTGCCCAGGTGCCCAGTATCTCTAAACACCAAGATTGCTCAACACTGTATCCTTTATGTCAAATATACCTCTCGGAGGCCACAAGTGAAATGAGGGCAGAAGACTGTCCCAGGAGGAACCCATGCTACTCCTCTGGGGTGGGGGAGCCGCTTCCAGAGAGCTCTGGAGGCCTGCAGGGGATGGACACTGAAGGCCCCTCCATCAGAGCCCCAGGCACTGCTGCTCAAACGTCTGCCTGGGTCTGCAGCACACTTCTCTACCCGCCTCCTAACCAGGGGCAGAAGGCTGCAAGCTCTCCAAAGGAGCCCTCATTGCAACTCCGAAATAAGCCTCTCCACTTAGAAGAAAATCCAATTTTTGGAAAAGATGACTGAAGAAAAACAGCATATATACATACATATACATGTATATATTTAAATATGTTTAAAAGCTCTATCATTTGTACCTTACTAACAAATCTTAAACTCTAAAGATACCACTTTTTAAAGGAATTAATTTAAAGGTAGAAATATTACAGAAAGAAGTATAATTAACACCTCTGTTCAAGACTCACCAACTGATTTTAATAAACTTCCTTAAAGATCATTCCATTTTCCAAAAGCGAATATTATGAATGAGTCCCAAATGTTCCTTTTCCACCTTCCATTTCTTCCACGCCTATTCCAAGGAGTGTAAACTGCTTTTTCTTCTTCTTATACTGACATAAACATACATCATTGGATTACTGATATATATCTGACTGTTACATCCTTAGAACTTGCTGTTTTTTTCCCACAGAAGATGTGGCTTTGTATGTGCTCAATTTGGTTCATGAACCAAAAGGGTAAGATATTTGTAAATGTTCCTTAAGTAGAGGTTCATATTATCGGCATAAGATTTTGTCCAATATGCTGATCTATACTATATAAATGAAATGACACAGCAAAAAAAATGGGTTACTTCTATATACAAACAGGATTCAGCCAGTGTTGAAGATGTCAGAAAACTATTCCACCCTTCAGTGAACCAACAGGCCAGAAAAGACCAGGCTAAGATCTACATCCACTTTGGTCTGGTACAGTCATCTCACTTCAATGATAGCCTGAACTTTTGGCTAAATAAATCAAGAGCAACTAAGTATTTGGGAACACATATACAAGGTCTCTAACAGATAAACTGGAATCCATCGGAAAATATCCTTTTGGTGTCAAAGTGGGACAGGCATGACAGACGCACCATGGCCAAGGGTCAGTAGGAAACTGAGTAAAACAGGCCTGAAACATGAGAAATTTGTGGGAGGAGCTAAGTCTTGGGCTTCATCCACAATTACTCTCCCTCTAACATATGACAAAAGATGAATAAGCCCAAGGCAAAATGCCTGGAACCTTCCATGTGACGCAAGTCAGTAGCTAGAAGTAAGGTTCTCCAAGCGAGCTGGCACCCCTATAGGAAGAAATGCCAGAGGTCTGAGCCAAACATCTGTGGATCACAAAAGGATGCTCCCAAAAGAGACATGTGAAAAGGGCTCCTGGGCTGTGGGAGGTACCAAGAACCCAAAGGAGAACAGGAAGTCAGCAACTTTCCAGAGACAGACGACAGCTGCGGAGGTTTAGGAGGTGAGAGGAAGTAGACACGGAACTGAGCAAAGCTCCCGTGCTCAGGAAGTCAACTCCTAGAACAACAGCCAAGTAGACATCACACACAGGGAAGTTAAACATATGCTTCCCGATCCATGTCAGGGGAGAGGTAAGAACCCAACCTTCATCAACCTTCACTAAAATACAGACCAGTGAGGAGAAGGGTCCCTAGTTAGTTTTAAACTAAGAAACTATTAAAAATATGTGTACACTTTTTTATAGGCAGCACTGACCTTGGAACTCTGGAATTTGCTCAAATTAATTGCATTTCTCTACCAAAAGTGATGCGTATGGGGTCAAGTTCCACAAATACTTTTCTACTTGGAACAGGTACTCCCCAAGAGGAAAATGTAAAGGATGTAGTGGAGATGGAAAATTCACATGGAAAAGTATACACCAAAAATGGCATTCAGAACTTCTGTCTGAAGCAAGGATGATGTGGTACCCGGAATCAGGTAAGGTGTTGCACGCTGACACTAAGCATCTCGGTGTTAAACTATAAGCCCCTCTTCTCCGTTGGTTCCACAGTTCTTGAGCAAACCTAACTGAAACGGCTTCAAGATGATGCAACCAAGGTGTTAGAGAGCTGGCCTCCACTTTGTTCCAGACGCTTTTGTTCTGGGGAAGATAAACATCCTGAACCAGAGCCAGCAAGACTAAGGGAAGAGGCTGGCAAAGAGCCGGGTTTCTCTAGGGCTAGGAGCCCTGGGAAAATAACTGATGATCTCCCTCCCATCCAGCCTTGACTTGAGACAGTTCAGAATCTTGGCTTCAAGTCTTGATTTCTGAGCTGGAAACCATTCCCTTTACTCTACTATTCACACACCTCCTACAACACAAGGTGGAGAAATGGAAATGGATACTATCAGGCAGAGCGAAGATTCACTGAATAAAATAATTAACAGTTAAAGCATCCAGAGCTCTGGATCTGCAGCTAGGAGAAGGACTGGGCGCAGAAATGACTGAACTCAGAGCTGGAATAGCAAGGCAGAGCCATGTCCTGGACCCAGACCTGTCATGAATTGGTGTGTGTGTGTGTGTGTGTGTGTGTGTGTCACACACACGTAGGCTTATGATGCCCCAATCTTCTCCTAACGGGAGGGGAGCCTGGCACCCAACCTTGCACAACCAGAGGAGGCAGAGCTACAGAGGACATTTAATAAATGACAAACTGCTCCGAAAGCCACACCCTGCAAGTGGAGGCCAAACACAGCCTCCAGGCAGCTGAAGGGTGAACTCCAGGGGTTTGGGGCCCTCCTCCCCCGGGGCTACATCGTAGAAATGACTCAGAAAGGACCTCAGGCTGGGACCATTGTAAACTGGTGACTCTCTGGATGCTGCCTACTCAAGTAGAACCACAACCCCATCCCCGAGGATGCACTCAATCTGTGAAAACTATAAATTCCTGGAGAACATCACCACCAGGAAGTCCATCTGGATTTTGACAAAGGATTCTTCCCTGGAGGATACTGTGGGACCATACTATGGCTGCACAGGATCTGAGCAGCCCCCACTTCTCCATGGGTTGAAATTGAATCTCCACTGTTCAGTATGGAGGGGGTGGGAACAGCACAGCTGAGTATGCAGAGGTGGGAGTTTTGTAAAGCAATTGGGACCAGATAAGGCTACTAGGATGGAGGCCCCAGGTTTGAAGCCTGGGAACTTGATAAGAAGACAGAGAGACCACACAGACGCACGCACTTTCATCTCTTGCTGTGTGGTTCCTCGGGACACAAAGGTGGCCTCTTTTCTTTAAAAAGTGAACTGGTGTTGGGTATTTCATTATAGTCACGAGAAACAGATTAACATAGGCCCCACACACGGTTACCCTAAAATAACACTGTGGCTGAATTTCTTGCAATGACTGTGCTACAACACAGTCAAAAGAATCAGATATGATATGTTTTGACCCATATAATAATTTGCACCTATACACTAAACCTTTTAATAAGTGTAATTCATTAAATTCTGGCTTTTCACATGATAATAAAGACTGTGGAAATGGGACAAGCTGGGCAGGCTAAAGGATGCCCAGATAGCTAGTAATACAGTGTGTGTATATGTGTGTGTGTGTATGCTTGTGTGCAGGTGTATGTGTATGTGCCAGTATGTGTGGGTGCACATGCATATGTGTGTGTCACCGTAGGCGTGCATGTGTGTGTGAGGGGTGGTGTGCAGTTGTACATGTACATGCTGGTATGTGTGGGTGCACATGCAGATGTGTGTGTCACCATAGGCGTGCATGTGTGTGTGGGGGAGGTGTGCAGGTATAAGCTTACGCGCCGATATGTGTGGGTGCACATGCATATGTGTGTGTCACCGTAGGCGTGCATGTGTGTGTGTGGGAGGTATGCAGGTATACGTGTACGAGCTGGTATATGTGGGTACACATGCAGACGTGTGTGTTGCTGTAGGCATGCATGTGTGTTTCATGAGGTGCTTATGTGCAGGTATACATGTATGTGCCACTATGTGTGGATACATGTGCAGATGTGTGTGTCCGTCACCATAGGCATGCATGTGTGTGTGTATGAGGGCATGTGTTAAGGTGTACACGTAGGTGCTTGCATGTGTGGGTACACATGTAGATGTGTGTGTCACCATAGGCGTGCATGTGTGTGAGGGCATGTGTGCAGGTGTACATGTAGGTACGGGTATGTGTGGGCACACATGCAGATGTGTGCCTCACCATAGGCGTGCATGTGTGTGAGGGCATGTGTGCAGGTGTACATGTAGGTACGGGTATGTGTGGGCACACATGCAGATGTGTGCCTCACCATAGGCGTGCATGTGTGTGAGGGCATGTGTGCAGGTGTACATGTAGGAACGGGTATGTGTGGGCACACATGCAGATGTGTGCCTCACCATAGGCGTGCATGTGTGTGAGGGCATGTGTGCAGGTGTACATGTAGGTACGGGTATGTGTGGGCACACATGCAGATGTGTGCCTCACCATAGGCGTGCATGTGTGTGAGGGCATGTGTGCAGGTGTACATGTAGGTGCCGGTATATATAGGCACACATGTGTGTGTGAGGGGGTGTGCAGTTGTACGTGTACGTGCTGGTATGTGTGGGTGCACATGCAGATGTGTGTGTCACCACAGGTGTGCATGTGTGTGAGAGCATGTGTGCAAGTGTACATGTAGGTATGGGTATGTGTGGGCACACATGCAGATGTGTGCCTCACCATAGGCGTGCATGTGTGTGAGGGCATGTGTGCAGGTGTACATGTAGGTGCCAGTAGGTGTGGGCACACATGCAGGTGTGTGTGTCCGTCACCACAGGTGTGCATGTGTGTGTTGTGAGGGTGTGTGTGCAGGTGTACGTGCCAGTATGTGTACATGTGTGGGTGCATTTTTATGTGCAGGCGTGTCTGTGATGATATGCATAGGTCTGTGCAGATGTGTGTGGGTGTGTTCATGAGAGTCTCTGGGAGAGACCAGCATGTGAGTTGGAGAACTGCACAGAGTCGAAGGCTCTCGCCAGCACAGGAGGGCAGCATCCACTCCACTGAGGGACCAACTAAGCGAAGGTGGAGAAAGGGCAAGTTCACTCTCTCTGCTTCAGCTGGCACCCCTGGCCTTGGATATCAGTGCTTCTGGTTTCAAATTTTCAGACTATTCAGACCAGAATTTATACCATGACACCCCAAATCTTCAGGCCTTGGCACTTTCCTGGGTCTCCAGCTTACAGACAGGAGATCATTGGATTTCTTGGTCCCCCTAACTGTGTGAGCCAATTCCCACAGTAAATTTCCTCTATGCATAAACCTATCTTACTACATAGTCCAGTACATTTCCTATTGCTTTCTGTTTCTAACACAGAGCCCTTGTGTGATCCCTTCCCCTGGAGTGTGGGCGGCCCTCATGACCTGCCTCTGACATACAGAATACAGTGCAATTAACAGGATGTCACCTTCAAAACTGGGTTACAAGAACCTGAAACTTGCCTCTTGCTCACACTCTCTCCTGCCCTCTCCCTTGCTCCACCTGCCATGATGAGAGTGGGCCCACCAAGGGGCCCACGTGGCAAATAACTGAGCGTGGCCTCCCCCCACTCTGACAGCTCATGAGGAACTGAGGCCCCAAGCCTGCAGTCCAGATAGCTGAGTCCTGCCAAGAGCATGCACGTGAGCTTGGAAGCAGCTCCTTCTGCATGTGAGCCAGGCTGGCTGCAGCCTCCCAGAAGCTCAGAAGCAGAGGACCCCAACAGACTCCTGACCCAAAGAACCGGTGAGACAAGAAACCCCTAAGCTTGGGAGAGCCCTTGGTACACAGCAATAGATAAGGAATGGAGTTCCCCTAGAGTGAGACCTGGGTCTCTTTCCTTTACAGGAAGTAGATACTCGAGAAAAACTAACACAAGGGACCTATCACTGGGCCCATGAACGTAGACGACAACTCCAAGATGCCTAAGAAATAAAGCAACGATGACATCAACTTCTATGCTGTAGTAACTTAAGTACATGCCAAGATACTGACAATATTATTTTTAATTAGGACTTTTATTTTTCACAAGGTCTCATCCTCAAACTGGCTTCACAAAACCAAAGAGATAAATGATCACAAATGCACACTCTTGAGATGATCTTTCTTTTCCATCCCTAATATTACCCTACTCTATGACAGCAGGCCAACAAAAATGGACAACCCAGACTCTGATGTCCCCACAAAAAGGGGCCAGAGCTCTTTAACAACTGATTACATGTTAGGAGCAGAGTATCTAGGAGTGAGCCTCAAGATCTTGTTGTCACAGAATCACAGGGACTCTCTCAATGATGAAAAACGGCTTGCAAGTGGCCTAAACAGGCTCACTAACCAAACGGTGATCATTCGAGCAACCAACAATAACAAAATCATAACTACAGTCAATTCAAGGAAGTCAAGACTGTCCAAGGCTTCCAGGACATAATGACGACCCAGCACCCAGCACTCCTGAAGAAAAGCCCTGCCTGCTGATGAGGCTCCACCCCTTCACGCTCAGTGACAGGGACTAAGTACACGATCCTCCCACAATCTGGCACCCGCCTAGGTTTGAGGGGTACCAAGAGACATGGGTCTGTGATCTCATGGCTGGTGTCAGAACCACTCGGATGTCAGAGGAGCAAGGACAGGCCAAGGGCGGTCTGAGAAGACGCCAACTTTCTGGGAAGCAGGAGCCAGGGAAGCTGCTCAGGGCCACACAAGTGGCAGTTGTCCCAAGGATGAGGATGGGCACGAGGATGACACAAAGTGCAGGGCTTGTAAATGTCTCTTGAAGAGCAGCACGTGGGCTGTGAGGGCGAGATTCTCCCTGGGTACGGATGGGAGGCCCCTACAAAGGCAGAGACCCAGGCAGTGCGGGGCAGTTCTGTTGCGCTCGGCAGAAAATCAAGGGACCCAAAACTGCTGCACCTGCTCCTGGCCCAGGGATCTGCTTCTCTTCTGTCCAAATTTCTACAACCTTGGCTTAGTGAAAAAGAAAGGAATGAATGGTCTCATCCTCCCCACCCCTACACTCCCACCGAACCCACTCTACCAAAACACTACAAGCGCAAAACACTCAAATCTTCCATTTCAATAGACATCACCAAATTAGCCCTCAAAAAAGGAAAAAAAAAGAAAAAAAACTCTTTCAATTTTCAACATTCAATGAACAAAGCTATCTAATTGCTCAGATCCTTGTCAAAACCTGATAGTCCTAAACTTTTAATATTTTTGATGAAGAAGAGGAAAATACTTGTTCACAGATTAATACACAGCATCAAGTGTCTCAAATGGAGAGGAGGCATTAGTGTCTTACAAACAACTAATCCAATAAACAAGTTTGGAAACTGGCAGGGGACACGTAATGTCATTTGCTGAGAACCAGTTTTGCACCAGGGACTGAGCTTGACAAGTCACAGAAATTCTCTCCAGCCCTTGCAGCAGCAAGGTACAAGTTTTTCCACTTGATGGATGCAGAAAGAAAGGTTCACAACGGAGAGGCAACTTCTCAAGGTCTCATCACAAGTACACCGGGGAGCTGCAATCCACTCGTTAAGGTTATGCAAAGGCTCACTTTCAAACAAAAATGTTAACAGCTTTACAACTTCATCTACCATAAGCACACAATTCCATGATTTTCAGTGAATTTAGTTATGCAACCATCACCATCTTCCAGTTTGCAAGTCTTCCCATCATCCTAACATGTTCTCAAGCCTGTTTTCTATTAACCGTTGCTCCCACGCCCAACCCTAGTAGGCTGTTTCTGTCTAAGGTATCTGTCTTCTTCTGGATCCTACATGTGATATGTAGCCCTTCGCATCTAGCTTCTCTCACTCAGCATGTTTTTGCGGCTCATTCATGCTGCTTCACGGATCAGCAGCTTACTTCTTTTTACTACTAGCAGTATCTCATAGGGCGGAGTCACCAGTTGATGGACACTTGGATTGTTTTCATGTCTGGCTGTGATGAATCATGCTGCTACAAACATTTACATCTGTGTCTCTCTGTGAGCCTGTGTTTTCATTTCTTTTGGGTAGACTCCTAGCTGCGGTGGAACTGCCAGATCCCATGGCAAGTGTATGTCTAACTTTGCCAGAAACTGCCAAAATGATTACCAAAATGGCTTCAACATCTTCCCATACCTCCAGCATCCAATAAAAATGTAGGCTAAATATTCAAGAGATGTGAAAGCCGTTGCATCTATTCCACTTAGCGGATGTGGATGTGGCAAACATCCTCCGCAGCCTCACTCCAGCGTGAAAAAAATGCAGTCTGCAACGATGCTGACATTTGGGGATACAACAGGTGCTGGTGGTCACCATTTCTCACCGGCCCCTCGTACTTCCACCACCCTGCCTTACTGACACATTCATTCCCACTTTCCAGGCTTGACTTCCGGCAGGTCTCTTGGGGTCTCTGTCCGGAAGGCACCCTGTGTCCCTGTATTTCCTTCATGGTTCCTGTGACTCTTACCAATCGGGAACAAAGAAATGAAAGTATTTCTCCCTTTCACAGGCAAATAAAAGTGTTTAGCAGGACCACATCCAACGCTGAATCCCATGACCCCAACACCTAGACACAAGACCACTGCAGTCTCTTTGGCTGCATCTGATTGTTGATCACCCATCTAAATATCTGTGCCTTTCTTTCTCTACAAACCAACCTGAAAGCGTTTCATAAGATTTCTTCTACCTACATAAGGTTGGCTCCTAGGCCCAGTTCTGTCATGTGTTTGCAAATGCTATTACACTTGTCGGACACGGTTTGTTTTCAATAATCTCATCGCTTTTTTATTTATTTATTGGAATGCCGTGGCCCTGTGTTTTCTTATCGCCTGATTGTTTACGGAGTGCAAAGCAGCTTTCCTTCCCCTGCCTGAGTGCCGTCTACTTAATTTCTAGGTTAGGTACGAGCTGGCAATGGAGCAGGAGTCAGGACCTGCAGGCAAGGACCACCGTGAGGCAGGGGCGTGGCAGGCACCGGAAGACAACAGACCCAAAAACTTCCTTGTTGCAACACAGTCACATGTGGGTTTTTTTAATCAGCTGTAATTCAAAAGATAAAACGTGCTGACAACTAAACATTCCCTATCTAAACTCTTGAATGGCCAAAAGTACTAGTGTCACCTGTCACAAATGTTCATCTAATATCTCTATGTGAAAGCAGCTGCAGAGTCAAGCCCCCCAAAAACAAGAAAAAGCTAAAAATCACCACCAAACCTAAGCCAGCTCACTCACAACTCACAGCTTACCATCGGTGACCTCCCTCTGGCCTCTGCATGGACACTGAAGCAAAGGCACGTAACAGACAAGGCTCACCTCCTGGACAAAGCGCCTACTCTGTCCCAGGCAACCCTCTACTCTCTCTGCATACGCCACCTCATTTAGTCTTCACAAAAACCCAGTGAGGCAGCTATAATTATCCTCACTATACAGACGAGAGTCTGGGGATCCAGGAAGATAAATGACTTGCCCAAGCTGGCACAGCTACGAAGAGGCAGAGGCGGGATTCAAACTAAGGACTTCAGATGCCAAAGCTCAGACTGTTTTTCTCTAAACCAGGCTGCCTTCTCAGTTAAATTCCTCTATCCCCCATCATGGGTGCCACGAGACTCTAACCATCTCTTCATCATCATCAATAAATATTTATCAAGGACCATGCCTACTCTGCTTTCTCTTGTTTCCACAGCAACACACTGTCAGAGTCACGGGAGGATCCCGTGCTTAAAAGAATGATGCTGTGATGTCCTCTGATCATGGCTCTGAAAGGTGGCAGTTACACTACTACAGAGGACCCTGTGTCAGCTGGCAGCCTGGTGCGTGCAAGAGCTGTGCTAAGAACCAGCAAGGAGCAATTAAGTAACCGAGAAGGACTGACCGTGGGTTGTAACCCACGAAGCTGGGCTGTGCCTGCTACGTGTTCCCAATTGTTGTGGGAACAGAATCCAAGCCGGGTTTGCACATTAATTGTTCTTCTATTAGGAGACAAATCAAGCACTCCAGGACAGAAAGCAAGATTCCACTGCGCTGTTAACTGCTCCCCAGAGGTATCTGGCAGTGATTATGACTAGGCTGCCAACAATCGCAATTTCAAGTCAGTCCCCTAGAAGATGTATGTTCGCTCTCAACGTACAGATTCTAAATACTAAAACCCACTAGTAAATGCACTAACTGACCCCCTATTTGCTTACCTGTCTCCTTCTTCCCCCACCCCATATCGTGTTTCCCCATACTGCTAACAGGCTATTTTTAGATGTTATTTTTACTATCGACCCTTACAAAACTCGTCATGGCTCATGACACACACATTAGAGAAGGAGGAAATTGACTTTTGATGACAAACTTCTACCCCTGACTTCTGGACACTGTGGCCAATATGTTACAACAATACATGTAATCCCCAACTATGTGCCGGATGAAAGCTTACAAATTGAAACTGCTTTCAAAACTGGGAATTTTCAGATCAAAAGAACATGGAAAACACACCGCTGAGTTTCAAAATGTAACATTTACCCAAACTTGCCAAAAGTTTTTAAAAGGACACCTGAAAGCTATCTTTGTATCTATGCTGCATTTGGATTTCAATGACTTCAGAATTTAGAAGTAGAGTGAGAAGGTAAACCCATTTTTAAAAGTGACCATTTGCAGCATTCCTCCATCTACAAATGCAGATGTTCATGGAGAAACCAAGAAAAATCGAATTTAAATGGTCTAGTTAGCATTAAGCCAGAAAGGAGAGGACAAATATATACAGAAAATCCCTATTTCTACAAATATGAGAGGCTTAGCATGCATCAAATCTCCAACACAAGATAATCTCACTCTTTAAGGAGCCCGGAGAACGAACGCAGCCACTTGCTAAATATATGCTACAGAAGGTTTGCAAAAGCCAGCGCAGCTCAGGTAAAATGGAAAGAAACATAGGGTGTCTTAACAGCGGATTTCTTCCCAAACTGTTCTCTAGCGTTGCTTTTCTTTCCCGTAAGTGCCCGAGAGCAAACAAAGAAAAGGTGCTTGCTCCTCACACTTCTCTAAATGTTTTAACAAAAGGCTGCTGAATAAACACATTACTCATTTAAAAATTGAAAAGAAGTTCCTTGCCTGAGATGAAAGCAACCAGATTTGCATTTGAACAGTTGTGGGCGAGCTCCACCTGGCGGGAGCATCCGGAACGAGCTCGCGTTCAGCACTGGACAGCTGCCCGAGCCGCTACGGGTTCACACAAGAACCACTAGAGGTCCGCGGGCGGGGAAGATTTTTTTTTTTTTTTCTTGTTTTCTGCCGCGGGACCGACAATACTATCAGCGCCTGCTCTGCCGGCCAGGCCTTGGAGGTTGGTAAGATCTGAGTGATCCACGACGCCCGGGTTCCCAGGTCGGCCGAGAGCACGTTCCTCCAAAAACGAGGACATTAAGAGCTGTGAACAGAACGCGGCCGCGGCGTCCCAGTCCCACCCCCGCCCCCGCCCCAGCCCCAGGCTCCGGAGGGCCCAGCTCCAGGCTCCGCAAGGGCAGGCCCGCGCGTCTCCAAAGGAGCGCCCCTCCCTGCCGGCCGCCTCCTTTCCGCGGGAAGACGCAGGGGCCCGGTGCTGCTGAGGAACGCACAGAGAACCCTCGCCCAAGTCCCACGGGCTCAGCTCCGCCTGGCCACGGCAGCGCCCGTCGGGGCCAAGAAACTTCAAGGTGAGGCTGAAGAAAGCGCCCCTGGGCCATCTCCGGCCTCCTCTCGGCGGGCGCAGGGCCGGGATGGGGAAGACCCCCCACCACACACACACACACCCCGCGCGGCGGAGGCAGCGGGCCCACACCCACGCCGAGTTACAGCTAGGAGAGCCCAGGTTGAACCCTGACACCCGAGGGACGCGCCTCTGCCCGCCTCCCGCCCGTGGCCAGACCCAGACACGAGTCCCCCAAACTTTTCAGGCCGCTCCGAGCCGCTCCGGGTAACAAACCACGGGCTGGGCGGCGGCGCAGCCGTCCCGGACACCAACGCAGACCCTCCCCCCGGGCACCTTCGGCGGGGAGCTGAGGGGCCACGCGCGTTGGCACCAAGTCCAAGGCTTCCCACGTCTCTGAGGAGAAAAAGCCGAGCCAGGCCACGGCGCCCGCAGCTTCGGCCTGCCCGCGCCCCGCGCTCCCCGCCGGAAGCGCGCGGCCCTAGGCGCTGCCGGGGACCCGCCGCTCCTCGTCTCGCCGCCCAATTCCGACAAGTGGGAGGCAGCGCGTGGAAATATTCCCAACAGCCGCGCAAAGTTACTCCAGCCCGGGGGGCCGGCGGGAAAGTAAAGCGGAAACTTCCCGAGCCGCGGGCTGCCGGGCACGGCTGCCCGCCACTGGGGGCCAGCAGCCGGGCTCGGGCCACCGCCGGGACCCCTCGGCCCGCGAGCCGGCACAACTTTCTCCTCAGCGGGTCCCGCGCAAATCCGGGAGCTCGGGGGAGCCCGCGGCGGGCGCACTCACCTGCGGCGCTCTGCGCCCGGGCCCCGGGCAGAGGCGGCAGCTGCAGCCGCAGAAGCAGGCTGAGGGCGAGCGCGACGAGGCTCGCCATCCGGGCGGCGGCGGCGGGCGGCTCAGTCCCTTCCCGCGGGGGCCCGGGCCGGGACTGGGGCGGCTGCGGGGCGGCCCCGCATCGCCGGCGCGGCCGCGGGCTGTGCGCGCTGCTGGGCGCCCCGGCTGGCTCGGTTCGGCCTCCGGGAGCCGGCGCCGCTGCGCTCCGAGCCGAGGCGCGGCGCGAACTGAGGCAGGAGGCTGGGCGGGGGCGGGACGCGGGGGGCGGGGGGGCGGTGTCCCCCGAGTCCTAACGCCGCCGCCGCCGCCCGGCCGCTCCGCCTTGGCCGCGTACACACCCCTGCGCGTACGCCCGCCCCTGGCACACGCGGGTCCCCCCGCGCACCCTCTCCGGGGCTGGCCGGCTCGGAGCCGCTCGCACACTCACGCGCGTACCCACATCGCACTCGCACCCGCACAAGCCGTGGGGTCCTCGCTTCTTCGCCCCGCGCGGCGCCACGCAGCCAAGCATCGTCTGCCCTGCGGGGGCGCAGGTACGGGGGCGGTCGGGAGAAGGAAGACTGGGAGCAACGTTTGAATTCCGGGTAGGGGAACAGGTGGATGGGGGCAGAGGGGAGAGGGGGCAGAGGGGAGATAGGGCAGCTTTCTAGCTTGGGTGGGGGACAGGTGAACCGGCGGCGGGGGGGAGGGGGCGAGCAGCTCTATCTGCTCTGAGGGGCCCAGTGGATTGCGGGGGCGGGGGGCAGGCGGCTGCTGGTGAGGGTCCTGGACACACCCGGAGATGAAAATCTAAGAGTGTACATACATGTGTATGCGCACACACACACAGTGCTGGGCGCATCTCTGACTACGCCGCAACCTCTTGCCTCCCATCGCCATCAGCCACCCTACCTGCCACCGCAGTCACCCCCATCTCGCCCTCATCCCTACCCCCACGCAGGAGGCACCCCCTCCCGCTCTGGACGCTCGCGCCCTCCCTTTCTCGGGAGACAGAACCGTGTAGGTTTTCCCTTTTCTTCTCGGTCTGAACAAAGACCTGGTTGGGGCTGAAAGCCGCAGATGAGAGTCAGAGCTGTCCCTCACTGCTGCGCTGGGAGCAGGGAGCCCACGGGGAAGACAGTGCCACGAGGTCTTGGCTGGCGGGGGGCTGGGGTGTAGACACCGGGAGTGGGGACACCAGGACATGCTCAGGGGACATCGGCACAGCCTGTCTTCCGGGCAGGGGCTCCAGGGATCGGATCAGACAGCCTGTCGGAGAGTAGAGGGAAAGTCAGCTGGCCAAGCTCTGGACTGGAGATACTGGGGCTGAGAAACACACAAGGCCTCTCTCCAACCCCAAGGCCTTGAATACAGGCCCAGTTGTTCCGCACATCCCACCCCTGCATTCCCAGGCACATTATTCCACTCCACCCTGGGCTCACCACCACCACCTGGAAAAAGGTGTAGCCCCTGCACCAGGTGCTGGCCTAAGCCCTGGAGCTACCAAGGAGGTTGCTCAGAGCCCTGCCTGGAAATCGTGGGATGCCACAGGTCCTGGGTGGGGGAGGGGCAGGGGAGAAGCCTGGGAGGCCACGCTTTAGCTAGCAGCTTGGATCCTCCTGATAGTTCATGGAGCCTCCTGCTCTCTGCACGGTCTCTGGGGACATGGCAATGAACAGCCCTCCAGGACCCTTGGGAACGCAGGCACCTTCTGGCTCGGAGCTGCCTGCCAGTTGTTTGCTCCAGCACACTCTCACCCAAGCCCGGGACCTGGGACTCCCTCAACTCATGGCTGATCCAGCAGCCAGCCTGGGCAGGGAAGAGGTTTCTAAGCCACTGAGGAGCTTGGTGTCACACTTGTAACTTGTCTCGGATCCCTTGGGCCCCTGACAATTTCCTCCGTCTTCCTGCTTGCTGGAGAAGCATAAAATAGCAGCTCTCACAGCTCTGCAGAGCACGTGCTCTCTCGCACCCTCCCACACTCACTCACGCTCCGGGGATGCTGTCTCTATCATTGCAGGCAGAGCTCCCAGGTCTGAATGGGTTCATGGGACCCCAGGGTTGGGAGAAACCCATTCCAGGGATAACCCAGCTGGCAAAGCAGGACCTGAACCCACACCAGGCCTTCCCTGCCCGGGTGTGTGGTCCTGCACCACGACCCTGCATGCTGAGCCACCCAGCCCACTGGAATCTGACCCTTGAAGCTTCTGCACCTGCCTCTGCCTGTTTCTGGAAGGCTCCGTCCCACATCCTATATCCCTGGGGCTTCTCTTTGCAGCTTTGGCCAGCAGGCTCTTCCTGACCAAGGCCCCCTGGGTTGCTTGCTGCGGGATACTCTTCACATGGTGGGGGTGTCGTCTCCTCTTTGGTCTGTTCTACAAAACTACGTTTTGGAAGGGCACCTGTGTGCCTCACATAGGACCGCGCGGGGTTGGAGAGAATGCTGGCACAAAGCCAGAGATGCCCTCTGCGCTGGCTGTGGGGGGGAGGGGGGAGCTTCATGGGGAACGACAGCACATCTCCCACTCCCCAGCACTGGGAGCCTGGGTGCCGATTACAAAGGAGGAGCCACTCTCCTGTCTGCTCCCATCAGCCTGCAAGACTGCCACATGACTCCTCATGGGTGCCTGGCTCAGGGCAAGGGAGCCCAGGCCTGGGGAGAGCTTGTGACGTGGGAGGAGTGGCATGGCCCTGAGGCCTCTGGCACCTCTGCTCAACCAGCAGGCCTCCTAGGGCCACTGTGCCTTTAACCTTGGGGCCTGTTTCCCAGTCTGCATGGGGGCTTCCCTTTCAGCTCTGGTGGGAACCAAGTCTGCAGTGGTTGTGTGATGCAGAGCTCTTCATCCAAGTGCAGTTTCCGGGGAAGCCTGAAACGTGGGGCATCCTTTCTGCATGTGCAGGTTCTGTGGGTTTGTGGCCAGAGCAAATGTGGTCTTGGCCCTCACAATGGTCACAGGCTGGACAGAGGATGTAAAGGAATCCAGAGCTGACCTCACTGTCCCCCCACCCCCAGGGCAGAAGCAGAGTTCCAGGGGGACTCTTTGGGCCCAGGTCCCTCACTTCCCTGTGGCAAAGGCTGATGAAACAGCTGTTGTTTTGTGCCCACCTTATACATGGGCAAACTGAGGCTCCAGTGGGGCAAAGACTTGTGTGAGGAGGAAGGAAGGGCACTTCATGTGCAGAGGGGAGGTGGTTCCACCGCTGTGGCCCAGGTGACCACTGGCCCGGTCAGTTTACAGCTTAGAACCTTCAGGGCCCCGTTCTCTGACACCACATTTCCCATGCTCTGCTCCCACAGCCAGAGCAGGTCCTTCATCACAGAGAGTTGCCGGCACGGCTCTGTAACAGAGGTCAGTGGACACCCACCACATCCAGCCCCTGCCTGTGATTATAAAGCTCAGCTGTGCCACACCATGCTTGTTTGTGTACTGCCCCTTGCTGCTGCTTGCAGAATCTCCTGTTCAACAGCACTTCTCTGAGAGCGCAGAGCTGCAAGCTACAGCCCA
This sequence comes from Sylvilagus floridanus, assembly GCA_949820135.1. Lineage (NCBI taxonomy): Eukaryota > Metazoa > Chordata > Mammalia > Lagomorpha > Leporidae > Sylvilagus > Sylvilagus floridanus. The sequence goes on from OX463231.1 coordinate 114,743,780, forward strand.
TGGGCCTAATCCACCCCTCCCCCTGCCTATCTTTATAAATAAAGCTTTATTGGAGCACAAACCCACTGATTCACTTCCACATTGCCTCAGTTCTGCTCTCTGACCTAGGGCAGCAGAGTTAGGTCCTCCAGCCCACAGTGCTAAAAATTCTACAGTAAGTTTTCCCACCTCTTCTCTGCAGACAATCTCCCAGTGCCCTGTGGCCATCACTGATCTAAAACTGGTTCTCAAAGTGTGGTCCCTACACCCGCACCATCAGCATCACTTGGGAACGCGTTAGAAAGTCAAGTTCACAGACCCCAAATGTGCCGAATGAAATGTTGGGGGTTAGGGCCCAGGAATCTGTCAGCCAGCTCTGCCGGTGATGAGACACGCTCAAGTTGAAAACCATGGCTGTGCAACACCCATTAGGGGATGCCAATGCGTGCGTGGCACAGTCTGAGGGCCAAGGGGCTCCCATGGGGAACAAGAGTTTGAGAAGCCATCAGGAGGTTAATAGGCCATCTGCCACCTGGTCCCCTCTGCACAGAGGCCTATGGCAGCCATGGCACCGAGCCCGTGCCAGCCCAGAGAGCCTCTCCCACCAGTCACTTGTGTGGATGCCCAGGCCCCGCAACCGTGTGCCCCACCCTCCCACAGAGTTGTCAGCACATTTGGAGCCGTCTCCACGCATAAATTCCTGGACCAGCTGTCTCTTCTAATCTGGTTGCAAGATGAAACCATTAATAGATGTCAGACACATTGGCAATGATCTCTTCATTAATAATTTCCTTTCTGGGGGAAAAAATTAGTAACAAGCAACCATCAATAATTCAGAAATACAAGTTAACCTTTCTATTAGCACAGTGGCTGTGCTCACACCACAGACCCCTTCAGAGCCAGGAGTTCTGGCTTGCATAATGTTTTGACAACAGGAATATTAATATGCATTCATGCTGTCTGTCAAGATATGCAAACATAAATACCCCAAATGCAACTTAGACATCCTAAGTATGTTTCAAGTTTAACCCCGTGATCCCACCAGTTTGCTTGTCTATAAAAGCATGTGTTATCCAGTAAGATTCTCTCTCCCAAAGCCAGCCTTTATGAAGGAATCCGTTGTCAGTTTGGGGCCTTGGCGGTTGTATTTTGCTTACCCCCAATTCACGCTCCCGCTCTCTGGTTTCCTCCCTTCAGTGTGACTCTGCTCTTTGGGGACAGAGAAAGTTCGTGGGCACACTTCAAGAGGTCTTCATGTGCATGTTGGCCATGCTGCAGGTACGCAGCCTCCGTTCCTATGTCCTTCCTGCTCCTCTTAGCCATGTTCCAATTGGAGAATGCCCCTCTTCCAGGGAGGCTTTGCACTTGCCCACTCTTCACACCTCCATTTACCACCCAAGTGACCACACGCCGGTCCCTTTCTTTCTCCAAATCTGTTTCCCCATCTGTGAAATTGGGGCGATTATCCCCACCTCACCGAGCTGATGGGAGAATTAAGGGAGTTAATGGATGTGAACACGCTCAGAGTTGGGCTTGGCCCACTCAGAAGATCATTTCCTCTCTTTGTTTTCTGCTTGCAAGTCTCAGATTCACCACACCACCCAACCTTGACCACTGGCCAACTGTCAGACATACCTGGCCAACAGCACAGCATGGAGAGCCAGCTGCCACCTTCGTGGGCCAAAACACCAGCACGCAGACCAGTGGATTGGCAAGTAGATCTCACTGTCTGGGATGCCTTGAATTTAATGCTTTGGCTGTATCTAGCCCAAGTGTGATCCGTCAAAGAGCCATTTCTTTTAATTAAAAAATACTAAGTGATATGTGGCAAACACCCAGCATGGATCTGTGCACCTGCTTCACACAGCAGCCTTATGCCAGGCAGTAGGAATGTCAAGTTAAAGGGACCCCACCCACACGGAGCCCACAATGGGAGGTTGCCTGAGTAAGAGGATGGGGTGTCAGGGTTTGAATGAGAGCCATCAAATGTAACTGAGACATGGCCCAGCCTTGACTTCTTCCTTCCATCAAAGGGCTTCTCTGATCAAACAGGAGAAAAGCCACCATTCTTTTTGTTAAAGATTTATTTATTTGATAGGCAGAATCAGAGAGGCGGGGGTGGGGGGTCATCCATTTGCTGGTTCACTCCCCAGATGGCCACAATGGCCAGAGCTGTACCGATCCAGAGTCAGGAGCTCACCCCCACCCCACTGGTCCCCAAGCCAACATCCTTGCAGTGACCTGGTGCTCAGCAGTTGGACACAGGCCTTTTCAGAGCATGGGGGTCCTTTCAAGGCTCTCAGCCCCAGGGCCAGTGCTGCGGCATAGCAGGTAAAGCCCCTCCTGCAGTGCCAGCAACCTATATGGGCACAAGTTCAATTCCAGGCTGCTCCACTTCCGATCTGGCTCTCTGCTATGACCTGGGAAGGCAGAAGAAGATGACCCAAGTCCTTGGGCCCTGACCTGCATTGGAGACCCAGAAGAAGCTCCTGGCTCCTGAGTGGCACAGCTCCAGCCATTGCAGCCAGTTAGTGAGTGAACCAGCGGATAGAAGATCGACCTCTCTGTCTCTCCCTTTCTCTCTCCTCTCTCTCTGTAACTCTGACTTTCAAATAAATAAATCTTTAAAAAAAAAAAAAAAAGACTCTCAGCCCTTTTACTGGATCCTGACTCCAACTTCAGATTCCAGAATGTTCCAGGTAGGGGCATGCCCAAACCAAGATGAGAGGACAACCTGTTGCATCTCAACACCTCCTTGCAGTGACCCTCAGCTCCTCATCGACCCCAGTTCCATCCAGACAGAGGCCACAACAGCTGTTAGAAGCTCCAGTCATTGCCCAAGCTCTCACTCATCAACCCAAGTCCTTCACTGATGCCCCCAGCATACACGACAGAGCCCTTAACACAACCCACGCTCCCTCCACTGGCTGGGCCCACCCCACCTACCCTAATTCACCTTAGGCTCCCCTCCATATGAAGTCTCCCAGGTAGAGAAGAAAGGACAGACTTTCCAGGTGACTGCAACAGCTGCACAAATGCTCAGAGATCAGAAGGTGTTGCACACTCAAACAGTGCAGACACGGCATGAAAACTGAGGTCTTGGGGCAGCGGCTCCCTGTACTGTGACTTCACCTCCTCCACACCCTGCTCCCACGATCTCCCTCTGGACCTGTGCCTGTGTAGTTCTCTCTGGGATGCCAGACCCAAAATCCCTCATCTCTCCTTATCCTTCAGGGCTTGGCTTTGAGGTATCCATGGGTTGCACTGTAGGGGCATGAGTGAAGAGTTAGTTCCCTTTATAACGTTTGTAGATCACCTTCTCCACAAGGGGAGAAGCCCCAGAGGGTGCCAGGATTGTGTCATACACCCTCACATCCCCAGAGCAGGCCCATCCTTGCATACAGCAGACACTCAATGTTAGTTAAAACTAGGGGCAAGTTTACCTGCCAGGGTCAAATACATTCAGGATGAGTTGTTCCCAAGCAAAAGGGAGAGTGCCCATTTATTGAGAGATCTATGGAGATACCAGCTCATCAGAAAGGAATTCCCAGGTAAGCAGGTGAGGTTTGCCAATGTGCCCTGTCCTGAGGACCCACCAGGAGCGATTGTTAGTAACTTGGTTCTTCCTCACCCCAGACCCCTAAATCCAAGACTTCAGGAAGAACCTAGAAATCTGTCCTGTTCATCAGACTGTACCCCGGGGAGTCCCGTGAGAGGGCAGAACTGGGCATGTCCGCCCAGGCCAACACAGCTGCCCTGGAGACCACTCTGTGGTCAGAATGCTGGAGCAGCTGGCAGAGAGGAGCCATGAGGAGGAACCTGTCTGCCCACAGTGCTGGGTTTCCCCCCCACACACAGGGGTCCAAGTGCCACAGCAGAGGCCGAATTCTGAGAAACTACCAAGATATTTGTCATGGAAATGATGCAGGAAGCGTCCATGTCTTAATCTTGGAAAACTTCCCCCAGACCTCAGCTCTACAGAATGGCTCAATCAGAATCTTTGGTTCATGACCCTTTCATGTTTCACTGCATGAGCCGATATGTATTTGTTAGTTTGATGTACATATTTGTTATTTTCATTCACTGTATCTTGGCAGGTACCTACGGATCTCTCACCCACCACAACTACTGGGCCCTTGAAGGTCAAAGAATGCTGCCCCCAACACTCCAGCCCTTGAGAGCTATCAGGAGGGCTTGTATTGGGTGGGGGGCTCCAGAGCTGACTGCCGCTATGGTGGTCCTCACACCTGCTACTTACCACAGTCAGCTGGGAACCCACCCTCAGCCTATTTGGGCAGGACCCAGGCAGCAGAATCTTTTAAATCTCTGGTTATCTCCATCAAGAACCATGGCCAGGGCTTCTCCTCTAGAGTCCTTCCCACCGCGGGGCAGGGGGCGAGACCTGAGTCACCTAAGGGCTCTGTCCCCTTTATAATCTGGGAGATGCCGATCCTGTGCCCAGGTCAGGAGTCCCTGCACATCGGGGACAGTGCTGAATCCAGTGTGCTGGCCTCAGGGCCAGGACATTTGTCCACACGAGTCCCTGGACAGCACCAGCACTAGAACCAGCAGGATGTGCGTTAATCAGTCACAGAGCAGAGCCGGGATCTCCCGAGGCCGCCATGGAAGGGATTCTCAGGCACAGACAGTGTGTGAGCAGCCAATGTGCTGTCAGGGACAGCGGAAGTGGGGAGCTTCTGCACCCGACTCTGAGCCTGCTAAGGCCACGTCTGTCTCTTGCCCATTTTGTGTCTCCAGGGACTAAAACGTGTGCAGGATGAACCCTGAGCCTGGGACACGTGCACCTGTTATGTCTCGGGCAATACACTTTCCTACTGGCAGCAGACACCCCGCTCAAACAAGCCGGAGAGGACTCCAATGGCTTGTTTAGCTGATCCCTGAGCACCTTCAGGTAAAGCTGGATCTAGGTACTTAAATGATGGCCTCTGTGCCTCCTCTATCCATATCTCAGCTGTGCTTCTTTCTGTGTGCAGACACTGGACAGTGACAGCTGTGTGAGCAGTTTCCACAGCGTGGCACCTTCAGTACATGGGGTCATCTGCAGCACCTGCCAAACCCAATCCAAAACTGGAAACCAGAGAAGACACTCAGTGGCTGCTTTCACTCCCATTCTACTTCCCGAACCAGCCCTTTCAGCCAAGGAGGGGGAGGGGAGCTACTAATCACCCAGCCTAGGCCATTCACCCCAGCTTGAGGGTCGTCGCTCTGACAGCCTCTTGAAGACCAAGTAGGGAGTAGGTGTCTTCTCCCAGTGAAACAAAGCAGTACAGCAACATCTGCCTACCACATTTACTTATCCAAGAGCTCAACGCCTTTAGAGACCTCACCAGTTACCTGGGTTCTGCCCTCCCCTGACCCTCATTTCAAGCCCCCTTGCCCATGCAGGCCCAGGGACTTTTACACAACCTCCTTGCCCTCTGTACCAAAGGATGCGTTACCCTGGAGATGTTCACAGCACCCAGTTACTCCACTGCCAACCTGTGGGATAAATACCAGTTTCTTAAATTTCAGAAAATAGCACCTACCTAAGAAGTATTTTATCACACTGCACAGAAATATGCCTCACCCAAAATGGTAACTGAGAACTTAGCCCCCATGGGACCGGGTCACGATGGCAGGGGGGGGGGGTCCTCAGACATGCTGACACTGTCGCTGGCATGACAGGCCATTCTCACATCAAGTAAAACATTGACAAATCATCATTTCTACAAGCTGAAATAATGCTAATAACTCAAGGCAGAATAGGGGCGGGTTTGTCGAAATGAACGTGAAGAATTGAGGGTACGAACTTGGAATGTAGAAAACATCATCTGGGAACCCAGACCATCTACCTCGTCTGGAGTGTGGAGTCTGGGGGCTGGTTTGAGGACATAGTGTGCCCTGAGCCCCGAGGGCTGGGCTGGGGAGAGGGCAGCACGATGCCCCTTCACCGAGAGCGCTGCACGTTACTGTCCGCTGTGGAGGGTGCGGACAGATGACCGTCAGGTGGCACCGAGGTTTAGCTTCTGCCTCTGGAGTCAATGTGAGGGTTTGTGCACACGGCTGAAGGCCGTCAAGGCAGGATTTGCCGTGCATGGCTCTCCTGCTGCTCCCCTTTCACAGGTGAGGCCACTGAGGCACAGGAGGCTTGGTGGTTGGGGCTTAGTGAGGATTTTAGCTTTGGTTTTCCTCTCAGCAGTACCTGGACCTTCTCAAGTCACTGTAATTGCATCTCCCAAATCGTAGGCTAAGAATATGGCAGTCAACAGGCAACTTGAAGTCTCAAACTCCTTGCATTTTACAGATATCTCAACAGCGTTCCGTTTACCCAGCCGCCGGATTCTCTGCAGTCGGCCTGGACTTGGGCCTCTCCCCAGGCGGGACACTGTCCGTTGTGGTTTGGGTTCCTTTTGTTTCTTTGCGGGTTAGCTTTCTGCACCTGCGAACAGCCCAGACCTTCTGCCCCACAAAGCAGCCAGGCTAACAAACGGTAACGCTCCCGTGGTGCCCAGCCCCTGCTCGGCAGTCTGACTCTGTATAATTCTTATTTCCTGTGAGATGCACACTAAGGACCTCTGAATGTCTTAAACTTAAATCCATGGAATTTCACAACCTCTTAATAATCAGATTTCTCCACTGATAGGATATAAAAAAAATCAGCAATTGACAAGTGTTAAATATTTCCTTGCTGCTAATCATGCTCTCCCCGGCACCATTTTTTCCCTCCTCTAACTCTTCTAACATGAATTTATTTTCTATTTGAAAGCCAATCTCACTGGTTATTAGATATTCTCCCTGCTGTCACTATCAGTAAATTATTAAACAGCTGACCAAGCTTTGTTTTAAAATGATTCTCTTATGAAGCCCTGTGATATATTCACCATGAATACTGAATGCCGCCGTGGTCTCTAAGGACAAGTGAATGATTCCTATTTACTACCTTTAGCAAAATGTGTGTGCAATTAGCAGCAAGTGCCGCCTTGGCTCACAATTCCTGGAGAGGCCTGTGGCCGATTTCCATGGAGGGCTCCCCCACCTCATGACGCCTGGGAGAAGCAGGTGAAGCTTCTGGGCCATTCGCGAAGTAGCAAATAGACTTCGCCTCCCTCCCTCCCTCCCTTGACACCCCAGGGTCCCCGCATGCCTGTGCGAACGCCTGCCTTGTTTAACAGAGCAGCTGGTTCTAAGTGGATTTCCACTCAAAGAAAATGAACCTGATTGGGACAAAAATCACCTGTGTCTCCTCTTCCTCGTGGGTATTCTGGAGGTCACAATTCCTGCCTTGGGCATTCCAGGGTGGAAACAAGGTACTGGGCACACACGTGGCAGCCAGTAGGCTCTCAGGCTCCCAGCTGCTTTTTTTCCTACCATCTCCTGCACTGGACCAGCTTTTCTGGGTGGCAAAGACAGACACCCATCTCAAGTTGACCTCAGACAAACAGAAAAGCTGAGAGCTTACCTCATCAAGCAGGAGTTAAACAGGCAAGGTGTGGGGGAAGCTGAATCCGGAGAGGCCTAGAGGAAACTTCCCGAGCCTGCCTCAAATTTGAAAACCTGACTTTAAGTTTCAAATCCCTAGTGGCAAACACCCTGCCCCAGGGCGCTTCTGCCTAAGGATCATTAAGGTGGTAGAATAGGAGTGGCTAGGACCCTTTTGCATCACAACACCCCACCCCTTGCCTGCATCCGCTCATCCGCTCTGCACCACCTGCTCTGTAAATATACACCTCCCTTTTACAATAAAGTGAGACCCTGCTTCGACTGGGCTCCACACCACCCCTGATTGTCCCCCGGGTATGGGGAAGGCTGAGTGGCGGGTGGCACACTTTCCCCTCCTTGGTCAAGGCAAGCTGCGGGCAGCCTGCCTAATTCTCCGGTGGTGACGAGGAACAGTCACAGCAGCAAGGGCCAACCCTAACCTGGAAATCAGAAATTGCTCTAAGTCCTTACAATGAACACTAAATGCCGGCAGTCAGTTATGCAGATGACGTAGGCGTTAGGAAGCCACCAAGGGGTGAGGTGGTAACCCAGACATAGCAGAGAACAAGAAGCCACTAGCAGTCCAAAGAGGGAGGGACAAAGGTGCTGGAGGCTGAGGACTGGGGCAGCTGATGCCAAGGAGGGCACTGCTTTACTGCTGGAGAAACGTCCCCGAGCAGACGCCCCCTGCTTTTCCCCTGCCCACGCGTGCAGTCAGTACCTGCCACGGCGCCAGCTCCAACAGGAGCCTGGGGAAATTCAGTCACCAGGGCTCACCCCTCTGAACGCGGAGCAGGGAGAGGTAAGGCATGGATCTGAAAGTAGACAGGCTCAGGGTCTTCAGCCTTAGTCACCAGGACGCTGCCAGCCCCGCTCCCCCAGCACCTCACCACTTACCGCAGAGCAGAGCTCAAGGCTGAGAGGGCCTTCCTGGACTCCCAGCTCCATCTTCAGACAGACTGCGGCATTCTTCGCTCCAATCTGAATGACCCTGGTGTCCCAGGCTTCTCCTGTGAACCAGTGATGGTGGTTGGGCTGTGGAACCTTGTGATCTGCCTAACTTGAATCAGGTGCTCATTGTTGCAGCCAGCAGGGTTGAGTGTGAGAATCAGGTGGAGAAATGGCGCGGGGGGGGGGGGGGGGGGGGCTGGTGTCCACAGGTCAAGGTAGGCTATTCTCCCAGTGGACAGAATTGGAAAGTGAGGGAGTGTGCTGGTCATTAGCCCAGTGCACTGAGTAGTTCCAATTCTCCTTCCAGGGACATGGGTGACGTTCCCCCATTTCCTTAGAGGTAACTACATGACTTGCTTTGGACAAGAAAATAAGAAGAGACACCTGTTGCTCTGCTATACGCTTTACAAGCAGGGAGCAGTAGGCCATTTTCTCCTTGCCTGTGCCACACAGCAAAAGTTTCAGATGGTGGCATGGGGCAGTTTCTGGCTAATCCCCAGGGAGCATGCGATGTGGGCCAATAAATAAATCTTTGTGTCTTAAGTCACTGCAATTTGGTGCTGATCCCTCAAAGCATAGTAACCTGGACTGTCCTGGCTGATTCTATAAAAAAAAGGTATTCCAGGGGACAGCGCTGTGGCACAGTAGGCTAAGCCTCTGCCTGTGGCGCCTGCATCCCATAGGGGCACTGGTCCATGTTCTGGCTGCTCCTCTTCCAATCCAGCTCTCTGCTATGGCCTGGGAAAAAAAAGTAGAAGGTGAACCAACTGCTTGGGCCCCTACACCCGCGTGAGAGACCTGAAAGAAGTCCCTGGCTCCTGGCTCCTAGCTTCGAATCGGCTCAATTCCAGCCATTGTGGCCATTTGGGGGTGAACCAGCAGAAGGAAGACCTTTTTCTGTGTTTCTCCATCTCTCTATTACTCTGCTTCTTAAATAAATAAATAAAAATCTTTTTTAAAAAAAGCACTCCAAGCAGTGATTCTCTTAAACTTTGACCTGAGCAGCTGGCCATCATAATATTACTTGTCACTACAGTCTTGAACAGTCAAAACTGTCAGTCGATGAGACAGAAATTGTGTATTACTTGTCATTGCTGGCATCATCAACCACGAAGTCACCGTTGTGTCCCTCACACTTGCCAATGTCTTTGCCCAGCCTCATCATGATGACTATAATAAAAGTTGTCATTTGTTGAATCATTTACCAAATGCCACATACCATATAAAGCATCTCCTGGCATGTTATTGTCACAAGTCTGTGGCAAGCAGTCTTGTCCCCATATTTCAGATGTGAAAACCAAGGCTCAGGATAGCAATCTACAGTGCCCAAAGTCCCATAGATGCTTAAGCTTGGAGTTCAGCTTGTCCTGCTCCAGAGTGGTCCCATTGACTTCACCTGGCTTAGGGTTCAGCAGCAGGTGTCGGCTGAGTCAGGAAGAACCAGATGGTGACTCGAGCAAAGCGAGCCCACCACTGACTATGCTCCTACAGGAGTTGACTTATTGGGCTCAGCACTGTGGCTCAGTGACACCAGCATCCCATATTGCACTGGTTCCAGTCCCAGCTGTTCCACTTCTGATCCAGCTCCCTGCCAATGCACCCAGGAAAGCAATGGAAGATGGCCCAAATTCTTGGGCCCCTGAAGCTTCGAGCTTCAGCCTGGCCCAGCCCTGAGAGTTGTAGCCATTTGGGGAATGAACCAGCAGATGAAGAAGACTTGCTCGCTCGCTCACTCTTTCTCTTTGCCTCTCCCTCTCTCTCTGTTACCTCTGCCTCTCAAATAAATAATTTTTATTTGACAGGTAGAGTTATAGACAGAGAGAGAGAGAGACAGAGAGAAATGTCTTCCTTCCATTGGTTCACTCCCCAAATGGCCACTATGGCCAGTGCTGCGCCGATCCGAAGCCAGGAGCCAGGAGCTTCTTCCTGGTCTCCCATGCGGGTCCCAAGCACTTGGGCCATCCTGCACTGCTTTCCTGAGCCAAAGCAGAGAGCTAGACTGGAAGAGGAGCAACTGGGACTAGAACCCGGCGCCCATATGGGACACCGGCGCCACAGGCGGAGGATTAACCAAGTGAGCCACAGCACCGGCCCCTAAATAAGTAAATCTTAAAAAAAAAAAAAAAAAAAAAGAGTTGACTTACTGAAAAGTAGATGCCTGGCCGCAGGGAAGAATCTGGCTGCAATCAGTCAATCCCATATTTTAATTAATGGCCACGTTTTCCAGCAAGCTGTAACGAAGGAACGAGATAGGCTGTATCCATCCGTTAGAATGAGAGGAGGTTCCATGGAGATTGTGGAGTCAAAATCCGACCCTGTTCATCTTCAGAGGCACTGGCCTGCGTCACACACATCCCTTCCTCCAGGTCTGAATCTGCACAGCCTCAGGTGAGAGCACTTGCTATCTGTTGGAAAAATAGTCCAGTGTGCGGAAGCAGTTTTTTGATAAGGCAGTAATTACTGGAGCGATTTTAACAGGTACAAAGGCATTTTTAATAGTTTTAATTATTCAGAAGCCTGATTAATTATCTAGTCTATGGATCAGAGGCCAAAGGGGAATAAAACTCTATGAAAATGGTTACTATGACAGGGTGAAGGGAGAATTCAGCTGCCTTCAAACAGCAAGCTGCTCTCTGTGACATTCTAGTTAAATCTTTTGTGTCCTGCAGGGCTCATCCTACAGAGAGTGAACCACTGGGCTGGACATGAAGAGACCTGGGTCCCAGGGCTGGCTCCACCACTGAGCCACTGCATCCCTGGCTAACTCACTTTCCCTTACCAGGACTCTACATTAAAGGAGATGGTGAGGATGTAGGGGATGCAGCAGTTGGTCTCAAGGCCTCTGGCAGGAGCTGATTCTCCATCATTCGTTGGAGCTCAGAGTAGAGAATCCACTGAAATTCTTTCCCTGTGGACAATGAAAATCCAGGGAAAGTTTATGAACCTATTTGGGGTTAAGAAAATAGTTGAGCACCTGTGTAAGATGGGTCAGCCTGGGAGGGGGTGACATGACCTGTGTCAAGCAGATGAATATGTTCCTGTAAGGATGGATATCTGCTTTTGGGTAGAGAAAAAAAAACAACCTCCCCTCATTGAGCATTTATTGAGCACCTCACCTATACATGCAGAAACACAGAGCGTTTGCAACAAGGATGCCTTGCTCAGGCAGCCAGCCGCTGGTGGGTCTATTTGCATAGTGGTGGCAGAACATTCCAGAAGCAGAGACATTGTCCATGTTGGTTGCCTTGGTGAGTTGTGCCCTCAGCCTGTGTGTGAAGTTTCTCTGAGACCCTGTGATGAGACCGTGTCACAGAGGCCATGTGTCCTCCATGGGCTCGAGGGTTTCCTCAAGGAGTAACTGCCTCACCTCCAACACAGCTCCGCTGGGTTTCATCCAGGTTCAAGGGCCAGGGGTCCCAACACGAGAAAGTTTCCATAAGCATTGAGAGACCTGACAAAAGTCTTCAGATGTCTTCTCTTGGAGGTTCCTCCAGCAACACGTGGTGAGTGCCCTCTTGGCTGTCTCCTGGAGCATTGCACAGTGGTTAAAAGCATGAGCCTGGGAGCTAAATTACTGGTTTAAATCACAGCTCTGCCACTCTCTGGCTCTGTGGCCCTGCACAAGTCCTGTAACCTCTCACTGACTCCATTGCCCTATATGTAAAAATTGTTATAAAAATTTAAATGAAGCATCGTACATGGACTTAATGTGTGTGCCCCTTCCCAAATCCATGTCAAAATTCCAATATGATGGTATTTGAAAACAGGACCTTTATGCAGTAATTAGTCTGTGAGGACCTAGAGAACAGGGTTAATGTCCTTATAAGAGGCCAGGCTGAGGCTGGCACTGTGGCGTAGTAGGTAAAGCCACTGCCTGCAGTGCCAGCATCCCATATGGATGCCTGTTCAAGTCCTTGCTGCTCCAGTCCCCATGCAGCCTCCTGCTAATGTGCCTGGGAAAGCAGCAGAAGATGGTCTAAATACTTGGGCCCCTGCACCCATGTGGGAGACTCAAAAGAACCTCCTGGATCCTGGGTCCTGGATCCTGGCTTTGGATCAGCCCGGCTCTGGCCATTGCAGCCATTTGGGGAGTGAACCAGTGGATGGACGATTCTCTCTCTTTCTCTTTTTCTCTTTTTCTCTCTCTCTCTCTCTCTAATTCTGCTTTTCAAATAAATAAATAAATCTTGAAGGAGAAGAACAGGAAGCCAAGGGGCAGATGTTTGGCACAGCAGTTAAAGGGTATTTGAGATGACCACATCCCATATCGAGTGCCTGCATTTGAGTCCCAGCTACTCTGCTTCTGAGTCCAGCTTCCTGTTAATGCACACACATTGAGTGATGTCTCAAATAGTTGGGTCCCTGTTACCTATGTGGGAGAGACCCAGATTGAGTTTGGGGCTTCTGGCTTCAACCTAGCCCAGCCTGGCTGTTGTTGGTATTTGGGGAGTGAAACCAGTAGATGGAAGATCTTTCTTTGTCTCTCTCTCTCTTTCAGATAAACAAGTTAAAAATAATTTTAAAAATATTTGAGTCTTTAAAAAAGAAGAGGGAGAGGAAAGAGAAGAGCAGCAGTGAGTATCGTGCAGAGTGGGTTAAACCACCCCTTGGGACACCACCATCCCGTATCAGAGCACTGGTGCAAGTCCTGGCTACTCCACACTTCTGATCCAGCTTCATGCTAATGTCCCTGGAAGGCAGCACCTGATGCCCCAAGTGCCTGAGTCTCTGCCACCTACATGGGAGACCTGGATGGAGTTCCTGGCCCAGGGAGCCACAAGACAGAAGATCTCCACCACAGCCCCCAGCACATCTCTGTCATCCTGCCTTTCAAATAAATCTTGGAAAAGAAGGAGAGATGGGAGTGCTCACTAGTGCTCTTTCTGCTCCACACCAAGGAGCCATCAGTCTGCAGCCTGGCAAAGGGCTCTCACCAGAACCTGACCCTGCCAGCGTTTGATCTCACAAGCATCCGTTGCTTACAAGCCGCCCAGCCCATGGTAGTCTGGTGGTAAAGGAGCATGACCTGAATAAGCCTTGTCTGTACACAAGACATGTGATAGAAATGATTGATAAATAATCGTTATCTTGCTTTGTGCAGTTTCTTTAATTCCCTAGGATTAAGACAGCCCATTTCTAAAATGGGATAGTAATCCTTATATATGTATTTGACCAATATTTACTGAGCTCCTATTAAGTGCTCGTCACTGCTTTGGGAGCTGAAAATACTGCATTCAATAAAACAAGGTTCTTGTCCTTGTGGACTTTGCATTCTTGTGAGTGGAGAAAGTGGGCAAGAAGACAACCAGGCCGGCGCCGTGGCTCAACAGGCTAATCCTCCGCCTGAGGCGCCGGCACACCGGGTTCTAGTCCCGGTTGGGGCGCTGGATTCTGTCCCGGTTGCCCCTCTTCCAGGCCAGCTCTCTGCTGTGGCCCAGGAGTGCAGTGGAGGATGGCCCAAGTTCTTGGGCCCTGCACCCCATGGGAGACCAGGAGAAGCACCTGGTACCTGGCTCCTGCCATCAGATGAGCGCGGTGCACGGCCGCAGCGCGCCGGCCGTGGCGGCCATTGGAGGGTGAACCAACGGCAAAGAAAGACCTTTCTCTCTGTCTCTCTCTCTCACTGTCCACTCTGCCTGTCAAAAAAAAAAGAAGAAGAAGACAACCAAATAAACATGACATGGAAAAATGGAAAACACATAAGGCAGATTCATGTAGTACTGTGTGCTTTTTAAGATATGGTGGTCAGGAAAGGTCATGATGACATGAGCAGTGATCTGAATCAACTGAGCAAGTGATCTGAAGGCAGAAAGTAGAGTCCACTCATGGAGTATAGCAGGTGCAAAGGGCCCGAGGTGGGACTATGCATTCAGATGCAGGGAATAGCTATGAGGCCACTGTGGCTGGAGCAGAGCTGGAGAGAAGAAAGCAGTAGGTGGGACTGCAAGGGGAGATACATGTCCCGGAGCCCAGAGTCTCACAGCCGGGGCAGGACATGGGGAGTGTACAAAGTGTGCTTGGGAGCCATCAGGGGGACTCACGGGAAGAGTGACAGGGGCTGACACGGACACAAAGAACCATGACGTATGGCAGAATGTGGTGCACTGGAGACACATGAAGCACTCAACCAGTTAGGGAGTGAGGTTATTTCACACTTGAGAGTGCAAGAAAGCATCAAAGAGGAAACTGAACTGAGTAGATATGAAACAGGAAGAAGCCAGGAAGCCCAAGGAAAGCTGTGAGCCTAATGTTGATGTGATTCATTCGTTCACTCGTTCATTCATGCACTCACCACTGTCCTCTCTTGGTGCTGCACACTACAGTAAGTGCTAAGAATACAGCGATGTATCCGGTTTTTCCACCCAGCACCTGTCTTCAGGAAGTTCACCATGCAGGGCATATGGGGTGGTGAGACTGCTGTTAGTCCTTGTTAAGCCACCAAGATTCTGGCCTTCTGTGTTATTGTAGAATAACATCCTTTGGTTGTGGTCTCCACTATTGCATGAGGTGCTATTTGCATGTTAGCTTCTCCATTAAAGACAGGCAGATAATTGTCATGCAGACTGTGACACGATGACATTCCTCCTGGTTGAGACAGCTCCATCAGCAAACCCACTTCATATTTCCATAATCAGCTTCAAGAAAGCCAGTGCCACATTTGGCGAGGGTAGTATCAAGGTCCTACTAATGGCTCATTGTCTCAAAGGAAAGCATGAAAAGCAAAAATTGGAATCTACGCGAAGACTGCAAGTCATCCCAGAGAGGAACAACCTGGCCCCTGTGCTAACCAAGCTCTTCAAGTGCTTATTTTGTGCCAGGGACTTTGCTAAGTGTTTCACAATCAGTGACTTGTGTCATCCTCAAAACGGTCTGCGGTCCCCGCTCATCCTGGTTCTTCTGGGTGCACTGCCTGCATCCAGCTGCTACTCGGGCAGGACCTTGCCTGTGGACTTTCTCTTCCTGGCACTCCCTCCCTACACGGACCATGTGGCAAGCCAGGAGCATCAGGAGGTTCACACCGGCTCCTTGCACATGTTCTCACACATGCCCATGCCCATGCATGCACTCGCGTACAAGAGTAACCCTCGCTCGAGGACGGATGGGAGTGGAGGGTGTGAACACTGGAGCTCCCTCATCCCTTGAGTGTGTGTCTTACATGGTCTCCCAGAGCCCCCCAGCGGGAGTGAGCTTATGGCACCTAAAGTGCCTGGTAACTCACCCACTTATCACCCACTTCTCTTTCCTGTCTCCCTTTACTACTCATCTGCCTTCACCTCCCAATCAACTACTTGCTCTTAAATCCTTGTCTCGGCACTCTGACCTCAGATTCAGCCCTTAAGGTATTGTAGTATGGCTGAAAAGCCCACGAGAGCATTTCAGGCATGGAAAGCCAAAACACTATGGCAAAAAAAAAAAACACCCTACATGAAGGACCTTGGTGAGTGAGACCCCAGTGGAAAGAAGTGACCATCAAAGAAGGATGTACTTTTCTCTGAAGGCAGAAGAGAACTTCCACTTTGCTTATGGCCTTGTCTAAATACTGATGGAGACTGTGGATTCAAAAGCCTTCCATAGCCTGTGCAACTCATGTCAAGAGCCTTGGGTGATCACTGACGTCATACATAAGAGTGTTAATGGTTAAATTAACAACAGGAGTCACTCTGCACTAATTTTCCATGCAGGACCTCTGTCCTCAAAGAGTCGTATTATGAGAGTTAACAGTAAAACTTGTTCTCAAAGATTTATTTCATTTTAGTGTAGTAAGTGGAGGATATTCTTATGTCCAGTAAATTTCAGCTATGCCTTAGTGTCCAACTCCATTGCTTGTTTTCTTTGGTGCTTCCTTAATTAATGATAAAACTTGTTCTCAAGTACTTACTTTCTTTTAATGTATTAAATGAAGGGTATTCTTATGTCTCACAAGTTATAGTTATGTCTAAATGCTTGCAAAAGATGTATCATTTTTGGATGCTTCTTTAAAGTTAATTAAGTTTCTTAAAAAAAGGAGTGAAATTAACTTCAAAATGCAGTGACTTTGAACAGCCCTTGTCTCCACTGTTGAGGAACATTTTTTTGTGCAAATTGTTGAACTCCTTACTTAGTATAGAGTTGGTCTTCTGAGTATAAAGTTAATTGACGATGGATCTTAGTGGAGAATGGGACTGGAATGGGAGAGGGAGAATCACTATATTCCTAAAGTTGTACTTATGAAATGCATGAAATTTGTATTCCTTAAATAAAAGATTTCTTTGGGGGGAAGAAAATCCTTGTCTCAGAAATTTCCAGATGCCCAAGCAGCCTTGTGAGGGAGGAAGGTGCCATTATTACCACCCTTACCTTACAGTCGAGAACTGAATCCGAGACTGAATGAGTTGCCAACATCACCGAGCTGGAAAGTGGTAGACCCTGGCCTCCAACCCAGCCACCAGACTCCAAACCCCAGGCTATTAACCCAGAGCTCTGCTGCCTCTGGCTAAGATAACAGACCCAAACTACTGTGCCCCAGCCTCGTCTCACTGGCTTTGTGAGACACCCAGGTTGGGGCGGGGCACCAGGGATGAGCACACATTTCTCCAGGTTCATCGACAACCTCCGCTTTGGAGAGTCCAGCATGTAATTCAGAAGTGTGTCTGAGAAGGTATTTGATGTGATTTTCAATGCAGTGGCAGCCACAAGGTGATCCATCAGCCAGCTCTCTTTGACAGAGAATTGATCTCCCGGGTCAGAAAGCAAACCTCAATTTACGTAGGATGCACTTGGAAAGCGCCCTCTTAGTAGCACACGGAAGATAAAGCACAGTCAATGACAGTTCTTGTCAATGAGTTTGTTGTGGCAAGAGGGGCCCCGCGAGGCTCCTGCCTGTGAGTGCTGACACTCCAGACATATGGTTTTATGTTTTTTTTCTTTTTTTTTTTTTTTTTGCTGTTGTATGATAAACATTTTGCCCGAGTCTTTTAGCCCTGCCTGTCAATTCCTTGATGTTTTCGAGTCCTCTTTTGATCCAGGTATCTTCATGCAGTAGCACAAAAGCAAAATGAGCACTCACTTGGTTCCCAGGCCATCAAGCATTCTTTTCCTTTCAAACTAGATCTTTCTGATTTTTCAATTTTGTTTCATGTCTGGGTGAGCAATTTCAGAACCACAAGGCTGGTGAAGTCGCAGCTTCCCCACTCAGGATTTCTTGCCTTTGCACAAAAAGAAAAAGCCTGTTGTAGCAAATTGTCTGTGTGATTCATTTGTTGTAGGCACTGATGAAAAATATGTTTTTAGGCAGGCGCTTTGGCTCAATAGTCTAATCCTCCACCTGCAGCGCTGGCACACCAGGTTCTATTCGCGGTCGGGGCGCCGGATTCTGTCCCGGTTACTCCTCTTTCTGTCCAGCTCTCTGCTGTGGCCCAGGAGGGCAGTGGAGGATGGCCCAAGTGCTTGGGCCCTGCACCACATGAGAGACCAGGAGGAGCGCCTGGCTCCTGGCTTCGGATCAGCACTGTATGCTGGCCTCAGTGGCCACTGGGGGATGAACCAACGGCAAAGGAAGACCTTTCTCTCTGTTTCTCTCACTGTCCACTCTGCCTGTCAAAAAAAAAGAAAAATATTTTTAAAAGACATTTCGACAATCCTGGACCGTGATGATAGGAAATAACCTGAAAAGGTGAGGAAAGCAAGAAAGCAAGACGTTAAAATTTAATATTAGATTTATGTTGTCAATAGAAAATCTATCCTTTTCGCTTTGGAGGGGAAATTCGAGCTGCAGAATATGAGAAATTGAGGAATAGAAGATCTATTCAAAACTGCCTCCGTGGCCCAGAGTGTTGTGTTTTCAAAATACAAGTTTTTATTTTTCATATGGAAAGGTTTCCTGTTCTTTCTTCATACTTTAAAGAAGTAAAAAGTCATGCAACTGGTGTCTTCCCACTTCTCTCACCAGCTCACCACGCTCGGCCAACACTCAGAAGTAGTTTAGAAGCAGGAAGCGGCGCAGTAACGTAACCACTAGGATTGGCTTGGGATGTCCACATCCCTTGTCACAGTGCCAGCTGTCCCCAACCCAGCTTCCTACGAATGCATCCTATTAATCCTACTAATGCAACAGATGATGGCTCCAGCGCGTGAGGCCCTGCCACCCACATGGAGACCAGGACGGACTTCCTAGCTCCTCACTGCTGGCTTTAGCCTGGCCTAGCCCTGGATGTTTTAGCCATTTGGGGAGTGAACCAGAAGATATTCATTCTCTCTCTCTCTCTCCTTCTCATCTCTATCCCTATCCTTCCCTCCCTCCCTCCCCCTCTCTCTTTCTCTTCTCTCTGCCTTTCAAGTAGATTTATATGAATAAATAAGAGTGAGGGAGAGAAGATCCATAGTGTGTGGAGGAACTTCTTTTAGCTCCAACATAGTAGTTCCCTCAATGGTCATTTACAATGAAAGTGGGCCGTCCACGCCTCATGTAGCTCCACCTGTACACATTCAGTCTTTAATGTCTCCGTTAAGGAAAGCCCATCTTATCCTTCCCACCATCTCAGCCACAGAACAGTGGGCTGAGTCAAGACACAGAGTTTCCCAGCGTGCTCAAGTCAGCGAATATACCTTGAGGACCTTCTACTTGAAGATACCCGCTGGATTCTCAGAAGCCACGGAGATAAATCTTAGGCCATGGCGGTCGTGAGAGGCCAAGGTCATGCTGTGGCACAACCACAAAATCTCAGAGACTTGAAACAACCGAAGGGCATCTCTTGCTTATGCCATATACCAGTTGTGGAAATAGGGGGTCTCTGCTCTACACTGACTTCACTTAGGGACCCAGGCTGAAGGGTATCTTTGCTGTTCTGTGATTGCTAGGGCAGTGGAAAGGGACATGGAGAATCCCACACTGACTCTCAAAGACTGATCTGGGAATGACACCAGTCATTCTGCCCATATTTAATTGGCCAAAGCAAATTGTTCAGACCTGGCTTTAACTCAAGGATGTAGGAAGGCAAGGCCCTGCATGCCCACAAGAGGGCGTAACTAAAGCATTTGGTGACCCACTCACGCCAGCCACACTCACAGCTCTGGACATGGAGGAGCTCAATTCTTTTAAAGATGGAGATGCCAAAAGAAAAATTAGCAGGTCCCTAGGATAGAAACAAATTACATGTCAACAAGTTCAAAGAAGGCAGAGCCCACTCCGGGACCTGGGCCTTGGGGCGGGATTTTCACAGGTAGAGCTGAGAAGTTGGTCTTATTAGGTGCAAAGCAGAGGAAAGGTGAGAGCCCAAGGATGCAGGAGTTACCTTGTGAGATGATGAGAGGGTCATTTTGTCTGCAGCCGGATGTGTCACAGTGTAGGAAGGTATCAGAACTGAGAAAGAGGGTGGGATCGGCTCATGGGAAACTTCTGTGCCAGGCTATGGAGGCTGAGCTTCTTTGAACAGACTGGGTCATCGAACATTTCATTCAACAAATAGACACATGCAAGATGCTGGGCTCTGAGAACACAGCAACCAAGTGATGAGGATGGAGGGAAGGGGATGACTTCAAAAGAGACTCTGGAAGCCGCATTCAAAGATTTAGGTGAATTTATAAAGGGGAAGTGACACGGTGACCTTGGAGACACCGAGTATGCTGGAGCCAGATGCCCCGAGCGCACAGGAAGAATGCAAGCAGTTGGGCCACGGGAGGAGCCGGTTTGCCACACACTGAGGTTGAGGCGCCAGGAGCAGCACAGGGTCCGCCCCGCATTTCAGTGCAGCTTGTCAGGTGGGTCATGAGCCCTCTGGGGACACTGCTGCTGCTGGGCCCTGAGCCTCTCAACCACTTACCACTCCAGGGGACACCACTCTGGCTTCCCGCTTTTGTCTCCAGCAGCCCCCATCTGGGCCTCTGTCTCTGGCGTGGCGCTGCTCTCTCACACTCTGTCCCTGGAGACGCCCCCAGTGCAGCCAGTGCAGGAGCGTAAGAGCTCAGGTGTCAGGACAAGACGTCACTCATGTCCCAGGCTTCCCTATGGGATGGGGCCGGAGCTCCCCTCTGCAGGACCTGGGCCTGAAACCACACGCCTGCTTGGCCTCCTCTCCCTCCCTGGCCTTCTTCCTCCATCCCTAACTCATTTCTCCTGGGAGCATTTTCTAATACTTGCAAACAAATTCCCATCTCAGGGTCTGTTTCTGGGGCACACAGCCTCCATCCAGCACCTGCAGGGAGCCAGGCTCTTTGAAGGACACTGGAGAGTCAAAAGTCTAGCATGGGTTTCTCAGGAACTCTCCATCTAGTGCAGAGACAGACACATCACTGCCGATTTCAGTTCAACATGTAAAGAAGTGATGTAAGAGCAAGACGCAGGGGGTGAAGGGTGGAGGCATGAAAATGAGGTCAGGAGCTGTTCCTCCCTCTAAGGGAGTCAGGGAGGGCTTCACAGAGGAGGTGATTCTCAGACTGCATCTTCACGGATTTTGCTGAGGGGAAGGGACGGTTACTCAGTCAACAGACACAAAAGGATGGGGAAATGAGGTGTGGGGATAAGGGAGAGCAGTGAGCAGAGACCATAATGATGACAGGAGCCACTTTGGTGAGGGATGCAGGTTGGCAGAGCAGGGCTGGCCCACAAGGAAGTGGTCCCAGAGCTGATCGTGGTGGGAAGACACTCCCTTAGACCTGTACTCCCAGCCCATGGTGGTCTCTGAGGAGCCAGGGTCCCCCACCCAGAGGGTCTGGACAGCACCTACAAACCGTCTCTCATCAAATGAGGCTGTGCCCAGTGAAACTGGCTGCCAGGGAGACAGAACGGATAAGCAGAAACTGAGCTTGTCCGGGCAACACTTCCAGTTTGGGTTCTCCCAGAAACGGGCTCTGGGACACGAATTTGAGCACCCAAAAATTCTTCAGGAGATGCAAGGAAATACCAGTAAGGCAGTAGGGAAGTGAGGCAGGGAAGGCAGGCAGCCAACACGGGGCATGTCAGCAGCAAACTAGTTACCCCATGGGAGCTGAAGTCCAGGAGACTGGGGAAGGGGGTCGCACACACACACCTGAGCCTGCCCATCTCACTGTCAAGTCCCGGAGAGGACCAAAGCGCCAGCAGGAACAGTAGTGCAAACACTGGGAAGTCAGGCTACGGTGCCTGGAAGCAGCAAAAGCCAGGGAGTTTGAGCAGGTGTCCGGCAGGCTCCTCCCCTCCTGCTTCTCTCTTCTCTCCCAGCTGCATGGGCAAACACCTCCAAGAGCCTGATTTCTGCCCCCTTTCTCCTCCTTGTGAAGGTTGTAAGAAGAATCAGAAAGAAAATCACCAACCAAAAAGGAGGCGCTGATATCCATCCCAAAGCCATTCAAGCTTTATGGCCCCTAACCTGTCTGGGGCCAGTGTATTTGCCAGCTGGCACAGAGTTTTCCCCACTCCATAAAGCAGCTGAGCAACAGAGAAAGCTGGCTCGTAACAGCCCTTCCACGAAGCTGAGGTGTAATGTGGCTCAGAGTCTCTAAGACCCTGGTTCTTTCCACCTGGAAACACCCGTGTGAAGTTGTTTTGAACACCACGTTCTACTAAAGCAGAGAAGTGTGCATGCTTTTCAGTGTCCCGACCATAAGCAAATACAGAGTTTTTTTTTTTTTCTAACCCAGTGGTTTGCGAAGTGCTCCGGAGCATAGGAGCTCTGCAGAGCTGTCTTGGGCAGGTGAGGGAGGGGGAAGGGAAAGATTTTTCTACTCTGAATTTCTGTCTTAACTGTGAGTCCCCACAGAAGATCACCTGGAGACAAAGGTTTCAGTGAGAGTCAAGTGCTTTGAGGTTGATCCCAGGAACCAACAATGGGGGAGGAAGGAAGCGAGAAGGGGAAAGAGAAGCAACTAACAATGGGTGTGCTCTCAGCGCAGTCACCACTCAGGGCAATGGAGCTGGTGCCTCCCGAGGAACTCTGTGGGCCCATCTGGATCACGGGTCTCAGGGACAGCCCACCTGAGACACAGGAGCTGGTGTATAAATGCCTCTGCACTGAGGTGGGCATTGGGCCCAGCTTACAGGTAAAACACCACTTAGGCTGACTGTGTCCCACATCAGTGCCCCTAGGTTCAATGCCCACTGCCAGGTTCCTGCTAACACGTACCCTGGGAGGCAGCAGGTGCAGTGGTTGGGTCTCTCGCCCCCAAGTGGGAGATTTGGATTGAGTCCCCAGCTCCTGTCTTCACCCCAGCCTGGTCCCGGCCATCGTGGGCATTTGGTAGGCCAATCAGCAGATGCATACATGCTTAGTTAGAGAAATGGATGGATGAATAGATGGAAGGATGGGTGGATGGATGGATAGATGAGATTGACCTGTCTCTGTTTCTTAAATGAAATAAAAATAAATACATACTCCAGCTCCCCCTTTGTCGCTGGTTGAAGGCTGCTTATCAAGGCTAGTTCCCAGTACTAGCAGCCTGTAAGTAGGTAGCAAAATGGACTCTGGACGTCAGAGAAAGGCCTTGAGGGGGTGGGACTGGGAGATGTGTGCTGGAATAGGATTCAGTGGAATGAATTTTGCAGAGCAAAGAATATGGAGGGAGCACCAGTGGCATAGGCTACAACTCCCTACTCCTCTTCCTCTGAGAAGAGGCTTCGGCCTCACCTGATTCATGTGCCTGGGTGTCGAGTTTAAGTGCAACCTGAATAGAGATGTGCAAACAACAACAGAAAAAGGGTTTCAAAACTTCTGTTGTGAGCCAACATCCTTATTTTACAGACAAGGACTCAGACGCCCTGGAAAGGGAAGTGTGGGACTGGACCCGGGGTGTCTCAGACCAGGGCTCCTACCACTCGGCACTCATTTTAGCTGAAGCCCACTTCTGCTGTGATTTCATTTTTCCCACTTCCATTTCTTCAAATTATCCTTGCTCTCCACGTATGCCCCCGTGACCTTGGCTCATGGCTTCCCAGCATCCGCCACTCTGACATCTCTGCTAGTCATATATAATGCCATTCTCTCTCCATCTTTATCCAGCTCCTTTGACAAAACCTTTTATACATTTGCAAACAGTGACCAAAAGTATGAAAACCAGAGGATTTCTGTTGGCACAACCACTGTGGAATTAAACGTAAATACTCCACTTGGCTGGGACAACATGCTGGGCTGATAAAACAGCTTTTGCAAACTCAATATCAAGGGGTCTGCTGCTAATACAGCTGCCCATTGTCGTTCATGTTTGAGAATTATTCAAAAGGCATTGGGCTGCTTTCTACATTTGATGTGGATGTCTTAATTTATAAAAAGCCATTGTGCTTTCTCTTAATCTCTGATCCTCAGTACCTGGCACTCCTTCTAGCACATAACCGGTCCTCAATAAATGTTTGCTTGCTGGATGAAAAAAAAAAAAAGCTAATGGTTTCCTAACCCTATGCCTCACTCTTAAACTGAAATTGAAAAACTAGCTAAGAGATTTCTTCGTGGGTACATCAAGTGTCAATGACATCCTATTAAAAATTGATAACGAATTCTTTGCCAAAGATTTTCTTGAATGGTAGTGATGAAGAAATTAAACTTGTTCATGTATTCAATAAATATCCATTCAGTGCTGACTATGCAGAGGAGTGGGGAAGTTGTGAAGAGTAATCTGGGAGGGAAGAAAGTGACACATGCAAAAATCCTGGGGTAGGAAAAAACACAACAGGCTGGGAAGGGGGTGGACAAAAACAGTACAGCTACAGCAGGGATATCCAATGAGAGAGCAGTTCATAAAGAAACTGGTGTGGGGAGGGGTGGGGGGTCCCTCCATGGACAGCCTCAGGACATGTCAAGGACTTTGGTCTTTATCAGGAAGCAGTGGGAAATCTGAAAGCTTTTAGACAGAGCGGTGACTTGATCAAACTTGTGTTTCTTTCATGTCCTTTCAACTACTATTTCTTATCATGACACTCAACTGACAACTTCCTGTCACTGGGTATGTTTTGATTTCCACATGGACTTTCTGCACATAATGGAAATTACACTGGCTAAAAAATATGCTCGTGTAATTTGCAATGCTAACTCTCATAGCATCCCAGTGGCACTTGTCCCTGGCTTACAGGTGAGGTAGGCAAGGTATGGGAAACACAGTATGAAGGGGGCTCCCTTCAAGGCGGACCCCCAAATCCTGTGCTAACGTTGCTATCTATGCAGGTGCACCTGGGCTTTCTTGGAGGCAAAAGGTCTAGAATTTTTATTATACCCTCAAGGGAATTTGTGTCCCCAAGAAGCAGAGCCCGAAGACAGGATTCAGGATCATGAGGACCCTCAGGAGAACCTCAGAAAGAGAGAGAAGACAGAAGAGGTTGGTAAGGATGTGTTCTCAGATGATGTGTAGACCTGCCCTGGTCCATGGGGGGACCCAAGCCTTAACTGTGCCATGAGTTATCCCCTCCTATGCACAAGGCCAGTCTCCTGCACCCCCATGTCAATCAGCCAGTAGCAATGAGTTGTTCCCATCAATCAAGGACAATTCTATTCTCTAGAGAAGTGAGGTTTCCAGATTAAATAAAATATTTGTATTTGCTGAACGTAGCAACCCTAGGAAGAAGGGCAGCTTTGAGCCATAAGCAGTCAACAAACATAGAAACTGAGTGAAGGGGACCTTGGCAAGATACCAAAATAGGGTCTCCTACCATCTGTGACCCCAAAAAGGCTCAAAACCCTCCATCCATAGGATGGAAATGGCTGAGCAGGCAGCAATGTCTTGGGAAACTATGACAAAAATTATGACAAGTTCCTGACACTTAGAGCAATGATGGGTCCCCAAGAAAACAGAACAAAGCTGCTGTCCAGCTGGCCTTGCACATCCAACTGACCCAAGTTTTCCAGCTCATTCAACCCAAACCCAGAACTTGTGACTTTTCGAGTGCAGGAAGGATCCAAGGACCCAAAATCAACTGGAGTGTGACTGACAGAGCTTTTCAAGAGCTCCCCAGAGGGATCCCTGAGAGTTCAGGTGACCAAGTCCCCTGTGTACCCCGAGAGAGGGAGGGCAGAATATACAGTGATGGTTAAAAAGCAAGGTCGTGGGCCAAGCCCTGTGGTATAGCAGATAAAGCCACAGCCAGCAGTACCGGCATCCCATATGGGCACCAGTTCAAGTCCTGGCTGCTCCACTTCCGATCCAGCTCTCTGCTGTGGCCTGGGAAAGCAGTGGAAGATGGCCCAAGTCCTTGGGCCCCTGCACCCGCATGGGAGACCTGGAAGAAGTTCCTGGCTCCTGGCTTCAGATTGGCACAGCTCCAACCATTGTGGCCATCTGGGGAGTGAACCAGTAGATGGAAGATCTCTCTCTCTCTCTCTCTCTCTCTGCCTCTCTGCCTCTCTGCCTCTGCGGAACTCTGCCTTCTGCCTTTCAAATCAATAAATAAATCTTTTTAAAAAAAAAAAAAAAAGCAAGGACAACAGATCCAGACTATCAAGTACAAATCCCAGCAACTGCATTTACCAAGTGTATCACTTTGAGGAGGCTACATAGATACTCTTGGATTCAGTTTCTTAACTGTAAAAGGGGATGATAAATGTGGTCCATCCTCGCTTGTAGAGTCTATGCTTATGTAGTATATAGGATCAACTGAGCTAAAAAAAAAAAAAAGAAAGAAAGAAAGAAAGAAAAGAAAAGAAAAGAAAACTAAACTTGCATCAGGGTAAGCATCAATGTCAATGATGACTGTGATTATTTAGCCTTCAGAGGACAGGGCACAGGCTTTTAACCTGCAGCTTCCAAGCCAGCTTCTCCCAGAGTCCTGAAAGCAGCCTCCACAGGCGCATATTCTTTTGTGCGGCATCACTTGGCCTTGAGCTTCCTGGGAGCCAGGTGAGGGTGGTTTTCATCTTTGCGCAGTGCTGTGGGCACACTGAAGGGGCCGATGAATATTTGATCAGTGGATGCTGCCATTGCCAGAGATTTCACAAGGAAGCTTGCTCTCATCTGGGCCCTGCCGCCTCTGTAGCCCATGGCAAGTGGACTGCCTGTCTCAAAGTTCCAATAAATCCGTCTCTGAACTTCAGATCTCCAGGCATGTGGTCGGGAGGTTTAGTCTGGAGAAAAATCTCTGGCCAGTGTTTACTGAGTCCTCCCTTTGTGCCAGGCATTGTACTGCGTGTTTCCTGGGCATTAGTCATTCAATAACCCTGTGTTCTTAGTTGCCCCCATCATGCAGGGGAGGAAGCAGGCTTAACCATCAGCTGCGGGATAAGCAGCACCTCGTAGATTCTCCTACTCTGAGACATGAGCCATAGTCAGTAGGGAGGACACAGCCTTGCCAGTGCTGGCTAAGCTCCCTGGAATTTCAGGCACTGTTTGTGGGCAGACACTGAAGCCAGAATTCAAGAAGGGGGGCCTCTCTTGGCCAGCCAGCCTCTAGTTCACAGCCAGAGCTCATGTTCTGCAAAGCTGGATGCCAACAGAGAGAGGGTACAGGATACCCCCAGATGTCACAGGGATGCTGCTGAGCTAGGGCAGTAGCAGTGCTAACATTGAACGAATGCAAAAACAAATACTGTTTATGGGGATTTACTAACTGCCAGGCTTTAGGCAAACCCCGCCTTGGCTGGATTCCCCCAATCAGAAGCCTTGAGACAAGTAGTTTATTGGAGAAATGACCCCAGGAAGTAGAGTGAAAAAGTGACTAAATGAGATAGGGAATAGAGGAAAATCAATTAAGAGTCTAAGAATAAATAGTGGAGACACTTTGGGACTCTTGGGAATTATTCCACTGAGAGTGAGGTAGGTGGGGTCTTTATCCACCAACTCCCCTCCCTTGTTAGTGGAGAGCCACTCCAGGTCGTTAACTCCCCAGCGCTTCTAACACCTTGTGCAGGAACAGAGACTGCTCCTGCAGCCAAAGGAGCCTTTACATGGAGAGAAACACAGGTGCTGGGGAGCCGGAGGTGCTTGAGGCCACGGGCACGTACAGGGACTGCCGGCACCCAGAGGATCGAGGGAATGTGGGAGGGGCCCTGGCACACCTGGCACAACCGCTTCTCATGAATTGTCTCACTGCCCCAACAAGGCAAATATCATAACGGTGCCCATTCTATAGCTGAAGAAACAGACACAGACTCAGTAGAAGTAAGAATTCAGGCAATGTCACAGAGCTGATCAATTGTGCTGCATTCCAGAGAAGAGAAAGAGGGGACCTCCGGCAGAGGTGGGGATAAGTCACCCCTCTCCCAGAACAGCACAGTCTCCAGGACACATCCACCCATGCATCCTCCTAAGGTCACCTTGCTTTGGAAGGTGTCAGCCACGTGCATGGACATTTTTCCTTCATTTTTACTGCTTCTACATTATAGCATCACAGAAAACCCAGGAAGTAGGCAGAAAAGAATTACATCCCCATCTTCCAGGTAAGGAAAACTCAGACTCCACTAGGTTTCTTGCACTTGCCAAGATCACAAAGCCAGCAAGCTAAGGAGACCTGATTCGAGCATAGATCTTCTGGTTCCAAGCCCAGTGCCATCGCTACAGCACCAACTGTGCATGGCTGGGTAGGACTGGCAGCCAGCACAGACACACACAACCAAGCATGGCATTAGGAGCCTCAAAACCAGGTTGGGGGGCTGGCACCACCACCTGCAGGGCCAGTATCCCATATGGGCGCCAGTTTGAGTCTCAGCTATTCCATTTCTGGTCCAGCTCTCTGCTTTAGCCTGGGAAAGCAGTAGAAGATGGCCCAAGTCCTTGGGCCCCTGCACCCACCTGGCAGACCCAGAGGAAGCTCCTGGCCTCAGATTGGCATGGCTCCAGCCATTGCGGCCATCTGAGGAGTAAACCAGCAAATGGAAGACCTCTCTCTCTTTTTCTGCCTCTGTCTCTCTGTAACTCTGCCTTTCGAATCAATAAATAAATAGGAAGGAAGTAAGGAGGGAAGGAGGGAGGGAGGGAGGGAGGGAGGGAGGGAAGGAGGGAGGGAGGGAGGGAGGGAGGGAGGGGAGAGGGAGAAGGAGGGAGGAAGAAACCAGGTTGGAACGTCTGTTTGCTCACCTAGTTGTGGGCTTCACGGTGAATCAAGCCCTTCATGTTCCAAGCGCTTGCAGATGATTGGCAGAGTTAGTGCCCCTGCCTCTAGAGGCTCCCTCTTCCACTCTGGCCCATTTCTCTATGATGGCCTTCCCAGTGCTTGCCACAGTTGGTCGCCTTGATCGGGACATGCACTAACTGTCTCCTCTGGACTGTAATCACCCCGGGGCAGAGTCCACGTCAGTTTTGCCCACTTCCACAATCACAGAGACACACCAGTAGGGAAGCTGGAGAGAGAAAGCTTGAAGGGACTCAACTCACCGCTGCTGGAAGGGTCCACGTGGAAAGCTGAGGAGGAGCAAAGCCCTGGCCCACCCCCAGCTAGCAAGGGAACAGGGACCTCGGTCCTACAGGTGCAAAAGACGGAGTTTGGCCAGAAAAAGCTCAGAAGTGGGTTCATCCTCCGGGGCCCCCAGGAAGGACCATAGGCTGCCAATCCTCGGGTCTCAGTCTTGGGAAGCTCCAAACACGATCAGCTGAGCCACACTGGACCCAATTCCCGACCTACAGAACTGTGACACGCTCTCCGCATGTTATTTTAAACGGCTAAGTGCCACGTGCTATGGCAGCAATAAAGCCAATACAGACAATCGTTTTAAGAACCTGATTCACACTAACTACACAATAAATGTCTATGTAGACAAATGAGTAGATGTGAGAATACTTTTTGAGGTTTAAGTCAGAGGGTTCCTTTTTGGCCTGCAGTGGGGAGGGGAGATGCTTCTTGTATTAATCAGCTTTTGCTGCACAACAAACAACCACAAGTATCAGGGCAAACAGCAGCGAGTGTTGATTTCCCATTCACTCACTCACAGTGTCAGCTGGGGCCGGCAGATCTGGGCTACATTCAGCTGTGGTTGGCTCCAAGCTTCACTTGGATCCCGACGCACTTGTGTGTCACCATGCTGCCTGGACCCGTAGCTGCCTAAGCATGTTCTTCTCATGTTGAAAGACAGGAGGACAAGAAGGTGCACCCCAGGCCTCTGCTTGTATCACAGGAAGGAGCATCCCACTGGCCAAAGCAAATTCACAGCCAAGCTCAAGATCAACCAAACAGGGGTGCACACGCTTCCCAGGCACACACACAGAAAGTGCACATTTACTGAACAGTGGTTATACTTCTGTAATAGATCATACTACATGCCAGTGCTGGCATGTTTGCAGAGGTTCATAAAATGGGACATAAAAGTAGCAGAAAATCCATTTCTCAAGATGTATTTGCCAAAATTCATGAATCACTTGGGAGACACAATTATAACGAGAGACCACAGTGGTCTGAATTTGCACTTACTGTCTCCTTGACCTTGGTCAACTCTCCTGTGTGACCTTCAGTTTTCTCATTTGTCAACTGGAAATTATGGCGGTGGTTGCCTCTCAGAGCTACAAGGCAGGTAAAGTGAGAAAGTGCTGTAACTGGTGTAGAGTTAGCACCCCTCCCGATGGGGCCCGTCTGGTAAACACCTACTACAGACAGGAGCAGGTACCCGGCAGCTGTGCTTGGAGATTGGATGTGTGTGGTGTCTGATTCAACAGGAGAGTAACCAAACAACTTGGCTGGGAGTGATGGTGATGTGAGTATGAGCATGCATGTGCATGCATGTGTGTGTGTGTGTGTGTGTGACTGAATGACATGCTGCATGTAAAACACACCCTCGCCCCTGTCCCCCTCCCTGGGGCTCTTGACAGTGATTACAAGTGACTCTGAAGAATCCACTGACACATGTTATAAGCCTTGATTACAAAGAGAAAAGTGATTTACCTAAAGTGGATCTTCCATCTACTGGAGGTAGCCAGGCCCCACTGGCAAGAAAGATAAGCAGTCCTTCAGAGACGCTCCAGAACTCTGCAAACTCAGAAGCTTCAGCACAAAGCCTCCTCCTTCCCCAGCAAGCCTGATTGACAAGGCCCCACAAAACCCCCAGAAAAGCCCATCAGCTCATCCGCCCGCACCCAGGCCCAGCTCCAATGGCAGCAGCCCACAGAGCGGCCTTGGAAATAGACCACAAATGGAACCTTTTTATTTACAAGCACTTTCCATTATGAGCATAATAACCCCATTCTTTCCCAGGTTTGTATATAAACATCTCAGAATAGGATTATTTTAAAAGGACCTTGGGATACAATCCTTCGTTGGAGAGAGCGGCTGTGTGCTCACACTGAGAGCGGGCTGGCTGGCTGCTTACTTGCCTGCCGTGCGAGAGTTCTCACTCAGCACTCATTCCAGGCAGAGAGAAGAACTTCCAGTCCTGGAAGTCCAGTGGGCAGTGACAGAGTCCTGTGCCACTCAAGAGTTTCACAGCCAAGTCCTGAGATCGGCAAATTGAAGACCCATGGCCATGTGGCTGATAAGAATGATTCACATTTGAGAGAAGTCAGATGTTTCCCAAGCCCTGGTCACCGGCTTAGCTCATTGACTTGGAATCAACAGCTGAGTGGGTGGCTAGGATTCCTCAAACAAGAGACAGGCACTTGGCCGAGCAGTGAAGACGTCTGTGCCCACATCCCACATTGGAGGGGCCCGGCCCGTGACTCCAGCATCCTGCCACTGTAGACCCTGGGAGGCAGGAGATGGCTGAACTGGTTGGGTTTCTGGCACCCACGTGGGAGAGCTGCATGGAGTTCCTAACACCTGACTCCCATCCTCAGCCCTAGCCCAGCCCTGGCCATTGCAGTCATTTGGGGAATGAATTCAGAGATGAGTGTATTTGTTCTCTCACCCTCCCTCCCTCTCTCTCAAAAATGTTTAAAGAATTGTTAGGATGAGAAACCTTCATCCGGGAGTATTAAGTACTTTGACCCCTGCCCCAGAATTGTCAAGGGCAGAGTTTGAAGCCAGGCTCTCTGACTTGAAGCCTAGCATTTGTGGGCTCCTCTATACCCTGATCAGCGACTCCCGCCTTGGGAAGTGGCGCTGTGAGCACCAGATTCAGTCTCCGTGTCCTGGTCCTGTCTCCGTCACCAGCCAGAGCAGGACACCTGCCTCTCTCCATCTCTCTGGGTCTCCCTTTCTTCGTGTGTTTTCTCATTGTGAGCTCCTCTGAGAAGCAGGGTATGCACTGGCAACTCAAGTGGAAGCCATTTATTTAGAAGATGAGTAAAATATAACTGGAAAGAGAAATCGTCCGTGAGTTATCTATGGCTGTATAATAAATTTCACCCAAAACATCGCCACTTAAAAATTACACACACGTTATTATCTCACAGTTTGTATGGATTGGAAGCCCAGGCACAGCATGGCTGGGCGCCTTTGGCTCAAGATGTCTCATGAGGTTGCAGCCAAACTGCCAGGCTGCGCTGCAGGCTTGTGGACAGGCTCAGCTGGGGGAGGATCCAGTTCCCGGGTGCCCTGTCCCTCACTGGCTGTGGGCCAGGTGCCTCCCCAGGTTCCCGGCTGCGTGGGTCCCTCCACAGGGTCCCTCACAACAGGCCCCGGGCTTCCCTCGGAACGAATGAGTGGGAAAGTGAGAGAACATGTCCAAGGTGGAAACCACACTCTCGCTCACCAAGTCTTCGAGTCGGTGTCCTATACTTCTGGATTTTATTCATTAGAAGTGAGGCAGTCATGATACCCTTTACACTTAGATTTTTCAAAGTATCTACATGTAGGAGTTTAGGTATGGTGAAAATATGCCTTGGTTACATTGTAGGTAAACTGAAATGCTTAGAATTTCTACTAAGATTACATGACTGTTTTACAGGTATAGGGTATGTAGTTAATTACAGCCCGTAAAGGACCAGCGGACCCAATTCTAGTCAGCTTTCCTTTTTTTTTTATAGAAAGCTTTTATGTAATAAATATAAATTTCATAAGTACAACTTTTGGATTACAGTGGTTCTTCCCCCCATACCTGCCCTCCCACCCCCAAATCATCCCACCTCCTACTCACTCTCCCATCCCATTCTTCATTAAGATTTATTTTTATTATCTTTCTATACAGAATTATCTTTATATATATAAAGAATTATCTTTATATAAAGAATTATCTTTATATACAGAAGATCAACTCTATACTAAGTGAAGATTTCAACAGTTTGCACCCACACAGACACACAAAGTATAAAGTACTGTTTGAAGATTAGTTTTACCGTTAATTCTCATAATACAACACATTAAGGACAGAGGTCCTACACGGGGAGCAAGTGCACAGTGACTCCTGTTGTTGATTTAACAACTGACACTCTTATTTATGACGTCAGTAATCACCCAAGGCTCTTATGAGCTGCCAAGGCTATGGAAGCCTCTTGAGTCCACAAACTCCGACATTATTTAGATAAGGCCATAATCAAAGTGGAAGTTCTCTCCTCCCTTCAGAGAAAGGTACCTCCTTCTTTGATAACCCCTTCTTTCCACCAGGATCTCACTCACAGAGACCTTTCATGTAGGTCATTTTTAGCCAGTGTCTCAGCTTTCCATGCCTGAAATGCCCTCATGGGCTTTTTAGCCAGATCCGAATGCCTTAAGGGCTGATTCTGAGTCTAGAGTGCTGTTTAGGGTATTTGTCATTCTCTGAGTCTGCTGTGTGTCCTGCTTCCCATGTTGGATCCTTCTCTCCTTTTTAACTCTATCAATTATTAGTAGTAGACACTTGGTCTTATTTATGTGATTCCCTTTCCCTGTCAGCTTTCCAATCCTCATTGGTGCCATTCAAGACTCAAGCTGTTTACAGGAAATAATATACTTAGCAAAGTAGTTTTGTCCTTCAAAAATTTTGAAATCAGCTTAAAAGACAGAGTCTGCTGAGCTTGTTCAATGAGACAGAGAATAACAACAGACCTGTAGTTGCTCCATTGATGGGGTCGAGGCAGGGTTCCTGGAGCCAGAGGAAAACCACAAGAAAAGACCATCAACTAGACTGAGAGCTTGGGAACGAGAACTTGAGAGCAACAGCAAAGGAGAGGGAGGGAAAAATACAGTGAGGTTGTGTCTCTTGGCCTAAAAAATATGTTTTTTCTTAATGAAAAATTGACAGTGTTTTCTTATTTTAAAAAATGTTCTATTGTCTATTTGCCAGCATTTTTTTCTAAGTTAATGTACTGCTGTTTCCTGGAAGATGTCTAATTTCATTTTGTGCAACTCATATAATTTCGCTATTGTCATGAAGTTGCATTGATTTTATTTGTAAGGTGTATGATTTTAAATACCTAGATGCTGCATGAAGTGACTTGTTTTAAATGAATAAATCAAGTGAATATATATATATACATAGAGAGAGAGAGAGAGACAGAGGAAGAAAGGAAGTGAGGCAGGGAGTCCAGCACCTCCTTTTGGGAGGAGGCCACACAACAGTGTGAACACCAGAAGGTGCGGGTCACTGGGATGTTGCCAGCCAATGACCGAGGCTAACACGCCAGTGCTCTGTTCCACCTTGTGAGCCAAGGAGCCTTCTCTGACTCCTGACAAAGCCCTCAGGAACTGGGGTGTGTGCCTGGGTAATGTGCTCCTGACTGTCCCCCCTTCCTCCCTCCCAGGGAAGCACATTGGCCACAGCGCCCATCTAGCAACCCTTCCCAGGGACGCGAGCCCTGTGTTCCCTTTCCGGGGTAGGCAGCCAGTGAAGGGTGCGTATCCACACACCTGCATGGTGGAACCATTAGAGACACATGTCTCGGAGTTGCCCTATGCAAGGGGAGGAGGAGCTGGGGTATTTATATGGCAGGTCCCTTCGCGTGCTGATTCTTCAGCAAGTCCGACTGAACCTAGCACATCAGCTGAGCTCCTCTCCCAGTTCCAAGAATTGCTTCCTGATCTTGCTTCTTCAGGCCTAGGGCAGGGAGGGTTCCCCAAAGTTGCTACCCCCCCAGGTGCTGTACCACCCCTTGTTGGTTTCCCTAAACTCTGTCGCACCCTGTAAACAGCCCCTTTAGTAAGTTCTCCTTAGCTAAACGTGTCCGTAGACATCTGAGAAGACTACTCCTTTCATCTGCAACATACCTCCCAGAGACCTCCTTGTTCAAAAAGCAAAGTTTCTGCACAGATTTATTTCTTTGCTTCCTCTGACCCTTCTCTCCACTCCAGAACCTCATCCTTTAAGACCTGGTTCTCTCGGCTCTCCCTCTCCTTTCTTGCTCGGTTACAAAGAGAACCATGCTGCCTTCTTTACACGCCCCAAATTCTGAATCCTGATGACCTGCGTGTGTTTAATATTTTCTCATTTGTAATTTTTAGAGAAGTAAGACACTATAATATCCCCAATGCTTAACCAGGGTGGGGGGGCATTCAGCCCGCAGGTCATATAAATTGTTTGGTCTGCCCCCCTGCCAAGGTAACCACAGGCAGGATTCAAAATTCAATAAATCTATAGCAGGCTAATTTTTAAGTTGATAATTTTGTATGGCTGACCAAATGATGTTATAAATATCCAAATGGCCTTTAGCACGAAAAAGATTCTCCAGCCCCTGGAAGGCCATGGCCAAGGTACCAGTTCATCCTAATTTCCCGCAGAATTAAACTAAGTTAGCACACACATCTGAATGAACTGTGCAAAGAAAAAGAAAGTGTCAAATTACAGCCACAAACTTGGGTCAAAGTTCAGAAGCTAAGTGGTTACTTGGCAACCAATGTCCCGGAGAGGGTACCTGACAAGGCAAACAAATTTTACTTTTGGTGTCTCTTGGATTTCAAATAATTATCTACCAGTGCTTAGGAACAACCTCATCGTAGTCAAGTCACCATGGTCCTCAACACAAGTGATATTAAAAATATTAAATAGCAAGTAGGGCCTGGGCGGGAGCAGTCAGAACAGACCTGGGGGGGTTGCTGTACCAGGGAAAGCCGTGGGTCCAGATCACCACTGTCTTGCCATCCCCTGATGGCCCCCATGAACTTCCTTGCCACTGGACAACCTCTCTGCTCTGCAGAAAGGCAATCCGCTGGCATCTTTGTGAAACACTTCATGATCTACGGGGAATCGCTTTCTGCGGTTGAGGAATAGTTTCCTGTTTCTTTCTTAGAAGAAAGTCTGTGCTACTTAACCCAACATGATTTACACACAGATACAATGACGAAAGGGTTAACTTCATCACTGATCTGCAAATCTGTCTGAGATCACTATCCCTGTATTTGCTACAGTCCTAATGTGACTGCAGAGTCCTTCCCCCCTCCCTTCCCAGACAGCCCCCTCCTTCACGCCCACGAGCCCATGGCTTTGCTGTAGATTCCTTGTGCACGAGGCTTTTGATCTCGAAGCCCAGGGCAAACGCACGGGCTGACTCCCAGGGGCTGCCTGGGCCTTTACAGAGCTAAAAATGATAGCACCTTTTTGCAATCTCAATGCAGAAAGTAAAGTGATTTTTTTTCACTCCCGTGTTCTATTTTTAAAGGCCAGGTATCATTTGTATTCTATTTAGCAAATCTTTATGTGGTACTTAGTATGTGCCAGGTGTTGCCCCAAGTGCATTTCAAATCTTAACTCACTTAATCTTCATAACACTCCTATGAGGTGAATGCTCTTATTATTTCCAGTTTGTAGACGGGAAATAAGGCACAGACAGCTTAAGTAACCAACTCAAGGTCACACAGCT
Source organism: Sylvilagus floridanus (assembly GCA_949820135.1). NCBI lineage: Eukaryota > Metazoa > Chordata > Mammalia > Lagomorpha > Leporidae > Sylvilagus > Sylvilagus floridanus. Next base: position 114,779,687 of record OX463231.1, read on the forward strand.
AACTCCTGGAGAAGTCAGAACTCCAACCCAGCCTGGCCCCAGATTCTGTACTTCCTGAATCTCTACATACTCTATATATATTTTTCATTTTATTTGAAAGGCAGAAAGAGAGAGAGAGAGATTAACATCTTTCATCCTCGAGTTCACTCCCCAAACACCACCAACACCCAAGGCTGGGCTGAGCTGAGGACAGGAGCAAGGACATTTTTTTAAAGATTTATTTTATTTGGAAGGCAGAGTTATAGAGACGGAGAGACAGAGAATGGGATTCTTCCATCTGCTGGTTCACTCTCCAAATGGCCACAAGATTGAAGCTGGGCCAGTCTGAAGCCTGGAGCCAGAGCTTCCTCTAGGTCCTGCCCGTTGGTGCGGGAGCCCAAGCACTTGGGCCATCTTCCACTGCTTCCCCAGGCAGGGAGCTGGATTGGAAGTGGAGCAGAATTGGCTGACTCAAACTAGTGCCCATAGGGGATGCTGGTGTTGCAGACGGCCCACTATACCCGCAACACCGACCCCAGCCAGATATTTAACTTAGTCTTTCAGGTGAGTGGCAGGGACCCAACTATTGAGCCATCACCTGTCATTTCTCAGGGTCAGCATTAGCAAGAAACTAGATCAGATGTAGAGGAGCTGGAACTTGAACCAGGCACTCCAGTATGGGAAGTAGGCACACCCAGTGGGGTCTTAAACCCTGCACCAAATGCCTGTGCCTACATTATACTCTTCCGTGTTCATTTCATAATGCAGCTGATTATGTATGGTCACTTGCAAATGAAGTAGTGCCTAATAGATGGATGCAAGAGGCACCAACATTGAATGAGCTCCTACAGTATACCACTCTTTGTTCCAAAGGCCTCAGCATGCCATTTTATTGCCTATCAACAAAATTAGGAGACAGACCCGGAATCCCCAGTTGAATTCATTGAAACCAAAAGCAGAACACAGAATAGGAATCCAGAACCATGCCTGGCACATGGTAGTCACTCAACAAATACTAATCAAAGCAATTAATGTCTAAACATAGACTCCAAGGCATAGGCTAATTTGCAAGGGGGACTGAATTTGAACCCAGATCTCTCTGACCTTCGCATGAAAACTGACCAGGATATACCTAATTAAGATAATTAGGGGAGTATGGATAATAGCTTTATTTTTAGAAAAATGTTAGTAATAGCATGACTATAAATGTCACAAACTATAAACATTAAAGAGTAGCAGAGATATTAACTGATTTCTAAACACTAAGGATAAATAAAGTCATTTTTAAACATTGCTTCATCAAACATTAGTTTCTCTTCTTTTACCTTAGAGAGTGTAACTTTCTATCATGTGTTACTTAGGGATATTTAATAACATAGAATTTATTTTGATATGTGACATGAATTATGCTTTCATAAATGTAACACATTTAATAAAATGATATATTTCTACAGAGGGTTTGCTAATTATCCCATCATTAACTAAAGAAAATCATTACTCCCACCTCACTCAAATTACTTTTTAGCTTTTGAGGTAATTTTAGATTTTTCAGAAACTTCAGAAATAGAATTAAGAATTCCCATACCTTTCATTCAGCCTCCCCTTTGGTGAAGAACTTATACAGCCATTGTGTAATTGTTAAAACCAGAAAACCCACATAGGTACAGGATACAAGGGGCCTTGAAAAGCTTGTAGAAATGCAAATTATCCTTAATTAGCTGATTGCCAGCTCTTAGTTGATGACTGCCAGTGTCCTTTTTCTGGTCTGGGACCCAGCTGAAGATCCCACATTCGCGGTCTTCTGTCACCTCCCACCCGACGCTCCTCAGCTCCCTTCCCTCTCACCACCACGGCGCTGAGCAGCCATCTTGTAGACCATCCCTCGATCTGGACGTTCCTGACGCTTTCTCATGATCTGATTGAGGTTTCGCACGCGGGACAAGGCTATGACAGAAGCGGCATCGTCACGTCCTTGCCAGTACATCACAGTGGGGGCACGTGAGGCTGAGTGTCTCATTACAGATGAGGCCACCTGCACTCAGCCGGGGTTCTTCACTGCAATGTCATTATTTTTCTCTTAGTCCTTAGCAAACATCTTGTGGGAAACACTCATCCTGCTTCTCATGGTGCTTTCACTCATTTTAGTATCTCCTTTTTTTTAGCGATCTATTTATTTATTTATTTGAAAGTTGGAGTTAGAGAGAAAGAGAGACAGAGAGATCCCTCCCGCATCTGCTGGTTCACTCCCCCCAGTGGCTGCAATGGCCAGGGCAGAGCCAGGCAGAAGCCAAGAGCCAGAGCTTCTTCTGGGTCTCCCATATGGGTGGCAGGGACCCAACACTTGGGCCACCTTCCACTGCTTTTCCCAGGCCATTAGCAGGGAGCTGGAGCAGAAGTGGAGCAGCCGGGATCTGAGCCAGAGCCCATACGGGATGCCAGCGTTGCAGGCGGCAGCATTACCTGCTGCTCCACAATGCTGGCCCCATAATTTTGGCATCTCTTGATGGTTCCTGCCTGCAACAGTTCTTTAGGGCAGTGTCTGCCTAACGACAACCTCATATCCACCATTCCTCTACATTTATTCACTGGAATCCCCAGTCCCTTCTCCCCCAATAAAGATGATTATTTATTCACATCAGTCTGCATTTGTGAAAATTTATTGTATTCCATGGGTTATAATCCAATTCTTCCAGGAAATTCTAACACATCACTTTTTCTCTTGCAGAATCTACTACTGTATTTTGTGGATCCTGTGGTATCTCCTGCCCGAGTAATATACTATCTTAATCATCACAGCTTTATGATACATATTAGAATCTGGACGTTCAAGTTCCCTTCCCGGTGTTATTATTTTTCTAAAAATCCCTTGTTGGCTTGTTCTTATTTATCTTTCCAGATGAGTTTTTGAATAATTTTGTCAATTTACACAATAAATTCCTACAGGCATTGGGTTGAAATTGCATTCAATTTATGAACTAACTTGGGGAAAATTGTTTTCTTTAAAATATTGTCTTTCCATCCAAACACATGATCTGCTTCCTCATTTCTTTAAGCCGGCTTCCATGTGGCTCCGTGAACTTTCACCAGGTATACCACGTTGGTACCGCACCCTTGCATCTGAAAACCCGCAGAGTCATTATTCCCCCAGGGTTGATTTTTGGCTTTCATTTTACTTTTTTTGTAACCAGCCACCCAGTGCACCCTCTTGCACTGGTTCTAAATTTTTCTTTTTTTTTAATTTCAACAACAGCTCTCCCTGAGCAGCTCTCCTGTGCCAGGCCCTGTTGTAAGAAAGGTGGCATTAATTTTATTCTGGCCTTGCAGGGCCTGAATTCTAGCAGGAAGACAAATAACAGGGAAACAAACAAATAGAGGGTTCTTCAAAAAGTTCATGGAAAATGTACATTATTAAAGCTTTCAAAAGTTCTTTACACCAAAACAAACTTATGTTTTAATTCCATTTTTCCCTGAGTTTTGAAGTGCCATAGTATTGACAAACAGGACGGTTCTTTATAACAAGGCAGTGATCACTGCTCTATGTAACAGCAAAGCATCATCAAGAAGTAGAGAATGAAGGATGGGGCATTCCTTTAGAAATGGAAGTTGGAAAAAAAAACCTCTGTGAAAGGGTGATATTTGAGCCCATGTCTGCATAAAACACAAGGGGGTGGGGCTGGCCCTGCGGCATAGTGGGTAGAACCACCACCTGCTGTGCTGGCATCCCACACGGTTACTGGTTCAAGTCCTGGCTGCTCTGCTTCCAAACCAGCTCCCTGCTAATGCTCCTGGGAAAGCAGTAAGATGGCCTAACTGCTTGGACCCCTGCAGCCATGTGGGAGACCTGTAAGAAGCTCCTGGGTCCTGGCTTCGGATTGGTCTAGCTCTAGCCATTGCAGCCGTTTAGGGAGTGAACCAGTAGATGGAAGACCTCTCTCTTTCTCGCCTCTCCTTCTCTCTCTGTGTAACCCTGACTTTCAAACAAATCCTTAAAAAAAAAAGTCATTGAGGTGAGAGCATAAGGTGGCTGAGCCCAGGATAGGATCTCTGGGATGGCCAGGAGCAGTCTAATTTTGTGTTAAAGGTAGCACAGGCAGGACCACCAGCAAGCTGAATGTGGACGGTGAGGGGAGATGAGAGTGATGCAAATATGCCAAATTACACGAGCAGGCATAAATCCCGCATCTTACATTTATCCTCAAGGATTGAGACTCAGTCAACACTTCCTGACACTCATAGACAATGTAAAGGGTTTTAGCTAAAAGACTGCCATCTGTCATCATTAACACATCATCTGTCATCATTAAAACACAAACAAATGAAAAACCACAGAATCTGTCTTCTGAGTTCTATTGCTGGCCATAAAATGCATCAACATAGTTCCGGAGATGGCCAACACGACCACTGAATTGTGTTGAATGTGCTGTGATGTAATCAAAAGGAATTAGATCTAGGAGACAGGGGCAAACTGGAGCACGCCACACCACTCTCACTTCAGTCTCAAATGAAAGCGTAGAATGGGATCCTCTGAGAGGTCTCTCCAGTGCAGGCAGTTCAGGCTCTCCACGGTCTGCATTAACATGGGGATCTGAGTAGGGGACAGCACCCGAGAATGGGCAAGCAGGGGAAGACAGCCCTGGTTCCCATTGATTGCCCAAGGACAAACTCACCTTCCACAAGCCCACCACACTGGGAGCGCACTGGGGGAGGGGGTGAGATGACACCTGTAGAGTTCATGGGCTCCACCTGGCTCACGGCCAGGGCTCACTGCACACGAGCTGCTGCCAAAGCACGCCAGTGAGCAGCGAGTTAACAGGTATGTATAGATCACCAATTTCCAACCCTATTACGCTTGTCAACGGAGCTTCTACTGCACACATTATATTTTATGGATGACTCAAGTACCCTTCAGGCTCGGGAAGGAACCTGAAGGTCATGATTATCGTCTCTAATTAGCTTTGTTCTGGAGCTGTGAGCCAAGGCTGGCTAACCAGAAGCTTCGGGTACACGAGTTCTGGATAAAGAATTGCTGCCTCAATGGATTAAGAACAGATTTTCTTCATTTATGGAAGCGCTTGTTAATTGTGAATCATTACTAGAGGGTGTGCTTTAGCTATCACCTACACACATAAATAACCACTCGGTGCCACGGCTCCAGGCCATTAGCACGCTCCCAGGGCCTTTCGGATACAAGGCTGGCAGGAGCGTGGCACTCACCTCCTCCGTGAGAATTCTTGTTTGGCCTGACATCACAGGAAGCCGGGAGAAGAAAAGAAAAACTCCACTGGGATCTCGTTCACCGGAGTCAGTCAAGGCTTCTGCAAATGACGCCCACAATGAAAACTGCTTATGGATAAGAGGCCCCTCCAAAGGCTTATAAAAGAACTCAATTCCGTGACACCTCCGGGCCAAAGCACAGCCCCCAGCTGTGTTCAGATGCCTCAAGTGTAAGGAGAAAGGAGACCTGGTGTTCTGTTCACAGGCCACCCTGGGCCCTGCTTGGTCCCTCCCTACCTCCCTCCTGTCCTGTGCTGGGCTGCAGGGCTCTAGAAGCCACTGAGTGGTGCAGAGGAAATGGGCACAGACAGGGAAGAGCAGAGCAGTCCAGCCATGGCCCAGACGGCAGCTTGTTCACACCCCACCTGCAGACGGAAGATCTTTCTCTCACCGGCATCCCCTATGAGCACTGGTTTGAGTCTTGGCTGCTCCATTTCTGATCCAGCTCCCCTGCCACCAAGTGGGAGACCAAGATGGAGTTCCAGGCTCCTGGCTTTGGCCTGGCCCATCCCTGGCTGTTGCACCAGTTTGGGTGATGAACCAGCAGATGGAAGATTCATTCTCTCTCTCCCTCTCTCCCTCCCTCCCCTTCTCCTCCTCCTTTATCCCTCTCTCTTTCTCTGTATAACTCTGCTTTTAAAATAAAGAAAATAAATCTTAAACAAAAAAGACTACCTCCTACAACACTGACATCCCATACGAGCACCAAGTCCCAGCTGCTCCACTTCCGATCCAGCTCCCCGCTAAGGCACCTGGGAAGGCAATGGAAGATGGCTCAAGCACTTGGTCTCCTGCCACCCCTGTGGGTGACCTGGGTGGAGCTCTAGGCTTCTGGCTTTACCCTGGCCCAACCCCGATCATTGCAGCCATTTGGGGAATGAACCAGCAGATGGAAAGTTTCCCTCTCTCTCTCTGTCACTCTGCCTTTCAATTAAATAAATCAAAAGAAAGAGAGTCTTTGCAGATGAGATGCTATTGGTTTAAAGTGGGTCCTAAATTCAGAATGACTGGTGTCCCTGTGAGATGAGCAGACACACACAGGGAAACGTGTGATGATGGGGGCGGAGCCTGAAGGACGCATCTGGAAGCCAAGGAATGTCACGGACTGCAGCTGGCAACTGAGGCTCAGAAGAGGAAGGGAGGACCCTCCTCGGGGGCCCTCAGAGACATGCTGACTCCAGACCTCTAACCTCCCACACTAGGAGGTAGCAATGTTGCAAGCCTCCCCCAACAGCACCCCCCTTCCAGAGCATTTTGGGAACAGCATCTCCAGAAACCAGTGTGCATCTGAGAGGAAGTGGGACCAGGCCAACTGAAGTTAGGGTGGTTTTGCTCACAGGTGACTGCACTTGGGAGTGGTGAGGGGAGGTTTGTGAACAGACAAGATCTCTCCTCTCTCCCTCTCCCACCACTTGTATCTGCCTATTTGGGGAAGGAAACAAAAGCAATTTCAAGACAGCCACTCCAGTCCTTACCCTGAGGGTTTTCTACTTGTTTGCTACTTGTATGGGGGTAGCCTTGTAGGGGTGGGAAGAGCCCAGGTTCCATCAGACTCACGCAAGGACTTGGGTGCAAGTGTTCACTGGAGAGGTGATCGCAGGAAGCTGAGCAGAGTAGCAAGGAGAAAGAGAAGTTCCCAGACAGGCTGTGTCTCCAGGCCAGGGCTGGAGGCCACAGAGGCTCAATCCTGCCAGGGGCCCTGGGAGGGGGCAGCATGCAGGCCGGAATGGTCCCTCTGAAGGGAGACCATCGGAACGTCTGTCCACCCACCCGTTTCCAGTCCCCAGGGGGTGTGAGCCACCCCCACACTCAGGGCAGCACCTGCACATGGACTGAGCGATGCCATGGCTCAGGCAGAAACGTGGGGAGGTGAGCAGAAGGCGCTGGGGTGGGGCTTGGTGTACTTCGTGGAACTGTCCTCCCCACCTGGAGCCACAGGTGAGCCCACAAGAGGCAGCAGCGTGCCTGCGGCAGCAGTGACACAAAATGACAAGCTGAGGCACATGCTCACCCCGCAGGGCCACGGCAGCTCCAGCTCCCTTCCTGGTCCCGCACACACCGCTACACTGGGAACCTGACCCCCCCCCCCCCCCCCCCGCCATCCCTCTGCCCTCGCTCCCGACTCAGCACACAGGAGCTGCCCTCAAGCGTTGCTTCCTCCAAAGTCGCAAGGTTCCACAGAGGTCTTCTTCCCTAAGGACACCCTGACCACTCCTCTGCTCATTGCTCCAGACATTCACAGCACGTTTATGGCACTCCTGCCAGCTGCTGTTCTGAGGTGCTCATACCAAATATTGGGACTTGTTCGTTCTATCAGCAAGCGTAACTCAAACTCACCTTCCCTGCCCGTGCAGAACTCTGTGCTCATGGGAGAGATGAAACACGTCCCCAGGTGTCTTAGTGGGGGCACCTCAGACCCCACAGAGCAATTTCTCAGTGATAGTACACGGTCTCTCCATGCCGTACAATGGCAGGAGGAGCCAACACCCATTTACGTGAACTGCGCTCCCTGGATTTGTGCAACCTGACGCCCTGGTACCGGGGCAGGATTCCCCTGTGGCTGAACCTCCAAGGGAACCACACCCACAGAGGTGGGAAAGGCACTGCAGCAGAATCGGACAGAAGGAACAGCAGGCACGCATGTGTGGAGCAGCCATGGCCACCGGTGCTTACTGGGCAGGAACAACGGGCCAGACAGTGTCTGATCCTCACCAGGTAGGCACGGTCATCACCTCACGGCACAAATGAGGAACACAGTCATGCAGGAGCTCACCCAGGTCACGCAAGTACGCGGTGGCAGAACCAGGACCCACCACGCGCTTGCCTGCGACCGCTCATGTTGGCACACCATTCTATGGCTTGCAAAAGCCCTTTCCAACTCATTACCTGTTTTCATCATGGTGACAGCGGCTGTTCCCATTTTGTAGATGAAGGACTGGCACTGAAGCTCTTGGGATGCGTCAAGGTCACACAGAGAAGGAGAGAAGAGGCCAAGGCTCCAACCCCACCCCCAGCCGGAGACAGAGGATGCTGCAGCAAGGTGTCTGCTCAGCTGCCTTCTTCCCCCTCGCTGCTGGGCTCCGGAGGTGAGGCGTCTATATTTAGATCATTACAAGGAGCAGCTGAGAGAATGTCCTCAGGCTACGAATTCAGCCTTCCACACAAATTCACCTCGGATCTGGGAAAGGCCAGGAAGAAACGGGTGGGAGAAGGTCCTTGATTCCAAACAGAAATCGAGCTGATCAAACACAGCGCGAGCACAAACAGAGGCTGCGGGAGGGACACCAGATTTATCTCAAACCCTGTGTACTCAGAAGCCTTTCCGGGAACCCAGGGCCCGCTGGCAGGAAATTGCCATTTCATGCGTCCGTTTATTTTTCCGGTGTGCTTTGCCAGGCGTGGTGTTTTCTGGAGTCTTTATCTCCTCTGCCCAATGCCACAGACTGGTGGGCTGGAAACAGCTCAAATCTCTAAGGACCATTTCAGGGGTTGCGTCCCCCAGGTAGAACAAGACGTGATCCCACTCCCCAGCAGGGCTCCCTGGGGCCTCTCCCTGCCAGAGAGTCTGCTGGGCTCCTCGGGACAGTTCATCAGGAGGCACACGCCCCCTTCTGTGCTACAGAGTTGACTCTGAGCAGTGTGGCCCAGCAGGGACCACATTTCCCAGCACCCCTTGCAGCTAAGTGAGGTCATGTGAACAGTTCTGACCAATGGGAAATGAGCAGTGGATGTGCTTTTTCCTCATTCTTCTTCTGCCTGGATCGGACATGGGGAATGGTGGAGCCACAAGATGGAAGGGACCTGGGTGTCCCTAAGGAGAAAGAACTGGAGGGAGGTGACTAAAGGGATGGGGGTTCTTTGTTATAGCAGCAGGCTCAAGCTGACCCAGCCACACATCTGCCTTCCTGTCTGTGGAGCTCCCTGATGAGACCTGTAATTTTCAGTTGGCCTTCATTGAGTTCTGGCCTCAGTTTCTCTGAAAAGAACAATAGATGTCCCTCAAGACAGGACTAAGTCTGATCCCAGGCCATTTGGGACTGGTTGCTCACCCTTCGCCAACATCAGAATAGACAATAGCTCAAGTGTCATTGTCCTCCCCCCACCCCGCCCCCTGGTCATGTGATTGTTGCTCACCAACCATGCCCTCGCTCCTGCCTCTGGACAGGCCCCTTTGATGCTGTTGTTGCATGGGTTTGTAGCCACAACCTCTAGCCTGACTGGCGTTTTGATATCAGACCCTTGAGAGGAGAGTGATGAAGAGGAAGAAACAGAGCAAAGCCAAACTTTTCAGGTTGAAGTTTATGCACCTTCACTTGTCCGCGAGGCCATCTGCAAGCTGGCCTTGTCCACCTGCACCCTCCCCACCTGCCTCTTCACTTCCGCTCCCCCAGATCTACGGCAGTATCCTATGCACCCTACAGCACTACCCTGTGCACACACCCATAGGCTGTTCCCTCCATTCAGAGTGTCATTCTGACTCGAAATAGGAGACGAGAACCCAACAGGGCCTTGCTGTTCTTCTTACCTCTTTTCTTCTGGAAACATAACCCACTATGGCGAACTTGTCCATGGAGTTTAATTGGGGCCAATTCCACCGCCTTCCCCACCTGGGGGTGAGCATGAAATTGCATGAGGTTTATCCAGAAAACTTGATATTTGGACACCAGGAGAGATCAGACCTCTTTTCTAAGCTGCATGCAAAGTTTAGGTTTAGGGTTTTCAGTCATCATCGTGTTGCCACTCTCTCGAGAATGCAGCCAAGAAGCAGGTCTCAGAAAGGTACAAGAGCTGAAGACCTGAGTCACTGCTCAAGAACCTTGATGTAGGCCACCGTGGTGCCTCGTGCACACTCCGGACTAGTACACCATCTACATGACCACTGTAACCACTGACCAAGAGCTCACAACTGCACCCTTCTTCAAAGACTTGCTCCAGCCAACAACAGCCACTTTGCCTAGAAAGGCCAGGAGGGCATGCCCCCAGGCCAGTGGCAGCCCACAGTCAATGCCCAACCAACACGGGCTACCCAAGGCCAGGCCTCTGGCTTCAGAGTAGGGCGGCCCTGTGGGGTTGTGCATGCTGCAGAGCTTCCTGGGATCAGGGTGACCCTAGACTGCAACCGACACCACACTCTTCAGCGGCTTCTTGTCCTGTCTTACGATGCGCCCCCCTACAGTCCCTCCAGAGCACTCCTTCGACAAACCACCTGCACAAGAAGCACCCTGGCGAGGTCTGCTTCTAGAAACTCCAACCTAGCACATCCCTAGAGCAAGCTAAGCCTGGAGCCAGAATCAAGAGCTTCCTAGTCCCTAAAGCCCACACATTCTCTTTTAGTAACATCAACTGGAACTGAGTTTCTGACCACTGTACTTGACCTCCTAGTAAGTAAGAGAATATAAACCTTCCAGGATCACTTTTTTCTCAAGCTCCCCATTACAGTCAACCCAGAGTGAGGTAAGCCTGCTGACTCCCTGGAGAGCCATGTGCCTAGTCCCAGGAGGCAAACACTCCCCCTCCCCCAACACACACACACACACACACACCCTCGTGCCACAAGCAGAAACGGTCACGCCTCCCCACACTTGATTCCATGCGTGATTCTAAAAAGGGTTGCCAGGACAGGCCAGATTTCCACTGCAATAAGAAGGACCAACTGCTCCAGCTCTCTTCAGCCTGTGCTGAATGCAAATAATACTTGTATTTGTAATAAACGTTTAGGGAAAGACTGCTTCAGTCCTCAGCTTTACAGAGCCGCGTGCCTTCCAAGGATTCTTGCATCTGACGGTTATAATGCAGAGATCGCTGCCTGTGAGGATCTGTCCTGAAATCCTCCAAGATGTTAGCACCATATGGTATTAGAAAATTATGGCGTTTGGCTGTGTCACCACAAAAAGAAAGATTAAACAGAAAGCAGAGTTTAATAAATAAAGTTGAAGGTTGCCGAGCAGAACGAAGGAGACTGCCTGGCGTCCCTATGGCCGATGCTCTGCCAAACCTGCAGACAATCACTCACACCCAAGCTCCAGGCCCAGCCACCCCAGCACTCTCGGTCCTTGTCCCCCCAACACAGGCAGCTACAGGTGACCTGGGCTCCAATGTAAGCCGACACTGGGCGTACAACTGCAGGATTATATCTAATCCATGTATTGGCACGAAAGCCACTGTTTATTGAGGCTCTCTCATTGAATTCCTACAAATTATTAAGTCATTCTTATCATCTCCATTCTACAAATGAGAAATCCCCAGCACAGAGAGGCTGGACAGCCTGCCCAAGGCCATGCTGCGAGCGAATGACAGAGCTGCGCTGTGAACAGAGGCCTCTCTGAAGCCAGCAGCCATCCCGTATGCAAGGAGCTACAGTGGCCCAGATGTCAAAGAATGTGACGTGCGTTTGTCCTGTCTTCTCTTTAAAGGTTTGATGACTTTGGGGAACTGTGAGTGAAGCTGACTGCTATAATAAAGATTATCCTCTGATGACAAATCTTTTACAGTCCCAGGGACCAGAATTCGCTTCTCTGCAGCTCTCAGGGTGCATCTTCAGGGTCCCTGCCGGACGCACCCTTCAGAGCACCAGCTGTGTGACCCAGAGGTCAAGCCAAACTGCCCCCACGACCTCGGCGGGGGATGCAATGTTCCTGCCACCCCCCGCTCCGTCCCATTCTCAGCCCCTACTTCCTCATCTGTAAAATGGGAGATGACCTGGCCTCCCTGGGGTCCTGAGAGTTAAACCACATTGTGGACGTGAGAGATCTCAGCAAAGTGTCTGGTGCATAGAAACCGCTTGGTCACGTTTGCCACTGAATCGGAATGGGTCCACCACATTCATTTTACAGATGAGAACACTGAGGCCGAGAGGGACAGGGCTTTTCCAAGGCCACTAGACAAACCTGGCTCGAAGCTCTGCCACTTCTACATGCAAGGGGTCCTCCCCTTCACCACATGCCCTCCACCCCGAATGTGGCCAGCACTGGCTCTGTCCATGCTGGGCTCCAGGACAGGCCACGTCAACACCTTCCTGGGAAGGTGGTTCATGGACAAGACAGCCCAGTGCAGAGGGCCGGGGGCGAGGCGGTCTCCATCAGCAAGGATCTCCCTGCCCCCTTCCAACTGCCTCCAGCCAGTGTGACCTTACAGATGCCTCTTCCACCTGAGCCGAGGGCAGGCACCTGGACAGAGCGGGGGACACAGAAGCAAGGTGTCCCCCGCAGAGTGGCAAGAAGAGACGGTGGTAGGCCGGCATCCCGCAGAGGGTGGGACAAATCAACAGAAGCTAAACAGGCCATTTCACCACGGCATCCTGGACGTCCCCTGAGCCACGCAGCCCTAACTCCTCCCACACATCAATATTTTCAAACCAGGTTGTCCACAGGTCGAGCCCCAGGGGAGTCCCAGCCCTCAGCTCCGGATGCTCCTGAGCCTGGTCCAGCGAACACCTGCCTTCCCACACCATCACTGCTACCCCACACAAACCTCATCTCACTCCCGGTTGAACTTCCACTGCCTGCCCTTCTTAACCGGCACAGGGATGGCAGATCTGAGGCCCCGTATAAATACGTGATTTAGAATTAAACTGGCTCAGCAACTCTTGACAGTGATTTCTCAGAAATTAAACCTGGACGATCTGTTTGGCGGGAGCACCAAATCTGAAAACCTTTGTGACAGAAGGGCTGTAAACGTACGTGGAGCCCAACGGCTCTGTCCATACGGCTCCTCGGAGGGCAGGCACGCAGGCTCCACGGGCACGTGCTGCCCCCTGGCAGCGCTCAGGGTTAGTGCCAGCCAGGAGCCTGGACTGTTACACCTCCTCCAAGGGAAAGAAACGTCATGGCTCCTGGGCATAGCCCACGCCCATGCCCTCCCCTCCGAGACCACCCTGGAGGCCCAACAGCTGGAAGTAAGCCAGTGAAAAGGCTAAGGGGGAAGGGGATGTTTGTATCCATGTCTGGTGTCAGGGCTCCTGCAGCACCAGCTTCAAGAAGAAATGAATTACGATGGTGTTACACCACAGAAGAACCTTGAAAGCATCATGCCAAGTGAAAGAAGCCAGGCACAAAAGGACACATTATATGATTCCCATTTATGCAAAATGTCCAGAATAGACACAGACAGACAGACAGACAGAATGCAGATTGCCAGGGCCTAGGGGGAGAAAGAAATGGGAAATTTTGGCTGCTGAGTTTCTGTGTGGGGGATGAAAATGCCTTGGAACGAGACTGCGGTGGGGGTACGAACGAGACCGCGGTGGGGGTACAACAGCGTAAGTGTACTTAAGGCTACTAGATTGCATCCTACATTATGCACATTGCACCAGATTTTTTTTTTTTTAAAGAAAGGGGCACAAACGCCAGCTCAAATGTCATTTCTTGCCCTATGACCCCATCTGCACCCTGAGGAGCCCCGGCCCACCCTGAGGCTCTCCTGCAGCTCCTGAGCACCCTAGGGCGTTCTCTGCTGCCCTGTAGCCTCAGTCCCCGCTCCTGGGAAAGGCTTGTTGCGGTGTTACCACCTGCACTGCCAAGAGCTTCCACTGCCTCCCCGCTGCCGGGTGGGGGGGGGGGGGATCTGGAGCTGGGGAGGGGCCTGCCTTCGCCTCTCCTCGTAGGAGCTGCTGCCCAGCCTGCGGGGTTTCCTGGTGGTCTTGGTGCAGCTACATTTCCAGAGAGCTGAGCAATGGCCAGGGCTCCACTGGGTGACTCCCACTGTGCTGAGCCTAGAAGATGCTCTTTGGTCTGATCTTTCACCCTCAAGCCAGGCTTGCAGCTCTGAAAAACCTCTCTCCAGAAGCTCCTGGAGCCCAGGTGTTGGTAGAACCCCGGTGGGCCTGCCCCGTCCCCACTGTCCTCTGGACATATCAAACCCCAGGGAGATGCCTGTGTAGCTCAAGTATTTCACCTAATCTTTACACGCACCTGAGACACACAGTGTTATTTCCATTTTACAGATGAAGTGACTGAGGCTCAAAGAACAATAGCCACGAGGGAAGTCAGTGGCAGAGTCAGAATCCCAAGCCAGTCCTGTTCCACTTGTTCCTGGAGGCAGCAGGACCAGATGCAAGGAGAACTCAGAGAGAGTCGATAACCACCTCTGCCACAGCCCGAGAGCTCTGTGGGGGGAGGCAGGCAGCAGCACAGAGCCCCCAGGTGGACACAGAAGATGAACCGTGCACAGGCCCAGATGGCCTGGCAAATGACAAAGAGCTGAATCTTTGCTCAGAACTCAAGGTAAATGATATGCTCAAATGGCTTGGGTGTTGGGGTTCTCTCTCTCTCTCTGTTCTGTGTCTTTCTCTCTCTCTCTCTCTCTCTCTCACACACACACACACACACACACACACACAGGTCTTCAAAAGGACATTCGTTGATCTCAGTGGCCCCCCAGGTGCTCCCACCCACCCCAACCTTGAGCAGTCAGACCGTTTCAAAGGGGCTGAAGAGCTGCTCAGAATTCTTGGATTCTGCCTTAAGCTGTTAGGATTAATTTTCTCCCACACACACTGAATGACAGAATCGGGTTTCAGGATGATCTTGCCAGGTTGAGGTGGTGGGCCAAATCTAACAGTGGAAATGAGAACGCAGAAATTTGAATCCCACACTCTGTTCAAAAATTGTTCACGTATCAAATGGACGAGATGTGACATTAAACGTGGATCCGGGTGGGACTTGAATACCACAGTGTCTAATTTTATGTTGGGCCACGGAAACACAGCTATGGTGCTCGGGTAGCGTGTGAATTGTTCAGAGCGTGTTAAGGGCTCTGTAGAGAGTTCCGTGCTCCCCACATAAGAGATGCAAGCTGGGATCTTTCTGGGGTTACACCCTTCTTTCTTCCTCCAATGAACCTAACTCTAATTGTTACCCTTCTCCATGTCTGGCATTATCATGTCCCCAAACTCCACGGAGAGAAACGCCACAGCAACTTCCACTGCAGATACAAGCAAGTCCTGTGGGTTCTACCATCTCAACCTCTCCTGTCCGTGTCCTCTCTTCCTTTCCTTTTTTTCCTTTCAAAGATTTATTTGAAAGTCAGAGTTACACAGAGAGGAAGACCTACATGCATATGCACACAGAGGGAGAGAGAGAGAGAGAGAGACAGAGACAGAGACAGAGAGACAGAGACAGAGAGAGGGAGAGAGAGAGAGATCGATCTTCCATCCCCTGGCTCATTCCCCAAATGGCTGCAACAGCCAGGGTGGGCCAGGCTAAAGCCAGGAGTCAGGAGCTTCTTCTGGATCTCCCACGTGGGTGCAGGGGCCCTAGCACTTTGGCCGTCTTCCACTGCTTTTCCAGGCACATTGGCAGAGAGCTGGACCAGAAGTAGAGTAGCTGGGTCTCGAATTGGTGTCCTTATGGCATGCCCGTGTCATAAGCAGCAGCTTTACCCACCATGCTACAACACTGCCCACCCCTTTCCTTTCCAACCATCTATCTTACCTTAACCTCTGCAGAGGCCTCCTGCCCCCATCTTCTCAGTGTCCATCCTCCACATTGCATTTTAACTCCCTTGTCCATCCCCCCAAAAGGTCTCTTTGGAATGGATGGAGTCTATCTTTCATTATGGCTTTGAAGATGCCATCTCTTCTGACACATGCACCTCCGACCCCTCATTTCCCACCTTTAAGATGCCTCCTCACCCATCACTGCCAGGCTCAGCCATCTTTTCCTCTGGGAAGACACAGGGCGTGTGGTCCCTCCGTCTTCCAGGATCATGGGGCTCCCTGAGCTATGCTATCAGACTTCCCTGGACCTGTGAATGTGTCTGTCTCCTTTTCTCAACTGTGAGATCATTGAGAATGGGCCCCGAGTCCTATGCATCTCATAGCTTCCTGTGCCCAGTACTGAATCTCTTAGCAATACTTATCAATAAGTGTGCTTAGAATAAATGGATGCATAGATAAATGCATGGTGGATGTGTGGATTGATTAATGCATGTTGGGTACAAGGTTGATTGAGTACCTAGAAGAATGTGGATGGATGGGTGCATGGATGGATGTTTGGTTGGATGGATGCATGGGTGAATGGGTACATGGATGGAAGCATGGTGGATGCACGGATACATGGTCAGGTGATTGCCTTCTATTTCATCAGATTCAGCATCACTTCAGATCCATGAAACGAGCATAAGTCTCAGAGTAGGCTTGAGTTGGGAGTGTGAGTCTGTCATGGCCCTGGTTAGTCTCTGTACTCTTGAGCTTTCCAAAACGTGGGCTTCTCTTTGCCCTGACCAGGATTATGGTTTGAGAACACATGTTCCCTACTTACAACAAGGTTCTTGACCCATGCTTCCGCACTGGACGGGAGGCTGGCTGTGTTGGCATCACATTAATCTGTTCTGAGAGAGCTTTCTGAGGGGCTGTGGCAGGTTCAGTTCACCAAGGAGCAGACCCCAAGACAGACAATGGCAAGTGCTCTTGGGATCACTCCCTGTGAAAGGAAGCAAGATTGAGCAGAGGGAGGAATTGGGTTGTGAAGCAGTCTCAGTAAAACCCTGAGCTGGCTTCATGGGGTGCTCTTAAACTGGCCATTGGGGTTGTCTCAGGTGGAGGAAGCAGACTAGACTTCAATGCACACATGTCAATAAAAGCCTCCCTGCACAAGGGACATGACCCTGAGACAAGTGACTCTCTACAGTAGATGCGCTTCTAAAGAGGACCATCAGCTGAGGACTGACAGCCCACAAGGCCCCATCAGTCAGGGGAATAAGTCCTTCAGTCCAACCTGGGGATCTAGGCAGCATATCAGCACCTGCTGGAGTCCATGTAGCTTTGTTTGCATGCTCATAGAATCTCTCCTAAGAAAATACATGCACATTTCCCATGGTCTCACAAGTCACATGTCCCAGGACAGTGTGCCCACATGATAAACGTGTCAGCTTCTGGATCTCTCTTCCCCTTACTCAGCACTCTAAGATCTTAGTCCTACACTCATATGTACTCGCCTGGCTCTTCACAGTACTGACTGACTAGATACTGTGTCTCCTTTGAAGAATATTCTATTTTCTTCTTTATCCTTAACCTTACTGGATTATGTTGAGTAGTCCTCTGTGATCAGAAGGGGAGGTGGGTGTGGCGGACTCTGACAGCAGCACAGATCTTGCAGGAGAGAAGCATCTGTACCACCTTCAAGCAAGGGGAGGCGCACCAGTGGCCACCTCTGCAGACTGGGCGAGTTTAGGGAAATCTGAAGATGCAAGATTTGGGGATGCATCAACCCAGATGGTCTTGTGTGTGATAGTCTGGTTCTTTCCCAACCAAGGCTCTTACTGTGGCACAGCAACAGGGCTAAGTTGTAAATTGCACCTTCTGCTATGTTCCTGATAAAGACCTGGTCCTCAGCTCTCTCTGCCCTCAGGCTGCAGGGATGAGAATTTCTTTCCCAGCTACCAGTGAAGCTGCCCAACACTGCTCAAAGTCTTTCCCTATCTTTTTCCAATGTGTCAACTGAACTTAGCAACAGCCATCCAGTTCCTCTGAATGTGTAGATAACATTTGCTCCATACGTCTCAATCATCCGACACCTTGTTCCACCAAGTCCAGTCCCTTCCACCAAACACCACTCAGCTCATCACTGGTGAAGGGTTTCCTACTTCTACAGCTGTCTTATGGAAGAGGTTATCTATGCTTCATCTACCACTAGGGGTGGGGGTCTTCATTGCCATCTGGATAGCAGGCAACCCACCTCCATAATCCTATCTTAGCACCTGCTTCCTCAGACCACTTCTTGTACCAACTGTCCCAGGATGGACTTCTCGAAGTGCAGACTGAGTTGAAGACTGGAGTGCAAGCATCTGGGTGATGCTCTTTGCTCTGCTTCAGGCCCCTGGGTTTCTTGTTAATTCTGACAATAGCCACTGCTGTAAGGTATTTATACAGAACAGTCCAGACCCAGAATAAACGTAGTCCTCTCCACACAAAGATAAGAGTGTTTGGGATCCACATGTGGCTCTTCTCCAAGTGGTACTGAGGAAGCCGGACAGCTTTTCTCTCGTGGACAGAAGCACCTTCCCCCTCTGTGCCTCCATATGGCATAAATGAGAATGGAGGACAGGGATGGAAGGTTTTATGGGCCTGGCCTGGAAATGGCGCCTTCCACTCTGTTCATGTTTTATCAGCTAGAACAAGCAACATGGCCACACCTGACCGCAGCAGTCTGGGAAACACGGTCTAGTTAAGTGCCTAGAAAAGAAGAGGAAATGGGCTTGGCAAACAGCCAGCCATGGTCTCTAATACTCAAGAAGCCAAAACTTTGCACTCTGGCATGAAGTTAATGTCGATTTGAGCATCTTCCTCTGGCCTCAGGTCAGCCAAGCATGCTAAAGCCAGGTGAAGTCATGGGAAGTTATTCCATAACTCTTGATATCAAATACTGGCTTCCCCCTTCATACTTGGGACTTGTACTGCCCCCAGTCTCTCCTTAAGTATCCCGCTAAGGTCTTCCCTACCCCACCCACTACCTACCCCAGAGGATCAACTACAGACAGCATATGTGAGACTTAGCACCACTGGCAGAAGAGGAAGACAGGAGAGAATTTTGGCTTCAGACCTGAACAGCATCCTTATCTCCAAGAGAAAAACCACAATAGTTTATTTCCTTACTTTTTCAGACTCTTAGAGTAGCTATGACAGCTTCTTACAATTTTTTTAAGGATTCAAACACTCCAAGGATCAGCGGTGGACAAGTTAATGAGAAATACAATTGTTGCTGTTAGAAGTAAAGCGCTGATCATGGTGAAATGTGAAGAAATTATTGCATTTATCTAGGGTTTGTCAGTTTAAGTGCAGGAAGTTAATGTTGGGGAAACACAAATGGTCTTTGAACCAAGTGAATAATGCAGCTGCTTCTGCCTGCATTTTTTATAACTGTTATTAAATTAAATACATATAAGTTCAACTGTCCCCAAGAAAATGCCTTGAAAATACCTTTGGGAAGAAGTCATACTTCCATGTGGAGATACGGATTTGAACCTACACACTTAAATCCCTTTCCTCCAAGCTGCCAGGAGGAATTGTCAAATAATCTAGAGATTTAATAGAAGGAAAGACTCTGTCTCCATGCTAGGAAACTAGGAGGGGTGCTCTCAACAAGCCAGGAGCATTGTGGCATGTCCCTAGAACACACTGTAGGTGGCACTAGATTGAGGAAAATATTAGCCGGCTCACAATTCAAAATAAGTGAAGGCAAAACCCATCCTAAAGTGCACAAGATAGATTTCTGGTAGAACCAGAGTCCTTCCTTCCCCACATGCCCACGACCAGTAAAAAAGCTCAGCGTGTCCACAGCTGAAGATGAAAGTGCGATGTCAGACATGTGGCAAGGGGAAGAATCGGAACCCCATATGGGTGCAGGGGGAGCAGCAGGGTAGGACAGCAGCAGGTGTGGAGGGAGCAGGGTGTGAGATGCTGTCAGCGCCCTGCCCACATCCGCCCAACACTTACACCAGCCTGAGCTTCCAGCACCTGCGCTGTTTTGCCTGAGGGCTTGCCGACCAGCCAGCCCCGCCCCTGTGGAACAATCCGGAAGTATCAAGGCCCTGCATCAGGATGTATAAAGACATCAGCTCTGTCACCTTCTGGATGGGAGAACTCCAAGGCCTAGGTTCTGTGCCGGTCCTGGAGTTTCCCAGTGCCACGATCTCCTCTGTCCACTGTGGTGCCTCACTGGGTCACGCGCCTTGTGTTAGCCACTTTTGCTTTCCTGTCCCCCTTCCTCATACCTGCAGAGATGTGCCATGAAGTCTCCTCTCAAGTTAGCTATGAGTTCTTACATTTTTATATCAGGACCGGCTTCTGTGGAAACCCAAACTAAGCAGGGAGCTAACTCCACCTCCTGGAGGTGTGGGTGGTAGATGGAGCAAAGTGGACTGCTGCTGTGGGGTCCGAGAGTGGGCAGCAGAGTTCTTCAGAGAGGAGAGCTGTTGTCTCAGCCAGTGTCACACTGATACGCATACAGAAAGGGGCCCATCCAGCCAGGGGATCCCTCTAAACGTCTTCCTCCATCACACACATGCACACAATTA
Organism: Sylvilagus floridanus; assembly: GCA_949820135.1. NCBI lineage: Eukaryota > Metazoa > Chordata > Mammalia > Lagomorpha > Leporidae > Sylvilagus > Sylvilagus floridanus. The sequence continues at coordinate 114,799,952 of OX463231.1, forward strand.
GACTCTACTTCCGTCTCTTTGGGGCACATCTGAGCAGAGGCCCTTACACTATCTCACAGAATTCATCTCAGTCTTGGGAAAACATAAATCTCTCAAAGAAAAAGAAAAATTATTTTAAATCACTTCCCATCAGAAAAGAGTTGGTGTTAAAAACAGCAGCCCAGCTCTGCAGGGTCTCTGTGAACACTTCCCTGCATATATATTTGAGGAAACTTTAAGAAAACTCTCCTTACATATGCAGTAACACCCAAAATCACATTGCAAGATGTTAGCATTAAGAGAGGCAGGGTGAAAGATACATGGCAACTCTCTGTAGTATCTTTGCATCTTTTACTAAAACTAAAATTATTTTTAAATAATGTGCAAACACAAGATGAAATAAAACAAACACTGCTTCTGTGAAAGAAAATTCTGAAACCAGAAAATGGTTTCAATAGAGAAGGCAAATGTGATCACGAAAATATCTAAATGAATGGAGACCACACAATGGACTGGCTACTGCCAAAAGCCAAAGTGGTCATTTGGAATATCAGCAGGAGCATCTCCCTAAACTTGGAAGAAGATGATGGAAAGATGAATATGACAAAACAAGAGGGGGAGAAATGGAGAGTGGATCCAGGAGGCTCAATAAACCCCCACTTGGAATTCTAGAAGGAGTGAAGAGGACAGATGGGGGAGAAACACTGATGGAGGAAGTAGCAGAAGGCAAATTCCCCCAACTGTAAGCAATGGATCAGTTCCGAAAGATGGTAAGCAAGTGCTGGCGAAGAAACCCCAAGTGAGTGGTGCCATGGCCAGGCACCTGTGCTCAGCCCCCAGGCCACACCTGAGCCCTGGGTGTCTGCCCAGGTAGACGAGGCAGAGAAGAGATGCACAAAGCACTGGCTTGTCTCATTTGCAACGCAACAATCAGAGCAATGGCAAATCCCAGATTCCTGGTGTTGTTCCTAGTGACCTGCGCTTTTTGGGGTCCAGAACGTCAGAGCAGTGCTCAAAGGGGCCATGTGCAGCATGTCTGCACAGCTCTGGGAAATGGATAACGTCAAGGCAGCCCAGCAGCGAGACACTGCTTAGGGTTAGATCCCAACATCATGTTTCCTGTCCCCTTCCCATTTTCCTGGCTTCCAATGCCTGCTTCCCACCCCACCACCTTCCCTATCCAGGCTGGAAATCTTAGATAACTTTGGACTCATCTTGTTATCCACCAAGCCTATTTTTATGATTGATTTCTATCTTAGCCCATTTTCTTCTGTTAGTAACACAGTACCACAGACTGGGTAAGTGGTAAAGAAAAAGGGTTTTCTTTTGACTTGCAGCTCTGGTTGAAGGTTGAAGGCTACATCGGGTGATGGACTTCTTTCTGAGACAGCATAGAGTTTCACAATGCAAGAGACAGGGCATGCAAACACGTGTCTGTTCTGGCCCCTCTCCCTCTTCTTACAACATGGCCAGTATATCCATGGGGGCTCCGTGCTGACGATCTTATCTAATCCTAACAATTTCCCAAAGGCCCTGCCTGCCTCGAAACATCATAGTTGGATAAGATCCTGCCCTCTTAATATTTCTCATGGGGATTACATTTCAACACACGAGTCCTTGGGGACATCTTCAAACCACAGCCAAACCATAGCAGTATCTCTGTCATTTCTATCCCTTCTTCTTCCTCACTAGAGTTTCAACCTAAGTCTGAGCCCTTGAACTATTCTAACAATAAATACTCCATGTGGTGTTCCTGCCTCCAGCCTCTGAAACCCAACCACCTACTGTATATGGAAACTTGGGCCAAATCAGGTGCTGCAAACCCAGATGTCCATAAGTGATACACTTGAGTGAAGCAAGCAGGGTTCACAACAGGGAGACGTGAAGACTTTGGAAAATAGGAGGATAAGTGCTCTGACAAAAAGAAGTCACTACACACCTCCAACCCACTGCTTCCCATGAAAAGATCGACTCAAAGAAGCCAGATATTCCAACCAAAAATTTTTCAAGCCAAGTTTTCCAAGCAAAATCAGAAACTTAGACTTTATTGTGAAACTTCCTCATTTTAAGAAGTTGGCAATTACCTGATTTTAAATATTTTGATTTTTTAATCTGCTTTGGTCTGATGTACCCACAACACCTAAAACCGTGCTCAATTAATATTCCAGGAAAGTGTTGTTCAGATGTTCTCAAATAATCAGGCCTCCAATTTGCAAAGCCTGCATTAAAGAATCTTGTTTAATCCTCATACAATGGAGCGGATTTTTATCACTCTTGCCTTAGAGACAAGAACATTGAGCTCACAGAGCTGGATTTGTTTTCCCAAAGTCACATAGCCGCTGCCGGTGCTGGGATTTAGATACTGGTCTCTACAATGATCCCACTACATTGCTCAGGAAAACCAAAGTTCTGAGTTCTGGTCCCTTCTATCAGTCTATGGGTTCTTAAGCAAGCCATTCTCAACATACCTTTATCTCAGAACCATGCCCTTGAACCTTCTGCAAGATCCCTGTCTGACTCCCCAAATATTTCTATCACTAAACCATTCCCATATTCATTTCCCTGAACTGAGAGGGGCCACCTACCTCCAGTGCCCCTTCCTTCATCACGCTCTCCAGTGTCCTGCCAAACATCACTTATAAGACTTTAAGAGAGGTCAAAGAGCACACTCCAGAACCCAACGGTTGAGGTCCTTCCGTGTCTAGTCTGACTCACTTCACAACTCCCCTCCCACCGTAACTCCCCAATGTTTACGCCACAGTCAGCCTCTCATCCAACTCCCGACCGTGCCCTAAGAGCATCGTGTTGCATCCTTCATTGCCTTTGCCATGCAATGCTTCCCTTCTCCTTTGGAGAACTCTTCTTCACCCTGAAGACGCAGCTTGAGTCATCCATCGCTTTCCTGGCAGCTTCCTTGTCCCTTGTGATATTTCCAGTGAAGCAGCACATCTCACCTTGAGTCGTGGAACACTTGCTCATGTATCCACTTCCTCAGTGGATGTCTCTCTCCCTAGCTTCTTCCATGTGACTGTCCCCATGCCTACCAGAGGCATAGATTTCAACATAGATTCAACAAATACTTCACAAAAAAACAAGTGGTTACACAGAGAAGGCAGGAGCAAGATATATAAGTTATCATATTGAATACTTTCAGTGACCCTGTAATTCCATAATTACATCCATTTTGCCAAGGAGAAAGTGGACACTCAGCTGTATCTAAGATATGACAACTACAAAGAGCCAGAATTTCAATAGAGGTCTAGGAGCTTCCACAATTCCCATTTTATTCACAACATCATATTTCCCTTCTGTGACACCCCTATGAATATTGCCCTTGGGTCTTCTGTCATCTGATATAGCATTTCAGTTCTTGGAGCCATTCCTGATATGGTCCAGTCGTGACTCATCACCAACTCAAACATGGTGAAGAAGTTCACCATGGTTCATCCTCCTGGCTTGATTCCCACGCTTGACCTTCTCTGCTTCACCCAACTCAGGCAACCAACAGCTTCCCCAGGCAAAGACTGCTGTTTACCATGGGAATTTGAGGAAAGATAAGCATAGCTCCATACACTCTCATCTCCCACACCAAGAAGCAACGTAGAATAACACATATACTCATCACCATCTTCTTTAAAAACAAATGACAGCATTTGCCTATTCTACACATTCCATAAAATGGAACCATACAATAATACATGGTCTTTGTCAGAGAGTAGGAGAAGGAGAATGAGGAGCTCACAGAGGTAGAGGTTTCTTGTAGGATGATAAAAACCTTCTGGAATTAGATAGTTATGATGATAACACAGTCTTGTGAAAATCCTAAAAGCCACTGAATTGTGCATATATATTGTGTCCAAATACACACAGGAAATTTTCCCTTTTAATCACTTGTAAATCAACAGTTCCGCAGTAATAATTACATTCACTTCGTGTGCAACTATCATCAGCATCGACCCTTAAAACTTTTTCATCTTCCCTACATTTGCCAGGGTTCTCCACAGAAACAGAACCAACTGGATGTGAGCACGGGCATCTGTAGATTATGATATAAAGGGGTTTATAACAGGGAACTGGCTCCTGTGACTCTAGAGTTGCTAAGTCTCAAGATCTAAGAATGGCAGGAAACCTAATGGTATCATTGGGTTCAAGACCCAGGAAGAGCCAATATTTCATTTCAAGCCCAAAAGCAGAGGGGAACAGGAAAACCAATGTCCCAGCTTGAAGACAGTAAGGCACGAGGGACGTCCTCTTCCTCAGGGGTAGGCCAGGCTTCAGGTTCCGTGTGGGCCCTTAACCGGTTGGAAGATGAACACGCATTTCAGGAAGGGCTTTACTCTGTTGACTGATTCACATGAACCTCGCCCTCTCAGACACACCCAAAAGTGTTCCAAAAAATCACTGGGTACGCTGTGCTCAGTCAACTTGACATATAAAATTAACCTTGATATTCCAAGTTGAAATTCTCATAAAACAATCATTCCCACTTTCCCCTCCTCCCAGCCTCTGGAAATCACCATTCTACTTTCTATCATGTGAACTTGACTGCTCTTAGGTACCTCACATAACAAGAATTATACAGCGTTTCTCCTTTTGAGTCTGGTTCATTTCACTTAGCATAACATCTTCAAGGTTCATTCGTATTGTAGCTTATATTATAATTTAATTCCTCTCTTCTTAAGGCTAGATAATATTCCATCATACATATATAGTACATTCTATTTATCTATTCTTCTGCCCATGGTCATACTATGGTTATTATGAATAATGCTACTGTGAACATTGGAATACATTACAAATATCTGTTCCAGTCCCTGCTTTCATCCTTCTGGGTATATATACAGAAGTGAAATTACTAGGTCATATGGTTATTCTATGTTTAATTTTTGAGCAACTAAATTTCTTGAATTGTAGATTTTTCAAATGGCAAATTTTATGGTATATGTATGAAATCTCCATAAAAAATGTTTAAGCAAAGCAGAGGAAACAATGTGAAAAACTCTATAAGACAAATAGTCTGGCTCTTCAAACACCAATATCATGAAAAAATTTAAAATCTAGGGGTAAAGTTTAGGTCAAAAGAGAATAGAGGAGTGGGCATTTGACTCAGTGATTAAGAAGCCTCTTGGAATTTCTTTATCCCATATAGAACACAGTCTGGGTTCAAGTCCTGGCTCTGCTTCTAATCCCAGCTTGCTGCTAGTGCACACACTGGAAGACAGCAGGTGATGGCCCAAGTGCTTGGATCCCTACCACCCATGTGGGAGACCTGGGTTGAGTTCTTGGCTAGCCCCGACTGTTCTGTGCTTTGTAAATGAATCGCCAAATGGAGGGTATCTCTCTCTGTCTCTATCTTTCTATCTCCCTCCCTTTCTCTATCTTTCAAATAAATAAAAATTTTTAGAAAAAGAATATAGAGTCATAGCAAACCCTCCCACCAAAATAAGAGAGTTGAGAAGGCATGTGGGATACTCTGATGGTGAGCTCACCCAATATTCGCTCCCAACCTTTCCTTTCTTACCTTCTTTTACTACAAAGGCTGAAAGGAGGAGGGGCTGGGGGTCTCCATTCCCAGCTGCTCTCACAGTCTGGGTGGATCTGTGACACAGTTCTGGCCAGTGGAATGTAATGGAAACCCACTGAACATTTTTGGGAACTCTCGCTTTCATATCTCCTTCGTCTTTCTGCCTGAAATGCAAAGATGAAACTGGAAATGGAGCGGCTGCCTTGCAACCACAGATAACCAAACCAATATACTAAGAATAAAAGAATGGAAAGCCAAGACCTGGGTCCTTGATGGCATCTTTGATCTGCATACCAGCCCTGGACTCTCTACCCCTGAACTTCTTGTTATATGATTATTTTTTAAGAATCCTTTAAGCTATTGTTATATTTTCTGTTACTTGCAATCAAATTTAATCCCAAGCATTACAGAAAGACTTCCAGAAACACAGTAGACTACTTTGACCTCCCTCTACTTCAGTTTCCTCATCTATAAAGTAAGAGGAGTTGTAGGGATATGATAAAGAAACATTGTACAGCTAATGTGAGGGTTCAAGTGGCTACTACTGTTGAAGCACTCAGATTAGCACTTACATACAAAAAAGCCAATATATTCAGTTGTTATTTTGTTCCTGTTGTCACAATTACTAATATTATTGTTGAAGAATGAAAACAGTCACAAAACTCCAGTCTCTGAAGCCCATCATATTCATCTAAAAGGAACCCAACATAGAAATGAAGGTTTCGGGGCCGGCACTGTGGCGCAGCAGGTTAAAGCCCTGGCCTGAGGCGCCAACATCCCATATGGCCACTGGTTCTAGTCCTGGCTGCTCCTCTTCTGATCCAGCTCTCTGCTATGGCCTGGGAAAGCAGTGAAGGATGGCCCAAGTCCTTGAACCCCTGCACCCATGTGGGAGAGCTGGAAGAAGCTCCTGGCTCCTGGCTTCGGGTCGGCACAGCACCGGCCGTTGTGGCCATCAGGGGAGTGAACCATCAGATGGAAGACCTCTCTCTCTGCCTCTACCTCTCTCTGTAACTCTTTCAAATAAAATAAATCTTTTTTAAAAAATGAAGGTTTCAGTACAGAACCTAGACAACATTTATGAACTCATACAGATCCTGGCTCATGAGATACAAACTATACCAAGGGGAGACCCTGGAAGGCAGTGTGGGTTAATGGGTAAGAACTTGGGCTCTGGACTCAATTTGGCTGAATTCAATTCTCATATCTGCCACTTAACCTCCATGAACCTGTACTGCCTCAGCTGTGAAATGAGGATGATGATAATCATCTCTAGCTCGAAGCACTGTTGTGAAGATCAAATGAGGATTGGGAAGCACTTAGCCCAGAGTCTGGCCCAGAGAAAGTCTGCCAGACTCTCCATCTCTGGATGTACTAGCTGCTGATGCTGTTATCTCTAGAACCTTGAAGAAGGTGTCTGATAAATACTTGGAAGTCTCATGGATGGAGGAAGTGAATAAGTGGACTGATGTGTGTGTGGATGGATGGATGGGTGGGTGGATAGATGAATGGATGAATGGATGGGTGGGTGGGTGGATGGATGGGTGGGTGGATAGATGGATGGATGGATGGATGGATGGATGGATGGATGGGTGGATAGATGGAAGAGTGGATGGATAGATGGATGGATGAATGGATGGGTGGATGGATAGATGGAAGAGTAGATGGATGCATGGATGGATTGAATAAATGAGTTGATAGGTGCATGGGTGGGTGAACACATGGATGTATGACCCAGTAGATGGATGGATGGACAGAATGTCTTTGGAGAGTGGGTAATAAGGGGTATTTAAACACCCTATTGGTCTTCAGGGGTTTAGCAATCTCCATATACTCATAGCGCCACTAGCAATATGCCTGAACTCCCTCCTCTGTGCCTCACAGAGCTCTAAAAGATATCTTAACCCACAGCCTCAGTGTACACAGCCTCCTCCCCATTACAAACACCCCCCAAATCACTTCTTAACACAACTCTAAAAGAAAAACACATCTTGCCACTGCTGCAAGAATTAGAAGCTGTCAGTAGCCCAGTATTAGTGCATATTCCCAGAACTTACTTATTTTTAATAATAAAGTTTCTGGGCTCTTCGATCACAGGGGGCCATGCCATCTATGAGTCTGCTTGCTGCTGTCTGACAGAGAGAGGGAACTGCCTCTACCACCCTACCCCAAGCAGGCAGGCCAGCTTCCACCAGTGAATTCTGCCATGAATTGTAATTAGCTGCTACCTTCAAGTGTGGGTGTGGAGGGTGAGGGGCAGCAAGGCCCACACCAGTCTCAGGCTCAAAGACAAACCTCAGCTTGAGTCACTGAAAGGTAATTACAGGGACTGTCAGAAGCCGGTGCCGGCTTTACTTTAAAGTCGAGGAAGCTGCAGGAACCCCAAAGCTCCACATATTCAAAAGTAATCACTGAATTCCCACAGTGAATGTGTGAGTCGATCACTCACTGCTCCCAAATAAAGACATCTACAAAGCACTTTCCTTCTTCTGAATGGAACCAAAAAGTGAGATACTGGCTTTCTGATGATCGCCACGAGGGAGCGGGTGAGAACTGGTGTTATCAAGCACCTACTCCACCAGGCTGTACCGCATAGGCACCTTATGTATACTCCTCATTTCAACCAAACCGTGCCTTGTGAGGCTGATGTTGTAGACCCCCTTTTACAGGTGAGGAGACTGAGGCTTAGAGAAGTTGAACACTAACCAATGCAGGGTTCAAAGCACAGGATCTGGGCCCACATGTCTATGACTCCAAAGCTAGTGAGTTCTCAGACATCCTCGCTGGTCATGTTGGTCACTGGCAGCTGATGCTGTGCCCTCCTGGCTATACACCCACCCTGCTGCCCACAAGGGTATCTGATAGGTGAACACTCTGGCCCACCAAACAGGTTCTGAGGCTGAGCTGGCTGGATCTCTTGCCCCCAGAGCTGAGCCATTGCACCTTGGCAAGAAAGCTGTCTGAAAACACGTTCATCTGCAGGGTCTAGGTCTGGTCCCCTGCACCTTGTTCTGTGGTTTGCTCCAGCTCCCTGCCAGGGTGACAGTGTCTCAGGATGGACACTTCGACCTAATCCCTATCACTTGCCCCAGCCCTCTCCAAGTCCCCAGCTCATGCCCATATCACCTTCCTCATTTTCTCCCCAACACAGATACTTGTTGAATATCTCCTCTGAATCAGGTTCAATGCCAAGTTCTGACAGCCCGAGCCCTCGTGCTGCTGTCAGTCTAGCAAAAGGCAGATTCTAAATATCTCCAGCATCGTCTTCTCAATACGACGGGAAGATGCTTTGTGTAACAGAGCAGCTGGCACCAAGCTGACCACCAAGCTGGGCTATCAGTTAGTTAAACATTAATATCATCTGCATTTTACAGAAGGAGAAATTGAGTCTTAGAGAAGCAAGGGAAGCCCAAGAACTCACAATTGGCAGGTGTAAGAGCCACAGATTAAATCCACGCAGTGAGATTCCGGAGCCTCCCTTCAATAGGTTGGCCCAATAATACATCCTGTAGAGCAGAATCAAGCCTCACTTAGTTTGAAAACGAGTTTTAAAAAAATAATTCAGATAGAGGCCAGTATACTCACATCATCTGCCAGGAATCATCTTTTCAAACAGCTTGTTTTTACCAGTCGACAGGTGTCTGGGTGGCCCCGGGCACAATCAAGAGGCATTTCTCTGCCAGGAGGGACAGCCGTGGCGAGGACAAAGGACTAGCCCTCCCCATAGCCCTTGGCAGGCCCAGTCTGTCTGGCTAGCTGGTGTCCCCAGTGAGAGGTGTGGTGAGGATCGGCCACGGGGAGTGCGCAGCAAGCGTGGAGCAACATGACTGATTTTGGACCTCCCTCTCCTGGGATCCTGGGAGCGCGTCAATTACTCGAGGCCCATTCTGAGGATGGATATTACCTTCTGCACTCACCACAGAGCCCTGCATCCTGATCCAAGCACAGATGGAAGACAAGGGCGTGGGGTTAATTGATCAAGCAGCACCAGCTCCTTTGCGAGGGTTGGCAGAAAATGGCTCATTTCACAGATGTATAGCCCCTTCCTCGCCAGTCTCCTGTGATTAAACCAGGTCACTAACACACTTTTGAACAAACACACCCAAACTTACGCGTTCAGGTTCATCTTGCCCCCTTCAGAGTGGTCACCTTGGAATACTCTATACACTTCTCTCCCTTCTGCTGACATTGGCTGAATACCAGCCAGACACAAAGCATAGCTCTGGGAATGGATAGTGTGCAGCTGAGTGTGTTTCAACCACTGAACACCAACTGGGTACCAAGCCCCCAAGATAGACAAATGGAGGGTAGGTTGTACCCATGGGACAGAAGAGCCAACTAAAGGGTGTCAGGATGTGAGGAAGGCAGGAAGTTGGGAAGGATGGAGAGCAGATTCTGGCTACAATACAAAGTGGACAAGGCTAAATGCTGGGAGGAAAGTGGCACTGGGTGTCTACTTTATGCCTAAGCTCAGAAAGGTAGGAGGAGCTGGTGCTATAGTAGCCTAAGCCTCCGCCTGCAACACCTGCATCCCATAGGTGCACTGGTTCGAGTCCTGGCTGCTCCACTTCCAATCCAGCTCCCTGCTAATGGCCTGGGAAAGCAGTGGAAGAATGGCCCAAGTGCCTGGGCCCCTGCACCCATGTGAGAGACCTGGAAGAAGCTCCTGGCTCCTGGCTTCAGAACATCCAGCTCGACCCTTGCAGCCATTTGGGGTGTGGACCAGCAGATAAAAGAAATCTTCCCACCCTCTTCCTCCTCCTCCTTCTCTGTCTGTAACTCTGCCTCTCAAATAAATAAATCTTTAAAAACAACAAAAAAAGAAAGGCAGGAAATTTTACAATGAGTTTATCTTCCGTAAATCTATCCCAGGACTCAGTTTACTGAGCTGGCAGGAGATTGGAATCATATGTGGGCTTCTCTTCTTGCTCTCCAGGCTCCCAGGAGGGTACCAGATCCTATGCAGGGCCAAGTTTAGGTGCGCCCAGGGTTGGAGGTGCACACTGGTTGTCTTTGTTAGGCTGTCCTTAGGGTTCCTTGTTGGCAGCTAGCCATGCTGCTCCCATGCCAGGTTGGGTTCAGAGAGCAGACCAGCTTGGGAGCCCCGGTGCCCTGGGCCCAACCTCCTTAGATTTCCCTAACAGCCATCTGTTTCAATGTCTTGCTACCTCCAGAAATTTCTTTCTCTTTACAGAATCCCAAACAACACATCCTCGTTATTCTTCAAGAATAACCTCTCAGGGAGGGTGTTGGGCCAGGTGGTTAAGATGCTACTTGGGATGACTTCAAACTATATACAAGTGCCTGGGTCAAGTCCTGGCTCCACTCTCCATTCCAGCTTCTTGTTAATGCGCACCTGGGAGGCAGCAGGTGATGGCTCAAATGCTTGGGTATCTTCCACCCTTCTCTGAGACCTGGATTGAGTTCCCAGCTCTGGGCTTGTTTCTGGAATTTGGGGAGTAAACCAAAGGGTTAAAGAGACTCTCTTCCTCTCCTTCCCCCTCTCCCTCTCCTTGTCTTTCTCCCTGCTAAAGGTCTATTTCCTCCCCAAACCCCAACAGTAAGCCCAGGTTTTGAGACAAAACCAGGAGAGAGATTCCTGTTCAGGCAACTCCTGCTTTTCCTCTTATAACACCAGTCTCTCTTAGCAAGAAAAGATAAAATCCCCTTTACCTGAGAACAGGGACTACAAGAACACAATACCAAATAATGTATTAAGTCATACCATCTGTCAAAAGAAGACTCAGACACAGAAGTATTTAGAAAATAAAAGGAAATTCTGCTTGCAAAGGGTGCAAGGGAGTCGGGCTTTGGAAAAATTGGCTCACCGAACACAAACACAGCCATTATTTCAAGGAAAACAATCGCAAAATCACCAAGCTCACCAGGCTTACATTCATCTGTTCATGGCATGAAAATGGCAACTTTCTCACACAGTTATATTCACAAAGGTCTTGACCTATCTTCAAAGATCATCACAGCAATAATCAGGAATAAAATTGTCTTCGCTGGGGAGTCCAGGTTTAAGGAAAGTATCCCTGGATTTAATTTTGGAGACCCTGACATTTTGGGTGGCTCAGGCTTTAGGAATGCATGGCTGTATCCATTCGGTGACTTTTCCCCCTTCTGGTATCCTAGGCAAAATGCCTCATTGTCTTGGACTCAGGACAAAGAGACAGTGTTGGCTTCTGCACACCACACGATCTACAGAGAGAGTGCAATGGGAATCCAGACTAGTGCATCAGAGAGAGTCATGGAAGCGTCAGTTAAGACCTGAGGACATGGGCAGCAGTTGGGCACCAGAGGGAGGGAGGGCACAGACCGGGGTGCACTCACCAGGCTGGGCACCTCACACTGGAGGATGGGGGGCGTGGGGATGGGGAGCTGGAAGAGCTGGTTGGACGCCAGGCCGATGACCGTGGCTCTCTGATATCTCAGGTCCCAGACTGCACCCAGGATGGCAGCTCTACTCATGGCCTCAAAATCCTAAAACACTAGCCAGACACCAAGGCCATTTAATCTAACGCAGATGGGGACACTGAGGCCAGGGCACCTGGGTGTGGCCCTGCAACGCCTTCAGTGACAGCACGTCTGACTTCAGGCTGACAGTAGCCGGGCAGAGGGCAGCTTTGAGAGTAGTTAAAAAGACACTCAGAGTCAAGAGTGTGTAATTGGGAAAGAACCCACGTGAGCCATGCCACTTCCTGCAAACATTTTTGTAACAGTAATTTCAAAGCTGAAGACAAGAATAAGAACAATTTTCCTACACGGTGAACAGTCGCAGAAGGTCATTCCCAGGGGAAGTCCGGCACTGAGAACAGGCTGATTGGAACATGGACACAGCTTCCCAAGGGTCGCTACTCATTTTAGTGGTTATGCTCTGGGGTCTTTTCTTTTTCCTGTGTGTTGCTCATTTTAATTAAAAATAAAAATCCATGCTCACCGTGAAGCATCTAAACAGTAAAGAAGAAAACAGAGTGAAGAGTGAGGGCTCCTGTTAGTAGCTATCCTCTGTCTCCCTGTGCTCCCTGAAGACAAATAATTTCAGCAATTTAGCATCTACCTTTCCAGATGTTTGCACTTATGGGCCCATTTGTATGCACAGAGAAGCACTTAATGAAGGATTTTCCTATCCAAAGGGCATTTTACAACACACTCCTCAGAGTCGCTTTTTCTTCCCACTTAGTTTGACATCATCACCACCTTTTCACGTCATATAGCTTGACCTCATTCCTTTACACAGTGGCAAATTATACTGTGTCGATGCCCCATGATTGGTGCAACTGTTCCTTATTAATGTGCACTCAGGCTATTTCCAAATTTCTTACTAATATAAATACACAATGAATATATAATATACACACACACACACACACACACACACACACACCCTATAGAACAGATTCCTGAAAGTAAAACATTGATTCAATTAATATGTAGATTTTATGTTCTTGGCATCAGCATAATATGTGGGAAAGATTCATTTTGTACCTCCTCACTAAACAAGATATTAATTACCCTTTTCAACTGTTTGCTAATTTGATATGTAGAACACTTGTTCAACTATGACTAAAACTGAATAATGTTTTTTGAGAGAGACAGACACAGCTCCAATCCACTGGTGTATCCCCCCGATGCCTGCAATGGGCAGGACTGGGCCAGTCCAAAGCTGGAAGCTGCAACTCAATCCGGGTCTCCCACATGGGTAGCAGGCACCCAATGACTTGAGCCATCACCTACTGCCTCCCAGGGTCTGGATGACCAGGAAGCTGAAATCAGGGACCTGGAGCCTGGTGATCAAACCCAGATACTGCAACATGGATGCAGACATCTTAACTGGCACCTTAATCATCAAGCCAAACTCTTGCCCCTGAATGGCTTTCTATTTGAGTCTGTAGTGGTGTTCAGTTCAGATGTTCCAAGAAGAATCTAAGATGGACTTAGCCAAGCGAGAGCCCATGCAGGGGAAATGTCTCTGTAGGACCAAGAGGCCTGGAGGGAGCAGCAGGAGGTGGGGATCCAGGTCTGACGTTTGGGCAAGCAGAGGAGGAAGGAAAGGACTGGATGAGAAGATCCATGGTGAAGTCCTCAAACACCTCCCCCGGACCAGTGTGGGCTTCCCAAGATGGACCCACAGGGTCCAGTTGGTGGCTGGGGGCAGCCGAGGGAGCACAGCCTGGCACAGCCTTTCCAGTGGACCTACAGCTGCTGGAGCGGCTGTCACTCAAGTCCTCTCCCAGCAGGAGTTCTCCTGAAGTCAGATCTGAGCAGTGCACCTCCATGGCTGCCACTGTAGCGCACTGTTTCCTCCCTAGAAATTACCTGGCCACACCCTCCACTGCAAAAGGGGTGCGAAGGTCCACTGCACCTGTCTGTTTGTTATAGAACTGCAGAAACTCTTCATATATTTGGTAGATCAGCTCTTGGTAGCATATGCCACAAGTGTTTTCCCCAAGTCTTTGCTTTCTTTTAACTTGATCTGTTTCCCTGTATAGAAGTTTTCTTATAGTAAAATCTGTTACTGTTTTCCTTTAAGACGTATGCATCTGTCTTAAGAATGTTATCTTCTTCTAGTAGAAAAATGGTAGGAGGGTCCCTTTGTTTTATCTTGTACATTCCTTGGCTGATTGATACCTTATTGATCTAAATTTAGTATGAATGATTATATTATGCACCAACCAGGGCTTGATTTGGTTTGTTTCTCATCATTTCCAGTTTTTTACCATCTAATTATTACAGAATATGTTTCATTTGAAATGAGTAACTGGAGTCGATTTTTCAAGTCAAAGCCCCCACATAGCTCAGGCAGCAGAAAGAAAATCAGCCACAGAGGACCTGAGCAAGACCCAGCGTTTAAGAGAAGGGCTCGGAGTCATTTCTCTGGGGGGCTAGGACTGCAGTGGGTAAGACCCCAGAGAGCAAAAAGGAGCCCAGGAGGAGCCTATGATCAAGGGGCTCCCCTCCTAGGCCCAGGGAGCGAGAAAGTCAGTCCCAAGGATGGCGATCCACTCTTCACACACCCAGGTCAGCTCCATTGCACCTTCTTTGGGTTTTCCCTATAGCAGCTCTCATAAGCTCTGTTGCATTCATAGCTTGGAAGCAGGAGTTTCACGGCCTCTTTGGGACTCGGTATCAGGAAAGTGGCCATGGGATGTCTACTAGTCACTGGTCCACTTGGGGAAGCAAGAAGTGGCCCATCCCGCAGAAGACACAGATCCACAGCCAAGCAGGGCCTTGTTCCACTCCCACGCCCACCTTATTCTACCTTATCCTGCAGCGTCACTTATGTCAGCTCCCTCTAGGGGCCTTGCAGGGCCAGCCCAGCACGTCCCAAGGACCCTCTGCCACACCCACCCTCCCTTGCTTTTCCTCTCCGCAAAGACCACAGCAATCCACCCCAGACAATTATCAGCAGTCCCTAAACCAAGAGTCATTAAAGCTCCTTCTGGAAACAGTCTGGATACGAGTGTGACACACACAGGCCAGAGTGATCTCTCCATTATGCGGGAGTAAGCAGGCTGGGGGGCTCTGCCAGACGGGGTTCTTAGCAGCCCTTTGGAGTGGCTCTCCTGCAGCATGGATCCCCCAGATCCATGACTGCCATGATGCCGAAGGCCGGCTCTGTTCTGCCTGTCCTAGGAAGACGTTCCCTGCCTGTCTTCTGAGGGCACTGTTTGCCCCAAGTCCAGTGCACGCTCACCATGAGCCCACAGCTAACATGCAGGTCTCATCTGTGAGCTGGCGAGGGCTCCGTCTAGGGCCCCAGTCAGGGTCCATTCTGGAAGTGGAATCAGAACCCACTGTGGGGCCTATATGAGAGGTCAGTCTGAGACAAGGGACAGGGGCTCAGTCTGGGAGAAGGATCAGGCTCAGACTAGGATGCAGGCTCAGTCTAGACAGAGCCATGATCAACACCCAGTCTAGGATGAGGATCAGGGCTACGTCTTCCAGAATCAAGGTCAAGTCTGGAAGCAGGGTTAGAGCTGTGCCTGGGTCTAGTGTCTAGGTCTAGTCTGTAGCCAAAGCCAGGGCCTCTGAGGTCATGGTCTGTACAACAGGTGGATGGCATCAGAACTCCCGGGAAGGAAAGCGTAGAAGAGCAGGAAGGGAAGGTGAAGACGATGGTGAATTCCAAGTTGGACCTGCTGAGGTTAGACGGCGATAGGACTTCCAACTGGGGTTAGCCAACACGGACCAGGAAGTCAGGAGAGGCAATGGGGCTGAGGGGGCAGGTGAGGGGGCATTCAGCCCTTACCCAGGGACAACACAGAGAGAGGGAGGAGAAGGGGACCTGGAATGGAACCCTGGGACAAGACAGCAAAGAGCCTGAGATGGAACAAGCAGAGAGGTGGAGGGAAGCACGCTTGAAGAGGTGATGAACTGGAAATTGGTGAGGGTGAGTCAGTGCAGCCGGGAGAGCAGGGATGTGAGAGCCCAGTGACTCGGGGGCCATGGGGATGCTGATGGCTTCAGGGAGAGCAGCTTCCAGGCCTGCTCTGAAATGAGTGGAGGAAGTGGAGGTGGACACAAGGAGGACAGAAGGCCTCCTCCGAGGAGGGCAGGGTGCGCTCGTAGCTGGACCCAGAGAGGCAGGATCTAAGCAGAGAGAGGCATGGCTATGTGCAAGTGTTGGTGGGAAGGAAGAAATTAAAGCTCCAGGAAGAGAGCTATTCAGGGAACGGATGGGTCATGGACTGTCTGTCATTTACCATCATGCAAAGCCTGTTCCACACACTTCTGATGTTGGATTCTCTCCACCCGTGTGTGGTTCCCCTCAGCCCCACGTACTTCCTCCACAGCACTTGCCACAGTCTGTAAATGGCTTTAATTATTCTTTGGCTTGTTCCTTGACTGTTTCCCACATATCTCCACGCTCTACCCAGGGACTTCCCAGCCTCCATCACTTCTTACTTATCTTGCTTTATTTTTATCCCAGCACTCACGCAACCTGCCATTCGTCTGCGAGTCTTCCTCTTGCTCTTTGTGTGTGTGTCCCCACCAAAAACGTAAACCCCGGGGGAGGTAGGATGAGGTCTGCCTTGTTCTCTAAGTCCAAGCGCTAGTGCTGCATCCAGCTCTGAGAAGGCACGGAACAGATACGGGGGGAGAGGAGGGGAGAAGGGAGAGAGGATAGGGGAGAGGGAGGAGGAGGAGAAGAAGTGGTGAAAGAGAGAAAATAGGAGAGGAGAGGAGAGGACAGGAGAGGAGGGGAGGGGGAGGAGGGGAGGGGGAGGAGGGAGGGGAGTGGATGGGGCGGGGAGAGGGGGGAGAAGAGGAGAGGAGAGGGGAAGATGGGGAGAGGGGAGGGAAGGGGAGGGGA
This sequence comes from Sylvilagus floridanus, assembly GCA_949820135.1. Classification (NCBI taxonomy): domain Eukaryota; kingdom Metazoa; phylum Chordata; class Mammalia; order Lagomorpha; family Leporidae; genus Sylvilagus; species Sylvilagus floridanus. The sequence goes on from OX463231.1 coordinate 114,816,775, forward strand.
GGGGAGGGGAGGGGAGGAGAGGGGAGGGGAGGAGAGGAGAGAGAAAAAGAGAAAGAATCATCTAAGAAGGGGTTCTGAAAACTACAAAATTTCATTCAGAAGAGAAGGACAGGGAAGGAGGATGGCTCAGGTTCCCACACTCCATCCTGGAGTGCCTGGGTTTGGGTTTGAGCCCTGGCTCTGCTCCCAATTCCAGCTTCCTGCTGATACACTCGGGCGGCAGCAGATAGTGGCGCAAGTAGCTGGGCCCCGTCGCCCATGTGGGACTCTCGGATTGGGTTCCTGGCTCTTGACTTCAGCCTGGCGCAGTCCCAGCCATTGTAGGCACTGGGGGGTGAACCAGTGGATGGATGATCTCTCTCTTGCTCTCTTTCAAATAAAATAATTAATTTTAGAAAAACAAAATTTAAATGAAGGACCCAGCTTGCACTTCCTGCTATACACACTGCCTCATTTTCCTTACAGATGAGTTTTTCAGGAAGGAGTCGCATATTACCCCCCTTTCAGAGCAATGGGGCTCCCAAGAGGTTTCAACACTGCCAGGAACGGCGCAGCTAAGAAATGACTGTGCCAGAACGCAAGGCCAGGGATGTTTGAGTTCAGCTTGCTGTTTGTCGGCTCATTTCCAACCCCTCTGGGCCACGGGGGGGGATCAAGGGTTCCTCCCTGGCCCTGTCCTCAGGCCCGCAAGCCTGGTGCAGGTGCTGTGACAGGCTGTGTGTGTTCTAGAAACATCCCTCTGGCTGCATCCTTCGGGACAAGGGAAGTAGTGGGGGTGGAGAAGAGGGAGCCATCCCCAGGGAGGCGGTGCCTTGGGCTGAATTAGAGAGAGACATGAGAGCCAACGCAGGCAGCTCCGGGTGGCCGGGATGCTGAGCTGAGAGGGAGCAGGGCACCTGGAGTGGGCTCCCAGGTTTCAGGCTGGGGAGTGGGTGGCCAGTGCTGCTCATGGCTTGGAAGAGAGAAGGGGTGATGGCGGGAAGGCAGGTGAGGCCTAACAGACATCCAGATGCCAGGGCCCAGGGTACAGCCCTGCTGGGGAGTGGTCGGCACAGCCCGCATACTGGGTGCTCTTACCAAAGGCAGTGTGGTGAGAGCGAGGGGCTAGGAAGCCCCAGCGTCCCTGAGCAGTGCTCGGAGAAGCAGCCAATTGGACAGGAGGAGCGCAGCCCTTCTCAACTCTGTAGGGTGGAGAGGAGAGACAAGACAAATGGGCCTGTCTGTGTGTTCCCTCGACAAAATATTTTATAGCCTTCCTGCGTAAACAAGCCGTCACCCACCTCCCAGCCCCCCATCGGCTGAAGCAGCTTGGGGGGAGAGACAGCACGGTGGGGGTTGGATACTCTCAGCTGCCAGGGCCTGATCAGCACACAAGCAAAACAAGCCCAGAGGATGCTGGGAAGAGAGGGGTGCTGGCTGACAGTGGAGGAGAGCCGCTTCCCCAGCACACACCTCCTGTGTGCCAGGCTCTTGCTGAGCACAGTTCCAGTGCTGTCACGCCCATTTTGCAGATGACAAGAGAGGCCTGCTAATGCACTCGAGTGAAAGGATTCAGCCCAGTGTCTTCCCACTGCACTTCACTGCCTCCATGGAAAAGGCCTAGGTCTGGGCCCCTCTCGGCTTCCCCAGTCCTGCAGGGTCCACTCCCGACGCTCATGATCCCACGGCTCTGTTGCCCGTTCTTTGCCTAAGTCGTCCATTGGTAAGAAATAAAACTGTGGGGCTCAGCAGCAGGGCAGTAACTATAGAGGAAACTGCCTTCAGGAGCTTAGACTTGAGCTCCGGCATCACTGCATATCCAAAGCAGACTTCTAAAACGCCGCTCAACGCGAACGGCGGTTCCACGGGGACCCGTTTGCCTCTCTCCTCCGGCCCTGCCTCGGGCAGGCCTATCCAAGGATGAATCGGGAAGAGGATAGCAGGTGCAGGAGGGCTCCCTCCAGCGCCCCGGGACACAGTGGAGGAGGAGTTGGTCTGCTCCTCGCGGAGATGGCAACAAGGCTCCTGGCTCAGGGCACAGATGCACCTGTTCTTCCCACCTCCCCCCTCTGACCTTATAAATGGGGAGGTTTTTTTTTTTTTTTTGAAGATTTATTTTGAAAGGCAGAATTATAGAGAGGGAGAGAGGGTTCACTCCACAAATGGGCCAGGCCAAGCGTGCAGGGGCCCGAGCACTTGGGCCACCCTCTGCTGCTTTCCCACAATCTTCTTTCAACACAGTATGCAGCTTCCATTCATTACTTTACTTTAAAAAAGAATTCTAATACGTATGTTCCAAGGCAGACAAGCAAAGATGACATCTCCACATGAAGAGAATGCATAGCCAAAGAGCAACTGGGATGTCCCTACCCTGTCCCTGCAGTTAATCCACAGGGCTGGATACCACCCTCCAGCCACGATTTTCTTTTCAGTCCCTTGAAACCTCAAAGGTTGCTCCTCCCTGAAGGCCCTTTCTCTTGCTACGCCCTCTGCCTGGAACACACTCCTCTGGGACAGCATGCACAGAGTCACTGAGATCTCACGTCAAATGTTACCTTCTCTGAGAAGCCCTCCCTGATCACCCCCATTCCAGGTAACCACCCTCTCAGTCCCCTACCAGTGAATCTCAAACTTGGCCAGCATCAGATGTACCCAGAGTGCTTAAAATGCTGATTGCTGGGACCACCCCCAGAGTTTCTAATTCAGCAGGCCTAGGGTGGGTCTTGAGCATCTACACAGCTAACACGTGCCTGAGCTCTGCTAATGTTATCAGTCCAGGAACCACATTGAGTCACTGTTCTATAACGTCACCCTGTTTTATTGTCTGCATAATATTTGCCACAATCTGAAAGTATCATGGTAATCTATTCAGTTCATTCATTTTGATTTGCCCTTCACTCTCCTGAGAGCAGTGTCTCTGCCTGTCTGGTCCATGGCCGTATCCCTGGGATCCAGCACAGACCAGGAACATGACAGATACTTGATGTGGGTTTGTTGAATGAATGACTTAGTGAATAAGAAAGAGGGTGGGTAGGCAGGTGGATGGGTGGAGGGAGGGAGGAGGAAGAGAAGATGGGATGGATGCATGGGTGATGGAGTGCTGGATGATGGGTGCCTAGATGGACACAGAGACAGATAGCCATTTGAAGCCTCTGGGTCCCTGCCTCTGCACATACCACCTTTTTCCATTTCAGGTTGATCCAGTTAAAACCAATCCATCTTTGATTTCCAAAATCTCATTGATAAAAGCAAAAAATATTGAACATTTTGCTAAAGGGCCATGAGCAGAAAACACATATTGCAACATGGCAAAGGACCTAGCACTGCACAGAGTAAAACCGCTCTTGAAGGGTCTCTCCAGCGACTGCGCTGCCTCAGGTGGCCGCCAGCCTCTGCCTGGGACAAAGGCTCTTCTCTCCTCCTCCTCCTCTACCTCTCCTGATGTTTCCCTCTTTCTCAAAGCGGTGCAAACGATCTTTCTCATTTTCCCATACCAAACAGCTTAGTCACGATCTTCTTTCATGGCTTGAATTTCCTAAGCAGACCCATATACCACCTGTTCTAAAAATTTCCAGAATCTTGGAGCTCCAGACAAGGTCTCCTCTTCTTTCCCCATCTGTGTTGTAACGTCCTGGAAATTCTGCCTCATTCCAAGGCGTCTTACGTCCCAGCTCTCTGAGTGCACCCTGAATGACTACAGGAGACAGAACAACTGCCGACAGCCAGGTGAGAGGAGAGGCTAACGAAGGGGAGGAGAGTTTACGTAACAGCCGAGAATGACGCTTATCCATCCGGGACAGAGTGGATGGAGCTAGTGATGAGCAGGTGAAAGAACAGGGGAGCTAAGACGTGAGGAGCCATCCAGATGCTTCCTTCTGTTTGCTAGTCTTCAATTGCTATGGTGAGAAATCAGGAGAAACGCAGCGGCTTACAGGACACAAATGTGTTAACTTACAGTACCGGAGGCCACACGGCCAGAATGAGTCGCTGTCAGTGTCTCTGTGCTCTCCTCCGAGATTCTGTGTGTTTGCCTTTTCCAGCTTCTGGGGACCACACGCGCTCCTTGGCCTACGGTTTCCTCTTCAGAGCAGTAGTGTAGCATCTTCAAAACTATTTCTCTCTCTTTCTCCCTCTCTCCTTCTCTCTCTCCTTCTGCAAGGTAATCTATTCCCAGGTAACAGGGCTTGGATGGAGATGTCTCCCCGATCAGAAACTGTGTCCTCCAAAGTTACTAACTCACACCTCCCACTCTTCACCTGCAACTTCCTCTCCTCCCAGCTTGCGAGCCCAGACAATCCACCACAGCCACTCTTCGATCTCATTGAGACCGCCATCAGCCTCTCCCCTCCCTCCTGCTCACCGGCCCTGCCTGTCTTCACTTTCCTCCCCTTCGCGTTTGGGTCCTCTGACCTATCTAACTGCACCGCCTCCCCTCCTCTCCTTCTCTGCGTTACATCTATGGGCAACATCCCGGTCCTGCGTGCAGCAACCACCCTTCTCCTCCATGCTGTCACTGGGGAAACGCTACTGGACAGAACCACTCAGCGGTACTTGTAACTCTTGAAGTTACCAGGGAGGCCACGGGAAGGAGTCAGAGGGTTTTAAGCTTGGAAGCCATTCAATCAGACGTACATTGTGAAAGATCATTTCTGCAGCAATGTGGGGAACAGATTAGAAGCAGGCACAGGAGGAAGGGAGGCGAAAAGGACACCTGCCCCCCTCCTTCCTCTCAGTCTTCCACACTGAGTTCATTTGTAGCACCCCCCTCCTTTCCTCTTCTCTAAAAGCCCTGCAGTCCTTCCTACCACTGGAATCCTTGCCTGAACCCTTAGCTAGATAGGCAAGAAGCTTAGAGGATCCAGGTTCAAGTTTAGTTGCTTCGCTGACAAGCTGTGTAAACTTGGAGAAGTAATTTAACCTCTCCAAGCTTCAGGTTCCTAAAGCATTCACGACACTCAGCAAAAATAATACCGAACGAATTATTCCCATGATCAACAGTAACACGACACTCACATGGATTCCTTGCAAACTATACAGCAGTGTGCAACCGTTACCTACTAACATTATCCCTAGTTTATAACTCACTGAGGGTAGGGCTCGCACCTTATTTGTGTTTGGATCTGTCCCTCCCAGGGCTTCACACATTGAAAAAACTCTATCAATGCCATCAGGTATAAATAAACCACTGGGTATGACACTAATGAGCACTTAAGGAGGAAACACAACATACCAAGAGCGCCCTTTTAAAACGTCTCCTTCCCCCTGCCAAAGGGATCTTGGTTCTCATTTGACTTTTCTTGACTCTGAAAGACCCACTCTGACCCACTCTCATGGGGGTGGTTCTCCTCAGGCCCCGTCCCTCCTCCCTGCCATCTGACTGTTCCAGGCACATTCAGAAATTATTCTGTCTACAAAGAGGTCCCACCTCCCTTCCAATTCCAACCAAGGAAGCCCAAACAGGGAAGCCACAGGAGACTTCATTGAAACTGCGATGGTGAAAATTTGGTTCAGATGCCTTCTTAAGACTAACTCAGCGTCTCTGCCCAGAGAATTTGGTTCCTGTTGCTTTTCTGGGCGTGTTGTCCCTAATTCCTTGGAGATCGCAAAGTGAGGCCTCCTTCCTTGTCCCTGCAGACACAAGCTTTTCCGAGGGTGGGCAGGAGCCATCACCACCCAGACCACTCTCACACCGCCAGGCCTGAAAGATGACTTGAAATGATTTCTTAATTGTAAGAGGACAAAAGCACCTAGCCAAGGAGCTGTCACAGCTGGGAATAAAAATACCCTCAGGGATGGGGCCATCTGGGGAAGGAAGAGTAATTTGGGCTAAACCAATCCCGGCCTCAAAAATAGACCTGGGCAGCTTTGAGGCGTGCACCTGCTGAGCGACGCTGTGTCTGGAAAATTCACCCCCAGGTCTCCCGGGCCTGCAGCCATCACTCAGGCCGGCAGCACAGCTGTGTTTGATGGGTTGGTTGCCAGAGTGCCTGGAACAGTCAGATGGCAGGGAGGAGGGACGGGGCCTGAGGAGAACCACCCCCATGAGAGTGGCAAAGGCCCACTTCTCTCAGCCTGCAGCTCACAGGGACCTGGGCATCTGTGAGGGAAAGAACTGTGCTGTCTCATGCTTGGTGTCACTCACTTCCCTTCCTGAGATATAAATCTTGAGCAGAGAAACAAAGAAGCTACAAAAAGATGGGGGCCATCCCATCCGGCATGGTTCCTCCTTTCTACCCTTCGGGGTTGCCCCAATTCTGGCACCTGCTACTCCAGCCTGGACCCACTGGGGGCCTCCGACAGCCTTCTTCTGTGAGTATTGGCCAGAGTTCAGTTTTGAACCTTCTAATATGATCCCTGGGGGAAGCAGAGCCATATTCTGACAATTGCCGTACATCTCCCTATAGGTCAATGATATCAACCTGCAGCAGAGGCTCACACATTAGTCCTGAATAACATGGGACCAAATGGCTTCCCCTTTCCTGCTGTGGCAGACATGCACCAAGCACCAGTGGATGCTACCCGCTCTGTCCCATGTCTCTGGAGCAGGACAGAAGTTGCTGGTAGAGCTTTGAGCCTGGAGATCGTTGTCTGCCTACAAAGCTCAGTACGACCATCAACTGCTCAAACAGTGGAACGTTTGCTAAAAGCAGCTTGTGATCTTTAGCTGTCCCTGCAAGAGCAGTCAGCCTGCACCACAGAGACGGATCACACGAATTCCCAGAGGATGCAAAATGCAACTTGCACCCATGATATGGAACAATTTTCCTGCCTGAAGCTCTCCCTACCCACCTTGGGGGACACCACAGAACCACTGCACTGTGACTGATTCAGCTTGTGTGGAAGCAGATCCGCCTCTGTCCCAGTGCTGTGCTCCCCTTGCACTGATGGCAAACCTACTGCGCTCCTTAGCGAGCTCAGCACTGAGGCAGAGCCGTCTCGCAGCCAACAGCCTTCCCCTAAGGGGGCCCAGGACGCCTGCGGCACTCTGCACAGCACTTCCCCGCAGACACAGTACTGGTCGGAGTAGGATAAGTGACAGAGCGACAATTCCACAGCTCCGTGAAGTTGACCTTTCACATCATGGGATAACATGGGGCTGTTGGAAAAGCGGGAAAGTCCGTTCTGTGCAGTGATTCAGGGCTCCAAGTCTCTTTGCATCCTGTGGCCCCACGCTCCTCCAAGTGCCCGGAGTTCCCGCTGTGTAGCCAGTGGATGGGGAAGGAGATAGAGGGTTGAGAATCGGACAACAGATTTTTATAAGCCATGATAGGAAATGGTCTGTGTTGCTCCTCCCACTCCAGGGGTTAGCACTCAGCCACGTGATCTCACGAAAGTCTGGGAAATGTCACCTCGCTGCAGGCCCAGGAGGAAAAGGAATGCAGCCAACCCCTAGCATTTGTGTGGTCCTTACTTAGGGTCTGCCTTGCCTGGACTGAGACCTCAAAAGCAGGAACTGATTTCCCATCTGCCTCATGAATTTGGGTCTGCAAACCCAGGCTGAGTGGTCCAGAGGTAGCATCTCACGGTGGAGCGAGGTCGCAGCTGAACATACCACCCATCACACAGTCACAGACAGGCCACCAGATGGGAGTCTGAGAATCACAGAGCAGACCTGGGGGGCTCAGGGCAGGGATGGGAGGAGAGCCCAGAACTCTAAGCCAAGGAGGTAGCCTTCAGGGGGCGCAGGGCGAGGCCTGGGAGGGACAGCAGCCCAGCTTGGACTCAGGGTTTATAAAGGACGGCTTGCTCACCAACGTATGAACCCTCCCCCACAAAAGAGATGAGGCCCCAATGCACCCACTTTGCAGATAATGGGAACCTTAGGTCTTCCTCAAGTCAATCAGCACTAAAACCCAAGTCTCCGAGCTAAAAAACGACACAAAACCACAAGCCTAAGGGACTATCCCAGTGGGGACCCCTGGGAACCTGGGAAGCCCAAGCCCCTTTCTGTGCTGGCTCCTGTTCCATGTACCCAGGTGACCACACCTGCCTGGCAAGGAGCCCCATCTCCCAGATGTGGCTTCAGGGATCTGTCCTTGTGTTAAAAGAATTTTAATTCATTGTGCGCATTTAAAAATCAATAAATTTGACCTAAAAATAAGACGTCTTAGCTTTTCTTTTTTAAAAAGTCGGGAGGTCCAGCTGCCATGGATCTGATTCCCATCGATGACAGTCACCTGGAGCTGAGTAACCGCTGTCCCTAGAGATACAACATGTGCTTTCCAGGTCCCTGCAAACCCCACTTTCCTATTTTTCTTCTTTCTGGCCCACGCGACTCATTCAAGTCACCCCTCTGGCCCTTGTAAGTATCGGGCACTCCCTGGCCTGTGCGTTTTCAGTATCAGTGTCTCAGGTGTTCATTCATACAGTCAGGAGGTCTTTGCTGAGTGGTTGTTCTGGATCAGGTTTGTGCTGGATGGTGGGGATGAAAACAAGACACGGTCCTGCCCACAGAGAGCTTACAGTATGGGGAGAAAACGGACACAGTGGTGCATCAGTGTAAACGTGGGGTGTTCTGCACCAAGTGATGGGGGGCCCACAGTTTTAAGTGTGTGCAGACACCAGCAGTGCCTCATCCATATTCCCTTGGCACTCACCATTTCCATGCAAGGCAATGGCTTCCCACTTCTAGAACCTGAGTAATCCCTGCATGCAGGCTGGAAGTGAGGAGAAGCCAATGTCCAGGAACAGCCCTCGACCAACGAGCGACCAGAGCTGGTGAGATGAGCATGTCCAGGAACAGCCCTCGACCAATAAGTGACCAGAGCTAGTGAGATGAGCATGTCCAGGAACAGCCCTCAGCCAATGAGCGACCAGAGCTGGTGAGATGACCGTGACCAGGAACAGCCCTCAGCCAATGAGCGACCAGAGCTGGTGAGATGACCGTGACCAGGAACAGCCCTCAGCCAATGAGCGACCAGAGCTGGTGAGATGACCGTGACCAGGAACAGCCCTCAGCCAATGAGCAAGCAGAACTGGTGAGATGAGAAATTTCCCAGGTGCCCTAGCAGTTAGCTGCTTAATGAGGTCCCCTCATTATTGCCTCCCTCATCTCACTTCCCACTCCCCTACTGCCCACCTCCTCAGACAAACCACTGACACTCACAGCCTTGTCTTGGGGTCTGCTCGGGAGAGAGCCCAACATGAGACATGCACTAACACAGAAAGGGGGTGCACAGCCCTTCCAGCCCGCTAAAATCCACGCACACCAATGGAAATTCACTGACAATTAGCCTGGAATGGTCAGGGGAGAAGTCTGAACAATGCACTGTTTCCCTTTAAAAAATAATCTAAGGGGCCAGTGCTGTAGTGTAGTGTGCAAAGCCACCGCCTACGACACCGACATCCCATATGGATACTAATTCATATCCCGGCTGCTCCACTTCTGACCCAGCTCCCTGCTACTGCACCTGCGAACACAGTGGAGGATGGTCCATGTGTTTGGACCCCTGCACCCACATGGGAGACACAGAAGAAGTTCTTGGCTCCTGGCGTTAACCTGGCCTGGCCCAGCCCTGGCTGTTGCAGGCATTTGGGGAGTGAACCAGCAGATGGAAAGTCTCTCTGTCTCTCTCTGTACATCTGACGTAGAAATAAATAATCTTTAAAAATAACAATAATCATCTTAATAATCAGGTTAATGAGACTGTGCGAGGGGCAGAGGTGTTTCAGGACTTGTGCCTCTTTGTGCTCTTGTTACAAACTAAATCCAGTGTTCTGCCCTCCCCGGAGAGGATGGGGACAATGACCTTCCTCAGTGCGTCCCTGCGCTACTGCACCTGAAAGAAGGAAGACCCCTGAAGGCAGTGGAGTGGGTGAGGACTTGGGAATATGGATAAAATTATCAGTCCAGGGCCAGCACTGTGGCACAGCTGGTTAAGCTGCCGCCTGCAGCACCAGCATCCCATTAGGGTGCCAGTTCAAGTCCTGGCTGCCTTACTTCTGATCTAGCTCCCTAATATGCCCGGGAAAGCAGGGAAAGATGACCAAGCACTTGGGCAGCTCCAGGTTCCTGGCTTCTGCCTGGCCCAGCCCTAGCCACTGCAGCCATTTAAGGAGTGAACCAGCAAAGGGAAGAGTCTCTCTCTCTCTCTCTCTCTCTCTTGAAGTCTGCCTTTCAAATAAATAAAATAAATCTTTAAAAGAATAAAAAAAGAAGTGGAGCTGCAACTCAAAATAAATAAATAAAACAAAAATAATCAGCCCCTGTCAACAGGCTGCTGTGCTTTGAATGCGGTTCGTTCCCACCAAAACTCAGGTTGAGGCCGAATCCCCAGTGCAACAGTAATGGTACTGAGGTAGCAGGGCCTGTAAGAGAGGTGGGTCGGCCTTTAGGATGGATTAGTGCTCTTCCCTAGGGAGTGCATTCTTACCCCATGGAACAGCACTGGTTACTGCCAGGGTGTGCTGCAATCAAGGGCACCTGGCTTCCTGAGCTCACTCTCTTCCTTCCTCTCCCACCACGCGACCTCTCCCGGGTGCACCTGCCGTGTGAGGCCATCTGCCAGGAGGCCTCGCCACGCGCCAAGGCCATGCTCTTGGACCTCCAGAACTGAGCTTAATAAACTTCTCCTTATAAAGCACCTGGTCTTGGGTATTTTGTTATAGCAACAGGAAACAGACTAAGACATTGCCTCTGAGGGAGACAATGTCACCTTCACTCTTGCGGGGAGCAGTGGGGCATGAAACAGGGACTGGGGGGGGTGGTCAAGTGACTCCCCAAACTCCATCTGCTGGTGACAGCCCAAATCCACCTGACTCTAAATCCACACAACCACCTTCTCATCAAGCTGTGAGTGTGGTCCTGTGTGTTGACTGGGATGAGGAGGGAGGGGAGAGCATTAAGGCCCAACATTGGGTCGTAGAGCAGGAGCCCCAGTTCTGGGAATGGCCGTTCAGCCTGTAGATAGCTGATTTCATGCAAGGGGCTCAGAGAAGAAGAGAGGCAAGACAGGCCCCTGGGATCTTGCCCTGGGATGGCAGGAGCGGAATTCAGAGCAGAGGAAACTTTGGAGGTCCTGAGATCTTCCCTTGAGGGAGCTCAGGAATATCTCCAGAATCTCCCTGAGGGGTTCATTATGTTTAAAAAATAGAAGGAGGCTCATGCAGTAATGTTTGAATATACAGAGAAAATAAAATCTCGTTGAGTCATCTCATAGTGTAATACTATATGATTGAAGCCGCCGCCTGCACTGCCAGCATCCTACATGGGTGCTGGTTCAAGTCCCAGCTGCTCCATTTCTGATCCAGCTCTCTGCTACAGCCTAGGAAAGCAGTGGAAGATGGCCCAAGACCTTGCGAGGGCCCCTGCACCCACACAGGAGACTCAGAAGAAGCTCCTGGCTCTTGATCAGTGCAGCTCTGGCCATTGCAGTCATCTGGGGAGTGAACCAGGGGATGGAAGACCTCACTCTGCCTCTCTGTAACTCTGCCTTTCAAATAAATAAATAAATAAATCTTTTTTAAAAAAATACCATATGTCACAGGCAAGTAAGGCCAAAAATATCAGGTCCCACTTATATGGGCAATGGGTAATGATCAGGTGGCAACACTTGTAAAAGGCCAGGCACTTGGGTTTGGCTTAAGAAATTTGTAGAGGCTGGCACTATAGCCTAGCAGGTAAAGCCACCTGCAATGCTGGCATCCCATATGGGCACCAGTTTGAGTCCCGGTGCCCTCTGCTTTAGCCTGGGAAAGCAGTGGAAGATGGCCCAAGTGTTGGGGCCCCTGCACCCACATGGAGACACGGAGGAAGCTCCTGGATCCTGGCTTTGGATTGGCCCAGCTCTGGCAGTTGTAGTCATTTGGGGAGTTAACCAGCAGATGGAAGACCCTTCTCTCTCTGCCTCTGTATTCTGCCTTTCAAGTAAATAAACAAATTTTAAAAAAAGAAAAGACAAAGAAAAGAAATCTGTGCTCAGGGCTGGTATTAAGCTGCCCACTATGATATTGGCATTCCATATTGGAGCACTGGTTTGAGTACCAGCTGCTCTATTTCCGATCCAACTCCCTGCCAAGGCACCTGGGAAAGCAACTGAAGATGCTCCAAGTACTTGGGCTCCTGCCACCCATATGGGAGACCCAGGTGAAGCTCTTGGTGCCTGGCTTCAGCTTGGCCCAGCCCTGTGGTTGCAGGCATTTGGCGAGTAAACTAGTGAATGGAAAAATCTCTTTCTCTTCCTCTCTCTCTCTCTCTCCCTCCCTCCCTCCTTCCCTCTCTTCCTCTCTCCCTCCCTCCCTCCTTCCCTCTCTTCCTCTCTCCCTCCCTCCCTCTGACATTCTGCCTTTCAAATTAAAAAAATATATATTTTAAAGAAAATTGAAAAAGAGAAATCCATGCTCATTGCTTCTCCCTTTTTTGCCAATTCCGAGATCAGAGGCCCCGGCCTGGCTTTTCACTGCTGGCGTCTCCCTTTCTAGATCCCGTGCTGCCTGCTCTGTCGAGAAGCCGCACCAGTATCTCTGACAATCAACACTTAAACACGAGGCTGATTTGCCCAATACATTGCCTATTTATTTCCCAGGCTGCAATCTTCATGCCGCCTAGTCCTGAGGCCGTTAATTTGCTCTTGAATACATCTCTTTGTGTATTGGTTACCCATTCCATTAGCTGTGATATTGAGACTGGCTGGGATAGGGGAGGGATTTTTTGACTGAGTGAAAGAAGATTTTTAATAAGCCCCATCATCGCTGGCTTTATGGTGCCATTTGATGAGCGACAAATGCATTCATTTGGCAGCTGCCTTCCTTAATCAGGTATTCACTGGGTAACAGCATATATAAATATGGAGAAACAGAATTTAGGGAGCTGAGCACAATCACTTTCCGCAGGGATTGGAACAGTGTCTGCATTCACCATCCGGTTTCAGGCCAGGGCCTCTTCCTGCTGGAGGTGGGATTCTGTACATGAGAGGTGGGACCCAGGGACCAGTCACGGCCGTCTGCCTGGAGCACTCCTCTCCACCCAGGGGACACTCGCCCTCCCCTCCGCATCTGAACTCTGTCTTCCTGGACAGTGCTGCTAGCCCTGTCCTGTGGCTCTTCATTGCCTTTGCCTGCCAAATGTCCCCCCAGGAAAAAAAAAAAAAGTAGTCACGAAGATCAGCTCTTAAATGTAAGACAGGTCCGCGCAAGAGAGTAAACTCAGTTTCCTGATTTTTGCAGGTTACTAAAAGTCCAAAATACCCAACTTTGTAAAAGTCTGATGGCTCAGGACTGTGGCTCGTGTGCAGTCACACTTCAGAAATAAGAATGATCACTTCTGGGCTATTTGGCTCTGATCAGGTGTAGAAGCTGCTTTAACAGTGAGTCCAGTCGGCATCATTGCTTCCACGGAAGTCGATCACAAACCGCCTTAGGGCTGTGGACGGCACAAGGACGCCCCAGTTATGGGAGCTGCAGAATCGAGTCTACATGGAAATCTGTCTGCTGCTTGGCCCAGGCAATCGTTGCCTTGTGATGCGAGGAGATGCAGAATCCAAGTGAAAGCAGGAGATATGAAATCCTCTTCTCCATCAGTCCGCACCCCAAAATGCTGTCCTCTCTCTCCCTCCAGCACTACATTGCCTAAGCTCGTGCAGAGACACCTGCAGGCTGGCTGGTCACCGCAAGAAGCCTTCACGTGCCCCCTGCATCTAGTGACTCCCAGGTCCTGCTCATTCTACAGCCCAGCGACCTCAGCTGCACTGTGGCCTCTGCTCTGAGCCCCACTCTCCCCTGGGTGAGGACTTAGCCTCCTAACTGCTCCTATGCATCCCTTCTCAACTTTGACCCCAACAACCTAGTGGAGTAGAATAACAGAAGCCCCCACCTCCTGGACAGGCTTCCCTCGGACCTGAAGATCAAGTCCACAGTCTTTGGCTTCCCAAGCCCTGTGTGCTCAGCCTCTGTGGGTCTCTCCTGTCTCCTTCACGCCCTGGCTCCTCCTGCTTCAGCCACACTCAGGGCTGCACCATTTCTTGTCCTGGAGCACTCTTCCAACGCTCTAGTTCTGCTCCCACCCCAGGTCACCACCTCCAAGAGACCTTATTTATAGAGCGGGGAGGGAGGGTGAGTAGTAGGCACCAAAGCCACAGTTGAATGCCTAAGGATTCCAGTCTGGAGGCCCTGGTGGTGCCAAAGAATGACTCTTCTGTGATAATTCTGTGCAACTCTCAGGGGCGGAGCTGGGGAGACAGGAGCGGAAGAGCCTGTGGGAGCTACAGTGCCACCCGCTGATCAGCCTTGTCTGGATGGGCCCCTCTTCAACTTGCTGCCTAGGGTGGAAAACGAGGCAATCTCTTACAGATGGACCAAAGCCCATGAAAAGGCAGGGGTGGGTCCTGCAGGTCCATCCCTGGCCACAGCCCCTACAAGGAAAGGGGCCAGACTGGTCACAGATGGCTGGGGTAAGGACAGCGTCCAGGACCCCAGTTGCTGAACCCATTCCAGCCACCATCCTCCATCCATCAGCTTGGGGAGTCATCTGTAAGTTTCTGTTGGAAACTGGACAGATATAGGAGTATTCAGTCAAAATGATCGATCCCCGCTCTTCTCAGCTGGTTCTGTTTTCCTTGAGCCTGGGGCCAAGGCTAAAAGGCCCTGAAGATAGTAAGACTAAGCCTCTTAGAAGATTGGAGGCCAGAAAGCGTGCATGTGTGTGTGTGTGTGCTTATGTTAGGTGCTTCATTGGCAAGGGGAGAGAGATCCTCCCAGCTAGACTGTAGGATAGCAAGACTAGTCTCTTAGAATCTTGAAGACCAAAGCGTGAGTGTGCGTTTGTGTGCGTGTGTGTATATGCGTGTGCACACGCACGGGTGTGCACGTGTGTTAGGTGCTTCACTGGTAAGGGGAGTGAGATCCTCTCTGCTAGACTGGCATGGCAGGAATCGCGCCTGACTGCTCTGCAGCCTGTCCCCAGAGCGACGCCTGGCACATCTGGACTCTCCGCACATGTCCAAGAGAGGCTTAACCAACCAGGGGCCCTGCTCCCGGTCCAGTCCCCGCTGGGCTGTGTGCGAAAGCTTGCAGGTGGGCCATCGGAAGAGGAGCCCCTGCTCCCCCTGCTCAGCCAACACTGGCTTCACCGAGGCAAAGCCGCCACTCTGAAGCCCCCGGGAGGAGGACAAAGAGAAAATGAGCAGATGGAGGAGACTCGCCCCAGCTGCTGGCAGTGGTGAACAAGGAAAACCAATCTCGGCTTGGAAAGAGGAATGCTTGTAGGGATTTGGCCAGCAGTATAATGAAAGGGGGGAAATTCATTAAATGTTGTGGAGGTTACACACACCATTTTTTCATAGCTGGAACTGCGTGAACATCTCATTAGAGCCACAGTGTCAAAACAGGCCCTAGATCTACAAGAGGCAGGCTAGGGCCTCTCCCTGCAGGAGGCTGGGAGGCCCTAGGACTCCAGGTGCGTCACACTTGCTTAAAGGAGCAAAGTGGTAGGAATGAGGAGATATCAGTGCAGAGTGAGAGATCACCGGTTTGCTTCCTCCAAGGAGACCTCCCCGATTTCCTCTCCAATTGTAAGTGTTCCTCCCTAGCCCCTAGTATTCCCTAGAGCTGGCTCTACTCTTGGCATACCACACCTGACTGTGGGTGGCTTTCCCAGCCATTTCAGCCACTGAGATCTCGTGGGTAGTGGCCACAGCTCACAGCATGTGCCAAGTGGAATGGACAAAGGAGAGTCCACCATTCAAAGGGGCTTTGAGGAAAGGACAAAAGTCACTCTGGATGCGAACGAGATGGGAGCTTTGCTGCTCTCAGTTTTGCTATTCTGCAGACCAGCAGCGTTCCCTGGGGCTTCGTGACACAGGCAGCACCTCAGGCTCCATCCAGACCTCCTCCAAGAGCCCCAGGGGATTCGCCGTGCATTGTCATTTGTGAAGCAATGGGCACTCCGTCTAGGCTGCCCCAGCCGGACTCCACTTGACCACAGAGACACAGGAAGAGACTCTTGGGAGACAAACACGAGCTCTGGGAGTGCCGACCACAATGCTGGGAGCTGTCACTCGCCTTCTCGTCTGAAGTCATCAAAGTAGTGAAGTCAGAATACCAGGCGCCACCTTCCAGGCGGAGTAAGATCCAGAATGGATCAACTTCACCAAGTTCATGCCATCAGGCGCTTGGCTGTGGATGCCAGAGAGGCCTCGTGCTAACTAACTCAGCAAAAGGGGAGTAGCATGAAGAAGACAGGTTGTCGAGAACTCTAGGAGAGGAAACAGTAAGACCAAAGCTTACAGCACCTGACAGCTAACAGCACGTGAGAGCCAAAGCATCGCCTTCATTTCCTGGGACTGTAGCTCCACGCAGGATGGGGATTCCGGGGCGCTTGACTCACTGTCAGGAGGAAGTGGGGAGAAGAAAGCCAGGCAAGGTTTCGGGGTGGGGGCCGGCTTTGCTGATTCCACAGGAACTCAAGAGAGAACGGCCCCCAGGGCCTCCCCTCTCTAGGCCGGGAAGCTGGCTCGGCACTCTGTCTGTCCCTGGCAGCTGTTTGCTGGGAAAGGAGGAACCAGCAGCCTGGCCCAGGAGTCACTAAGTCAAGGATGTCTCTGGGGAAGGATCAACGAGATGGCACAGACAGCCAAGGTCACAGCAGCTTACGGGATGCAGGTGCCTGCGTGAGGAAGCAAAGGGGTGCCCCTGGTTCACGTGTGCGTGTGTCTGCTATCTCCTGTCAGCGACAACTCTACCCCGGGGTGAGGCTCTCTGTATGCCCCCCTGGGCCCCACTCCCCCATCTCTGAAAGCAGCCCTCCCTGCCCACACTAGTCTTCTGCCTTCTAACTCCGGCTTACACTTGACCCAGAATAACAAGTGCAGCCCAACAATACCTCTGTGTTTTTTAAGGTTTTTATTTACTTATTTAAGAGGTAAAGTTACAGACAGTGAGGGGGGGAGGGAGAGACAGAGAAAGGTCTTCTGCCCTCTGGTTCACTCCCCAGATGGCCGTAAAGGCTAGAACTGGGCCGATCTGAAGCCAGGAGCCAGGAGCTTTTTCTGGGTTTCCCATGCAGGAACAGGGGCCCAAGCACTTGGGCCATGTTCTGCTGCTTTCCCAGGCCATAGCATAGAGCTGGATTGGAAGAGGAACAGCTGAGATTCAAACCAGCGCCCATATGGAATACCAGCACCGCAGGCAAAGGATTAACCTACTGCACCACAGCACTGGCTCCTAACAATACCTTTTGACCAGCTCACTCATTCCTCATCCCCACTGTCCAAGTTCCCTGAGAGATAACTCTGATTGGCCATGTAAGTCACAGTTCCCAGGGGTCACCCTTAAGTTACACGTCCACCCCCGGCCAACCAGCTGAGGCTTTGAACAACACAATGGAGCATGACCGAGAGAACCGAGAGACGCCTTTTCTTCATGGGACAGTTGTAGGTAGAACAGGCGGCGATGGAAACACCTAGTTCTGCTCATTCATGGCAACTCAAACTCACATTTCTCCGGCTGCAAAACTGGTCTTGCTCCCCCAACCCCTCCTCTTCATAGCATAATCATTCCCAACAAAACTTTCCCTTGGAGCCAGCACTGTGGCCTAATGAGTAAAGCTGCTGCCTGCAGTGCTGGCATCCCATACGGCCAGGAGTTCAAGTCCCAGCTGCCCCATTTGCTGGTCGTGAAACCTTAGGGAAGTTGTTTAACTTCTCTGCGCCTTAGTTTCCTCCTCTAGGAGGTAACCACAGGGTTGTCGGGAGGATGAAATAAGTTGATAATTGTAAAGCACTTAGAATAATGCCCAGCACATAGTGAGCCTCAGAGAAGCGCTTGCTAAACCACTGAGCAAAATAAAGGAACTTGCCAACTCTCAGCAAGGAGAAGGAGCCGCAGGGTGTGCACCTGTGGGGTGGCAGCTGGCCAGTGCTCCGGACACTGCAGACACACGGAGCTGTAGGGGAGCGAGCCTGGGGAGGCAGACGGGAATGTCACCCTCGTGGCTCAAGCAAGAAAGACTGCTGTCCCCCGTCCAGGAAGTCAATGCCACGGCAACTCCAGGTGGCCTGGATTAGCAGCATGACCTGTCACGGCTCACAGGAATCCCTGGTAACCATGGTAACCAACTGTCCCACCACTCTGCTGTGGACCCAACTGTCCCGCCACTCTGCTGTGGACCCTGCAGAGTGGGCTGAATTGTGTCCCTCCTAAGTTCCAATGTGGAAGACCTAACCCCCAGCACCTCGGAAGGGGACCTGAGGAGGCGACAGACTCTTTGCAAGAGAAATCAAACTAAAATGGGGTTAGGATAAGCCCTAAAAAGTATGACTAGTACCTTAGAAGAGGGTAAATCAGGACACAAACATGGACCTATACGGTGAAGAGACACCAAGACAAGATGGCCATTGACAAACCAAGGCGAGAAGCCTGGGATAGATTCCCCACTCACAGCCCCGGGAGGAACCAGCCCGGCCAACACCCCGATCAGTGACTTCCTCCCCCAGAACTGAGAGGCCGGCCGGGCCTGGTGCTGAGCTCCTGGGTTGCGGTGCTCTGTAACGCAGCCCTGGTGAGGGAACACGGAGCCCTACTCTGCACCCGGCTCTGTGACAGGTGTTTCACAGGCCTGACTTCAACTGTGCGCCACTCATCATGGGAGGCGGAGCTCGCACCAGGCCACTTTTCAGAAAACTAAGCCCTGAGTGGGCAGGTACCGTCTGCAACCACACGGAAAGCAGCAGCTTTGGACACAGGCTGCTGTCGGCCTGAGCAATCACCTGCTACCAAGAGACCCCCCACCCCAGCTGCTGAGCCAGTCACCTATTCTGCCTCCCCTTTTAAAAGGCCAAGCTGAAAGCCAATCCAACAAGGCTTTGAGGAGGCATCAAAACTGCCCCTGTTCTGGGAACGACGGATAAAAAGCTACACCCTGGGGAAGAGCCAGACTCGCCTAAATCCTGTGTCTCCAGCTCCTAGGGCAGCCTCGTAAGTACGTCCGTTGCCCTGTTCCTCCCTGTGCTCTAGGGCCCACTCCACCCTTCCCCTCCCCATCTTACAGCAGGAGCTCCTCCCTCCCGAGAGCGCCAATCTTCAGTATTCCACCTGAAGGGGAGGACCACACTGGAAGCTGGCTTGTGCCTGGCAGAACACTGCTGCCCACACTAAAGAAACTCACTGCAGGGCCCGTGTTCTGGTGTAGCAGGTAAAGCACCGCCTGCAGAGCCAGCATCCATATGGGCACTGGTTCAAGTCCCAACTGCTCCACTTCCAATCCAGCTCTCTGCTATGGCCTGGGAAAGCAGTAGAAGATGGTCCAAGTCCTTGGGCCCCTGCACCCACGTGGGAGACCTGGAAGAAGCTCCTGGCTCCTGGCTTTGGATCAGCGCAGCTCTGGTTATTGTGGCCAATTAGGGAGGGAACCAGCAAATGGAAGACCTCTCTCTACCTATCCTCCTCTGTGTAACTCTTTCAAATAAATAAATAAATCTTAAAAAAAAAAAAAAAGCTTCCGACACACCCTCCCTGAGACACCTAAAGGATGCCTCCCTTAGCCTGAGAAGCCAGAACTCTGCCAACACAAGGCCAGCAGAGAGATGGCAGAGAAGAACTGGGAGGGGGCTCCGCCCACAGCACGCACCGATCTGTCTCCTAAATGACTTCTTTTTAATGTGTATATGGTGAGGGTTTTCTGATTACTTTTTTAAATGCCAATTTTACAAAATAGAGAAAATACAACAAAGCACACAGAAAAAATTAGATAATGTTCAGTCCCAAAGATAACCACTATTCCTATAGAAGAAGATGAAGAATGACATGTAGGGGTACACACAGACATGTAAAATTGGTCCTGGTCTTGTTTTCTGCTTTTTCCCACTAAGTCAGCTGTAAAACTTTTCTGTGCTGAGTAAGGGGCTGCTAACTGTTCTCCCATAACTGTTCTCCTGCCCCCTTTTGTAACAGACTCTATCGATGTTTATTATATCTGTCACATGGTGTGTTAAGCTATCCTTCCCAGCCTCCCTTGCAGCCACACTTAGCCAGTAGAAGGGCGGGTATGCGAGGTCCAGATGCTGTATCGAAGGGAAAGGAATCCCCGTATCGCCCTCTTTTGTCAGTCAGCTAATGGGAGTGAGGATGGGTATGGACTGCCTTGTACCGTGTTCTACAAGACAGTAAGACAGAAGACGGACAGCAGGTAGGCTGGTCACATGGGAGAAATCTGACAAGACAGGATAGGCTGATAACAATATAGGAAGCAGAGCGATGACAAGATGACGGAGTCCCTGAGTGACCTCACGGAGCAGAGCCGTTGCAAGCCCTGGACTGACTGTGTCCAGACTGCTGCAGAAAGGAGAAAGAAACTCCTATCTGACTTAATCCAGTGTTGACTTGGACTTCTCATAGCAACTCAGCCTATATCTTCACTACACTGAAATCTGCAAGTGCTCAAGTCTCTTATGGTGGAGCGGCTGGCATTATGGTGCAGCAGGGTAGACCACCACTCGCTATGCCTGCACTATGGAGTGCTGGTCTGAGTCCCAGCTGACCCGGTGTTCTACTAATGCACCTACGACGCAGCAGAGATGGCCCCTGCCACCCACGTGCGACACAAGGATGAAGTTCCAAGTTCTTGCCTTTGGTGTGGCCTGGCCCTGGCAACCAGCAGACAGAAGATCTGCTCCTACTTCCCTTTCTCTCTTTCTTCTCTCCCCCTCCCTTTCTCTCTCCCTGTGATGTTTGTCCTTTAAAATAAATAAATCTTTAAATAAATAGTATAGTATTTGCATATAACCTACACACACCCTCTTATATACTTTAAATCATCTTGTCATTACTTACAATACCTACTGCTTGTGTGTCGTAACTGCTGTGTAAATAGTTGTGATGCTGTATTACTCAGAGGACAACAGCAAGAAAAGGCCAGACATCAGGACAGACTTGCTTTTTCCAAATATTTTCAGTTGGTAACTGGCTGAGCCTGCAGACAGGTACGTCTCCCCGTGCCCCTCTACAACACAGCTTGAGTGACTGTGTGTTTTCCATCACATGAATACTCAACGTCAAAATTCACCCTGTTTAACTAATTACACATTGTTGGCCATTTGTGTTGCTTTCAAACTTTCCTTCGTAACAAATGTGACTGCAGTGAAATCCTTGTACGAAAATCTCTGGGCTGAGTACTGATTATTTGTTAGGAAACACTCATCGACAGTAGTACTGCTGGATTAAATCACACAAACTTTAAAAACTTCTTCTCTCTAGAGTATCATGTTTATGGTAGGAGGGTGACTGGCTTGAACTTCCACTTGAATTTCCTCCTGCACACATTTTTATTTGTATGTTGTTTTTAAGATTTAGTCTATATTTACTTTTACTGTTATTATCCTCTTCTTCCAATATATACATGGGAAGAAGCACAATTTAGTCTTGAAGGCTCTGAACTCATCTTGTATGTGTGACTTGGAGGAAATTATTTCACCTCTCTATGTCCAGTCTTACAATAGGGATTGTAAAGTACCCAGCTCATGACTATATGAGAATTGAATGAATTAAAACAGATAAGGTACTAACTACCTACCAAACAGGAAGTGCTCACTAACAATATCATTTTATTCTTCCATTCAAAAACCATATTTAGATTTACGCTAGGTTGAAACTATTTCAATGCTTACTGTCCACCATCGATTTGATGAATCTTCCATTCTTGAAGTATTTGTTTCATACCTCGATATGTGGACATGCATTTTCCAGTCATCTTTTTCAGAAAAAAACCAAACATACAAGTGGTGGAGTCCCTGTATCTGGATACCTAACAATGTCTTTAAGTCCCTTCCAACGTAAAAGCTCTCCCACTTAGACATAAAATTTGGGGGTAGCTTTTCCTTCAAAGTTCCGACTCTGATGGGCTATTTTCTTTGTACTCGATACTGTGGAGGAATTTGTCAAGTCAGTCTGATTTTTCTCCCTTTGCTTCCTTTTGAAATGTTTACTTTCACGTATACTTGCAGGACTGTTTATCCCTGAAATGTGAAATTTCCCCTAGCCATGACTGGGGAGAGTTTACTTTCTAATTTCCATGGACAGCCCTTCCGTCGGTGGACTCCAGGCTTTCTCGGCTAAGCTGCTGTAACTGCACCATGAAATGTTGCTGCTGCTTCTGCTACTGTCTCTGGCTCAGGAAAAACAACATTCCAGGTTTGGAATCCTCCTTGCACTCATGTCTTCATCTTTTCTCTCACCATTTTTTTAAAGATTTATTTATTTATTTGAAAGGCAGAGTTACAGAAAGGTAGAGGCTGAGAGAAAGAGAGAGTCTTCCATCTGACGGTTCACTTCCCAGATGGCCGCAACAGTTGGAGCTGCGCCGATCCAAAGCCAGGAGCCAGGAACTTTTTCTGGATCTCCCCATGCAGGTGCAGGGGCTCAAAGACTTGGGCCATCTTCCACTGCTTTCCCAGGCCATAGCAGAGAGCTGGATTGGAAGTGGAGCAGCTGGGACTTGAACCGGTGCCCTTATGGGATGCTGGCACTGCAGGTGGCAGCTTTACCCACTATGCCACAGCGCCGGCCCCTCTCTCACCACTCTTAACTCATGTCTTGGAACAATTTCCCAGTCAAGTTTTGTTGGTTCCTTCTCCAACACAGTTCTCAAATCTGTCTCTCCATCCCAATCAAGAGGACTCGCTGCTTCTAGTCCTGTGCTTCTACGACTCATTCTCCACAGGGCAGGGTGGGGGAAAAGGCATCTCTTTTTTAAATTAAATGGTGTCCTCCTTCTCTGACATTGTGACATAGTTCAGTGGTTTCTGGCTGCATGTAGAATAAAATTTGGTCACCCCACAGCCTCCAAAAGAACTTCATCATTTACCCTGAGGATCCTAAAAGAGGTCCACATGGCCTCTCTCTCCCCTGTTAGAATCACAATGTTCTAGAATGGGTCTAGAGTTTAGAGAGGGAAATTCTAAGAAGACAGAGCTTCTTGCATGTTCT